>CAOLHI010001947.1:0-1239768 GCA_948474755.1 Ctenosaura bakeri | reverse complement strand
ATTACATCAACATGATTGGGAAATATAAATGACATCACTTCCCATGTGACTCTGACCTCCAATGTATATTTACATTCACTTACGTGACCAGAAGAAGCTGTTTCTATAGTACAGAAAAATTTGGGAAACTAGGCTGGTGGTGACTTTTCCTTTTGGTGGGCACCATATTTTCTAAAGAGGTTTCTGCATGGGAAAAGCATTTACAGGAATGAGTGGTAGTATTTTCATTGTTTTCACAAGGTGGAAACCAGTTGCACTGATTTTCCTCAGTGCCGTTTCCCCCAAATTCTTATTTTGCAACCTTGGCTCATACTCCGTAGGCTTGTAACATAGGACAGAGGAAAAGGATGGACTGCTTGTCCTAAGCAACTGCCTGCAACTCTCTTTTCAATTCCTGGCCATTGCCCACGCTCCCACTGGAATGGTAGGAATTTTAATCTGACACCATCAGGAGACCAACACTCTTTTGAAACAGCTATTCTATCCCTCCCCCTACAATTTTCTGAAACAGAATTGGAAAACTATGGCCATTTCCACACTACACTGTTATAGTGCTATTATTCCACTTTCAACATTCCATGGAATCCTGGACTTGAAGTTTAAGGAGGGGCATTTAGAATTTTCAGCTAGAGAGCTCTTTAGCCTCAGTAAACTATAAATCTCAGAATTCCCCAGGATGTTGAAAGTGGAATACGAGCACTATAACAATGTAATGTGGAAATGGGAGCTCTGGTGGCACAGTAGTTAAATGCTGGTACTTCAGCCACAAGGTTGTGAGTTTGATCCTGCCAGGCTCCAGGTTGACTCATCCTTCCATTCTTCCGCCAGTCGGTGAAATGAATACCCAGCTTGTTGCGGGCAATTAGCTAACACATTGTAAAACGCTTAGAGAGCACTTAGCTGAAAAGCGGTATAGAAATATCCATGCTATTGCTATTGCTAAATGGCTTTTATCTCTGGGAAGGCATAACATATGCCTTACAGCGCTTTAGGGACTAAAAGATTTGCTTTGTCAGAATCTTTCAAGCCACAATATATCTATTGCTTTAAAGTACCGTGAGAGCCATAAATACCTTGAAGGCACCGGACCTCATCTGATGTTGGAAGCTAAGCAGGATCAGGCCTGGTTGGTGCCTGCATGGGAGACCACCAAAGACTACCAGGTGCTGTCAGCTATATTTGGAGAAAGAAAAGGGCAAACCACTTCTGAGTATTTGTTGCTTGAGAAAATACTATGAAATGCCATGAGTTGACAGGAGCCTGGAAGGCACAAGACAGTTTCTTTGTGCTAAAAAGGCTGACATGCAACTTTGTTGTTGTGTGCCTTCAAGTCATTTCTGGCTTATGGTGACCCTGAGGTGAACCTATCATGGGGTTTTCTGGGGCTGAGAGTGTGCAACATACCCAAGGTTTACTCACTGGGTTTCCATGGCCCAGCAGGGAATTGAATCCTGGTCTCCAGGGTCATAGTCCAGTACTAAAACCACTACAAGTTGGCTTTCGAACATGCAGCTGCTGCTCTGGCATCATCATTGTGGTACAGCAGAGCTGGGCCTGGTATGCCCATGAGCCACACTTTTCCCCCTACTTCTTTTTACAATGTTCTGCCACTCCTTTAAAATCCTTTGTTGCTATGGTCCACCAAGACTTCACTCAAGGAGGCTTCTGGCTGTGTGAGTGCTAGCAAGAAATGTCACATGCTTTCTCTCAGCATCATTCACTTGCATGTTCTAATCACGCGCAGAAGTAGCAAGTGCTGAGTGTATTGTTTTGCTATCAAACAGTTTCATAATTTTTGAACAGTGTGAGATGTTGTAATGATGCTTTGTGCAAATGATATCTGTCACCGGCAAAAGACTCCTGCTCTTTGAGATCAATGTATGATCTGTCTGTCTGTCCCATTTGATTTCTTTCTTCCTTTTCCCCTCCTTCCTTTCCTTTCTTTCTTTCTTTCTTTCTTTCTTTCTTTCTTTCTTTCTTTCTTTCTTTCTTTCTTTCTTTAACTGTAATAGCTCATAACATTCCTTCAAGCCTTCACAGACCCCCCTATGATGACATTGTGGCCCCCTCGGGGTCTGCAGACCCCCAGGTAAAGGACTGTTGGTCTACAGCCTTCCACTGTCAGACAATTCTTACCATGAGGAAGTTCTTCCTAGTGTTTATCTGGAAGCTTCTTTCTTTTAATTCCCAGCATCTCTTCCAAAGGAAGGGTAATAGTTCAGTTTCAAAGCATAGGCTTTATTTATTTTCCAGTTTCAATCTTCAGCATTGATAGCTGGGGAAGACACAACGTAGCCTCTCCCAGCCGTTTTGGGAGCTCCCACTAGTTAAGCCGTGAGGTTGTACATTGTGGAGTCAGTTATTGCACTCCATTAGCAATACTCTGTATCTACAAACAGAAGTCTGCACATGTGTTGTTATACTGTAGTTCAAGGGTTCTTGCATAAAACTCTGAAACGAAAGCCATTTCCGCACTTCACTTGTTATAGTGCTATTATTCCCCTTTCAACATCCTATGGAATCCTGGGGTTTGCAGTTTAGGGAGGGGCCTTTAGAATTCTTGGCCGGAGAGCTCTTTGGCCTTTATAAACTACAAACCCCAGAATTCCACAGGATGTTGAAAGTGGAATAATAGCACTGTAACAGTATAGTGTGGAAAAAGGCAAAGAGAGAAACAGTGGGACTCTGTGAAGACATGGTTAATGTATGTGTGTATATGTATGTTTTGCATTCAAGTCACCTGTTGGCTTATGGCAAATACTTATGGAATACTTAGAAGTGGTTTTGCAAGTTCCTTCCTCTGAAATATAGCTGATAGCATCTGATATTAATTGTTACTTGTCCATCCAAGTACTCACCAGGGCTGACCCTGCTTACCTTCCAAGTTCAGACTGGATCTGGTGCCTCTAGGGTATTTAGGCCCCTTACCTGGTCAAAGGCAACTGATTAATATCTCCATTATATAGGTGGTAAACACTGAGGTTAAGAGAGGAGTAATTGGTCCAAGGCTACCCATGGCAGAGATTTTATTTAAAACTGTCAACTTTACCTATTATTAAATAATATGGAACCAGAAACCATTGCTGATCTATTACAAATCACCTGGAGACCTAACAATGAATCCTGCTCTACCTTCTACCCATTTCTGCTGCACATCATCCAGCCTTGTGTTAATGCTAAATTAACATCAAATATCATGTTTGCATATGCAATAGCAATATTGGCAGCAGTAACAGAAGTACTAGTAGTATGACTGCTGGTACTTTGATCTGGCTTGGTGTCACTTTCTATATTTATTGCTGATTTGTGGGTTCATTGTTGAATGTTGAAGTGCCAATCAGAGTCCCCAGAATGGAGGTGGCTCTGTTGGTCTATACCAACAAACCAGTTCTATCAGTTTGCATTTTCACCTGGAGAATGTCTTTTGTTAAGCTAATAGCTCTTAACTGCCTATTCAAAATTAAGCCTTCTCAAAATACTTTGAATAATAACAGAGATAGTTCATAAAACTATGTTATTGCTTTCCATCCAGCTGTTGTGAGCCTTTCACCCTAGGAAGTCTGGGGTGGGGGTGGTTGGCAGATGATGATATTCTTGATAATCATTAAGTTTTGGCACTTTCACCCTGTGACCCCTTGCTTTACTATGCTACAGGCTTCCTCCATTTATCTGACAGGTTAGGGACTGGAGCACTGTTAGAAAATGGAATTGGTTGTAAAGCAGATCTTATATAGGGTTCTGTAGGGAGCATGAAAGACTAATGGAGGCTCACTTGGGTCTGATTGCATGCATGCTGCTTGCAAAGTCTTTCAGCTGGCTTGGTACCTTTTTCCTTTCTCTCAGCTCATTTTGCAAACAGCACATGCATGTGAGTTTCTGTTGACAAGAAGAACTGACAAAAGAGTGGAACCCTCATCAGATTATTGCAACTGGTCCCTAACTTGCAAATGTTGAAAGAGTAAGTTGTCAGATAACAGGGTGTCAAAAGGTGGGGGCTTCCTGTATTAGTGACATGAGTGGTTGAGGAGAGGAGAACTAGTCCCTGACTGGAAGTACTATGGCAGAAACCAGGAAACAAATGTTTGCCTAGTGAAACCCTTATACTTTTCTGTACTAAAAATTCAGTTAACAAGGATCAATGGCCCGCATCTATTTAAACTGGTTGATTGCTGAAGATATCACTGACTTTTTATTTTCATTATTGACTGTGTGTAAAACACAAACTGGCTTGTGATTTGCCACCCTCCTCACACATCTAACCAGCTGAGTCATAAAGGTGACCTCTGCAATTTCTAGCATGAACAACTATGCAAATAAAATTAAGTTTCTATTTCTCTGTGTGTTACCAGATAGAATTCCATCAAATTTGAAAGATATGTCTGGGTGGTGAGACTTAAAATGCAGATTATGTGGCACTCATGAAGTCTACTTTTGGGGGGACCCAATGGGGAACCCCACTAATTTTCTCAAGGTCATCTGGATTGATTTGTAACAAATTCAGAAAGTATTTTGGAGTAACCAGACTAATTTCCTCAAAAATGAATAGACAGATTTACGTCAGATTTGGAAAACATGTTGCGGATGGTCTGACTCAAAATACAGGTTACATGACATATGAAAAATCTACCTCTGGAGGGGCTGGTAGTATAGTCCATTAATTTCCTCAAAAATGGTTGGGCAGTTCTGGACCAAATTTGGAAGGTATGCTTGAGATGGCCCAACTTAAAATATAGACTGTGGCCATTTCTGCACTAGCCTGTTATGGTGCTATCATTCCACTTTCAACATCCTATGGAATCTTGGAGTTTGAAGTTTAGGGAGGGGTCGGATGGCCCCTCCCTAAACTGCAAACCTCATGATTCCATAGGATGTTGAAAGTGGAATAATAGCACTATAACAGGCTAGTGCGGAAATGGCCAATGGGGCAAACGTGGAACCTGCTTTTTGGTGATCTCTGGTGGGGCACCTGAGAAATTACCCCAACCAAAACTAAACATTTTTGCTAGTTGTCTGTATATCCTTTGCAACATGGCTGTTTGGGGTATTTTGGAAGCATGAAGTACAAACAATTATGTGTGCTCCCTCTGAAAACATAATACCAAGCGGAGAAGTATGCTGGCTCAGACTAATCATCCATCTTGTTCAACAAAGTGTCCAGTTATAGAAATTGTGAATAAGATCTTGGTGAAAAATTCATTTTCTTTATATTTCCATATACGCTTACTGAACTAGCACTTCGTAGACTTGAACACAAACCAGAATGTTGTTTGTTGTCAAAATCCATTCGTTCCTGAAGTCTGCGATTGTAAATGCACATGAAATCCAATACAATTTTAAAATGGGATACAAGAATGCATATTATTATGTAATGCAGGTGACAGCATGCCTGACTTCAGTGTTTATAGATTATACTTTGTTTCATCCTGGAAGTCTTACACTCCAATTTAGATGTCACAGCAGCAATATTTATTCAAATTAACACACACACACACAAAACATGCCAAAACTTCAAGACATACCTACTACTTCAGTGCTTCCTACCCTAGATAGATATTCCATGATGTCCTTGTCCTTCAGCCTTTCTCACACCTGGTCTAGGAGTGTGTCCAGTACAGAGGAACCCATGATTTCCCAAAGTTTATTGTTTTAAGAACATTATAATAGGTCCAGCAGCAGCAACAGATGCATTGGAATACAAATTCCAACCAGAAAAGTCTTCAACCACTGATGAAAGGACAACAAAGAAGGCTCCATCCTAGCCTCCCTAGGAAGGAAATTGTATTCCCATTAAATGTGCCTATGCACATGGTAGGTTCAAGAGAAGCTCTTTCCCTGATGATCTTAAAGCTTGGGCAGCTTCATATGGTGGAATATGATTCTTCAGATAAGTTAGACCTTGGCTATAACCAGCATGTTGAACTGTGCTCCAAAACAAAGCATCAATCAGTGGAACTGCTGTAATAATGGAGTTTTAAGTTAAAGAAAGTATATGGTACAGTTGTACCCAATGTGCAAAGGATGGTTACATGCTAGGTTTTCTTTTCCCTCACAGTCTGCACTGTCTTCTTTCTTTTTTTATTTATAGTACTATAATTAAACAATGTGGATGAAACACTTTATTCACAGGGAATTTGCTCCAAAAATGTGTACATTTGCAAGTATACATTTGCAAGTCCACATTTTTTAAAAAAAATGCAATAAAGAGTACATATACATGAACATGCTAGCCAGAATCCCTTTGTGGACTTACAAATGCCCAATATTTACATGGCTATGCAGTGACTCCTAGCTCAACCCTTTCCAATAGCCACTTAATGGACAGCAGCTGCAGCAACTACAGGGTTCTGTTCCCCTGTCACTCAGGAAGCAGCTGACTGACATTCTTACCCCTTCCTGTAAGCATTCTCCATTGTGACAGGCAAAAATGGGGTCCCTGTCACACTCTCCCCCACACCACAGATTGGTTATGCAAGGGAGTGGGAACATCAGTCAGCTGCTTCTTGAGTAGCAGGGGAATAGACCTCTGTTGATCATAGCAGCTGCTCCCCGACAAGTGGGGGGATTTGCGTGGTTCCCATGTATCCCCTAAACTATGGAATATGTAGAAATTGTGAATACAAAAAAAATTATGAATAGGTAATGCTGAGGTATGCATTTGTAACTCCCTTATAGCATTTCAGCCACCCATTTTTAAAAAGTGCTGAAAAATTGTGTACCTTTTTGTTTAGACAAAAAGAAAATTTGCAATATGGTCAAGAACTGAAATGGAATGAGAGGGGAAAATCGAGGACACAACAAGCAAAATCAGGCTCACCATACAACCACTCTTACCTTCTTTTGACTGGCATAGTTATTCCTAACTAAATCCTCAAGATGACAGAGCTGAAAATATCTAATTTGTACTCAGCTTACTTTGCCTCAGATATCAAGTTTGCAAGTCATGAAATTGGAATATGTCTGCAGAGAGACCTTTTATGTATGAGATCAATCATTCCCTCCTCTCCACAATGTGCTGGATTGTGTGATGGGCATTTAGGCACATATGAGTAAAAGTCAATAAAGAACATGACAAATTCCTCTCTCATCTCAAAAAGGGCCCATATTTTCAGCATTGGAGATTCAAACTAATATTGGAAAGCAAAGATTCTTGGAAATACAAACAAAATTCACAGAATCTTAAGGCTATCTAGTCCAACATCCTGTCATGCAAATATACACAACTAAAGCACCCCCGAGAGATGGTTAAAGAGCTCCAAAGAAGAGGTGTCATCCATTGCCCTCTGAGGCAGTCTATTCAACTGTCAGACACCTCTTACAGTGAAGAAGTTACAATAACAAAGTCATCTCCTCCATAGGAAACTGGGGGCTGAAAGATTGCTTTGAACCTTCTATGACTCATGGTATTAAACACACTATGTCCCCAACTAGTGGGATTGCCTGGTACTATAAGAGACAGGGCTGCTGTTTCATTAATAATTGTGTAGATAAAGGAATTTCAACAGGTGTTGCTTGTCATACAACCCAGTAACAAGCAACATTTGCTGAAATTCCCTCATCTACACAACCATTAAAGGGACAGGAGCCCTGTCCCTCATTTCACCTGGCAAATCTGCTGTCAGGTGCCCAGGATGACCACGTAGGCAATACTAAAACAAAGCACAAGAGATAACATGGTTGACATAAAATTTGTGTAAAGCAATTTATATAGTGTTTTATATATTCTTATAGGCAGTGGGAGAAAATTTGATTTCAGCTCTCCTTTAAATGAATTTAACAAAAATTAGATTTTTTCCCCCATATTTGGGAACATATGACCAAAACAATTTTAAAAAATGGGAGAAACTGAACCTGTCAGATTTGTCCATACAGGTGCAGGTTTCTGATTGTTTTACTCTTAAAAGTCTGGGTTTAAATCCCTGTTTATTCAACTATACAATTGTTCCTCCACATTTGTGGGTTTGACTTTCATGGATCTGATTATTTGCTAGTTTCTTCAACGTCTGCCCCCACAACCTCAGGTGCTTTTTTTTTTCCTGGGGGAACCTTCCTTCTTGGCAGCTCTGATCAGACCAGGCACCCCTTTAAAACCCCGCTTCTGGTCTTGTTCCTCCCCCACTAACCACTGCCTGGCCAGCTAAGGTTGGCTTGCAACCCTATTTCTTAGCACTACAAACCTGCTCCCAAAGCCACCCCATATCCAAGGAGGGAAATGGGCAAGAGAGAGGAAGTATAGGGCTACCATGCTGACCTGACCCCCTTCTCTCTTTCTTTTCTCTGACCTGGTGTGGACCGTGGATGCCCATTCTCCCTCAATCCCTTGGCCTCCTTCCCACAGACACATATACATTTTGATACTTGGGATTTTCTGGCTTTTGTAAGGGTCCTGCCTTAACCCTAGTGAAGGTGGAGAGCCAACTGTATTACTGCTGAATTAGGGTTACTCTCCCCCCCCCCAGAGTCTCTTTGTCCTTAACACCTGTATGATAGGCAGGGAAATAACTCTTACGTCTTGAATTTGGCCACTGCCAATGTAAGAGAACTTAGTTTCAGTTTGCTTTTGAAAAGTTCACCAAATGTGCAAATTGGGACAGAAGAAATATGAGTTGCTTACTTAAAAATGTGAGAGAAAGCAGATTTTCCCATCCCACATGTATATGGAGAGAAAAGAGAAATCCCTTCACAATGCCTTTTTACTGTTAACTGCTATTGATCTGGAGGCACCTGTTGCTGAAAAAGACACTGCTTGCAACAATTGTGTGTGATTTATTGGTGTGAGTTTTTCCCAAACTGCTTAGAAAAGCATGCTAGAGTGTGTTGATAAGCAATAAATAAAGAAATGATAACTCCGTTTTAACTCAGGAAAAAGAGTTCTGACTTGGTTTTTAAGAAACACATTCAACTGATTTACAACTGATTTACAGGCAATGGAAATGTGGAAATGCTGTACTGACTGCAGGCTACAAAGAGATGTGAAAAACGGTTGTAGAGAATGAATGCACTCCTAGACTGCTCGGATAAAGCATCCATTGCTAATTTGTTCAGAAAAGAGAAAATGGACATTTTAAAGGATCAGGTGGTTTATGTGAGTCACTTTGTGTCCTTGTCACAGGGCTGAGGCTTTGGCAGTGATGGTAAGGTAGATTGCACCATGTTTTAAGAAGGAAAAGGAAATGGGGAAATTTTGTAGGGATTGCGCACTACAAAGCCCTGCTTGTCACTGAAGCAGCAAAGACTTGCCAAGAAAAGAAAAAACAAAAAAAAGTCTTATCCAATCCAGAAATATCACATTGCCAAGTCAGTCCTAGGTGTTATCAGTCGTGTGTTTCTTATGTGTTCTTCAGGAAGGCACTAATGCTTGAACATGCACCACCCATGATAACTCACTAGGGCCCTTTTTGCATGGCATCTGCCATGTGAAAGGACCCCTTGAGTGTCATGTGAATGTGAGGAGCTGTCCACATGACACACTCACAATTGCGCAATGCTCCAGGTGTCGCTCGCACACTTTTCATTTTCGGCTTTGAGCCGAAAATGGGTCCTTTCCACAATGCACCTTTTCATGGAGCTGGGGTGCGGGGATCACGCAAGCAGTCTCTGGTGAGAGGCTCTTGCATCCCAGTTCCTTCAGCTCTGCAGTTGCCACTCGCTTAAATGAGAGTCCTGCCTCTTCCTTCTGCAGTGCAGCCTGGGAGTTTCCCAGGCTGTGCTGGGGCAGGAAGTGTGAGCGCTGCGGCTCCAGAGCTCCGCATGCACTGCAAGTGCACGCGGAGCCCTGGAGTGATGCGCAATTGCACACCACTTTCAGCTCAAAGCCGAAAATAAAAAAGTGTGCGAGTGGCACCTGCCAGACCCTGGAGCGTTGTGCGATTTTGAGTGCGTTGTGTGGACTGCTCCTCACATTTGTGTGACACTCAAGGGGTCTTTTCACATGGCAAATGCTGTGCAAAAAGGGTCATGGTGCGCGATCGCACATTGCTCCAGGGCTCTGTGCACACTTGCTGTGCGTGTGGAGCTCCAGAGCTGCGATGCTCGCACTTCCTGCCCCAGCACAGCCTGGGAAACTCCCAGGCTGCACTGCAGAAGGAAGAGGCAGGGCTCTCACAGAAGCGAGCAGCAGCTCTTTCTTTCTCATTACTTAGATCCAGTGGTTTTTTTATCTGAGTTAAATGATGCTTAACTTAGTTGCTGCTTAATGACATCATTGAGGCCCACCCTCTGTGACATCACATGGGATCATCCCTAAACCTCAGGCTTTGGCACTGAAATCTCAGGACCTGGAATACAGTGGGCCCTCGATATTTGCTGCGTTTTGGTTCCAGGACCTCTTGCATCTACCAAAATCCATGGATGCTCAAGTCTCATTATATAGAACAGCATAGTAAAATGATGTCGCTTCCATAAAATGCAGAACAACTCAGATGAGTGCCAAAGAGAGCCTCAGGATCTGTGAAATAGTTGGGAAGTTACATAGGTCTACATATCACTGTAGTGCTCAGTGCACAGCAAAATCAAGATCCACTTTTTGGAATTTAAAAAAAAAAGTTTTTGAGCTGTGGTTGGTTAAATCTTTGGATGCAGAATTTGGGGATATGGAGGGCTGGCTGTAAGTCTAACCTGGCAACTCTAAGCTAGCTCTACAGCTGTGTAACTCTGTCTTTCTCCAGTTTTACAGGTCTTGAAAACATTTTTGTTTCCAGAAGTATGTTTAAGAATGATTTTGTAGTGTTTTTTTTGGTAAAGACTTGTTCATTCCTCCCACCCACAGCCAATTGTTATGCTGGTGTCTGTTGGATTATTTTGGGTGGGCTGTTTTTAGTGTTGTTTTAACAAAACAGTTTGTAGTGCCACCTATCTAATATACTGAATGGTTAAACTGAGCCTTGTGCAAGCATTGGATTCAGTCTCTCAAACCAGGGCCTTTGTTGTAGAAAGGAAGAGCGACTGACTGGTTCCTTCTTCAGCCTCACACTCCAAGTGAAAAGACAACCGGAAGAAGTCTGATCTCACCTTTTTCACTGCCACTGCTGAGAAATATCAAATTAAAAGCAAACCACAGACAGAACAATTGCCCAACTCTTTCCTCCCACTAGCCTCAAGAACAGACCTTTCCAAACTAACTAGATGGCTTATCTTTTACATCTTCACTATAGTCTCATCAGAACGGCTGCTTACACATAACCACAAATAGGAGGGGAGAAAGAAGAAGACACAGAAGGTATATCCACATTACAGAATTATAGCACTATAGGATTTTAACTGGCATCTCTGAATCTTCTGGAATTCTAGGATTTGTAGTTTCATAAGATGCTTAGAACTCTAAGCATTTTAGGTGTACAGGTGTACTGCAAATCCTTTGCTAACTTTCTGCCTCCCTCTGGCTTAAGTGTTGGCTTTAGTTCCCAAAGTCAGCTCCAGGTTTGAGATGGCTGTAGGCAAAGAGCAGAGCTTTGAAAGCTAGTTGTAGGAAGTTATAACTTAGTGAGATAGCTCCAAGATAGCTCACATATAGTTAGCTAACACAAGAACCAATGTGGTGTAGTGGTCTGAGTGGACTAGGACTTGGAAGACCAGGGTTTGAATCCCTGCTTGGCCATGGAAACCCACTGGGTGGGGTCTTGGGCAAGTCACACTCTCTCAGCCTCAGAGAAAGGCAATGGCAAGCCCTCTCAGAATACATCTCACCAAGAAAACCCTGTGATTGGGTTGCCTTGTGGTCATTATAACTTAAAAATGCCTTGGAGGCATGAAACAACAACGAACCATTAGACTGGTCCCATAAGAAAGAGGATAATGCCCCTCCACCTTAAATAATGGCGTGGAATGAGGAATTTTGGCAGATAAAACAACCAGCTACAATTTCTGAAATTTCCTCTTCCACCAAATCTTGAAGATTGGGGCCATTTCTGCACTAGACTTGAGGCCCCTCCCTAAACTGCAAGCCCCAGGATTCCACAGGATATTGAAAGTGGAATAATAGCACCATAATAGTTTAGTGCGGAAATGGCCATGGCCAGATTATCAGTAGTGGTTCTTCAGTAAGAACCTAGGGAGTCAAGTCCCTCAGTCAGCCAGGGAGTGTGGCTGTGTTGGGGTATGTAATTCTCAGTGGAAATGTAGTGCGAGGCAGAAGAGTATTTGAACCTTAGTAGAATCTGGTCACAGAGTGTGATTTAGATTAGGATTGAGCCTTTGGAGGGAGTGTAGCCAAAGGGCTATTATATGATACTTCTGCTCTATATGAGAGTCTAAAGATATGAGTGAACTGTCTGAAAATGACTGAGGAAAGATATCAACCTTGAGCTGTATCTGAAATATGAAACACTACTTTTTTCTGATTGTTATCTTAATAAATGTTATAGTTTATTTTTGTAAATAATGTCTCAGCTGAGTCGTATACAGCGTATAAAGGAATACAGAAAACACACTACCATAAATTTATTAAGTGGTTCTAAACAAACCTTGAAAACCCTCACCCTTTTACACAAAGGCGGTTTAAGGGGGAGGCAGAGCTGTGTGCTAAAGACAGAACGCCTTATCAGCTTGGGAATTGTCACACTAATCTGGGAGAAATAAGGGCCTGTCATGGTGGTCACTTGGGTCCTAGCGACAACATGCCCACCCAGAATGAGAGTAGCAAATCTGTGAGTTATCTAGCTGGCGGTGGCATGGGAACTGCTTTTTGGCACCATATCTTTTCATTGTAATGAAATAACACTTCACAGAGAACGATTAGAAAAACAAAGGCCATTTCCACACTAGCCTGTTATAGCGCTACAATTCCACTTTCAACATCCTTTGGAATCCAGGGGTTTGCAGTTTCGGGAAGGGCCGGCTGGCCCCTTCCGAAACTGCAAACCCCTGGATTCCAGAGAATGTTGAAAGCGGAATCGTAGCACTATAACAAGTTAGTGCGGAAATGGCCAAATTTATATGTGAACATCCCCACAAGTGTGAAGCCTATAGACAAGCAAAACCTGCACAACACTCAAACCTATGCATCAGAACCTTGAAATAAAGGCAAATGGCACATTCTCCCCAGAAGTATCCTCTGCTACATGATTCCTACTGGACTGAACAGGATCTGTGCAAGAGGAGCTATAGCTCAGTAGTGGAGAACTTGCTCTGCATGCAAAAGGCCCCAGGTTCAATTCCTGGGAGTTTCAGTTATAAGAAAAATCAAATAAAGAACCTAAAAGAAAGAACCCCAAACCCTAGAGAACCTGAAGATCATAACTGCAAGTTGTTGGGTTGGACCCAGACACAATCCACTCAAAGAGATAGCCATGTTAGTCTGTTGTGGCCTAATATGAAGGGATCCAGTAGCATCAGAGAAACTAAACAGGAAGAAGCAAATTCTAGCATAAGTGTTTGTAAAATCAGTCTGCTCAGTCTACTAAGGCACCATTCCATGCCTCTGATTATGTAGATCCAACTTCATCAGAGGCATGGTGTGAATCGTCAATGGACTGGCATATATACAATTTGGAGGGGAACAGAACTGGGAAAAAGAATGGAAAGTCAAAACATGCTGGTGTGCTCTTAGGTATCAATACAGCGATGGATTTGTTTCCCACTTTGTCCTTTTAACTAGTCTTTATGAACATCCTTATATGGATGCTTACCACCACTCCAACATATTCAACATTTCCATTACTTTTTATTCTTTGACCCTGCTCCAAATTTGTCTGAATATTGAGGCTCCATTCTGAGTACATGATAAAGGAAACTGAGTCTGCCAAATCTCATGCCAGAAGTTTTCTTCCTCTTGCTCAGTCTCAAAAGTACTTCAAGGTATCTTTATGCCTTTTTATAATCACTCTAAGGCCTTTTCCGCACGACACTCTTATAGCACGATTATTCCACTTTCAACCTCCTAGGGAATCCTGGGGTTTGCAGTTTCAGGAGGGGCCAGGCTGACCCCTCCCGAAACTACAAACCCCAGGATTCCATAGGATGTTGAAAGTGGAATAATTGCGCTATAAGAGTGTCATGCAGAAAAGGCTCTAGATCACACTAACTTGATTTCAGTGGAACATCACTAAGTATGATTAACTCTGGATCCAACTTACTGACTCCTGGACAAAAAGGGGTACCGGGCAGCAAATATTTTGCTGGCAATTGTACTTTTTGACTTACATTTAATGACATGTGTGCATCACATGACATGACCTGAATTTCAGCATGTTTGATCATCAGTCAGTGCCTGGACACCCTTGAAGATGGGGTGGCTGGTTGAAGAACTATCTCCAAACTAGAACTATCTTTTCCCCATATTGTGTTGCAACCAAGAGTAGTTTTACCCACATTGCAATGGGCACATTTCTCTGTGTGTGTGCTGGGGGGAACCAACTTAAAACAAACAAGATGATTTCCTTGGAGGAAGTTACACAGATGGTAAAAATTCATAAGAAAGTTCATAGTTAAAGTCCTGCTGTAGAAGGACAGCTTTTGAGTAGGTCTGTCCAAGAGGAGACTGAATAGAAATCTTGTATTTCAGAGATTTTACTTTGAAGCACAAAAGAGGAGTGGAAAGGACGGGAGGCTATTTGTATGTGGCCTCAGGATTCCTTATGTCACTGTAAACATCCATTCTGTGCGCTTGAAGTTCCTGGGAGGCAAGAAAGAAATAGAATGTTAAGATATATCTATATTATTCAGCAGGCTTAACTGTTGTCATAGGGCTTTTTCGCACTTTGGGAAGAAAACGGGGCAGTCTGTTACTCACCGATCCACGCTGATCCGGAGCAGTGCGTGCCCGCTCTACACACTTCTCCGGGGACGAAAATGGAGGCTTCTGGTTGGTGGAGGCTTCTGGTTCTCCACCAACCGGAGAAGCTCGCCAGCCAGAAGCCCACCCCCAGAAGATCTGCAGCCTCGCGCTGGTGTGAGCCTGCAGATCTACACAGGAGTGCAGCGACGGACTGGGGCACACCGGGCTATTGAAAGACCTGTTTTAAGCGGTCTTTCAATAGCATGGCGAACAACCAGTTCTGGTCATTCTGGAGTGGGCTGAAGTCCGAAACTACAGAAAGTAGTCCGGACCCAGTTCGCCCCCAAGTGCAAACATCCTCGCTGGAGGACGCGCTGTTCCATTTTAAAAACAAAATGTGGAAAAGGCCTTAGTTAGAGCTTTGCTAAATTAGACATTTTGCCTTAAAATTCTTCCAACAGTACTCAAATACTTCAAGACTACAAGCAGGGTGTGGCGGCAATATCTCAAACCAGGGCCATACTTAACTGGACCCTTGGCATAGTATCTCCACTTGGGCCCTGCTCAGTGTGAATTTGCTTGACCTGGTACTGCTATAGTTCCTCCTTCCACCACAGCTCTCGTGGGGCATGGCTGTTGGGTGCCACGACCAGAGAGACACAGAGAGATGCTCACTTTGTGGAGGTGTCTATTATGGGAACCAAGTCAGTGGTAAGTCTGTGGTAAATGTTAGTGTTGCCTTTTGGGGGAATATAACAAGGTTGGGGGGTCACTTCTTTATCACACTCACCTCATACTGGGGCTCATGTTGAGGCTTCTTCGTGTCTGCAAAGAAGAAAGAGAAGTGGGTGGTTGTGAAGAAAAAAGATGCTTTCTGTTTCTAGCCAACTGTCAGAAAACCACTGAAATACAGGAAGGGGCAGGGGCCATTTCCACACTAGATTGTTATAGTGTAATTATTCCACTTTCAACATCCCATGGAATCCTGGGGTTTGCAGTTTAGGGAGGGGCCTGGAGGCGCCAGGATTCCATAGAATATTGAAAGTGGAATAATAGTACTAGAACAGTCTAGTGGGGATATGGCCAGGGACAATATGTGTGTGCAGTTCTTTCTCATCCACACTTCCGTTTCTGAGTCTTCTCCATTTTCTTCCTATATGCCTCTTTCTTCATTCTGTATAAGTGTTAGAACTGGTTGGTTTGTGAGAATTATGCAGGTGAGGGATAGGGACCATATGACCCTTTAGATGTTGGTGCACTGTATCTCCCATGGTTCCTTGCTACTAGCTATATTGGCTAGGGTAGAGGGGAGTTGAGGCCCAATAACATCTGGAGGACCACAAATCTCCCATCCTCTCAGGTAGGTGCTACAGTAAGCATAAATGAAATGGTGACCATAAGTGGATCTATGCCTAAGAAGCAGTGGCATCGTGGCTGCTTGTTAGGAATTGCCTCACTGCTAGGAGAGGGGTGGACATTCACATTCTTCATTCATAACCCAGCTCCCCAGAACCTTTGAAATCCCTATATTGATGGCACTGCATGACCTCTAATGTGGGTTTTTGGTGATCACCTCAGGAGACGTAGCTATGACAATGGAGTTCACCGTGAGAAAGGATTTTGAACAAGATGGTTGAGACAGCAGGGCTCTTTGTAAGTAAATGTCAGGGAGAAAATCATTTAAATCGTTCATTCTTGCATATAAGAATAAAATTAATGACTAATTTCATTTGTGTAGGCTAGAATGAATAATTTAAACAATTTCTCTCTGATGTGAGAAAATATTTTATCCAAGATGGTTTATCTAGCTGTGGTTTTCGTGAGAAAATCATTCACAGTTTGGGACTTATTCCTCATGAAAATTCATGTATTTTTTTAAAAACAGAAAATGTGGTTTTTGTGTGCAGGAATGCCTTTTCTATGCAGAAAGCATGGTTTTCTGTGCAAAGAATATTCCTCTGTAAACTTCCATGCCTCCCATGTGTTTCAACGTGGTCGAATTTTGTGAAGAAAAACTTCCAGTGGCAGCGGCGAGGAGCGAGGTTGTCATCCTGAGTGGACCCGGGTTTGACAATCGCCCCATGAGGACGAAACCCCGTCCGGAGAGTGGAAGAGACGGGGAAAATAACCCTTTGGGAAAAGAGGTTCAGAGGAGCTTGGCGTGGTCCGGATTCCAACGCGGGTCTCCTGGAGAAAAACAGCTGGTGTCTAGGACGCGGAGAACGTTGAGGAGGACAACAAGCCACCATTGCCTTGCAGAGGTTCCCTAGCGGAGAAATCCTTGCCACCACTTTTTAAGTTTTTAGTTTATTAGGAGATCTAGAAGTTTTAGGTGGAGGATCTTTATTTTTGGTGATATATATTTGATATATTTGGTGGACGTGAAAAAAGAGCCAGTGCAACAACGACCCTGTAATAATAAGTAAAGACGATTCCTGAAAAGAATCGGGGCTTTAAACTTACTGGGCCTGCATAAAGAAAAGGGAAGTCGAGAACGGCTAGAAGCAGGAAGCTTGACGCTGTGAATTTCTCGTTTTACTTTTTTTATTTAAAGCTGGACTAAATTCCTTTGGGGAGAAGATTTTGATTTGGGTCGATAGATCTAATTTTTCCAGTTTGGCTGCTGTCTTTGTTCCTTTTTTTTTCTCCCAATCATCTTCTCCCTCCTTAATTTTGTTTGAGTTAAGACTCTGACTGTAGTGGCAAAAAGTTTTGCATTTGGATTGGCTTAGAGTGTGGGATTACATCATGAACTATTTAGTAGTTGGATTCAATTGTGGAGTTTGGCGCTGCCCCGCGAGAACGTAACTTTGTCTTGAGAGTGGGAGAGGAAAATATCCCTTGGGGAAAAGGAGTTCAGAGGAGTTTGGCGTGACTTGGATTTCAACGTGGGTGTCTTGGGAAAACAGCGGGTGCCCAGGACACGGAGAGCGGATTAAACTGGGAAGAGAAATAACTTTCCCTGAATTTGGAGGCTTTAGAGGTAGTTGATTTTGGTGAAGGGGTTTAGTACCTTATTAGAGAACTTTGATTTGATTAGGCTGGACTAATATTACTGATTTAGTAATAATATTATCAGAAGCACATATTATTAAGATTATTTAACTTGGTGGAGACATTTCAACTTTGATTCGACTGACTTTTTGTTACAATAAAAAATAAGGAAGTGATAAGAGAAGTAAGGAAGAGAACAACAACAGCGGAGGAGTGAAAGAGCGAGATCTTCAAGGACTGCGAAACTCCAAGGACATAGTGAACAAACAAGTTAACCCTTGTGTTATCTTAGCCCTCTCGTATAGAAGGAGCAAGATTTACCTGTTGTAGTTGGAAGAGGTGTGCCACCTTGTGGCAAAATTTAATGAGAAAAACGAACTGTGGAATAAGTGTTGCTGTTTAAGATTATTAAGATTATTTATATGAGTTGGCTAATAATTTGATGGGGAGTGGAATGATAAAGGTACGTAGTTGGGTTAAAGTGAATTTAGAGGGCTGAAGAATTGGAAAGTTCATTAAAATTGTTAAAAGCTAGGAGTAGAGGTTTTGAAGGTAAATAGTCAAGTTGGATGTAAAATCTGGGGTTAAAGTGATGGAAAAGTTAAAGTTCGGGTAAGTGGTGAAGATAGAGTGTATCTAAGCATACTTAAGTGTTAAGAAGGCATATTTATATATTTATAGAGTAGACAAAAGTGGTAAAGGGTAAAAGGAATACTTATATATATTTATATACACTTAATACATTTAATTATAATTTTGACTGGGTTCACTTTACAGTATTGATTTAGTTTTGTATTTGACCTCATTTAACAAGGGGAACTAATGTCCTAATTTTTCTATGAAATTGAATTTATACATATTAAGAGAAGAAATAGATACTGTATAGACAATTTTATAGATTACAAGTACTGAATTAAGTGGCGTAGAATTGTACTAAATTACTAAAGTGTTATTTATATTGTTATTTATATTAAGTTAAGATACTTGAATTAAGTTAGATGGACAGATAGAGTCAGATAGTAAATTCAATTATATTTTGAATTCAAATTTAAAATTAGAGACGGACCGATTTAGGATATCAGTATTTGTAGTGTTGAGCAGCTTTTGGATAAACTAGATAAATTGCCTAAAGGGAATATTAGACTACTAGTCTTCTGGAAATTGGTCAAAGGGAATAGTATTCTAGTAATTTTGTTGAGATACAGAAAACTAAATACAGAAATAGAGAAATAAGTAATAACAATGGCATCAGGAACAAGAAAAGCAACATCTGTTAAACAGCAACTGCACGCGAAGCCTTCGGTGGAGGAACAACCAAAAGTGACTGAGTTTTCAACATCAGTCATAGAAGAGATTAGAAAATTGAGATCAGAATTTAAGAATGATATGAAAGGTATGGTAAGTGATATGAGGGAGATGAAGAGGGAAATGGGAAATGTAGGACAGACACTGGAAAGTATAACGACGGAAGTGAAGAGTATTCATAAGAAATTAGATGAATTACATGAAAGAACTGCGAAGATGGAGAAAGAAACCCCAATGATGGGAAAACAGATAGACAAGATTGAACAACAAAGTAAAAACATTGACGTTAAATTTTGAGACAAATGTATAAAAATTAGAGGATTGAGAGAGATTCAGGGAGAAGATTTATACACGAGAGCGACCCCATATTTGGCAGTTTATATTGGATGGAATATGGAATAACTTGATTTAGAAATTGATAAAATGTTTCGAATTAATTCGTTTATAGCTAGAAAAAGAAAACTCCCACGGGATATTGTAATTTATTTTTTAAGGGAAAGAGTCAAAGAATTGGTGATACGTCAGAGTTATGTAAGTAAATTTGTTGTGGATCAGGAAGAATTACAAATCTTTAAAGATATCCCGGCACAGATTTTGAAGAAAAGGAAGGATTATTTCTTTCTTACACAAGTGCTTAGAAGAAGTGGAGTGACCTACAGATGGTGTAAATTGGAAGGGGTCACCTTCTTGTATAAAGAGAAAAAATTTACATTGAATACAGTTCAAAAAGCTCAAGATTTTCTGAAAAGATATAAAGAAGAATTAAGGGAAAGAAGGCTAGAAGTGCAAGAACGTGAGGGAGAAGAAGGAAGAGGAATAGAGGAAGGAGAAAAGGAAAGAATTACAGGAAGAAGGGGAAGTGAGATGGAGGAGAGGACTGATTTGGAGAAAGAAAGTGAATTGGAGGAAGAAGAAGAAGAGGAAGAAGACAATAAAGGAGAAGAAGACCAGGACGAAGAGTGGGATTAAGTTAAGTTAGGGAGAAGGAGAGAGAGAGGGGGAAAAGAAAAAAAGAAAAAAAAAGGAAAAAATGAGGGTGGTAACTTGATATGTAAAAGGAATTAATGCAGTAGTAAAGAGGAAAAGGATATTTCAACGTCTAGAAAAAATGAAAGCAGATATAATCTGCTTATAGGAAACACATATTAAGGAGAAAGACTTAAAATATGTAAAAAACCCCAGATTGGGTCAGGATTTTTCATCAACAATTAAGAAGAAAAAGAAAGGTGCGACAATATATGTAAACAAAAAATATATAACAAAAGAAATATTTAGAGATAATAGAGGAATGTTGATAGGAATAGAGATTGAAATGATTGGAAAAAAGTTGTTGTTGGTGGGAATTTACAGCCCACAGGAAAATAAAGCGACATTTTATGAAAATTTGACCAAGAGATTATTAGATTATGATTACCAGGAGATACTTATTATGGGTGGTTGGAATGGGGTAATAGACCCCAAATTGGATAGGACATTGAAAAAACAAGGAAAGACTCCAAAAGGAAAATTGCCAAAATCATTTGATGACTTAATGAATCTAACTTCGATAACAGATGCATGGAGACACTTATATGGAAACACCAAAGAATACACGTATTTTTCTGAAGTGCACATAAAATGTGGTCACAAATTGATATGGTTTTGATTTCTAAGACGTTACGTAATCATGTAAAAAGGATGGCGATTCTTCCAAGACTGTTATCAGATCATTGCCCTATAGTGTTGACATTACAAGAGAGGAGTAGAGAATATACATGGGTATTAAAAGATGATCTTTTGAGAGATGAGAAGACAGTGGAGAAGATAAGGCAAGAGATAAGGCTCTTCTTTAAGGAGAACCTGGGGAAAGGAACTTCAAATAAAAGCGTCTGGGACGCAGGAAAATCAGTAATAAGGTGAATATTTTTAGAGCAGGAAGCATATAGAAAAAAGGTAAGAAAACAGGAAATGGAAAAGCTGACGTTAGATTTACGGGAAAAAGAGGAAGAGTTGAAAAAAGATCCAAATAATGAAAAGTTACTGAGGGAGATAAAAATTTTACAAAAACAATAAGCTATGGAGGAAAGGATAGAGATAGAAAAGAAGTTAAAATATACTAGACAAAAGGTTTTTGAACACGCTAATAAGGTAGGTAAATGATTGGCCTATAGATTAAAAAAGAGAAAGAAAAAAGATTAATCTTGGAAATTAGGAAAGGTGACAAGGTATATAGAGAACAGAGGAAAATTAAAAAATTGTTTAAAGAGTATTATAAGCAACTGTTTAATGATGTGAAAGACTCAGAAGAATATATACAAAAAGTGAAGAAGTATTTAGAAAAAGTTAATTTGGAGGAAATTCAAGAGGAACAAAGAATGGAATTAAATAAACCAATTACAAAAGCAGAGATAAAAACGGCAATACAGAGATTGAAAATTGGAAAAGCACCAGGCCCAGATGGTTTTACTGCTAAGTACTACAACGAGTTTCAGGAAATATTGATGGATCCTATCCAACAATTGTTTAATGAACTAGACAGGACAAATAAACCAAACTCATGGGGAGAAGCAACAATTTCGTTGATTCTGAAGGAAGGCAAAGACCAACAAGAAGTGAAAAATTACAGACTGATATCCCTGTTGAACATAGATTATAAGTTGTTCGCGTCTATCCTGGCTGAGAGACTAAAGAAAATTTTAAGAAACCGAATACATGAAGACCAGAACGGCTTCTTGCCGGGAAGATCGATAAAAGACAATATTAGAGTAATTTTGGATACAATTGAATTTTACCATAAACATAATGAAAGAAAGATAGGGTTAATTTTTGTAGATGCCGAAAAAGCCTTCGACAATGTAAAGTGGAGATTTATAGAAGAGGTATTAGAAAAGATAAATATAGGAGAAAAATTTTCTAATTGGGTCAAAATGATATATAGTAACCAAACAGGGAGAATTATAATCAATGGAGAAAAAACAGAAAAATTTGAAATTAGGAAAGGAACTGTCGCGAGGAGACCGGATCGTCCTCCTCCTCGGGTGCTGCGTCTGGGGCCGCGGAGGTCCCGACATCACTCCCCTCCCCAGGGATGCTCCTCCCCCTGGGCGGCCGGGGCTTGGCGGGATAGCGGCGGTGGAAGGCCTGCACCAGCCGGGGCGCGTGGACGTCGGCGGCGTCTTCCCAGGACCGCGCCAGTCGACCAGGTACTGGAGGCGGCCACGACGGCGGCGGGAGTCCAGAATATCAGCCACCTCGTACTCCTCCTGTCCGTCGACCGTGACAGGACCGGGGGGCGTACCCGGCCCGGCGTCGGGCCGCACCCCCGTTGCCGGTTGGAGCAGCGAACGGTGGAACACGGGGTGGATCCGGAGCGTTCGTGGAAGCTGCAGGCGGAAGGCGACAGGGTTGACCTGGGCCGTGATGGTGAAGGGGCCGATGAAGCGGGCGTCTAACTTCCGGTTTGAGCGAGAGGAGGGGAGGTAGCGGGTGGACAGCCACACTCTATCTCCAACCTGTAGCGGAGCCCCCGGCTGCCGGTGTGCATCCGCCGTCCGCTTGTACTGCTCCTTGGCCTCCTCCAGCTGGGATCGCAGAACGGCTTGCAGGGCACGCAGTTCCTGCAGCCATTGGTCGGCTGCCGGCACAGCCGACGGAGCTCCGACGGGCGGGAACCATCTCGGGTGGTAGCCATAGGTGGCCATAAACGGCGACTGCCGCGTGGAGGCGTGTACGGCGTTGTTGTATGCGAACTCGGCCAACGGAAGGAGTTCGCTCCAGGTGTCCTGCTGGTAGCAGCTGTAGCAGCGCAGGTACTGCTCCAGGGTCGCGTTGGTCCGCTCGGTCTGGCCGTCCGTCTGCGGGTGGTGCGCCGAGGACAGGTGTGGCTTGACGTCTAGGAGCTGCAGGAGGTTCTGCCAGAAGCGAGTGGTGAACTGCGCCCCCCGATCAGTCACCACACCTTCTGGCAGGCCGTGTAGCCGAAAGACATGCTGCAGGACGAGACGAGCTGTCTCCTTGGCGGAGGGTAGAGCCGGGCATGGCACGAAGTGGGCCATCTTTGAGAACAGATCCACTACCACCAGGATGGTGGTGTGGCCTCGGGACGGCGGCAGCTCCGTCACAAAGTCCATGGAGATTAGCCGCCAGGGCCCTGCAGGAGTCGGCAGAGGCTGCAGTAGCCCGGCGGGCTTCCCAGGTGGGTCTTTGGCCCGGCGACACACTGGACAGGACCGGACGTAGCGATCCACGTCGCTCCGCACCCGCGGCCACCAAAACTCTCACAGGATCAGATGAAGAGTCTTGAAGAGGCCAAAGTGCCCTGCTGGCCTCCCGTCATGGCAGAGACGAAGGACTTCCTCCCGGCAAGGCCCCGCCGGGACGAACAGCCTGCCCCGGTGGTACAACAGACCCTCTCGGCGGGACCAAGGGGACGCGGGGTCCTCCGCTTGCAACCGCTGCTGGAACGGCTCCCCGGCCTGAGCCGCGCGGATGCGCCGCGACAGGTCCGCCACATCGACGGCGGCGGCGAAGTTCTCGGGTCGGAGGATCGTGGACCGGACGTCAGCCTTGGCCGTGGCGGCGTACTCCGGCTTCCGCGACAAGGCGTCCGCGCGTCGGTTGCGGGCCCGGGGGACGTATTGCAGCTGGAAGTCAAAGCGGGCGAAGAACTGGGCCCAGCGCATCTGCCGCGGGGTTAGCTTTCGGGCGGTCTGCAAAAACTCCAGGTTGCGGTGGTCCGTCCGCACCTGGACCGGATGCTGGGCCCCTTCCAGGAGGTGGCGCCACGCCTGAAACGCCACCTTGACCGCCAGGAGCTCCTTCTCCCAGATGGTATAGTTCTGTTCGGGAGGAGTGAGCTGCCGGGAGTGGTACGCGCACGACAAGAGCTGGCCCTCCGGTCCAGACGCCTGGAGCAGGACCGCGCCGACCGCCACATCTGACGCGTCCGTCTCCAGCACAAACGGACACTTGGGGTCCGGAAGCTGCAGGATCGGCTGGGAGACGAACCGGGCCTTGAGGCGCTCGAAGGCCTGCTGCGCCTCGGGAGTCCACCGGAACGGCGCCTTGCCTCGGAGGACGCTGGTGATGGGCGCCGCCAGCTCTGCGTACTCCGGGATGAACTTCCGGTAAAAGTTCGCGAATCCCAGGAAGCGCTGCACGTCCTTGCGGCACCCCGGTGGCCGCCACGACACTATCGCCTCCACTTTGGCCGGGTCCATCTCAATACCCCTCTGCGTCACCCGGTAGCCCAAGAAGTCGACTTCGCGGAGGTCGAAGGCGCACTTCTCGAGCTTGGCGTAGAGGCGGTGCTCCCGCAGCCGCTGCAGGACGGCCCGGACGTGGGCTTCGTGTACTCGCTGGTTCGGCGAGTAGATGAGAAAATCATCTAGATAGATGATCACGAAGCGATCGAGCAGGTCCCGAAACACGTCGTTGACGAAGTGCTGGAAGACGGCTGGGGCGTTGCACAGACCGAACGGCATCACGGTGTACTCGTAGTGCCCGTATCGCGTCTGGAACGCCGTCTTCCACTCGTCCCCCACCCAGATGCGCACCAGGTTGTAAGCCCCCCGCAGGTCCAACTTGGTGAACACCCTCGCGTGCCGTAAGCGCTCCAACAGTTCCGGGATTAGCGGCAGCGGATACCGGTTCCGGATAGTGATCCGGTTTAGGGCGCGGTAGTCATTACAGAGCCGGAGTTCGCCCGATTTTTTGCACACAAACAGCACGGGGGCCCCGGCAGGCGATGTGGAGGGCCGCACAAACCCCCGGCGCAGGTTCTTTTCCAAGAACTCTCGCAAGGCCGCCAGCTCCGGCTCAGACAAGGCGTAGATCCGTCCTGCGGGGATCGGGGCACCCGGGACCAGGTCTATGGCGCAGTCGTAAACCCGGTGTGGCGGCAGGCGGTCCGCCTCCTTTGGATCAAAGTCATCCGCATAATCCCGGTACTTATGCGGCAGCTCCACTGTGGAGTCGGGCCCCGGGGACTCCAATGCAGCCATCAGCCGCTCCGGCCAACAGTGTTCTTGGCAGTAGTGGGAAGCGAACAGCACCTCGCGCCGTGACCAAGAGATGTGCGGGTCATGGCGCGAGAGCCATGGCATTCCCAAAACCACTGGGAAGTAGGGCACCGCCATCACCAGGAACCGGATCCGCTCGACGTGCCCCTGGATCTCTAGCACCACCTTGGCTGTCTGGTGAGTGACAGGCCCCGACCGCAGCAGACGCCCATCAATGGTCTCCATTGGTCGGGACTCGGGCAGCGGCTCCAGAGGAATGCAGTGGTCTCGGGCGAACTGGGCGTCGAGGAAGTTGTTAGATGCCCCAGAATCAATCATCGCCCCCACCGGGGCGGGCGCAGCATTGCCGTGGCTCACCGTCGCGGCAACCAACAGTGGGTCACGTTTAGGTGCAGGCGAATCCTCAGGCCCTTGGCCACCAGGCTCCCCCAGGCCTCGCAGGCCATCTAGGTCTGGGGGGTGGCGTTTCCCGGTCTCCCAGCCGGGGCGGACTTGGCGGGACACACCCGGGCAAAATGTCCACCGAGGCCACAATACAAACAGAGTCCACCGCGCCGTCGGCGCTTTCTCTCCTCCGGAGTCAGCCGAGGACGGGCCCCTCCCAGCTGCATCGGCTCCTCCATGTCCGTAGCGCCACCGGACGCGCTGCCGGTGGGCCGAGCTGCAGGCGAGTCTCGTGGAGCAGCTGTCCCGGAGCGCGCTCCCACCACTGGCCGCGGGCCAGGGGCCGCCGCCCGACGGGCCTGCCTACGGGCTTCCAGGCGCCCGTCGATGCGGAGGGCCAGCTGTATCAGCCGCTCCAGGGTAGGAGGCGGCGAACTGCGGGCCAGCTCGTCCAGGATTTCCGGCGACAGCCCGGCCCGGAACTGGTCTCGGAGGGCGGCATCATTGTAGCCCAGGTCTTGGGTGAGCAAGCGGAAAGCAGTGGTGTATTCCCGCACGGAACCTCGCCCTTGCTGCAGCTGCCGAAGCTGCCGGCTCGCTGTTTCCACACGCACCGGGTCGCCCCAGACCTCCCGGAAGGCCTGCAGGAAAGCCGCCATACTGTCCAGGACCGCGCTGTTCTGTTGCAGCAACGGCGTGGCCCACTTAGCGGGCGAGCCTGACAACAGGCTGATGATAAACGCCACCTGGGCCCGCTCAGTAGGAAAGTCCTGGCTGCGTACCTGTATGTAGAGGCGGCAGTTTGCTAGGAAAGTCTCTAGGTCCGCCGGATCCCCAGAAAAACGCTGCGGCACAACAATGGGGATTTTAGCTGCAGGGGCCCGGGCTGCCTGCAGCTGTCCCACCTGGAATTGCAAATTTTGCAGGGCCTGGGTCATCTGGTCCGTTTGGGCTCGCAGGCTCTGATTTTCCTGCGCTAGGGCTGCTACCTGAGCCCTCAGGGCGGCGTTCTCCCCCTCCATCCTGCCCGGCAGGGACGGAGCAACAATCTGTCGGCGGCTGGGCGGGGCCGGGCAGGCTTGGGTCTGGCTCAGGCCGAGGCTGGCGTCCCGGAAGCCTCAGCCAGCAGAGTCACCGCAAAACTAAAGCAAGCCTTACTTCAGGCGGTAAACAGGAACGAAAAGAAAGGGTTTTCCTCACCCGGGCAACGAAGGGTTAAGCTGACTGGCAAGGCTTCCGAGCAGAGTCTCGGCAGGAGCAAGGCGGGACCACAGCAGGGGCAAGGCAGGCAGGAACAAAGCAGGAACACGGCAGGAACAAGGCAGCAGCTCTGACGGGCAACACACGGAGAGCCGTTGGTTGTTGCTCCGTGCTGAACCTGGCTCCCTCTGGCTCTAAAGTAGGAGCCTGGCGCCGGCGCCGGCCAATCCTGAAGCTGCTGCACAGCTGGGAGCCCTCAGCCGGGCTCACAGCTGAGCGTCCTTAGCCAGCTGCAAGCCCTCAGCCTGCCGCTGACGCTCCAGCAACCGGCGGGAGCGACGGGCAGCCTCCTTGGCCTGCCGCCGCTGCGAGAACGTGGGAGGGAGGCCGTCAGGCTCCTCCGGATCGGGCCCGCGGGTGAGCGGCAGCCCAGCGACCTCCAGGCGACTCTCTTCCGCAGCGCCGGCTCCGTCGGTGTCTTCAGTGGCGTCAGGGCAGGCAGGCTCCATAGCCTCCTCTGCGGCGGCGGTGGCCTCGACGGCGTCCGGGCAGCTGTTCCCGGCGCCGGAGGCCTCCGCCGCTACTCGCGAGGAGACCTCCGCCGCTACTCGCGAGGAGACCTCCGCCGCTACTCGCGAGGAGACCTCCGCCGCTACTCGCGAGGAGACCGGATCGTCCTCCTCCTCGGGTGCTGCGTCTGGGGCCGCGGAGGTCCCGACAGGAACGAGACAAGGTTGTCCACTGTCCCCTTTAATTTTTATTCTAATTGTTGAAATATTGAATATCAAGATAAGACAGGATAAGGAGATAAAAGGAATTAGTATCGGAAACCAGTCATACAAAGTAAGGGCGTTTGCGGATGATTTAGTGATTATGCTTGATGATCCCAGAGAAAGCATTAGAAAAGTGAATGAAGTATTGCAGGTCATATATTAAAGACATATAAAATACAATAAGTAACTAATACAATAAAATATGGACATTTGGAATTATAAAATATATGAGATATAAAAAACTATATAGCCATAAAATATATTAGGGTGAACATTAGTACACTTTACTTGTACTTGTACTTGTATTTGTACTTTTATTATTGATTTTGGTGACATGTATGCAAATGGCCTATGGCTAAAGCATTATATAATAAATAAATAAATAAAAGATTGAAGTATTGGAAGACTTTGGGACAGTATTGCGTTTTAAGATCAACTTAGATAAGACAATGATATTAACGAAAAATATTCCGAAAACAGAAGAAGAGGAGATTAGAGAATTATCTAAGTTTAAATTAACTAAGAAAGTGAGATATTTGGGGATTAATATTTCAGGTAACAATACAGATTTGTATGACAAGAATTATAAAAAAGTCTGGGGTGAAGTAAAACAAGATTTAAATAGATGGTCTAAGCTTGACCTATCTTTAATGGGGAGGATAGCAACCATTAAAATGAATATTTTGCCAAAAGTGACCTTTCTATTTCAGAATTTGCCGATTATCTCTAATGAAGTACCTTTCAAACAATGGGAGAGAGATTTATCTAAGTTCATATGGAATGCCAAAAAACCAAGAATAAAATGGAAAATACTAAAGGATGCACAAGAAAGAGGGGGATTAGGACTCCCAGATTTAAAATTGTACTTTCAAGCCAGTTGTCTTTGTTGGGTAGCAGATTGGATAAAATTAGAAAATACTAGATTGTTAAAAATTGAAGGGGTTGATCTTTTCTTCGGCTGGCACGCCTATTTGTGGTACGATAAAGTAAAGGTAAATAGGGAGTTTAATAATCATTTTATAAGAAAGCCATTATTGAAGACTTGGTTGCAATACAGAGATAGATTGTTTGGTAAAATTCCACAATGGGTGTCAGCACACGAGGCTTTTTATAGAAGAGAGAAGCCCAAATTAGACAAATGGTTAAAATATAAAGATTTGTTAAAAATACAAGGAGAGAATGTGATTTGGAAAAACAAAGAGGAATTGGCCGAATTGGGTATTACATCTTATTGGTTATTACAAAGACAACTGGAGGAAAGGTTTAAAATAGACAGGAAATTGAAAGGGATTGAAGTAAGAGAGAAAGAATTTGACAAATTACTTAAACCGGGGATAGATCATTTGATGGGGAAAATATATAAAATGTTGTTGAACTGGCATATGGAGGAGGAGATAGTGAAAGAGAACATGACAAAATGGGCGAGAAACTTGGGACATGCAATCTCCTTACAGAGATGGGAGAATTCCTGGAAGGAGGTCAAGAAATATTGTTTTGCCACAAATTTGAAAGAAAATTATTACAAGACGTTTTTCAGGTGGTATTGTACACCAGTACAAATATCGAAAATGAGTAAGAACGGTAAAGATACATGTTGGAAATGTCCAGGAAAAGGAACCTTCTACCACCTTTGGTGGTCATGTATAAAATCAAAGGAATTTTGGAAGAGTATACATGAGTGTATTGAAAAAGCGCTTCATATTAAGTTTCCTATGAATCCGGAGATATATTTGTTAAATATAATAGATAACAAGTATTTCACAAAAAATTCAGAGAAGAAAATGTTAACATATATGGTGATAGCGGCCAGATTGGTCTATGCTCGATTTTGGAAATCTAAGGAAATACCTAGAATAGAAGACTGGTTATGGAAATTATTTGATTGATGGGAAATGGATGAATTGACTTCAAGAATAAGGGACAGACTGAGAAAGCAGATAGCAGAGGAATGGAGTCTAGTAAAACCCCTCTGGGAAAACCATTGCGGAGATACGAGTTAGAAGAAGATTATAAAATATGAGACTCGGGGGATGACAATGTAAATAAACAATATAACTAATCAATAGAGGCAGTGGTATGTGTTAAGGTATATTTAAAGAAGAGTTGGCGATCTACAAGTTAGAATGGTCCACAAATAGTGGGAATGATAATAAGGGAAGGAGGGTAAGTATTTATAAGAATTTTTTTTTTGAAAGAATGATGATAAGATTGTAAATGAGATAACATTAAGAAATAATGTGTATTTTATTTGTATTTTTTTGGAATAAAAATAATAAAAAAAGAATTTTGTGAAGAAAAATGAATAGTGCAGAATCTTGTGACATTTAGAGTTCCTCAATAACAAAACCTGATGATTGGGAAGCCAAGTAAAATCCTTTCCATAGCTACAATGTATTAAAATATGAGAGAAGTTTGGGACGTCTTTTCTGTGTTCCCTTTTAAAACTTCTAATAACGGCTGATAGTTCTGTATGAGATTGGGAGAGAGATGTGAAAAGAAACAAACGGACTGCCCTCAGGCCAAATCTGGGTCTAGATATCAAAATTTCACATACAGGGTGCCTGGCTTGTCAAGCCATGTTCAGACTGTGCCAATTCCTTGGTTAAAACTTACTGGGCCTGTGCTAATGGCAGGCCAAGAATTACTATTTTGAAACACTTTCAGTGTGAACAATTGTCTCCAAAGGCAAACAAAAAAGAGAAATGCGTAGCAGAAGGGAATAGAAGTTACTTCACTCTGACTCAAGAGGATATGACACAGTTCAAAGCTGTGGTTAAAGATAGCAGATTAAAGCTGTATCTACAAACTGTGAGAACCAAACAGGAAGCTACATGTAGTATTGCTTTCCTTCATTCGTGTATATGTGCTTTTAAGTCACCGTCAACTTATGGTGACCCCATTAAGTTAATGGGGTTTTCTTAGGGTAGCTATACTCAGAGATGGGTCTGTTGGTCCCTTCCTCTGAAACACAGCCTACATTACCTGGTATTTGCTGGCAGTCTCCCAGTCAAGTACTAACCAGGACTGACTCTGCTTAGCTTCCAAGATCAGATAGGATCTGGTGCCTTTAGGATATTGAGGCCTGGAGTACCTGCCACCCCTTCTTCCAGTTTATTGCATTCCAACTCTCCATTTTACTTTTCCAGCTGAACATTCAGCAACTACTGAGTAAGTTCTGTTTTCATAGAGCTGTTTTTCTGAAGGGTGGGTATGAGCAAGAATTGTCCTCTAATGTTTTCTTTTTAAAAGATTCTACTACTGCTCAGTCATGGATGACTTCAGCATGTCATTGTAGTCATTTTTCATAAAAGTAACTTTGCAAGCTCAGGCTGAATTGGAGCAGAACTTGGGAAAAAATACTTTATGGATCACAATTCCAAAAATTCCTTAACTAGCATGTTTACACGCACCCACCAAGGCCTTTCATGGGGCTCTCGGACACATCACCCTTTTTCTGATCTCTAAATTGAAAACTGCACCATAGCGGGGGGTGCTTTAATTCTCCAGCACTCTTTTTTGGAGGCCCACAAGGAGATTTTTTTTTTTAAAAAAGTCAGCAAAATAGAATTTCCTAGTTGAGCACAAAGATGTAGATGGGAGAACTGATAGCTCTTGTGTAAGTGAGTGGGGTGTTAAATCTTTAAAGGACTTATCCATGGTGCTGAACCTACTAGGGGACAGGCTTCAGAGCTTTGGTTATAACTCACTTAAAGTTCAGATTAAGATTTGCTTTTTCTGGGGGTGCATTGGCTGGTGATCCTACATTGAGCAGAGGGTTGAATTTGATGGCCCATGAAACCCCTTCCAACTCTATGATTCTATCTGAGGCAGATCCACCATCCCACTGATATGGAAGCCACTGCTTGCCATTGAGAATGAGTTTGGCCCAAAGTGCTCAGGGTATGTGTGAAAAATGGGGTGAGTACAAGTCTTGGACCCTTTGTGTTACGTGAAGGGCAGGACCAGCAGATCTAAACCCACCTGCTAACCCCATGTGCATACTTTGTGCACATCTGTTTGAAACACACATACAGGCTTCCAGTCTCTTTCAATTACATGCATGTGCCATCAGCTGCTGATATATAGCAGGGTATATCCATAGTTGCAGTACTTTGACACCACTAACTGCTATGGCTCCCTCCTCTGGAATTCTGGGGTTTGTAGTCTGGTGAGGGGCACTTATAATTCTCCGCAATGAGCTTGGGTGCTGTAGTTCAGGAGTAAGGACAAGACGAGCATTTCTCAATCTTTTGTCCTCCCAATGATTTGGACATGAACTTTCAGAAGGTCAAGTAAGCATGGACAATGTCCTGAAATTCTGGGAGTTGAAGTCCCAAACATCTGGATGGAGAACCACAAATTGAGAACCCCTGGACTAGAACTCGCTTAGTATTTCACTGAACCACAAAACCCACAATTCCATAAGATGGATTTAGTGCAATTAAAGTGCTATCAAACCAATAATATGTGAGAAACACCCACAGAAGGGTACAACCAAATACACAAAAGTGACCAAGAAAATAAACTTCCTCACCACTGTTGGCTGACTGGCGTTGATAGATGCAGCTGGCCACATAGTAAACCGCCAAGGCAATGAGCAAAGTCAGGAGCAAATCTCCCAGCACTACACCGGCAATGGCACCTGGGCTGAGCTGGTAGCAGTTGCCACAGTCTGCAAAGAAATGGTAATGGATAGACATGGGAGAAGCAGTCAAGGCCCTATCATTATGCAGATGAAGATGTAGCCTCAGCAGATTGAGGTGATATTATCAAAAGGCAGCAAATAGCCATTGAACTGGTCCTACTAAAGATGGGGAGAAGTACTTGTGGGAGTTTCTGTCACATCCTAGACCAGGAGTCAGGTGCAAATTACAGACAGGTTCCTCCCCAACAGCCACAACACAAAGACATGAACAGGACAATATTTACTTCAGCCCAGCGTAGATGAGAAAGGGAGAGCCCACGAGACTCAGAGCATTTATATAGGGCCTTTTCACCCTATACTGCTATAGAGCTATTATTCCACTTTCAAAATCTTGTGGAATTCTGGGGTTTGTAGTTTACTGAGGCCAAAGAGCTCTCTGACTGAGAATTCTAAATGCCCCTCCCTAAACTGCAAACCCCAGGATTCCATAGGATGTTGAAACTGCAATAATCGCACTGTAACAGTGTAGTGTGCAAAGGCCCATAGAGAAGATTCATTAATTGGGCAAACAGCTGGGGGAGGCTGCTGGCTAATAAATTCAAAGGATGGGGTGGGGAGAAGTCTGTTGCAGAGAGCTGGCATTTCCAGGGGAAGCAATATATTCTTCTTTTGGATCCTTGCCTCGTGTTCCTGGAAAACCTTGAGCTTCGCTTTGTGTGCTGACTGTGCTGCTGGATACTCCTTTGAACTGACACTCTGGATTTATTACTGCTTGGACTGCTAAAAAAAAAACACCATTAACTGACAAGCTTTTGTAAACTTTGTATGTGCCTGCTACTATAGACTTCATTGGAGGACTGTGGCTTTTTGGACAGGACAGTTTTGGTCTCGCATACTAAAACAGCTTGCCTGGCTCAGGGTGCTACATATGTTGATTAGGGAGGCTGGAGATACCATTTGCTGCTCTGTTTCTGGCCACAAAATGGCTTGGGCTGGCCTTAATCATGAAATACAATGTATTTAGCCTGCTAGTTTGTAACGCTATTAGTTCATTACGGTTCAGCTGTACTCTGCTCTACATGCAGAACTGCATATAACTCCCTACAGTCGTACTGCAGTTAACAAAGCCTCTGACAATGATGCTCCTTTTTACAAAGTCTTTTTATGCCCACTCAGCCCTGCCCCCTTTCTCCTCTGACTAGCTGGAACTTTTTAGCAGCATCAGCATTGGGAGGATGATGAAGAGAGGCCAGAAAGCGAGAGCCAATTTGACATTGGTTTGCAGCAGAATGTCTGCAGTAAACAATGCTTGAGCTGGGAAAAGATGTAATTCTGATGTAAATTCTGATTTAGATGTAATTTTACATTCTGAATATGTAATTCTGATCTACAGTTCTTCTGTAGACACATGTGCTTCTCTACCAGCCAAAGTAAATAGCAGCTGCCTTGAAAATCCCTCACTGAGCATGCCCAAACAACAAAACAGAGAGAAAAAGCGAGAGCAGGTAAGCTTGCCTCATTATTTACCCCAGCATGTTATAAAAGCATAGGTCTATAAGTTTGGTAAGCAAAATGGATATCATGAGTGGAAGCTGGTGAAAGAAAAAAAAAACCAAGTCTGGGATTTGGAAGAATCTTTCAAGTGGTCTCCAGAAGGTTTGAAATATTTTTGTTTACTTATGGAGGGCTTCCCTGGCTTGGTGTTTTCACATCACATGTAAACGTTGTTAGTTTGAGATAAAAAATCTGCTGAAACATGCTGAATTGTTCTTCCTTTTTGTGTATAGGCGTCTATCCTTATTTTTTCCCCATGTCATTTCTGCCCTTGGTACCCAAGTTTCTGTGAAAGCAGTAATGCTTAGGAACCCATCTGCTTTGTTAACTGAGGTATATCTATACATTGCCGCACATTTTGTGTGTGAACATTCTGTAACACTAGTCAACTCTCCTTTTACCCCACTCAGTAGAAAATAGTAGCCCTGTGGACTTGGAAGATAAAGATACACTTCAGCTAAGTGGTAGGGATCTAAACTTTTTAAAATTTCATTCTCACAGGCAAGAACAAATAATTTTACCATTTTCCCTATCTCTGCAAGAAAGTCATTGAAATACGCACAGTTTGGAAGACTGTTTCCAGTTCTGGACTGGAACTGAACTTGGTTCACAGGCTAAAAGACATTCACAAAAGACATTAAATTATATCTTTTTCTCCATTCAGTTTTGAGCCTCAGTATGCTCTCAGATTTCAAAATATTTTGGCCATTGTAGAGCATCCTGGGGAACAAGGTCATTCCCAGCTAACCCCAGCTTTTAAACCTGCAGCCTTAAACTTGAAACTTAAAGTCAGACGTCTAAAGATTTGTATATACAATCAAACAATGTGTGGGTTTAACTTTCACAGATTTGATTATTTGCAAGTTTCTCCAATCCCTGTCCCACCCGTAGAAGTTTCTTTTCTAGGGGAAACTTCCCTCTTGGCAGCTCTGATCAGGCCAGGCAGCCCTTTAAAAACCCACGCCAGTACACCTCCTCTTCCACCAGCCACTGAGTCACCAGTTTAGGATGGCTTGTAGCCTGATTTCTCTGCACTACAAACCTTCTCCCAATGTACCCCCGCACCTGAAAGAAGAGATTGCCAAGAGAGAGAGGAAATATAGGGACACCATGCTGATTCACTTCTTTTCCCTCTCCTTTCCCTGGCGTGGTTTGGACCCTGGGTGCCTGCTGTCCTCACCCTGCCTTGGCTCCCTTCCCACAGACAGACAGACATTTCAATAACTGCAATTTCCCCACTTATTTGGAATCCTGCACCCCTAAGCCTAATGAATGTGAAGGGACAATAGCATTTTCATCATAGATTACTAAGATTAGGTTTGGCTGGATTCAAAGTCAAAAAGCATGGGAATATCTTTTGTAGGACTCGTTTTGTGACAAGGGATTAGGTAGCAGTGGTTTCTCCTGCCTGTCCCTTCCCTGGCCCTATTTCCTCTTTGTCTGGCCCTGATCAATTATAACAGTAGCAAAGAGGTGGACAAGGGTCAGGAAGGAATGGATAGAAGAGCTAAGGATAGGCACACCTACAAAATCCACCTCCATGCGTTCCCTCTTCTTTCCTACCTTCTGGTTCAGTTTAAGTCCTCCTCCACCCCACCTTTCAGTGGCTTCCATGTCAGTGGGCCAGTGAACACATTCCAGGTTTTAGCCTGAACTTTAAAAGAGTGGGTCAAGATGCTAAACATATTTGGGAGTCAGCTTCAACAGACTGGACAGCTGCATATGTGGCTGAAAATGTGGCATGGATTCCCTGATCACTGGAATGGAAGCCAACAGTTGCCATGAATGCCTTTCAAAAAGAAGCTGAAATCTACTTCATTCCACTCACTTTGGCATTTTTTGAGGGGGGGGGAATGTGAAGATATGTGCATTTTCTGAGTTGAACCCCTCCGCCACACACTTGGGTGTACAATTCCATGGGTCTGTGGGCCACACTGAGTGTCTGTGGATGCCGAAAGGTTGCACCCGTCCCCTCTCCTCACCCACGCCTGTACATCTCCCCTAATTTCCTTTTAGTTAAAAATTGGTCAATTGTATTCTTCTAGAAGCTTCTAGGGGGCATTTTGGGGCATTCTAGCCTTTTTAGGGCCAGAGAAGCCTATCTTCAAAACTCAAGCAATTTCTGGTCGCTTCTAGTTTTTTTAAAAACCTGCCTGGGCCACCTAATGGCGTGACATGGCCAACTATATCCCCAGATGCTTTTTGGTTGCACATGTATGAAATAAAGGGCCCATTTCAGGCCAAAACATTTTTGAGGGCGGGGAACCCCAGGGTCAGATAAATAGCCTTGGGGCCTTCCTGCAACTTCTGAAACACACTTTGCTCACCCTGAACTAAGGCATGTTTGTGTTATGTTTTTGTGCACATTGGAAATGTGTCCATTTTAACTTTGTGGCCTTTTCCAACCATGTGTGGAGCTTGGAACTGCAAAGTGTATCTGGGACCCTTTCACACTATGCGGTCACAGTGCTTTGATTCCACTTTAAGTGCCAGGGTTCCATCCAATGAAATCCAGGAATCTGTAGTCTGAGGGGGCAGTAATATGACCAGGGTTCGATTCTCTGCTCAGCCACAAAAACCCACTGGGTGACCTTGGGAGAATCACACAGTCTCAGCCTCAGGGAAAAAAAATCCATCATAGGTTTGCTTTAGGGTTGCCATAAGTCAGAAATGACTCGAAGGTGTGTAACAGTAACAGTTCTTTTTCTGCCGGTGTTTAATGGTGGAGCAAAGTCTAGGGAGAGGTATTCAGAATTCTATGCCAGAGACGAAATCATAGAATGTTGGTCTACTGTGCAGAAAAGCACAACTAAAACACTTCTGAAAAATGCCCATTCAACCGTTGTTTAAACACCTACAAAGAAAGGTCTGAAGCAGTTCGATCCGCTGTCACACATCTCTTACAGTAAAGAAATCAGTCCAAATGTTTACATGGAATCTTTTTCTCTTGTAATTTCAATCCACTGGTGGGTGTTCCAGTCTCTGGAGCAGCAGAAAACGAGCTGGCTACATCTACATGACATCCCCAGTACCACACAACCTACTCTCTCAGGATTCCCAGAATGTTTCCATGACAGTTAAAGTGGAATTATAGTGCTTTAAATAAGGGCTTATGGGCTGTGACTAGTCTGGTCAGTGTGGGACAGAAGGATCAGCATAAAAAGTCCACCAGAGTAGACTCCTCATACATACCCAGCCACAATGGTCTGCCTTTTCTCTTGCTACATGGAACAATTCAAAGTACAGTCATCCTTTCACATTTGCTAGGGTTAGGGGCATGGAAAAACCATGAATAACTCTAGGCTCTCCCAAACCATATTTAACACACAAGAAAGTATGATCACCATATTCAACCCACCATGGATTCCTTTGAGGCATCAGAGTTCCTTTGCAAGGCAGAAGTGGGTGACTGGGGGGGGGGCTTAAGGCCACCTTCACTGCTACCCCACACCATTTTTAATAGGGACGTAACAGCCTCATTCGCAGTTTCTCAGGCTCATGAGGCTTGCAGTCACTATTAAAAATGGCATAGGGAGGCAGCAGAGGTGACAGCAAATAATCCATGAATAATCAAATCTGCAAACGTGAAACCCACAAATGTGGAAGGTTGACTGTACAGGAATGTTTCTTAGCCTTTGACAGCTTTTTAAAGGAAAGCACTATGAAAGGCTTGGGTATCATTGTGGAACTGTTCTCTTGGAAAAGCAGTGAGATGAACAAATAAAACAGGGTATGGATTGGTGCCTAGCTTATAGGGTATGGATGAGAAGAAGAGCCAGTGTGGTATAGTGGTTTGAGCGTTGGATTATGACCCTGTAGATTCAATTCCCAGCTTGGCCATTGAAACCCACTGAGTGTCCTTGAGTGTATCACACACTCTCAGCCTCAGAAAATCCCCTTTTTTCCCTTAGGGTTATCATAAGTCAGAAACAACTTGAAGGCACACAGCAGCAACAATGGAGCCCCAGTCATTTCATGAGACTTGGGAACAATCACTGGTGATGTTGCAGGGAGTGAATCTTTGTGTACTGAGTTGGCCCTCTGCAACAAGCAGATGGGTTTTGGTGTTCTTGTACTACCGTTAATGTTAACAACTGCCCAGCAGCATGAAAGAGTTAAATTGTATTGATGACCTTGTAAGATACTTTTTGCATTAGCTTGACAGCTTGAGGCTGGAAAAAGACATTATGGCTGGGAACTGAATTTTCCTCTCTTGCTAATCTGCTTGCACAGCTCTCACTGCTGTTGTGAGGGAATATGGGTCACGCTTGTGTGTTTTGCTTTTCTTTGCTTCGGCAATATATAACCCTTGAGAATCCATCTTCTGTTGGCCTGGCTCTAAAGGGAGCGCTCTCCTGTCCAGGGGCCTCATTCATCCAGTAATGGGAACGGAATTTGATTATCAGCTGGGGCAGTCTGGGTTGAATTAATTTGGCAGCGCGATTCAACCATTGGCTATAAGGGGAAGCTGGACCCCACCACTGAAAGGGCTGCAATGCTTTTCTGCTGCGTGCCATCTGCTGCATTGTTCACCACCAATAAAGTGTATGTCATAGCAATAACAAGTGTCAGCATTTGGCACTGAATGAACTCCTGGGGAGGCCTGGAACTACACTCAGTCCTGGCACAGAAGACCTAGTGATGTTGGGAGAATGATTGTAAAAGGGGCAACCTCTGGTGATGTTATTATATATAGTACTAGCACATATGCCTAGTATTGCCTGGGATTTTATTCTCTCATAGGTAATACTTGTTAGAAAGATTTGAGATCCTGTGTCTCTAATTCCCCAAACTGTCTTTTCCAGTACCTGTAACTTTTCCCCATATTCCCCAATCCAATCTGTATTCAGAGTTGTTAACATACAGATTTCTGAGGGAATACACTGCCCTCCTGCTTGGGGCTTGACCTCATTTCCACAGTAACCGGCAAGGCCCAAGAGCTCTCCTGGCTGAGAATTCTAAAGGCCCCTCCCTAAACTGCAAACCCCAGGATTCCATAGAATCTTCTCAGGCAGCCAGTCATATGAAGTCTTCTCCGCCTGACATGGACAAACAGACAAACTTTGACTTCTATGTATTAATCCTATATTATTTTATATATATTATATTAATTATATCATGTTTGTTATTTTATATTTTATGGTGATATTATTTGACATGAAGTATCAAACACAGTTGCACATAGTATGCCACTCAAATAAATATCACCAGGTCAAAAAAATGGGGAACACACACACATACCCAGAAACACACACAGACACACTCATTTTAAAGCAGTGTTTTTGCCCTGAGACACTTCTTCTTTGCTCTGGAAACTGGAAAACAGAAGCTGGCACTGAGAGCTGGGAGCCCTAGTGGATGGGACCAGATGCCATGACATTATTAAAAGGAATCCTGTATGGATCTTGTTAGTAGTCTAGAGGGGGGGACACAAAAAGGAAAAAAATGCATTTTAAAAACTCAAGAAGACTGGGTGGATTGAATGCAGTGAATGAAAGTAGGAACCAAAAGGTTTCATAAGTTGTTGTTTACAGAGAAGCCACTTGGGAGAGGAGGAAGAAGCAAGGAATTGAAACTTCAAACTGCAGGTGGTTATCCAGGTGGGCAGGAGGTAAACCACTGAAAAAAGAGAATCAGAGAAAGATTTGCTGATCTATTGCCAATTACAGTAGATCAGCAAATCTTTCTCTGATTCTCAATTGACAATAGGAATAAGACAATTATTTCCCTCCTGTCCTGAATAATACTGCTCAAATGTGAAAGTGCAGGTGTGTTCAACATCAGAGTGGGGCAACTAGGAGCAGATTTTTATGTGGAACGTCTACACATTCCATTCAGTTTTGATACTCAAAATAAGCAAAATTCTGGACTCAAAAGCTTTTTAAAAATGAAATTCTGGACATAAGTGTTTTGTACCAGGCTCTAGTGGTGGATCGTGAAGTTCTAGTATAATGTTTAGTTGCTGGATATATATTCTGCCTTTTTCCCAAAGACGGGATTCAAGATGGCTCATATAGCAATACAAAGAGTAAAACAGATGTTACTGTAGTTTCTAGCCCGGACTTGTGGGATATCAGATATCATTTGATATCAATAATTTGGCCTTCTTTACTCATTCCTCTCCACGTGCTTGCGAGGCCCCTGGACAAAAATAGCAGAACCATTCAAAACAGATCCAGGCAGGCCAGTAATAGCCAGACTGCCGCTTTAGGAGACCTCAAGGCAAGTACCCTCTTTAAGATCCCATTATGTATGCACGCTGTTTATAAAAGACTCCCTGCCCTGAGCAGGCGGCTTGATGAGCCGAATACTCAACTGTCAAGCACTCCATATTTGCATACTGTCTACTCTATTGACAACTCTGTCATAACTCAATCATGCAAAATACTGACCTTTCAGAGGCTTTGTCTCCAGCCCAAAACCCATTGTTATCCCCGGGAACGAACTAGCCTACAGGCACATTTTCCCCTGTAAGACCCCCTGATTTTGAGCGCTTCCTCGGATCGCTCCTGGTTTCCATCCCACCTTGCTGTCGCATTGTTCAGTGAGTCTTCCCCTCAGCTCCTCGTGCTGAGAATCTTCACCCCTATGGACTTTCTCTTCAGACTACCTGGGCTTCGGGACAGGTGTAGTATTTCCCATATAAAACCTCCTCTTAAAATCCCTCTATCCAACTCCTACCTTTATTTCCATAGTTCTCTGTGTGAGTGTGTTTGCATACACGTGTTTGACTGTGTTGTACATAAATAAAAACAATAAAATCTCCTACAAAAAGAGAAAAATCATAAATATCAAAATGTGTGTGTGTCTCTATCTGTGGGAAAGGGACTGAGGCATGGTGGGGAAAGTGGGCAGGGTCCAAACCAGGGTCAGAGTAAGACGAAAGAAAAGGGATGGGTCAGCTTGGTGCTCTTCTCTTTTGCCCATCTCCCTCCTTGGGTGTAGGGGACATAGGGAAAGGGTTTGTGGTGCTGAGAAATTGGACTGTAATCCATCCTTAGCAGCTGGTGGGAGGAGGAGGACGAGAACCAGAGGTGAGTTTTTAAAGGGTTGTGTGGCCTGATTAGAGCAGCCAAGAGGGAAGGTTCTAATGGAAAACGAGTGCTTGGGGGTGGAGCAGGGGTTGGAGAAATTAACAAATAATAAAATCCATGAAAGTGAAACCTGCAAATATCCTTCCTCTGCTGCCCACTTGGTGACAATGTGGGTGCCATTCTGCTGCCAAATCGAAACACAGCTTTTTATTAAAACCTTTGGGGCCCAATTAGTTTTATCCAATTTGCACATGAGTAACAGTTAGCATTATTTTAAATTGTTTAAGCTGGTTTTAAATTGTCTGGTTTTAAGAGATGAATATTTTAATATGTGTTTAGTTTTTCAAAATGTTTGCTGTTGATTTCATAGTATGTCAAACGATAGGGCTGCAAATTCAAGAGGGTCCCAGACCAAAACCTGAGACCCAGGGACAGCCCCTGGAGATATCTTTAAGCAATACGAGTTAAGTACCAATCACAGTTGCTCACAGCTTGTCATTCAGACACATGTACAGATGGAATGTATTTTCTGTTTGGAAATTAAAAAAGATGCCTTAACTAAAGGAGCTGATCCCAGATCAACATGAAAGTTCACCCCGTGTGGAAGACCAGAACATGAACATTTAGGGCTTTATCACACCAGCCTGTTGTCTCTCAGCAATGGAATTATTTAAGGAAACAAAAACATACAGATAGAGAAACAATTACTATCACACCATCTCTGCCATAATGCTATACTGTCAGTTTGGTGATGCACGTTCTGCAACAGGTCTTTCTGCACCACCCTGCTGACTCCAGATCTCTTCCACTATGCCCACTATCTAGCACATGCACTATACAGTGGACCATCAACTTTTCTGGGTTAATTTCAAGCAGCTGGCTTTGCCTTCCTCCTTTCTCTTCCTCCTCCTGGGCAGGGTGGAGGTGGCTGTGGCTGGTGCACTTTGTCCAGCACCGCCAGAAGCGGAGGATCATGAAGGACTGTCCAAAAAGGGGCTTGTCATACAGAAGTCAATAACTCTGCTAACCAGAAAGGAGGGGATGAGAAGGACTGTTCAAAAAGGGCATGTCATGGAGAGCAACACCACATGACTGCTGCAATATTAGAACTGCAGTGGAATAGGCAATAGTGGAAAAGCAGTGTTTCTTGGAACTATTCCTGGGTATTTCCCATGAATTAAAAGAGATGACCCAAAAAGAATGGGAATGCAATCCAACAACAGGAAAGTGATGATGTAACAAGGAGAGATCAAAAACAGAGCTAAACCAACATAATCATGCAATAAGCCAACGTGTGATAAAGCCCTTAATCTGATCTACTTGTTTCTAGCCGGAAGATGGATGAAGATCAGATCAGAGGAGGAGCCCTGGCATCACAATGATTAGGAGGGAAAGAGGAAGCTAGCTAAGTAAATCTCTAAATCTCCTAGGAGAATCTTTGCAAGTTGCAGTGCCAGACCTATTAAGGCTTGCAAACTGTAGCAAGCAGCTATTGTTGTCCTACCTGGGTTGAAGATTTGCACAGAAAACTTTCCCTTTGCCCAGAGCTGGGCACCACCCCCTCCCCAAACTAGAGAGGTTGCATCTTGGAATCTGGAAATTCTCCAGACTCATGGCCAGATCTGGCAAGTATGCTACCCTGACATCTTCAAGGTGGGATATAAATATTTTAATAGAATAAATGCATAAAAATAAATACATCAGATTTAAATTAAAAACACAATTTAAGACAATTAAAACACAATGGAAAAACACATCACTACGTAAAACACAGCCTGCAGCTCAGGAGAAATCCCATCCTCAGCAGACATTCAGTTATCAAAAGCCTCCCAGGACAAAGATGCCAGAAGGACTAGGAAAGGAATCTACTGTTGCAGGACATTCCAGAGTCAGTGAGCATCACTGAAAAATCTACAAAGTAGGTTCTGAAAGCTTTAGATATCACAAAAATATCACAAAAGGAAGTGCCAGTAAGCTCTTACCTTTCTGTTGGGCAGCTCCTACAAGAAAAAAATAAAGAAGAGTCTATTACTGAGCTGATACAATTCAGTTTGCTCCCCTCTCCCTCAATTTATTTCCACTCAAGCTATATTTGATGAAAAAGAGGGTCAGCATAGTGTAGTGGTTTGAATGTTGGACAAGGATTCTGGGAGACGAGGTTTCAAATTCCTGCTCAACCATGGAAACTCACCTTGAGGTAGTCACACTATCTCAGCCTAAGAGGAAGGCAATAGCTCTAACAACCACACATAGAAATTGAAAATACAATGGCATGAACAACCCTGACTTCGCTATTCAATGATATATCTTTACATTTGCACATCTCATCTAGTTCTTTCATAGTTGCCCTTCCAACTCCTAGTTTTCTTCTGATTTCTTGACTACAGTCTTTGTTCTGGTTTATGATTGATCCATGGTATGGAAATTCTTGATTTCAATGTCTTCATTGTCTACATTACATTTTTTGTAAATTGTCTATAGTCATTATTTTTATTTTCTTGATGTTCATATGTAACCAGCTTTGCACATTCTTTCTTGACCCTCCTGGCTCTGGGAGTTAGAATTAAAATAAAAAAGAATCATTTTTCCAGAGTAGTTCAAGGCCCTGATAATTTCCTATGGTCTTTAGATTCAACATGAACAAGACAGCTCTTTGAAGAGAAGATGCCTTCAGATACAGTAGAACTCTATGAAGGAGAACACATGGCTTCTGCTAGCATTCATTCATCCCTTCTCTAGTTCTGACTCCCTTCTTGGCTTCAGCTCATGACTGAACGCCATATCCTGTTATCACTGATGCAAAAGTAAAAGATTTGCTTACAGATATATCTTTTTACAGTAGAAAGTCAGCTGGCCACCCCACCCTCTCTGAGAGCAGGGCTGGAAAGTCATGCCAATGAGTCACAGTCAGTATTTGCTTCACTGGGTTTCATTTTGTGAAGGAAGCATACACAGATGTGACACACAAAGACTACTAAGATAAGGGCTGAAAGACACAGTGAAGACAGGACCAGACCAGTCCTGCTTTTCTTTCTCCCTGACTGGAGTAGCAGTATTCCTTTAATCCTGCTATAGCATCCTGGCTCCCTCCCTTCCACTTATTCACCGCCCTGCTTTCCCTTTAAAACCATTACCTTAGTGAATAAAGGGCAAAGCTTATCAATAGTTATTCTGAAAGGGTTGATAACCTGTGATAGTGTGTTCGTATAAATGAAGAAAATACTGTGTTGAGGCAGAAATTATAAAAATATTATAATCTTTGTTGAAATAACAAACAAGGAAAAAGGTATTGGGTTTTCCAAGAATATTCAAACAAAATAACACTTTCCCAAAGATGGTTAACTCATTTCTTCAAATCACCACAATATTCAAGAACAGAGCTTTCACACCCACACCTTTGACTTCTGTTAGCACAAAGGACCCACTCAAGGTCCCACTTTCTGACCCACTCAGAAGTGGTTTTGGTTTCTTCTCTGCCTTGTGCTAGGTGATGCTGGGCCACTGAGAAGACAACCCTCTTTTCAGTCAACGCTTTGGTTGAGAGAAAGCTATGACTTAAAGTTCTTTCTAAGAATTTCACTGAAGAAAGCTAGAATCCAATCCATGTTCCCTGTACATATGCCTTCTGCTGTCTCCCCCACAGCGCTTCCCTCTTACTAGGGCAAGGTTTTGCTCAGACAGAGCCAATCTGGTTATACGACCACCTGTCACTAGGGCTGCTCTGCTAGCCACATCCCCAGGCTCTGTCACAGACATGCTTCTCGAACATGACTTGATTTCATCAAAACTAACACACAGCACTCTACTAGAACTGTTTTTAAGTGAGAAAATGTCTGCAGGCCCTGAGTGTCCTACCAGTCAGGGCAATAAGTATGGGAGGACATTGTTGAGGAACTTCTTGGTTGTGGTGCTCCAATCTGGAATGCCCTCCCCTTGGAGGGTCTGACTAGTGCCAACAGGTGTCTTTCTGGGACCAAGTCAAGATATGACTTTCTGTTAAAGCTTTGGAGGGCTGTTACGTTTAAATACACATGTTTATGGTTTTATTGTTGTAGCTGTTTAAGCTATTTTAACTTGTTGGCTTGTTTAATAGGTTTTTATCCTGTTTAAATTTTTTATTGTTTTCAACTGGAATTGCTTTAATTTGTTGTATTGCTTTATTTGCATGACGAACTGAGATCCCTTGAAAAAGCATGGTATAGTGGTTTGACATTGAACTATGACCTTGGAGACTAGGATTTGATTCCCCACTCGGCCATGGAAACCCACTGGGTGTGGCACACATTCTCAATCCCAGAAAACCTTATAAGTTTGCCTGAGGGTCACCACAAGTTGGAAATGACTTGAAGGCATTAAACAAAAATAAGAATTCTAATAAAATAATACTAAGACAGACATTTAGTGGCCTGAAGTGCAACATCCAAAGAGCATCTTTCCTTCATCCTTTTTTCTTCAAGTTTGGTTTCCATATTTTTGGGGTGACAACTCCCCAAACCCCTTACCATTGGCTCTGCTGATGAGTCTGATGAAAATTACCCCCCCAACAACATCTGGAGGGCTAATGATTCCCAACTGTTGGTTTAAGGCAGGAGTAGAAATTGTGTTGCCCCTTAGATGTTGTTGAGTTTCAGCTCCCAGCAATCATCACACATTGGCTATGCATGTTAGAGCTCCCGGGAGTTGTAGTTCAACAACATATGACTTGCTGGACAGTTCCCACACCTGGTTTAAGAATATACAGACTTTTATATCTCATTTATCCAGGACATGAAGGATTCTGGGAATTGTAGGCAGAAAAAGACAAACAATGGGAATAAAGAACCTATAGGAAGTTGTGTCAGAGTTTTTTTTTTTAATAATTTTATTCAAATTTCAACAAATAAAACAAACAATAATTTTTGCAATGTTACATGTAGTGTTATTCCTTCTTCCTTTCCTTTTTGGATTACAATTATTGATGTTCCCTCTATTTATTATATCACGTATCGCAATAAAATGTTAGTAATCTATAATTGATTAGTTCCTGCTATATATCTCTACTTTACTCGCTTCATGATATTTCATTAACTGTTAACTATATAATAATTGTTATCATGAAAAATTTAATACCTCCGTCTACCCCCAACCCAAATCTGTAACAATCTTCCACTCTTTGTTTATGTCCTCATCTGATTTCCTTTTCAATCTTTGTGTAAGTATGTCCGCATTTCTGTTTTCCATAAAAGGAAGTTGTGTCAGAGTATTAATCCAATTAGACCAGTATTGGTGACATTAAAAAGCAGTGGCTCTTCAAAGCTGCACAGTAGAGTCTTTCTCAGCACCCTTTGGAGATGTAAGAGATTTGAATCTGGAACTAAGAATGGATAAATCTGTCCATTTTGTTTTCTTCTGTATTTCCATTTTTTAATAATAATAGTTTTATAATAATAATAATAATAATAATAATAATAATAATAATAATAATAATATCCCGCCCCTCCCCATGGATCGAAGCGGTACTACAACAATACATTAAATGCATTAAAAGCATTAAAACACAACCAATCCTCCCCACCCACCAACCCATCTAAAACCAACCCCCTAAAACACATTAACTACATCAACTAACTATTAAAAACAGAAGGACAGTTGGTGGGAGGCGGTGGAGTACTAGTCTGGGAAGGCCTGTCGGAAGAGAACAGTTTTAATTGCTTTTTTAAAGCAGTCAAGACTGGTAATATGCCAGGTGTCCTCCGGCAGGCCATTCCATAGCTTGGAAGTGATAGAAGAGAAGGTCCTCTGGGTAACCGCAGCCAACCTAGTTCTCACCAGCTGCAGTAAATTCCTCCCAGAGGACCTTAGTGTGCGGGGCGGATTATATGGGAGAAGGCGATCCAACAGGTAGGCTGGCCCCAAGCCATGTAGGGCTTTAAAGGTAAGAACCAACACCTGCTCTTCTTTTCATCAAATGTATGAAGAAATCTGCAAGTTTTGGGAAGTTCTAAACAAAAATTAAATGAATGAAATTTCAACCATATGCACTAGCTAGGTTCACTTGGTAAAGCAGTTCTCTAATATGAAAAAGATCATGTTGCACCTACAAGACAATTCATGGAAGTATTTAAGATGAGAAGCTGCTCTGAAAAAAGAGCGGGGTAGCCTTAATTCACCACCATACCCAACGCAGGGATTTAAAGCTGGAATTTCAAGATCTAAGGACTCAAAGACCTTTGCTGAAAGGGTTTGAAATGACGAGCTATGTTTTTTCATTTAAAAATCTGCGTTCTTCTCATGGTAAATTTTGGATAGTTCTTTTTTTAAAAAAAGGAAATCATTTTTAGGTAAAAGAAATAAAAGTAAGAATAAATAAATAAAAAGTGAAATTCCTATTATTATTATTATTATTATTATTATTATTATTATTATCATCATCATCATCATCATCATCATCATCATCATCATCATCATCACCATCATCATCCAAGATCCTATATCACAGCCTACGCTTAATAAATTTGTAGCTGCCTTGCAGACATGCTGCGAAGCGCAGTTAGTGAATGGCAAAGATATGGGTTGGGGTACTTATAAGGGTGCTCCAGTAAGCATTGAGCACTCCTGATAAACGTTGGTTGCTCTTGTTGCGCTTGGGCAGTTCCTAGCCAGTGTCTGGATATCCACTGGTGCCACTGCATATTTGGTCATGGTGTATCAGTCACTCCTCTAGCTGCCATTGGGCTATTAACATCCGTACATTGTGCCATCATGGCAGCCCCAGGTGAATATGGATGTTGCAAAACTACTCAGTTCAGTTTTGTGCACATGTAAGGGCATTTAATGTTAAATTAATATTAAGTCCTAGGCCAGCATCCAGCCTAGGTGCTGGGTGAAAACCTCAGAGAACAGGCTCAGCCCTGGCAACCCACTGGGAGACTCTGGGCAAGTCACAGGAAGGCAAAGGCAAATTCCCTTTGAACAAATCTTGCCAAAGAAAACCCCATCATAGATTAGCCTTAGGGTCTCCATAGGTCAGAAATGACTTGAAGGCATACCACACCAACAAAGTCCCAAGCAGAATGTCAGCCATGCCTGTTACCGCCACCACCACCATCATTATGATCACCTTCATTATTTTCCTGCCTTTTGCCCAGTTTGCAAAAATTAAAATAAATACAGCTAAAAATTCCTACTTGACTGTATCTACTTTTTAGACTACTCAGGGCTCCTCAGCCAACGTGGCCATTGCCAATTCTGGCTGGGCATTCTGGGATTGTAATCCCTGTCTTTGAGATCATCAGGAGACACACTTCTCAGTCCATTTCCGCACTAGACTGTTATAGCGCTGTGAATCCACTTTCAACATCTGATGGAATCCTGGGGTTTGCAGTTTCGGGAGGAGCCAGCCGGCTCCTCCCGAAACTGCAAACCCCAGGTCCATCAGACGTTGAAAGTGGAATCACAGAGTTATAACAGTCTAGTGGAAATGGCCTCAGTCTCATCACCATTGCAAGTACAGTTGGTAGGGACAAGTGAGAGGACCTTCTTGGTGGCTGCCCCTAGACTCTGGAAGTCTCTTCCCAAGGAGGCCAGAATGGACCCCTTCTTGTTGTCCTTTTGGTGGCAGGCTAAAACTTTTTTAATTCAGGTAACCATTTAATACAGAAAGTTTTTAAAGAATGGATTATGGCATGCTGTACTGTTTTAATTGCTATCTTTTAATCTTTTTGTAGCTGTTTTAATTCTTCAATAGTTTAATTCTATTTTAATATGTATGTTTTGTAAATTGTATTGTTTTGATGCATGATTTACTTTGAGGCCCAATTTTGGGAAAAAGTAGGTTACAAATAGAGAATAATAATAATAATAATAATAATAATAATAATAATAATAATAATAATAATAATTTAAAAATTCCAAGCTTTGCCTTTGTTTTCCTACTGTGTCATACTGGAACCTGTCTTTTTTTGGAGGCGACTGCAATAGCAGTTTGGGGGATAAATTTAGACCAGAGAAATAGTAAGAAAGACATGGGTCAAAAAGTCCTCTCTTGAAGCATGAATGTTTTGATCAAAATGAACACTCAAACGCACACAGCACTCCACCAGAGCCGCTTTCATGTGAGGGGAAAAAAAGGAGTTAGGAGATATGATCACAGATCTCCAGTGGCACATTCTGTTTTGGTCATAAATAATGTGTCACTTTTAAGAGATAGGTCTCTGAGAAGAGCGATAATTCCCCAAGCTCAGCCCGGGCTCGTGACAGCCTTGACAGTTAAAAATAGAACCATTATCGGAGGCTGCATATTGCTCTGTTTATCAGTTGCTGGAGACAAAACCCAAAAGATTACTGTTGCCATCATACTGTCATCATCATCACTGGACAAACAGTGTTTCACAGTGGTTAGAGTGCTGGACTGGGACTTGAAAATCTGCATTCTCATTCCTGCTGAGCCATGAAACTTGCTGGGTGGTCCTAGACTAGTCGCTATCTCTTGGCTTAAACTTTTGTATATGTTCTGTATAAGTTGACCTTGTATGTAAGTCAAAAGTAGGTTTGGGAGCCAAAATTATGGAGTTATAACCCATGGATAAGTTGAGGGTCTTTCCACAAAGAGGGGAAAGTGCCAGTGCCAGAGAGCCATCTGCCCCTGGCTGCCAATGCTACAATTTCCCCGCCCATTCAAAACAACTAGAAGCGCACTGTAGTGGAGTGAGCAGAAGGGTTGGTGCTTGATTTAGGTTCTCCTGGGATGGACTAAGCTCTTGCCTTTTGCTACTCTACTCAAAAAAGGGGACGGCTCCTTTTTTTGATAAGCTACAGTACTTATATTGATCTGTGGATAAGTTGATCCAGGTTTTTTGGGTCAATTTTTGACTAAAATTTCTAGACATATACATGAGTTCATACCACATGCGTCAAACACCAGGTTTTGGGCTGAATCTGGCCCGCCAGGCCATTTCATGTGGCCCTCGCAGCTCTCCTGCAGCTGCGGCACTCCACCTGCCTGGTGAGCCTGATTCCCACATCGCAGGCCCCTGACTGCTGGTATTCTGAAGAGGGACCCAGCAGCCAGCACTTGTGATCTAGTTCTATTTCTGACTGCTCCTCTGTCCAAGTCTTGCCATCAGAGCATTGACGCGGGTTACCATGGCAATCCTCCATGTGGCTTGCAAGAGCTAGACTGAGGAGCAGTCAGAAGCAGAAGTAGATTGTGAGTGCTGGCTGCTGGGCCCTCTTCAGAATACTGGCAGCTAGGAGCCCACAATGTGAGGATCAGGCTCACTAGGTACAGAGAGGGGCGGAGTGGGCAGAAAGAGCCAGAGGGCAGGGGAGAGCAGAAAGAGTCACAGAGAAGGTCTGGGGGCATAAAGAGACACTAAGAAGATCTCACCTGAGACCAAAAAGTTAAACAAAGGCCCTTTCCACACGTGGGAGGAGAAACGGGGTAAGCCATGCTAAAACGGAGGTTACCTCAGTCTGTTGCCGCGTGGAGCAGCACGTTTCGCTGCTCCACACTCATCGACGTCCTGCGGCGTCCAGCAGCGCCCAAAATGGCGGCTGATGACTGGCGGAGGCTCTCCACCAACCGGAGAACCTCGCCAGCTGGAAATCCCACCCCCAGCAGATCTGCAGGCACGCCCTTGCGCGCGCCTGCAAATCCACACCCAGCGCTGCGACGGGGCTGCACGGGGCTGCATGCTCCATGCCTTTTAAAAACCACATAAAAAGTGTGGATTGCGGTGTGGAATTACTCTAAAGTAATCCACCCCAATCCACTTTACCGTGTAGACGACCTCCCATGGAGGTCGCGCTACCACGTGTTATTTCCCCGTGTGGAAAGGGCCAAAGTTAATGTAATAAACAGTGCTTGGTAATATTTGTCTGACGATTAAAAAAAATAACTTTTTGTTTTCAAAATTCATTTTTCAATAAATTGTACAATAGTTGTACACATTAATATCTGCTTACCATTATTTTTCCTAGACTTCTATTTTCAGAGCTTATTATTACTAAAACCAGTAATAATCAAATGCAGAGGCAATTGTTTAATATAATAAAAGAGTAGATACATTTATATAGTCTTACAGATACAACTGGCCCTTTGAAGGCAACTGTAATCCTTATGCGGCTCAAGATGAAATTGAATTTGACAGCCCTGGTATATATAGTACTCATGTATATAGAGAGCTGGCATGGTGAAGTGGTTTGAGCATTTGACTAGGACCTTGGAGACCAGATTTGATTTCTCACTTAGCCATGGAAATCCACTGGGTGATCTTGGGTGCATTACATACTTCTAGCCTCAGAAAACCCCCTGATAGGTTAACCTTAGGATTGCCAGAAATTGGAAATGACTTGAAGGTACACAATACATATAGAATACACTTCAGGGGTTTTGTAAGGTTGAAAGTTGGGAGAAGAGCCATGAATGCTGATTTGAGCTCATCTGATGGAAAAGAGGAGAGTAATAAATAAATTGCCTAAATATCCTGAAGGACCAGCTCCTGTCTGAGGTCAAGGCTGGTTAGTCCTTGGGAGGGAGACTTCCAGAGAATACCAAGTGCTGTAGACCCTGCTTCTCAGGCTTTCTAATCTGAAAGATGAGCAAATCTGTTTTCTTAATGGGGGAGGGACCATTGTCTACAATTGTCCATTGACTATCTATATTTGACCAATTGAGCCTGGAAAGTTTCTTTTTCAAAGTAATTTTTTCTAAAAGTTTTAGGATAGTAATTTTTTTACAATTATTTTTGCAGTGCTCAGAGTTAAATCTCATACAATCACTCTTTGCTTTTCATTACTTTCCCACTACTTTTTTGGGAGGTGGGGGAGCTGAGAAGGAGTAAGGAATCTTAGGACTAGTAAGTGAGCAGCATAAAGGCTGGAAAATTCTATTCAAAATGCCAATTAAAATGTTTAGAATGTATTTTGAAAGCTAACTAGGAAAATTAGCAAGAACAAATGTGGACATTATACCCAACTCTCACTGGTTATATTACTTTTATCTTTGTTTTTAATTAACTAATCACAGGTGATTACATTATTTGCAACTCATTACCTCTAAGCACTGCCCAGGCATACCAAACATGGTCAGCTTTCCACATTTCTGGGTTTAAGGTCATTTCCGGCTGGCCCCTCCCAAAACTGCAAACCCCAGGATTCCATAGGATGTTGAAAGTGGAATCATAGCGCTAGAACAGTCTAGTGCGGAAATGGCTTAAGATTCACCGATTTGATAATTTGTGAGTTTCTCCCATCCCTCTCCCTGCAACCTCAAGTGCTTCTGATCAGGCCATGCAGTCCTTTAAAAACCTGCTCTGGTCCTCCTCCTCCAACAGCCACTGCCTAATAAATGACTGTCTCCCAATTTCTCAGCACCACAAATCCTCTCCTGATATCTTCCACACACTCAAGGAAGGAGATGGGTGTGAGAGAAGAAGTATAAGGTCACAATGCTGACCCACCCCTTCCCCTCTCCTTTCCCAGACTTGGTTTGGACTCTGGGTGCCCATTCCCCCTCACCACACCACAGCCTCCTTCCCACAGCCACACAGGCACCTTTCGATATTTGCATTTCCCCCACTTTTGTAGGGGTTCTGTGGAGGGCCAACTGTACTGCACCAACCGCTCTAGTCAGCTGTGTCTGTATTTCACACAGTTGTTCAGAGTGATGTTATATCAATTGCATTGTGGGTAATAGAAAGCTTTGGCAGGTTCTCACTGTTTGGAGCAGATTCTGTAGCACATTCTGCTAATTCTTGTGGCTGCCAGCAACTAGACCTGCTGGTGGTGGAGGTTTCCTGGGCCAACCTGATGCACCTGGGAAAAGATTTTTGCTTGGATCACGTATCACAGAATCCAAGCAGTAGTCATGCTGGTAGGGGATTCTGGGAGCTGTAGTTTAGAAAGCAAGTTTTCTAAGCTCTATTGTCAGGATCCTTGGTGAGACTTTTTGTTATGAAATCTGCCCAGCTTCCCTCCACCTTGGGGAAAATTTCCTGCATGGCCAGTGACTGTGGTCAGCGTCCATTCTGCTACAGCTCAATTGTCTACAACACCAGAAACCTTAACCGCTACTTTGAAATGTTCCCTATTATGCAGCAAAACAGCTACATACAGGAAAGCATATCTCAGTTTTATTGCATTTCTAGGAATTCTACCTCTATTCCCACCTTCTCCTTGTTTCTATTGGATTGTCTGGCTTCTCTTCTTTCTGCAAGCAAATTTGTGTGGGGTTTTGCATCTTTAAAATATGCATATTTGTGCATGCATTTGTAATATATGATATTCCCCCTCCTTCACTGACCAAAATCTGTCACTGCACATGTACCCATTCTGAGCCATTCAGATATTTAAAACGTAGCCAGATTTTTGTTGTGTCCATTTTAATTCTGCAAAACAGAACACCCTCATGAATACATGCATGTTGGAGGCAGGATGGGATTTGTGTTGTGAGGAGTCTCAAGGGATGCAAAATGGATTGGTTAATTGAGAATAATGAATGAACATTCTTCTTTATTTGCAGCCTGTTGAAGCTAAAGTGAAGAAAGAAGGAGGGAGAGACAGACATTTGTCTACTAGGGAAACTCCTCAAGGAAACATATGCATGTCTTGGTTGTCATTTTTTAAAGAGAACAAAACAACAGCCAACCCTCCCCTATTCAGTGAAGGCTACAAGAGCAAAGCCATCTTATAAGAACAGAATATTAGATGCAGCAAAACCTAAAGTCTCATAATTGATGAAAGTGAGAAGCAGGTGGTCTCAGACCATGAAGCGAGCATAACCTAGCCACATTTACTCTCCTGTATTTAACAAGTTTGGTCTGCTACCTCCAACTTGGAAACCTAGGAAAGTGTCATACAACTGTAATTCCTCTCACCCACTAAAACATGAGGATGATGGGAGCTGCAAACCAACACATTTGGAAGGAACCGGATTGGGGGCACTACGGTTCAGGAAGGATATTGACAAACTGGAATGTGTCCAAAGGAGGGTGACCAAAATAGTAAACGGCCTGGAAACCATGCCCTGTGAGGACTAGCTTAGGGAACTGGGTATGTTTAGCCTGGAGAAGAGAAGGTTTAGAGGTGACACACTAGCTATCTTTAAATATTTGAAGGAATATCATATGGAGGGTGGAGCAAGTCTGTTTTCTGCTGCTCCAGAGATTAGGACATTGAGCACTGGTTTCAAACTTCAGGAAAAGATATTCCATCTAAACATTAGGAAGAACTTCTTGATGGTAAGAGCAGTTTGACAGTGAAATGCGCCCCCTCAGAATGTAGTGGAATCTCCTTATTTGGAGGTTTTTAACAGAAGTTGGATGGCCAACTGTTGGGAATGCTTTGATAGTGTATTCCTGCATGGACAAGGGATAGGACTTGATAGCCTTTGCAGTCTCTTCCAAATTTATAATTCTGTGAGTATGATTGACTGCTCAGTTTCCTACAGAGAAATTCACCCACCCCATCTCCCATATTCCAGAGAGCAAAGAGCTGGGGAGACAAAAATATGAAGGACTTTAAAAGGTCATTGTTCAGGTTGAGGCCTAACCCTACTATGCTCTCCTCCTTCAATCACTTTTCTCTGCTAAACAAGAAGGGAAGCAGATAATGCACCTCTCTCCACCGGCTGTCCCATTCTGGCATTGTGAGCCTTCATGGACCCCCAACAACACCATGACAATTCATACCGACAAGCTGATGTTAAGGAATCCACAATTTTTCTGCATGATTGAGTAGCACTTTACAAGCTGAGTGAACAGCATTTGAAGGTCAAGCTATCGGAAAGAGAAGGCCTGAGAGACTTTTTATATGGACATTTCATTTCTTGAGACTATCATACCCAAACACATGCCAGAATTTGCCCACAAATTCTCTGGAAGACAATCTAGTAATGTCATAAGCCAGGGTAAAGCTACCAAACTGATAGATGGCAGCAAGTGGTGATATGAGAGGACTATCTATGAATTTTAGGAGTGAAGAGGACCAGATTGAAGGAGATAAAGTTCAAAATCTGGTTTGTGATGTAAATCTCTGCTGGGATATAACACACCCTCAAAGATACTAAATGCGTCTTTGTGTGTTTAATATAGTTTTTCCGGATCTTTGGCAAGAAAATCAGTTGGCACAAGGAAACTCTGATCCTAGATAGGTGAGTGATGGGGGCCTAGGGAAGGTCCAAAGCTGCAAAAGAAACCAAAGACAGAAGAAGAAATGTTTGATCCAACTCACCCAGCTGTGCCCAAGCCAATCCCAGGAGAATATGGAGGACTGGGATTCCTAGCTGATCCATTGCAAAGGCTCCCAAAACAGGGATGGAACTGACACTCAAAATATCTCTAGATAAGGGTGTCCTGATTTTGTGCTCACAAGGGTGTAGAAGCCTGGACCCTTGGGATAGCAGTGGTATCTTGCGGAAGAACAAGTGTGGAGAAATAGAAATAGCTCTAAGCAGGAAACCTCAAAAAGAGGAAGGGACATGTCATGGGGCGGGAGTCAGACAGTGGGCTGTGTCCTACTCCCCCAGGGGAAGTGAGTCCAGTGTCAGAAAGAAAAAAAACAGAGCTCCTAATCTCTTTTCTTCCACTACAGCACCCTAGTAATGGAAGATAATTTTGTCTGGTTTGTGTCTTGGCAAGAATGTTCACAATCTTGTTCATAAATTCAAGGGAAACACACACACACACACACACACACACAACATCCATAAATGCACACATGTACACACACATATATTTTAAAAAGTCAAATATGAGAGAAAGCAAGCCTAACAGGCTCATGTATCTAGGCACAAGCCTTAGAGTGCTTAGCTCTTAACGTCTGGTTTTGAATCCCTGTGCATTTAACCATTTTTGTGGTGTTGAATCATAGAATCTTAGAGTTGGAAAGGACCACAACTTCCATCTAGTCCAATTCCTGCAATGCAGGAATATATAACTGAGGCCATTTTGCACTAGAATGTTATAGTGCTAGTATTCCACTTTCAACAGCCTATGGAATCTTGGGGTTTTATAGCACTATAACAGTCCAGTGTGGAAGTGGCCTCAAGCACACTCTAAAAGGTGCCAACTTTTGTTTAAAGGCCTCCAGTAAAAGAGAGTCTACCACCTGTAAGGACAGTTTATTGTGAATATTTCTCACAGTTAAGAAATTATTCATAATGTTTAGTCAAATCTCTTTTCCTGTACAGTCAGCTCTCCACATTTGTGGGTTTTACTTTCATGATTTTGATTATTTGTGAGTTTCAGATCTGATTATTTGAGAATTTCTTTTACTCCTGCTCTCCGCTATCTCAGGTGCTTTTTTTCCAGGGGAACCTTCCTTCTTGGTGGCTCTGATCAGGCCACATAGCCCTTTAAAAACCTGCCTCTGGGCCTCCTCCTCCTTCACCAGCAGCTGTGTAGCCAGCTAAGAATGGTTCTCAGCTCAATTTCTCAGCACCACAAATTCTCTCCTGATGCTCCCCCAAGGAAGGAGATGGGTAAGAGAGAGGAAGTCTAGGGCCACCATGCCAACCTACGCCCTTTCCCTTTTCTTTCTGTGACCTGGTTTAGACCCTGCTCTCTCCACCGTGCCCCAGCCCCCTTCCCACAGACACACACACACACATTTTTATATTTGTGATTTTCCCACTTTGGTAGACTCCTGTGCCCCTTACCCTAATGAATGTGAAGGGCCAACTGTTATTTGAATCCACTGGTTTGTGTCTCTGGAGCAGCAGAAAACAAACTTCCTCCATCTTCTACTTGTTTTCCTTTCAGGTACTTAACGATGGCTATCATATTCTCTCACTTATGCTTGCCACTGCTTTTTTCTGATGAAATCCACATTGTTACCAGTAATGTGGCAGAAACCTTTAACATGGGTAGCTTTGTGCTTTGAACAGCTGTTCCTATTGAACTTTGCCAGGGCAGATGCAGCAGAATTTTGTCTGCTGTATTTTTCATAAGAACTGTCTCAATTCCCTGGAGTCTTCATAAATAGGATGAAGAGTATGTGAGATTAATGAAGAATTTAAAAGGTGGGAGAAAATGAAACTTTTAGATTCATTCACCCCCACAACATCCTTCTTCTCGTTGGGTGTGTGTTGTCCATATAGTATTTTCATCACCCTCATGTCTGCGTGCTTCAACAGACACATGCCTGCTCTTAGGCCATTTCTGCATGACAACATTCTTCTGCATCATTACGCTGCAATCTCGGGTCCGGAAGGGAGCACGTCAGCAATGCTCCCCTCTGCACCTGCTTGCTCCAAGTGGAAGAGAGCGCAATGGTGCCACCTCTTCCTTCCTTCTGCAGTGCAGCTGGGCACTTTCCATTGCTGTGCGATGGAAGGAAGCATTGCCATTGTGCTTCCGTGCCTTCCACAAGGCTAGAAGTGACAGGAGTACCTCATGATTGCAGGTGCAAAATGAACTTTTTCCATTTTGCGAAAACTGCGTGAGCATGATGCTTGGGAATGGGATGGCAGCAGGCTGGCAATGGCCTGCTGACTGCCACCATCCTGGTTCAGAAGTGGCACGGCCCCATTGTGCAGAAATGGCCTTTCTTTACATCCAGCCAATCTCACCCCAAGACATTTTGTGAAGGAGAAGGTTCTGAAGGACAAGGTTGTGCCCTCCAAACCTATAGAAAATTAACTGGCATGTGAATAACACTGTCAGGGGAATAGCATCCTTTACTGTCCTTGAGTACAACCAGCTTATGAAGGGACACAGGACGAGCTATGTGATATACAGTGAGTACTCCCCCCCCCCGCAGCCTCTAATGCCTCAGGCAACTAATTCATCTGCCTAATCTGGCCTTGTTTCCACTTATAAAAATGGCAAGGTAATGCTTTTGGGCCTCTGTAAGACCTGCTTCTCTTGGGTCATAGTAAGGAAAAAACACAGAATAAGTTGTTTGATAACACAAGAAGGATAGCAATTGAAGATGTCATATAGAGCTTTCTTTTCTTCCTGGTAAAATTCTATGTTTAAAGCAGGATAAATGGCTCATCTAGAAGAACCCCTGGCTCTCTTCCTGGTTTGGAAGGAGAAGGAAATTAAAGAGATTGGATGGCCAGGGATGCTTCAGTTCTAGATTTCCTCCATTGGTAGGGGGTAGGATTAGATCAGTGTTACTCAAAGAGGTAGTTTGTGGATGAATGCTGATCCCTGAACCAAATGCTACTGGTCTCTGGAGAGCTCCCAGGTAAGAAAGAAACAACTGTAGCCAGTAGGCACACTCGTTCCTGGCATATTAGAGGAGAAAATTACTGGATCCCCAAATCAGATAGCTTAAGAAACACCAGACTCAATAATTTTTGCTCCTATAATTGACCCTTCTAATTATACAATTTCCATGACTATTTGATTCTAAGCGGAGGATCATAGGTGCAATTAAAAAAATAAAAATAGAACAAGGAACTGATGCTCGAGAAATAATTATAGAAACAAGCAATTCAAAGGTGGGAAGGTTGAGGGGAAGAAACTGCTTTTTACAAAAAGTAAGAAATGACTAACTGAAGAGCCTATCCACTTTTGCTTTTGTCATGTGGATAGAATTTAGCAATGAAGAAGAAGTGTGCTGTTTGATTCCAGCACAGAAATTACCTTTGCTGTTCTTCTTTTGGCTTATTGGGGAAGAACAGCATTTTGGCAATGCTAAAATACTTCAGTCTAGAATCAGCCCTACTCTGGCCTCTCCAAGATTGGGGTATGAGGCATATGGACTAGCAGTACTGCGAGCCAACATTCATTACAGTCGGGTCCAAAGCACATCCTGGTGCTGCTTGTTGAGCTAAAATTCACAGACAGTCCCATTCTGAATGGTTGCATGATGTTTTCCAGCTGGTGGTGGCAGGCAGGGGCTTGCTTTCCTCTTTCTTGCTAAACAACAAAGGAGATTGATTAGCTGGGCAGACCAGTTTTTAGAGCTGGAAGCCAGTTCTTTCAAGCAAGGAAATGGGGCTTTTGATCATGATAACAAATGACAGTAGACATAGAGCCATCTTAACTAGGCTGTATAGAATTACTTGTCTGCTATAATACTGTCAGCATATTGAAATATGTCCTATCAGGTATTAAGATGGGCTTTTCTCCTGTGATAGTTAGCTATTTGTAGAGGATTGTCTGACCCGCTCATGTAGAACTGAGTTTGGTATTAGCATGGGGGGTGGTCAGTAGTGAGCACTTGTTTCCTTCAATCAACATGCTGACAACAAGACGTTGGCACAAAAATGGTCATGGCTTTATTAGTTACAGCTGAAGAGGCTTGGCCTTAGCATATGTCCAGATCCAGACATTAGAAAACCCTCATGCCAACTGATGTGAGCCAAATGCCCAACCTGCCTTCTGGGCAGTTCCTGAGATGACAGCACCGGGATGTTGTGATAATAAGCTCCCCCATTGTCAGGGCAAAACAATCGAGGGGTATAGGCTCTCCTCTAGGTGAACAAAGGGTTAATGACATGATGGGTTATGTTACATTTATTGGAGGTCAGCATCACTTAGGAGCAACAGAAATCATGAGAGACTTGAAAGACTTGGGACTGATGAAGATTTAGGCGAAGGACCTCCTGCCTCACTGTCCCTAAGGGAGTTTGGTTTTGGCTGGAAAAAGAGGTCCAGATTCCCAACTTTCCCTGAATATCCAAAGATCCAGAATGTCATCTGTATCATGAGTAGAGCAGAAAAGTTCAGCAATTTATGTCAGGGCTTACCTTTCTTTCTAACCTGGGCTGAATGTGATTTAAACCAGTGGCTCTTAACCTTTTCTTTATCACAGACCCCCACCTCCCACCTTTAAATATTTTTTGTTTCTGTGGAACACCAAGGTTTAACTCAAGATTTAAAACCTTAAAGTGCATCAAGTATTTATGTAAAGTTGCTCATCAAGAGTCTTCAGATGTGGAGAGAAAGAAGAAATGAGTAAATGCACAAACTCCTATTACATTTTTTAACTGGAATGATTCCATACAAATCTGTCTCCCCCTCCCTCCCTCCCTCCGGCCATTTCTGCAGTACACTGTTATAATGCCATTATTCCACTGCCAACATCTTGTAGAATCCTGGGATTCACAATTTAGGGATGGAGATTTAGAATTCTCAGCCAGATAGCACTTTGGCCTCAGTAAACTACAAATCTCAGAATTCCACAGGATGTTGAAAGTGGAATAATAGCACTATAACAGTGTAGTGCAGAAATGGCCCCTCTTTCTTTCACTGTAAAAGCTCATAACATTTCTTTAAGTCTTTGCAGAAACTCTGTGAGGATATCGTGGATCCCTGGGGTCCACAGACCAGAGGTTAAGAATCACTGTTTTAAACTATGTTTGTAACTTTGTAACTGCTTCTAAGTAATATCTGAAGGAAGGAAGGTACCTTCATGTACAAGATGCCCTTTTTCTGATGTAAGATTGTTTGCTTAGAATAAAAGCTTTTCTTTAAGGGTATCTTCTTTCCATATTCTCTGTGTGCGCTTGCTCAGTGTTTGTGGGCTGATATGTACAGAATTCTTATGTCCCATGGAGGAGGAAGGCAGAGTCTTTGCTGAGTCAGAGGTGAGGAAAGTGCAAGTTAAACATCTCAGTAATTTCCCGCTAAGATACTAAGGCCATTTCCGCACTGGGAATTTAAAATGGTGCAGAGCGACCTCCAACAGAGGTCTTCTGCACTGTAAAGAGGACTGGGGTGGACTACTTTCTGTAGATCTACAACTCAGTCCGGTTCTGCGTGACCAGAACTGGTTGCGCAGCGTGGTTTTTAAAAACCTCTTTTTTGAGGTTTTTAAAAAGCACGGAGTGAGCAAAGCCGTGTAGCTCCATCGCCCAGCTCCGGAGCAGATTTGCAGGCGCGTGCAAGTGCATGCCTGCAAATCTTCTGGGGCGGGCTTTCGGCTGGCGAGCTTCTCCGGTTTATGGAGAGCCTCCACCAACCGGAAGCCGTCCTTTGGGATGCCGGAGGACTGCGAAGCAGTGAACTCGCGCTGCTCCTTGTGGCGATAGACCCAGCCGGCTGGAAAACAAAGCCGGTAAGCTCTGTTTTCAAGCATTCCCCCCGCCCCACATGCGGAAAGGGCCTAAGTCACAGGGGCTGAATTAGTGGGTGGTAGTGGCTAGTTAGAATTTGGGGGTCGTATTACAGACATCAGCTGGATTGAAACCACCATTTGTTTGCCTGTCAGGAGTTTTGTGCTCCTGAACTGATAAAACTCCCCCTTTTCCTTATCCTCAAAGTCTCATAAGGTGACCCAACTGATTATATAGACTGGATCCAGTCACATACTGAAACCACCTAAACTTGTGACAAAATAATATTTATTTTACAACAATTATTCCATGAGATGCAAAGCTTGGAGAGTGGAGACAAAGTTAAAGAATATTCTGAACCAGAGAGTGATGGGGGCCTACTTTTTTCTACCTTTGGGGCAGACCTGAGTGAAAACTTTGTTCAGGCTTTCTCAGGTCCCACCTTTCCAGTCACCAGTTCATACCTGATTGGCTGCTTATCCTGCTTTCTAAATGCCGGCACTACTCATGCTAACCTTCCTGGGAAGAAGACAGCCAGACAGAGTGAAAAATGGTTTTGAGAAGAATCCTGGACTGGTACAAATCTTCTCAATTTAGAACTTATTCTGTGATAAATTCACACCTTTTCTGTCAACACCAAGGCGTGGTAGGCAGCCAAGAGCCAGCTAATAGGTCTTTTCCCAGATAAGACAGACAGGCAATAAATCAAAGGGCTTTACTTCAGCAGTGGGTAGATAAGGCAGCAGTAAACTAAAGAGCCTTTTGCAGCAAAGATATTCCCTGGCTGTTACATCACAGCCAGGCAAAACAGCAAACAGAGTCCATGTACCACAGAGTTTGTTCCTCAGCCGGTCAGGCAGCATTTCAGGAAGCAAGGCAAGAGTCCCCGATAGCCCAGCAGGCAGACCCAAAATGGACAGTTGTAAGCCAACAAAGACCCAAGGCTGAGTGAGTGCTTTTATTAAGCAGGCCCTCACCCAGTCGCTACCTCAGCTGGAGCTTGATTGCTTGGTGTTTCCTATTTAAATGCTCTGACCTTCTGAGAGCACTTTTTTGCTCCTGATGCTGCTGGTAAGTAGGCACCTGCTCTTGAATCTCTGGGTCTAAGGCAGCCCCTGGTTCCGTTGCTGGGGCTACTGGGGCCAAGGGCTCTGTGTCCAGGGCAGCCTCTGGGGTGGGCTGTGCAGCAGGCTCCATGGCAGCCTCTGGGGTGGGCCCTGCTGGTGCAGCAGGCTCCATGGCTTTGAAGTCCTCTGGTTCAGACTCAGAGCTTGAGTCCTGGAGTGCCAGGGTCCTGACATTTTCCTCCCCACAGAAAATAGCATTGTGCAGGAAAAGTATCAGTATGTATATCTATTTTTTTTGTGTGTGTGTACAAAATTATGCTATTATCTGTGCACAAAAATCACATGCAAATTTTCTGCAGAATAAGTCCTAGCTAAGTCTTTTCCTGGCTTGAAACAGCATTGACCATAAAATGCTGTTGTTGGGGATTTATTCTGAGCAAAAAAGTGAATTTTGCACAGAATAAAGCCTGAACTGTAGGTTGTCTTTGAAAACTGTGCAGTTTTTAGAGATCTTCTCACAGTGGCAATGAAACTGCTAAAATTACTTACGGTTTCCTTTGGGAACAAAGTTAGTGAAGAATTCCATCACTAACATATAGGCCTGTGTGTCTACCGTTGCATATCCAAATAAGCAATTGCAATGCCTTGTCAATTCATTTAAAAACTGTAATATGATAACTTTTAATATTAGTATACTTCACAAAATTACGGTATTTAATGTTCTGGATGTGAGAACAGCACAGCATATTTAGCGTAATCCGCCCTCTAGAGGGTAACAGTAGCATTGTAGAAATCAGGAGAAGGCATATTAGAGAAAGGATTCCACTGAAAGGATTCCAGGAAAAACTGTCATTAATACATCTTTCTGTGACTGCAATGTAGATCTATTAATTGCATATCAGGTAACCCCTAAAAAAGTGATAAATTACCCTGAGGGTAAGAAAAGGAAGTCATATGTCCTGCAGTTATCCTTTTACAGGTTAATTAATGTTGTTTTCTGCTTTGGTTAGGATTAGCTCTGTGGGTTTGAATCCTGGAACCTTCCCCTTAGATGCAGAGCATATATTTTCAGACTCCTCCTCTTCCTCCTCCTCCCCCCCAAAATTGGGCTCACACTTTACAACAATACATCTTAAATACAAATATAGTGCTTATTAAAACAGAATTTAAACTGTTAAAGAATTAACCAACAGCTTAAAAAGATACAAAAAGATAACAATTAAAATTAAAACAGTACAGCACCCCCTTAGCCCATTCTTTAAAAACTTTCTGTAAGATTTTAGCGTGTTTCCAGAAGGACAACAAGGAGGGAACTATTCTAGCCTCCATGGGATGGGAGTTCCAGAATCTGGGGACAGCCACCAGGAAGGTCCTCTCTCGACCCCACCAACTGTGCATGCAGTGGTGGTGGGACTGAGAGAAGGACCTCTCCCAATGACCATGGAGTCCAGACTGGTTCATACAGGGAGACACTGTGTGCCAATTAGTCTGGACTTGAACCATATAAGGCTTTATAGATCATAACCAGCACTTTGAACTGTGTTGTAAGCTAGACATGGCTGTGTAAATTTTGCCATTCACATTTACAATCACGGTACCATTTCCTCAATTGCAAATGTCCCCTAAAACCCACCTTAAAAGCCAGGCAGCTTTATCAACCAAACGAGTTCTGTGGTGCTGATGAACGGGGCACTGAATAATGTTGCATCCAGCTCCCTTTTGCCAGTGATCCATGGTGCCACAACCAGCTGCAGGAACCTCTGCAGGGTCTTGTTGCCACTGTTTGTTGCACAGTGACTTGCTGTCAGGAAGGGGATGGATGCGTCATCTTTCAGTATCCTGCTTTCCAGTGATGCAGAATTCTTTTGTTTGGTATGGTAGGCTGGAGCGGGGTGTGTGTGTGCAGAGTGGAAGACAGATTGCTGGTACATTGTTGTAGCTGTGCCTCTCAGCCAATTTTTTGGATAATGCTATGAGGCCTTTTAAACCTGACACAGTTGAAGATCTTAGCACTCTTCATCTGGCCTTGACTCTAGGAAAGGTTGGAGAAGACCATTGTCTGAAGTCTGAGAGAGCAACTGATAATCAGTGCTGAACTAGAAAGAGCAGGGATGGGAAACATGTGACCCTTTATATATTTTTGGACTACAGCTGTTTTTGTCCTGGGTAGAACTGCCAGGCCAGGACTATTGCAAGTATAGTTGGCCCTCCATGTTAGCTAGGGTTAGGGGCACAGGCCCCCTTGCAAAAGTGGAAAAATCTCAACTATCAAAATGTGTGTGTATATGTGTGTGTGTGGGGGGGGAGGTGGGCAAGGCTTGGTTGGAAGAACAGGCACCCATGGTCCAAACCAGCTCAGGGAAAGGAGAGGGAAGGGGGGGGGTTGGCATGGAGGTCCTATACTTTTTCTCTCTTGCCCATCTCCTTCTTTGGCTGTGTGTGTATGAGGGCATCAGGAGAGGGTCTGTGGTGCTGAGAAATCATGTTGCAAGCTTACCTTAGCAGGCCAGGCAGTGGCTGATGGAGGATCAGAAGTGGGTTTAAAGGGCTGCATGGCCTTATTGGAACTGCCCAGAGAGAAGGTTCCCCTGGAAAAGAAGTGCCTGGGATGGGGTGAGGGCAGGGTTTGAAGAAACTTGCAGTTAATCAAATACGTGAAAGTCACGCCTACAAATGTGGAGAGGTGACTGAACTGAGATTTCAGCAACAAAAATAGATGCCTGGGGACGATTTCTTATAATGTCACACAAAGTGGCCAGCTGAGTGACTCATTCCAGACCCTGTTGCTAGTACATCACCTTGTGCATCCAGAATTTCTGAATTATATATGTTACATTAATCTCTTGTGGGTTAATTTCATACAGGGGAAGACAGTGTCCAGGCGACCTGCTGCCAAGATGATGGACAGATTCAAGACTGTTGCTGATCAACCGTGAGATGGATTTTTATCTTTAAACCAGCTCCATCCTGATCACCATTCAAAGAGAGATCTTTTCTTTGACAGCCCTGCATGTAAAAAACTATCCTCTGTAAACTAGGAGACGTGAGCATCCTCTTCAGGCCTGTATGAGGATGTGCACTGCACTGAGGATTTTAGCCCTCTCCTATACCTATGAATTTGTCATGTTAGGACTACCATGGGCTTTATCACACCAGCCTGTTGTCTCACAGCAATCGTGTTATTTAAGGAAACAAGAACATACTGGTATAGAAACAATCACTATCACATTGTCTCTACAATAACACTGTACTGCTTGTTTGGTAATGTTCCCACAGTTAGTCTTCAGCACCACCCTGCTGATCTTGCCTCCCTTCCCCTATCCGTGGTACCTAGCACATGCATTGTATTTTTAATTTTTTTTTCCTTTTGCTGAAATGGCATGATTGCATCATTACAGCATGTGGGGAGATTTCCTTCCCATCATTTTGCCAGTATGTTCTTATTGTGCTGCCATTTTGGCATTCTGCTCTTCTGGAATCATGGTTGGTTTTCTGTTTTGTGATAATGGTATAACTGTGCTCAGGAATGGAGCAAAAGCAACACTGCTCACCTGTATCACAATGTCCTCTTTGTCCAGACACTGCAAGTACAATGAGCTCACTCTGTTTGGGGATAGAGAAGGGTGAAGGAAACAGCAATGTCTACTGATATCACGTGACTACCGCAATATCAGAACTGCAGCGGAATGAAAGGATCACATGAATGCTGGGTACTACACTTAGGAAGAAAGAATGAAATGCACAGATATCATATGGATGATACCTGTCTTGAAAACAGTATATCTGAAAGGGACCTAGAAGTTTTAGTTGATCACAAGCTGAACATGAGTCATCAGTGTGATGCAGCAGCTAAAAAGGCCGATGCTATTCTGGACTGCATCAATAGCAGTATAGTGTTGAGATCAAGGAAAGTAACAAAACTACTCTATTCTGCTTTGGTCAGACTTCATCTGAAATACTGTGTTCAGTTCTGGGCACCACAATTCAAGAAGAATATTGACAAGCTGGAACGTGTCCAGGGGAGAGTGACCAAAATTATTAAGGTTCTGGAAACCATACCCTGTGAGGAGTGACTTAGGGTTCTGAGTATATTTAGCCTGAAGAAAGAAGGATGTCATGCTGAAGATGGAGCAAGCTTGTTTTCTGCAGTTCCAGAGACTAAGACATGGAACAATGGATTCAGACTACAGGAAAAGAGATGTCACCTAACATCAGGAAGAACTTCCTGACTGTTAGAGCTGTCTGACAATGGAATATGCTGCCTTGGAGTGTGGTGGAGTCACCCTCTTTGGAGGTTTTTAAACTGAAGCAAGATGGCCATTTGCTGGAGGTGCTTTGAATGTGTGTTCCTGCATGGCAGGGGATTGGACTCAATGGCCATTGTGGTCTCTTCCAACTCTATGATTCTATGAATAAGCAGTGGTGGAAAAGCAGCATTACAGAGTCATTCATGGGTATTTCCCATGAATGAAAAGAGACAACCTAGTAATGATGGAATGGAATCCAACAATGGGAGAGTGATGATGTCATGATGATGTCATATGATGAGGAGAGATCAAAAACAGAACTAAGCTACTGCAATTGTGCAACAAACCCAGCATGTGATAAAGTTACTCTGTGCCTCTGCTGCAAGCTAATTTAGGAGCCAATTTGCTTGGGCTTAGAGCAATGGATAGATCTGAGTCCTTTTTTATCTCAAGAGACGGAGAGCGACTACTGATTATGCATTTCAAGCATAAATGGAAGCCTTAACACTTAAGGTTTCAGTTTAGGCACTCTGCAGTCTCCATTTTGAATCCTGCTTCAGACATCCTGGCTGCAATGTCTAGATATATTTTTGTTGTAGGGAAATATATTTTAAATACATTTTAAATATATTTTTATTGTAAGAAAAAATATTTTAAATATATTTTTATTGTAAGAAAAAAAATTAGAAGAAATTTCTAATATTTACATCCACACATAGAGTAGAAATATCACCATTAACAGTTGTGACAGAAAAGAACAGTTGTGTTAAAGAAAAAGTTAGTAATAAAAGGTTACATAATATATATTTACAATGTATTATAACAATTTCTCATATTTAATTTTTAAACAATTTAAGATGAACTGATATGCCATAATCTAATCTAAGGAAACCACTCTTTACTAGCTATTTATTCATTGTAAATCTTAAGAAGGAGTTTTCTTTACCCCATTTCTCATCAACAATTTGTATGCAGTAATTGTCTAACATTTATTTATTCCTTTATTTCTAAGCGCTTTTGAGTCTTCTTCCAATTTTCCTACCACCCTATAACTTCCTTTTCTAAGATTGTGGGTGGTAAAATATTTATTCATGTCACTTTGGCTAAATATTTTATATATACGTATGTAAATATACATTTGCTTATCCAAGGTTCCTACCTTATCGGAACATAATGTTACGCATTTGACTTATATTTAATACATGTAGTATACCTAAAATGCCTCCACACATAGAGTATATTTCTGACAAAAACATTATTATTCTACAACTTAAATATTCTTAAGATATTCCAGTTTTAAGTTTTCTAATGATATAGTAGACCATAAAATATTGTCTTTATAGTTTAATCAGATGCCTCAATTGTTGCTAGTTTACCCTAAGTGTTCTCCCATGGGGTAATTATTATGTTCCGAGTAGCGCGGAATTGGTTAGTTGAACCATATGATAGGATTTCTGCTAACTTGTCCAATTCTGCAACTTTGTAGAGTTTTAACAGCCAGTCCTCAATTAAAGATGCTGCTGGATTCTTCCAATTCTGTGCAAGTATGCAATCTGGCTGTGATTATCATGTATAGTAAAGCCCTCTTTTGGATTCTCTTTAATCGTTGAAGTTGCCAAGAACTGTCTATCATGTTTAGAAGATAAATCTTTGGGCACAGTGGGAATTGGATTTTTACAGTATCTGTAGTGTAGAACAGTGGTTCTCAACCTTCCTAATGCCGCGACCCTTTAATACAGTTCCTCATGTTGTGGTGACTCCCAACCATAAAATTATTTATTTATTATTTACAATGCCTCTCCCCCCCCCCGGCAAAGGCCGCCTTGCCGGTCAGGAACGGGCAGGGGGCAGGCAGGGAGGGAAAGAGGAGCTGCACGTCTCCCCCGGGAAAAAACTCCGAGAACCCCCTCGGGCTCTGCTTCGCTCTTGTTTCCGCTGGGGGGGGCATTGTGGGAAAAGTTTCCAGAGTGTCGACCCTGGCCGGGGGGGGGGAATCCCAGCGCCTCTGTCTTTTGCGCCAGGCACAGCTCGCCCCCCCAGAAAAGCACTGCCTTGCACCCCCCAGCCCTTCCGCAGCGCCCCCCTCCGTGGCAAGTGGGGCAGGGGCCGTGGCGAGGAGGGGGCCTGCCCCCCGTGCTGCTGCCGCTCCCCCAAGCTGGCTCATCAGACGGGAGGTTCTCCCGGTAGCGGAGAAGGGGAGCGATTTCAGTCCCTTCTGAACAGGGGGCAGGAGGACGCAAGCGTGTGGCTCGAGGAGGGAATGGAGCCTAAGATCATCGGAAATACATATTTTCCGATGGTCTCAGGTGACCCCTGTGAGAGGGTCGTTCGACCCTCAAAGGGGTCACGACCCACAGGTTGAGAACCGGTGGTGTAGAAATAAAAGTCCACGTTAGCTAGTTTTTTTTTTTTAAACCTCTTTGTATCTTTCCCAATCTCTTAATCATAAAATTGTTGTGTTGGGACAGTTAACATCTAATCCCTGCTAGTACAGGAATGTACAACTAAAGGATCCTTAACAAGTAGCCATTCAATCTCTGTTTAAAAACATCCAAAAAATCCAAGACCTTCTGGTCTAGTCTGTTTCACCACTGTTTTTCTGTGGAGATAAAGCTTAGTAAGGGGGAATTATTCTTACGGAGGCTACATTCCTCCCAGTTTGCATGTCACAGCTTATCTTTCAGTCCTCTGGATGACGGAATGATTTAGAGAGATGGAGCATCTTAAGGACCCTTTTAAATATTTCTTATTTTGCAAGCAAAGAAACAGTTACATGGGTAAATTGTAAAAGGTGTTTTCTTTTTTTTTTTTTAAAGAGCTTGTCATGCTTGATGGCTGCCTCCACATTTGCTTCATTTTGGGGAATGTGTGTTGGTGCTGTCCAGCAGTGATTGGATGTGTGTGTTTTATTTTATGGGCTCCACCCAGGACAAAAGTATTTCTGAAGTGAAACCAGGAACTATGTCTCAAGACTAGGGCTTGATGGCTGTGCCAATTTTGTTCCTCCTGGTTTCTCATTTTTAAAAAAATGAAATTTATTCTGACCCAGTTTCTGTATATATTTTAAAAACCTGAACAATAATTCATATAGATTTTCATCCATATTTTCTAATGTATAAAATATCTAGCAGTATACTGAGAATTTTCCCTTTATATAGTGTGTTATTGTGTAATTTCCAGTAACATTTTTGCAAGCTGTTAAAAAAATACCCCAGGGAATGATATTACAAATAACTGGTAAAGTGTCACTTTTGGTGGACAAGTATATTTTTTAGCTCTTGGTGGAAAAATTAGTTCAGTTCATGTAAATCCAGGGCTCATCCAGACTGACTGAAAAGTTCTAGATTTTGTTCCTGTTCTTTCTGATTTTACATTGAGTTAAAATAAATCATGTGGGGAGCTGGTATAGAAGGTCTCTCAGCATACAAAGAACTGGAAAAAAAATATTCTGAGATAAACAAAACGTGTATAGATCTCCAAAAGAACATGAGAAAGAACAGGACAAAATGGGACTTTGTGGTCTGTTAAAACAGTTTATGATCTTAAGAGCCATTGTGGTTTGAGCATTGGATTACGACCCTGGAGACCTTTTGGGCCATGGAAACCTGCACATTCTCGGCCCCAGAAAACCCTGCGATGGGTTGTTTTAGGTTCCCCATAGGTCAGAAACAGCTTGGAGGCACACAACAAGAACATGTTACACTGCCAGACTAACCTTGAGAACTCAGTGTTGTGTAGTGATTAAACTGCTACTAAATTGAGAATCCAGGTTTCTAGTCCCCACTGAGCTTTAAACCCACAAATTGATTTTGGGACAATCACACCCTTAGCCTGACCTACTTCACAACATTTTTGCTGCATGGATCAAATGAGGGAGAGGAAAAGGCTCATTTGTAATGAGATATTTTATAACAAGTTCAGTTATAAACAAGTAAATTTACCAAAATGGCAAGGGGTTTGAGACACAGCCATGAATCAGGATTACAAAGGAAACCCTGGTTTATTGTATTCAAAGAGTATGATGCCGTGTCACTCCCATGCAAGCCAGAGCCATAAACCAACAACAAACCACAAGAAAACAATGCTGTTTGGGACAGAACTTGAAAATTCTGAATCCCTGTACTCTACCAGTGTGGTGTAATGGTTTGAGTTTTGGATATCATTTTAGACCAAGTTTGATTCTCTGCTTGGCCATGGAAACTCACTGGGTGACCTTGGGCACATCACACACTCTCAGCACCAGAAAGCCTCTTTATTAGGGTTGTCTTAGTGTAACCATAAGTCAGAAATGACTTGATGACACACAATAAAAAAATCCCCAAGTGGGATTTATATTTTTTTTTTTGCCTTCATATGAGGGTTACCAAAATAGTGAGAGGCCTGGAAGCCATGCCCTATGAGGATAGACTGAGAAAGCTGGGTACGTTTAGTCTGCAGAAGAGAAGGTTAAGAGGGGACATGATAGCCGTGTTTAAATATTTAAGGGGTGCCATGTAGGGGAAAGGAGAGGGCTTGTTTTCTGCTGCTCCTGACACCATGACAAGGAGCAACGGATTCAAGCTGCAGGAAAGGAGATTCCACCTGAACCTGGGAAGAACTTCCTACAGTCAGGGCTGTCCGACAGTGGAATATGCTGCCTCGGAGTGTGTGTGTGAGAAACCGGCATATTCCTTGCCACCAGTCCAGCTTTCCCTTTTCCTCCATCCCCTCTATAAGCAAGACTACACATCCCCCCAACCCCCTCCTCCTCTCAAACAGACCTCTGCTTTCACTTTGGTTTTGAAAACAATAAAAGTTTGACTTTTTTTTCCCTCCTTTGAAAAAAATTAATAAAATGTTTTGTCATCTGTTTCAATGTATCATTTTAACAACTTGTATTTTAATGTGTGCATTTTGTTATTTTTTTTAAATAATGCTTATCTGTTTTACAGCCCTTCGACAAAACATTACTCACATGAAATGATGTACAGAGTTATTAAATAGAAATCACTGTGCCTTGATACACAAATCTCAGGCTTTAGTACGCTGGAGATCTGGAATCCCCATAGAAAGTACTTGACGCCCCATCCTCCTCTACACTTGGAATGAATTTCTCATAGAACCTTGTCACCAACCAAAGATGTGTGTGCGTGCATGTGTGTGTGCATGCATGTGCGTGTAAAGCACTGAAATTCAAACAGATTACACTATCCCCCATCCTCCTCTACACTTGGCAGGGTTTTTCCATAGAACCTTGTCACCAACCAAAAATGTGTGTGTGTGCATGTGTGTGTGCATGCATGTGCGTGTAAAGCACTGAACATTCAAAACAGATTACACTATAGGACCCCATTAACTTGAAGATAATATCCATCTCTTGCATTTTATGGAAGGGGGCAAAATATCTGGCTAAGCCTGTCTTTCTCCTAAGCAGGGGGAAGTGCAAATAACTTATTTCCTCAAGGAAGATAAGAAGGGAGGAAGTGGATCACACTGCCCAAAGTATATAAAGGGGTGAAAGGACAGAGTGGGGCCCACGGAATCCTACTGCAGGTGAGTGAGGGTGTCTTGAAAGATGGCAGTGAAAACCTTTCACTGAGGTAAGATTTCATACTCAGGAGAATATAGCAAATACATTTCTGAATGGTCTGGGGGGGGTTTTCATATGAACAGATAGAATTCAGTCTTCTAGGTCTGTTGTCTGAATAGAAGACCAAGGGGATTAGAGTGAAATGCGTGTGTTTGAATGTCACACTAAACTAGGATAATCCTATACCCTTCAAATGTTTCAGACTACAATGTTCATAATCCCCAGCAGGATGGTCAATGATCATGATGACTTAGGTTATTTCCACACTATACTGTTATGGTGCTATTATTCCACTTTTCAACATCCTGGGGAAATTCTGGGGTTTAAAATTTACTGAGGCCAAAGAGCAATCTGGCTGAGAATTCTAAAGGCCCCTCCCTAAACTGCAAACCCCAGAATTCCATAGGATGTTGAAAGTGGAATAATAGCACTATAACAATGTAGTGGGAAATGGTTTGTTGTCCAGAACATTTGAAAACGACCAGGTTACCCACACCTGCTCTAAGCCATAGTTAAGAACAAGATTGGGCAAGGTGGAACACTGGGCTGCATGTGGTCCCCAAGCTTGGCTTTGTGGCCAGTGCCTCCCCAGGACAACCTTAGATTCCCCTGGAAAAGATAGAGATCTATCTATCTTTATAAATAAAGTGATGGATGGAGGGATTCCCATAGAAGTAGTAATTCACCTTTTAGTTAGGTGGATGCCCTAAACTGCAAACATTAAATATGTTTTTTTCAAAACCACAGGTGGACTTTGGCCATTTCTGGTTTTGTTTTTGTTTTGCTTTTTAGTATTTTAGGCACTCTTTTTCAGGAGTGTTCCAGGAGCATAACTCTGGCCCCTAGACTACTGAAGCTCCCTACTCTTGGTATAGGATAAGTAAAAATTGCCATTGTGAACCACAGTGAGTGTCATGCTAACACACTTTCTTTCTCCTTTCTCAGATGATGCAGCCAGGAGAAACAGTTTAGATGCTTTCGCTTCTGTCTTTGATTAATCATGGTGTCATCAGGTAGTCCAGTTAGCCAACCAGCAAGCATTAAGCATGGTTTGTCTAAGAAGCCAAATTCAAAGGAAGTTGGTTTGTTTAAAAAGAAAGTTTACCTCGACCACAGTTTAGGTTATAGATGAATTGCTAAACTGTGAATAGTGCTCAGGGAAGGCAAAAGCTGGTGTACTCTTTCTTGCATCTGCCCCACAGGAGGAAATGACAGAAGAAAGGACTGTAGCCTAAGGGTTTCTGTGGTTCATTTTCATAATGGCACACTGTAGCTTTACATGAAGCCTGAAACATCAACGGTTCTAGTATAAAACCAAGGTGTTGTACAAAGTGGAATCTTGAACTTATTTTGTGGAAAAATAGATTCAAGTTCTTACCCAGCCAGCACGGTCATAGGTGGTCTTCATTAGTCCTGCTAACATTTCTTATCAAGAAAATAAACAGCTTCCCATCACTTAACATGGGCTGGATCATGCTCGTTTTTTTGTACAGTGAAAAGCTTACTAGCCCAAAAACCCTTTCTGAAGGATGTGAGTTCTAAGTTCTCAAAAGACACAGAATTATTGTTCATTAATAATTCTGACCATAATTTGTAGTTTTGGTAAGAAAGTGAAGGGGATCTGCCACTAAATTAGCTAATTCTCTCTAGTCTCTTTTTATCCCTCTTGTTTAGTTTTCTAGAAACACAAATCAGGTGTTTTGTGTGTGCACATGTCAACAATATTTTTCACTGTGTGATGCATCCAACAAAAAACATTTTCCATCCCCTTTTGGGTTTTCAGTCCAGGAACACAGCATATCTTTCATTTCTATGGGGTCCAATATATGACAGGATTAAGCCCATAACTATTACCTTGCACCTTGTTAATTTCATCCGATGATGGGGGATCTAATCTGTGACAGTGTATGCAGTAATAGATATTTTTTTCCCATAGCAGGTGTGGGGAAATTTAGTTGACAAGTGGCGAGCAGCACCTGAACCCAATATTTGAAATCCCCTGTATATCCCCTAAAGCTCCCCTCAAAAAAAAAAAGAAAGAAAAGAAAAGATTGTGCTGAATTTTTTCAGGCATTTTTTTCATCTGGAAACAAGGCAAAATGCCCCCAAACCACTTGTAAATGTAGAGGTTTAGGTTGCTATTGTCCATAAACTCCCAATCCTTCCCAAAGAGGGGAAAAAATTTTTGAAATTTCCCCAAATAAGGTATAAAGAGATTCAATGTCACTTCTGCACTGAGATGGCTCATGAAGGATCATGGAGGGGGAGTACTTTAAAAATTGCAGATTTTATTGCTGCTTTCCTTAGCTTGCTTCATTCTTCAGCACTGTGCTGTCCTACTACAGGAAACCCCCTCTGTTTGACACCCTGTTGTCTGATGACTTGCTCTTTTGACACTGCCAAAGAAAGGACAAGTTCCTTTAAATTAAAATAGGGGTTTGTCTCTTTTATCAGTTCTTCTTGCCTATGGAAGCTTTCTTGTAATGGTTCACACGTGTGTGCTACTTACAAAGCAAGCTGAGTGTCAGAAAAAGGTGCTAAGCTGGCTGAGATACTTTGCAAGCAGTGCATGTCGGGTTTGGGTTTCCCAAGCGAGCCCCTGTTAAGTCCTTCATGCTCTCTGCAGTACAGCACATGGTTTTTGCTTTTCAACCAATACTGTTTTCTGTCAGTGCTCCAGTTCCTAACCTGTCAGATAAAATGGGGGAAGCCTTGTATAGACTGAAAATAGAGATTCTTGGTCCATTTCATGCATCATGGAAGCAGTGTGGAAGTGGGTACAGAAATTATTTCAGTTTACATTTTAATGCACACTCACCTAATTTTGCAGTTTTTAATCAATATGCAAGGGGAAAATCCAATTTTTTCATCAAAAATCACACTTCTGAATGGAATTATCCAATCAAAAAAATAGCTACAAATGCAAATAGATACAAATAGGTACAAAGTTCTGAGAGGTTCTAGAAGCCTCAAAAACAGCATTGGGGGGCACATCTTCCTCCCAATGCCTTAAAGGGCTGCCCAGTTCAATGGGGAGGGGAGGCACGGTGCCCGTGAACCATTAGAAAAAGGTGAGTTGACATGGGTTGCTAGATATAAAAAAGGGAGTGGGCTCCTGTCCCTTTAATGCTTGCAAAGAAAAGGGAATTTCAGCAGGTGAAGCTTGCATGACAAGTGACATCTGCTGGAACTTGCTGTTAAACACAACTAGTAAAGGTACAGGAACCCTATCCTCTATGTCACCTGGCAATGTTAAGTTGACTAGTGGCCTGGAAGATCACTGAGTCATAGTCCTGTTACCCTGATTGCATGGGGTTCCCTTAAGGGAAATTAAAATCTATCAAAATTGTGGGGAAATTAGTTCAGAGCACTGTTTAGCTTACGAGAGGCAGGGTAACTTAGCAGGATCTTGCAAACCCAAATTTATACCAGGTCAGGTCAGACAAAAATCATACCAATTGTTCAAATCTAAGTATTTTATTAACATAAATGTAAAAATCCCTACAATAACTCAGCTACATTCACTATAACAAGTAAACAAGCTTATAAAAAGTTAAATTTCATACACCACCCAATTCATTCACCCCCAAGCATAAGGTAAAAGTTAGAAAAAGTTTAAAAATTAAAGAAAGAGAGAGAAAAAAAAGGACTGTTAATAGATCCTTTAGAATCCTTTGTGGGAAAAAAGGTGATTTCCAGCCACTCCTGCGAGGAGGGGGAGTCCATAGTATTGTAAATTTAAGTGGTTAATCCCATTGTTTCTGCAGCTCTGAGAGAGATTTCTCATTTAACACTCCAAATGCATCTTTTAAACTTAGAGGAAGAACCCGGAAAGGCTTAAAAGAACTTCTCCCAAAAAGAACTCTCAAGGAATGAACTCCCCAAAGAATGAGGAACTGTGTCCCAATATTTATGGTGATCCATGCCTGGAAAAGCCATTGGTCCCATCTTTTCCTGTGTGTGTCTGTGTTGTTCTGTCTGCTCTAGCCTTAAAACATGGACTATTTGTAGAAAACATTTTCTTTGAAAACAAAATCCTTTCCCAGGATAAACAAACAGGGCAGAAGACCAAAACATCTTCACACCTGGCATTTTTCTGATATCAGAAGATCATCTAAATAACAGGATTTTCCCTCCGCTTTGAGGCTGTGGTGTGCATCTGGAGATGGTTTGATAAGGTTTATTACTTCCAGTGCCCAACATTTTGACTCCCTTCAAGTGGACTCCTAAAAAGGTCAAATACCATTTGTCCATCAGGGCAATATGACATGAGGTCTTTCTGTTGCTGCGTGACTGGGGATTTACCGGGCCCTGGTCTGGGTTTTTTTTCCCCTTTTTGATTGTATGGCCGTTTCTATTGCCTACGTGCACATCCGAGGGACCTCTCGGGTGCCCTAGATTAATTTTATATCAAAGTTGTAAAACCTGGGACAGGATTTAGCAAAGAAAAGGGTAATAGTCCCCTCTGCTTATGGTGAGATGGATTTTGTCATTCAAATGAAGACTCTCTTTTGACTTATTTTTTGGTATGTGCTTCTTCTCTGACAATGCCTACCCAGCTAATGTAGTTCCACCATATTGCACCCTCCAACATTTCAGAGTGTGGTCAAGAAAGTAACAGTTATTATTGAGAAAGAACAGCCAAATTAGGAGAGGCTGCAGGAGTTCACTTTTACTTGAGTCTATGGAGAAGGGGATTACCCCTCCTCTTCTCTTCCTCTGCTAAGAAATACTTTTCCACTTTTAACTCAGTTTGGTCCAGTTGACATAAGCCAGAGACAGAGGGGGGGAGGAGGAGGAGAGAGAAACTAGGATGTTTTAAAAGCAGCTGAAAAAGTAGCATGACAGAGAACTGGGACTGTCCCTGACAAATTGGGTCAGTTGGATGTTACGCCACATTAACCTCATAACCCTTTTAAAGGAGATGGGGTTTTTTAGCTTTTGCTTACAGAAAATACTCTTCTGAAATGAATTCTAAAAACTTTGGGGAAGATGGTAGCACATCCCCTCCTTCTCTGTTGGTACAATGCACCTTTAAATGGCTAGATAGGGTTAGGGGGAAATGTGGAACACTGATGTTTCCTTCAAACTTTGCTGGATTCTTTAAAAACGTATCACAGAGAGACAACTAAATTGTATCCTTTTTTCTCCCTTTTTTTGTGCACCCATGGGGAGGATACGGTGTCCCTCCTCCTCTTCTGGCTCTGGAATTCAGCATCCAGGGGTGAGTATTCATATGCACAGAGGTCTTTACATCTTAGGAACCAGGTGATTGTTATGGTCCCAATATATGCTCAATGATTTGGAGAGAGTCAGTGCATTTATCTGCTGCTCCACCTCAGGTAGCACAATGCCAGCAAAGAGATCCACATCTAGGGTGGCATCCTGTTGGTCAACCCCAAATTTAAGTGGATATTAATTGAATGGTGAATAAACATCTGGAAATCCCACTGATTGAAAAGGTCTACTGCAGCAAGGACTAACATCTGGATACAGGCTACAGTCTTTTTTCCCATGAGTGCCACCAGAAAAGAAAAAAGGGAAAAGGGGAGGCTCCAGCCGGATTTTTTCCCCACCAAGGCCAGCCCTGTCGGGTCTAGATTTTTAGGACTTCAAGATTTCAGTGTGGGCCATTTCACAAACTGAAATAGGGGGAAGCAAACTCTTTGACTTATTGACAGGAGCATGATTTGTTGCCTTTATTGCAACTGAGTGAGTGGGCAACTAGCTGTTTCCCCCTTTTCAAACAGTGAGGAGGAGAAAAAATATGCCTGATCATGGGATAATAAATCAGTTTAGGGGAGACTACAGAACTGAATGAAATGTCAGAATCCAGCAGGATCTCCCCGCCTCTGTACTTAAAGAAAACGGGGAAATTTCCAGTGCCTCAGGCAGGGACACATCGGCACAAGATTTTTTTTCAGGTCCAATTGGTTCCCCTAAAAGATGGAAGCTCTGTACTGTTCATTTTTGATGCAAAGAACAATCACATGGAAGCAAAACAGAGATTTCAACATTTTTCACAAAAAATTCCAATGATTCAGAAATAAGTAATATTTAGAACCAGACATCCACCTCTTGCCCAAAAATGGTAGTTGGATTTGTGAACATGTTACATCCTCACTTTGCTTCCAGAATTATTGGGGTGGATTACTGCATCTCCCTTTTGGGGGTTTGGATGCACATCTGTGCCCATCAGTTTCTTTTTTTTTTTTGAGTTTCCTCCAATCTATGTGAGATTGGAGGAATTTTTTTTAAAAAAATATGAATTTATCAATCTGCTCCTTCAGGACTCAACTGGGGGGGATTTTTTGGCATTTCTGGATTTTGTTCTGTTGCATGGAACAACACCCAAAGTCTACATGTGGATATTTTTAAAAATTGCACAAAGAACATTTATTAAACATGCACAAACATGCTTTCATTGAGCTAATGAGTGCATGCATCCAAATATGTGTACAATTGGAAAAACCACCCCCAAAAAGTTTATGGTTAGAAATTAATGCAGACATAAATATGTGTGGCTTATATGTTGTCTTCTTCCTGCATGCAAATATGCCAACAATCCAGTGACATTGGGAGAAACATTGTTGATAAAAAAAAATGAGATCAAGAAAACCATTTTTGATACCTCCACCCATGAAGGAATGGCTGGATTCTGCTTGTGGTGACTTGCATGTGGGCAACACTGTGTTACCCTGCTTGCTGGGGGTCCCCCAGGGGGGGGTTTCCCCAAAGCCTGTCAAAATTATCACTTGTGGTGAAAATTAGCTATGAGCACTGCTTTAGCAATGCAAAGAGGGCAGGGTAATTAAGGATCTTTTACCCAATGTTTATGGGGTCAGGCTCAGCCAGAAATCACACAAAAAGGTCCAATGTTTTCATATCTTTTTATTCAGAATTTACAATCTCAAATTCAAGAAAGCAGATTATCTCTAATATTTAAACAACAACATATCATATTATAAATAACATATTATAATAACATGAATAGCAACCTCAACAATAACTTATTAACAAATGTATTCATAACATAATTAATTCCACAAATACATTCTTTTAAAATCAAACATCCAAAAATAAACTTTCTTACAGCCTTATAAAAATATCATTTTTCCAGCTCTTATCAACCAATTTCTGGGGTTCCTTCTTAAAAAAACCCCCCTACGGGGTTTAGTTCTTAAAATACTAGATTCCCTAATGTTCCTTAAAAAAAAAAAATCCTTCCCTTATTTTCTTTTTTACTAGTCGGTTATTCCCTAGTTGTTAACTTCCAAAATATAATATATATTTGTTTTCAGATCACTCTACTTGCTTACAATCTTCTTGCTTTTGCTTTATCATTCCCAAATTTCACTCATGGTCAGCTATCATACTAAAGTATTTTTTTATTTTCATCTTCATACGTTGTATTTATTTTCCTGTCACTCTTTTTTTTACCTATTCTTATAATTCTTGTTTTTTCTTTTTGTATCTTCCTGTATCTTATACCTTTTTTCCCCTTTCCCCCATTTTTTTTTTTAAACCTTGTATTTTTTTAAATTATACTAATCATGGATCATCTCCCATTAAGCTGTATCATTTCTCCAATATTTAATTATAAACCTCATCTAATCCGTTATTCCTTTTTTAGCCAGATTCCCCCACTTTGCTTCCAAAATGGGTATAATTGGTTCCCAATCTTCCTTAAATCTCTCCATTGGTTTTTGGGGATAATATTGCCGTTAGTTTATCCATTTCTATTAAATATACAATTTTATTAACCATTCTTCAACTTCTGGGGTTTCCTCTTGCTTCCATTTTTTCATAAATCATTCTAGTGCTACTATCATATAAGTTAATAGCTTTTGGAGTGATCTTTTTTTAAACAGTTGTATTTGTTCATATATGTTTTGCAAAAATATTTTGGCAGCATTGGGAATTCTATCTGTAAAATTTTGACTAATTATTATGTATTTGTGTCCAAAATTTTATTGCTTTTTTGCATGTCCACCATAAATGATAAAGAGTTCCTTTCTGTACACATTTCCAAACATTATATTTGATTTGGACATTTTTGCTATTTGATGGTTATATACCACCTATAAAAGATTTTATAATAGTTTTCTCTTAGAGTTGCACTCTTCAATATTTTAGATATATTTTCCAAGAATTTTCCCAACTTTCAAATAAATTGGTTTCTTTTATTCTGAGCCCATTTTGTCATATTCTCCTTAATGATTTCTTTTCTAGTTCTAAATTAAGTAAATTTTTATATAGTTTTGCTATCAGATGTTCAACTCCTGGTTTTAAAATTTTTCAAAATCATTCTTTAGTTTCTATTCCTATTATTCTTTGATCTATCTTAAATTTCTCCGCAATTGTCGCTGCAATAACCGGTGGGGCCACTGTTGATTGGTTCTTCTTTAGTTTTCAATAAAATCTCTTCACCTTGAATTTTTACAATATCTTTATACATAATCCATTTATTTAATTGCGGTCTCTCTTTCCTGAAAAAGGGTTGGGGGGGGTACCCAGGGGGGAATTTTAGGTATATTTTCTTTTTATGTAATAATCTCTCAATATAGATTTTCTTATAAAATGGTCATTAAATTCTCTGTTAACTTTTGCTTTCTCATGCCAAAGGTATGAGTGCCATCCAAAGGGGAAATTGCCCCCTTTTAAAGTTAATGGCCTTTCATCTTCCAAGTTAATCCAAGTGTTCACCCAAACAATACAACTCGCATGATAATATAATTTCAAGTCTGGGGCTCCTAAGCCTCCCTTTCTTGATATCCCTCAAGCTACTCCACTTTATTCGAGGTTTCCTGCCATTCCATATAAATTTGGAAAGATCTTTTCTCCACTGATTAAAAACTACATTGTCAGTTATGATAGGAATATTTTGGAATAGGAATATCATTCTTGGCAAAATGTTCATCTTTTTAAATGAGTTCTTTCCCCGTAATGATAAATCTAGAGTTGTCCAGCTTTTAAAAGTCCTTCACTGTCTGCTATACTTTTTTTTAGTTGTTAATAAATAGGGAGTATCGTTTTTTGTTAAATTTATTCCCAGATATTTTTTTTTTTTATTTTATATTGAGATTCCCTTTCTAATTCTGCTTCTTCTTGCTTACTCAATTTTTTTTTATTAAGATTTTTTTTGGAATTTACTTTAAAACCCACACTTTTCCATTGTCATGTGCACCCCTTTTAACTGTTTTATGCTTTGAATTGGATTTTCTAATAAAATTACCGGGTCATCTTCAAATGCCCTGAGCTTAAATGTGTGATTCCTTATCTGTATTCCTTTTATTTCTGGATCATGTCTTATCTTTTGTATTTCAATTATTATTAAGAAAATTAAAGGGGACAACGGACTTCCCTGTCTTGTCCCTTTTCTAATGTCAATCTTTGATGTTTTCTCCCCGTTTACAACTATATTTGCTGATTGATCTTTATATGTCATATTCGTCCAATTTATAAATTTCTCACCATATTTATCTTTTTCAGGGTTTCTTTTATAAATCTCCAATTTACATTATGAAGGCTTTCTCCACATCTAAGAAAATCATCCCTAGTTTCTTCTCATTATGTTTCTGATAATATTCTATTAATTTAAAAAAAACCTCATGTCTTTTTTTATTGATCTTCTGGGAGAAAGCCGCTTTTATCTTCATAATCCATTCCTTTAATGTTTTTTTTAGTCTTTCTGCCAAAACTATAGCAAATATTTTATAGTCTGTGTTTAGCAATGCGATCGGTCTATAATTCTTAGCATTCAGGTGATCTTCTCCTTCCTTGGGAATCAAACTAATCAGGGCCTCCCCCCAGAAAGCCAGTCGGTTCCCATTATCAATTTCATCTAGCACCTTCTGTAGGGGCCCACTAGTTATTCTGAAACATTTTTTTTAAAATTGAGATGTAAACCATCAGGCCCTGGAGCTTTCCCTACTTTGAGTTTTTAATTGCATTTATAATTTCCATTTTAGTAATTGGTTTGTTCAATTCTATCCTATGATCTTCATTAATTTGTGGTATTACCATTTCTTCTAAATACTTCTTAATATTTTTATCCCAATCTATATACTCTTCATCATCATATAGTTTTTGATAGCATTTAAAGAACACTGATTTTATTTTATCTTGCTGTCTATACATTTTGCTCCCATCTTTAATTTCCAAAATTATTCTTTTCTCTCTTTCTTTTTTTAAATTTGGAGGCTAACCATTTTCCTGCTTTATTGGAGTGTTTGTAATACTTTTGTCTTACATATTTTAATTTCTTTTCCAGTTCTATTGTATTTGTATTGTTGTTTGCTTTTGCAATGCTTTTATCTCATACTTCACCTGTTTGTTTTGGGGATCTTTCTTAAACTCATTTTCTTTTTTCTTGAGTTCTTCTATAATTTTTTGTTGGGTTTCCTTTCTTTTCTTGTTTTTATAAAACTCTTGTTCTATCAATATTCCTCTTTCCACAGTTTTTCCTGCATCCCATACTGTACTTTCTGGATCCCCCTTCCTATTTCTTTTAAGTAGTGTTCTAATGCTACTCTTACTTTATTTACTACTTTTTTGTCTCTTAGCAACTCTTATTTTAATATCCACCAAAATTCCGGTTTCCTTTCCTTGAACACCATCATTACCGGGTTATGATCCAAGAAGACCCTTGGCAAAACTTCCATCTTTTTGATATATTTAGCTAATGATTTAGATGCTAGAATCATATCAGTTCTAGACCATGATTTGTAAATATCTGAGTAATAAGTAAATTCCTGTGCATTCCCATACAGATATCTCCATACATCCAACAAAGCGAATTCTCCATAAGATTAAAGAATGATTTTGGTAATTTCCATTGTGTACCTTTATTTTTCCCCATTTCCTAACCATAGTAGGATCAATTACCCCATTCCCGTCTCCCATTATCACAAACTTTATAATCAAACCCCCCTTGCCTTCTGTAATTTATCATAATAATAGGTCTTATTCTGTTGTGGTCCTAATCCCAATAAGTAAAATTTTACCATGATTACTTCCATTTCTACTCCTATATATAATCCTTTTCATCTTTAATTACGTCCTTTGCCTGATATTTTTTATTAATGTAGATCGTCAACCCCTTTTTTCCCTTTTTTTACATATGGAAAAAATTCTGCTCCTAATTTGATATTTTTAAAATATTTAACGTCTTTATCCCTTATGTGAGTTTCTTGGAGACATATCACTTCTGCTTTTAATTTTCCTAAAAAATGAAATATTCTTTTTCTTTTTTTTGGCCCATTCAAACCTTGGACATTCCAAGACAAAATCTTTACCATTTCTGTACCTCTCTTGTCTTAATCCTATATTTTTCCCTTTCCCCTTTAAATTTTTTTTCCTTTTTTAGCTTAACCTACTTGTTTATTTCTATATCTATTTCTTCCTCTTTTCCTTCTTCTTCTTCCACTTTCCCTTCGTTAATATCCTCGTCTTCTTCTTGCATCTCTATCAATTCCTTGTAATAGAAATCATTATCCATTAATTTCTCTTTCCGTTCTTTAACCTCCTTTCACTTCTTTTCCTATTCTACCCAATCCATTTTCCTATATGTCCCTGAGTCTTTTCCAGCAATGTTTTCCTTTTTAGTAGTTTTAGAAATCTTCATTTCGTCCTTCACTATATCTTTTCCTTGCCCTGCTGTATCTTCCATCTCCATTTTACTCAATTCTTCTTTATATCTTTTCACAAATTCTTGTTTTAAGAAAAATTCAATACATGCCTCCTTTGTAGAAATGTAAAGGTAACCCCCTTTACTTCTACACCATCTATACTCGATTTGTACTTTTTAAGTATTTGTATCACAAAATGATATTCTTTCCTCTTCTTTAATATCTGTGGCAGCATGTCCTTGAAGACTGCATTTCTTTCTCTTCTACCATTAATTTTTTACATAGCTTTCCTGCAAAAAATCTTTTACTCTCTCCCTAGAAAAAAATAACGATATCATGAGGTACTTTCCTTTTCCTTGCTATGAAGGAGTTTATTCTAAAAATCTTATCTATTTCTAGATCTAATTGTTTTGACTCCATCCTATAACACGCTAAACGAGGTATTATTGACTGCACAAATCCTCTCCATTTTTCTCCCTATTTTTATGCATTTATCCCTAATTTTACCTCTGTGTTTGTAGCCTGAATCTACATTCCCTCTGTTTTCTCAGTTCTGGAGTCTCCTTTTTTAACTTGTTCGCTCTGTCTTGTAAAAGTTTTTTTTTGGGTTTTTTTTCTGTATGTCCTTTGTTATATTTTCCATTTTTTGTTTATATTTTGCATTTCTTGTTTCACTTATCTCATATCCAGAGATACTTTTTGCATTTCTTTTCTAAAATCTTCGCTTAATTTCCTCATTTCTCCTATATTGTATTTCCAAATTCTAAAAATTTGGATTGTTCTTTATAAAGCTCTTCTCTGTTGTTTGTTGAAACTGCCTTTCTTGTTCCCGAAGCCATTCCTTATATCTAACTGATTAACTATTTCTTTCAATATTTAAATTTCAAAAATTAAATATATTTAGAATTATTATTAATGTTTTGTCAATGTTATTTTCAGTTAGTTCATCTAATCCTCAATTTATTATCTTCTATTACTCATAAAATCTTAACCTATTCTTTACTAACTGTTTTACTTACCTATAATACCCAAGGAATTTACACATTGACCAATCATATAAATTAAATAAACAAACACTTATTCCTTTCCTTATTTGTTCCCTTTTCTCATTAACTATGATATTCTATTTAACCATACATTAGTTCATTCTAATCAATCTGATTCAAAAAAAACCCATATATTGATATGATATAATTAATTTCTAATCATTTAGTACAACTAGTTAACCAATTACAATCCCTTATATTTAAATAATCATATCCCTTATAATCAAATATATTCCACCAATATTTATAATCTATTAATATCAATCAATATATCTTTTATTTCATTACATAGAAAATAAACACTTCTTTTCCAGCAGTGTGTTCCCCCAAAAGAAAAAAACTTGCAAGTTGTGTCTCCCACTAAGTCCGGGTTTTTCACTATCTTCTTATCTGTATTCTTTATTTTTCCTTTCTTTCTTTATTCTTTCTTTCCTCCTTTTCTTCTAGTGCTTTAATCCTTGTTTGCCTACTATCTTAGAAAATCTTTTAAAGTCCTGCTCCTGATTTTTAAGCCTTAGTCCTTTTATTCCCTGTCATTTTATGAAAATCTCTTCACCTGCTTTCAAATTCTGCATAGTCTTCCTAATTCCCAGTTCTCTTTATTCCATTATTTTTATTCTTTTACTCTTATTCTTTTGCTTCCTCTTTGACTTTATGTGGAAGTACTACCTTCTTCTTCTTTTTTCCTTTTCCCCCCTTATTTCTTAATTAACACATTTTCTTAAATAATTTTCTTTAAAAGTATTCCCCAGTATTTCTGAACTTACTGCTTCACTTACTGCTTTTCTGCTTTTCTGTTTGCTCTTTTCATCTTAATTCATTTTATCTCTTAATCTCTTAATGTTCTAACCCAACCAACGTTGGATTTTAGCTTATATTCAGCTTATATTCTTAAGAGGCATGCAGTAAGTATTTATTCAGTGTTCATACATATATTTTTTGTAGCTACTTGCTGCTTCTCCTTTTAGCAATCCAGTTAACTAATATAAAGACCATGAGAGCTCTGTTCACGTGTGCTCCTTTTGGGGATTTTTCCTCCCCCTTAAAGGGACCTCATCCTCTCAGTTTCTCTTTTGTAGAGCCAAACTCGTGTTGGTTGTACTTCACCAGCTTATACAGGAAAATAAACAAGCCAAATAATAAAAAAAAAAACCAAATTATTCTTCTTCTTTCTTCCTCCAAACTTAAATTAAAAAGTGGTGGCAAGGATTCTTCTCCTCTGGAACCCTTTCAAGGTAATGGCTGCTCGATAGACCCACCCCGCATTTTCTCAGTCTTGAAGTTTTTTGTTTTTTGTTCAAGCCTAAACGTGAGGTTTCGAGCCCTTTGCTGGTGCCTCTGAACCCGCTTTTCCAAGAGGGTGTTCCTCCCACTGTTTCTTTCTTAAACAGTTGATTCCTGACCTTTTAGGGGATCGGCTCTCCTCCAACTCTGGAGGGAGACGACCATGTTCCTCACCTCAACCATCAGAAGCTCTACCCAAAAAGGTCCAATGAATGACTTCATTGAATAGTGATAGTTCGCACTAATGCAAACATGCACACATGCATCCAAGGGCTAATAGAAATAAAGAGTGGAAATAAGATAGAGGGATTGTTGAGGAATTCGCAGCTAGGGTGATACTACACCTCTTCCTGAAGTCCTTGATTTGGGAAGCAGCGATCAAACAGCAGCTCGTTGAAGAGACGCTGAGGAGGTCTGCAGCTGTTGGGAGGGGGGACCGGTCAGTTGGTATGACTGGGTGGCATCATACTTCTTGCCTTGCCTTTCTCTCCTGCTTAACTAGCCCCAAAACAGGAACTATTTGTAGGAAAAATTTGCTTTGAAGGCAAATCCTTTCCTGGGGAAAAGAAGCAGGGACAGAAAAGAAAAACAACTCCGCACCTGGCATTTCTCTGATATCGGAAGATAACAAGGTGTCATCCCAGTAACAGGATTTTCCTCCACTTTGAGGCTGTGGTGTGAGTCTCTGGAGATGGATTTGATAAGGTTTTATTGTTTCCAGTGCCCAGTTTTCTGGGAAGACTTTTACTCCCTTCAAATGGACTCCTTAAAGGTTAAGGACCTTTTGTCCACCATGGGTTATCACAACATGAGGTCTCCTGTTGCTATGTGACTGGGGATTTTACTGACCTGATCTGGTTCATTCAATCGTACAACCGTTATTGCCTACGTGCACATTCAAGTGACCTCTCTGGCGGGTTAGATTAATTTTATATTAAAGTTGAAGACCCCGGGACAGGGTTTACCAAGGGTGCAACAATTGATTTATGCACATGCATGTTTTCTTTGGGACAGGGTTCAAGGAGCTATTCAAAGCACCTGCCATCAGCAGCTATCAAGCCCTGGTGTGGTGGTACTGCTGTTGTTGTGTTTTCCACCTGGGGGGAAATAGTGGGGAAGGGACTCAGGAGACAAAGGAACAGCTGGTCATGGCTGCTAGCAGAGGAGAAATGAAGGCATTGTCCTGGCTTGCATCTGGGAGAGTGTCCTTGTTTCTTTTCCTTCTGCAAGTAAGATGAGCTAAGCTGGCTCTCCCCCCACAACCTGTAAACAGCTATGGTGATGGTCTCTGTGGCTTAACAGCTGCCAATGGTTCGGGAGAGGGGAGAGAGAGGTGCAGAGCTGTGGACATGGAGCATTATGTTCCACATGTGTAATGCAGGATCTCATCCAGTGTGTTTTTAGTAATGACATTATGTGTAATCTGTTACTTTGGGCATAACAATATTCCCTTTGTTACTTTTTAAAAGTAATGTAACAACAAGGGCCCTTTCACACTATGCAATGATAGCACAATGATTTTGCTTTAACTGCCACGTTTCCATCCCGTGGAATCCTGCAATTTGCAGTTTAGCGAGTGACATTTAGAATGCTTAGCCAGAGTGCTACATGGCCCCATCAGACTACTGACTTCAGGATTCCACTGGAGGGAGCTATGGCAGATAAAATGGTATTGTAGCACTATAAATACATAGCGGAAAAGGACACTTGACAGCATCATTACCTTTTCCAGATAATGAGTAACTCATTACTCCTAAAACATTGCTTTTGGAGGGTGAAGGGGAAATAGAAGGGACTTTTTGTATTTTAAAGTACATTTAAAACAGTAACAACTCTCCTCTACTAAGTAACACAGCAAGTTGTCCTTTTAATAATGTGCACCACATAATATTAACAAGCTGAGTTTCAAAATTAAAAAGGAACAGTTTAAAAGATAACATCCCAAGCTTTGTGCCTCGTCCCCAGTAATGGGATCCCCCCATTTCTTGCTCTGGATGGTTCCCTTCTCTTTTGGTCAGACCAACTGGACAGGGAAGGGATGGACTCCTCAGCAGCTGATCAGTCAGGGCCAGCACAGTCCTTGGCATGGAAGAAAAGGTAACACAGCAGTGACAGATCTGCCTCTTCTACAAGTAACAGCAGCAGCTCCTGAGTCCTGCTAACAGAGGAGTTGGGGTGATGTGACCTCAGCTATTGTTTGGAATGCTGGCTGGAGCCAAAGCACAGTGGAAGGAAGGACCAGAAGAATCACCTGTGTTGTAGCACAGGCTATTTTACCAGTTCCCCCTCCCACAGTTGCTTGTGCTCACCAGGCATTCAAAGCAATAGTTGAGGTTGAGCTCAGAGATGAGTCTGGCTGGGAAAGGAGCTGCCACCATTGCCCTCTTGGCCTCTTGCTCCTCCTCCTCCTCCTTCCATGGCAGGGAGAATACAGGCAAAGGTAGGTGAGTGTGTGCACATGCATTCATGGAGTGAAGTTCGGGTGCTAGTGGCCTAAGGAAGGTGGCCACAGCAGTGGGTGTGAATGTAATTTATAGATGGCAGCATGGGAGGGGAACTCTGGCACATTTCTGAATGATGCACCTGTATCTCTTTTGACTTTTGTTAAGTCATCCTGAATCTCTGGGAAAAGTAAGGATCGTAGTAGCAGTTATTGCTACTATTACTGTTATTATTATTGGAGCGGGAGGTTGTTCTAACTTGCAGCAGGTTATGTTAAATATCCTGAAAATAGAGAACAACAGGATTGTGGGAAATTACCCCCCTGCCAGCATGGTGTAGTTTTGCACTCCAACCCTGGGGACCAGAATTTGATTCTAAACTTGGTCATGGGTGATCTTGGGCGCGCCACACACTCTCTGCCCCAGAAAACCCTGTGATGGGTTTGCCTTAGAGTCACCATAACTCAGAAATGACTGAAAAGCACACAACAATTATATCTCTGAGGGGAGGAAGACAGCTTCTCCTTACCCACTTTTCAAGAGTGGTCCTTCACCCAACTGTAAGTTTAGTTATGTCCAGGAACTATTTGCCTATCTAGAAGCTGTGGCTTCTTCTTATTAGTAGTGGACCTTCAACAGAAATGAGGCCTTCCTGTTGCCCGCTTCCTTTAAATACAGGAAAGACAGGCCTCAGGGGACCATAAAAGAAAACTAGAGCCCTTTACATCTCTCCATGCATGTAGAAACTCTCTGCATCTCAGTTAGGCCTGAAAAAAATCTTCTGTCTCAAGATGGCTGAAACCAGAGATCTGTATAGGAACACTTAGAAACTTCTTAGGAGTTTGGGGTTAATGTTGTGCCAAATTCCTCCTCCTCAATTTTGTGAAATTCTTTGACAAAACAAAAGTGGGGACTTTTTTTTTTGAGTGAAAATATCAGTAAAATATTCAGGGGGATCAGGGAGCTGACACTGGTACGTCACAATTTTACTGAGGAACCAGTAGGCTTTTTTTCCTTTAAAGAAGTCTTCCTTAACCTGGTTCCCCATAGACATCACTTCCAGTCTGCACAGTCAACATTAAAAAATGATAGCAATTATTATCAAGAGCATTTGGAAGTTCTCAGGTTGAGGAGAGCTGGTCTGAACTTTTTTAAAAAAATACTCTGGCATCTCCATAGCTTCCTGCAAATGTCTGTGGGAGGATGTTGCATAATGACCCATGGACATTCCAGGAAGCATGGCCTTTGGAAAGCCTTAGGAAGCTTCCTTTCCCCCCTCACTCTTAGCCCACAGCTTCCAGAATTCCCAAACCAGTAAGTTTTCCAAGCTCAAGAACTGGGGTGGTATCAGGAATGCCAGAGAACTGCATGAGGCTAGAACCTCAAAATATTTAAAAGAGGAACACCCCTTGGAGAACTCATAACATTATAATGTAAGCACTTAAGTACCAACCATCCTAGTCCTAGAAAATGTCATGAAAATCCTGCCACTTCTGTTTCATGTGGGCCAGCGAGACATTTCCTTCCTCTTCTATGAATGGCCAAAATTAATATAGCTGAACATATAGGATCTGGACCATCTGGGGATACCTTATCACATTATACTTGTACCTCTGATTACTAGCTGTTGGACAGAAGTCATGGGGGAAGGCTTTAACTGTTAATCTCAACTTGTGAACATCTCATCTCTACTTGGAAATTTTGAGCACGTTGAGTAGAAGCTGTTACTGGAAACAGAGTATGTGGAGGAAAATGTTCATCTTGTCCAGTGCTACCATTCTTTTGATCTTACTTGCTACCTCACCGTCCTTTTCTAAACTCTCTTATCTGTTCCCTTTACAGTTGCCGGCCTAGGTGGGAGTCTAGGAACAGACTTCATCACAGCCTATATGCAGAATTATGGGCCCTCTGGCAAGTTTGAACTACAGATTACAGGTTACCATGACTTAACCATTGTGACAGTCAACATCCCTTGCAATATCTGTCAGTACCAATCAAAATTCCTGAAGAAAATTATTGTGAATAAGGGCAGGCTGGTGAAAGTAGTATTCCCAACTTTTGTGGAAATCACAGGAAGCAAACTGTTCTCAGAAGTCATCAATATAATGGCAGACAAAGAAATATCAGTGATATCTGTGAACTCCAAACCTTACAGTACGGAAGTTGCTCAACTGTATCCTGTGAACAGCTTAGGAAGGGACTATTATGTAGTGACTCCTTCTATTGGCCCAGCTGGGACTTTTCCAGAGTTTTCTGTTTTTACCCATCAAGGGCCTAATGTGGTTGACATGTATTTGAAGTCCCAGGTGAAATTTAATGGGAAAATATATTCTGCAGGAAGCAAACTCACAGTGACCTTAAATGCTTTCCAAGGAATCCAGTTACAAGGATCAGGTGATCTTTCTGGTACCAGGATTGTCTCACAGGAGCCTGTGGCTGTCCTATCTGGTCACGTCTGTTCATGGAAGTACACAAAATGTAACCATGTGTTTGAGCAGCTCCAGCCAGTATCCACCTGGGGGACGACATTCATGGTTTCTCCTTTACCCTGGCAGACCAAAAGCGATATTCTCTATGTTTCAGCATCCCAAGCCACTGTCCTGACCTATCAGATAGGTGCAAATAAGCAGGCAGCTAAACTGGAAGATGGTGAGGTCCTGCAGATTCTTGTGTTGCCCGGAAGCCCAGTCTACCTCTCAGCCAGTTCACCAGTACAGGTGTACTTCTACAGTACAGGTGCAAAATTCCAAACCCTTTACTATGACACCTTATTGATGGAGATTCCAGATGCAGACAGGTACAGTCGTGCGTACACTGTGAATGGACAGACTGGCTTTCAGAACTTTGTTTTTCTGGTGGCAAAGACTACAGAAATTAATGGTTTCACGGTGGATGGCAAGCCACTGGTCAAGGTGCGATGGAATCCAATCCCTGGCACAGAATACTCTTGGGGAAATTTTGAGCTGCCATCAATGATTTTGACCTACAAAGTGGTACATCCCAAATCTCCTTTTGGCCTCTTCTGCGTGGGCCTTGCAAATATGAACAGCTATGGGACACCTGGTGCTGCCCTGGAGAGTAAGTAGACTGTTTGTGTGGCTAGTACCTTACTTGGGCATTACTGGTGGAGGCAGTAGAAAGAAATCTAGAAGAAGATGCTGTGCTTTCATAGTTAGGGTTGCAATAGTTAAGCCCACTGCTATAGGATGTGTGCCCTCTCCAGGCTTGAAAGAGTGCTTGGAGCAAGATGTCTTTACTCCTCCTTATGATATCACTGGTACTGCTTGTGTTACCTTCTTTATCTGGACCCAATATGAGTGTATCCTCTGAACAAAAATGGCAATTTAAGAGGAGTGTTCTGTTCCTTAAGAACATAAGAAGAACCCTAATAGAATAGACCATAGGCCTATTTAGTCCATGTGTTCCTGACAGCAGCAACTTGCATTTGGAGAAACAGGAACTGACTGCAATGACTTTTAATAGTGTGCTCTTTAACTGACTTTTCTGTTATAGTGGATTGGTTTTAAATAGTTTTAATTTTATGGGTAGCCTGACTGTATTTTAATAATAATTTTGTAACAAAAGCCAGCATAGTGTAGTGTAGTGGTCTGAATGTTGAACTATGGCCATTTCCTCACGAGACTGTTATAGCTCTATTGTTTCACTTTTGACATCCTATGGAATCCTGGGATTTGCAGTTTCGGGAGGGGCCAGCTGGTCCCTTCCCCAAACTGCAAACCCCAGGATTCCTTAGGATGTCAAAAAATGAAATAATAGCGCTATAACAGTCTTGTGCAGAAATCGCTTATGACTTTGGAGAATAGGGTTCAAATTCCCACTTAGCAATGGAAACCCACTGGGTGACCTTGGGCAAGTTGCATTCTTTCAGCCTCAGAGGGAGGCAAAGAGAAACCCCCTCTGAACAAATATTTCCACAAAAATCCTGTGATAGGTTCACATTAGGGTTACCGTAAATTGGAAATGACTTGAAGGCACACAACAACAATAAGCATTTTCTCTATGTTTTTACTCATGTCTTGTATCTGCTTGTATGAACATTTCTTTTTCTTCTGCTATTAGAGATATTTTATAGCCCTTATGACTGGTAGTTACTGAGAATCATATCTATGAATTTGTCCAATGTCCTTTTATAGCCATCTAAGCTGCTGGCTATCTCTGCATGTAGTAGTGGTAAATTTCATAGTTATGCACTACGCTTCACATTGGATCTCCCACTATTCAGGGTGATAGTAGACAGAGGGATCCTACACCTAAATCTACATTCATCCCAACTAGAATACACCCTTGAATGAAAGGAATTTGAGGATAAGTGTTGACTTGTTGTCAAGTTCCCCATTGATTCATTGCGTCTGCTCTAACTGGAACAGAGAATGGGATTTTTACCCTACTGCTCATAAATAAAAAGCCTTGCGTGAATACTCCCTCTTTTTTCCTGGAGGGATTTTCTTGGTTAACAAGGGGAAGACACAGGAAGGCTGCAAAGTGAAGACACTATCATCAACTAGAATGGGGCATTCTGAGGCCATGATAAAAGTGCCATATAGATGCACCCTCTCTTTCATTACATGATCCCAAATTCTGGTTCTATGAAAGGAAGAGAAAAATCTTCACCCTCTTCATTCTTCTCTTTGGCCCACTCTCTGCTCACAGGCTCATAAAGGGCAGGCCAACAGACAGAAAAGGCAGCACATGATATCTGGAGCCTCAATGCTAGGCAGATTCTTACCCTGGGTTCCTGGGGCTGGTAAACTTGGTTCTGTTATTTTAACCTCCCACAATGCCCCTAACATGGCATCATTCTGGGACATTATGGGAAACTGAAATGGTGATTCCAAGCTTCCTAGTGCAGGAAATAGGGAAGGAAGCAGAAAGTCATAAATGTTTTTAGTTAAAGTAAGCATGATGTATTGATTTGAGCATTGGACTACAAGCCTGGAGGCCAGATTTGATTTCCTGCTTGGCCATGGAAACCCACTGGATGACCTTGGGTGCATCACACACTCTCAGGCCTTTTCCGCACGGGGAAATTAAAACGGTGCAGTGCGTCCTCCATGGAGGACGTCTGCACCTTGGAGAGGACTAGGAGCAGACTATTTACTGGAGATCTGCACCTCAGTCCACTCCAAAATGACCCCAAGTGGTCCTCCAGTGTATTTTTTAAAGACCGCACCATTTTTCTTGGAACGCACCATTGTGTTCCTGCTCCCTTGTGCAGATTCACAGGCTCGCACCAATGCGAGCCTGCAATCTGCGGAGGGCAGGCTTTAGGTGTGGTGACCTTTGTGGTTGGTCGGGACCCACAACCAACTGGAAGCCGGAGCAGTGTGGATCTAGGACTATGCACTGCTCCGATTCACCCTGGACTGGACCGAGAAGCCAGAAGATCTGGTGACTAACGGCACGGAGCAATTCTCTCACCTCGTGCGGAAATGGCCTCAGCCTCCCAAACTCCCTGAAAGGTTTGTTTTAGGGTCTTAATAAGTTGGAAACAACTTGAAGGTGCATAACAAAAACAATATCTAATTCAATTGCATTTACATTGGAAGAAAATTTTTAATAAACTGCTGTTTAATTTAAGGTAGATGCCTATCCTAAGAAGTCTTTTTGGGATGAATCTGAAAAATGCCATTTATGATTTTACTTATCTCACCCCCTAAACATGTTTTTAATTTAGAGAGGAGGAAACAATTGCATGCTTTTTTTAAAAGCTTCTCTTGCTTCCCTCTTTTCTGTCTCTTTTATATCCTCCTCCATCTTGACATTTTCTAGATTTTTCTAAAGAAAGTTCTGATTCTAGTAGTTTGGATACTTTATTATTTTTGGAAATTGGTGGGAGTGGGGAAAGATTGTTACTTGAAAAGCCCCGTTAACACAATTACTGCTAACTTCAAAAACCCATAAGGCAAGTCATCCCATAGGAACAATAACTGAATAAGTGATTTGATCTTATGACCTCAGCATTGTAATTAATAAGCCTTGAGGGACTAAGACAAAGCAAAAAGTAGTTCCGCAAACATCCAAGGGAACTAGAGTTTAGCTAAAGAAGCAGCTGGGAAGTGTAAAATTTATTGGTACCTTAATTAATGTATTACCTGATTAATAAGTTAATTCTGAAATTAGGTTAATGCACAGATACCCAACTTGAATCAGCCACTTTAATTAGAAAATAATTTTAATTAAGTTATCCTGTTTCATTTTTTAAAAAGTTGTAACTTAATAGATAACTCAATTGGTTTCAAATAGTTCATATTACTTCTTTTTGTGACTTCTTGTTGTGATTTCTGACTTATAGCAACCCTAAGGTGAGCCTATCATGGGTTTTTCTGGGACTGAGATCATGTGATGTGTCCTAGCTCACCCAATGGGTTTTCATGGCCGAATGGGGAATCAAACCCTGATCTTCATGGTTGTAGACCAATGTTTAAACCACTACACCATGTGGGTTCTAATCTAAATTTTCTACTGCTGACTCCTGTCACATCTAGGTAAATTTACCTAAATATTTACTGCTGAGAACTGCATCAAACCTGGAAGCACCGGCAGAGTCAAGAGGCTCCATGCTTGGCAGTGGGCTCATTGTTTGGATGTGAACTGTTGATGATTTTCAAGACAGTATTAACTTTTTTTTACAGCTCTCCTGGTCTTCCCGCTTTCAGTCGGTCATTAAAATTTTCTTTCCAACCTTAGGGGCACCAACACGCAGCTGTGATCACATTCTGTGTGAGATAGGCCTGGAATGCAAGATGATCAATGGACATCCAAAGTGTGTGCCAGTCTCTGAATCTGTCTGCTGGGCCTGGGGCGATCCACACTACCGCACTTTTGATGGCCGCAATTTTGACTTCCAAGGCACTTGTACCTACACTCTTTCCAAGACAACCAACAATGACTTTGGGCTCCCATCCTTCCACATCTTTGCCAAGAATGAAAACAGGGGGAATAAACATGTGTCCTATGTGGGGATGGCGACCATTGAGGTTTATGGGTTCCTCATCACACTGGTCAGATCAGAGTTTGGTCATGTGAGGGTAAGTAATGGTGGATTCAGAAGAGGAGTCAATCCTAGGGATCCTGAACCGTCATGAAAGCTGATATTACTGCACTCATTAAAGTGAGGGCACAGGGTCACACTACAATAGATGGAAGTTGGTTCATCTGTTAGTTGAACCTGAGAAAAACCTCAGAGATTATAGGGAAAAGATGAGGAAGACTGCAAATATCAGGAGGATTAAATTAGATACAGTGGGCTGTTGGTATCTACTAGGGTTTGGTTTCAGGATCTCTTGTGGATACCAAAATTTGTGGATAATCAAGTCCCAATATATACGATGGTATAGTAAAATGGTGCCCCTTATATAAAATGTGAACCATTCAAAGATTTGCTTTTTGGAGTTTTTTTTTTTTTTAAAAAACATTTTCAAGTTGTGGTCGGTTGAATCTGTGGATGCAGAATCTATGGATGCGGAGGGCCAACTATATACATCTTTCCTTTTCTTTGGCAACCGTTTTGAGAAATGTTTCTTCTTAATTTGTAAGTGTGACACTATTTCAAGAGAGAGAATTTGCTTTTCACTAAATGATAAAGATCACAGGGGAATAATTAGGGACCTCAAATCTATAGATTAAATTGTTGTTAATAAGTGCTCTCAGCTTGACCTTGAGTAATGGAGATCCTATCATAAGATTATCTTAGCAGGATTTGTTCAGAAGGGGTTCAGTGGTATCCTGATCCAACACTAAAACTGTTGTACCAGAAGTGATCCACAACTGAATTCATACATCCCTTTTAGTATTAGATGCAAAACAAATGGGAGAAAAGCAAAAACTAAAGATTGCTTTTAAAAAAATTAAATACTCTCCTTATTGCTATGTGCAACACTACAACATTGCTTACAAACTAAAAAAAGAAAGGATAGCATCTAATAAAATGAGAAAATTAGACCAATAAAATACTACAGTCAGTTAAAGTGAAAGTGGTAGAATCAACAAAGTAAGCAGAATGATGGCAGAATGCTTCAAAAATCAAAGGCTTGGGAAGAATTGTCTTCAGATATCAAAGGAAACGATCTCAGCTAAAACATGTCATAAAAATCTCTGTTTCAAGAAATAATAACTTCCACTCAAACCAGGATTAACTAAATGACTTTTGCAGTATAATCTTGTGCAGAGTTTTGAAGTAATGAGTTTTGTGTAACATGTAACTTGGGAAGGCAATGAGGACATAATTGAATTTACATTTCAGAAGTGACATAAGGACTGGGAACAATGGTACACATCATTTTTGGTACAGCAAATTGTGTTTTCTGGTTACTTTAAGAATTTACTTTCTGTGGGAATTTATAGGCATTTAGAGAGGCATTTCCAATTCCATAGAAATTTGTAAGGGTTTTTTTTTTCTAATGACAAGTGATGAAGAAGAAACAAGGAGCATAACTCAGCTGGGATAAAGTGCATTCTTAGAATAAAACCCTCAGAATTTCCAGCCAACATGGCAAGTGGATGAGATATCCTGGGACCCCATAATTCAAAAAGTAATTTTTCAGAGCTATGAATGAGGGTCTGATTACTTTTAGAATCATAGAATCATAGAAATGTAGAGTTGGAAGAGACCACATGGGCCATCCAGTCCAACCCCCTGCCATGCAGGAACACCCTCAAAGCACTCCTGACAGATGACCATCTAGCCTCTGCTTAAAAACCTCCAAAGAAGGAGACTCCACTACACTCCGAGGCAGCGTATTCCACTGCCAGACAGCCCTGACTGTCAGGAAGTTCTTCCTGATGTTCGGGTGGAATTTCCTTTCCTTCAGCTTGAGTCCTTTCCCTCCTCTACATGGCATCCCTTCAAATATTTAAACATGGCTATCATGTCCCCTCCTAACCTTCTCTTCTGCAGGCTAAACATACCCAACTCTCCAAGGCCATTTCCACAAGGGCTTAAAGAAACGGTGCAGAGCGTCCTCCAGGGAGGACGTCTGCACCTGGGAGCGGACTGGGTCAGACCTACTTAGTGTAGTTCCACACCTCAGCCCACTCTGGAACGACCTGAAGTGGTCATCCAGTGTGCTTTTGAAAGACCGCTTGAAACAGGTCTTTCAAAAGCATGGAGTGCGTCACTCTGTGCCTGCGCTCCGGTGCAGAGTTGCAGGCTCACACCAGTGCGAGTCTGCAATCTTCCAGGGGTGGGCTTTAGGCAGGTGAGCTTCAGCAGTTGGTGGAGAGCCTCGACCAACTGGAAGCCACCATTTTCATCCCTGGAGCAGTGCGGAGCGTTGGCCATGCACTGCTCTAGACCAGCCTGGACCCAAGCGTGGAGCCAAGAAGCCCAGTAAGTAGCAGTACGGGGTGATTCCCTCACCCAGCGTAAATGGCCTCAGTCTATCCTCATAGCTTCCAGGCCTCTCACCATTTTGGTCGCCCTCCTCTGGACTTGCTCCAGCTTGACCATGTCCTTCTTGAATTGAGGTGCCCAGAGCTGGACACAGTATTCAAGATGAGGTCTAACCAAAGCAGACTAGAGTGGTACCAGTACCTCCCTTGATCTAGATACCATACTCCTATTGATGCAGCCGAGAATTGCATTGGCTTTCTTGGCTGCTGCATCATACTGCTGACTCATGTTCAGTTTGTGGGCTATTAAGACTCCTAGATCCGTTCCACACGTACTGCTATCCAGCCATGTGTCCCCCATCCTATATTTCTGTATTCTGTATATTTCTGTATTTATGGGCTTTATAATGTATTACCCGATGAATTATCTTTAAAAGAGGACTTTCCAAGCTCTTGACTGTGGGAAGGATCTTTCTACAGCCCAGGACCAATTCTTCTTAGCTCCCACTTTCCCTACAGCCCTGAGATCTGCTGGCGAGGCCCTTCTCTTGGTCCCACCACCTCCACAGGTGGGAACAGAGGAGAGGGTCTTCTCAGTAGCTGCCCCCAGGCTCTCAAACTCCTTTTCCAAAGGAGTCAGACTGTCACCCTTCCTACTTTCTTTCCACAGTCAAGTAAAGTTGTTTTTGTTCTGTTAGGCATCCAATGGCCTGTCTGATGGAATGTGCTGGACATTGTTAATTGTGTTGCTGATATGTATGGGTGTGTGAGTTTTTAAGGACGTATTTTAACTTTATTTTAATTCTTTTTGTCTGTTTGTGTTTTAACTTTTGCATTCTTTGGGTTTTAACTATTTTTTAAATTGTTGTAGGCTGCTTTGATTCCCATTTGGAGAAAAAAGAAGAGTATAATAGTAAATAATAATAATAATAATAATAATAATAATAATAATAATAATAATGATGATGATGATGATAATATGCTACTGATTTTTTAAAAAAATCAAGTGTAGCAAATGAGGACAGCATATATGCACACACACACACACACACACACACACACACTTTTGAAGAAAGCAACCTTGCCCTGAAACTTTTCTCTTGCCCTAAGGACTGGAGAAGAGGGTTGATACCCTGAGAATTGGAAACCCAGCCCTTTCTGCACCTTACTTTGTCCCGGAGACATCCGGTGTGGATCCTAGCATTCGCCCTGTTGGGAGGAGATCACAACAGGATCACTCCCCTCTGCACCTCTGGGGTCCAGAAAGTGTGATGGCCATGCCTCTTTCTACAGCAGTGCAGCTCGGCACAGTCCCAGGCTGCCCTGGGGCCAGAAGCACAGCCACTGTGCTTCCAGGGTCTCCTCAGGGAAGGTACTGTACTTGCTGGCGTACAAGACTTGCTTTTGAAAATGCAGTTGTCTTATATGCTGGTGTGTCTTATATGCCAGCAAATAGTATTTGCCAGTGTATACATGGAGTACGTCTTATACACAGGTGTGTCTTATACGCTGGCAATATGGTAAGTGCAGGCACCCAGCAAGATGGTGGCACAATTGCAAGGAAAACCTATGGTAGGTTGGCAGAGTGAGCAGATAGGATGTCTATGTCCAATGCCAGAGAGAAAGGGCGAGAGGGAGAGAGAGAGAGGGAGAGAGAGATTTTTTGGTTTTTGTTTTCACTTTTGTATTCTGTGGGTTTTAACTATTTTTTTAATTGTTGTAAGGCGCTTCGAGTCCATCGAGGGAGAAAAGCAGGGTATAAATAAAGATGATCATGATGGTAATAGTAGTAGTAGTAATAATAACAAGATTATTAATAATAATAGACTGAAATTTTTAAAAGATCAAGTGTAGCAAATAAGGAAAGTATGTGTGTATATACACACACACACTGATAAAGAGAGCAATCTTGCTCTGAAATTTCCCTCTTAATCTGAGGACTGGAGAAGAGGGTTGAGACCCTAAGAACTGGAAACTCTACGTACAATACCAGAATGAGAGAGAGAGAGAGAGAGAGAGGTTGTAGCAAAAACTGAACCTAACCCCATGTTTCCAACCAGAGAATAGCCTTTGCTAAAAATGTAATTGTTTCTCATCTGAACTGAGCAAAACTCATTTCTAACTGCCTAAGCAATGGATTTTTCCTCCATTCCAATGCAGGTTGATGGGATTCTGACACCCTTGCCCATCAATCTGAGTGGAGGGAAACTGCGTCTTGCACAGAGTGGCACCTCTGTCATCATTAACACTGACTTTCAGCTCAGGGTATCTTATGACTGGAATCACCACCTCCGTATCACCCTCAGCAGTGCTTATCATGGGCTTGTCTCTGGCCTTTGTGGCAACAATAACGGGGATCCTGGAGATGACTTCCAAACACCAGCAGGAATGTTGGCTCCAGATGCCATTGCCTTTGGCGAGAGCTGGGTGGTGAAGGGCGAAGATGACTCCTGCTGGAACGATTGCCATGGGCCTTGCCAGGCTTGCCCACCTGATCTGGTCAAAAAGTATGGATCCGAGTCCTATTGTGGCCCGATAACTGCAGTTTCCAATGGCCCCTTCACCCCTTGCCATGCTAAGGTGAACCCCACTTCCTTCTTTGAGAGCTGCGTCTATGATGTTTGTGCCAATGAAGGCCATAGGCCAACCCTGTGTGATGCCCTGAAAGCCTATGCGGATGCCTGCCAGAGAGAGGGAGTCCAGATTGGGGAATGGAGGAGACCTGCTGGATGCCGTAAGTATACAAGGGAAACAGCTAGCTAGGGTGGCCAGTTTTGTTGTTAAGAGTGTTTGAATGGATACTGTGGTCATTTTGTCCAATAAAAGGGGAAACTGCAAAAGAATGTTGCAGCTTACAGTGCTTCTCTTAAGCATTCCAGGCACATCATTCCTTTTCTTTCCCTCTTCTGGTTTTATATATTTCCCCCACCTCCAACAGTTAACAATTCTTGTCCACTGAGGCTGGGCTTTTTTTGTTTTGTTTTTGGAAGAGGGGTTATACCCTCATAGGTTTCACCTCCTCTTCCTCCTGAATTCATTCATTCATTCATTCATTCATTCATTCATTCATTCATTCATTCATAGAATCATAGAAACATAGAGTGGGAAGAGACCACAATGGCCATCAAGTCCAACCCCGTGTCATGCAGGAGCACACATTCAAAGCACCCCAGCAAATGGCTGTCCATCCTCTGCTTAAAATCTTCCAAAGAAGGTGGCTCCACCACACTCCGAGGCAGCATATTTTACTGTTGAATGGCTCTGCTTTTCAGGAGGTTCTTCCTGATGTTTTGCTGAAATTCGTTCATTTAATTCATTCATATTTCTTGAAAGCTTGGAAATTCACTGAGCGAAGTGATATTTTCCTCTTCTGTGTGGTCATGCCATCTTGGCTTCTTTAAGATTTGTATGTGGGGAAACTGGGTTATTATTAGAATGTTTGATGAATCAGCTCTGGCCTGCTATCTGAGAATCTGTGGTCATGCAAGTAATTTTAGAGGTCACTCACAGAAGAAGTGCTGCCAAGTGCAGAGCATGTGTTGCATTCACGCACACTCCAGCTGATCTGCAGTATATGAATTGCTACTTAGTGCTTGCAGAAGTATGCAATGCAGGAAATAGTTCATGCAGACAGATAGACATTCACTGGGCAGTTGAAGTTAGGGCAGCTGAGATACAATGATTCACCAAATTTACCATCCTTTTTTGCAGCTGGCAGTAGGAGGCTAATTCTGGCCAGCTGAAGTGGAAATTGGAAATTTGGTCTGAATGAGCAGAAGAGGCCCTCTCCACCCCTCCTGTGTTTTCTGTGTTTGCAGTACAGCTCCCTTTGGTCCTAGGTAGCATAGCCAATCATATATCTTGTTTAGATTGGGTCAGTGGTTTATTTGATGGTGAGAAATGTGTTAGTGTCTCCTTTTATTTCAGTTAGCTTTTGGATAATCTTAGGCTTGTTTGTTTGTGCATAGATGCACACATGTATACATGTATATATGTATACATATGCATATATGTATGTATACACACCAGGTACATCCCAGATCTGTTGATCCACAACTCTTATCAGTCCCAGGCAGCATGGCCAGTAATCCTTTGTCTAAGCACTAGTCATAGGTAGAGAGCCAGCATGGTCCAGTGGTTTGAGCATTGGACTATGACCCTGGAGACTGGGGTTCAGTTTCCCACTTGACCATGGAACCCTCTGGTTAGTTGGGCAAGATTTGTTTTTGACTAGAATAGACCCTCTACCTCCATTAGATTTATCTACATGTTGACTCACTGTACATGAATGGATTGAATGGGTCAACTAGTTGGGACTAACCAACAGGATGCCAGACTTTATACAGTGACAGAGAGCCCTTCGTAGCTGCCACTTGGTAGCCATTGTTGCCCTTCACCTGACAGAATGTCCTGGAATGTTACATAGCAAGATGAGGCGAGAGAGCCAATTTGGCTTTCTTCAGTTTCTTAACAAAACTTCGTAATAACAACCCTTTCCCTCCAATTATCTATGTTGCTGGTCTGCTCCATGTTATATTCACCATTTGAATTCCCCCTGTTTTTGCACAGCTTTGGAGTGCCCTCCGAACAGTGAGTACCAGCTCTGTGGAACAGCCTGCCCAGCCACTTGTGTGGATGATCAAATTCAGACTCAACAGCCCTGCCTGGATGTGTGTGTGGAAGGCTGCCAGTGTAAGGAAGGTTTTGTGCTGAGCCAGGGTATATGCATTCCCAGAAGCAGCTGTGGATGTCTTTATGAAGGACGCCTCTACCCCCTGAATGCCAAGTTCTGGGCTGACGATCAGTGTTCCAAGCTATGTGTGTGCAACCCAACCACAAGGCGGGTGGAGTGTGCACCCAGTGCTTGCAAAGCCTCAGAGAAATGTGATGTACAGGAGGGTGTGCGGGGATGTTACCCTGTTGACTATGGTATCTGTTCTGCCACTGGAGACCCTCACTATCTCACCTTTGACAAATACAGATATGATTTCCAAGGGGTCTGTGTCTATGTACTTTCTGAAGTGTATCAAGACTCCAAGGATGTGACGTGGTTCGGTGTGTATGTTCAAAATGAATATCGGGGAAATCGACATGTGACCTGGACTCGGGGTGTGCAGGTCAATGTCTTTGATACCGAGACTATCATCAGCAGGCAGTATCCTGGCAAAATCTTGGTAAGTTGCTAAGCATGATCGTAAGCCTCCCTTGGTACAATCTGCCTGGACTGATCCCTAGCGAATTGGTTCTACAGTCTATGCCTATGTCATCCACCTCTAGACCAGTTGCCTGGTCTGTGGCATATTTGAATCTGCCCTATGTGTGTTGTGACCTCTCAAAAGTCTGATAAGTCCTAAGGGGTTATGAAGTGTGGCTAGCTGACTGCACTTGGTTTAACTGGTTGCAAGTTATTCAAGGCTCCCATAGGCTGTAAGTCATGTTTTTTGATCCCAGCATATAAACTGAGAGAAAGATTATGGCAGTGGAGATTACATGTCAGGTACTGGTTAACTCCTAGTTCCAGTAATAGGCTTAGAGGTTTTCAAAAGCTTTATTCAGGAACAACAAAGCAACAGCAGCACATTCTGGCTTTTGTCAAGACAAATAACTATTGGATTTGTGGTATCTTATAAACTGTAACATTATAAGTTTGCATGTGTAAGCATAATATTTCACAGCTAATTAAAACAATTCTTTCCCAGACTTTCATCCCCCCCGCCAACTGCACGACCTTGCAGCTATGCCTATTCCCTCTTATTAAAGTTGGTTAAAACAACGTTCCCACGTTCTGAACACATAGTTTCTCATTGAATTCTATCATCCCTGCCCTGCCCTTTTCCAAACCTCAAGGTGTGCATGACAGAGAGAGCAAAGCCAGCCTGGCATCAGTTCTCTGTGTTAATGTTTTTTCTCTAAGTCTTCCTCTTCATTTGTTTAACCTCACCATCTTTTCCCTTTTTCATAGGTTGGTGGCATGTTAACCTTCCTTCCTTACAGCTCAGCTGGAGGAAGACTCAAGGTATTCAAGCAGGGCCTCAATGCTGTGATCCAGACCGACTTTGGCCTTTCTGTCAGATTCAACTGGGACAGTCAAGTTTCTGTCACTGTTCCCAGCACGTATGAAGGCCTCCTGCATGGTCTGTGTGGGAACTTCAATGGAAACCGTGGAGATGATGCCCTTGTGCCTGGTAGCATCCTTGTTCCCAGCATCCCAGTATTTGGCATCAGCAGCACTAAGGAATATGACTCAAGCTGCAATGAGATCATCGATCCCAAATGCCCAGGGCTGGAAGCCATAGCTGAGCAGCAAGGTGCCTCGGGCAAGGACTGTGGACTCATTGTTGCCAAGGATGGGCCCTTCCGGGAATGTCGTGCAAGTATTGACCCAGAAGGCGCTTTCCGGGATTGCATCTATGACTACTGTTTCTTCAAGGGACATTACGCTTTCATCTGTGCTGGAATCTCCAGCTACGCCATTGCTTGCCAAGCTGCTGGAATTACTATATACCCATGGAGATCTTCAACCTTCTGCCGTGAGTGCTGCATGATCCAAACCAATTCCTCTGGGGGAAGGATAAGTCTATTTCTGGTAGTATCTGGGGGAAGACAAAGAGGTGAAGGGACAGTGTAAATGAAGGAACATGTTGATTTAAAAGCCTAACAAAAGCTAGTATGTAAAGTGTTGGCTTGTATTGCAATAGAAGCAGGGATGGCAGGTAGTTATGTCTGGAGATGCATTTCCTGGATAGAGCAAAAAGGCCTTCAAGGAACAAGAGGGAAGATATCAGCATGCTGAGGCTTGCAGAAGTGCAAAAGGTAAATATTTTAGAAACTGCAGGTTTGCAAGGGATTCCCTCCCCAAGACATCCCACTGTGAATTGAGCATGCTCAATATCCATACAACGTTGGATATCTGTTAGAAAAGGACACCTGGGAATCTGGATGGGTGAGTAGGTGGGATGGAGCGGAACGTTCTGGAAGAAGGAATAGCTAGCTGACTGGAACCCTGAATAGGAGCAGTTTTGCTAAGAGCTGATGGTCCATTGTGGTGGTGCTCTTGTTTTTGGAAACCATATTGTAGTGGTACGTTTATTAGGCTTTCCAAAAAGGCACAAAATTCATACACTGGCTTTTGAAGGCAAACAACAACTGTAATTATGATTTTGCACCCTTTTGATTGGCCTAATAGATATCACTGCAATATAGTTTTTGGGGTTTGTTTCATGCTCAACATGGCTACCTCTGCATTGCTTTTGAAGGTCACCCATGTACAACATACAGGCCAAACTAAGGGGGAGATAATCTTAATGTTGAGGAAGTTCCAATAATTTGGAGTCCAAAAATAAGAATCTGAACCAGATCAAATGTACTTCTAGTTTAGAATTTGTTTCCTGTGGGGGCCAGTGCCTTTGACGCCTATGGATGGCGGTACCCTTATATTGTGATTGTTTTTTTGAAAGCAACAGGCTAACTTAGGTACAGATCCAGGGGAGTCTACACAATGCAAACAGTTCAGTCTTTCAATGGAGGCAATGTCAACAAGGTTCAAGAGAATAGCACTAGGAGGAGGCTGCCACTGCTGTTCCCTCTTCTCCTATACACCATAGCATTGGCTGCTGAAGGGAGCCTCCAGTGTGGGATTTTTGGCCTCAATCTTAGGCCTATGTTTGGTGATGCCAGTATATATTTGGGATATCCATAGCCAGAGTCTCTGGAAGGTCATGTGATGTATTGGTTTGAGTATTGGACTAGAACTCTTGGAAACCAGAGTTCGAACTCTCATTTAGCCACTGCATGACTTTAGGAGGGCACAGTCTTTCAGCTTCAGAGGAAGGCAATGACAAACCTTCTCTGAACACATCTTGCCAGGAAGATCCTATGATGGGCTTTAGCAAATGATCTGAAGAGACACAACTACAACAAGCAAATTTCTCTGTTTCTATCTGCAGCCCCACCCTGTCCTTTAAACAGTCACTATGAAGTTTGTGCCAAGGAGTGTGACCAGAGCTGCAGCAACCTCTATGTTCCAGTTCCTTGCGCTGTCAGGTGCGAGGAGGACTGTGTCTGTAATGAGGGCTTTATCAAGAGCAACGATGCTTGTGTCCCAATAGCCCAATGTGGCTGTTTCCATCAGGGACGATACTATCCAGCCTCAGAGTATTTTTACCCAAGTTGCGAAGAACGCTGCCAGTGCCAGGCTGGTGGGAAAGTGGTGTGCGAAGTAGTTCGCTGCGGCCCTGGCGAAGAGTGCAAGTTGGCAGACGGAGTCCGGAAATGCCATCCAACTGCAAAAGCCACCTGCTCTGCAATTGGCAGCTTTTATCTTACCTTTGATAGTCTCCCCTTTAATTTCCAGGGCACCTGCACCTACCTGCTTGCCAAACTTCAGGAAAAGAATGTGGACTTGACACCCATCAGTGTTATTATAGAGACTGAAGCCTGGCTGAATAGGGAGATTACTGTTATCAAGTTGGTCCGTGTACAGATCTTAGGCATTGAGCTTACTCTGTTGAGGAACAAAGCAGGAAGCATAATGGTAGGTCATGTAATGCTACTTATTGTGCAATAATGAGGTTAATTTTCTGTCCACTGGTGTGTACTCACACATGAAGTAAACTATGGATCTATAGAAAACCATGGAACTATCACCGTCCTTTATAGGCTATATAAAGAAGAGGGGCAGATGTTTCTGCACAGTTATCCTTTAGGATTTTACAATCATAGAATCATAAATTTGGAAAAGGCCACGTAGGTCATCAAGTCCACTCCCTCCCTTGCTACAGCATCCAGCTAGAGCATCCCCAGCAGGTAGCTGTCTGGTCTTTTTTTTGAAGATGTCCAGAGAAAGAGGACTCACCACTTCTCTAGGTAATTGGTTCCACTGTGAGAGCCTGACAGCTCTTAACTCTCAAGAAATTTCCTTCTAATATTCAACTGAAATCTACCCTCCTATATAAATCCTGTTGAAATCTACCCTTCTGTACCCTTCTTTGGGGCAACAAAGAACAAACCGGCACCGGTCTCTCTGTGACAGTCTTTTTTGTGCTTAAGGAATATGTCATGTCACCTAGAGTAGAATCATGCCATAAAAGAAGCAGTCTATTCATAGGAAAAAGAGAGTTTTAGGATGGGCACAAATCTGTTAGCCCAAGTCTTAAGAAAGATAGAGGGTAATACTGGCACTACTACAGATGAGCTCTTTCATGATCCTGAATGCTTCAGTTCCTGCTTACAAAGTAAAGATAGCAGATCATATTGGCTTACACCGGGGGTTGCCAGCCTCCTTTACACTGGTGAGTGAACTCTGCTATCACCCTCCCACATTTTTTCCACCAAACCATTAAATTTTGATGGCGTGGCAGCAATAAGCCACATGCACTGCCCGGGTGTCTTATTTTCAGAATAGCTGTCAGCTCCCCACCTTCCACATTTCAGTTGTGCAGCAGTGAAGACTTATCAGGGGCCACAAAATAGGACAGGGGCCACATGCATTGATGATTCCTGGTGCTGAAGAAGTTCCATTAGGTGATAAGTGAATGCATCACTGTTACTAGTGATGTTTGTGTACATTGAAATTTAGAACCATCAAAGGAAGTTAGAGAAATGTAGAGGCTGGAGCTTAATCAACTTACCATTAATTAACTCAGTACTGAAAAATGGTAGCTTCTAGGCAAGCCATGGGATTCACAGAGAATGGTGTGGAGTTTGTCTCTGTAGATGCTAAGGAACATTTTTTTTTTTTTTTGTGATTGGCACCTGTACTAACTAAGAGAAAGCTTGTGGTATAATTAAACTAAAAGGTCTCAGGTGATCCTGACATGTTTTTCCAAGGGAGTTTAGATGTGTACATTATGTAGCTGAATCATGATTATTTCACACAGAAATTGTGATGTAGCCAGAATGTTAGAGCACTTGCAAATAAGAGATAAAATGGGTATCATGTGTGGGTAGAAAGAGACAAAGCTGTCCCTTTTGCTTTTTCTCACATGGTCTGAGCCTGCCAGGCAAATATTAAAGATGAGTATCCTGTAAAGAAATGAGAAAAAGTGACAACATTAACCCAACACTGTAATCATGTGTATGTAGGGATTTTTAAACTTGAATTTCTTTCTCTCCAACTTAAAAGCAAAAAGTTCATGTGGAATTAGAAAAGAAAAAGAAAAGAAATCAAACAAAGTAGTCACCCATTCTTGACCATGGAGCCATATATATATCATTTTGCAAAAGTAGAATTTCTTGTTTGCTACATACTCTGAGTGTGTTTGTATATAATTATGTTCTCCCAATATATTCTTTTCAATGCTCCATTTTTGGAAAGGATGTCTGGGAGAATACAAAGGTCAATGCCAATCGTGTAATTCTCACTATTCTGCAAGGTGTACCTTACTCACCAGGACATGCCTTTTATTCCTCCAGGTGGATGGAATATTCCATCATCTTCCTGTGAATCTTTTGGATGGGCAAGTTAGAATCTATCAGCATGGAGTTAACATCAGGATACACAGTGCTTTTGGGTTTGCACTGAGCTATGGCCTATTTTACCATGTAAGACTCACCGTTCCCAGCACCTATAAGGGTCAGCTGAGGGGCTTGTGTGGTAACTACAATGGACAGAAGGATGATGATCTTCAACTCCCTGATGGCAGCATAGTATCTGATGTAGCTGCATTTGTTGCTGCCTGGAAAATCCCAGTCCCTGGTGTATCCTGCCCAGATGGATGTGCTGGACCCAGCTGTCCAGTTTGTGAGCAGGAGAAGGAAGAGCTTTTCAAGCAGTGGAGCTTCTGTGGGATCCTCACAGCATCGGATGGGCCTTTCCAGGAATGCCATGCTGTTGTCGACCCCAAGGTGTACCTGGACAACTGTGTCTCTGAATTGTGTATAAGTGGTGGAGACAAGAAGACCATGTGCCAAACCATCCAGAGCTATGTGGCTGCTTGCCAGGAAGCCAAAGTCAACATCCAGCCTTGGAGGAGCCCGTCCTTTTGCCGTGAGTAGCAATTGGAGGTTGATCCTGATATCTTCCTTTATTTTAGAATTATAGAACCATGGAGTTGGAAGAGGTCCCGTGGGCCAATGAGTCCAACCTCCTGCTCAGTGCAAGATCTCCTTCTAAAGCATCCCCAGTAGGTAGCCAGCCACCTTCTTTTTCAAGATGTCCTGGGAAGAGGACCTCACCACCTCTCGAGGCAATTGGTTCCATTGCCAAACCACTCTTGTTGTCAAGAAGTTCCTTTTTATGTTCAGTCAAAATCTACCCTCCTGTAACTTCAAACCATTAGACCTGGTCCTAGCATCTGGAGCAGCGCTCTTTTCTTTGACAGCCCTTGAGATATATAAAAAGTGCAATCATGTCACCCCTCAGTATTCTTCACCAAGCTGAACAAGCCTAGTTCCTTCAACTTCTTTGTTTTGTTCTCCATGCCTGTTATCATCCTTGTTCTCCTTCTTTGAACCCGTTCCAAGTTCTCTATATCCTTCTTAAACTGAGGCATCCAGAACTGAACATAATAGTCCAGATGAGGCATAATGAGGGCAGAATGTAGTGGGACTATTACTTCCCTTGATTTGGAAACCATGCTTCCATTAATGCGGACTAAAAGAGCAATTGCCTTCTTTGCTGCAGTGTCACTCTGCTGGCTCATATTCACTTCCTGGTCACCAATGATCCCAAGGTCCTATTTGCATGTAGTACTACTGAGCCATGGGATGGAAGAGCCACTGCTATTTAGGCAATGCAGATGTTGAAGCTGTTGCAACAAATTGTGTACAAACATGGGTACACAGAGGCTGCAAAATGAGGCACATAGGTCCTTTCAGGAATGGCTCCCATCTTTGTTACTGAAAAGCCTATTTCGTATCTCACCCTGGGGAAGAGAATGAGATGTCTGGCAAGTAGGCATTGATCATTTGGCCATGGCCACAGAAGTTTGACTGCTCTGGTCAGCATCATTTATTTCCCTTCCCTTCCACCCAGGTAGGAAGATTTAATCCTGCTGCCTTTGGTATACTGAGTTCCTTCCCACCTTCTATGATTAACCCCATTCCCATTTCTCCTGCAGCCTTGACTTGCCCAGCCAACAGTCATTATAGGATCTGCTCTAACATCTGTGAAATGGGCTGTGCCGGGCTCACGGATCACATTCAGTGTCCAGAGAACTGTGCAGAAGGCTGCCAGTGCGATGATGGTTTCTTCTTTGATGGCCTCAACTGTGTCTCCTTGGACAATTGCGGCTGCTTTGAGAAGAACAGATACTTCCCGGTATGTGAAGAGGAAGGCTGTGTTGGAGGCGGAAGATATTTTTGGATATTTTTGTTACCCCGAATTGTGGGTGACTCAGGGGTCCCCCTGTGATGCCAGTACCTCTCCGTGACAGAGGGGAATTAATTAGCTCAAAATTAGGAGGCCTGCAAGAGGGAGGTAACAATGAAATCTTTCCACGAATGTTTGTGGGTTCTTTCAGGAAAGAACCTGTCAGAGATTCAGAAGTAAACTAGACATGTGTTTTACTGAGGGGAATTCACTCACGCATGCACATAGGATAACAAAGAGTCACACATTCATATAAGAGCTAACTAAAGGATAAAGGGAGGAAAAATTATGGCTAGAGAGGCTGTGGGTTTTGGATTATAATTCCCATTCCAGAAGAGTAGTGAAGAAGCAGCAATGTGGCTTAGACTTGTGTATCTAAGGACAGTACACAGTTAGGAATCAAACTGACACAGAGAAGCATTCAGCAACTGATGAATTGCAAAAATAGTTGCTCAAAACTGTGGATTGTTGGTTGACAATGGGAATAGCCACAAAGCCAGTGGGGTCTGGATGATGCTAATGGTTTCAGTGTTTAAGTGACAAAGAGATAATGATTGTCATAATAGCCCTGTACTTACTTGAGGAAAGGTCAGGACAATGCAGGGAAAATGCCCAGGATTGAGGTAGCCACGTTTAGACAATCACTGTTTGATGGGAATGTTGGCTTGACCATTGTAGTCCAATTGGAGAGATTCAGCTCTTGCCTAAGGCTATTGTCTCTGAGGTTGCTTTGTAATCTGGCTGACAATGACTTCAGCTTCATCTGGAGTTGGGTGTGGGCTGACATGCCTTGCAGTCTCAAGTTTGCAGTCAATAATTTTCTTCTGTCTGGTTTGACTTTCCAGTCATTTCATGTCTTGTTTTATATCATTGCCCATTAGATTAGCTTACCAATTAAATAGTATTTGCCAATTAAATCACATCAGTATTGGTATGTGTGTGTGGCTGTAACAGTATTTATAGTAGCCCTTTAGTCTTGGATTGCTTCAGCATTAGCTGCTTGATTTGTTCAGTGGGGTGTCCCTACATTGTTATTAGTAAGGTCATGAGATTAAATATAGGATAGGACAACTGCACATTTAATGCTTAACAAATCTTGGAAAAGGGACGTGTAGTAGAAAGTTCTGCCAGCGTTATGCATGTTTTCTTCCACACTTCCACCACAAACTCACATTTCAGCTGCTACATCCCCCACTCTCCCTCTGCAACAAAGCCATTTACTGACTGGCACAGTGGAAGTGGAAAAGTGTCCAGCTATATTCCTCTACCTTGAGACACAACACTAAAGCACAACATCAGTCCTGCCCATTCAACTCAAGGAACATAGTCGGGTGAAAGGTGGGCTTTTACTGCTAGCCTGTTGCCCTTTCCTGGCCCTTTTTGGATAAGATTTATGGAGACAGCTTTCATTGAAAACATTAATTTTACTGGTAGCTAATCTGATACAGACTAGATATAAAAGTGAAGTTAAGACTTCTCAGGATGGTTTGTGGTTGCAATGAGAAGCTTCTACCTCCTTGTGATTTTTTGCTTCTAATTATTTATTGTTGAGGGCAGCCAAAACATTACTGGAGAACAGTCCCTGAATCATTCCAACCCTGTTCCTCATAGGGTCTATATTAAAATGTTGAAACAATATGTACCACTATGTGATACTTACCTGTATAAACTGAGCCAGGGCCTGACAAGTTGCAACACACTTTGGACAGTATAGAAGACCATCAAACCAAAAATAAATGATGAGATAGGATTGACAGTAGAGTCCAGTGGGCTCCCAACATAGTGCTAGCAGTAAGCCTCCACCTACCTGACATTGATAATGACCCCTCTGAAATATGGAACACTTCTGGTCCCACTTTGGATAACCTGTAATTTGAATCCATTGGTTTGTGTCATAGTCTCTGGAGAAGCAGAAAACAAGGTTGGTCTGCCTTCTACATGACATCCCTTCATGTGTTTAAAAATAGTTATTATCTGACATTGCTGCTTTGCTTTTCTGACATAGTGCTTGATCAGTGTGAAGCCAAATGATCATCTTGCTTGCTTCTTGCTGAGAAGCACCTGCATCTGCTGGGGAAACTTGTTGCGTGGGTATGGGGAGCTGAGTGTCTGTAACCTGGTGTAGCAAACAGCATCATCACTCTCATGATAGTGATGACAGTAACTGCCACAGGGTCAGTGTCAGGGGGATCAGCAAGATCAAAGATGGGCTTTTCTTGGCCCTGGGTTCATGACAGATGTCCAACCTTGCTTATCCCCGTGGTCAGGCTGGCAAATGGTGCTGCTCTATGAGATGTTGTTGTTCATTGCTGCCAAGTTGGACATTTCATCTGGGAGGAGCTGGTGGAATCTCCCCTGTAGAGAAGAGCTTAAAAGGTTACTTTTTCCAAGTTATACTGCAGAGATGCAAAAAAGACAGCTTCTGAATGCAGTTTGTTTTGCTATGGGATTCTGTCTCGAGTGGTTTTGAAAGATGTTTTCTGTTCCTTTTTTCTTACTTGTGGATGTGTTTCCTGATATGAAGCCTAATGAACCTACCCTGCTGAACAACTGCAAGGAGAAATGCATCTGTAGTGCAGCTGGAGGCTTCATCTGTGATGCCAACACTTGCTCGGAGGATGAAACCTGTGTGGTGAAGGATGGTATCCTGCAGTGCTATGGCAAAGGTAACATGTTACAAATCCTTGCCTGGGAGTTCACTGTTGGTGAAGGAACCATTACTAAATTATATTTTTAAGAGGGTGGGCACAGTAGTGCTGAATTGTGCCTCCCACAGGCCACGTGTGGCTCTTAGTCTTTTTTTGTGGTCTACTGAGTTCTCACACAAAGCCCCCAGGCCCCCATTTTTAAAGTCTCAAGGAATGACAGTTTGGCTTAAAGTTGTCTCCAAGCCCACCATCTTCGTGTAACAAATCTTTATTTCTCCTCAGATTAGTTTTGCAGTTCCAATCTAATAAGGTGCCCTAACACTTTAACCTAGCCCTTACTCCACTCTTAAGCCACCACCTTTGTGTAAAAGGGCTTATGCCTTAAGCATCCTCTCAGAACCAAATAGTTTATTTAATGTGTTCTTATTTATTTTCAGTGACTCTCAACAACTGAGGCTGACTCAGTAGTTACAAAACAAACATCATCTTTTGTTCTAGTAACATTAGAAATAAATTATCTTGTTAAGGTTCATATAGAGTACAGTGTTGGTACATTAACCAGTTTCAGCTTCTGACTGTCCATACCAATAACTCTCAGCCTTCGGCACCCATCCTCTGTATCTTTTTCTCATCTGCTTCTCAGCCACCCTTTCTCTGGCCAAGATCTCACTGAAGGCTCTCTTTTCAGATAGACTCTTTGCTTTATATAGATTTCCTCTCATCCACAAGCCCCTCCCATGCACACCCCTGTGTTGGGTTTCACTCTTAAGGTACTACTCCTGTTGCCTAGCAATCTGCCATCAACTTACACTTGCATTCCAAATATCTGACTCCCAAAGGAACGTCATCACACCTCCCAAGCCAAAACGAAAAGGGAAAAGAAAAAAAAACCTATGAGAAAGTGGGAATGACTTCTGGTTTCATTTTTGGCCCCAAATCAATAGAAAATGGCATAGAGTGCTCCCCCAATCAGCTGGAGATGAGAGGCAAAGATTGCCCCTGTCTCTTCCAGTGCTGTGCCACTCTGCAACATGTAGTAGTTTGAGGTGAAACTGGACATGATGTTGTGTGGATGTAATTAATGTGAGCATTTCTGTCATTCTGCAAATAGCCTCTGTGAGGAAGTGAGAGCAGCCTTGGCATGGCATTTTAAAGAAGTTGTTATTGGGCTTCCATTGTCCCATTTAAAAGTTTCTTGAGTGAATTCTTTCTTCTTCACTACATATAGTCCTGGTGCTGAAAGTGCCTTTTAAAAATGCAAATCAGTTTAGAGCTGTAAATATAGGCCATTTCCGCATGGGGCGAGGGAATCGCCTGCGCCTCTACTTACTGGACTTTTCGGCTCCCCAGTCTGGTCCACGCCGCTCTGGAGCAGTGCGTGCTCATCGATACACACTGCTCCGGCGTCCCAAATGGCGGCTTCCGGTCGGTCGAGGGTCTTGACCAACCGCTGAAGCTCGCCAGCCTAAAGCCCACCCCCAGTAGATGTGAGCCTGCAAATCTGCATAAGGGAGCAGGCTCGCAGTGGCGCACTCCATGCTTTTGAAAGACCTGTTTTTAGCAGTTTTTCAAAAGCACGCTGGACGACCACTTGAGGTTATTCCGGAGCGGGCTGAGGTACGGATCTACGTTAAGTAGGTCCGACCCAGTCCGCTCCCAGGTGCAGACCTCCTCCTTGGAGGATGCTCTGCTCCATGTTAAAAACCCCATGTGGAAATGGCCATAGTTGTACACATCAGTATCCTGGCAGTTTTTAAAATCCTGTTCACCACTAGAAAATACCTGAATTAAAAAGATGAAAATCTCTAAACCTTATATCAAAACTTAGAAAAATTGGTTAGAAAGTATAGCTGATGTGCCATTGCAAAAGGTATATATTGTTTTTTTTTAATTTTAATTTTTGGTTTATATTAATTTGAAGAAGGCACTGACAGAGTGGAGAGAATTACTCGGTTTACTGATTAAATTGTTTGTGTCTCTCTCCACTCGGTTTCTAAAAGCCAGGACTGAGCATTCATTTGGACATGCAATTGTTACTTAAAAATGCCTTGAGCCTTTGGACTGTTAGGAATTTAACCCTTTTCCCTGCTACACCTCTCCTAACCTGTTATTTGCATTTCAAGGGCAGCCACCTTTTTGTGTCATGGGGAATTTCCTTTGAAGTGCAAACAGAGCCTTAAGAAAATCAGATATTGTCAGTAATTTGGCAGGTAGGAGACTTAAAATCCTCAGCCCCTGTAGCATCCTTCCTGATGAATTGTAATATGGTTCCTGTCATCCTAAACTGATATGTCTGGGGAGTGTGGGAATTACAGTCAGTATTCCTGGAGGGTGCAGGTATGGAAGGACACCCTGTAGGCTAATTGTTTCTGAAAGATTCCCTGACATTTGCTTAACAAAGAAGTGCACACAATTAATATAATTAAGATCCCATAGACTCATCATTTGATTGCTAGGTCTTTTTATTTTTCAGTGATAAAGGTAGTTTTCATTTTGTTTGTTAAGCCAGAAGTGAGTTTTATTGAAAAGAAACTAATTGGCCACATCACATAAATTTGATAGCTTATAACATTTTTTTATGGTGACTCTGTATTTTTCCATGTCTTTGTTTTTGCTGTTTTGCAGTGGCTAAGACAATAAAATGCAGTGATCTAATCAATATTAGGTGGTGTTACCCTGAAAATCTGGGGGTCCCAGAAGGACACCTCAATATGCTCCAAGTGATGGGGAAAATAAGCTCAACAGAGCACAATGCGAGAGGCAGGGTAATCTAGCGAGACCTTTTACCCAATTTTTACGAGATCAGGCTCATTCAGAATGACTTTATTGAACAGTAATAGCTCGCACTAGTGCAAACACGCACACACGCATCCAAGGGCTAAAAGAAATAAAGAGTGGAAATAAGATAGAGGGATTGTTGAGGGGTTCATGGTCTCTTCTTGGAGTCCTTGAACTGGGAAGCAGCGATCGAACAGCAGCTCAGTGAGGAGACGCTGAGGAGATCGTGCAGCTATTGGGAGGGGGGACCGGTCGGTTGGTAAGACCGGGAGGCATCATACTTCTTCCTCCTGTTCTTCTCTCTCCTCCTTTCTCTTGCCTAACCAGCCCAAAAATGGGAACTATTTGTAGGGAAAATTTACTTTGAAGGCAAATCCTCTCCTGGGGAAAAAAAACAGGGACAGAAAAGAAAAACAACTCCACACCTGGCATTTTCTTTGATATCGGAATATAACAGGGTGTCATCCAAATAACTGGATCTTCCTCCGCTTTGAGGCTGCTGTGTGAGTTTCTGGAGAATGATTTGATAAAATTTTATTGCTTCCAGTGCCCAACTTTCCGGGAACACTCTTACTCCCTTCAAGTGGACTCCTTAAAGGTTGATGACCTTTTGTCCACCATGGATTATCACAACATGAGGTCTCTTGTGGCTACGTGACTGGGGAGTTTACTGGTCTGACCTGGTACATTCAATTGTATAGCCATTATTGCCTATATGTGCATCCAGGTGACCTCTCTGGTGGGTTAGATTAATTTTATATCAGAGTTGTAGACCCTGGGACAGGGCTTACCAAGGTGACAACAGTGGTAAAGAAGAGAAAGATTAGATATCATCAACAGTTGTTTTCTCAGGCCCAAGCTGGGCAAATTTCTAGTTGTGAGAGCAACAGGGATGGAAATGTAAGCTTATTTCTAATCAAAAGCTCAAAAGGTACCTGTGACAAAAATGATGGATTTAGAGTGCTCTGATTCAATACATTCCATTCTGTTCTCTCTCCCGCATGGTTTTCCTCCCACATGCAAAATTTGCATTCAAGCCATTTGTTAAGTAATAGTTGTCTGTCCAAACAGTTACCCAGTGGAGAGAGGTGGACATATAAAATTTAATCAATCCAGTGCAGAGAGGATTCCACTCACAAACCCTTTGAACGAGAAAATGAATCTCAGTAACAATGTCTTTGAAATGTCTTGGCATTCCATGGGCACATGGCTTTGGGAGGTGCTTCTCCTCAGGTTCCATCTCTTCGCAAAATATTTTTACAGCCACCCCTCCAGATTTGTGGGTTTCACTTTCACAAATTTATATGTGAATTTCTGCAGTCCCTGTTCCCTGCAACTCAAGTGCTTACTTTATGTGGGGGGAACCCTCGCTGTTGGTGGTTCCAATCATGGCACACGGCCCTTTAAAAACCTGTCTCCGGCAGGCCTTCTCTACCAGCCTGTCAAGCTAAGGATGGATTGCAACCTGATTCCTCAGCACCACAGGTGCCTCCACATTTCCCTGACTGGGTTTGGATCCTGGGTGCCTGCTCTCCCCACTGTGCCTTGGTCCCCTTTCCACAGTCACACACACACATTTTTATATTTGTGGTTTTTCCACTTTTATGGGGGTCCTGTACCCCTAACCCTAGCAAATGTGGAGGGCCAACTGTGTTTCTTTCTCTAAAATCAGATTAGTACATTCCAGGAAGCCTGGTAATCCCTTCATCTTGTGCAGGATTTGTGCTGTTTTGATAACATAAAAACTGGTCCCATGAGAGACTTAAAATTGCTTTAGGATATTTATGACTGGGCTCTGCTCTTACTGTTGTGGCGAGGAAAAGATGAAGACCTTCAAGTTCTTCCAAAAACAGAAAGCTTTATTTTCCAAACCATTTATTTACTGCACAGGGCAAGCAGCGGAAATACAATGTCCAAAACTGCCGCCCCCCGTTTGATTAAAACACTTTGTTCTTATACCTTTGGTCAACAACGTCAGCAATCAATCACATTTCTAGTCTACGTCAGCCATTACATTTGGAGCTTAGTACCACCCCCAAAACAAGGGAACAAAGGCCTCAGTCACCAAATGACACAAAGATGAGGCAAAAGAGTATGCTTGACTCCCTTTTACTTCCCAGGCATCTAAGCATAGCGTTACAAGGCCAACACACTTTTAAACTGAGATAAGGCAGAGACATCTGCTGTCTAATTCACTTATTTTTCTACTCATGCAGTATTTCTCTGAATTTAACTCTTTCATTACCAGCTATAGGAGTGATAGAGAAGCCTGGAAGCCTTAGAATGATGGGACTTAGAGAGCATAGTATACGGTAGTATAAAGGAATCAAGACCAGGCCTCTGCAGAGTTTCCCCAATGCCTTTTGAGTTTCTAACCTGCTTTGTTATTATGTCAGCCTTCAGAAGCAGCAGCCTGACCTGGGGAACATATAGGCATTGGGAATGGAATGTATACTACTGATGACAAAGGAGACGATAGTGCCAGGCTCCCAGAGTAAGAAGTGTAAACAGGCCCCACCTCGGATAAATAACAGATAGGGGTTAAGTGACTGATGCTTTGGGTGTGTGTGTGTGGCTACTACAGGACAGGGCCAAAGCGTATGCCATCAGAGTTACACAGAAGTGATGTGATTTAGCATGCTAATGCCTTTTCTTACAGGAAGTATCAATGTGTATGCCTTTCTTTGTTCTGCATGTCTGATTTGTGAGAATCCCCCTGGACGTCATTGTTTCAGCCTGAGTTGAATAAAAGATAGCATTTTTATCTTGAATCTCCCTTTGGTGTATTACTATTGGCTTTGTTGTGCTCTGGGGAAAACCTGCCCATTGTTGCTATCAGGAGCGCTGCTGGAGGGCAAATGCCATTTCTGGAAGGTTTTAGCTGCTCTCTCTTTGAAGCCTGTGTTCTTTTTTCTCTTTCAGATCCATGCAAATCTAAGACCTGCCGGCCTAAGGAAACATGCCAGGTCAAGGAGGGCCAGGCAGTATGTGTGCCCAGCTACGTGGGAATCTGCTGGATCTGGGATAGCCTCCACTATCTCACTTTTGATGGCTACAAATACAGTTTTGCAGGCAGCTGTACCTACATAGTGTCTCAGTCGAAAGGCAGTGATGATGGCCTTGTGCCATTTTCCATTGAGACAAAGAATGAACACCGGTTGAAGAGCCAGGCTGTCTCCTTTGTGCAATGTGTTACAGTTCACGTGTATGGGCTGGAGATAACCATCTGCAAGGGTGAAACTGGCAGAGTGCGAGTAAGGATGAAATTCTTAATGTGCAAAGGTTTTGTCACATGTTTTGTTTTCCTGGCCCTTTGTAAGTCTAATTCTGCAGTGTGAAGTGCTTTCAAGTGTGGAGTGCTTTCACTTGTGGCTGGTTGGCTGGAAGGAAACAACCTTTCCCCCTTCCAGGGTACTCTGTTCCCTTTCTTGTCTCCCATTCTTTCCTTCCAACAGCCATTTTACATTCCATGGGCCCTGACAATGCTTTACTTTCATAGGGCTGATTTCATTTGTTTCTTTCTTCCTCAAACATTTTTTTTTCCTAAAGAATTTTTGTGCCTCTGTAGATCTCGGAGCTAATCTAAGCCATTTGGGCTACAAGGGCTGGGACTTGGATGGGGGGCTGGCAGACACAATACAGGACTGGAGGGATATGTATGGCTGCAGGCTGCATTGTCCCCACTGCAGCATATTGTTCTTGGAACAGCCAGTTCCTCTAAGGAGATATGCAGATGGAATAAGTTTTGTTGCCGGCTTCTGTATTTGTTGCTGTAGTTTTTTTTTAAAATAAAATATTTGACATTTATGTCATCTCACAGAATTCAGAGGCAATTCCCAGCACCAGCAGCAACATTTTATTCCCAATCAGAGGCTTTAAAAAAAAAATCCAGGAAAGAAATTGCAGCAAGAAATCCCTGAAAGAACGTGTATAGGTCGAAACTTATTATTCATACCAAGTTCCTTTGCCATTCCTCCTTGATCTCGCTGGATGAAAGGGGGAAGCACAGAAAGCACTGAAGATTTTTAGAGTACTGTTCTTTCAAAAGAGAGAGGCATGCCTGTGTTGGTTCAAAACATCCATAGAGAGCAGTGAGCAAAGGCCCTGAAGAGATCTGAATTGCTTACAGTGATGTGAGATCTGAATGAAGATTGACCAAATTGCCAATCATATCATTCAGCTTCCTTCATAACCTCTGCTCTCCATCTCCCTGGTTTCTTCAGAGATTGGAGTCTCAAAGTGGATACAAAAGCTGCATGGAGAGCTATGGTTATAAGCAATGCTCTCTGTTGCAAGAACTCCCACCTCTTTGTAGTATTCAGGAAATGCCCTAACTATTCTAGCAGCTGCATTCTCCAGACAATGTTTAAAGGAAGTCTGATGTAGAGCCTGTTGCAACTTGCTTCTTTTTTCTGTGTCTCCCCTCACCTATATATGTCGATAGTAAGTAATAGATAATGCCTGAGTCTACATCAAGGTGATAAGTGCTGATGCTCCATCTTATCAATGTGATAGCTTTGATAAAAACTCAAGAAGCAACTGATATGTAGGTGTTCTCTTTCATCTCAATTTTGTTCAGGTTAATGGCATCCTTGTCAACCTTCCAGTGGTCCTCCTGGATGGGAAAGTCCATGCCTTCATAAGTGGCAGGAATGCTCTCGTGGTGACCAACTTTGGCCTGGTGGTGACATTTGACTATGGCTGGAATACAGCTATTTATTTGCCAAGCAGCTATTATAGTAACACAGGTGGACTCTGTGGCAACTTCAACCAGCTGCCAGAGGATGACCGGACAGCACCGGATGGCACCCTGTTGCCCACCGTGATTGAGTGGGTTGCTTCTTGGGCTGTGGAAGATGGTGACCCGCAGTGTTCCCACCAGTGCCGTGAACAGTGTCAGACATGCGATGGGCCAGACCTAGAGAAATATAAAGCTGTGGGGCAATGTGGGGTGATCTCAGCCCCAATGGGCCCCTTCCATGGCTGCCATTCTGTGTTGGATCCCAAGCCTTTTCTTGATGGTTGTGCTTACGACCTTTGCATGGCAGAAGGAGACCATGCCACTTTGTGCAAAGCGGTTGGTTCTTATGCTCAGGCCTGTCGATGGGAAAACAGACCAGGGGGCAACTGGAGGACCCTTATCAATTGCTGTAAGTGCTGGACCTGTGCTTTCAAAGTCAAAAAGTAGAGATGTCCAGATGCCCCTCATTCATCCCTTTTTTATTGGTAGGGTGAGGAACCTGTGACACACTCCAGCTGTTGCTGGACTGCAGTTCTCATGAGCCATAGCCAGAATGGCCAATGATCAGGGATGATGGAATCTTTAGTCTGACAACGGCTAGAAGGGTACAAGTTGCGTAACCATGCCCTATTATTTTTGGCCTGCATTCAATTCCTCCTGAATAACTATGATAATATTTCTAAAATTTGTTGTTGCTGTGTGCCTTCAAGGTGTTTCTGACTTGGTGAACCTAAGGTGAACCTATCACAGATTTTTCTGGGGGCTGAGGGTGCGTGATGCGGCCAAGGTCACTCAGTGGGTTTCTATGACTGAGTGGAGAATTGAGCTCTGGCCTCCAGGGTTATAGTCCAACGCTCAGACTACTACACCATGCTAGCTCACATATGCTCCCAGAATTAAAGCATGTAGTTTGTAGTAGTATTTTTTTCAGTTCAGTTCAGTTGCCTTGTTTTCTGTTTCTACCTTATTGGCATATTTCTACTGTATCGGCATTGATAGAACATTGCTAAAACTCACAGCATTGATTAATTCAAATTCCCTTTTCTGGAATGTATTATTGAGGTTTGTTTGTTGGTCAAACAGAGGGCTGGGAGACCTTTTTTGTGCTGAGGTTCGCATACATCGCTTAGATTGAAATCTGTGCAGGAAGCTGCATGCCAGCAGTAGGTGAAGCCTGAGTAAAAGATGGGCGAAGTCAATGCAGAAAGTGAACAAGACCAAAATCAAAGTGAGTAGAGCCAAACCCAAAGTGGACAGTGTTTGAAAGTAAGCTGGGCTCTTGTGCCACATGTTTTCCCACCCTGGTCAAACATGTATGTAAAAAATAATAATCTTGAGATAAGTTGTTTTTTTTTTGTAACAAGTACATCTAGAATATAAGGGGGAGACACATAAAGAAATCATAGTACCAAAAACTGCAGCAACTTATGTTTGAAAATAGTGTTTTGTATGCAAGAATATTTTATGCAAAAGCTGGCTTTTTTTTTTTAAAGAACATTGGACAAGTCCTTAACCTCCAGTGTGGTTTAGAAACAAGACCAATTTAATTTGGATTAAACTAGATTGTTTGGCTGTAAGGCTCATGTCTTTGTGCGTGTGTATATGTGTGTGTATCTGTGTCTGTGATTGAGAGAAGAAATTATATTTTAACACTTTAAAAATATGGAGTGCACAGGATTGAAACCTACCTTCTCTCACCTCTTGTTTTCCTACACTTTTCCTGAGCTTGGTTTGAATACCCAAAGCAGAACTGACTCAAAATATTCAGCTGCAGAGGCAGAACAGCAATGGTTGTACTCCTGCCTACAGCTAAGTGTTTAATATTCAAGGCTGGTTGAGTTATTTTGTCAGAAAAATCATGCTAGGTTCTCTTCCTGACCTGCAAAGTTTTCCCCTCCACCTGCCAGGGTGCCAGGGTCTCATGACCATAAACCAAAAAATTATAAATTTTCAATTATAAATTGTGAAAATAAATAAGGAAAACAACTAAGTGGTTGCTGCGCTTTCATGACAACCTAAATCAGCTCCCTGTGACAGGTGCCTCATCCTACAGAATGGCATAGTTGGCCTTGGCAGTGGGGAAAAAATAAGTACTTCAGAGCAGCAAGGGAGGAGTGGGGGTGAGTTTCACTTCCACCTTAAACATGTTCTTATCAGATGGAAAGTTAACCACTAGTACCCCTGCTTTGTTGCTAAAGTGGTAAATGCATGTTTGGGAAACATTGTTATTGTGTGCCTTCAAGTTGTTTCTGACTTATGGTGACCCCAAGGTGAAACTATCATGAGGTTTTTGGGGGATGAGAGTATAAGATGCACCCAAGGTCACCCAGTTGTTTACATGGCCAAACAGGGAATTTATCCCTGGTCTCCAGGGTCAGAGTCCAATGCTCAAACCACTGCAACATGCTGGCTCTCTTTGGTAAACATATACTTCTGTGACTCTCCTCATAGGAACAACTTGCCAGATTTGGGAAGCCAGTCAACTAGGAAGTGTTGGTGAATATATATATACTTCTTTGACTCTCTGGCTTCCCAAATCTGGCAAGCTGTTCCTATGAGAAGAATCACAGAAGTATGAAAAATCACATCCTTGGAGCAGAGGGTGGGGAACTTATGGTGTTCTGAATGACTCCAGCTCCCATTATCCTTCACCATTGGCCATGCAAAGTGGGGCTGATGGGAATCTGAACATGATGTGTGAAACATCTACAATTTCTTCACTGATACCTTAGAGCAGCATGTCAAATATTGATTGAATTGATGCCAGACCCAGATGACGAAATAGGAGGATAGAACCCAAGATATAAAGGAATGTCAAAGACAATGAAGGGGAGGGTGGGGTTTGGACCATTGTGATCAACCAGCTTATTTCTTCTCTTTCAGCAATCTCTTGCCCAGAGAATGCCCATTATGTGGAATGTGGAACTGCCTGCCCAGCCAGCTGTCTGACCGACAAGTTGCCATCTGTCTGCCAAACGCTGTGTGTGGAAGGTTGCCAATGCAATGATGGCTATGTTCTCAGCATTGACAAGTGTCTACCTATAGGGAGCTGTGGCTGCTCCCATAATGGCTTCTACTACAAGCCTGGTGAGGTATTCTGGGAGGATGAAGCCTGTACCACCCTTTGCAAGTGTGATCCCAGCCTAAACGTAGTGTCATGCATTCTGGCATCCTGCAAAGCCAATGAGAAATGTGAAGTGGTCAGTGGAGTCCGAGGATGTCATGCCAGATGTGAATACCAAGGCAAATACTACAACCTAGGGGAGGTGTTTTTCTCCAATGCCTTCTGCCAGGAACAGTGCCGATGCAAGGAGAATGGAGAGGTTGAATGCATTGACTTCTGCGCCGATGTCGATTCTTGCAAAGAAGTGAATGGTTTTGCAGTCTGCTTGCCAAAAGAACCGGGCAACTGCTATGCTTTGGATGGTCAACATTATATCTCTTTTGATGGAGTGGATTATTCACTGTCTGTTTCTTGTTCCTATATCCTTGTTGAAAGCATAAAGCAAGATGATTTCGCCATTATTGTTGTGGCTGGAAGCAAAGGCATTGTGGAAGTTCATGTTAAGTTTTCTGGAGACCATGTCATCCTTCGGAGAAGCCACCCTGGGAAAGTGTTGGTGAGTCTCATTCATGTAAATGATGTGAGAGAACATTCCCAATCTCTTTCTTGAGAGGCAGGCTTGTGCAGAAATGTTATAATGCGCAATATTTAAAGGCATTACAAAGTTCTCTCTATTTTACACACTTCTCTTTTTCTATTCAGTACTTTCTTTTCAACCTGAAACCCATGCAGAAATTATTTATGATGATGATAATTACATTTAAATTACAGTCATTAAAAAAGAATGAAGAACTATGAACAGGCCCAAAGAGAATTACCTTCATTTCATACTTGTTGTACTACCCAGCATTACTCAGATGGTTCATTAACTCTTGTTAATGATTCTTCAGTTTCAATAACTCTGGAGAATGAGGGCTTATCCCTTTGGGTCCTCAGATCTTCTTCATGTTGCGCATCAGTCTCAGTTGCCCTTGACAGAACATGTGTCTCCCAATTAACCACCAAATAGGCTACTCTGTACAAGTGAAAAAATAAAGTGTAGCCCACAGTGAATTTTGTGTATGCAGCTGAGCCTGTATTGGAGGCCAGAGCATCCCAAACCTACATTCCACACTTGGTGAATATCTAATAACAAAAATTAATTGGGGTACCTTCTAAGCTCCTGCACCCAAGTCAGTTTCATGCACACCAAATAGCCTACATTTTAAGTCAGATCATCTTGCCTGTACCCTTCAAATTTTGTGTAACTCCATCTGCCCACTTTCTTATAATGCAGTAACACACTTAATTTTATTTCCACAGACACTTTAGATGCTTCAAGCTACATGCTCCCAACTCTACCCTTTTAAAAGTTCCTTTGTAAGCAGTAGGAGAGGCACATAGGCATTCTCAGAAAAGATATTGCATCACTAAAGATGAAGAAAAAAGAAAACGAAGAAAGTCCAAAGGAGGGGACAGTGATTTGCAGAAAATTTTCACAAACTAATTTGTACATATAAATTTCAATTTGGGAAAAAACATACTATAAATCATAGAAATTCACTGATTCTCAACATGGTAAGGTTGACAGATTAGGCAGGCAAGTAACTTAGATGGTCTCCTCCCCAGTCTTTCTTTCTTTCTTTCTTTCTTTCTTTCTTTTTTTAATTAAAAATATATACTTTATTTGAAATACATTAAAACAAAAACACAAAACAACATAAAAAACACCGAAAGAAAAAACACAATAACATATCTAGTCACACATATATTACATACTACCTTACTTACGAGACAAACATACATCTAACTAATTTCCAATCTAGCAAATAATCAAATTAACAAAAGGACAAAAAGGAAAAAAGAAAAATTAAATTTAACATACTTACATACTTACATAAAATTACATTCAATCTCATACACTCTTGACTTCTTTCTTACACCATTGAGGAACCTCTTCTAAATCTTATCTTCTATCCAGCTATCTGAGTTTAAAACTTACTCTAATCTTTATAGCCCTTCACCCTATACTCTAACTTCTAACTGCTTATTGCATATTTCTTATATATTTTATTTTAATAAATGAATTAGAGAAAAGAAAAATTTGACCATTTGCGAGTCTTAAGTGCCTTTTCTTTACTAACTTACTCAAACTTATTCCTGACCTTCTTTTTCTCTCTATAACTTATACTCGTTTTAACTTATTCTATACTTCTTATATCTATATCTGTCCTATATCCAAACGAATCTTATATTATTTCACCACTATCAATTATCAATTATGAATCAATTATATCAAGTCTAATATATTCATATACCAATTGTCATTCCTTTTTATATTATATATGTATACTGTTATATTCCATCCGTTTTCTCATCATTTTTCCTTAATCATACAGTCCCAAAGTTGCCAAATTTCCCCAAAACTCCTTCCATAAAGAATCTAAAATTTCCCATTCTTCTTTAAATGCAGAATTTTTTCTATTTTTTAAACATTTCGTTAATTTATCCATTTCAGCCATTTCATACAACTTACAAACCCATTCCTCCATTGTTGGTGTATTTGTGTCTTTCCATCTTTTCGCATATACAATTCGAGCTGCACAAATCATGTAACTTAAAATAGTTAACTTTCCCCTCCTTGCCTTTACATTTATTTTCTCGTATATATTTAACAAATATATTTCTGGCAATCTTGGGAAGTTAATTTTTAAATGCTTTGTTATCAGTTCATGAATTTTAACCCAAAAACTTTTTGCTTCATCACACGTCCACCAACAATGGAAGAAGGACCCAATTTTCTTACATTTCCAACAATTGGCAGTAGATTTTCCTTTCTTCATCTTAGACAATTGTATCGGAGTTAGGTACCATCTATAAAAGATTTTGAAAAAGTTTTCTTTCAGGTTAGAACATTCGCATACTGTGATTTAATTTCCAGGTAGTTTCCCATTGTTTTAATGTTATCGAATAACCTATATCTTTAGACCATTTTATCATATTATCTTTTATAACCTCTTTTTCGAGTTCCAAATTTATTAATAATTTATAAATTTTACTCACTGTACCCCTTATATCCATTTTTAATATTTTGTCTAATTCATTCTCCTCTACTGAGATTCCCCGTTCCCTATTATCTATTTTATATCTTTCAACTAACTGTCTGTGGAGAAACCAATGTGACTTATATCCTTGTTCAATCATTTCTTCTTTACTCTTTAATCTTACATTACTTCCCACCCTTTTAATTATATCATTATAAGTAACCCATTCCCCCGCTTTATTTTTTTCTAATCTATGAAAGGCTTCGTGCGGTGATACCCAGCTAGGTATTCTTATATATAATTTATTTCTAACTTTTAACCATACTCTCAAAATTGATCTTCTAACATAATGATCTGAGAAATCTCTGTTAATTTTGTGTTTGTCATACCATAAATAGGCGTGCCACCCAAAATATAGATTGTGACCTTCTAAATTTAGCAGTCTTCGGTTTTCCAAATTTACCCAATCCTTAATCCAATTTAATGCTGATGCTTCGTAATATAATTTAAGATCCGGCAAAGCTAAGCCCCCTCTTTCCTTTACTTCTTTTAGATACTTGATTTTTATTCTGGGTTTCCTCCCATTCCAAATAAATTCACTCAGATCTTGCTCCCATTTTTTAAACACTTTATCATTATGAATTATAGGAATACTTTGAAATAAGAAAATCATTTTTTGGAGTATGTTCATTTTGATAGCAGAAATTTTCCCTATTAGTGATAATTGCAAATTTTTCCATCTCTTCATCTCTTTTCTAATTTCGCCCCATGATTTTTTATAATTATTATCAAATAAATCCGAGTTCTTTTTTGTTAATGTTATTCCTAAATATTTTATCTTCTTTGTTATTTTAAATCCTGAGATTTCTGATAGTTCATACTCTTGATTAATAGTCATATTTTTGGTCATTATCAGAGATTTCTCTTTGTTCACCTTAAATCCTGCTGGGTCTCCGAATTGTTGTAAAAGTTCCATCAATTTTGTAATACTGGTCATAGGGTCTTCCAATATAATAGCTAGATCATCTGCATAGGCTTGAATTTTTATTTCATGTTCTTTTATCTTAATTCCCCTTATTATCTTCTCGTCCCTAATATTGTTATTCAAAACCTCTAGACAAATTATAAACAGTAACGGTGACAAAGGGCATCCCTGGCGTGTTCCCTTATATATACTGAACTGTTTCGTTCTTTCCCCATTTATAATTATGCTTGCTTTTTGTTCAGAATATATAGCTTTTATCCAGTCCAAAAACCTATTTCCCACCCCCATTTTCTCCATTACCCCAAAAATAAATGACCAGTTAACGTTATCAAAGGCTTTTTCTGCGTCTAAGAAGATTATAGCCAATTGTTTCTGATTTTGTTTCTGATAGTATTCTAATGTATCTAAAATAATTCTTATATTATTTTTCAAATGTCTTCCTGGTAGGAATCCATTTTGATCCTCATGTATCCAATCCCGTAGCACTCCCTTTAATCTATCAGCCAGGATATGTGTAAAAATTTTATAATCTGTATTTAATAACGCAATTGGTCTATAATTCCTTTTATCCATTATGTCCTTCCCCTCTTTGGGAATCAAAGTTATATTTGACTCCTTCCATGTATTGGGAAGTATCTTGTTTTTAATTGAATTTAAGACTTGTACCAATAAGGGTATCAATTCTTCCTGAAAAGTTTTATAATAATAAGACGAAAAACCATCAGGACCTGGGGCTTTCCCTAACTTCAAGTTCTTAATTGCTTTTTTAACTTCTTGCGCTGTTATTGGGTCATCCAAACTTTCTCTTTGACTTTCTGAAATTCTAATGATTCTGCTCTTATCTAGGAATTCTCTCATATTACTTTCTTGCTCATCAGACTGTATCGTTTTTCCAAATAATTCCTCGAAATATTTAACAAAAATATCTTTAATCTTTTCTTGTTGGTAAATGCTATTTTGATCTTCTCTTATCTCTGTTATATATCGCTTCCTTCTCTCCTTCCTTAATCTGTATGATAACCATCTTCCTATTTTATTTGCCTGTTCAAATTGTTTCTGTTTGACATATTTCATTTTCCTTTCTATTTCATTTGTCATCAATAATATCAACTGTTTTTTTAAAATTTGCAACTCTTTTAGTATTTTACTGCTTTGGGGATTTTTCTTTAGTTCTAGTTCTTTATCTCTTAACAAATCCTGTATCTTAGCTTCCTTCGCTTTCTTGCGTTTTGTAATCCAAGCCTGTTGGTTTATAAAGAAGCCCCTCATAACCACCTTACTTGTTTCCCATACAATTTGTTCCGATTGACCCTTATTCAGATTAACTTCTAAAAAATTTTTAAGTTCTTTTTTTGCTTTTTCCACCACTATATCGTTTTTTAACAAATTTTCATTCATTCTCCAGTTATAACTTTTTACCCCTTGATTAATAATTATTAATACTGGACAATGATCGGAGACAGTTCTGGGTAATATTTCCAACTTCTTTATATCTTTTATCAATTCTGAAGATATAAAAAACATATCTATTCGTGACCAGGATTTAAATTGCTCAGAGAAATAAGTATATTCCTCTTTTCCGCCTTTAACCTGTCTCCATGCTTCCACCAATGATAATTGATCAATTAAGTCAAAAAAAGATTTAGGAAGTTTCCCTTGACTTTTCTTTTTCACGTCTTTTTTATTTTTAACACTAGATCTATCTAAGAGTGGATTTAATACCCCATTCCAGTCACCCATCATAATAATTCTATAATTGTCTTTCTCTAATTCTAACAGCCTTTCTAATAATTTTAAATAAAATTTACTTTTATTTTCAAGGGGACCATATACTCCAATTACCATTAATTTAAATTACCATTAATTTGTTTATGGATACTTCAACTACAATATAGTGTCCTGAATCATCACAGAAAATTTGTCTTGCTTCGTATTTATTGCTAACATAAATGGTAACTCCTTTTTTCTTCTTGTCTATTGATGCAGAGAAGGATTGACCCAGTTTAGGATTTCTAAGATATTTTAGATCCTTATTCTTAATGTGAGTTTCTTGTATGGCAACTATATCTAGATTTAGTTTTTCTAACTGATGGAAAACACACTTTCTTTTATAAGGGGAGTTTACTCCCCGTACATTCCAGGTTAAAATTTTTAAATTCATTCTAACCTGGCCAGTCACCTTCAATCCTAAATTTCTTCTATCTCTTCTATTATTTCTTCTTCTTCAATTTCAGGATCTATAGAAGTTCCTTCTCCCACGATCTTCTCTTCTTCTTCAGATTCTTCCTCTTGTTCAGCTCCTACTTCTTCCTTCTGATTTTTATCTTTTTGCTCCTGTCTCTCTCTTGCCCCTTCTCTTTGTTGTCTCTTAACTTTCTCCGTTTCTTGAATGGAGGTCGGATTGTCTTTAATATTTTCTTCCTTTTGTTCTTGTTCTCTTAAGTCTTCAACCGATCTGTTCAGTTCTTCCTTACTTTTTCTCCAAAATTCCTTTGCCTTTATCAAAGAGTTCAGTATCACTTTCCTTTGCTTTCAAATGAAAGAGATCCCTTCTGTCTTCTCCCAAGTGTAACGGATATCCTGTTTTCTCAAAGCTTGGGTTACAAAACTATATTCTCTCCGACGTTTCAGCAGTGTTGGGTGAATATCTTTAAAAATCTTAAGTTCACTTCCATTTATCATTAATTTTTTCGTATAGCTTTGTTGTAACACCAAGTCTTTAACTCTTTCCCGGAGAAAATAAATGATAATGTCGCGTGGAATATTTCTTCTTTTAGCAATTGTCGAATTCACTCTGAAAATCCTGTCAATTTCTAGATCTAGTTGCTCTGGAATCCAATTAATAAACTGCGCCAAAGGCCGAATTAGTCTCTCATATAAATCTTCTTGGGGTTGTTCTTGCAAACCTCTTACCTTGATTGATTTATTTCTATTTTTAATGTCTATTGAAAGTGTGCATTTCTCTAAATCTTCTGTTCTTCCTTCCAATTTCATTGTTTGGTTCTCCACCTTCAAGGTCTTCTCTTCTATCTCCTTAACCTTCTCATTCACATTTTTCAATTCCGTCGTGATGTTATCTAACTTGTTGTTAAACATTTCCATTTCTTTTTTCATATCAGCCCTTATTTCAGCTCTCATCTGCTTCATTTCTATTCTGACCTCCCTCATTTCGTTTTGGAAGGTTTTGGTTAATCTTTTTATTTCCTCCACGATATCAGATCCTCCACTCTGAGATATTCCTTGACCTTCAACAGATGTTGTCTTTGTTTCTGTAGTTGGCATCTTCAATTCTATTGATGTTCTTCTCTGTAGCATTGTTTGAATTTGGGTTTGAGCCCCTGCTGCAGCTTTTCTTTTCCCAGCTCCCATCATCTTGCCAAACTTATTCAAAATTCCTTCTTTTTACTTCTGATTAGTCTCTCTGTCTTTCTAGCACCAAACCTCCTGTCTCCTTCTCCCAGCTGCTTCTGTCACTTCTCTCTCACATTCACTCACTTACAATTTCCTCCACCAAAGACAGTTTCGGTTTCACCGTCCACCAGCCTTCTGTCCTTTCTCTTACTGCTTCAATTCGATTTCTGGTCTGTCAGGGCAATCACTCACATCCATCAACCTTCTAATTTCCTCTCTCTCTGCCTTTAAACACTCTTCCCAGGCCGTCTTCAACACTGTCTTTCTTCAGCTTACTTCCTTCACTTCCTTCACTGCCTCTCTATCATCCAACGTTCTTATTTTTCACCCTTCCGTCTTCTCTCTCTTTCTGTCTTCAAACTCTTAAAAGCTCTCCTCCACGAAACCTTCCGTCTCTTCACCCTCTGCCTTCAAAACGATCACCCTTCTCCAATCCTTCTTCCTCACATACACTTTCAGTCTTCTTTCATTTCTGAACCCTCCTGTCTTTTATTTTATCACACAGCTCTTCGACCTCAGCGACACGCTGTTTTCTATTCCTCCGTCCCCTTCTCCGTCAGACCTCCATTTTGTGTCACTGAAACCGCGTGTTTTCACTTTCAAACATCTATTTCTTTCAGTCTCTTAATTGAGCTTCAGAGCCCAAAATCTATGCTCCGTTCACTCGATTCACACGATCTTTACTTTGAGGCAGTTAACTCCAATCGAGAGTTTAACTTCAGCAAAGTCCTTCAAACTTTAAAGCACACGGACACTTAAAGCACTTCCAAAGCCTCAGCGTCTTTAGGGATCGTTTCTCCCCAACCGAAACTTTTCTGAGGTCAGAGTCTTCTATTTCAAAAAAAAAAGTCCCTCAATAAAGATAAAGCAGGATCCACTTACCCCAATGGTGAAATTAGGAAAATTAATAAATCCAGTTGTTATGAGGATTTGTAGCCTGCAACGGTGGCTCGTGGCTGAGCCCCGAAGGGCTTCCTGGAGAGGTAATGGCGATTCTTCGACCGATCGTCCCGATCAGCGTGTCTTCTCTTCTCCTCTCTCCGACTTACAGTTGCTGATCACCGGTCCCCCTCGCATCGCCCCGAGATCTCCTTACCAGGAGATCTTTGTTCCCCTTCAAAAAAAGGTTTCTAATCGGGGGTTCCGACCTCTCCAGGCGTTCGGCTCCTGCAGCTCCGCAGGTTCCTAACCAGACGCCACGTTTCCTCCACCGGAAGTCCTCCCCAGTCTTTCAAATACAAACTGAATTGGTTAAAGATGCATGCTGTCACTTCTAATGATTCCCTATTTTTCAGCTAGGTGTAGACTTGGCAGCCATTTAATTAGAGGCTGCTCTGAAATAGGTGACTACCATCTCTAATGTAGGACACAGCTGTCTTATATAGTATGAAAAAATCTTTGAAACGGTGACTGTACAATAGGACAAAAGGACTTTACGAAGGACTCATGAAGAGCAGAGGTGGGGAGACCTACCAGAGCAGTTCACCTCTCCAACACAAAGCCTCCTCCAAGTGACCCCTCCCCCTACCAAAAAAACTGAATGAGTGGATAGGTTTGAGTCTCTTGCTTTTTTTCAGGTCAATGGAGAACGCCTTCTCTTGCCAACTGCATTCAGGGATGTCTTTATCAGTCAGGAAGGGAGGATTGCTCTGCTGCGTACCCGCTCTGGCCTGCGCGTCTACTATGACCTGGGTGACTGGGTGGCCGTATCTTTGCCAGGGGTGTACCAGGGCAAAGTGAAGGGCCTCTGTGGCGACTTCAATAAGGACAAGAATGACGAATTCCTGAAACCCAACGGAGAGATCGCACAGAACGTTGCTGAGTTTGGGTCCTCTTGGAAGATTGAAGGTAGCAGGTGCTTTGAGGGCTGTGGGGATCAATGTCCCATTTGTGACGAAGACATGCAAGGAAAATTTGAGGCAGAGAGCTACTGTGGGTTGATCCGAGCCAATCCGGGTCCGTTCAGCCGCTGTCACTCCACGGTTGATCCGTCTGAGTTCTTCCGCTACTGCGTGGCCAGCCTGTGTGTGGCTTCCGGAGCACCAGAGTCCCTGTGCCAGTCCCTCCAGGCCTACGGAACTGCCTGCCAAGCAGCCGGAGCCACGGTTGAAGACTGGAGAATAGAGACCCTTTGCTGTAAGTGAATGGATGGTGGGGGAGAGAGTGAGGAGCACAGATGCATTTGACAGTTGTGAGGCGATAGGAGGGATCTCAGGGCCAGTGTTTGGGATGTCAGGAGCTCTTTCCTTGACCTTTTTATTTCTAGATAAAAGGAGTAGGGAAGTTAGGATGAGATTGTAGGAGATGCAGGCTTCCCCCACTTATCTGACAGTTTAGGGACTGGAGGACTGTCCAAAAATTGAATCAGTTGAAAAATGAAACCCATGTACTATGCTGCTAATGGAACTTGTCCTTAATTTGGAAGCATCAAATGAGTGAGTTGACTGACAGGCGTATTCATAACTAAAATATCAATATATATTTATACTTTATTTTTATTCATTTTTTTAGCAAGTCAGTATATCTACATAAGCATAGTGTTAATATTAGGGTATTGTAAATAGATTTTTTTCTTTAATGTAGCAATATAGTGATACTTTATTATAGGAAAGAGATAAAGGTTAAAATAGATACAAGTTATAATGCCTTTAACATGACAGAGTTAGAATCATATTTGTTGGTTCAAATGAAAGGATGCAGCATATATGAAGAGTTAGAATATGACTGGGGAAGTCAATGTATTGAATAAGATGATGAGATTAAGGATGGTTATGACCACATGGATGTTGACTTCGTTTTGCTTTAATGTTCATTTTAATACAAAAAGTGGTGGCTCCCAATACTCTAACACCTAAATCATTCTGTAGTTTTAAAGTTTTCTTGATTGTGACTGCTACCGAATCAAGAGGGGTTTTTTTTGGGGGGGGGTAAGGAAATATGATTTAGAAGAATTTGTTTGCAGTTTCCCACCCTTCCACAACTTTAGCTTGCATACCTAATGTTATAATCCTATGCGTACTCAGTATTGGGAATGGGAAAAGGAAACCAGCCCTGGGCTTTCAAGATCACCCTTTTGTTCCTTTATATCCCCTCTTTTCCCCAGCTCTGGACTGCTCGCCTGGGACTCATTACGACCTGTGTACTCAGAGCTGCAATGCAACCTGCGCTGGAGATTTTCTGTGTGTGGATCCCTGCTTCGAGGGCTGTGTGTGTAGTGCAGAAATGTGGGCCAGCGGACCAGACTGTGTCCACATAGAACAGTGTGGCTGTGAACATAATGGGAGACTCCTCAAGGTGATTTTTTCCCCTTCATTCTTGCCCTCAAGTGGCCAAATTGAGAATAACAGCAGACAGCTGTCCTTGCGAGAGGCCCTCTGGCATTGTCTTCCTTCTGAGAATTCATCCTTTGCTCTGGCAGTTGTAAACAGGAATTGCAATGGAACACTACATTGTTACATCTTTGCACAAGTATGGCCGATCCAGGTGTCATTCTGCTAGATAGACAGCAATTCTTAAATGAAGAGTGTTACCCCAAAACGTAGGTGCCACAAGGGCCGCTCTGCAATGCCAAATACCTCCTTGAAAAAGTGGGGAATTAATTAGCTCAAAATCAGGAGGCTGTGAGAGGGGGGCAACTTAGCGAGATCTTTTCTACCAGTGTTTATGGGCACATGCAAGAAAAGAACCAGCCAGAGATTCAGAAGTAAGCTAAAAATGTGAATTCACTCATGCATGCACACAAGATAACACACAATCACACATTCACACCAAAGCTAACTGAAAGAGAAAGAGAGGAAAAATTATAGAGAGGCTGAGGGGTTTGGGGGATTTATAATTACCAGTCCAGAAGAATAGTGAAGAGCAGAAATGTATTTTGGCTTAGGTAGGACCTAAGGGCAGTTCTCATTCAGGAGCCAGACAGACAGAGTGATGGATAGACCTTCGAGAGACTGGACTGGGCATCCTGAAAGCGGGGGTATTTGTACCCTGAAAATGGCTTGTGGCTGTGAAGGTTCCAGATGCAAGACAAAGGGAATCTGTTGTGGACAATGAGTCTTTTGCCTGTTGATGGGCTTAGTGCTTTGATTGACTAAGACATGATGGGTGCTGTAATAGCTGTCTATTGTGGGTGCTGTGTGGACAGAGGAAAGATCCAGGTATACAAAGGATGGATATCTGTCAATCAGTGTCCTGGTGGGCTCCTCACAGTTGGATTCCCTGGAAAATTTCAGCTTCTATTTAAGCCTATTATCCACAGGAATGGTGTGTATTTGCCTGACAAATGACCCAGTCTTACCTGGAGAAAGTTTGGAGCTGACCTATGTTTCTCACATTTACAGCCAAATTCTTTCCCTCGCTCAGTTTGACCTCTCCATCACCTCTCAGGCTTGGATTTGATATCAGAGCCAATAAAATGTGTTGCCAATTACACAGGATGCCAGTTAGATATGGTGCCCATCCAAACCATACCGACATGGGCCCCCCCAAAGCAGGGCCTTGCAAGAGGTACTCCACTCCCATTTTTCCACACAGTTTTGTGGTACTGTATTTTTCTGAAGAACAAAACTGATAATCCACCTTCTATGGATTGTGAGAATGCTTTATCCACTTGGTGATGTATTTGAGTTTGTTCACCTCGTAGTTTTGTTTTTAAGGGTGGCTTGTGCTTTTGCTCAGCCGTGGAAACCCACTGGTTGACCGTAGGCACATCACACACTCTCAGTCCCCAGAAAACCCCCATGATGGGTGTGCCTTATGCTCACCATAAGCAGGGAATGACTTAGAAGCAGACACTACCACCCACACAAGTAAATGACAGAAATGATGTCTGAAATCACATTTCAAAACTCAGAGGAGGAATTGGATTGTAAATGTTGTATTCAGCAGCTTTGGATGATATTTGTAAGGTTTAAACATACTAAATAAATTTCTATCCTTTGTGCTTGAAATAAAAACAAAAACTGCAAGCCTAATTTACTGAGATTTTTTTCCCTACTTACAGAACAATATTTGCATATCATGTTCTCAGTGGGGATTTCAATGAACAGAAGTGGTACATGCCCAGTAACATGCTTATCAAAATCAGCATCTGTCTCTGCCTTCTGTCTCCACTCCCCTTTCCCTTTTTTTTTACTACATCCATCTCTCAGTAATCTTGTGGGGGACACAATATTGAATTTTGTGGAAAAAGTTGCTAATTGTACAACAGAAAACACTCAGTTCTGCAAGCAAAGTCCAGTTGATCTGTGGAATGAACTAAGTTGGTGAATTAAAGCAGTGGTTCTTAACCTGGGGCCCGGGGACCCTAGGGGACACAGAGCCCTCGCAGGGGGTCCGTGAAGCCCGGCTGCTGGACACCAACAGCTGCAGCCATAGCAAGGACTTGCCCAAGGATATGCAGGTTCTGAGCGGGGATTTGAATCCCAGTCTCCATATATGAATATTTAAATATATATTTGGAAATTTATATCTAAATTTCAGTATTTGAATCTTGAATTAAGTCTTGGGGGTCCCTGGCAACAAATTCTATTTACCGTGGGTCCCTGGTAAAGAAAAGGTTAAGAACTAATGAATTAGAGTGTTTCTGATTGACTCATGTGAGATCCTGTTTCGTCTAACTTTTTCATTGTTCATTCTAGCCAGGAGAGAGCTACCTCTCTCCCGACTGCAAGACACGCTGCACTTGCCAGAGCAAAGGCTCAGTGACTTGTGTGCCTCACAGCTGTAGCGCCAGCGAAGTGTGTGGAGTGAAAGACGAAATCCGTGGCTGTCACCCAAGCATCTCTACCTGCACTTCCACTGCGGACTATTACTATACCACTTTTGATGGGCAACGATACGAGTTTAAAGGCACCTGTATCTACCAGCTGAGTAAGGTCTGCTCTGGCACATCTGTTTTCACACCGTTTGACATCTCTGTTCAGAACAGCCCAGCTCCGGAGGGCAGGGCTGTGACATTGGAAGTGTACGGTCTACGCATCACCCTCCATGTGGACCTGGGGAACAAAGTACAGGTAAGTCTCTGCTCATCTTGCTGCTTCCCTCATGATTTGGGAGGCAGAGGTTAAAACCGAAGCAAGAGATCTCCTGTTAAGGTAATCATTGTGAAGGCTATCAAGGGAAAATAGAACTGCCCTTGCATACTCTCTTAGTTTGGTATTTTTTTTTTCCAATAGAGACTTTAAACTGAGAGGGAAATAGACAAGTTGGGTGAGCGGAGCAGTTAATTGTAAGAGCGTTTACCTGGAAGAAAGACTCAATGAATTTAGTAGGTCTTCCACCCAAGTCACTATGATTAGGAGTGCAGTGGACATTCATTAGCAGGCATGTATCTATGTGATTGTAATGAGGCTGATGGACAACTTATGCTCGCTTTCTTTCTTTCTTTCTTTCTTTCTTTCTTTCTTTCTTTCTTTCTTTCTTTCTTTCTTTCTTTCTTTCTTTTTTCCTTTTTTCCTTTTTTCCTTTTTTTCCCTTTTTTCTTAAAGAAACTGTACTTCACCCAAGCTACTTTGGATACATCCTGCAGACTATATACATTACTTTTCATTCTGAAACCTGCATTGTTCTGAGTATTCTGGTTCTGTTAACCATAAGAGTGAGATGCAGAATTATTTGTGATACTAACCTTCCACCTTCAGGCTATGTAGATTTATTTCAGCCACTCTTTTGTTTTCTATGCACCAGTTCATCACTTGTTTTCTTGCATTCATGAAGAGCGTGGGAGAGGCTAGATAAGTTTCTCTTGGGATGAAGGCTAAGATACAATTTGGTAAGCTGAATTCTCTATCTCTTTCAGGTAAATGGTAACACAGAGGAGCTGCCCTTTCGCTATGGGGTTAAGGTTCATGTTACTTCCGAGGCAAGCCATTTTGCCATTGTGACAGACTTTGGCCTGTCGCTCAAGCTCTTCAAGGAAGACCTCCGCGTTGTGGTATCCGTTCCAGGGAACTTTGCGGGATCCCTGTGTGGGCTGTGTGGAAATGCCAATGGAGACCCCCAAGACGATAAGACTGAGGAACATGGAGAGGAGTGGCGTGTGGGCTGCTTGCCACGCTGTGCCCCAGATTGCCCCCAGTGCTCTTTGTCTGAGCTAGAGAGCTACAAGGAAGAGAGATACTGTGGGCTTCTGCCTCACGCCTCTGGGCCCCTGGCCTCCTGCCATGCTGCCATCCCCTTTGCACCTTTCTTCAAGGAGTGTGTCCAGAAGACCTGTGAAGTTCAGGGACATATTCCTGTTTGGTGTGAAGTAATTGCTGCCTACACAGCTGCCTGCCAGGGCAAGGGCTTCCCAATAGGAGAGTGGAGGAAGGAGGCCTTCTGCCGTGAGTTTGAACTGCTGAGGGATTGGGGAGAGGGTGGCCTGAGAGAATGGTGTTCTATGAATCAGTAGCCCTTGAAGAGTGTTGAGGAAAGTCCCCTACTCTTTCATGATCCATAGTTAATCAAATATAGATCTGAGAGGTGCAAGTGGTTGAAATTTCCAGATTCAGATTAACTGCATTGTTAGCCATGAATTTCCCTTTCTCAGATATATTACTAAGCAGAGTCTACTCCCTGTCTCAGGCCATTAACTACTTCCAAGGTAGTTGCATTTTTGCTCTGTAATGCAGCAGCAGGCGAGCAGTTGGCATGCCCTCTTTGATCCTTCCTGAGGAACGAAAGTTACTCCTTTCTCTTAGTTCCATCTCTTGTTCTAATTCTCGAATATTTTGCTTTGAAAGATACTCAAGCCACAGAGAAGCTGAAATAGCCCAGGACAGGTGACATTCCCATCTAAGGTCTCCCTTTTCCGACATTTGGACACAACGGATAGGCTTCAACTCACATGAGTGCTGAGTACTGTAGTCCAAAATCTCTGGAGCATACAAAGAAGCGTGATTTTGCCCAATAGTATCTATGTTGAGTGAAAGACCCTTTCCAGGGTCTTCAGGCAAAGGTCTTTCCCGTTAACTGTTATTTGATCCTTTAAATATCTGATGGGCTACGCATCCCTCATCCTTCTATCAACAGAAGATACTTAGGACTCAGCTGTAGACTTTCACTGGGGAGAGCATGTCTTTGACCATTCAGTCAGGGGTTCTTCTCCTTTTGCCATTTGAAAACCCTGTGTATTTGCCATCGGCCAATCTCTTCTCCAGAAGTTCTGCACCAGAATGCTTCTTATTCTGTCTGTTTCACCCCCTTAACCATTTTGTTATTTTCTCTAAACAGCTTACAAGTGCCCAGCTAACTCCCACTATGAGCTTTGTGGAACCAGTTGTCCTGCCACTTGTGAGAACATCCAGGGTCCAGCGATATGTCAGACTCCCTGTGCTGAAAGGTGTATTTGTGATGCTGGATTTATCCCACGAGGAAATCGTTGTGTCCCTCTCCAGGAGTGTGGCTGTGAGTACCAAGGGAAGTTCTACAAGACTGGGGAAGAGTTCTTCTCCAACGCCTTCTGTTGGGAGTATTGCAAGTGCAAGGAGAATGGAGCAGTTGAGTGTAAGGACTACTGCGGGGATGCCGACTCATGCAAAGAAGTGAATGGTTTTGCAGTCTGCTTTCCGAAAGAACCGGGCACCTGCTATGGTTTGGATGGTCAACATTATATCACCTTTGATGGAGTGGATTATTTGCTGCCTGTTTCTTGCTCTTATATCCTTGCTGAAAGTGAGGAGCTAAATGATTTCTCTGTCATTGTTGTTTCTGGAGGCAAGGGCATTGAAGAAGTGCATGTTAAGTTTTCCGGGAACCTTGTGGTTCTTCGAAGAGGCCGGACCTGGGAAACTTTGGTGAGTCCTCTTCAAGCCATTGATGTAATAGCAGGCATCATCCCTTTGTGTGGATCATTTGACTACTATTTTTCCATCTTTTTTTCCTGCAGTATCCATGTGAGTAGCACAGGGTACTCTCCGGGCATGTGCATTGGCTTGTTGTTGTTGTTGTGTGCCTTGAAGTCATTTCTAACTTATTGTGACCCTACGTGAACTTATCCTTGGGGTTTCTATGTTTGAGAGTGTGTGATGTGCCCAAGGTCACTCAGTGGGGTTCTATGCTTGAGGGGGGAGCCAAAGCCCACTCCTCGGTGTGATAGTCCAATGCTGAAAGAATTACAGCATGCTGGTTCTCATGTTGGCATAGTCCAAATTATAAGCAGAATTGAGATTCAGATTTCCTCAAGCGCTTCTCTTGGTGAATGTAATCTAATGAATTCCTCAGTGGAAGGTCAAGGAACAAAATATTTGAACAGTCTTCCTTTAAAAAAATTGAAAATAAAAGGTGCATACCACATAAAATATAGTAACAACAGCAACCACCTTACCTTTGTTTCCCTACTACGCTCCGAAATGTTATCTAATTCTGCAAGAGAAAGCAGTTATAGCTTTTGGAGGTGCGGGTGGGATTTCCCATTATATTCAGTGGGGAGAACAAGCTTCTGAATCCTTGTTCAGGTCTGAGGCTTAAGTTGAAGTGATTTGGCTGCAAATCAATCTGAATCAAAGTGAATCCTTTTCTACAGTGTTCTATAAGACTCTGAAACTGAAGGTCCATGCACATCCCTAACAGGTATCACCTTCGTTCATGCTTGTTACCTTTTCTCTTTGCTGGCATTGTTCAAGTGAAGACTCATGTGAATCCAGCTTTATCGTGAGAAATAGGTTTTGACCTTCTCTGAAGTTAACTGCAATAACAGAACTTCTAACAGAGCCCCTTTACACAGCCTTTGAGAGCTGACAAAAACATACATTTCCATCTCTTCCTGTTTCCATCCCTTTTCCCAGGTCAATGGAGAACGCCTTCTCTTGCCAACTGCATTCGGGAATGTCTTTATCAGCCAGGAAGGGAGGATTGCTCTGCTGCGTACCCGCTCTGGCCTGCGCGTCTACTATGACCTGGGTGACTGGGTGGCCATATCTTTGCCAGGGGTGTACCAGGGCAAAGTGAAGGGCCTCTGTGGCGACTTCAATAAGGACAAGAATGACGAATTCCTGAAACCCAACGGAGAGATCGCACAGAACGTTGCTGAGTTTGGGTCCTCTTGGAAGATTGAAGGTAGCAGGTGCTTTGAGGGCTGTGGGGATCAATGTCCCATTTGTGACGAAGACATGCAAGGAAAATTTGAGGCAGAGAGCTACTGTGAGTTGATCCGAGCCAATCCGGGTCCGTTCAGCCGCTGTCACTCCACGGTTGATCCGTCTGAGTTCTTCCGCTACTGCGTGGCCAGCCTGTGTGTGGCTTCCGGAGCACCAGAGTCCCTGTGCCAGTCCCTCCAGGCCTACGGAACTGCCTGCCAAGCAGCCGGAGCCACGGTTGAAGACTGGAGAATAGAGACCCTTTGCCGTAAGTGAATGGATGGTGGGGGAGAGAGTGAGGAGCATAGATGCATTTGACAGTTGTGAGGTGATAGGAGGGATCTCAGGGCCAGAGTCTGAGAAGATAGGAGCTCTTTCCTTGACCTGTTTTTTCCCTAGGAAAGTGATTATCTGGAGGAGAGAACTTATGATGAGAGCAGAGGAGATATTCTTAACACCTAAATATCTCCATAGTTTGTAAGTTTTCTTGATTGTGACTGCTGTTCGAAATTAGGAGTGTGTATTCAAGTCTTTTCTTTTTTTGCAAGAAAATGTCAATTAGAAAAATTTGTTTGAGCCTTCCCCCTGCTCTACAACTCTGGCTCCACATTCAGTGTTATAACCCTACACATGCTCAATATTTGTAAATAGGCATGGGAAACCGGCCCTGGGCTGTCAGGAGCATCCTTTTACTCATGGTTCAGGGACTGTCTGTCCACATCTGACCTGACTGAGTTATTCAGTTGCTGTGTGGCTAGCACATGCATGGCTTCTGGAGGGCCGAGTTCCTCTACCACACCCTTAAGGCATATGCAACTTTCTGCCAGGCAGCTGGAGCCAAAACTGAGTCTTGAAGAATAGATACCCTTTGCTGTAAGGAAATCAACAGTGAAGAAGACAGTAAAGACCTTGGATCCTCCTTTCAGCTTTGAGATGATAATAAGCATTAGAAGGTCAGAGTTGCAGGTGGCAGGAGTCCTTTCTCTGACTGTTTTATCTCCGGGAGAATGATTGTGTGAGGAAGGGGCACATAAACTTAGTGGAGTTTCTTGTATATGAGACCTGTTCATGTTGTACTTCTGCAATCTGAGAAATACTGAAAAAGCAGATTGCATGCAGCTTCTAGATATATAGAAAAAACTGGTGGATTCACTCATTCAAACAATGATAATGTTTTGGATTGCTATTTAGGCCAACTCTCTGCTCAGCGCTGATTCAACTGTTTCTCTATACAAAAAATAGAGTTTAGGTGGGGGAATTTGCCTGAGGATTTTGATAAAAATTTGTAGATGAAATTGAAAGCAACAATACTAAACCCAACTTACTGATGCTCTTGCATGCTACTCCAAGCTCTCCAGTTATAAGCTGATCTTAACTTGGATGCTTAAAGCAGAGAATAAATGAAAAGGTTATATATTTGATTATCAATAAATTTGGATTGGCAATATGTTTTTGTAAGAGAATGAAAGAATAAGAGAATTGCTAAAGAATCCCTATCTCTTGTGATGTAGTGTGGTCAAAATCTGGGATTTTCTGATTACGAAAAACAGTGATGTGTCATCTGTACACATCCATCTCCCCCGTCTCTCCTATTTCATCTAAGTTTAACTGCAATACATACATCATCTGGACAGAAAATGGTATCTCCCAGCTACAATGTCTCTGTGATGAGCTACCATATATACTTGTGCGTAAGTTGACTTCATGTGTAAGTTGAGGGGAGGCTTTGGGACCAAAACTGTGCATTTTGATATGACCCGTGGATAAAGTGTGGGCAATTTCATGGAGAGGGAAAGCACCACTGCTGGCTCAGTTGGAACCACCACCATTTTCTCACCCAGGCATTCAAAAAGACCTTTCTCTGCTCTGCTCAGAGAAGGAGAGATACTACTACTACTACTACTATTAGTACTACTACTATTCCTCCTCCTCTTCCTTTTCTTCTTCTTTTGATAAAAATTATGGTACAGTGTTAAGTTGTATCAAAAAAGGAACCATCCCCTCTCTGAATAGAGTAGAGAAAGGTGAGAGCTTAGTCTGTCCCCAGAGAGCCTAAAAGAAGCACCAACCTCTTCTAATCTCTCAGTGCTGCTTTGAGGGGAAGTGGCAAAGAGCTGCTGCTGCCCCCATAGACATTCAAAAAGGCCAGAAGTGGCCCTGTGGCTGTGGTGGTAAGAGGTGGGGGTCAGTGCTTCTTTTTAGTTTCTCCTGGAATGGAGTAAGCTCTCGGTTTTTGCCACTCTACTCAGAGAAGAGGATGGTTCCTTTTTTAAATTAAGAGTTAAAGTACACTATTTGCATTGACTTGTGGATAACTGACCCAGGGTTCATTTTTTTAACAAAATATTTTAGACATGTAGAGTATACATAGACCCTCTACTGGAGTCCAAAATACCTATTTTGGGTGGTGTGGTTTTGAGTCGGTAAGATCCATTGCCTTAAAAAAAACATGTCCCCCTCTCTAGGTTAACATAGATCAACACAAGTGTCAGCATTTTTGGACTGTTCTTAGAGGTGTTGCTCTGTAGCTATCATAATGAGAGTCTCCCTTCAAAAGATACCATGGTACTCCCACTCAATCCACCTCAAAAACTCAGTTTCTGATCTAGTGTCATAGTCACAAACAGTCTCAGTAAAGGGAAGGTGAATGGGGATCCAGGGTTTCAAGTCCCAGCTGTTACTCATATTTGTTTTCTTTTCCTTCTGACCCTCAGCTGTGGATTGCCTGCCTGGCACCCACTATGAACCCTGTACCCGGAGCTGCAACACTACTTGCGCTGGAGAATTTCTGTGTGTGGATCCTTGCTTTGAGGGCTGTGTGTGCAGTGTAGAAACATGGGCCAGTGGACCAGATTGTGTCCACATAGAGCAGTGTGGCTGTGAATATAATGGGAGACTCATCAAGGTGAGACATGTTTTTTCCCTTTTTTCCAATCTAATCTCCAAATGTCAGAAATGCAGGTGGTTAAACATAGTTACCTTTAAAGAAATGCCTCTGTTGTGCATGCTGTATCTAGGAACGAACTCACTGATAGATGGATTGATCAGCCATTTGCAAGTGGGATCTGTGACAAAACAGGGCATTGTACTGTCACCTCATAACATGAGCATTCCTTTTCAATTCTAGTCAGCAAGCAGATCAAGCGTTCGCTTCTGGCTTAGTCTATTCCTTTCTCATCTTTGTGTCTTTCTGTTGTTTTTTCCCCAGCAGGTAATCATTTTTCCATGAATACTGTGAATGTTCAATCTTCACTGGGTTGTATGCCCTTTAATTTTTAAAAAAGGTTTATTTGTAGTTCTGCAAACCACAGTGTTCCTCTGCAGTCTGCTGCTCTCTTCTTGTGTCTTGGTGGCCTTAATTAAGCACCTGTGGCACTTTTTCAGTCTCTTGCTAATCATGTCATACATGCAGTTCTTAACTGTGTGCAAAATAATCCTGATAATCCAAACCACATCGTGTTATTATGCAAGTCAGACAAAAACAGATTGCTTACTTTACCTGACTGCAGAATTGTTGTTTTTCTAATTGGTGAATTTGGTGTATTCTTTCATATCAACTGTTTCCTCCTTCTTTGTAGCAAGGAGAGAGCTACCTTTCTCCTGACTGCAAGACACGCTGCACTTGCCAGAGCAAAGGCTCAGTGACTTGTGAGCCTGAAGGCTGTGATCCTGGTGAAGTGTGTAGGCTGAGAGATGGACTACGTGGTTGCTTCCCGACAGAGGGTCATTGCACATTGGTGCCAGGAGCTCACCTCTCCTCTTTTGATGGTCTTTCTGGGGATGTTCGTACTCCTGGCACCTACCAGCTGGTTTCCCTTTGTGACATCACCTCTGACCATTGGTTCCGTGTGATTGTGGTGGTCGCGTCATGCCCTCCTGATGGAACTGTCACTCCCACATTGCTCCATGTCTTCTTCAAGGGCCTATTTATCAGTGTGAATGGACAGAATAAGGTCTGGGTAAGTGGAAAACTGAAGAAAGGAGTATTCTAATATATATATTAGGACATTTATTTTCTGTCTTCTGGCCCCTCAAGGACTGATCCCCAGTAAGACCAGCTCTAGTGCTTTGGCTTTTCTGGGCAGGACACCATCCTGGGCACTCTTCACCTAGGAAGTTGTGCTGTCTTTTGGCCAGAAAATGGATCTTCTCATGTGGCATGGAAGAAAGGATACCTCTTCTCCAAAAACACATGAGTATTGGTATTTCTGTGATCATGTTACATAATAGCATATGGTGGTACAGAGGGACTCATTGATGGCTGATGTATTCCATGATAGTGAGGCAGTGATTCTACCCTGGTCTTTAGTCTGGATTTTAATGGAAACACGCAAGGTGCTAAACCTATTTAGGGATAGGGTTCAGCATGTAGGATAGATCTGGTAAAGCCTGGAAGTAGATTGAGTCTACAAAAGCTTATGCTACAAACTTCCTTTTCTCAGTTAGTCTGAAAAGTGTTATAAGAATCATTAGTTTAACACTTCTGTTTCATTGAAAATCACCCCCAGAGCAAGTCACTGAAAGATACTTAAATACTGAAGAATTTAGTGACTACTGTTAATTACCTGATAGAGTTTTTCAGGCTTTGAAAAACTCTTTCTCTGCAGGAAAGCAAATTAAAAAAATACCAGTCTTTCCATCCCTAGTGGGTGCTGATCCAGGGCTGGGGCCCTGACAATTGCCTGTGAGTGCAAGTTCTTGGAAGCAGGCCTAAATGAACTCCTGACACATTCAAATGAACAAACAAAACAAAAACACATTACTAGAACTTTCATGTAGTGACATATTTGAAATAATGAATGACAACATCCATGTTTTCGTTATTTCCTGTTACTTATTATTGGAGCACACTAGGAACGGACAGACTTCAAAGCACACCCTTAACTTCCACTGATTTTCAATAAATTCTTGGAATTTAAAATTATAACATTGATCAAGAAAAGTGGTAGCAAATATGTCACTTTTGCTTACTCACATTTTCAATTTTCATGACTGTTGGTTGATTCTGATCAAAATGGATGTGAAATTCATTTCTCATCCATCTCTATTAGGGCTGGAAAAGTGTGTGAGTTTTGCCTTTTCCAGCAATTCAGTTCTTGTGGATTTTGATAATTTCTGGTGAACACTGAAAATAAATCTTCACCCATTCCTGGTTTAAGTGCATTGCTCTAGTTCTGTTCCAAATACTTGGAGGGGTTTTCTATTCAATGTATGCATTTCTTCTCTCTCTTAAACCTTAACTGTTCATGGATTTCTTGTTTCTGTCTTGCAGGTGAATGGGCTGCCTGTTCGAATCCCACACAAAATCACCGACTTAATAATAGTCAGTCTGGCTGGCGACACTCTTCTCCTGAGCTCACCACAGGTTCAAGTGTCAGTGAGTTCAGCTGGAGACGTGCAGGTGACCATCACCCCTGCTTTGTCAGGGAGAGTATGTGGGTCATGTGGAAACTTCAACCATGATCAGACTGATGATCTGAAGGGTCCAGGTGGAGTGGATGTAGATAATGTGCCTGAACTATTGATATCTTGGATGGCCGAAGATTTCACTCCCTGGTAAGTTAACTTTCAATTATCCTTTCCCACCGATTCCTTTTCCCTATAAAACCAGAATCTTAAAGTTTCATATGAAGTTAAAATATATGATGGTTTTAAACGTTAACGTTGGTTTTGAAAAAAATGACAGATTGCTCTGCAATGTAGTTTAAAAGTGAGAACCAAGCTGTACCTTTCCCATGTACCTGAAATTAGCCTTGCATAGTGCTAGAATACATGTAGCTCTTTAGATGTTGTTGCATGGTGACTCCCTCAGTATTGGCTGTACTGGAAAGGCTGAAGGATTGCAGTCCAATAATGCTGAGAAGGCCACCTGTTTCCAGTCCTGAAGTAGTGAACAATTAGGTCAATAGTCAAGAGGCAGAGGTGAGGTGAAGGGGACTAATCTGTGTGAGTGCAAGTTCACTGCATGATTTTGGACTTTGAATCTTCTTGGTGACCGTACTGGATCTGAGCATTCTTTTCGTAATTTTCAAAATGCTTTTGTGCTCTTTCAATAAGGTGGTGGTTGCTTAGCAGTTGCCACCTTGTGCATGCCATTACCCCCCCGCCCCCGCACGTCCCATGTCAAACAACTTGGTAAATGATCTTGGAATATAAATCAGTGCTGTTCAGAGTATCTGATGTGAAGGCTCAGCAGTTTTTCCCCTTATATGGACTTGTTAATTGTGCCTGTTGTGCCTGTTGGCTACAACTGTTTTTTTCTTTCCTGGAAAATTGGCATTACTGGGCAACCAATGGCTCTTGGACTACCAATCCGAGTAGCACTGATCTATGCAATGCTATGCGATGCTAAATATGAATGATAGTATGAAGTAGCCTCACTCCCTGGGACATTGTGTGAGGGATGGGGGCTGCTAAGAAGGACAGAATAGCTTTACTGCTGTCACCAAAGGTTAAGAAGCCTCTTCCTCTTTGGAGGCAAATGCCACCCTGAAATCATCCTCAGCTAGATGGGTGATTTTGCTCATCCTGAAGCCAGGTCATTGTCAGGAGGTTCAGCTTGGCTCCTGTCATGTTAACAGGGAGAATATGTTGAGCTTAGACAATAGATGAAAGGGGTTAGAGATCACTAGTGCTACATTGTATCCATTGCTGATTTTTGTTCACAACAATGTATTAGTAAAAAATTGCTGTCTCCAGTGTGTATCTGGCCTCAAGGCACCTATGGAAGTGATCTGGCAAGGTTTGATATGTGGGACATCCAATATAAGGTGAGGAGGTATTGTGAGAACAGACAAGACAGACAAGAAGAACACAGGAACTGTCCAAGTTCTCAAGTCCAGGGTTATGTAAACCTTGGGAATGCCTGAGAAACTTGGAGTTCTGGTGGGGTGATGTGACACTGATGACTTTCATCAGTCACTGAAATTCATGCCTGAATTTGTATGTCAGGGTGTAAAACCTGTAACCATCTAACATACACCAGTCTTAGCAGCTTTTGAAAGTTGCTATATTGCTTGGCAATTGAAAAATAAATGCTGCTGAACACCTGAGTGTTTCTTGGGAAAGCAAGTTAGCCTGCACATGACAGCCATGAGACAGAGTGAGGCAATGGCTTCAAGTGGCAGATGCTGCAGGACAGGAGGGGCAGCTCCTTGTCAGCCTGCCACATGGCCATTCCTCTGTATATGCCACTTAGCTATTCCAGCACCCTCTAAATCAGCCTGCTGCTTCAAGTGTAGTAGAAGATCTTTTCCTGCTGGCACTATTGAGGTATGAGCTAGTGTCACAGGCACTTGGTTTTTGTACCTGGAATGTACTATCTTGTTCTTTGCTCCAGATGGCAAAATGTCTTAAGCCAGCCCTGGCTCTAAGCTGTGGTAATGGTAAATCTAACAAAATTAGTGTTATGAAATATTGGGATATAGCTCTACTTTTAAATACATTTTAAACAAAATTAGATTTCTCATATCAATTGCACTTATATAGATAACCAAATTTTATAGTGCATGGGGAATTTTCTCAGCTGCAGTGTCCTCCCCATTCATTTCAGTGGGAATGACAGTTCTCTGTTCTTCAGATGAAGTGCAAGCTGCTCAGTCCTTTGATGTGAATTTGTAAATCTGGATGAAGAGAAACAGCTTTGTGTACACATACAGAACAGACAGGCCTCTGTGGATCAGGCAAATGAACTATTTTAATTAAGTGTTTGAATTGTGTTTTAAACATATGAACCTGAAGTCTTGTGGACCCCAAGAAAGATGATATGGGTTTGCTGTATAGTCTTCTATGCTTTCCTGCCAGTAAATTTCCCCGTAGCAGATAAAGTAGGATAAAGCTCTATGTCTGTATAATGTGAAAAGTCACCTTATTTCTCAACATATTATGGGGCTGTAGCAGGGGGCAAAGAGTTAAGTACTGTTCTCTCACCTGTCCCCTCAATGCTAGGAAGCCAATCTGGATCAACCTCTCTCCACATCTGTAGTACCCTTGCAAAAACAAAATAAATAAAATAGAATAAAATAAAAATTTGCTGATTATGTGAATGGTGAAATAAGTCAGAAAATTAGAGGTTTTCTCAGACTCTGGTATGCTCTAACTGTTCTCTCTCTCTCTCTTCTCAGTCTGGAATGAAAGAAGATTCCCCTGGCAAACTGAAAGTTCTGGAGAAATGCTCCTAAAACATCATGGGAAATGGACATAAGGGCAAATTGGGAAGTGGTGCATTTAAGCCTAGGACTTGTTGAATCATTGCCAAGTCTTCTCCAGATTTATGGGATTTCTTGTGGGGCAATCTCTTTTAAGAGGTCTGAGATTTTATGAGAATTGTTCAAACAGCATGCATCAAGCTCAGAAACTGGCTTCAAGTTTCCCTGCTGCTTCCTCCCATTTCTGACCTGTGAGGTTGATTCTTGTTGAAAAACTGCTTGTTCAATGAAAACTTTCTGTTTGAGTCTTTGCATTAGAGATGGGGCTGTGGGCATCAAAATGGAGAATGGCTAATAAACTTTTCTGATTTTGTGCTATCTGAATTCTGAGTCTAAATCAGTAGAATAATTACCACTTCTGGCCAAGTGCTGTGTGTGTGTGTATGCACCTGCCTTAATGTGCATTATACCTGTGAAATGTCTTCTTACCTGTTTCATTGCATATGGTTTATTGCATTTTGATGTCCTAATAAGGGTGGAATTTCCCAAAAAGGGTGGAATTTCCAGGAATGGTGATTCCTATTTTCTGATCATGTATAGCTGTGTGGATGTGAGCTAGTGTGGTTTGAGTTTTGGGCTACATCTCTGGAGACCAGTGTTTATGTACCTACTTGACCACAGAAACCCACAGGGTGGAATAATTAGTGGAATAATTACAACTTCTGGCCAAGTGATGTGTGTGTATGTATGTGTGTGTTTGTGTATGTATGTGTGCATGTGTGTGCGTGCACACTCATGCCTAACTGTGCATATAACCTGTAAAAGGCCATCATACCTGTTTCACTGGGTGTGATCTATTGCATTTTGATGTCTTAATAATTAAATCTCCACCTCCCCGCCCCCATAAAGGACTGGTAATACCTATTTTCTGTGTGGGTCTGAGCCAGCATGGTTTGTGCATTGGGTTACATCTCTAGAGACCTGGGTTCATATTCCTACTTGGCCACAGAAACCCACGGGGTGACCTGGGGCAAGTCACATTCTCTCAGCCTCAGAGGAAGGCAATGGCAAACTCCCTCTGAACAAATCTTGCCAAGAAAACCCTGTGATAGCTTTGCATTAGGGTCACCATAAATTTGGAAATCCCTGAAGACACACAACTGTGTTGCTGTTTGAATGAATTAAAAAAATAAACTCTCTACTGTCTTTTCCAACAACCAAAAAGCCTTGCCACAACTGTCCTCCCTCCCTCAGTTTTCTCTTCTCTTTCCTTACTTTTTCTTTCCCTTTCCTTTGTAAGATGTACATGAACCGTGGCACCAGGGGTATAGCTACAGATTGGAGTGGAGGGAAGAGGGCTTTCTCCTCCAAATAGGAATTCTGCCTTTCTCTCCCCCACAAAAAAGAATTATTCTGTCCACAGTAATTTAAAACTTCAGGCATCCCAAGCAAAAGTGAAGTTACCAAGGGAACACAAACAATAGGAAATGTAAGAGCTGCAGGTGTGAATGATTTTCTTTTTTTAAAGGAATTTTTATTAATTTTCAAAATACATAAAAGCATATATATAAAAGCATCATAATAATGATATATATAGAATATATATCATTATTATAATCCTTCTTTCCCCTCCCCCTGCTTCTATATATCAAAGATTATCCAGTTGAATCCTTCTCAGTTATACATAATCTTTGTCAAATACCTGAACATACTTGATCCACAAACATTTAAATGTTTAACCAAAGCATTACCCTTTTCCATTCTCTTTCAAAATTCTGAGCCATTTTATTCTTAAGAGAGTATGCTAATTTTTCAGGCTCTATCATGTCTAACATTTTTAATTTACATTCATCTAATTGAATATCTGTTTTATCTTTCCAATGTTGTGCATAGGTCAACCATGCTGCTGTAATCAAATACAACAATATCTTCTGTTGTTTTCTAATCTCCCGATTCTGACCTAATATATTCAATAAGTAAAATTCTGATATCATTTCAAAATTAACTTTATAAATTTTTTGAATTTCATCATCAGGTCCACCACATATGAAAAAAAGTCCCCACCTTTTCCCCCTCATTTCCAACACTGCATCTCCATTTTTGGTTATTTTTTGAAGTCTTTCTAGAGTCATATATCACCCATGTAACATTTTATAGTAGTTTTCTCTTAAATTTGAATTTGGAGTAAATTTTATGTCTTTTCCATACTTTTTCCCAGGCATCTAACTCTATTGGATGGCCTATATTTTGAGCCCACTTAATCAGTGACTCTTTTATTGACTCAGATTCAAAATCCCTTTTTAATAATAATTTATAAAGTTTTGAAATTCTCTTCTTTTGATGTTCTTTCAACAACTGATCTAGTTCATTTTCCTGTCTTTCAAATCCATATAATTTTTGGTCCATTTTGTACCTTTCTTTCAACTGATGCCAGAGGAACCTGTCAGGAGTCCTCCATGTTTGTTGTTTTAGGATAGCAGTAGCCTGGGGAAATAGTGATAGTAGGCTGTTAACTTTCCCAGGTGCCAACCATTCCTTCCGGCTGGAATTTCAAAGGAACCATTTGGCATGATGACGTTCGTCCTTTTACAACTATCTCAGGAGAAACTTGTTGTTTAAGTGTAAGGCGGGGGGAAAGCATTCCATTCTCGAGCTTTAACGTCTGATAGACAGTATCATTCACTATGTTTCAATAAATCTTCTCCTAAAGTTTATTGCTACGTTTGAGGGTGAATCTGTTCCTGACAGAAAGCTCGAGAATCCTTTTTTTTCCTAAAATGCATCAAGTAGTGGATCAGTTAATTACTGAAGAAGAACGAGGATCTGCAGAATCTGATGGAACTGCAGAGACCGAAGCGTCCATGGATACCAAGGCAAATTTACCGCTGAGCGAGGCTATGAAAACCCCCACAAGCGGCCAAACCTGGGTCTGGGGAGAGAAGCCGCTTATGTCGGTAAGACAACGCAGAAGGGCTGCTAGATGGGACACATCAGCCAAAGACCTTTCCTTTCTGGCGGAAATGGCACGAATGGGAACAGAACTGGAGAGAAAAGATGAGGAGATACTCGAACTCAAGACCATGTTACGTGAGATGAGCATCCGTCCCTCGCAGACATTGAGAACACCAGCACGCGAACCACGAGCGGCTGTGCCAGCGGCAGGCACCCCTGGTCCGCCCCAGCAACCAGCAGGGCAAGCTCCAGCGCCACCGCTACTCAGAAACGTGGGAGACCTGAAAGCGTCCTTCAACGGGAAGGGTGAGAAACTCTCTTTCTTTATGACTATGGCAAATAATTTCATGGTCGATCATGGCCACCTCTTTTGGGATGATGCAGCCCGAATTAGATACCTCAGCCAGAGAATGAAAGGACTGGCAGCTGACTGGGTAGCGAACCTATATGACACCCGCGCCCCCGAAACCGAAAATCTGCAGCTCTTCATGAACCATTTGCGTGAACGGTTTGAAGACCCCCATCTACTAGAAAAAACTAAATATCAACTAAAACAAATGAAACAAGGCAGGAACGACGTGGGAACATATTCGCGTGAATTTAGAAACCTGGCCACCAAAGTGCAGTGGAATGATGAGATTCTTATCGAGTTATACAAAGATGGACTAGATCCTGATATCTTACACGGGTGCCTAATGCAGGCCAACCCACAAACCCTGCTAGGTTGGATCAGACTAGCTACTGAAGTGGAGGGTATAACCCACACTGTTCAGTTGAACCGACAACGACAAGACTTAACAAAACGACAACCTCGCCGTCCCACCTTCCTCAATGTTGAGGAACGAAACAAACGCCTCCGTTTGGGCATGTGTTTCACCTGTGGGAAACCGGGTCACCTTGCCAACAACTGCACCAGTAACCAAGCCACGGTGGGGACTAAAGGAGTACGAGCAGACCCCAGGAATAAAGAATCTACACGTCAGACAACGGCCATCAAACAACCGCTCAGACGCACTCATAAGGACCCTGCAGCAGCGACAGGAGACTCCGCTCCCGACGGTGAAACCTCTTCTTCGTATTCCTCGGACACAGATGGGGATTCTGAACCCGACGGTGGCGGTTTGAAAGCAGCGGGAACAGCTGTAAGTACTCCTAAAATTCCCCATTTCTATACCACGGTTACGATTACTGGCGGAGATGGGACCTTGCATGTACATAGGGCACTAATTGACTCTGGCTGCTCCAGAAGTTTGTTACACCCCAAATTGGCCAAGACCCTTAAAACTCTATATGAGCCTTTGGAACGCCCCATCAAGTTAACTCAAATGGATGGGACCTCAATGACTGGAGGAGCAATAAGCGAAATCACCATGCCCATCTCATTTCAAATGGACCAAAATAATTATAGCATGCGGTTCCTAGTTCCCAAGGCGGTGCAGTTCGAATTGGTCTTGGGAATCGACTGGCTCCGTAAATATAATCCCCAAATAGACTGGACCGCTGGCACTCTATCCTCTTCCGAGGCAAGCTTCTCTATTGGCCATGAAGAATTGCAACAAATTCCTTCGCACTACCGTGATTTACAGAAGGCCTTTCATGAGAGGGAGGCTGACAAATTGCCCCCCCACACTGAATTTGACTGTAAATTGGAATTGATTGACGGAGCCTCGCTGCCTAAACCAAAAATCTACCCCATGAGCCAGCAAGAACTCCTTGCCCTCAAAAAGTTCCTTAATAAAAATTTGGCTCGTGGCTTTATCAAGCCTTCTACAGCCCCTACGGCGAGTCCTGTCTTCTTCCGAAAGAGAAAAGATCCCGGAGCGGATCCGAGGCTGATAGTTAACTACTCTGCTATTAACCAGGTTATCTCTTCCAATTGTTATCCCATTCCCCTGATACGGACCGTTTTAGACCATCTTGTTCAAGGAAAATATTTCACTAAGCTTGATCTTAAAGAAGCATTTCATAGGATTCGGATGGACCCAGACTCTGAATGGCTCACCACCTTTGCAACCCCACTGGGGAATTTTAAATGGACGGTTCTCCCCTTTGGATTACAATCTGGACCATCTGTGTTTCAGATGTTTTTGAACACCATTTTCCACGACTTATTGTATCAGGGGGTTCTGATTTATTTGGATGACATTTTAATTTATGCAGACTCCATGGAATCTCATGTATCATTGGTTCGGGAAGTGCTTCGACGGCTGATAGATAATAACCTCGTAGTTAATCTGTCTAAGTGCCAATTTGACACCCAAACCTTTGATTACTTGGGTTATAGGATTCAAGATTGTTCACTTAAAATGGACCCTTCGAAAATTAACTCTATTTTGCAATGGCCCGTCCCCAAAACTTTGAAGCAACTGCAGCAATTTCTTGGCTTTGCAAACTTTTACCGGAACTTTATTGAGGATTTTGCAGCCATAGCGCTTCCGCTTACTAACCTGTTACGGAAACCTAAAGGCGAATCTACATGTAAGTCGCACAAACTTCGTTGGTCCCCTGAATGTCAGTCGGCGTTTGAACATTTGAAATCTAAATTCACTACAGAGCCATTGCTACTTTTCCCCGACAGTGCTAAGCAATTCATTGTGCAAACAGATGCTTCTGACTTTGCCATGGCCGCTGTTCTTTTGCAACATGACTCTGAGGGAGCACTCAAGCCTTGTGCTTTCATTTCAAAGAAATTTTCTCATCAACAAGCTAATTGGCCTATTTGGGAGAAAGAAGCCAAGGCTATTCATTTTGCGCTGACCACTTGGCGACATTTACTTGAAGGGGCCCGACTCCCCTTTGAAGTCTGGACTGATCATAGAAATTTGCAAGCCTTGCAGTCGGTTAAGAAACTCTCCCCTAAGCAGGCGAGATGGGCTGAATTTTTCCAGAGGTTCCGGTTTAAAATTGTTTTCAAACCTGGCCGTTCCAACCAATTGGCGGACCCTCTATCTCGCCTTCCCTGTTTTGAGGGACCTTCTGCTACGTCCCCCCCGCCAAAGCCTTATTTCCTGCCTCCTCCCTGGCTTCTCAAGTAACTACTCGCACATTAGCAAAAACAAGGCTTTCTGCCTCCTCCCTCTGTGACTCCGCTCTCCGCGATGCTATCGTCCATGCAGCGCATGCCGACTCATGGCTCCCGGCAAATAAGGACAAAATTGAGTGGGTTGACAATCTCCCTTTCTATGGCACCAAGGTCTACGTCCCCCCTGCTGCCCGTGAGCATGTACTTCATCGTCATCACGATTCCAAACCTGCTGGACATTTTGGGTTTTTGAAGACATTGCATGCGATTCGCCGCCTTTTTTGGTGGCCTGGACTAAACTCCTCCATGCAAACTTACATTAAACAGTGTGCTACTTGCAACGTTTCTAAATCGCCCACATCTAAGCCTCAAGGGCTCCTACAACCTCTGCCTGCTCCTTGTAGCCCCTGGTCGGTTATCGCATGGGATTTTATCGTCTCCCTCCCCTCTTCACATGGCTTTCATGTTATTTGGGTTGTTACTGATCACTTTTCCAAGCAATGTCATTTTGTTCCTCTAAAGAAAGTACCCAATGCTGAACGACTTGCTGACCTATTCGTTCATCATGTATGGAAACTTCACGGACTACCTTCGGTGATCATTTCGGACAGGGATCCAATTTTCACTTCCAAGTTTTGGACCTGCCTCTTGAAAACCCTGGGAATCACTCAGAAACTCAGCAGTGCTTATCACCCCCAAACAGATGGCCAATCTGAGCGTGCTAACAAATCTCTTGAACAATTTCTTAGGTGCTTTGTTTCTGAAAACCAGAACGATTGGGTTTCGCTTCTCCCGTTTGCTGAGTTTGCTGTAAACCATGCTGTTCATGCTTCTACTGGGAAACCCCCGTTTGAAATAGTTTACGGCTTTCTTCCTTCTCCTTTCCCCCCCTCACCCTCCCTTCCTCTGCTCCTCCTCCTGTTTCTGCTTGGGTCTCTAAATTTTCGGGCATTTGGCAATCCGTTTCGGATGCTATAGCGTCTGCAAAAGCTTCTCACAAACGCTTTGCCGACCGCAAACGGCAGCCTAACCCCTCTTACAAACCCGGGGATCTGGTCTTTCTTTCCTCTAAGCACATTTCGTCTACTTCTCCTTCTAAAAAACTTTCCTCTCGATTTCTCGGTCCTTTTCCTGTGAAAAGAGCTATTAACGATGTTTCTTTTGAACTGGATCTCCCTTCTTCCCTCAAGGCAATTCATCCTGTCTTTCATTCCAGTTTGCTGAAGAGAGCCCCTTCGCTGGATTCTTCGCCGACTGATGTTCCTCAACGCCCCGATTGACTTTGTTATTACTGCATGGGTTTCTTGTATTTCTGTTGTTCTGTAATATTTTACTTGTTTTGCGTATCTATATGTATATGAATTTTTTTTTTTAAAAAAAAGTGGGGCAGGATGTCAGGAGTCCTCCATGTTTGTTGTTTTAGGATAGCAGTAGCCTGGGGAAATAGTGATAGTAGGCTGTTAACTTTCCCAGGTGCCAACCATTCCTTCCGGCTGGAATTTCAAAGGAACCATTTGGCATGATGACGTTCGTCCTTTTACAACTATCTCAGGAGAAACTTGCTGTTTAAGTGTAAGGCGGGGGGAAAGCATTCCATTCTCGAGCTTTAACGTCTGATAGACAGTATCATTCACTATGTTTCAATAAATCTTCTCCTAAAGTTTATTGCTACGTTTGAGGGTGAATCTGTTCCTGACAGAACCAGTTTAATTCATGTCCTTCAGCTTTTAACTCTTCTATTGACTTCATTTTTGGATTGTCTCTTTCCCATTTTAATATATCTTGATTAGTCAATAACTTTCCTTGTTTCGTCGGTGTAATCTTATAAGCTTCTTGGGGGGATGTCCAAGTTGGGAGTTTTATATAATATTTCTGTTTTATTTGGAGCCAGATCTTTAATAAAGTTTTTCTGATGCAATGATTATTAAAGATGTGAATGATTTTCAACGTTTTTCTCACTGCAGTCCTAGAAATTTGGAGACTGAAATAAAATTTCACAGGGGTATCAGAGTTCTTATTTGGGGGAGCAATACCTTTATTTGACACCTCCTATCCCCCCCACCCATAGTTGCACCCCTGTATGGTTACAGAATCAGTTAAATATTCAGTGTATCCTGTCTAAATTCTCCACTGGTTTCCTTGCGTATTTTCCTCTCTTTGGCCATAAAGAAAACTTGGAATCTTGCTTAATGTAAGAGGGTAAGAAGGTGAACCAGGCAGGGAAGTTGGTGAAGGAAAAGGGTGGAAGTTGTGATGGTTATATCCTTTCTCAGCAACTCTAAACACTTAAATCCTGCGGTAAAGCTTTCTCTCAGGGTGAGGACCCAACAATCCAAACCATTGCCTTTCTCTTTTCTTCCTGGGACATTCTGTTTAACTCTCCACCTCACCTTGCCTCTTTTTTGGCTGTTCTGTATTTCTGTTCTGTATACTTTTTTTTGTCCTTTTGTGTATGTACTTTATGTACTTTTGTGTATGTACTGTATGTACTTTTTTTTCTTAGCTGAAACTGCACAATTGTGCCATTTTGGCATGTGGCGAGACTTCCTTCCTGTCATTTTGCCATCCTATCATGTCACTTTGGAATTTCACTCTTCTGGAGTCACAGTTAGCTCTCTGTTTTGCAATAATGGTGTAACTGCAGTGTTCTAGTGACCATCAGGGCAGCATGTGAGCAGTTACACCAAAAGTTAAAAAAAAAAGATATGGGGGAAATGGAGTAAAAGCAAGATTGCGTGCCTGCACCACAATATCTTCTTTGCCCTGTTACCCCAAACCGTAGGTGCCACAAGGGCCACCCTGCAATGCCAAATACTTCCTTGAAAAAGTGGGGAATTAATTAGCTCAAAATCAGGAGGCTTCGAGAGGGGGGCAACTTAGCAAGATCTTTCCTACCAATGTTTATGGGCACACGAGGGAAAAGAACCAGCCAAAGATTAAAAAGTAAGCTAAAAATATGTTTTCATTGGGGGAATTCACTCATACATGCACACAAGATACATACAGTCAAAGATTCACACAAGACCTAACTGAAGGAGAAAGGGATGGAAAAAATTATGGATAGAGAGGCTGAGGGTTTTTGGAGTTATATAGTTGCCATTCCAGAAGAGTAGCGAAGAGCTTGAAATGTGACTTAGACTTCTGTCTAAAGGCAGACAGATCAGGATTCAGAGCAACATAGTAGAATCTTGCATTTCATTTGACTGCAACTGATTTCTCAAAACCAAGCGTTTATATACTCTCATTTCGTCCCTGAAGGGGTGTGAGTTGATTGCTCTCCCAGCCTAGTGAACAATGGGAGTTGCAACACAGACAATGGGGTCTGGAATGGACTGATTGGTTTCAATGTCTTGGTTGAAAGGGGGTTCCTGGGCTATCAGCAGTAGGATATGCACACAGTAAGGTCCTGGGCACCTTATTGTTTTCTGATGTTGGCAATTGATAGGATTAGCTCAGAACCATTAAGTCAGGCTTTCTTGGCTTATTTCAGAGAATTTTGACCTGATCATGCTGGGGTCATTTCTGACCTATTCCCAGCCACTGTCCCTTTCCACATGGCCTTGCCAGCCATAAGTATAATTTATAATTTATGCCAACACATCTGCCAATTAATATATTTTGCCAATTAGACCATATCAAAATGTATGGGTGTACGACCTGGTAACAACCCAGACATTGGAAGTACAATGAGCTCACTCTGCTTGGGGATGGTTGGGGGGGGGAAGGGGAGGGCAATGTCCACTGACACCACATGACCGCTGCAATATCAGGACTGCAGTGGAATGTAAGGACCACATGAATAGACAATATTGGAGAAGCAGCATTATTGGAACTATTCATGGGTATCCCCTGTGAATGAAGAGAGGTGACCCAATAATGATGGAATGCAATCCAACAATGAAAGAATGATATGTCATATGATAAGAGGAGATCAGAAACAGAACTAAGCCAGTGCAATTGTGCAAAAAAACCCAAACAAAACAAAAACAAACAAACAAACAAAAACCCAGCATGTGATATAAGTCCCATATTACTCTGTGCCATTCCTGTAAGCTGAGCCACTTTGCTTGGGCTTAGAGCAATGGATAGATCTGAGCCCTTTTTTTATCTCCAGAGATGGAGAGTGACTACTGATCCTATATTCCAAGTGTAAATGGAAACCTTAATGCTTAAGGTTTCAGTTTAGGCACTCTGCAGTCTCCACTCTGGGATCAGTCTTGCTATAGACCTCCTGGCTACAATGTCTAGCTAGTTTTTTTCTTTTTTTAAAAAAAAACATCTAAAAGCTCTTATTATCAGAGTTCCTTCTAATGCTTACTAATTTTTTTGTACCTGGAGGACTGAGGAGTTCACATTCATCTATGACATTTTAATAGTTCCGTTAAAGAGAATACCTCAGTTCTGATTTTTTGCTCTGACCTCTGTTTTTCTGTGGAGATAAAGCTTAAGAAGGAGGATGCTCTTATGGAAGCTACATTCCTCCCATGTCACAGCTTATCTTTCAGATTTCTGCCTGACAAAATGATTTGCAGGGATCAAGCATCTTAAAGATCCTTTTAAATATTTCTTATTTTACAACCAAAGAAGAACAGTTATTGCGTAAAAATTGTAAAAGTCTTTTTTAAAAAACCCTAAAAGCTGCACATACATTGTCGTGCTTGACAGCTGTCTTTTCCTCATTGGAGGGTGTGTGTGTCAGTGCTGGTGAGTGATTGGGTGTGTGTTTTATTTTAGGACTCCACTCAAGAACAAAAGTATTTCTCAAGTGAAACCGCAAATTGTGTCTTAAGACTAGGGCTTGGTGGTTGTGCCAGTTTTGTTCCTCCTCATTTCTTCCTTTTTTTAAAAATTAAATTTATTCCAGCCTAGTTTCTGTATATATTTTAAAAGCCTGCATAATAATTCATTTAGATTTTCACCCACATTTTCTAATGTATAAAATATCTATCAGTGTACAGTACTGACAATTTTCCCTTTACACAGTGAGTTATTGCGTAATTTCCACACAATAAGAACATGATGCACTGCCAGACTAACCTTGAGAACTCAGTGTTGTGTAGTGATTAAAGTGCTGGACTGAGATCTGGGAGATCCAGGTTCTAGTCCCCACTGAGCTTTAAACCCACTGTTGGTTTTAGGCTGACCTACTTCACAAAATTTTGCTGTGTGGATCAAATGGGGGAGAAGGAGGCTCATTTATAATTGGATATTTTATAATGAGCTCAGTTATAAAAAAATAAATTTACAGAACTGGCATGGGGTTCAGACACAGCTGTGAACCAGGATTATAAAGGAACCCTGGTGTATTGTTTACAAACAGCATACTTATGTATGGTGCCCTGTCACTCCTGTCCAAGCCAGAGTTATAAACAAACAATAAACCAAGAGAACAACAGTGTTTGGAACAGAACTTGAAAATCCTGAATCCCTGTACTCTACCAGTGTGTTGTAATGGTCTGAGTTTTGGAATACAGTCTTGAGACCAGAGTTTGATTCTTTGCTTGGCCATGGAAACTCACTTGGTGACCACACTCTCAGCACCAGAAAACCCCTTTGTTAGGGTTGTCTTAGTGTTGCCATAAGTCAGAAACGACGTGGAAGACACACAATGACAAATGCAGTGGGATTTATATTTTTCTCTTTGCCTTCATCTGGACTTCCCATGTAGTCTTCCCCTTTACTATGGGAGCATCTTTTGAAGTCATACCTAGCTATGACACTCTTGCTAGTAAAATGCAGGCTGGATAGTGCTACTGTTAGGTGGATTTGTAATTGGTTGACAGACCAAACCCAAAGGGTGCTCACCAATGGCTGCTTTTCATCCTGAAGAGAAGCGAGTAGTGGGGTGTTGCAGGGTTCTGTCCTGGGTCCAGTGCTCCTCAACATCTTCATCAATGACTTGGATGAAGGAGTAGAGGACATGCTGATCAAATTTGCAGATGACACCAAATTGGGAGGGGCTGTTAATATGCAAGAGGACAGGATCAAAATTCAAAATGATCTTGACAGATTGGAGAGCTGGGCCAAAGCTAACAAAATGATTTTCAACAGGGAGAAATGTAAGGTCATACACTTAGGTAGAAAAAATGGAATGCAGAAATATAGGATGGGGGACAGTGGTTGGATAACAGTGCATGTGAAAGGGTTCTATGAGTCTTAGTGGACCACAAAATGGACAGGAATCAGCAGTGTGATGCAGCAGCCAAGAAAGCCAATGTGATTCTTGGTTGCATCAATAGGAGTATGGTGTCTAGATCAAGGGAGGTAATGGTACCACTCTGTTCTGCTTTGGTTAGATCTCATATGGAAAACTGTGCCCAGTTCTAGGTACTTCAATTAAAAAAAGATATCAACAAGCTCAGGAAGAAATTCCTGATGGTGAGAGCTGTCTGGCAGTGGAATATGCTGTCTTGGAATGTGGTGGAGTCTCCTTCTTTGGAGGTTTTTAAACAGAGGCTGGATGGCCATCTGTCGGGAGTGCTTTGAGGGTGTTCCTGCATAGCAGGGGGTTGGACTGGATGGCCCCTGTGGTCTCTTCCAACTCTACATTTCTATGATTCTTTGTCCTTGTCTTCAATGTGGTGCCTCATGAACTTCTCAACTCTTGACATCATTTAGATCTTCCTGCTGACTGTGTTGCCTTGTTTAAGAATTTTCTTTTCTGCCTCTGACTTTAAAGGTTTTGTCAACTGTTTCAATGTATCATTTTAATAACTTGTATTTTAATGTGTGCACTTTATTATTTTTTTTAAAATAATTCTTATCTGTTTTACAGCCCTTTGACAAAACATTACTCACATGAAATGATGTAGAGAGTTATTAAATAGAAATCACTGTGCCTTGATACGTGAGTCTCAGGCTTTAGTATGCTGGAGATCTGGAACCCCCATAGAAAGTACTTGATGCCCCATCCTCCTCTACATATGGCAGAAGTTTCTCATAGAATCCTTTTCACTAACCAAGGATGTGTTTGTGCAAGCAAGTACGTGTGTATAGTGCACTGAATATTCCAAATAGATTCGTCTACAGGACCCCATTAACTTCAAGATGACGTCCATCTCTTTGCATTTTATGGAAGAGGGCAAATATCTGGCTAAGCCTGTCTTTCTCCCAAGCATGGAGAAATGCAAATAACTCATTTCCTCAAGGAAGATAAGAAGTGGGGAGGTGGACCACACTGCCCAAAGTATATAATAGGGTGAAAGAAGCCGTAGAGTGGGACCCACGGAATCCTACCGCAGGTGAGTGAGGGTGTTCTGAAAGATAGCAAAAACTTTTCACTGGGGTGAGATTTCATACTCAGAAGAATATATGCAGAATAAGGATGAAGAATGAAGCCTTACATTTCTGAATGGTGTGAGTGGGGCCATTTCAGACAGAAAAGACAGAATTCAGTCTTCTAGGTCTGTTGTCTGAGTAGAAGACCAGGGGGATTAGAGTGGAATGCATGTATTTGAATGCCACACTAAACTGGGACAATTCTATATCCTTCAAATGTTTCAGACTCCAATGCTCATAATCCCCAGCAGCATGGTCAATGATCATGGATGACTTAAGTTACAGTCGAAAACATCTGAAACTTACCAGATTGCCCACACCTGCTCTAAGGACAAGAGTGGGAAAAGTGGAATACTGGGCTGCATGTAGTTCCTCAAGCCTGGTTTTGTGGCCAATGCCTCCCCAGTACAACCTTAGACCCTTCTGAAAAAGATGGAGATATGTCTATGTATTATAAATGAAGTGATGGATGAATGGATTCTTGAAGCCTATAGAAGTAGTGATTAAATACTGAGTTTTCAAAACCACAGGTTTTTGTTTTGCTTTTTGATATTTTAGGCACTTTGTTTCAGGAGTGTTCTAGGAGCACAAACCTGGCCCCAACTACCAAAGTTCCCTACTCTCGGTTTAGGATAAATAGAAATAGACATTGCTACCCACAGTGAGCATCATGCTTACACACTTTCTTCTTCCCTTCTCAGATGGTGCAGCTATAAGAAATAGTTTGGATGTTTCGCTTCTGTGTTTGATTAATCACGGTGTCATTATATAGTTCAGTTAGCTGCCAGCAAGCATTAACCATGGTTTGTTTGAAATAACCAGTGATGTACTTAAGTCTTTTACTCCAAGTCTCAAGTCAAGTCTCCACCTTCAAATCTCAAGTCAAGTCTCAAGTCCTTGCAAGATGCTTTCAAGTAAAGTCTTGAGTCAAGACTTAAGTCTGGGAGCCAGCTTTATACCCCAACCTGTATTCCAGAATTTCTGAACAGATTTAAATGAAATTGGTTTAACAATTTGAAATTGGTAACAAAATGAAATTGGTTTAACAAGTTGGCCCTCTTGTAATTTTGCTGTCTGCAGCTTTGGAAGTGAGGAATAGAATCCTTCTTATTTCCCATTTGCAAGCTGGAGGTTTTTTTAGAAGTGGGGAATAGGATCTTTCTTATTCCCCATTACTGAAACTTCAAGAGCTTTAGAAGAAAGGATCCTTCCTCCTCAATCCCATTGCCTAATACATTTGTTGTTTCCCTCTGAGACATGCATCTTGCACTCTGGGCACGAGTCTTGCCTGCTGCTCTTAGGAAAAGTTTTAGAAAGCTCCTCCTATATGTAGTGGGGACAGGCTGTTCAGCAAACCTCAACCCCACCACAAGCCCACTGCCTCCCTCATTTGCTGTTTCCTCATAAGTGTGTCCACACTTTGGGCTTGAGACAGATTGTCATGTGACCAGTAAGTTGTAAGGTTTCTGGATGTAAGTGTTATGTTTCTGAACCAAGTGCAGCAAATAAGTCACTAAAAATATGAAAGTCTCAAATCGAGTCAGTGTGTAATTTTTGCCAAGCCAAGTCTGAGTATGACTTGAGTCCAAGTCAATTCACTCGTATCTACATTCCTGGAAATTACCCAAATTCAAATGAAAGAGGTTTGTTTAAACAAGCAATAGTTTACACAGTTTTCAAAGTTTACATCAACTGCAGTTTATGTTTCAGATGAACTGCGAAAACTGTGAATAGTGGCATCAGGGGACACAAAAGCTTGTAAACTCTTCCTTGCATCTGCCCCACAGTAGGAGAGGAGAAAAGGAAAGACTGTGGCCCTTTTCGCACGGGCTTTCTGTCGCGCGAGAGCCCCCGAACCTCGCGGGAGTGGGAGCGTCGCTCTGCACGACGCACTCCCACTTCCACCACGCTCACGGGGCTGCAGCGGCGCGATCGCGGGTTTTTTGATTTTCGCCTCAAAGCGAAATCACCCACACTTGCGCAACGCTCCCGGCGCCCATGCGCACTTACCTCCTGTGCGGAGCATCGGGGAGGCGGCCAGGTCGCGTTTCCTTCCCTCCGCCCCTGCGGAAGGAAGGGGCGGGGCGCTAGCGCGACGGACGCAACAGCCTCCTGCTTTGTGCGAGCGGGGGGGGCGGATGCGACAGCCTCCTGCTTCGCGCAAGTGGGGGACGGACGGACGCGACAGCCTCCTGCTTCGCGCGAGCGGGGGAGGGCGGCTCACGCGAGAAGGCTCCTCCGGGAGGCTGCCGCTTCACCCCTCCTTCCTTCGCCTGCAGGAGGAACGAGGGGGGAAACGGCAGCCTCCTGGATGAGCCTTCTTGCACGAGCCGCCTCAATGTGAAAAGGGCCTGTGATCCTGAGGTTTTCTGTAGTTGATTTTCATAATGATACACTATGGCTTTACATGAAACCTGAACATGTCCAGTGATTCTAATATAAAGTCAGGGTGTTCTACAAAGTGGAATCATGAACTCGTTTTGTGGAAAGACAGGGTCAAATTCTAACTCAGCCACCATGGCCATCAGCGGTTTTCATTAGTCCTGCCAACACTTCTTATCAAGAAGATAAGCAGCTTCATGTCACTTAGTGTAGTGGAGTCTCCTTCCTTGGAGGTTTTTAAGCAGAGGCTTGATGGCCATCTGTCAGGAGTGCTTTGAGGGTGTTCCTGCATGGCAGGGGGTTGGACTGGATGGCCCCTGGGGTCTCTTCCAACTCTACATTTCTATGATTCTATTATTCTACTTAACGTGTGCTGGATTGTGCTGGGATTTTTTGTACAGTGAAAAGCTTACCAGCCCAACAACCCAGTCTGGAGGATACAGGTAAGTTCCAAATTCTGCAGATGATACAGGGTTATAATTCATTAATAATTCTAATCATGTAATTTGTAGCTTCAGTAAGAAAGAAGAGTGGATCTGCTGCTAAATTAGCTAATTCTCTCAAGTCTTTTTTAAAATACACTGTTATTTAGTTTCTGAGCAAACACAAATCAGGTGTGTGCACATGTCACATTATACTTTTTGCTGTGTGATGCATCTGACAAAACGCACTTTCAATCCTCCTTGGTTTCAGCCAGGGAGCACGGCATATATTTAATTTCCACTGGTTCTCATTCATAACAAGATTATGTCTGTAATTGTTACCTCTCACCTTGTTAATTTCACCTGACGATGTGGGATCTGACACTGTGAAAATGTATGCAATTACAGATATATTTTTTCTTCATAGCAGGTGTGAGTAAAGTTCAGTCTACAGGTGGCGAGCAGCACCTGAACCCCACATTTAAAATCCGCTGCAGGTCTCAAAGTCTCCTTCCACTTTAGTTTTAAAAACCTTCATGTTGATTTTTTTAGGCTTTTTTCTTTCACCTGAAAATTAGCCAAAATGTCCTAAAACCACTTGCATATGTGGAGGTTTAGGCTGTTCATTGTCTATCATCTCTAGTTCTCCCCAAAGAAGGGGGAAAAATCCAGTGAAATTTACCCACGTAAGGTGATTGGAAGAGATGCAGTGTCACTTCTGCACTGGAGTGTCCCATGAGAGAGTCATGGAGGGGGAAAAATTGGCCCCACTCCCCATGAAGTGCCCCACCCTTGCTTTAAAATATTACAGATTTTATAGCTGCTTTCCTTAACTTGCTTTATTCTTCAGCACTGTTCTGTCCTACTACAGGAAGCCTTCGCTGTTTGAAGCCCCCTTATCTGATGACTTGCTCCTTTGACACTTCCAAAGGAAGGACAAGTCCCATTAATTTGATAGGGGTTGTGCTCTTTTCATCAATTCTTCTTACCTACAGAAGCATGCTTGTAATAGTTCACATGTGTGTGCTGCTTGGAAAGCAAGCTGAGTAGCAGAAAAAGATGCTAAGTTGGCTAAGAGACCTTGCAAGTGGTGCATGTGTGATTGGTCCCAGATGAGCCTCTAGTAAGTTCTTCATGCTCCCTACAGTACAGTACATGCGTTTTGCTTTTCAACCAATACTGTTCTCTGACGGTGTAAGAAGCCTGTATGTAGCCACATGACAGAACAGAGATTCTTGGTCCATTTCACGCATCTATGGAAGCAGGTGCCAGCTTAGAAAAACTAGTGTTACCCTGTATGTTGGGTGTCCCAGGAGGGGCACCCAAATTACCAAATAAAAACACAAATTGGGGGGAATTTAGCTTGAGCACTCTCTTGGCTATACGAGAGGCAGGATAACTTTAGAAAGGATTTTTAACCCTATGGCTTCAGGTCAGAGAGCATAGCCAGACAAGTTTAAAGTAACAAAATAACAGTTTTATTGAAAGATAGACAACAAATAAGACAACACATACACTCGCTAACTTGGAAACGGAAATAGAGAGCTTTAGGGAATGGGTGATATGACACCTGGTCTCGTAGTCCTGGAGAGAAAGACGGGGTTCCGAGGAGGGAGGCAGACTCAGTTATGAAGAACCGAGGGGAAGACTTCACTGAACAGAGCAGCAACAAGGCTGGATGGAAGTCCAAAGTATTCCGAGGAAGTCCCAAAAGTGGAGACTTTTATAGGGTGGATTTTACCTACAGGCTATGTTATGCTCGGTGAGAACAAAGGAAATTTGGAGTTGGACAAAGGAGTTGGAAAAGGTCAGATTTTGCATGATTAGCTTAGTACTTAATGACAATAGCGTGACCGGTTTGTTGATGGCCTGATATAAAGAAATGGCTCGGCTCTTGGCTGAGTGGCTTTGTGTGGATGGGCACTGAGCAAAGCCAGTTTGCAGGGAGGTTTTTCCCTAAAGCAACGGAGAGGCTTAAGTTGCCTGCCTGAATGGGGTTTTGGAATGTAGAACCATTAACGGCCGCGCCCCAGATGTGCTTGTCTGGGACCTCTGCAAACACGTGGGGTAGGGTGGCAGAGAAAGGTCAAGCAAAGGTCAAATGATTTGATATCAAAAGGATATCTAGTGCTCTCACCAGACATATCATAACCATGATAACACTAGGAAGAGGGTAGAGACATTATTTCAGTTTGCGTTTTAATGCATACTCACCTAATTTTGCAGTTTTTAATCAATATGCAATGGGAAATCCAATTATTCGTCAAAAATCACACTTCTGAATGGAGTTGTCCAATCAAAAAATAGCTACAAATGCAAATAGATACAAATAGGTACAAAGTTCTGAGAGGTTCTGGAAGCCTCAAAAACAGTGTTCGGGGGGCACATCTTCCCACTCCTGCCTTAAAGGCCTGCCCTATCTAATGGGGGCGGTGGGGAGGCACTGAAGCTGCCCATGGACTATTAGCAAAAGGTGAGTTGACATGGATTGCTAGGTAAAAAAAGGGAGTGGGCTCCTGTCCCTTTAATGTTTGCCTAGAAAAGGGAATTTCAGCAGGTGAAGCTTGCATGACAAGTGACACCTGCTGGAACTTGCTGTTAAACACAACTAGTAAAGGTATAGAAACCCTATCCCTTATGTCACCTGGCAACACTGGAGTTGACTCTAGCCTGAAAGATCATGGAGTCATAGTCCCCCCTGCTTATGGTGGATTTTGTTATCCAAATGAAGACTCTCTGTTGACTTATTTTTTAGTTACGTGCTTCCTTTTCTAAGACAATGTCTTAGGGGCTTTCTGCACTACATTGTCATAGTGTTATTATTCCACTTTTAACATCCTATGGAATCCTGTGGTTTGCAGTTTAGGGAGGGACATTTAGAATTCTCAGCCAGAGAGCTCTTTGGCCTCAGTAAACTACAAACCCCAGAATTCCACAGGGTGTTGAAAGTGGAATGATATCACTATAACACTGTAGTACCAAAAGGCCTGAAGTGGCTAATGTAGATCCATAATATCACACCCTCCCACATTTTCACAGCTATAAACCAGGACACAAGTGGCCAAGCAATATAAGAGTGTGGCCAAGAAGGTAACAGTGATTAATGAGGAAGAATAGACAATTTAGGAGAGCCTGCAACAGTTTGCTTTTGCTTGAGTCTACTGGGAAGGGCAAGACTGTGTCCCCTCCTCTCCTTTCCCTCTGTTGAATTAACTGAGTGAGGCCATTTCCGCACTAGAGTGTTATAGCACTATGATTCTATGTTCAACATCCTATGGAATCCCTGGGTTTGTGGCTGGCCCCTCCCTAAACTACAAACCCCAGGATTCCATAGGATGTTGAAAGTGGAATCATAGCACTATAACACTCTAGTGCGGAAATGGCCTGAGAAATACTTTTGCCCTTTTAATTCAATTTGCTCCAATTGAAGTAAGCCACAGACAGGAGGGGAAAGAGGGAGAAGGAGAGAGAAGCTGGGATGTGTTAAAAGAAGCCGGAAAAATGGGATGATGCAGAACTGACAAAGTGGGACAGTTGGAAGCTAAGGCATATTAATCTCACAAGCCTTTTAAGGAGCCATAGGGTCCTTTTTGCTTTTGGCTACAGCGACACACACTTCTGAAATGAATTCTCAAAAACTTTGGGGTAGTTGATAGCACACTTCCCTCCCTTTTCTATTGATACAATGCACCTTTTAAGTGGCTGCATAGGGTTATGGGTGAGAGACCCCAAGGTCCAGAAACTGGCCAACAGCTTTAATAAGATGAGCAACAGAGCAAGACTGAAAAAGGGAAAAAGAAAGCTAAGCTTGCAAAGAAGCAGAATTTATGAATAATAGAAAGCCAGCTTACTGAAAAGCAATTTCCCAATTTGCTGAAATGGGGAAGCAGGTACAGGTAGATGCTGAGTGTGGTCGTCTTTGTGGTTTGTCCTGGCTGGAGCAACCGAGAATGGACAAATGGGAGGAGGAGTGACCCAAAAGAACAGAACTATAGTTGCCTATTGGCTCATTAACCTTCATTCTAATATTAACTTTCACACCCCCAAGGTGGGATCTGGTATTATAATTTGGGTCCACCTATATGCACATGCACAGTGTTCAAATGTTGGCATAATAATGTATTCATGACATAGCTTCCTATATGTATGGAGTTATCTCCTCCCCAAGGAGGACCATGTAACCTTTGAAGACTATATAAGACATGGGTTGTCTTGTGTTTGAGGAACACTTGATTTGCCTGAGTGCCTTGTGTTCCATTCTGCAGAACTTTCAGTAAAAGAACTTTGATCTCTCCGTGTGACATATTGGCTAGCACCTGGGCACAAATCCTTCCCAGAGTCCCTTCTCTGGGAAAAATCTAGGTGATGTGGGGAAATGACATCTGACACTGATGCTTCCTTCAAACTTTGCTAGGAGTCCTTGAAAATATATCCCAGAGAGACAACTTAACTATACTCTTTCTTCCCTCTCTTTTTGTGCAGCCATGGGAAGCATAAGGTATTCCTTCCTCTTCTTCTGGCTCTGGAACTCAGCATCCTGGGGTGAGTATTCATATACACAGGTGTTTTTATATCTTACGAATGGGGAGGAAGGGGAGAAAAACTAGTTGCTGTCCCAGCTTTCTCCATGATACTATGTCTCGAATATTGGATAAATAAGTTGTTGCCAAAAGTCAGAGGATTGTACCATTTGGCCCATGAAAGGATAAACAGACAGTAGTATCTTTTGGCTCTGTCCCCCTCCAGATCCAACTGATTGGGCCCTACCATTTACACCAGGGGTGGGCAACTGTGGAAGACTAGGAGGTTGCAACCCACACCCCAGAAGAACTTAGAGGACCATACCTCTCCACCACACCAACTCCAGAAAAAAATTCAATGGGGGGCTTAAATGCTGTCTAGAGAACATGAGGACATGTTTTGGGGCCTTACTGTGGCTGATTGAGGTCTAGAACAGACTTTTTTAACAAGAAGAAGAGCGCAGAAGTCACTTCCTGTTCCAAAAAAGGCTTCTCCTGGCCCTCAATTGGCCCAGAAAGGCCTCAAACCTTGGTAGAAATACACTCCACTGCCCCAGAAGGTGTTTTGGAGCATTTGAGCTCTGGGAGGTCCCTGGGTCCACAAAAATGGCTTTGGGGCTGGATGCAAACCCTACACTGCATATTGCCCACCCTACATTAAAGAGATGGAGATGCCCACCTCAAGCAGCTGATTTAAGGTGTCCTGAAAATGAACAAATTGGTAGTTATCTTATGTATTGTTTTATTTTTACTGCCAGAGAAAGGAAAGTATGCCAGAATAACTTTCTTAGCCTTGAGTATTATGCTCAGTGATTTGGAGTGGGAGAGAGTCAGTGCATTTCATCTGCTGCTCCATCTCAGGTAGCTCAATCCCAGCTGAGAGATACCACATCTAGGGTGGCATCCTGTTGGTCAATCCCAGTTAGAGTAGACCTATTCAATCAATGGTTGAATGGTGAGTAACCAGATCTGCAAATCCCACTTATTGAAAAGGTCTACTGTAGCAAGGACTAAGATCAGAATACAGGCTACAGTCTTTTTTCCCATGAGTATCAACACTAAAGAAGAAAGGGAAGCGGGGGGGGGGCTTCAGCTGGATTTCTTTCCCCACCAAGGCCAGCCCTGTCAGGTCTGAATTTTCTAGGGCTTCAAAATTTCGGTGTGGACCATTTCACAAACTGAAATATGGGGAAGCAAGCTCTGTGACTTGTTGACAGGAACATGATTTATTGCCATTATTGCAGCTGAGTGAGTGGGCAACCAGTTGATTTCCCTTCCAAAACGTGAGGAGGAGAAAAAATATGCCTGATCGTGGGATAATAAATCAGTTTAGGGGAGACTACAGAACTGAATGAAATGTGCAGAATCCAGGAGGATTTCCCTGCTTCTCTGTGCACTCAAAGAAAGCACAGGGAAATCTCTGTAATGCTCCAGGCAAGGACACACTGGCACAAGATTTTCTTTCAGGTCCAATTGGTTCCATCTAAAAGCAGACGGGGAGCTCTGTGCTGATCATTTTAGATACAAAGCACAATTGCATGGAAGCAAAACAGAAATTTCAATATTTTTATGAAAGCCTCCAAGGATTTAGAAATATGTAACATTTAAAACTGGACCTTCTCCTCTGAGGAGTCATTTCTCTTGTACAAAAATGGTAGTTGAGGATATTGCAAATATGTTAGATTCTCACTTTACTCCCAGAATTATTGGGGTTCCTGTGTGGATTAAACCCCCCCCTCTTTTGGGGAGGTTTGATGCACATTTATGTCCATCAGTTTCTTTTTCTGTTGAGTTTCCTCCAATCAATGTGCAGATATGTGAGGAATGTACTCCATTTTTTAAAAAAAATACGGATTTAATCAATATACACCTTCAGGATTCAATTGGGATGCAGTTTCTAGTGTACATTTCTGAAGTGTTTTCTTGCATGGAACAAAGTGTGTTTCTCTACATATGGATATTTTTTAAAGCTGAACAAAGAACATTTATTAAACATACACAAACATGCTTTCACTGAGTTGATGAGTGCATGTGTCCAAATAAGTGTACAACTGGAAAAACCACCCCAAAATGTTTATGGTTAGAAATTGCTAAATATGTGTGGCTATCCCTATGCTGTCTTCTTCCTGCATGCAAACTATGCCAACAATCCAGTGACACTGGGAGAAACATTGTTGATAGCAGAAAAATGAGATCAAGAAAACCATTTTTGATACCTCCACCCATGAAGGAATGGCTGGATTCTGCTGGTGACTTGAATGTGGGCAACACTGATTTATACACATGCATGCTTTCTTTGGGACAGGGTTCAAGGAGCCATTCAAAGCATCCTTCACCAGGACTATCAAGCCTTTGTGTGGAGGTGCTGCTGCTGCTGTTTTTTCCACTTGGGGGGGAAAGGGGAAGGGACTCAAGAAACAAAGAAGCAGCTTGTCATGGCTGCAAGGGGAAGAGAAATGAAGGCACTTTCTTGGTCTCCATCTAGGAACGTGTCCTTGTTTCTTTCCTCTTTGCAACCAAGATAATCTGAGCTGGCTCTGTCCCCACAACCTCACTGCAACAGTGATTGTTTTCTGTGTGTGGCTTGCCAGCTGCTGATGGTGGGAAGGTGAGGGATGGGACAGATGCAGAGCTGTGGACATGGAGCATTATGTTCCACATGCATAATGCAGACTCCTGGCCAGCATGTTATAAGTAATGACATTATATGTAATCTGAGTTATCTCAAAATGTGGGTACCATAAGTGTACCCTAGAGATGCCAGTACTTCCTTGTAAAGTTGGGGAATAATTAGCTAAAACCTGGAGGCCTATGAGAGGGGGGCAACTTCAACAAGATATCTTCTACCAGTGTTTACGGGGTCATGTAGGAAGAACCAGCTCAAAAAGCCAAATGTAACCTAAAGCATGCTTTTATTTTCAAAGATTCATACACGCACACACAAAACTTCAAACATGCACACAATCTCATAAGAGATAGCCAAAGGAAAGGTAGGCAAGTTGGATAGAAGACTCTGCGGGATTTGAGATATAATTATCAGTCCAGAGAGCAGAAAACAAAAGTGGTGACGTGGCTTAGGTTTGTACTGAAGGATGGTTCTTGATTCAGGAATCAGCCAAACAGTGTGGCATTCAGAAAAGCAAAAGATTGCAAATGTCTGCTCAAAATATATATACCTCCGAAAATAGCCTGCAGGCTGGACTGATGCTTTCACTCCCAGGCACACAACAATGAGAGTTGCAGTACATGTAATGGATGTTGAACATGCTAATGTTTGCAGTGCTTGGGTGACAAAGATGTACTGGGTGTTATAACAGGTTATCTATTGTGGGTGCTAGATAGAAAGAGAAAGGAGTCCAGTTGCAAAGAGAACAGGATTAAGTCACTCAGCTTCCTGGTGAGCTTCTAGTTTTGTGTTCTGCTGGAAAGCTTCAATTTCTACATCAGCTTATTATCGGCAGAAATAGCAGCTATTTGCCTGAGAAAGGACCTAGCCTTACCTGGAGGGTGTTTCAGGCTGACCTGCCTTTCTTTTTCCTGTACACAGTCAGTCCTTCCTCTGTCGGCTTGACCTCCTGGCCACTTTTCAGGTTTGATTTTGATATCAGTGCCAGTTAATGCATTTGACCATTAGGTATGATGCCAATTGGATATGGTGCCTATCCAAACCATATCAATATTGAAAGGGTTGCATAGGGATGCAGCATCTGTTACTTTGGGCATAAGAATATTCCCTTCGTTACTTTTTAAAAGTAATGTAACAACAAGGACCCTTTCATGCTATGAAGTTATAGCACCCTGATTCTACTTTAACTGCCACTGTTCCTTCCTGTGGAATCCTGCAATTTGCAATTTAGTGAGTCATTCAGAATTCCCAGCTGGAGAACTCTAGGGCCCCATTGGACTATTGACTCTAGAATTCCATTGGAGGGAGACATGGTAGATAAAATAGTATCATAACATTATAAATATGTAGTAGGAGGGGGCCCTTGATAACATCGTTACCTTTTGGGGATAATGAGTAACTCATTACTTCTAAAACATTGCTTTTGGAGGGTGATGGAGAAATAGAGGGGACTTTTTGTATATTAAAGTGTATTTAAAACAACAAAAACTCTCCTCTGGTGAGTAACACAGCAAGTTGTCCTTTTAATAATATGCACCAAATAACATTAAAAGGACTCCTCCAGAAACTGCAAACCCCAGGATTCCATAGGATGTTGCAAGTGGAATAATAGTGCTAAAACAGTCTAGTGTGGGAATGGCCCCTGTTATGGGTTTGCTTTAGGGTCATCACAACTCAGGGCCTTTCTGCACTACACAGTTATAGTGCTGTTATTCCATTTTCAACATCCTGTGGAATTCTGGGCTTTGCAGTTTAGGGAGCAGCCTTTAGAATTCTCAGCCAGAGAACTCATTGGCCTCAGTAAACTACAACCTCCAGAATTCCACATGATGTTGAAAGTGGAATAACAGCACTATGGCCATTTCCGCACTAAGCTGTTATAGTACGATTATTCCACTTGCAACATCCTATGGAATCCTGGGGTTTGCCGTCTGGCCCCTCTCGAAACTGCAAACCCCTGGATTCCATAGGATGTTGCAAATGGAATCATTGCGCTATAACAGCTTAGTGCGGAAATGGTGTAAAACAGTGTAGTGCGGAAAGACCCTCAGAAATGAATGAAAAGCACACAATTATATTTCTGAGGGGAGGAAAACAGCTTCTCCATGCCCACTTTTCAAGAGTGGTCCTTCACCCAACCATAAGATCAGTTTATGTCCAGGAACTATTTGCCTACCTAGAGGCTGTGGCTCCTTCTTATCAATTGGAGTGCAAAAATGAGGACTTCCTGTTGCCTGCTTTCTTTCAGCACGGGAAAGGAAGACCTCAGGGGAGGCATCTCAGTTAGGCCTGAACAGATCTTCTGTCTCAGGATGACTGTAACCTGGATGTCCATTTAGGAACACTTAGGAACTTCTTAGGAGTTTGGGGTAGCGTCATGCCAACTTCTTCCTCCTCAGTTTTGTGAAATTCTTTGCCAGAACAAAAGTGGAAGCTTTTTTTTTGGGTGTGTGTGTGAAAATATAGGTGAAATATTCAGAGGGATCAGGGAGCTGACGCTGGTACGTCATAATTTTACTGAGAGACCAGTAGGTGTTCTTCTTTTAAAGAAGTCTTCCTTAACCCGATTCCCCATAAACATTTCTGCTAAATGTCAACACTTTCAGTCCAGTCAATGTTCAGAAATGATAGCAGTTGTTATCAAGACTATTTGGAAGTCCTCAGGTTGAGGAACACTGGTCTAAACTTTTCAGAAAATACTCGTACCAAACATACAAAGAAAGAAAATTATATACATATATACCATATTCAAACTAAACTAATAATCAAATTGTACTAAACTAAACAACAACAACAAGAGACTGCATCTAATTAAAAAGGGCTAATTAAAATGGCGAAGAGGATGGATAAATTTATTTATAAGTACATACACAAAGATCAATGTGGTTTTATTCAAGGAAGACAGATGGCAAATTTAATAGGGAAAATGATAAATAAAATAAATATAATGGATAGAGATAAACAAAAAGCTGGAATCTTAGCATTAGATATATTCAAAGCTTTTGATTGTGTGGAATGGTCGGTGTTAAATGTAATTTTAAATAAAATAGGACAAGGAGAGAGATTTAAAGGGTTAATAAATCAATTATATTCACAAAATACAGCTGTAGTGATGGTAAATGATGGAATTACAGAACAGATTCAAATATCAAGAGGAACGAGAAAGGAATGTCCATTATCTCCAGTTTTATTTGCAATAGTTATAGAAACTTAAGCCAATGTAATAAGAAATGATGAGAATTTGGAAGGAATTGGAACTAAGGAGAAAAATAAAATAAGTTTATTTGCAGATGATACATTGTTAACAATTAAAGATCCAGTTAAAAAGATAGATAGAATAGACAAACATTTAAAAGAGTTTGGGGAGAAGACAGGATTAGAAAGAAATTGGGCTAAATCAGACATAATGTTGTTCAATTATACCAAAAGAGAAGCACAAAATTTTATAAGTAATAAAAGAATAGTAGTTAAAGTAAAAGAATCAATTAAATATTTAGGAATAGATATTACAAAAAATTTACAAGGACTAGAGGAAAAAAATTATAAGAAATTAAAATTAGAAATTAAACGGAAATTAGAGAATTATAAAAATATAAAGTTATCATGGTTTGGAAGAATAGCAGTGGTAAAAATGAAAATACTACCTAAAGTCAATTTTTTGTTTAGGATGTTACCAATAAAAGTATCAGAGGAAGAATTAAAAGAGTGGCAAAAGTTATTAAATAATTTTTGCAATGGGTATAAGAGAGCGAGGATTAACAAGAAATATTGGTATAAAAGTCAGAAAGAAGGTGGCCTAGGACTTCCAAATTTAATATGGTATTATTATGCAAATCAATTGAGGTATATTATAGAAGGAGTCTCAGGAAAGGGTGACTTAGAATGGTTAGAGATAGAAGATATGAATATTGAGATGAAATAGAAAAATATATTTTTCAGGAATTTTTCAAAGGAAGAAATAGAAAAGATAGAAAATCCTTTTATAAAAAATATAATAGAAATTTGGAAGAAAAACAAAGGAAAATTGCTTCCGAATATATCAACATTAACTCCGATAGTAATGATGGAAAAATTTTGAATAAATTTAAGAGAAATAATAGAGAAAGAAATAAAAAACAAAAAATATATAGATTAAAAGATTGGATGAAAATAATGATTAATAAAGATAAAATAAAAGAGAGACTGCAGGAAACCAAAATATCCTGGTTAAATTATATACAGTTAGAGCAATGGAGAAAGAGTATGAAAAGATATGTTAAAGATTTTAAAGAATATACTAAATTTGAACAAATTGTTAATCAAAGAGAAAATATGCAAGAAAAGGAAACATTAAAGAGTATTACAAGTGAAACATATAAAATATTGGCAAAAGAACAAGAAGAGGTTAAGTATCTTAGAAAAATGTGGGAGGAAGAGACATCACAAAATATAGATATACAAGAATGGAGAAGAATTTGGAAACAATGTCACTTAAAAAAATTATTGATAAGAATAAAAGAGAATTATTATAAAATAGTTTGGAAATGATATTTGACTCCAGTAAGATTAAATCAGATAGATGAGAAATATTCTAGATTATGTTGGAGAGGATGCCAAGAAATTGGTACATATATGCATATGTGGTGGAACTGTAATAGGATAATGGAATTTTGGCAAAAGGTTTTTAAAGAAACAAAAGAGATAATAGGAATTGAGATACCAATATGTCCAAATATAGGGTTGTTGTCTATATATAATAAGCCTGAGTGTACCCAGGCAATGAAGAAATTAATAACAAATTTGTTAACTGCAGCGAGGTTAATAATAGCAAAAAAATGGAAAACAAATGAAAAAGTTCAAATAGAGGAATGGTATAAAGAAGTGTGGAAAATTGCAATTAATGATAAATTAACTTGTAGAATTAGACTTATGAAAGGTCTTGTAAAAGGGAATGATTTTGAAGAAATTTGGAAAATATTCTTGGAAAAAGCTTTGATAAGAGATGGTAAAGCTACCCCTTCACGAGAAGAATGGCAATTTTGGAAAGTGGAGTAAATAAAAAGTTGGCTCTGGGGGGTGGGTTTATTCACTTTTTTGTTAATTATGTGGTGTTTTGTTTATTTGGATTTGTATTTTTTTTATAATAATAAAAAATAAAAAATTATTAAAAAAAAGAAGCATTGATACAATTACAGATTATACAATGATAAATAGATGGATGGATGGATAGATCTCAGCTCTACTCTAGTGCAGTTATACAAGTGAACTATAGATGAACAGAATCTGTTGTACCAGATACTATTTGTTTCTTACATTAAACTTATTTTAAAATAAAAAATATTTACGCATTAACATAAAAAAAATAAAATTAAAAAGGGCTTCTACCTTTGTTGCAAACAGCTCCAAGATATCAAAATGTACTTAACTAAATTCATTGCTTTCTACTGTTTTGAATTTGTTGCTCCTTATATTTACATTCCAAACTATTTTAATTTCTAAATTTCCTAAATTTCTTATATTTCATAAATTTCCATTTCAGAAATCAATATTAATTAATTAAGATACTGTTATTTAATATTATTACTCCCTTTAATCAAATCATATATATCTTAAACATATTATAGCAACAACTTATATTTAATTTTTTCTTAACATCTTTCTCAGGATAATAATATACTACAACCAATTTTTTTTTAAAAGAAAGACACAGTAATGAGCAAGTTCAAAACCCTAGCCTCATCAAATCACCCTCATTTATTCTTAAAAATTCTATTGGACATCTCCATTCTAAAATAAATTCTTCATCAGAAATTCCCTTCAGTTTGGCAGTCAATTTATCCATCTCTACAATTGACATCAGTCAAACCATTCGGTCATTGATGGAATCTCAGTTTTCTTCCAATAGTGTAACCATATGTGTAGGTTGATATTGTTGTTTGTCTTTATTATATATTGGTTTGGTTGTTTGGTTTCTTTTGTTTTATGTATTTGTGTCAATTTTTACAATTTCTAATAAAAAATAAAAAAAGTAAAAAAATACTCATGCCATTCTCTGGCATCTCCATAGCTTCCTGCAAATGTCTGTGGGAGGATGTTGCATCATGACCCCACCCTTGCACATTCCTGCAAGCTTGGCATTTGGAAGACCTTGGGGAACTTCCTTTTTTTTTTCTTGGCCCATAGCTCCCAGAACTCCCAAACATGTAAGTATCTGGAATGTCAGAGAGCTGCATGGGGCTAGAACCCCAAAACACATCGAGCCTTTCTGCACTGCAGTGTCATAGTGCTATTACTCCACTTTCAACCTCCTGTGGAATTCTGGGGTTTGTAGTTTCCTGAGGCCAAAGAGCTCTCAGGCTGGGAATTCTAAAGGCCTCTCCCTGAACTTTGCAGGATTCCAGAGGATGTTGAAAATGAAATAATAGCACTATAACAGTGTAGTGCAGAAAGGCTCATTGAGAAGAAGATGTTACTGGAAACAGAATGTGCTGAGGAAGATGTCAATCTTATCCTGCTGTTCTTTTGATCTTACTTGCTACTTCACCATCTGCTTCTAAACTGTCTTTTCTGCTTGCCCCTACAGTTGTCGGTTTAGGTGGGAGTCTAGGAACAGACTTCATCACAGCCTATATGCAGAATTATGGGCCCTCTGGCAAGTTTGAACTACAGATTACAGGTTACCATGACTTAACCACTGTAATAGTCAACATCCCCTGTGCTACCTGTCAGTCTCAGTCAAAATTCCTAAAGAAAATTACTGTGGATAAGGGCAAGATGTTGCAAGTGGAACTCCCAACCTTTGTGGAAATCACAGGAAGCAAACTGTTCTCAGAAGTCATTAATATAATGGCAGACAAAGAAATATCAGTGATATCTGTGAACTCCAAGTCTTATAGTACGGAAGTTGCTCAACTGTATCCTGTGAACAGCTTAGGAAGGGACTATTATGTAGTCACTCCTTCTATTGGCCCAGCTGGGACTTTTCCAGAGTTTTCTGTTTTTACCCATCAAGGACCTAATGTGGTTGACATCCACGTGAAGAGCCAGGTGAAATTCAATGAGAAAATATATTCTGCAGGAAGCAAACTCACAGTGACCTTAAATGCTTTCCAAGGAATCCAGTTACAAGGATCAGGTGATCTTTCTGGTACCAGGATTGTCTCTCAGAAACCTGTGGCTGTCCTATCTGGTCACGTCTGTTCATGGAAGTACACAAAATGTAACCATGTGTTTGAGCAGCTCCAGCCAGTATCCACCTGGGGGACGACATTCATGGTTTCTCCTTTACCCTGGCAGACCAAAAGCGATATTCTCTATGTTTCAGCATCCCAAGCCACTGTCCTGACCTATCAGATAGGTGCAAATAAGCAGGCAGCTAAACTGGAAGGCGGTGAGGTCCTGCAGATTCTTGTGTTGCCCAGAAGCCCGGTCTACCTCTCAGCCAGTTCACCAGTACAGGTGTACTTCTACAGTACAGGTGCAAAATTCCAAACCCTTTACTATGACACCTTATTGATGGAGATTCCAGATGCAGACAGGTACAGTCGTGCGTACACTGTGAATGGACAGGCTGGCTTTCAGAACTTTGTTTTTCTGGTGGCAAAGACTACAGAAATTAATGGTTTCACGGTGGATGGCAAGCCACTGGTCAAGGTGCGATGGAATCCAATCCCTGGCACAGAATACTCTTGGGGAAATTTTGAGCTGCCATCAATGATTTTGACCTACAAAGTGGTACATCCCAAATCCCCTTTTTGGCCTCTTCTGCGTGGGCCTTGCAAATATGAACAGCTATGGGACACCTGGTGCTGCCCTGGAGAGTAAGTAGACTGTTTGTGTGGCTAGTACCTTTTTGGGCATTACTGGTGGAGGCAGTAAAAGAAATTTAGAAGAAAATGCTGTGCTTTTTAAGTACGGCTGCAATAGTTAAGCCCTCTGTTACCCTGATTTCTGGGGGTTCCATGAGGGACACCTAAGTGCACTCCAAATTACAAAGTTGGGAATTAGTCAAAAAACAAAGCTAGCAATATGAGAGGCAGGGCAACAAGTGAGATCTTTTACCCAATGTCTACGGGGTCGGGCCCGGGGTAAGGAGCAAACAGAAGTAAAATAATAATTGTTGTTTTTATTAAAATACAGCCAAACAAGTGTATGCAACACACTCATACAGACAACTACAGAAATAAAGGTTGGAGTTGGATAGAGGGTTTTTTAGAGGAGGTTTTGGTATGGGAAATACTTCCTGTCCTAAAGCCCAGGTGTCTGAAAAATATTCGTGGAAAGGGAGTTTCTCAGCACATGTAGCTGGGGGGAAGGCTGCTGAAAGAAGTGACGGCAAGGCGGGATGGAAGCCAAGAGTGATCTGAGGAAGCGCTCAAAGTCAGGGGTTCTTATAGGGGAAAAATTGGCCGTAGGCTAGTCTTTTCTCGGGGATAACAATAAGTTTTGGGCTGGAGACAAAGTCTCTGAAAGGCCAGTATTTTACATGTTTAAAGACCGAATTGTAATGAGTAGCCAGTATGCAAACGCAGAGTGCTTGACAGATGAGATTGGCTAGTCAAGTTACCTGCTTGGGGCAGGGAGTTCTCTGTAAGTAGCGTGCATACATAAGGTGGTACTTGCCTTGAGGTCTCCTGAAGCAGTGGGTTGGCTATTTCTGGTCTGCCTGTATTTGTTTGGAATATTATAGCAATTAGTGGCCGTGCCTGTATGCAAGCTTGTCTGGGGGCCTCGCAAGCACGTGGAGGACAGAGGGGTATAGTAAAACCAAATTATTGATATCAAAATGATATCTAATATCCCACAAGTCCAGGCTAGAAACTGCGGTAGCACCACTGCTATAGGACGTGTGCCTGTTCTAGGCTTGAGGGGTGCTTGGAGCAAGATGCCTTCACTCCTCCTTATATTTTACTTGTGCCATTTGTGTTGCCTTCTTTTTTGGACCCAATTTGAGTGCTATCCTCTGAAAGAAAATGGCAATGTAAGTGGAGGGTTCTGTTCCTTAAGAACATAAGAAGAACCCCAGTGGAATACACCATAGGCCTGTCTAGTTCATCTATTTTTTGGGTCAACTAATACCTGGGGAAGCCCACAAGAATACTTGAGGGGAGCAACAGCCTTCCACTTGTGTTCCTGACAGCAGCAACTTGTATTTGGAGAAATAGGAACTGACTTAACGCCTTTTAATAGCATTTTTTTGCTACTTTTATGTTATGGTGGATTGATTTCAAATGGTTTTCATTTTATGGGTAGTTTGATTTATTTCAATAATTTTCTAACAAGATCCAGAATAGTGTAGTGGTTTGAATGTTGAACTATGCCTCGGGAAAAATGGGTTCAGTTCCCATTAGCAATGGAAACCCACTGGGTGACCGTGGGCAAGTTGTATTCTCTCAGTCTCAGAGGGAGGCAAAGAGAAACCCCCTTTGAACAAATATTTCCATGAAAGTCCTGTGATAGGTTCACCTTGGGGTTACCATAAGTTTGAAATGACTTGAAGGCACACAACAACAATAAGCATTTTCTCTATGTTTTTACTCGTGTCTTGTATCTGCTTTTATTAGTTTTTCCTTTCCTTCTGCTATTAGAGGTATATGATTAGTGGTCATTGAGAGCAATATCTATAAATTTTGTCCAATGCCCTTTCAAAGCCATCTAAACTGCTGGCCATCTCTTCATATAGTAGTGGCAAATTTCATAGTTGACCGCACCTATGTAATATGTGAAGCACTATGCCTCGTCAAATGCATTGGAGCCCCCATCACTTGACAGAATGAGCCTACACTTAACTCTGACCATTTATCCCAACTAGAATATACCCATTCAATCAAAGCAATTTGAGGACAAGTGTTGACCCATTGTCAAGTTCCTCATTGATTCATTGGGTCTGCTCTATTTGGGAAACTAAGAAGGGGAAACTTTCCCTACTGCTATAAAAAAAAAGTCTTGCATGAAAAAACCCTCTTTTTTCCTGGAAGGATTTTCTTGGTTAACAAGGGGAAGACACAGGAAGGCTGCAAAGTGAAGACACTATCATCAAGTAGAATGGGACATTCTGAGTCCATGATAAAATTGCCATCTAGATACCCCTCTCTTTCATTACATGATCCTGAATTCTGGTTCTATGAAAGGAAGAGAAAAATCTTCACCCTCTTCATTTTCTCTTTCCCCCCTCTCTGCTCACAGGGTCATAAAGGGCAGGCCAACAGACAGAAAAGGCAGCACATGGTATCTGGAGCCTCAATGCTGGCAGATTCTTACCCTGGGTTCCTCAGGCTGGCAAACTTGGTTCTTTTTTTTAACCTCCCACAATGCCCCTAACATGGCATCATTCTGGGACATTATGGGAAACTGAAATGGTGATTCCAAGCTTCCTAGTTCAGGAAATAGGGAAGTTAGCAGAAAAGTATAAATAAGTTGAAATAAGTGTGGTGTATAAAAGAAAGCCACCTTGGGTGTGCCACATACTCCAGCCCCTAAAACCTCATATATTTCCTTATTCCCATTAGTTGGGAATATTTAAGGGCACATAACAGAAACAACAGCTAATTCACTTACATTTACATTGGAGGGGGAAAAGTTATGATAAATTGCTGTTTATAGGTTGCTGTGGGTTTTTTTTTGGGGCCCGGCTTAGATTTTCTCCTGACCTTTTGCCTGCATCTGTGGCTATTTTAGAGGATTAATCCTCTGAAGATGCCAGCCACAAATGGAGGCAAACGTAGGAGAAAATACTAAGGGAAACATGGCCTCAAAGCCGGGAAAAACCCACAACAGCCTATGGATTCCGGCTGTGAAACCCTTTGACTTTACATCAGTTACTGTTTAAATTTAAGGCCATTTCCACACAAGACTGTTATTATTTCAACATGCTATGGAATCCTGGATTTTACAGTTTCGGGAGGGGGGGGGGCCCCTGCCAAAACTGAAACCCCCAGGATACCATAGCATTTTAAAAGGGGAAATTGCAGTGCTATAACATTTCGTGCGGAAATGGCCTCAGTTAGATGCTTACCCTAAAAATCTTTTTGGGATGAAGCTGAAAATGTTGTTTATGATTTATGATTTTATTTAACTTGCTCCCCCAAACGTGTTTTATAATTTAGAGAGGACGGGGAAAAAACATCCTGCTTCCTTTTTCTCCATTTTTTATATCCTTTCTCTCTTGTATATCCTCCTCCTTTCTCTGTAGGTTTTATAAAGAAACTAGAGAATATACCTCTTTTCCCTAGGATTTTATTTTCTCATAGGTAATACTTGCTAAAAAGATTTCAATCCTGTGTCTTTAATTCTCCAAACTGCCTTGCCCAGCACCTGTAGTGTTCCCCCATTTCCTCAATCCAATCTGTATTTAGAGGTGTCAACATACTGAGGTTGGGTTCCGGGGGGGATACAGTCCTTGCTGCTCGGCCTCATCTCTATAGCAACCTGCCTATTCAAGAGCTCTCTGGCTAGAATTCTAAAAGCTCCTCCCTAAACTGCAAACCACAAGATTCCATATTATCATCTCAGGCAACCAGTCATATGAGGTCTTCACTTGACACAGCCAGTCATATGAAGTTGTTGCCTGCCTGACACAGAAAAATAAAATTCTTTCATATGATTAGCCCCAGGAGTTTTGCCCCTTTAATTTTTTTAGAAATTGGTGGGTTTAGGGAAAGATCAGTTATTTCAAAAGCCCCTTAACACAACTAGTGATACTTAAAAACCCCATAAGGCAACTCATCCCACAGGAATGAAAACCCGAACAAATATTTGACTCTTATGATCTAAGCATTGTAATTAATAAACCCTGAGGGACTAAGACAAAGCAAGAAGTAGTTCCACAAACATCCAAGGGAACTAGAGTTTAGCTAAAGAACCAGATGAGAAGTGTAAAATTGGTTAGTACTTTAATCAATGCATTACATAACTAATAAATTAATTCTGAAACTAGGTTAATGCACAGATACCCAACTTAGGTCAGCCACTTTTTTTAAAAAAAATGTTTTTAATTAAGTTATCCTGTTTCACTTAAAAAAATTGTAACTTAATAGATAACTGGTTTTCAATATTTCATATTACTTGTTGTTATGTGCCTTCAAGTCATTTCTGACTTATAGCAAACCTAAGGTAGCCTATCATGGGTTTTTCTGGGACTGAGATCATGTGATGTGTCCCAGGTCAACCAATGGGTTTTCATGGCTGAAGGGGGAATAGACCCTGATCCTCATGGTCAATGCTTAAACCACCAATGCTTAAACCACAACACCACACGGATTCCAATTACTGCTGACCACTGTCACTTCCAGGTAAATCTACCCCCCACTACTGAGAACTGCATCAAACCTGGAACACCAGCAGAACCAAGAGGCTTCATGCTTGGCAATGGGCTCATTGTTTGGATGTGAACCGTTGATGATTTTCAAGACAGTATTGACTTTTTTTTACAGCTTTGCTGGCCCCCCATTAACTGACCACTGAAGTTCTCTTTCCATCTTTAGAGGCACCAATACTAGTTGTGATCATGTTCGATGTCAGACAGGCCTAGAATGCAAGATGATCAATGGAAACCCGAAGGGGTGCCAGTCTCTGAATCTATCTGTTGGGCCTGGGGTGATCCACATTCCCGACTTTTGATGGCCGCAATTTTGACTTCCAAGGCACTTGTACCTACACTCTTTCCAAGACAACCGAGTATGACTTTGGGTTTCCATCCTTCCACATCTTTGCCAAGAATGAAAACAGGGGGAATAAACGTGTGTCCTATGGGGGGAAGGTGACATTAGTTTTGGGATTCATCATCACAGGGGAGATCAGAGATTGGTCATGTGAGGGTAAGTGATGGTGTTTTTATAAAAATTGCTATTAAAAAATTAAATACTTTTGGTATTGCTGTGTAAACATTATAACACAGCTTAAAAAATAAGAAAAAAAGGAAAGACAGCATCTAATAAAGTAAAAAAATTACATCAATGAAATAGTAGAATAAGTTCAAGAAAAAAATGGCAGAATCAATAAAATAAGCAGAATGATGGCAAACTGCTTTAATAATAAAAGCAAAAGAATTGCCTTCGATATAAAAGGGAATAACCTCCCCTGGAACATGCCAAAAAAATCTCTGTTTAAAAAACAACAATAACTCCCAAAGTGGGACTAACTAAATGACTTCTGCAGTATAATCTTGTGCAGAGCTTTGAAGTAATGAGTTTGGTGTAACAAGTTACCTGGGAAGCCCGAGGACATAATTGAATTTACATTAAAGAAGTGACATAAGGACTAGGAACAATGGCACACATAGTTTTTGGTACAGCAAATCATGTTTTTGGATTATTTTTAAGAAGTTATTTTCTGTGGGAATTTATATGCATTTAGAGAGGCATTATGAGCAGTTTCCCCCCCCCCTCCAATTTCATGGAAATTTATAAGGCTTTTTAATTTTTTTTTAATAACAAGTAATGAAGAAGAAACAAGGAGTATAACTGAGCCGGGATAAAGTGCTTTCTTAAATAAAACTCTCAGAATTTCCTGCCAACAGGGCCCAGGGGATGAAATTTTGGGATCCTGTAATTAAAGGGTGTGTTTCAGAGCTATGAATGAGGGACTGATTACTTTTATGGGCTTTATAATGCAATGAATTATTTTTAAAATGGGACTTGCCAAGCTCTAATTTTGAGAAAATCTTCCTACAGCCCACAGCCAATTTCCTCTAGCCCTCATTTTCCCTACTGCCCTAAGATCTGCTGAGGAGGCCCTTCTTTGGTCTCACCACCTTCACAGGTGCATCTGGGGGGAACAAGGAGAGGGTTTTTAGTGGCTGCCCCTGAACTCTGGAACTCCTTTCCCAAAATTGACTGTCACCCTCCCTATTTTCTTTCCACAGTCAAGTAAAGTTGTTTTTGTTCTGTTAAGCATTTAGTGGCCTGTGGTGGAATGTCTGGCTATTTAATTGTTTGCTGATGTGTATGGGAGTGTGAGTTTTTAATATGTATTTTAACTTTATTTTAATTCTTTTTGTCCATTTTTGTTTTAACTTTAATATTCTGGGGTTTTTGTTTTTTTTAATTGTTGTAAGCCGCTTTGAATTCCATCTGGAGAAAAAAAGCAAAGTATAAATAAAGATAATCATGATGACAAAAATGATAACAACAACATGCTACTAAAATTTTTTAAAAATCAAGTGTAGCAAATGGGGAAAAGAATGGGTGTATACACACACATGGATGAAGGCAGAAATCTTGTCTTAACTCCCCTGCCCTGGGGATTGGAGAAGATATTAGACCCAGAACTAAAAATCTCTGTCCAATACCAGAGAGAAAGGGAGGAGACCCAGAGAGTGGCGGGCGGGGGGGGGGGAGGGGAGGGGAATGAGAGAGGGGTCATAGAAAAAATTGAACTTTTTCTTGCTTCCAATAGAAAAGGGCCCCAAAAATGTAATTGTTTCTCATCTGAACTGAGCAAAACTCATTTCTAACTACTAAAGCAATGATTTTTCCTCCATTCCAATGCATTGATGGGATTCTGACATCCTTGCCCATCAATCTGAGCGGGGGGAAATTGCGTCTTGCACAGGTCACCTCTGTCATCATGACCACTGACTTTCAGCTCAGGGTATCTTATGACTGGAATCACCACCTCCGTATCACCCTCAGCAGTGCTTATCATGGGCTTGTTTCTGGTCTTTGTGGCAACAATAACGGGGATCCTGGAGATGACTTCCAAACACCAGCAGGAATGTTGGCTCCGTGCCATTGCCTTTGGCGAGAGCTGGGTGGTAAAGGGGGAAGTACTTCTGCTAACATTGCCATGGGCCTTGTAGGTTTCCCACCTGATCTGGTCAAAAAGTTGGATCCGAGTCCTATTGTGGCCTGATAACGGCAGTTTCCAATGGCCCCTTCACCCCTTGCCATGCTAAGGTGAATCCCACTTCCTTCTTTGAGAGCTGCGTCTATGATGTTTGTGCCAATGAAGGCCATAGGCCAACCCTGTGTGATGCCCTGAAAGCCTACGCGGATGCCTGCCAGAGAGAGGGAGTCCAGATTGGGGAATGGGGAGCCTCTGGATGCCGTAAGTATACAAGGGGAGCAGCTAGCTAGGGTGGCCAGTTTTTTTTTAGATGTTTGAATGGATACTGTGGTCATTTTGTGCAATAAAAGGGGAAACTAACAAATGTTACTTCATGTTCTCTTAAGCATTCTGGTGCATATTCCTTTTTTTCCACCCCCTTGTTTTATAAATCCCCCTCCCCCAGAAACACTTCTTGTCCAGTGAGGCTGGTAGTCCTCAGGGGCAATTTTTTTTTTGGAAGAGGGGTTATACCCTTTGTAGGTTTCCCCCCCCTTTTTTCCCTGAATTATTAATTCATTAATTATTCATTCGTTGTTGTTCATTCATTCATTCATTCTTGTGGAAAGTTTGGGAATTCACTGAGTGAAGTGATATTTTCCTCTTCTGTGTGGTCATGCCATCTTGGCCTTCGTAAAGATTTGTATGTGGGGAACCTGGGTTATTTTAGAATGTTTGATGAATCATCTCTGGCCTGCTATCTGAGAATCTGTGGTTGTGCCAGTGATTTGAGAGAAGGTCACTCACAGGGGAAAGTGCTCCCAAGTGCAGACCATGTGATGCATTCATGCTTACCCCAGCTGACCTGAAAATATAATTGCTGCTTAGTGCTGGCAAAGGGATGCAATGCAGAAAACAGTTCACACAGGCAGACAGACTTTTTCAGATCAGCTGAGAAAAAGATTCACCTATCCTTTCTTGCAGCTAGCAATAAGGGCCAATTTTGGCAGCTGAGGTGGAGACTGGAAATTTGATTAAATGGTTTGAGCAAAGAGCCCCCCCATACCTCCTCTGTTTTCTGTGTTTGGACTACAACTCCCTTTGGTCCAAAGTAGCATAGCCAATCATATTTTTTTTTGATTGGGTCACTAGTTTGGTAGGGGTGGGAATGCTGAGCCTTTCTGTATTGGATTGTAGAAAAGTGTTAGTGTCTCCTTTTTCCCGTTAGCTTTTGAATAATCTTAGGTTTTTTGTGTGAGCACACACACACACACACACGTATACATCCCAGATTCTTATCAGTCCCGGACAGCATGGTCAGTAAAACTTTTTCTAAGCACTAGTCATTAGGTAGAGAGCCAGCATAGTATGGTTTCAGCAGTGGATTGTGACCCTAAAGACTAGATTCAATTCTTCAGTCACCCATGGACACCCAGTGGTTAGTTGGGCCAGATTTGTTCTTGACTAAACTAGACCCACTGACTCCCTCAAATTAATCTACATACTGCTCACTGTACATCCATTGATTGAATGTGTCAGCTCTATGGGGTCCCAACAGGATGAGAGCCTTTTTAGCAACAGAGAGCCTCTAATAGCTGCCATGTGGTAGCCATTGTCCCCCTTCACCAGACAGAATATCCTGGAATGTTAGGTAGAAAGTGGGTGAGAGGGAGCCAACCCTTCCCTCCAATTGTCTATGTTGCTGATCTGCTCCATGTTATGCTCACCATTGTGATTCCCCCCGTTTTTGCACAGCTCTGGAGTGCCCTCCAAACAGTGAGTACCAGCACTGTGGAACAGCCTGCCCCGCCACTTGTGTGGATGATCAACAGTTCTGCCCGGCTGTGTGTGTGGAAGGCTGCCAGTGTAAAGGGAGGTTTTGTGCTGAGCCAGGGATATGCATTCCCAAAAGCAGCTGTGGATGCTTTATGAAGGACGCCTCTACCCCCTGAATGCCAAGTTCTGGGCTGACGATCGGTGTTCCAAGCTATGTGTGTGCAACCCAGCCACAAGGGGGGTGGAGTGTGCACCCAGCACTTGCAAAGTCACAGAAAAATGTGACTACAGAAGGGTGTGCGGGGATGTTACCCTGTTGGCTATGGCAACTGTTCTGCCACGGGAGACCCCCACTATCTTACCTTTGACAAATACAAATATGATTTCCAAGGGGCCTGTGACTATGTACTGTCTGAAGTGTATCAAAACTTCAAGGACGTGACGTGGTTTGGTGTGTATGTACAAAATGAGTACCGGGGGGAAACGACACGTGACCTGGACTCGGAGTGTGCAAGTCAACGTCTATGATACTGAGATTGTCATCAGCAGGCAGTATCCTGGCAAAATCTTGGTAAGTAAGCTTCCCTTGGTGAACGCCTAGACTGATCTTCAGCAAATTATCCCGCAATCCACTGCCTTTGTCATCTACCTCTAGGCCAGTTGCCTAGTCTTTGGGGAAAATTAAACCTGACATCTGTATATTGTGACCCCCCCTCCAAAAAGCCTGATAACCCCTAAAGGACTATGAAGTATGGCCAGCTGACTGCACTTGGTTTAACTGGTTGCAAGTTTTAGGGTTCCTAGGCATTAAGACATGGCTTGTAATGCCAAAGTTATTATAATGAAGATTACATGTCATGTTCTGGAGAATTCCTAGTTCCAGTAATTAGGCTTAGTGGTTTTCAAAAGCTTTACTCAGGAACCGTGAAATAACAGCAGCAGATTCTGGCTGTTGTCAAGACTAAAGAACTATTGGATTTGCTGTACTTTGTAAGCTGTAACATTATGAAGTTTGCAAGCGGAAGCATACTGTCTGAAAACTTTTTCTCACACTCTCATCCTGCCTGCCAACTTATGACTTTGCAGCTGAATCTATTCCCTCTTATCAAAGTGGATTAAAGCAACATTGGCTTTACTTGGCATGGCAGTACAGGACATCACATTGCATGACAGGGAGAGCAAAGCCAGCCTGACATTAGTTTCTGTGTTGATGTTTTCTCTAAGTCTTCCTCTTCATCTGTATAATCTCAACATTCTTTCCCTTCTTCATAGGTTGGTGGTTTGTTTAACCCCCTTTCCCTTTCAGCTCAGCTGGGGGGAAACTCAAGGTATTCAAGCAAGGCCTCAATGCTGTGGTCCAGACCAACTTTGACCTTTCTGTCAGATTCAACTGGGACAGTAATTTCTGTCACCGTGCCCAGCACGTATGCAGGCCTCCTGCATGGTCTGTGTGGGAACTTTAATGGAAAAGTAGAGATGATGCCCTTGTGCCTGGGAGATCCTTGTTCCCAGTATCCCAGTATTTGGCATCAGCAGCACTAAGGAATATGACTAAGCTGCAATGAGATCATCGATCCCAAATGCCCAGGGCTGGAAGCCATAGCTGAGCAGCAAGGTGCCTCGGGCAAGGACTGTGGACTCATTGTTGCCAAGGATGGGCCTTTCCCGGGGAAAGCCATGCACGTATTACCCAGAAGGCACTTTTCTGGATTGCATCTATGACTACTGTTTTTTCAAGGGACATTTCGCTTTCATCTGTGCTGGAATCTCCAGCTACGCCATCGCTTGCCAAACTGCTGGGATTACTATATACCCATGGAGATCTTCAACCTTTTGCCGTGAGTGCTGCATGATCCAAACCAGTTCCCCTGGGGGGAAAGGGTAAGCCCCTTTTCCCGTAGTATGGGGGGGTAAAGAGATGAAGGGACAGTTTAAATGAGGAAACAGGTTGCAAGGATTTTGTTTTTTTTTCCTTTAAGATTTAAAAACCTAACAAAAGCTGGTATGTAAAGTGTTGGCTTGTACTGCAATACAAGTAGGGATGGCAGCTAGTTAAGTCTGGATATTTATTTCCTGGATAGAACAAAAAGGTCTTCAAGTTACAAGAGTGTAGGTATCCTCATGATGAAGCTTGCAGAAGTGCAATATATATATATGTGTGTGTGTGTGTGTGTGTGTATTAAAAACTGTAAGCTTGCAAGGGCTTCCCCTCCCCAAAACATTTAACAGAGAATGCTAATAGCCATAGAATGTTGGATGTCTGTTAAAAAAAGGGCACCTAAAGATGTGGACGGGTGATAGGGGGGATGAATGGAAACATTTGGAAGAAAAAATAGCTAGATGACTGGAATGTAGTAGAAGCAGTTTTGCCTGTTGCTAGTTGGTGCATTGTGGTGATGCTCTTTTTTTTGGAATCTTTATTTTGGTAGTACATTTATTAGGCCTACCAAGAAGGGAAAAAAATTTCATATGCTAGCTTTTGAAGTTAGCATTGTGATTTTTTGGCACAGAACAGGAGCAATTATGATTTTGCAACTTTTTGGTTGACCTAATAAAGGTATTATCTCAATACAGATTTTGGGTTTTGTTTTATGCTCAACATGGCTAACTCTGCATTCCTTTTGAAGATCATACTTTTAAAAGTAACAAACTAAAGGGGAGCAGATAATCTAAATAGTTAATGAGAAGTTCCTATAATTGAGAGTCCAAGAATAAGAATTTGGATCAGACCAAATGTGCACCTAATTTGGAATTTGTTTCCTGTGGGGGCCAGTGCCTTTGATACCTATGGATGGTCCATAGCAGGGCATACCCAGGGGACTCTACAGAGCACAAACTGTTCTGTCTTCCAATGGAGGGCAATACCAACAAGGTCCAAGAGAAGTAACTCTAGGGGGGCTGCCCCTGCTGTTCCCTCTTCTCCTATACACCACATCGTTAGCTGCTGAAGGAAGCCTCTGGTGTGGGTTTTTAGGCCTCAATTTTTTGGGCCCCTGCATTATGACACAGGAATGTATGAGGCATCCCTGGCCATTCTCTGGAGGGTCAATGGGATGTAGTGGTTTGAGTGTTGGACTAGAAATCCTGGAAACCAGGCTTTGAATCCTACTTTGGCCACTGCATGACTTTGGGAGGGCACACTCTTTCAGCATCAGAGGAAGGCAATGGCAAACCCTCTTTAAACAAATCTTGCCAGGGAGATCCTTTAGGGAATCACTTGAAGCACACAACTACAACAATCAAGGCTCTCTGTTTTTGTCTGCAGCCCTACCCTGTCCTTTAAACAGTCACTATGAAGTTTGTGCCAAGGATGTGGGCCCAAACTGCAGCAGCCTCTATGTTCCAGCAACTTGCCCTGCCAAATGTGAGGAGGGCTGTGTCTGCAACGAGGGCTTTACAAGAGCAACGATCTTGTGTCCCAATAGCCCAGTGTGGCTGTTTCCATCAGGGACGATACTATCCCGCCTCGGAGTATTTCTACCCAAGTTGCAAAGAACGCTGCCAGTGCCAGGCTGGTGGGGAAAATGGTGTGCGAAGTGGTCCGCTGCGGCCCTGCCAAAAGGCAAACTGGGGACAGTCCCAAATGTCATCCAACTGGAAAGGCCACCTGCTCTGCAATTGGCAGCACTTATCTCACCTTTGATAGCCTCTCCTTAAATTTTAGGGCACCTCACCTACCTCCTTGCCAAACTGCAGGAAAAGAATGTGGATTGACACCCATCAATGTTGTTGTAGAGAATGAAGCCTGGCTGGTGGGGAGATCACTGTTATCAAGTTGGTCCGTGTACAGATCGTAGGCATTGAGCTTACTCTGCTGAGGAACAAAGCAGGAAGCATAATGGTAGGTCATGTAATGCTAGCTAATGAACAATAATGGAGTTAATTTTCTCTCCACTGGTGGGTACTCAAACAAGAATAAATTATGGATGTGCAGCAAACTTTGAAACTATCACCATCTTTTCTAGGATATATAACACAGAGGGGTAGATCTTTCTGGGTAGTTATTCTTTGTGAACCAACCTGATTTTAAAATTTTAGAATCATAAGGTTCGAAGAGGCCCCATAGGCCATCAAGTCCAACCCCTCACCTGCTATGGCATCGAGTTGAGTTCCTAAGCAGGTCTGGTCCATTTTTGAAGATGTCTAGAAAAAGAGACTTCACCCTTCTCCAGGTAGTTGGTTTTCTTGGGAAAAAGACAGCACTTACTTTCAAGAGCGTTCTTCTAATGTTAAACTGAAATCTACCCACCTGTAGAAATTCTGTTGCAATCTATTCTCCTGTACCCTTCTCTGAGGCAGCGAACAACAAACCTGCACCTGTCTCTCTGTGGCAGCACTTTTGTTTTTAAGGAGTACATCATGTCACCTAGAGTGCAGTCATGCCATATAAGAAGAAGTGTATTCATAGGCAAAAGAGAGTTTTAGGCTAGGTATAGATCTGTTTGCCCAAATAATGCTGGCATTACTATGGATGAGTTCTTATGACCCTAAATGCTTCAGTTTGTGCTTACAAGGTAAGTAAAGATAGCAGGTCATATTGGCATACCCGGGATTTAGGGTTTTTTTTACACTGGGGAGTGAACTCTGTTTCCACCCTCCACACATTTTTCACTAAACCATTAAATTTTAATGGTTGGGCAGCAATAATACATGTGCCTTGTTTTCAGAATAGTTGTTGCTTCCCCACTCCCAATTTTAGTTGTAAAGCAGCAACTGTAGCAGCAGGAAAGACCTATCAGGGGCCACAGAATTGGTCAGGAGCCACATGTGAAATTCCTGGGTAAAAAAAAAATTCCATTAGATGATAAGGAAATGCACCATTGTTCTAATGATGTTTGTGTACACTGGTATTTAGAACCATAAAAAGTGGTTAGATAAATGTAGAGCTTGAGCTTCGTCAAGTTACCATTAATTAACTCAGCACTGAAAAATGGAATTTCTAGGCAAGCCATGGGATTTATGGAGAATGGTTTGGAGGGGCTCTGTAGATCCTAAGGGGCAATTATTTTTTCTGATTGGCAGCTAAACTAATGAGGAGAAAGCTTGTGGTATAATTAAAGTAAAAAGCCTTGGGTGATCCTGACATGCTTCTTGGGGGGTTTGGATGTGTATGTTATGCAGCTGAATCATGATTACTTCACACAGAAATTGTAATGTAACCAGATTTAAATTTTCCCAAAAAGGAGATAAAAAGGGTATATTGGGTAGCAGGGGGAAAACTTCCTTTTTCTTTTTTTTATGCTCACCCCCTGCCCGGCAAATGTTTAAAGTAAGTAGCCTGTAAATAAAAAAGGAAAAAAATGGGAATATTAATCCAATGCTATAATCATGGTGTATGTAGGGATTTTTGAATTAATTCCCTTCTGTCCAACTGAAAAAGAAATTTGTTTATTTTTATAAGTTCATGTGAAATTAAAAAAAAAAAAAAAAGGGAAATAAACAGAGTACTGCCCCTCCTAGACCATGGGAACATATAGCATCCATTTTCAGAAGTAGAATACTCTGAGTGTGTTTGTATATAATTATGTTCTCCCAATATATTCTTTTCAATGCTTCATTTTTGGAAAGGATGTCTGGGAGAAAGCAAAGGTCAATGCCAATCATGTAGTTCTCATTAATCTGCAAGGTGTACCTTACTCACCCGGATATGCCTTTTATTCCTCCAGGTGGATGGAATATTCCATCACCTTCCTGTGAATTTTTGGATGGGCAAGTTGAATTTTTCAGCATGGTGTCAACATTGGGATACATAGTGCTTTTGGGTTTGCACTGAGCTATACCTGTTTAACCATGCGAGAATCACCATTCCCAGCACCTACAAGGGTCAGCTGAGGGGCTTGTGTGGCAACTACAATGGACAGAAGGATGATGATCTTCAGCTCCCTGATGGCAGCATAGTATCTGATGTGGCTGCATTTGTTGCTGCCTGGAAAATCCCAGTCCCTGGTGTATCCTGCCCAGATGGATGTGCTGGACCCAGCTGTCCAGTTTGTGAGCAGGAGAAGGAAGGCTTTTTTAAGCAGCAGAGCTTCTGTGGGATCCTCACAGCATCGGATGGGCCTTTCCCGGAATCCATGCTGTTGTGACCCCCGGTGTCCTGGACAATTGTTCTGAATTGTGTATAAGTGGTGGGGATAAAAAACCATGTGCCAGACCATCCAGAGCTATGTGACTGCTTAGGAAGCCAAGGTCAACATCCAGCCTTGGAGGAGCCCGTCCTTTTGCCGTGAGTAGCAATTGGACTTGCTGATATCTTCTTTGTTTTAGAATAATAGAATCATGGAGTTTGGGAAAGGCCCCGTTGGCCAATGTTCCCCAAACCCCCTGCTCAGTGCAGGATCTATGTAAACATCCCCTAGGTAGCCATCCACCCTCTCATTGAAGATGTCCATAGAAGAAGACTCCAGCACCTCTACCCTCCTTTTAAATTCAAGCCATTAACCTGGTCCTACCATGTGAAGGAGCATCCTTTTTTTGACAGCTCTTAAATTTAAAAGAGTGCAAACATGTCACCCTAGTTGTCTTCTTCACGAAGCTGAACAAGTCTAGCTCCTTCAACTTTTCCTTCTCTGTTTTGTTCTCTATGCCTGTTATCATCCTTTTCCCCCCTTTTTTGAACCCGCTCCAAGCTCCAACAAATTGTGTACAAACATGGGTACATAGAGGCTGCAAAATGGGCCACATGACTCCCATAGGAATGGCTCCCATCTTTGTTACTGAAAAGCCTATCTCACCTATCATGCTAGGGGAAAAGAATGAGATGTCTGGCAATTAGGTAGTGATTATTTGGTCATAGCCCAGAAGTTCTCTGCTGTGGTCAGGATCATGTATCCTCCACCCCACCCAGGCAGGAAATTAATTCTACTGCCTTTGCTCTACCAAGTTCCTTTCTACCCTCAGTGATTAACCTCCTCTCCTATTTCTCCTGCAGCCCTGACTTGCCCAGCCAACAGTCATTAAGATCTGCTCTAAATCTGTGAAACGGGTGTGCCGGGCTACGGATCACATTCAGTGTCCAGAGAACTTTCAGAAGGCTGCCAGTGTGATGATGGTTTCTTCTTTGATGGCCACAACTGTGTGTCCTTGGACAATTGCGGCTGCTTTGAGAAGGACAATACTTCCCGGTATGTGAAGAGGAAGGCTATGTTGGGTGCTAAAGAATTCTTGAACTGTGTTTACAATAGCCTTTTAGTCTTATTTTTTGGATTCATTTGGCATTGGCCATTTGATTTATTCAAAGGGATTCCCAACCCGCTTACTAAGGACATGAGAGTAAATATGGGCTAGGGCAACTGTAGATTTAATATTTAGCATATCTTGGAAAAGGAACATGTAGTGGAAAGTTCTGTCAGCGTTATGCAATGTTTTCTCTCTTCTTTTGTCCTCCCCCCACCCCGCTGCAACAAAGCCTTTTCTGGCTGGCAGAGAATGGGTGGTAGCCGAAAAGTGTCCATCTGTATTCCTCTACCTTGAGACACAGCCCTAAAGCATAACATTTGTTCCTACATTCAGCTCCTGGAACATAGTTGGGTCAAAGGTGGACTTTTATTGCTAGCCTGTTTATCTTTTCTGTCCCCTTTTTGGATCAGATTCATGGAGTCAGTTTTCACTAAAACACTGCTGTCCTCCCTTCACATTTATGGGTTTGATTCTTTCAAATTTGATTATTCATGAGGTACCCATGCTTCCCCCGCATTCTCCTCCTCCCATACCCTGGCATTTTGCTGGCATACAGAAAGAAGGCAAGGACACCAAGGCAAAAGGTAAGGAAATGTTGAGGGAGCTGGAGACATGCATGTGTGCTTTCCTTGTGCCACCTGACTCTTCCCTTCTATTTCTTTGCCTCTGCCCTGGCACTGAGAATTGCACCAAGGCAAAAGTAAGGAATGGGGTGGGGCACACACACTCCTCCTTTCTCCCCTTGGGGCTTCCCCCTCTCACTCTTTTTCCTCTGGCCTGGGTGCAGAGAAGGAAGGTTCTCACATGAGAGCCCTGGAAGGGAATGGGAGGAAGTTGTGGTGGTGAGAAGTTATTTGTGATTTTTCCACTTTTGCAAGGTTTCTGCTCCACCAACCATCATGGATGTGGAGGGACCACTGTAATTTATCGGTAGCTAGTATGATATGGATTTGGTATAAAAAAAGCTTTTTAGTACGGCTTGTGGTTGCAATGAGAAGCTTTCCCCCTCCTTATGATTTCTGCTTCTAATTATTTTTCATTATAACCTTACTGAGGAACTGTCCCTTAATCTTTCAGTCTCTGTGCCTCATAGAGCATATATTAATATGTTGAAATATTATTGTCCACTATGTGATTCTTACCTGTATAAATTGAGTCTGACAAGTTGCAACACCAAAAATAAACTATGAGATAGGATTGACAGCAGAATCCAGTGGGCCTCCACTTACCTCACTTTGATAATGACTCCTCTGAGATATGGAACGCTTCTGGTCCCATTTTGGATGAGGAAAGATCAACCTGTAATTTGAATCCATTGGATTGTGTCATAGCCTCTGGAGCAGCAGAAAATGAAGATTGGCCTCTTTTCTATGTGACACCACTTCATGTGTTTAAAGATAATGATTATCTGGCATTGGGCTTTCCTAGCCCTCCCCCGCCGACATAGTGCTTGATCAGTCTGAAGCCAGATGATCATCTTGTTTGTTCCTTGCTAAGAAGCACCTGCATCTGCTGAGGAAACTTGATGCGTGGGTATGGTGCAGCAAGCAACATCATCACCATCATGGTAGAGATGACAAGGTCAGTGTTAGGAGGATCAGCAAGATCAGAGATGGGATCTTCTGGGTTCATGAGAGCTGCCCAGCCTTGTTGATCTCTGTGGTTAGGCTGGCAAATAATCTGGCTCCATGAGATGTTGTTAATTATTGTCGAGTTGGATATTTCATCTGGGAAGAACTGGTGGAACCTCCACTGTAGAGATGAGCTGAAAAGGTTACTTTTTCCAAGTTATGCTGTACAGGTGCAAAAAAGACAGTTTCTGATTGCAATTTGCTTTACTGTGGGACACTGTCACCTCTGAGTGGTTTTGAAAGATGTTTTCTGTTCCTTTTGTCTTATGTGTGGATGCCTTTCCTGACATGAAGCCTAATGAACCTGTCCTGCTGAACGACTGCAAGGAGAAATGCATCTGTAGTGCAGCTGGAGGTGTCATCTGTGATGCCAACACTTGCTTAGAGGATGAAACCTGTGTGGTAAAGGATGGTATCCTGCAGTGCTATAGAAAAGGTAAGAATTTTTTGCCTATGAGCCCACTGTGGGTAAAGGGAACCGTTGCTAAATTATATTTTTAAAAGGGTGGGCTGAGCAGTGCTGAATCACACCTCCCACAGGCCACATGTGGCTCCTAAATTTTTTTTGTGGTCCTTTGAGCCTCCAGGAATGGCAGCTTGCCTTAAAGTTGTCTCCAACCCCACAACCTTCCAATGAAAGGCCTTTAAAGAAGCCCTGGTGGTACAGTGGTTAAATGCTGGTACTGCAGCCACAAGGTTATGAGTTAATCCTGCTGGGCTCCAGGTTAACTCAGACTTCCATCCTTCCACAGGTCAGTAAATTGAGTATCCAGCTTGTTGGAGTTAATTAGCTAACACATATTGTACACCGCTTGAAGAGTGCTTAGCCGATAAGCCGCATAGAAATACACATGCTATTGCTATTTCCCCCAAATTTGGGATTTGCAGCTCCACCTAAAAGGTCCCCTGAATGGAAACAAGTCCCTGTCAGAGCTGTTGATGACGAGAGAGCTGTTGGTCCCTGTGGCTCTGGCTGGAGATAAGTCCTGCAGCTCAAGAGCCCCCCCTACTGCCATGGACCAAGCGGGCTTGGACATTCCTTTTTAGCATGGTCCTCAACTCACCATAGAAGGTAGAAATCTCTTTACAGGGGGCATAAACCCCTACTACCAAAAGGAGTTCCATTCCATGATTATTTCAACTCCCACAAACCTTTCCGTTAGCATCCGTAATTAAAGATTTAACATAAAGGCCACACCTCTTTTTTTGACCGATGCTGTAATTTAAATTTCTTTCAAGCTGGTGTAGTTTTTAGACTCTTTTGATTTGATATGATTTTCCTGAAGACCCTCTATGCTCAAGTTAAGTTTTTTTTTTTTTTAAAAAAATAATGAAATATTGTTTTTTCTCTTGACCATTGAGTTCGTCCATGTACATTCCATGTCAGAATTGAATGTTGCATCTCTTTTTTTTCTTTATTTGCTCAGTTCCATGTCTGCTAATCCAAATCAATTAGACTAATCTCTGTTTCTTTCGTCTTCTCTTTGTCAGTTACCTTAGAAAGTATTTTTAAGATCTATCTTTTCCTTCTTTTCCCCCCATCGGCCTCCAATTGTGTCCAGTACATTTCAGATGCTATACTATGCTTCTCCAAATCTGTTTCATATCTTCTTAGAAAATCTTGGGCTTTCTGTATTAAGTCAAAATCTTTGATCCTTAAAGGAAAATATTACCCCTCCACCCAAATCCCCCCTAACGTAATTTGGTTGGCTTTGAGTTATAAGACAATAAAGTCATAATCTTTTCTTTTCCTTAGGATTCTAACTGGAATTTCTCATAAAATTATGAGTTATTTATTCCAGTTTTCCCAAGGGATTCCTATTCCTCCAAGACTTTTTTGAATTGATTTCTTAGTGAAGTGGACTACTATGTCCCTTGGAAGATTTTTCCCCAACTCAGCCAATTAACTCTATATGTGGTGTCCAGTTTTTTTTCCATATCTTCTTCAGTCACATCTAGGAAATAAGCCAGTAGAATCATTACCCTTTTTCTCAGCTCCTTATTTGTCTTCTCTTCCAAACTTCGAATTCTAATCCACAACTCCATTTGCTAACCAAAGCTAACTTATCCAATTTTTTGAATATCAATCTTTGAAGAATCCACTTTTTTTTTAAAATATTAATATCTCTTTAATTAAATCTGTATCTTTTTTGTTAGTAATGATGCCTTTCTTCATTTGTTCTAAATTACTCTGCATCTAGCCATTTGACCCTTCAGTTCATTCAAATCTTGTCTAATTTCCGCCATATAAGCTCTCATTTCATTCACGAACTTCTTTTGATAATTGGGATTTTAAAAGTTTCTTCCTTGTGGTTCAGTTGCTCTTGCTTTAACAGACCTCATTTTATGCATTTTTTTAAATAAACAAAACTCAATATATTATCGAAATTATACGGTGAATATATACCAAATATATTGAGGATGTATATCCCTTTTAAGGGAAAGAGTATCACAGAGCCCCTGGTGTTAAACTCATATTGAAGGGCCATTTTTAACTGTTAAAAACTTTTAATGTGATTGTTATGTTGTTGTTATCCACCCATATTATTCATTCACTTCAAATACTAAATTCCATCTAAATTAATACATATTACCAAGCCAGGTCTTTAAAAAAGAGGGAAAGAGTGAATAATTATATGTAGTCCAGTTCAACAAATGCAAAAAATTATTTAGTATATTGCCATTTTAAATTACTTAGATTCTACATAGTTTAGTTACTTCCTTGTTATAATGGTCACATAGTAATCATCATCATCATAAAATTGTAATGGTCAGATAAATCCCACCAATACTTGAATACCTCCCTCTCTCAATCTCATTAAGGGGAAAAAAAGAAAAAACAATGACAACAGCAACAAAATCCTGAATCTTCTTCCTTCTCTCCTGGATTCTTTTTCTTTCTCTACCGTTAGTACTCAGACTTAAACCGGGCTTAAATTTCTTCCTGTTGCATCAGACATCCTCAGACCTGCTCCTGTTTCGCAATAGCTAGCACTGGCCTAGTTCTCCTAAGAGGAGTTCCCCATTTTACAATAATAAGGGCATCCCAGTATCTTTTTCTTCCCTTTTCTTTTCTTCCTCTCTTCCCCTTTCTCCCCACAAGAAGGAATGAAGGACAAGTCCACAAAAAATGTTCAAGCAGCAAGCTTTTTCCCAAAGCTCTTAACTCCAGGGAGCAAAAGAGGTGTAGCAAAGTGTAACAAAATTAAATCAGAAAAAAAGGAAGAAAGAACAAACAAACAAACAAACAAACAAACAAACAAACAAACAGAGCCTTTGGTCACTTTTAAGATCCAATTTCAAAGTCTAAAGTCAAAAATCCCTTAACCAGTAAACAATTAGCAGAGTGCCTCAAGGATAAATCTGGAAAGCACAAAAAAACAAAAAAGAAAATGAGATGTTCCACTTCAGATTTTAAAACACTCACTATCCAATTCCATGTCTGGGATCAGCTGCATTCTCTCCTTTAGAAAAAAGAGGGAAAAGCAAACAGAGCGACGGAAAGACACAGTAATGCATGCCAAATGAGTTGTTCCCTAAGTTCCTGCTGTCCTCATAGGAATCTTCTAGTAAAGAAAACAGCTCATCTTCGATTATTGAAAGACAAAAAAGAAATTTGGCAGCTGGGATGGAGGAAGGAAATCCCCCCCTTTCCAAACTGCTATGGCACACTGAAAAGGGTGATGGAGGCCAATTAGGTGGCCAATTCCAACCAGAACAGAGGTGGGGGGGCAGATCCTGGCTTTTTGACACTCACCTTAACTCTTGCTGCACCCTCACTCCTGGAGTGCAGAAAATGGCTTCTGTAAAGAAAAACTGCTGGCAACCAACAGCAGAGGCGGTTTTCAGCACGAAGTGGCAAAGAATCTGTCTCTTAACTCAATGCGAGCATTTCTATCATGCTGCAAATAGCCTCTGTGAGAAAGTGAGTGTTTTGCCAAAAGCGATTAGCCAGTTCACCAAGGGGGCTCTTTTTAGAGGATCTGAAGGCAGCAAAAGACACCAATTATAGGTAAAAAAAAATCAAAGATTTATTTAAAGTGAGCATTTAAACAGCATAAGCATGTCAGCAGTATTACATACAGTTACAGATAAAATCCACTTTAAACCCATCATGCCTAGATAACATAAAGATAGATGGTCTCATTGGCAATTCCTTAATCAGCCACTGGGAGGACCCCAAACAGAAAGTGGCAAAGGAGACCCCTCTGGTAGCCAATATGAACAGCACTGCAGCTGTCAGCCCATGCTGAGCTCCCCCCTTTGAGAACACAGTTCAGGGTGCATTTATACCCCCTGTCAATGTCACAGACCTGGGCAGTGAGCCAGCCCAGAGAAGGGGTTGAAGCCAGCAAAGTCCAGCCAGGAGGAGACAAGCAAGCACTTTACCAAGGGATTTTTTCCAAGCATCCAGCGAAAGCTTTAGTCAGAGTTCCAAAAGCCAAGGGTAAGAATAATTCAAGGTAGGGAACGGGTGCTGGGAATGAGGAACAGGCAAGATGAGGGCTTGAAACAAGTTTGCCACAAGCAAAGGAAAGCTTTAGGCAGGCAGTTACGTAGCCCAAGACACAGTTGTGGCTAGTCACTGCTTCTTAACTTAAAAAAGAGAGCCTCCCTTTGCTCAGCTCTTTTGATTTTCTCCTTTTTTGTGGACTGATTGGCACAGGCTCCAAACCATCTTCAGAATTGGATACCTGTTGCCCAAAAGGAGCAGGCAGAGGAACATCCAAGCCTGCTTGGTCCATGGCAGCGGGGGGAGCTCTTGAGCTACAGGACTCATCTCCAGCCAGAACCACAGGGAACAACAGTTGCTGCTCGTCATCAGCAGCTCTGACAGGGGCCCTTTCCGCACTGAGTTTTTAGCGCAAGCGGGGGGGGCCGGCAAGCGCAAGAAGGCTCGTCCAGGTGCCGTTCCCCCCCCTTCCTTCCGCGGGGAAGGAACCAGCGGGGAAGCGGCACCAAAGGAGGCTTGCCGTGCAAGCCGCCCCCCCCCCGTGCGAAGCGGGAGACCTCGCCCCGGGTTCCCCACCCTGCGCACGAAAAGCGGGCGGCGTCGCGCCGGATTCCTCCCCGCGCGCGCGGGGAAATGGGCGTCGCCGGTCCCCCCCGCGCGGGGTGCAAAGCGGGCGGCGCGTCCGTCCCCCTTCCCCCCCCGCTCCTTCCTTCCGCAGGGGCGGAGGGAAGGAAGCGCGACCCGGCCGGCCCCCGGGGAGGCTCCGCACAAAAGGTAAGTGCGGGTGGCTGGGACTTTGCGCGAGCGGGGGGTGATTTTCGCTTGTACGCGAAACAAACCCGCACCGCGCCGTTTCAGCCCCGTGAGCCGGGCGGAAGTGGGAGTGCGTCGTGCGGAGCGACGCTCCCACTCCCGCGAGGCTCACGGGGCTATCGCGCGCAAAACCCGTGCAAAAAGGGCCAGGGGTACTTATCACACTGCCTGGCCTGGAAGCAAGCGCCTTCCATAGAATCTGCAAGAGTTCTAACACATCGGGGAGAAGCTAACTTCTCCCCATGCCCATTGTCTGGTGCTACTTTGCTGCTGGCCTCAAGCCAAGAGCAGCTACCACTTAGCAAGTTTCATCTGCAATTTTTGTTTTGTCTCCATTTTAAGCTAGCAAGTGTACAGAGTCCTTGAAATTGAGAGGGCAAGGCAAAAGAGAAATCAAGCCAACAGTGTGCTTAATTATGCAGAATTTTTAGCAGTAGCAGCAGTGGCAGAGCTTGGAGTGTGAGTGTGGGGCAAAAGGGGAGCAGGGCTACGGTGAGTGGGGGTGTGGCCGGGCTTGTGGGGGTATGGCTGGTACGAGCTGGTATGTCCCAAAAACATTGCTACCCAGGGTGAAGGCCGCCCCCCCCCCCCACCCCCACCCCCTTTCCTACGCAACTGAATAGCAGACAGAAACTTAAAGCAGAGTTTTCCAAACTGTGTGTTGTGACAGGTTAGGGTGTCGGTTGCAGTGTTTAAGTGTATTGTGCAAACGTAAGAGGGTGAGGGGCTACCTCCTGCCAGGCCGCCCTGGGCTATGAAAGACCGGGGGAAGGGTGGTGGCAGGAGGTAGGTTTTGGTGGAGGGGCTGCCCCCACTTGTGAATTTCTTACTGAATTTCTGTGTATAAAATATACATGTTAAAAAAGTGTGCCACCAAACAAACATTTTGGGGAAGCTCTGACTTAAAGCATGGAAGAATACCAGAAGCAACAGTATGAGCAACTGGATATGGAAGAACAAACTGGGGTCAGGACATTCCTATACCTCCTCAAAATTCTTTTGGTTATTTTGGATACAGTGAGAGCAGCCTTGGCAGGGCATTTTAAATAAATTGTTACTGGGTATTCATTCCCCCATTTAAAAGATTCACAAGTAGATCTTCTTCACTCCATATAGTCCTGGTCCTGAAAGTGCCTTTTAAAAATGAAAGTCGATTTAAAGCTGTAAATACCTTTACACACATAGCATCCTAGCAATTTTTAAAATCCTGTCCATCACAAAAAATACATAAATTTAAAAAAGAAAAAAAACCCCTAAACCTTTTATCAAAATGTAGAAAAAGTGGTTAGAAACCACAACTGATGTGCCATTGCAAAAGGATATATTGGATATTTTAATTTTAATTTTTGGTTTGCAGAAGGCCCCGGAAGAGTAGATAGGAATCACTTGGTTGACTGTTTAAAATTTTGTATGTTTTCTCCACCAGGTTTCTAAAAGCCAGGATTGAATGTTCATTTGGACATGCAACTGTTTTTAAAAAATGCTATGAACTGGAGACTTTTGGGGAATTTTAATTTTTTCTCTCCCTGCAGTTTCTCCTAACCTATGTGAAGGAACGTTGGACATGACTTGTAGTCCAATAAAATATGTATGATGCACATTGAAGTTTTCACCTGGGAATGACAGTGAATGATGTAATCCCATGTCACTCTTGCTGAGAATTTGTACCGGTCATATGTAACCGGGGCAGAGGGTTGCATCAGACATGGGAACATGTAAAGTTGGCTAGAGTTGCATGAGCAACGTATGTATATAAGGGGGTGTTTAGCCAACTGTCCCCTCTCGATTATCTGATGGAGTGGCCGAAGGCTATGTTGGATGCATATCTTTACTTGCTGTGGAATGCTGAAACTCTGTTGGAGTACTGTAAATATGTACGTATCGTAACTGGAAAATAAAAGCCTCCTGTTGGAAGATAATATTCGTGGGAGTAATTTTGTGGCTTCAGAGCATTTACTGCTAGGTTTTACTTGCTTTAACTGTGTGTACAGTCTCTGTAATGGGATTTTTAAAACTTACACTGATAAACTGTTTCTGCCAGGGCTAGTGCTGGAGGAAAGTGCTATCACGTTTTTTGTGTAGCTCTCATCATCCACCATCCCTCCACAACCTATCATTTTGGGTCCCCCTTTTTAGTCCGGAAACTTTAATTAGTTAGAAAATGGCAGTCAAGTTGATCACTGGTAGACAGACCTAAAACTGACCACATAACACCAATTCTGAAGTCTTTACATTGGCTGCCTATTAGTTTCCAGGCACAGTACAAGGTGTTGGCTTACCTTTAAAGCCCTACATGGCTTGGGGCCAGCCTTCCGTATCCCTTCTCCCCTATAATCCGCCCCCACATAAGGTCCTCTGGGGGAATTTTTTGCAGCCAATCAGACCTAGGTTGGCTGTGGTTACCCAGAGGACCTTCCTTTTATCGCTCCCAAGCTATGGAATGGCCTGCCGGAAGAGACCCGGATATTACCAGTCTTGACTGCTTTAAAAAAGCAGTCAAGACTGTTTCTTTGACAGGCCTTCCCAGACTAGTACTCCACTGCTTCCCACCAACTGTCTTGCTGTTCTTTTAATAGTCAGTTGATTGTTATTAATTGTTAATTGTTGTGTGTTTTAGGGGGTTGGTTTTAGGTGGGTTGGTGGGTGGGGGGGGATTGGGTATGTTTCTTAATGTTTTTAATGTAATTAATGTTTATTGTTGTTCGCCGCCTCGATCCATGTGGAGAAGCAGGATAGAAATAAATATTATTATTATTATTATTATTATTATTATTATTATTATTATTATTATTTTATTTTAATTTTCTTTCTGCCCCCTTTTGGTTTCACAGAGAATTTCCTTTGAAATGTAAACAGAGACTTAAGAAAATAATATTGTCAGTAAATTTTAGGAAAAGACTTAAAGTCCGCCTTCTCAGCTTCTATAGCATCTTTTCCCCGATGAACTGTAATATGACTCCTGCCAGTCAAAATTAAAAGTTGGGGGCAGTGGGAATTTGTCAGCACCTTTTGGGTCTTAGTTTTTCTGGGACTGAGAGTGTGTGATGCATCCAAGGTCACCCAATGGGTTTTATGGCCCTGATCTTCATGGTCATAGATCAATACTTAAACCACTACACCACACTGCTTCTAATCTAAGTTTTCTACTGCTGACCACTGTCACTTCCAGATAAACTACTTGGGGCCACTGCTAAGAACACTATCAAACCTGGAAGCACCAGTGGAACCTAAAACTCCATATTCAGCAGTGGGCTCATTGTTTGTAACTGTTATTCTTTTAAGACAATATTATTATTTTTACAGCTTTGATAGTTCCCTATTCCTCAACTGATATTAAAGTTTCTCTCCCCCTTAGAGCCACCAAGACCCAGCTGTGATCATGTTCGGTGTCGGACAGGCCTGGGAAAGCAAGTGATCGATGGACAACCAAAAGGGGTGCCAGTCTCTGAATCTATCTGTTGGGCCTGGGGGGATCCACATTACCGCACTTTTATGGCCGCAATTTTGACTTCCAAGGCACTTGTACCTACATCTTTTCCCAAAACAACTGAGTATGACTTTGGGTTTCCATCCTTCCACATCTTTTCCAAGAATGAAAACGGGGGGTAAACGTGTGTCCTATGTGGGGAAAGTGACGATTGAGATTTTCGGATTCATCATCACAGTGGTCAGATCAGAGATCGGTCATGTGAGGGTAAGTGATGGGGGATTAGGAGGAGATTCAGTCCCAGAAATTCCCGACTGTCATAGGAGCTGACATTACTGCACTCATTGGGGGCACAGGGTCACACTACAATAGATGGAAGCTGGTTCATCTATTAGTTGAACCTAGATCAATTAAACCTGAAATCAGAGTTTGGTCCTGTGAAAGGGAAGTCATGGTGGATTTAGAAGGAGAATCCCAGGGATCCCTGACTGTCACAACAGTTTACAGAATCATACATCATAATGATGACATGTGCTTCCAAACAGAGAAGAATCTTTGCTAAAAATGTAATTTTTTTATCTGAACTTGCAAAACTCATTTCTAACTGCCTAAGCAATATTTTTTCCCCCATTCCAATGCAGGTCGATGGGATTCTGACATCCTTGCCCATCAATCTGAGCGGGGGGAAATTGAGTCTTGCACAGAGTGGCACCTCCGTATCATGACCACTGACTTTCAGCTCAGGGTATCTTATGACTGGAATCACCACCTCCGTATACCCTCAGCAGTGCTTATCATGGGCTTGTCTTGGCCTTTGTGGCAACAATAACGGGGATCCTGGAGATGACTTCCAAACACCAGCAGGAATGTTGGCTCCAGATGCCATTGCCTTTTGGGAAGAGCTGGGTGGTGAAGGGCGAAGATGACTTCTGCTGGAACGATTGCCATGGGCCTTGTAGGGTTGCCCACCTGATCTGGTCAAAAAGTATGGATCCCGGGTTTTGTGGCCTGATAACGGCAGTTTCCAAAGGCCCCTTCACCCCTTGCCATGCTAAGGTGAACCCCGCTTTTTTCTTTGAGAGCTGCGTCTATGATGTTTGTGCCAATGAAGGCCATAGGCCAAACCCCGTGTGATGCCCTAAAGCCAGGGATGCCTGCCAAAAGAGGGAGTCCAGATTGGGGAATGGAGGAACCTGCCGGATGCCGAAGTATGCAAGTGAATCAGCTAAATGGGGGCTGGACCAATTTTGTTGTTAGGATATTTGAATGGACACTGTGGTCATTTTGTGCAATAAAAGGGGAAACTAAAAAATTTGCAGCTTACAGTGCTTCTCTTTAAACATTCTAGGTGCATCATTCCTTTTCTTCCCTTCCCTTAGATTTATAAAATTTCCCCACTCCAGCAGTTAACGCTTCTTGTCCAGTGAGGCTGGTCAGTCCTCATGGGCTGTTTTTTTTTTTCCCCCCCAAAAAGGGGGGATAACCTTGGTCATGCCATCATGGCTACGTAAAAGATTTGTATGTGGGGAAACTAGGCTATTATTAGTATATCTGATGAATCGGCTCTGGCCTGCTATCTGACAATCTGTGGGGTGCAAGTAATTTTAGAGAAGGTCACTCTCAGAAGAATGCTCCCAAAAGCAGAGCATGGGTGCATGCATGCATACCCCAGCTGACCTGAAGAATATGAATTGCTGCTTAGTGCTGGCAAAGTTCACACAAGTTCACACAAGCAGACAGATATATTCAGGGCAACTAGTAAAATGGTTCACCAAATTCACCATTCTTTTTTGCAGTTGGCAAAAAGGCCAATTTTGGCCAGCTGAGGTGGAGATTGGAAAATTTGGCCTGAATGATTTGAGCAGAACAGGCCCTCCATGCACCTCCTGTGTTTTCTCTGTTTGAACTACAACTTCCTTTGGTCCCAAATACCACATATCATATATCATGGTACTTACATCATATATCTTTTTTTGATTGGGTCACTAGTTTAGAAATGGTAGGAAAAATTTTAAAGCCTTCCTCTCTATTCGATTTTAGCAGAGTGTTAGACCCTTTTTGCACCTTACCCTTTTGTGGAGCTGGGGTGCGGGGCTAGTGTAGAACCCCGGGGGGGAAGGCTCTCGAGTTCCTGCTGCTTTGGCTCCGCAGCTGCTTCCTGGTCCGCAGCTTTCCCAGCCTGCACTGCACAGGAACATGACTGGCCCAGCTCCTGAGGCTCCGCATGCCAGGTAAATGCACGCGCAGCCCCGGAGTGATGCAGGACCCAGATTTTTGGCTTAAGCTGAAAATGAAAAATGGGCAGGCTGTGTAGGCCCGGTTTTTTAAAAAAGTGATGCGTATGTGGACAGCTTCACATTGTGCGATGCTCAAGGGGCTCTTTTTCATCAGAAATGCTGTGCAAGAAGGGCCTTAGTGTTCCTTTTATTTCGGTTAACTTTTGGATAATCTCAGGCTTGTTTTTGCACACACACACATGTATACATCTCAGACTTGTTGATCCACAAGTCTTATCCGTTCCAGGCAGCATGGCCAGTAATCTTTTTTTCCAAGCAGTGGTCATTAGATAGAGACCCAGCATGGTATAGTGATTTGAAATGGACTATATCGCTGGAGACCGGGGTTTAATTCCCTCTAATGAAAATCCACTGGTTAGTTCGGCCAGATTTGTTCTTGACTAAAGTAGACCCACTGACTCAATGAGATGGGTTAACTGTAAAATTTTACATTTGTCTCTGTTGAATTTCATTTTATTAACTTGAGGCCAGGTTTCTGGTTTATCAAGGTCCTTTAATTTTATTTGCATTTCTTCCAATATGGTGATACGTCTCCCAGTTTTGTATCTTTTGCAAATTTGATGAGGATTCCCTGCACTCCATCTTCTAAATCACTGATAAAAATATTCGGGCCCTGGCCCCCGGAAACCCAGGCTCCATTTAGACCTCCTTCTAATCTGAAGCGCAACCACTGATGACAACTCTTTGAGCCCAGTTTTCTAAACAGTTAGGGATTCCTTTGATGGGTTTCAGCCTATGCCGTATTTAGTTGGTTTGCTAACCAAAGCATCATGAGAGACCTAATAGATGCTTTTCTAATCCAGAAAAATGACATGCACAGCATTCCCACCCTCTACTAAACTAGTGACCCAATCAAAAAAGATATAAGGTTAACCAGGAAGATTTGTTCTGGACTAAGTAATGTACTGATTTATTAGATACATCTACACACTGACTCACTGTACATCAATCGATTGAATGGGTCGGCTCTAGATGGGACTAACCAAGATCATGCCAGCCTGTATAGAGCAACAGAGAGCCCTTAGTAGCTCGCACTTGGTAGTCCTTATGCCCCTTTTACCAGACAGCATGTCCTGGAATGTTATGTAGCAAGATGAAGTAAGAGGGCCAATTTGGCTTTCTCCAATTTCTTCAAAAACTTTGTGGTAACAACCCTTCCTCTCTAATTGTCTGTGTTGCTGGTCTGCTCCATGTTATATTCACTATTGTAATTCCCTCTGTTTTTTCACAGCTCTGGAGTGCCCTCCAAACAGTGAGTACCAGCACTGTGGAACAGCCTGCCCAGCCACTTGTGTGGATGATCAAAGTTCTGCCCGGCTGTGTGTGTGGAAGGCTGCCAGTGTAAGGCAGGTTTTGTGCTGAGCCAGGGTATATGCATTCCCAAAAGCAGCTGTGGATGTCTTTATGAAGGACTCCTACCCCCTGAATGCCAAGTTCTGGGCTGACGATCGGTGTTTCCCAAACTATGTGTGTGCAACCCAGCCACAAGGAGGGTGGAGGTGCACCCAGCACTTGCAAAGTCACAGAAAAATGTGACGTACAGAAGGGTGTGCGGGGATGTTACCCTGTTTGGGTATGGCAATGTTTTCCCAGGGAGATCCCCCCTATCTTTCCTTTGACAAATACAAATATGATTTCCAAGGGGCCTGTGACTATGTACTGTCTGAAGTGTATAAAAACCAAGGGCGTGACGTGGTTTGGTGTGTATGTACAAAATGAGTACCGGGGGAAAACGACACGTGACCTACTGGGTGTGCAAGTCAACGTCTATGATACTGAGTTTTATAGCAGGCAGTATCCTGGCAAAATCTTGGTAAGTAAGCTTCCCTTGGTGCAATCTGCCAGACTGATCTTCAGCAAATTGATCCTGCAATCCACTGCCTTTGTCATCTACCTCTAGGCCAGTTGCCTAGTCTGTGGGAAACTTAAACCTGACATCTGTATATTGTGACCCCCCCTCCAAAAAGCCTGATAACCCCTAAAGGACTATGAAGTATGGCCAGCTGACTGCACTTGGTTTAACTGGTTGCAAGTTATTCAGGCTTCCTAGGCATTAAGACATGGCTTGTAATGCCAAAGATTATTATAATGAAGATTACATGTCATGTTCTGGAGAATTCCTAGTTCCAGTAATTAGGCTTAGTGGTTTTCAAAAGCTTTACTCAGGAACCGTGAAATAACAGCAGCAGATTCTGGCTGTTGTCAAGACTAAAGAACTATTGGATTTGCTGTACTTTGTAAGCTGTAACATTATGAAGTTTGCAAGCGGAAGCATACTGTCTGAAAACTCTTTTCTCACACTCTCATCCTGCCTGCCAACTTGATGACTTTGCAGCTGAATCTATTCCCTCTTATCAAAGTGGGTTAAAGCAACATTGGCTTTACTTGGCATGGCAGTACAGGACATCACATTGCATGACAGGGAGAGCAAAGCCAGCCTGACATTAGTTCTCTGTGTTGATGTTTTCTCTAAGTCTTCCTCTTCATCTGTATAATCTCAACATTCTTTCCCTTCTTCATAGGTTGGTGGTTTGTTAACCTTCCTTCCTTACAGCTCAGCTGGAGGAAGACTCAAGGTATTCAAGCAAGGCCTCAATGCTGTGGTCCAGACCAACTTTGACCTTTCTGTCAGATTCAACGGGGACAGTCAAGTTTCTGTCACCGTGCCCAGCACGTATGCAGGCCTCCTGCATGGTCTGTGTGGGAACTTCAATGGTAACAGTAGAGATGATGCCCTTGTGCCTGGTAGCATCCTTGTTCCCAGCATCCCAGTATTTGGCATCAGCAGCACTAAGGAATATGACTCAAGCTGCAATGAGATCATCGATCCCAAATGCCCAGGGCTGGAAGCCATAGCTGAGCAGCAAGGTGCCTCGGGCAAGGACTGTGGACTCATTGTTGCCAAGGATGGGCCCTTCCGGGAATGCCATGCACGTATTGACCCAGAAGGCGCTTTCCTGGATTGCATCTATGACTACTGTTTCTTCAAGGGACATTACTCTTTCATCTGTGCTGGAATCTCCAGCTACGCCATCGCTTGCCAAGCTGCTGGGATTACTATATACCCATGGAGATCTTCAACCTTCTGCCGTGAGTGCTGCATGATCCAAACCAGTTCCTCTGGGGAAGGATAAGCCCCTTTCCAGTAGTATCGAGGGGGGATAAAGAGATGAAGGGACAGTTTTAAATGAGGAAACAGGTTGCAAGGATTTTGTTTTTTTGCCTTTAAGATTTAAAAACCTAACAAAAGCTGGTATGTAAAGTGTTGGCTTGTATTGCAATACAAGTAGGGATGGCAGCTAGTTAAGTCTGGATATTTATTTCCTGGATAGAACAAAAAGGCCTTCAAGGAACAAGAGTGTAGGTATCCTCATGATGAAGCTTGCAGAAGTGCAATATATATATATATATATATATATATATATATAAAATAAAAAAATATGTGTGTGTGTGTGTGTGTGTGTGTGTATTAAAAACTGTAAGCTAGGAAGGGCTTCCCCTCTCCAAGACATTCCACTGTCAACTGAACGTGCTGAATAGCCATAGAATGTTGGATGTTAGGAAAGGACACCTGAAAATCTGGATGGGTGATTAGGTGATGTGGACTAAAACATTCTGGAGAAAGGAAAACTAAAACTGAGCTGATTGGATACTTGAATAGGAGCAGTTTTGCTAGGAGCTGATGGTGCATTGTGGTGATGCTTTTGTTTTTGGAATCCATATTGTGGTGGTACTTTTATCAGGCCTACCGAAAAGGCACAAAATGCATACACTAGGTTTTGAAGGCATGTATCTTTATAAGGCCAACCATGCTTTTGGTTGGCCTAATAAAGATATCACAGCAATATAGATTTTGAGTTTTGTTTTATGGTCAACATGGCTACCTCTGGGTTGTTTTTGAAGGTCACACTTGTACAACATACAGGTCAAACTAAGGAGGAGATAATCTTAATGTTTAATGAGGGCATTCCAATAATTAGGAGTCCAAGAACAAGAATTTGATCAGACCAAAGATGCATCTGGTCTGAAATTTGTTTCTTACAGGAGTCAATGCCTTTGGTGCCTATGGATGGTCCATGAGGAGGACAGTACCCCTATATTTTGATAGTGTCTTTGAAGGTGATAGGCTAACTTAGGCACAGACCCAGGGAGTCTACAGAACACAAATTGTTCTTTCTTCCAGTGGAGGGTAATGCCAACAAGGTCCAAGACAAGAAATACTAAGAGGCGGCTGCCACTGCTGTTCCCTCTTCTCTTATAAACCACAGCCTCCAATGTGGGATTTTTAGGACTCATTTTATGCCCATGCATTATGACACAATTATATATGAGGCATCCTGAGCCAGTCTTGGGAGGGTCAGTGTGATGTAATGGCTTGAATATTGGGCTAGAATTCCTGGAAACCAGGGTCTGAATCTTAATTTGGCCACTGCATGATTTTGGGAGGGCACACTCTTTCAGCATCAGTGGAAGGCAATGGTAAACCCTCTTTAAACAAATCTTGCCGGGAGATCCTTTGATAGCCTTTCCAGGGGACTCTACAGAGCACAAACTGTTCTGTCTTCCAATGGAGGGCAATACCAACAAGGTCCAAGAGAAGTAACTCTAGGGGGGGCTGCCACTGCTGTTCCCTCTTCTCCTATACACCACATCGTTAGCTGCTGAAGGAAGCCTCTGGTGTGGGTTTTTAGGCCTCAATTTTAGGCCCATGCATTATGACACAGGAATATATGAGGCATCCCTGGCCATTCTCTGGAGGGTCAATGGGATGTAGTGGTTTGAGTATTGGACTAGAACTCCTGGAAACCAGGCTTTGAATCCTACTTTGGCCACTGCATGACTTTGGGAGGGCACACTCTTTCAGCATCAGAGGAAGGCAATGGCAAACCCTCTTTAAACAAATCTTGCCAGGGAGATCCTTTAGGGAATCACTTGAAGCACACAACTACAACAATCAAGGCTCTCTGTTTCTGTCTGCAGCCCTACCCTGTCCTTTAAACAGTCACTATGAAGTTTGTGCCAAGGAGTGTGGCCAGAGCTGCAGCAGCCTCTATGTTCCAGCAACTTGCCCTGCCAAATGTGAGGAGGGCTGCGTCTGCAACGAGGGCTTTATCAAGAGCAACGATGCTTGTGTCCCAATAGCCCAGTGTGGCTGTTTCCATCAGGGACGATACTATCCCGCCTCGGAGTATTTCTACCCAAGTTGCGAAGAACGCTGCCAGTGCCAGGCTGGTGGGAAAGTGGTGTGCAAAGTGGTCCGCTGCGGCCCTGTCGAAGAGTGCAAGCTGGCGAATGGAGTCCGGAAATGTCATCCAACTGGAAAGGCCACCTGCTCTGCAATTGGTAGCACTTATCTCACCTTTGATAGCCTCTCCTTTAATTTCCAGGGCACCTGCACCTACCTCCTTGCCAAACTGCAGGAAAAGAATGTGGACTTGACACCCATCAGTGTTGTTGTAGAGAATGAAGCCTGGCTGAGTGGGGAGATCACTGTTATCAAGTTGGTCCGTGTACAGATCTTAGGCATTGAGCTTACTCTGCTGAGGAACAAAGCGGGAAGCATAATGGTAGGTCATGTAATGCTAGCTAATGTACAATAATGGAGTTAATTTTCTCTCCACTGGTGGGTACTCACACATGAAGTAAACTACAGATCTATAGCAAGCTATGTAACTATCACCATCTTTTCTAGTATATAAAGAAGAGGGACATATGTTTCCGGGCAGTTATCCTTTATGCTTTTAGAGTGATAGAGTCATAAGGTTGGAAAAGTCCATGTAGGCCATCAAGTCCACCCCGATCTCCTGCTGTAGCATCCAGCTAGAGCATCCACAGCAGGTAGCTTTTTTGGCCTCTTTTTGAAGATGTTCAGAGAAAAAGACCCCACTACTTCTCTAGGTAATTGGAAAAAGAGAGCTTTAGGCTGGGCACAATCTGTTAGCTTATATCTTAAGAAAGATAGGGGTCATGATCCTGAATACTTGCTTGCTTACAAAGTAAAGATATCAGATCATATTGTCTTACACCTGGGGTTGCCAGCCTCCTTTTTACACTGGTAAGTGAACTCTGCTGCCATCCCCCAAATATTTTCTGCTAAACCGTTAAATTTGATGGTGGGGCAGCAATAAGCCACATGCACTGCACATGTGCCTCGTTTTCAGAATAATTGTCAGCTACCCTTACTCCCACATTTCATTTGCACAGCAGCAACTTAATCAGCATTGAAGACCTATCAGTGGTCACAGAATTCGACAGGGCCCACATGTGTTGACAATTCCTGCTGCAGAAAAAGTTCTATTAGACGATAATCAAATGCAGCACTATTACTAAAGATATTTGTGTACACTGGTATTTAGAACCATCACGAGAGGTTAGATAAATGTAGAGCTTGGAGCTTAGTCAAGTTACCATTAATTAACTCAACAATGAAAAATGGTAGCTTCTAGGCAAGCCTTGTGATTTACGGAGAATGACGTGGAAGTTGTGTCCGTAGATCCTAAGGGGTATTTTTTGTGTGTGAATGGCACTACCCTTATTAAGAGAAAGCTTGTGGTACAATCAAATAAGAAGGTCATCCTGCCATACTTTTCCAATGGAATTTGGATGTGTGTATTATGTAGCTGAATCATGATTATTTCACAAAGAAATTGTTAGAGCACTTGCAAATAAGAGATAAAATGGGTATCATGTGAAGGTAGACAGGGAGAAAGCTGTCCCTTTTGCTTTTTCTCATGCTGCATCTGCCTGTCAGGCAAATGTTAAAGATGAACAGTCTGTGAGAAAAAGAGAAAAAGTGACAAAATTAACCTAATACTGTAATCATGGTGTATGTTATTTATAAATTTGAATTTCTTTATATACATCTGAAAAAGAAATTTGTTCATTTTTACAAGTTCATGTGAAATTAAAAAACAAAACAAAAACTAAACTAAGTATCTGCCCATCCTTGACTATGGGACAATATAATATCCAACTTCAAAAGTCAGATTCCTTGTTTGCTGCATACTCTGAGTGTGTTTCTATATAGTTTTGTTCTCCCAATATATTCTTTTCAATGTTCCATTTTTGGAAAGGATGTCTGGGAGAATGCAAAGGTCAATGCCAATCGTGTAATTCTCATTATTCTGCAAGGTTTTCCTTACTCACCAGGATATGCCTTTTATTCCTCCAGGTGGATGGAATATTCCATCACCTTCCTGTGAATCTTTTGGATGGGCAAGTTAGAATCTATCAGCATGGCGTCAACATCAGGATACACAGTGTTTCTGGGTTTGCACTGAGCTATGACCTGTTTTACCATGTGAGAATCACCATTCCCAGCACCTACAAGGGTCAGCTGAGGGGCTTGTGTGGTAACTACAATGGACAGAAGGATGATGATCTTCAGCTCCCTGATGGCAGCATAGTATCTGATGTAGCTGCATTTGTTGCTGCCTGGAAAATCCCAGTCCCTGGTGTATCCTGCCCAGATGGATGTGCTGGACCCAGCTGTCCAGTTTGTGAGCGGGAGAAGGAAGAGCTTTTCAGGCAGTGGAGCTTCTGTGGGATCCTCACAGCATCGGATGGGCCTTTCCAGGAATGCCATGCTGTTGTTGACCCCAAGGTGTACCTGGACAACTGTGTCTCTGAATTGTGTATAAGTGATGGGGATAAGAAGACCATGTGCCAGACCATCCAGGGCTACGTGGCTGCTTGCCAAGAAGCCAAAGTCAACATCCAGCCTTGGAGAAGCCCATCCTTTTGCCGTGAGTAACAATTGGAAGTAGATCCTACTCTTTTCCTTTTTTTAGAAATATAGGATAATTGGGTTGGAAGAGGCCTCCATGGGCCCTCAAGTCCAACCTCCTGCTCAGTGCAGGATCTCTGTCTAAAAGATCCCTAGTAGGTAGCCATCCACCCGATTTTTGAAGATGTCCTGGGAAGAGGACCCTACCACCTCTTAAGACAATGGGTTCCATTGTTAAACCACTCTTGTTAAGAAGTCCCTTTTTATGTTCAGTCAAAATGTACTCCTCTGTAACTACAAACCATTGGACCTGGTCCTACCATCTGGAGCAGCACTCCTTTTTTTTTGGCAGCCCTTGAGATATTACAAGAGTACAATCATGTCACCTCCCAGGCCCTTTTTGCATGCAGTTTCTTTTGGCGAGGGCCCCTTAGTGTCGCGTAAATGGGAGCATCAGTCTGACGCTCACAAGCCTAAAGCAGGCCGTGCGTGCATTTTTTTGTTTTTGGCTGCGAGCCGAAAATACTGTGCGGTCGCGCAATGCTCGCTGGGCCCTCGCGCACTTACCTGCATGCGGTGCGTCAAACGAGCTAGGCCGGTCGCGCTTCCTCCCCCAGCGCAGCCTACAGCTCCCAGACTGTGCTGCGGTAGGAAGGGATGGGGCATTTGCGCAATGGTTGCACCATCAGCAAGCCAGCTGCAGGAGAACAGAGAAGCAAAGTGAGTGCCTCGCGCAAGAGGCTGCTTGCGCGAACGGCACCCCCCCACCTCCGCGAGCAGGTAACGTGCGAAAAGGGCCCCAGTATTCTTCACCAAGCTGAAGAAATCTAGCTCATTTAACTTTTCTTTCTGTTCTGTTCACCATGCCTGTTATTGTCCTTGTTTTCCTTCTTTGAACCTGCTCCAAGTTGTCTATATCCTTCTTAAACTGAGACATTCAAAACTGAACAAGATACTCCAGACGAGGCCTGGTCAGGACAGAATATATTGGGACTGTTACTTTTCTTGATTTGGAAACCATGCTTCCATTAATGAAGACTAAAATAGCAATTGCCTTCTTTGCAGCAGTGCCACTCCCAATGTCCTTTTTGTAGTAGTACTGGTGAGCCATGGGATGGAAGAAGCCACTGTTGTTTGGCCAGCGCAGATTCTTGTAGTTGTTGCAGCCAATTGTATGCAAACATGGGTAATGTAGCAGCTGCAGAGAAGGGTGTGTCTAGGCCACATGCCTCGTATCAGGAATGGCTGTTACCTATCTTACCTATCACTCTGGGGAAGAGAATGAGATGTCTGGCAAGTAGGCATGGATCATTTGGCCATAGATGCAGATGTTCCACTGCTCTGGTCAGCATTATTTATTCCCCCTTCTTGATTTACCCCTGCTGCCTCTGCTATACTGATTTCCTTTCCACTTTCGATGATTAACCCCCTCTTCTATTTCTCCTGCAGCCCTGACTTGCCCAACCAACAGCCATTATAAGATCTGCTCTAACATCTGTGAAACGGGCTGTGCTGGGCTCACAGATCACATTCAGTGTCCAGAGAACTGTGTGGAAGGCTGCCAGTGTGATAATGGTTTCTTCTTTGATGGCCACAACTGTGTCTCCTTGGATTATTGCGGCTGCTTTGAGAACAACCGATACTTCTTGGTATGTGAAGAAGAAAGCAGTGTTGGAGGCTGAAGATATTCTTGGACTGTGTTTACAGCAGCCCTTTAGTCTTGATTTCTTGGATTTTTTTGGCATTAGCCATTTGATTTGTTCAAAGGGGAGTCCCTACACTATTCTTACTAAGGACGTGAGAGTAAATACAGAGCAGAGTGAGTGTAGATTAATACTTAACAAATCTTGGAAAGGAACATGTACTGGAAAGTTCTGTCAGTGTTGTGCAATGTTTTCTTCCTACCTTTGTTGTGCCCCCTGGTGCAATAGAGCCATTTACTGGCTGGAAGAGAATGGGTGACAGTAGAAAAGTGTCCATCTGTATTCCTCTACCTCTAGCATAACATCAGTTCTGTACATTCAGCTCCTGGAACATAGTTGGGTGAATGGTGGGCTTTGATTGCTAGCCTGTTACATCTTTCCTGTTCCTTTTTTTGGATTAGTTTTATGGAGGCCATTTTCACTGAAACATTACAGTCCTCCTTCCACATTTGAGGGTTTGACTCTTGTGAATTTGATCATTTGCAAGGTGCCCATGCCTTCTCATCCTCCCATTCCCCAGCATTTTGCCAGCACAGAGAAAGAAGGCAAGTGTGCTGAGGCCAAAGGTAAGGCCATGGTGGGAGGGAGATGAGTACATGCTTTCCTTGTGCCCTCTGGAGCTTTCCCTTTCCTTTGCTTCTGCCATGGCATTGAAAACTTGCATCAAAGCAAAAAGGTGAGGCAATGAAGGGTGTATACACACTCCTTCTTTCTCCACTCTGGAGCTTCCCCCTCTCACTCCCTTACCTCTGGCCGAGATGCAGAAAAGGAAGGCTGCCACTCCAGAGCCCTGGAAGGGAATGGGAAAAGGAATTTGTGATTTTTCCACTTTTGCAAGGGTTCTTCTCCCTGAACCCTTGCGGATGCAGAGGGGCCCTTGTAGCTGCACTGTTAGCTAGTCTGATACAGATTATGTATAAAAGTGAAGTTAAGATTTCTCAGGATGATTTGTGGTTCTAATGAGAAGCTCCCACCTCCTTATGATTTCTGCTTCTAATTATTGCTGAGGGCATTCATAACATTACTGAGGAATTCTCCCTGAATCTCTCATTCCCTGTTCCTTATAGGGTATATATTAATCTGTTGGAACAACTATGTAATGCTTACCTGTATAAACTGAGTCAGGGCCTGACAAGGTGCAACACACCTTGGTCAGTATGAAGATCATCACACCAAAAATAAACCACAAGACAAGATTGACAGCTGAATCCAGTGGGCCTTCAACATAGTGCTACCAGTAAGCTTCCACCTACCTGACTTTGATAATGACCCCTCTGAAATATGGAGCACTTCTGGTTCCATTTTGGAGAAGGAAAGCTCAAAATGTGTTTTGAATCCATTGGTTTGTGTCATAGTCTCTGGAGCAGCAGATTTCTAGATGACATCCCTTCACGTGTTTAAAGATAGTGATTCTCTGGCATTGTTTTTTTTCTGATATAATGCTTGATCAGTCTGACACCAGATGGTTGTCTTGTTTGTTCCTTGCTGAGAAGCACCTGTATCCACTGGGGAAATTTGTTGCATGGGTATGGTGCAGCAAAGAGCATCATCACCATCATGTAGTGATGTCAGTAACTGCCACAGGGTCAGTGTCAGGGGGGTCAGCAACATCAGAGATGGGCTTTTTTAGGCCTTGGGCTCATGACAGCTGCCCAACCTTGCTGATCCCTGTTGTTCAGTTGGCAAACAGTGTGGGTCCATGAAATGTTACTTTTAATTGTTGTCAAGTTGGGCATTTCATCTAGGGAAAAACTAGTGGAATGTATGCCCTTTCAATTTTTTAAATAGGTTTACTTGTGGTTCCGCAAACCTCAGTGTTCCTCTGCAGTCTTCTGCCCTCTTCTTGTGACTTAGGGGCCTTAATCATCCTCCTGTGGCACTTCTTTGGTCTCTCACTAATCATGCCACACATGGAGATCATAACTGCGTGCAAAATAATTCTGATGCTCCAAAGCACATCATGTTATTATGCAAGCTAGACAAAGCCAAACTTCATAATTTTCCCTGGTTGCAGAATTGCTGTTTATCTAATTGCCAAATTTGGTGTATTCTTTCATATCAACTGTTTCCTTCTTCTTTGTAGCAAGGAGAGAGTTACCTTTCTCCTGACTGTAAGACACGCTGCACTTGCCAGAGCAAAGGCTCAGTGACTTGTGAGCCTGAAGGCTGTACTCCTGGTGAATTGTGTGGGCTGAGAGACGGAATACGTGGCTGCTTCCCAACAGAGGGTCATTGTACATTGGTGCCAGGGGCTCGCCTATCCTCTTTTGATGGTCTTTCTGGGGATGTTCATTCTCATGGCACCTACCAGCTGGTCTCCCTTTGTGACATCACTTCTGGCGATTGGTTCCGTGTGGTTGTGGGAGTTGCTTCATGCCCGCTTGATGGAACTGTTGCCCCACATTGCTCCATGTCTTCTTCAAGGGCTTATTTATCAGTGTGAACAGACAGAATGAGGCCTGGGTAAGTGGAAAACTAAAAAAAGATATATTAAGAAATTTCTTTTCTGTCTCCTAGCCCCTCATGGACTGACCCCCCCCAGTAAGACCAATTCTAGTGCTTTGGTTTTTCTGGGCAAGACACCATTCTGGGCACTCTTCACCTAGGAAGCTGTGTTGTCCTTTGGCCAGAAAATGGAACTTCTCATGGAGGAAAGGATAACCCCTTCTCCAAAAAACCATGGACACTGGCATTTCTGTATCCTGCTACATAGTGGTATGTGGTGGCATGGAAGAAATCATTGGTGGCTGATTTATTCCATCACAGTGAGGAAGTGATTCTACCCTGGGCTTTAGTCTGGATTTTCATGGAAATATCCAAGGAGTTGAACATATTTAGGGGATAGGGTTCAGCTCCAGTAAAGTCTGAACTAAACTGGAGTAGATTGAGTCCACAAAAGCACATACTACAAACTTCCTTTTCTCAGTCTCAAAGGTGTTATTCCATGATGTAGAATAACACAACTGTGTCTTTGAAAAATTGCTCCCAGAGTAAGTCACTGAGTGAATTAATTCCCAAAAGTTAGAACAAAAGGAAGTACTTAAGAATTTAATGACTACTTTTAACCTACCTGACACAGCTTTGAAAAAAAAAATTGTCTCAGTGGGAAAACAAATAAAAAAAGACCAGTTTTTCCATCCCCAGCGGGTGCTTATACAATGCTGGGGCTCTGACAACTGCCTGCGAGTGAAAGTTCTTGGAATTAGGCCTAAATTAACTCCTGACACATTCAAATGAACAAACGAAACAAAAACACATTACTAGAACTCTCATATTGTGACATATTTGAAACGATGAATGACAACATTGGTGTTTTCATTCTTTCCTATTACCTATTGCAGCAGAGCACCAGGAATGGACAGAGTTCAAAGCACATCCTTCACTCCCAGTGATTTTTAATAAATTATTGGGATTTAACATTATAATTCTATCGGTTGATTGAGAAAAGTGGTAGACAAATATATCAGTTTTAGTTTCTTGCACATTCAAGTTTTGTGACTGTTGGTTGATTCTGATCAAAACAGGTGTGAAATTCATTTCTCATCCATCTCTAGTAGGGCTGGAAAAGTGTGTCAGTTTTGCCTCTTCTAGCAATTCAGTTCTTGTGGATTTTGATAATTTCTGACGTACACTCAAAATCTTCACCCGTTCCTGGTTTAAGTGCATTGCTCTAGTTTTATTCCAAATACTTAAAAGAGTTTCCTATTCAACAATATGCATTTTGCCTTTCTCTTAAACCCCAACGGTTTATGGATTTCTTGTTTCTGTCTTGCAGGTGAATGGGCTGCCTGTTCGAATCCCACACAAAATCACCAATTTAATAATAGTCAACCTGGTTGGCGACACACTCCTCCTGCGCTCACCACAGATTCAAGTGTCTCTGAGCTCAGCTGGAAGAGTACGGGTGATAATCAACCCTGCTTTGTCAGGGAGAGTATGTGGGGCATGTGGAAACTTCAACCATGATCAGACTGATGATCTGAAGGGTCCAGGTGGAGTGGATGTAGATAATGTACCTAAACTATTGATATCTTGGATAGCCAAAGATTTTACTTCCTGGTAAGTTAGCTTTCAGTTATCCTTCCCTACAGATTCCCTTTTCCTATAAAACCAGAATCTTAAAGTTTCATATGAAGTTAAAATGTACGATGATTTTCAACATAACCATTGGTTTTGGGGAAAAAAAAATGACAAATTGCTCTGCAATGTAGTTTAAAACTGAGAACTAGGAATGGGACGAATCCAGAATTTTCCAAATCTGAATTTGGATCCGAATCCCTGGAAGGTTCTGGGAATCCACGAATCTCACAAATCTCAAATCTTTTGAACTATCTTTTTTAAAACAGGGTTTAGAAAGCAAGGGAAAGAAGGATAATCTTGGGCATGACACACTCTCTCAGCCTTAGCAAAAGCCCAGGCAAAGGCAAGCCTCCCTCTGAAGAAATCTGGACAGGACAATTGTCCTAGTTTTGCCTCCGAATCTCCCCCGATTGAAAATAACATGAAGGCCCTTTGTACACAGGCAGGAAAATGTGGATTAATCCCACATTTTCCTGCCTGTGTAAACAGGACCACATATTACAGTACAGAGATAATTCAGGTCAAAACTGGCTTTTCTTTGCATAGCTCCTTATGGCATTCTGGGTCTTGGAGTCTGATGATGCACCAGCAGAGATGGCCAAATTTTATAGTGCATTGGGAGTTCTCTCAACTGCAGTATCTTCCCCATTCATTTCAGTGGAAATGACAGTTCTATGTTCTTCAGATGAAGTGCAAGCTGCTCAGTCCTTTGATGTGAATGAGTAAATCTGGATGAAGAGAAACAGCTTTGTGTACACATACAGAACAGACAGGCCTCTGTGGATCAGGCAAATGAACTATTTTAATTAAGTGCTTGAATTGTGCTTTAAACATGTGAACCTGAAGTCTTGTGGACCCCAAGAAAGAGGATATGGGTCTGTTGTATAGTCTTCTATGCTTTTCTGCCAGTAAATTTCCCCATAGTAGGTAAAGTAGGATACAGCTCTATGTCTGTATAATGTGAAAGGTCCCCTCATTTCTCAAAATATTATGGGACTGTAGCAGGGGGTAAAGAGCTAAGCACCGTTCCTTCACCTGTCCCTTCAATGCTATGAAGCCAATCTGGATCAATCCCTCTCCACATCTGCAGTACCCTTGCAAAAATAAAATAAATAAAATAAAATTTTTCTAATTATGTGAATGGTGAATTAAGTCAGAAAATTAGAGGTTTTCTCAGACTCTGGTGTGCTCTAACTGTTCTCTCTCTCTCTCTTCTCAGTCTGGAATGAAAGAAGATTCCCCTGGCAAACTGAAAGTTCTGGAGAAATGCTCCTAAGACATCATGGGAAATGGACATAAGGGCAAATTGGGAATGGATGAATCTAAGCCTAAGACTTGTTGAATCATTGCCAAGTCTTCTCCAGATTTATGGGATTTCTTGTGGGGCAATCTCTTTTAAGAGGTCTGAGATTTTATGAGAATTATTCAAACAGCATGCATCAAGCTCAGAAACTGGCTTCAAGTTTCCCTGCTGCTTCCTCCCATTTCTGACCTGTGAGGTTGATTCTTGATAGAAAACTGCTTGTTCAATGAAAACTTTCTGTTTGAGTCTTTGCATTAGAGATGGGGCTGTGGGCATCAAAATGGAGAATGGCTAATAAACTTTTCTGATTTTGTGCTATCTGAATTCTGAGTCTAAATCAGTAGAATAATTACCACTTCTGGCCAAGTGCTCTGTGTGTGTGTGTGTATGCACCTGCCTTAATGTGCATTATACCTGTGAAATGTCTTCTTACCTGTTTCACTGCATATGGTTTATTGCATTTTGATGTCCTAATAAGGGTGGAATTTCCCAAAAAGGGTGTAATTTCCAGGAATGGTGATTCCTATTTTCTGATCATGTATAGCTGTGTGGATGTGAGCTAGTGTGGTTTGACTGTTGGGCTGTGTCTCTGGAGACCTGTGTTTATATACTGCTTGACCACAGAAACCCACAAGGTGACCTTGGGCAAGTCACATTCTCTCAGCCTCAGAGGAAGGCAATGGCAAACCCCTTTGAACAAATCTTACCAAGAAAATCCTGTGATAGATTCACCTTAGGATCATCTTAAATTGGAAACCACTTGAAGGCACACAACTGTGTGGCTGTTTGAATGAGTTAAAAAACCCAAATATCTCTACTGTCTTTTCCATCAACTACAAAAGCCCAACCACAACTGCCCTCCCTCCCTCTGTTTTCTCCTCCCTTTCCTTGCTCTCTCTTTCCCTTTCCTTTGTAAGACATGCATCAGCCATGGCACCAGGGGTATAGCTACAGATGGGGGGCAGGGGCGGAAGAGAGCTTTCTCCCCCAAATAAGAATTCTGCCTTTCTCTCCTGCGCAAAAAAGAATTCTTCAGTCCACAGTAATTTAAAACTTCAGACATCTCAAGAAAAAGTGAAGTTACCAAGGGAACACAAACAACAGGAAATGTAAGAGTTGTAGGTGTGAATGAAATTCAATGTTTTGCTCACTGCAGTCTTAGAAATTTGAAGACTGAAAGAAAATTTCAGAGGGGGTATCAGAATTCTTATTTGGGGGAGCAATACCATCATTTGACACCCCCTACCCCCCCTTATTGGTACACCTCTGTATGGTTACAGAACCAGTTATAGATTCAGTGTATCCTGTCTGAATTCTCCACTGATTTCCCCATCCACTTTCCTCTTTTACTGGCCATAAGGAAAACTTGGAATCCTGCTTCATGTAACAGGAAGAGGAGGTGAACCATGTACGGAAGCTGGTGAAGGAAAAGGGTTGGAGTTGTGATGGTTGTATCCTTTCTCAGCAACTCCAAGCACTTAAATCCTGAGGTAAAGCTTTCTCTCAGGGTGAGGACCCAACCATCCAAGCCATTGCCTTTCTCTTTTCTTCCTGAGACAGTCTGTTTAGCTTACTCTGCCTCTTTTTTGGCTGTTCCATACTTCCTTTGCTTCTGCTCAGCCCAGATATTTGGATGTCTGCTAGAGAGGCAAGATCAGGGTCTAAATAGTCATCCCTGGGGGAAGAGCCTCTCTCTTTTTGTCAAGATAGAATTGTGGAGTTGGGAGAGACTCCAAGGACCATTGAGTCCAACCGCGTTCTGCCATGAAGGTATATACCATCAAAGCATTCCTGATAGATGGCCATCCAACCACTGTTTAAAAACCTCCAAAGAGGGAGACTCCACCATATTCCAAGGCAATGCATTCCATTGTCAAACTGATCTGGACTGACATGAACACTAAGCCTTTTACCAAAAGCTTTTATTAATTCTTCTAGTGTTTCATTTGGGTTCAGGTCAATACACTGTTATGAAACTCCAGCCACTCTTTCCCCAAAGACTCAAAGTCTTTAACCAAGGAAGACCTAACTCTATAGTAGGGAACAGCCATCTCACTTCAGACTAGAATTTGCTGTGTTACTTCTATGTGTGGAATACGACACTTTTGAGTTAAATATGTGTGCTAGCTAATCTATGTTTTTTTTAAAAAGAACAAATTCAAGATACTGGGGTTAGCTAGAGATCAAAGCCATGGGAAGGCAACCTGGTGTTCTGTCGATATCTTGGGCTACGACTCTGGTCAGCCCCAGCCAGCACTGCCAGCGGCCAGAGATTCCAAACACCTGGTTGCCCGTCCCTGATTTATACTATGTACACTGTCAGTGGGGTTGGGTTTTCAGCCTGTAGAGCATTAGTGCTGGGAAGCAGTTGCTTTCAGCTGGACAAGAGGGTTTAGGTCGTATTTGGGAGACCAGGTGCCTGCCCTTCCCTTGGGACTCATTAAGGCAGGGAATGTCTCTGTGACGATCCAGTCCAGGAGAAATGCTGGTGAGTTTCCAAAGGCTGATTTTAATTCTCTTCTTCAGTAGGAGTGGATTTTAAAGCGAGCTTAAAAAAAAAAATGAAAAGAGAATTCAGTGCAATGCACATCAAGCAGTCATATTCCACAACTCCAGGAGAAACAATAAACCCCCACTTAGCTGTGGATCAGGATGACAAATTCCAAATTGGATCCAGATTTAGTTGGATCCAGACTTTGGTCTCTTTCATACTGCACAGTTGTAGCAGTTCAATACTACTTTAAATGCCAGTGCTTCATCCTATGGCACCCAGTGATATATAGTTTCATGATGTACAGTTGATTGTCCACATTCACTAGGCTTAGGGGCACAGGGCACCTACAGAAGTGAAAAATTGTGAGTATCAAAATGTGTGTGTATGTGTTTGTGTGTATGTCAGAAGGGGGCCAAGGCATGATGGGCAGAGCGGGGCTCCATGGTCCAAATCAAATGAGAGAAAGGAGAGGGAAAGGGGGTGGTTTGGCATGGTGGGTCACTACATCCTTTCTCTTGCCCATCTCCTTCCTCGAGTGTGTGTGGAGCATTAGAAGAAAGTTTGTGGTGCTGAGAAATCAGGCTGTCCTTAGCTGGCCAGGCAGCAGCTGGTGAAGCAGAAGGACCAGAGGCAGGTTTTTAAAGGACTACAGGGCCTGGTCGGAGAGCCAGGAGGGAAGATTCGCCTGGAAAAAAACCACTTGAGGTATTGGGGGAAGGTGTTGAAGAAACTCACAAATAATCAAATCTGTGAAAATGAAACCTGCAAGTGTGGAGGGACGACTTTATTTAAAAGTCTGCCAGAGAATTTTCATGAAACTTCAACAAACTTCAGATCCTAGGATTCTATAGAATGCAGCCATGGCAGTAAAAAGTGTACCAAAGCGTTATATAGTGTAAAAGAGACCATATTCATTCTTGGAGAAGACCAGCTGAAATTCACGGGACTTAAATGATTTGTGTGCCTCATTGACTTCATTGGGTCTACTCAATGCTAAGTTGGGATCCAATCTGCTTTCTGTTAGGTGGGTGCCCCATCCTATTAACTCCTCCTGTCAATGCATTGAAAATAGTATTAAGAATTCTGGAGTCCTAGAAGAAGTAGTTCTTCAGACAGCATGTTACACAGTGAAACAGAACTCTTTTTGAAATAACACGTTTGAGATTTTTCTGTACAAGTTTTCTCTCTTTCGGTTCTGGAGAAATGACCACAATCTTCTTGTTTAGAAAGCTGCCTGTTCTATTCTTCTTTGAGTGGATCCAGCAAGCTTCACAACCTTTGCATGTCTATTATAGAGGGGAAATCATTTTCTGAATATTTTTGAATATGGTCTACAATTTATCCTAAAATCTCTCCCACAGCTGATACGGGCTTGCAACTGAGCCTTAGGTCAAATGTGTAAGGAAGGAATGCTGTAGCAGATAAAGTGAACAGTAGAAACGTATCTTCTTAATCAGGGATGTAAATCCTTGCTTATTTCATCTTCATATGCAGAGATGAATAATTACTGTAGTTTTTCTCACGGTGTAGGTGAATACAAATATTCTGGGGGCAGTAAGTATTTGAGTTTCCCACAGTATTCCAGGTAGTTTGTTGTGTACAGCCCTCCCCCCAACATTTCCTGTGCAAAAATACATTTTCTGCAGAGAAAACACTATTTCTTGTGCATGGAACACATTTCCTGTATTTTTTTAATTTCTCTACACAGAAAAGAAAATCCTCCAGACTAGTTTGAGGTATTTGAATTCTCTGGAGAAGTCTTCCCTTTCTGTTATTCTTCCTGATAAGGTCTCCTGCAGTTGGGAAATGAATACTGGGGAACACTTGTCCCATTCCTAATCTTAACCTTGTATTTGCATCTTTATTCATTTGTATGAGTAAGGAAATTTATTTGCTTATTCAGAAATTTCTGTCCCTTCCTTGGCATTTGCCTACTACTTTCACTGGGTAGATCTGTGAACAAAATGTGTTAGGAAAATTTAATTGCTGTTATTTCTGCCTTGACATACCATTTTGTGTTGCTGTAGCAACTTTCCAGTGGCTAATGACTTCTGTAATTGTGTGTGCTACCCTACCATCAGGTAGCCGCAGGTCATCTGAGCCATTACCATTGAAGTTCCCACAAGATCTGGATACTTTGTTGGCTAGCGTTCCACTGATGACCACTGTTACATCTCCTCTGGAGTTGTAGAGAACCCGTACATCTGATCCATGTGACACACTCACCACACCCTGGGCCACACTCAGTGATATCTCCTTTGAAGGTTGGACTGGGAGATGCACTGGGTGGCCATTCACCTACAAAATGCAAAATGGCAAGATGGGAAGAATAACAGATAAGCAGATGTTGAAGACATCTTTAAGACACTATAAGGTAGTCAAGGTTACTTTTAGAGGTGTGTGGTTGATGGAGTGATAGAAAGTGAAGGATTAGATCCAGATTTAGTCACTGTGTAGATCTGGAAATCAATGAGACTTAAGTTAGTCATGGCTAACATAAGTCTCAGTTATTTAATTGACAGAGAGCCTGTTTAATGACAATCAGACAAATTCTGTTGTATACTTACAGCAAACAGAAGTGATGTCAGCAATGGCAGTAGTATGTGTGTGTTGCTAGTAGCTTCCCAGCAGCTAGCCCATTGTGGAAGCCATTCTGGGGTCATTCTGGTTGCTGTTCTGTTTGTTAATAGGGTGTCAGAGTTGGAGCCCTGGGAGCCACTGCACTGATGGAGATGGGAAATGGTTTCTATAGAGGAATATTGGACACTGCATGTGTGAGTGACTAAATAGTACAATGGCCCACAAAACCAGGGGCTAGGCCAGTGTTAATGCCCCCAAAAGATTCTAGCCTAAGTCTGGGTTCAGTGAAAAGCCTCTACTAAATTTACTGCTCTCTTCTCCTTGGAGATTATGGCTAAGATCCTGCACTGAGTGTGTAGTTCACCACCCTTCACATTCTGGCAAATGGACAGAGAAGGGGAAGCAGGGAGGGAGAATGGTAACTGAGCAGCAGAAACCACCTCCCCACTCCCCACGACCATTCTTCAAAGAGAGCAAAGAAAAATGGTGTAATTCCTCTTTCTTCCACCTGTAGAAGTGCAGTGTGGACAGTAGTCAATCCTTGCTGCTCTATTGCCTCCCTCCCCTGGCTATTTAACAGCTCAAGTGGTATCTCCTCAGGCTTGGCAGCTTCTGGGGCAGTTTTTGGGTGGAGTACAAAGAACTATCTTGCACCCCCTCCAAAAAATAAAACATACCTTAGGTTGCGTATATTTATGTCATCAACATTAGTTAGGAAAAATTGTATCCCCTTATGTAGAAAAATAGAATAGTCTACAGAAAGAAGTAGATATAGAATGAGATAAAACAGGAGCCGGTGACTGAAACATGAGTTCTGTCAATGTCTGCTCTCAGCTTCTTACCGTGACTGTATTATCCTGCTTTACCAGCACAATAAACTTGTGGAAGTAGACTGTGACAGAGACAACGATGGGTGTTGGGCACTGAGGGCACTTGTGTAACTGTATCACCACCCGGAACCAAGATTTAGACTTGGCATTGTTGAACGCAGAGATTTCATAGGACCCTTCCAGAGGAACCTTTCCAGAGACACCATCAAAAGAGGTGAAGATATGTCTGTGAGCGATGGTGCAGTGACCTTCTTTCCGAACACAACTCCACTTGGCATTACTCAGGATGCACGCTTCTCCAGCAGCACAGGGGAGTGGGGTGCATGATACCCGGCCTTGCCGTTGGCAGATGCATTGTTCCCTGCAATTGGCTGTGATCACTTTTACACCGACCTATCAGTAAATAAAGCAGTTGAGTCAGGAATGATGGCATGACTAGATGTTGAGACATTTGAACAAGGTCACCATCACTGACAGCATACAAAATCAGAGGAATTCACATCTTATTTCACTGCCACAGTTGTTGCATGTGCCTTCAAGTCATTTCTGATCTATGGCAAACTTAAGGTGAACCTGACACAGGGTTTTCTGGGGCTGAGAGTGTGTGATGTGCCCAAGGTCACCCTGTGGGTTTCCATGGCTGAGCGTAGAAATGAACCCTGTGGCCTTTCCACCCTATACTGTTATAGGGCTATTATTCCACTTTTACCATCCTGTAGAATTCTGGGGTTTGTAGTCTACTGAGGCCAAAGAGCTCTCTGGCTGGGAATTTTAAATGCCCCTCCCTAAACTGCAATCCTCAGGATTCCACAGGATGTTGAAAGTGGAATAATAGCACTATAACAGTGTAGTGTGGAAAGGCCCCTGGTCTCCAGGGTTGTAGTCCAATGCTCAAATTACTACACCACAGTTATTCAACAGATTTGTGAAATCTTTCACCCAGATGGTTATCATTAACCTACCTTTTCCACCCTGCCAATCTAAAGATTTGGATACCTTACATTAATGTGGATCCTTGATTTCCCTAAATGTCAGATCATCTCTCCTTTGCTCATACTCTCCTGGGATCTATACAATTGCCATATGTGTCTCTACCTTCTTCCTTTTTTATATTCCTCCTTACCTCACCCTGTTAATTCTATAGCTCCCTTTTACACCAGAATTCACTCCAACATATTCTTTAATTAATGGCAAGACAGATTCCTCCTTTAGCTCAAATCATAAGATCTCAGTGGTAAGTGGCTATAGATCTTATCGGTATTGCTATTGGCCATTTGGTTGTTGTTGTTGTTGTTGTGGAAAAATACATAAGGACAAAAACTAACAAGGAGTGGATTTCCCTTATTCTGTTCCTTTCTTAGCAATTCATCATGTGCTGTGTACCATACTTCCTTATTTGGGTACAATCTTCTGATAAATATTTTGTCTCAGCTCTACCAAAAAACAAAACAAAAACAAAAACTAGAAAACAAAATGAAACACCCAACCAGCTGACAATCCAGTCTTGATGGCAAGAACATCCTTAATATTAGGCAGAGTTAGACAAGAGATATTGGGAGGTGACAGCAAAGAGCAAGTTACTCCCAAATAGAGTAATGGGATGTTACCTTCACCATCTAACCTATGGCCATAGAAGAGACTGTCCAATGGCCCATGTTTAAGCAAAATTCATCAGCTGGTACCCACTGGCTATTGTATTGTAGAGAAGGGATGTGCTTCATTCTTTGCTTCAGGCTACAATATGTTTGAGATGCTGCAACCTGTAAACATAGTGCAGCCGTCCCATATACAGATCTACATTACATTTCCCTTCTCACTACCCCCAAACACACCTTTTAGCTGCAGAAGCCCTCTCTCTGCAGCCCTTAAGTGACTGGTGGAGAGAAGCATGGATCTCTACATCCTTATAGCCAGATGCGGAATAATTACATCATAAGACCAGAGGTCAATAAATGGCCATGCTGCGGGTGGGGGTGGGGACTCCTGCAGCTAAAATGCGGGATTTTGATCATTGCATGAGATCAGTAGTGGATTTTAATCTTTACAATGACCCCAAAAGTGATTTTTGCTGGCATAAGTTGGACTTATGCCATAGTTAGTCACTCATAGGATGCCAGCCAATGCCTTGGGCTAACGCTGTTTGATTTGTTTGCATAGATGACAGCTTTAAGCTTTGGTTTATGTGGTGGTATAGTGATTGTATAGGAGTAGAAATCGTATAGAAGTAGCAGAGAGTCAGCATGGTGCAATGGTTTGAGTGCTTTGCTATTACTCTTGGGCCCAGGGTTCGATTCCCTGCTTGGTCATCGAAACCCACTGGGTGACGTTGGGTGCGCCACGCACTCTCAGCCACAGAAAACCTCATGATAGGTTTGACTTGAACTTGAAGCCACACAACAACAACTTAGCAATGTGTGGACATACTTCTGAGCCTGGTGAGAACACACAAACACACACACATGCAGTCACATCTAGATAGCTTCTCTCTTGCCCCTCACTGCTGCTGATAGTTTATCACTGCATGTAAGCACATCCATTTGGGTGCAAAGTGCACAAAAGAACCAAAATCTCTATCTGTAGGCACATAGTGATCTGCTCAAAATTAGAGAACAAAAACAATTGAAGACTGAGGATTCCAAAAACATTGTCTCCATTTTGGAACTGAGATAACCTAATTCAGAACTGAAACATCCAGGGAGAATTTACGGGGGAGAATTGTGGAATCATCTCTTCTAGAGCAGTATATGAACATGGCAAGTGACATGCTTGTGCCCTTTTCTTGTTTATCAATGGAAATATCACGCAATAGAATGTAAAGTATTTGAAAGAATTATTTCAGTTTAAGCCACTTGAGCACTGGAATGAAATATGAGGAAGATGAAGATCTTTGCGTGTGGAGCAGATCCAGTGGGAGCCTAGAAAAGGTGACAATTAATCTCAAAGTGAGGAAACAAAACAGAAGGAATGGGGGGGGAATACATTAATGAAAAAACAGCAACATTATCCTTGATTCTTTCTAAACCCTTTTTCTTTTCTTCCTTAACTTGTCTCTATGGAGAGAAAGTGACTTTAAACTGATAGCAACTATTCTCCATCAGGCATCTTTCAGTACAGGAATGAAAAACATGTGTCCCTCTAGATGTTGGGCTGTGATGTTGGTATCCTTCACCATGGGTTACAATGGCTAGGATGAATGGGAGTTGCAATCTGTCAAGCATTTGGAGGTTCACATGTGTTCCCCCTCCTCCAGTTTGCCCTGTTCACAACTCTATATACTAAGAGTCTCTGTGAATCTTCATAATGTACTGCAGTCACTTACCTTAAACCATGTTCCTTTGTGGAAGCACCGGCATTGGCTGATAGGTACACAGTGATACCCGGCTAAAAAGTAACCCTTGTTGCACTGACAGCCTTCAGCACAATGGTTGGGACACTTGGTGATGCTGGTTGCTTCTTTGCATCTGCTAGGACAAGCCTTGGTACAGAGTTCATAGTGACTGTTGGCTGGGCATTTCATAGCTGCAAGGAAGATTGAGGGATGGTACATGAAAGGAGCACACAGAAATATGTTCTATAGAGACATAGGAACAGTTAGTCTACTGGCTCTTCTAGCTTGGTACTGATTACAATCAGATGCCATCCATATCTGCTTGATCACAGCTCCCAGAATTTGTGATTATTAGCCATGCTGCCTGTGGATGATGGGAGCTGATGTCCAATACATATTGGAGCATCAGGTTGGAGAAGGCTGGGCTACATTGGCAACAGCTCTCCAAATTTTCAAAAAAGAGATGTTTCCCAACCTTATTTGGAATCTTTTGCTTGCAACCACAGGCTTTTGCAGGCCATGATAATTCTATTATTAAAAAAATGAAGTATACTCTGGTAGAATAATGGCTAAGAGAAATGGTGATGGCATATATTAGTTCTGCACATCCTCTCTATGCTGAAACTGCCATTTGCTAAACTTTGTCATTCTTTTTTTTGCGGGGGTAGGTGATATTCCTTTTGGGATTAATGATCCATGAAGGATCCAGCTTATCCTCTTTTCACGGCCAAGGCTCAGCTATAAGGCAGCCGTCAGGAGCTATCTTATACCAAGAAGTTAGAACTGAACAATGACAAGAATCAGAGCTGAGGAACCTGAAACACACACACACACACACACACCACACCCAGTAAGACAGTTGCTGTTCAGAAAGACAGTCAGCCTAAATAGAAAGGCCTTTAAAGTTCTGCCCATTTGGTGAGTCTAGATCCTGAGATAATTTCATTTCCTTGAAAAACGCTTTTATCTATACTTCTAGTGGTTCACATTGCTCAGTTCAATACAGATTTGAGGGTTTCTGGTTCTAGGTCTCCTGACACTTCCCAAAGTTGCTATATCCCATCTGCACCTCTCAGTTCAACCTTGGGCCCTAGTAATCTTCTGCTCCTTTTACATCCCTTGGCCTAGTTCTTTTAGAGGGAACAAAACTTATTTGTGACTTAGTTATAATACATTATTTGTGACCTTGTGATTCCAAGTGTTGAATTGCCTGTACGTGTCTTAAGAAGATGGTCACTTTTAGGAGTGCCATAACTAGCAGGGCATGGTATACTAAAACATCTCCTGCTGATTCTGCAATGTCACTTATGTGATTGAATGAAAACATACAGTTTGCTATTTGCACTATGTGGGGAAAGCAACCATAGACCTGAATATGGGCTTCAGGAATCACAAGTCTTTAATCTTGATCAGGTGGCTTCAGCAACCTGTTGCCACCCATTTTGACTCAAAATGCCACACTCTTGCTGATTTGCCTGTGGGTGCTGTCTTTTTCAAGTACTTTGGATAAAAGGGGAAATTTTTTCTGATTCATAGACTGAAGACTTGAACACTCTATGGTCTCAGCCTAGAGAGTAAATACTTAATGCTACAGTCCTCTTAAGTATGTTGAGAGCAGAGTGGATATAAGTCACTTTTACTTTGGGCAACTGAAGAAGGGAGAAGCTGATATAGTTTTCTTATTCATTTAATAAGTTATGTTTTTAAATAGTTTTTAAAGCATTCTTACTTGGGGGCAATGTCCTCATTTCATACCTTTCCCCTATGGAAAATGTTTCTTTGAAATATTAACTTGGTAGGACTTTTTTATTGTATGCCTTCAAAGTCACTTCTGACTTAGGGCAATCCTAAGGCAAATCTGTTATAGAGTTTTCTGGAGCTGAAACTATATGACACACCCAAGATCACTCAATAGGTTTCTATGGCCAGGTGAGGAACTGAACCCTGGTCTCCGGGGTTGTAGTCCAATGCTCAAATCACGACACTACACTGGCTCTCCTTGGTAGGACTACTTACGGCAGAATTTTGCTGTCCTCCAGGGTTGGATCTGAATGCCAGCAGCTTGGCAAACAGCTACATAGCCGTGGATAGCCCGACAGAGGATAACAGGATTCCCTCTTGCCTTGCAGAGATCGTGCACACAGTTGTTGTAGAAGACTGAAGGGTTGATTGTGGAATAACAGGCACTGAAAGGGCCATATTCTGACTGCAATATGCCACACTGAGAGGTATGTACGTAGCTGGATTTCTGGCTCATTTGGCAAGGTCCACAGACCGAAGCAGCACAGTCTTCTGTGCAGGCTGCCTGGGGCCCGTCCACTTTCCAAGCAGCTGCGAAGGCTGAGATGCTCATGGCTGGCATGCCATTGGGCAGGAAGAGGTCATCCCGGGGTCTGCCATTATAATTGCCACACAGGCCACACATCTGGCCATGGTAAGCATCAGGCACTTTGACAATTAGATGATACAGTTGGTCAAAAGAGACAAATAAGCCGAAGTCTGTCCGAACCACAATGTTGTCACCATGGTAGTATGCCCACATACCGTCACCTTCCAATCGAAAAGGCAAGAAGGTGGTTGCCCCATTTACCTGTGGAAATGGAAATCTAGAGTTAGTGGGAATCAAAGAGGTAAATGGCCCAAGAGGTCAGCCTCTCTTCTGATTTCTCCAAAGCACAGCTTGGGAAAGCTGCCTTGCTTGTACTGTGGCTGAGATCCAACAAGCCCGCTGCCAGAACATAAATCTCTGCCAATGTACATATGCCACTGTCTGAGCTTATTGTCTTTCCTACTTCCTTCTCCAGACGCACAGCAGTGGTGGTGGGTCACAGGTGTAACTCTCTCCACATGCCAACCAAGCAGCTGCAGAGCTGTGACTGGATATGTTCTCATTGCTTTTCTCTACCCAGGGAAGAAGGACCACCTCCTTCTCACACATTAGATTACTCTATCTTCTTTGGACGCATGAGAGGAACTTGCGAGTGGCTGCAGGATGGAGCTGTACCCATTAGCTCCTGGTTGCTGTTGTGCATCTGGGTGAGGGGGTGTTGTGCAAAGAGGGACAAGATCTCTTTTTCTGAAATGTCCCCCAAAATAATGCACAGGCATTACCAGAGGCTATGACTGTTTACACTCACTTGAGGGTTCTAACCCATAGCTCCTAGAAATCCCCCTGGGCAACATGGCCAGTGGCCACTAATGGTCTGAAAAAGTAACTTTTCTGAGCTTTGGACCAAAGCAACCATTGATACAATTTAATTTTGTGTTGCTGCTTAGTGAACTGTTTTTACAAACATTTGTTCCTTTTATACATGAACTTGGCCCTTGAATGTGACATACTCAGGCAATTGCCAGGGTCCCAATGTTCCAGCAGGACCTACCACTGCAGTGAAATCTGGATTGTGCCACTTGTCCTGGATGCCCATTGTGGAGAACAAAATGCCTTCCCATGTGAACCACAGAAGACACACGGACTTGTAGATGAATACTGGTAGTGGGAAAACTAGCATGGCTGAATGTTGGACTATGACCCTGAAGACCATGGAACCCACTAGGTGACCCTGGGTACATCTCATACTCTTAGACCCAGAAATTCCTGTGATAGGTTTGTTTTAGGGTTACCATGACTTGAAGGCATACAACAACAACAACAACAACTGGTAATGGGCAGTGTCCTTTACCATGCCCCAGGTCTTTAGGCTATCTCAGGGAACATAGGGCAGGTTGAAAGATTGAAATGAAGCTACACATTAAATTTAGCCATTTTCTTCCTCTTATTGGAAAGTCTTTGAAAACTGGACTGTTTTGGAAGACTAGTCATACTTCAGGACTTATAGCGTGCAAAAATGTGTGTGTGTGTGTGTGTGTGTGTGTGTAGAAAACAGGATGTTTTATGCAGGAAACAGCATTTGCTCTGCAGAAAATTCTACTTTGTGCAGAAATATGATTCCCCATGCAGAACATGCTGTAGCTGGGGATTTACTCTGTGCAAAACTCACGCGTAGTTTTCCGTCTGCAGAAAAATAGCATTTTGCAGGTTCCAGTACAGAAAGTGCTTGTCTTCTTTCCAAAAACTCATGTGCAAACATTGCATAGAATAAGTCTTAAACTGCAAAGAGTCTCATCAGGCCAGAATTTTCCTGACACTTGAGAAGCACTTTTTTCCAACACTTTAAAAATATTTTCAATTGTTTCTTCCATTTCTATGGCACTGACACTTCTAGCCTCCAACAGAAGGGAAGTGTCAAAGGAGTTCAGTGAGAACAACTGGAGTGTGTCCCTGCCCTGGCTTCTGTTGCCTAAGAGCGTTATCACACTACACTGTTATAGTGCTATTATTCCACTTTAACTGCCATGACAACACTGTACAGGAATCTGGGATTTTCAGTTTAGGGAGGGGCATTTAATATTCTCAGCCAGAGAGCTCTTGGGTCTCACTAAATGACAAACCCCAGAATTCCACATAACATTGCTATGGCAGTTGAAGCGGAATACTAGCACTATAACAGTGCAGTGTGATAAAGGCTATAAGGCAGTCGTCCCACTCTACCTAATAAAAATCTTCTTCTTCTTCTTCTTTTTTTTAAAATACACCTTTATTTTTACAAACAAAAAATCGAGAAAATAATACATGGCAACAACAGTGATGTTACACTGTATATTAAACACAAAAATATTAGTAACGTAAACTAGTGTTATAATTTGAATCCATTATGCCTCCATCTCTATCTAATATGTTCACTTCTATCTATTCTGCTTAACATCACTTTGATTGAATTTTCTCAAAAAATCTTCATGATATTGCATGAGAGCTGTTGGCATAACAGTGATGATTACTCACTACCCATGTATCAATTGTATTGTGCTCATTTGATCATGTCTGTCTGTCTATCTATCTGTCCATCCATCCATCCATCCATCCATCCATCCATCCATCCATCCATTCATATCTTTACACCATGGATGAACTTGAAGGGGATGCTGGAATAAACAAAAATAGTTAGGAAGCTGTATAGAAACCTCCCTCAGCTATTTATGAGATTCCTTCTGTCTCCTGTTGCTGCCACCATCCCGACAAGCTGTGCCAATGGAGGTGGCTTCATCCACAGAATTTTCATATCTCCCCTTCTCTGTCCTCCAGACAGGCAGGGCTGTATGGTACAGGAGGGGTATCTGGCATGCTTCACCCTTGTAGCATGCTGTTGCTGATTTTCACTGATGGTGTATCTCCTAGTGGGTTCTGGGGATCATTGTCTCTTCCCATCCTCTGGAATGATCTCCTTCTGCTCTACACACACCTATTTATCTAAAAACAACTCCCCTTCAAGCAAAGAACTACATTCCCCATGTCTACCCAGTTCACAGAGTCTTACCAAGATGATGCCTCTCTTTTCCCGTAAGATGGAGATTGTGTTTTGATAGGCTATGATCGACACCGCTTTTGTTACGGATACCTTGCCTTTGGATCGCCTCTCATTCTCCACGTTGACAGAGAAGGCTGGAACAGAGGTCTTGCGTGTGCAGCTCTTTGCCAGAGTGTATGAGCAGTTGCTCTGGAGGTCAAATGTGGATCCATCAAAGGTGATGTAGTGTGGGTCACCAGCCACATGGCACACCCCACTGCTCTTGGAGCCCAGTGCCTGACATTTCTGGACACCATTCACCACACGACACTCTTCATTAGGACTGCAGGAAGATCGGTGGCACTCCATGACACCACCTACTTGGCAAACACACCGCTCCTTGCAGAATCCATTGAGGTAGAAAGACTCCCCCGCCTTGTAGTAGAAGCCTTGGTGGACACAGCCACACTGGGAGATGGGAACACATTGGTCGCCACTCAAGACAAAGCCTTCATTGCACTCACACCCCTCACGGCACTGAGCAGTGCAGAGCACTGGGTTAAAGAGGCTGCGACATGTCACAGGGCAACTGCTGGCACAAACTTTATAGTGGCTGTTTGCTGGGCAGTCAGGCCCTGGAGAGATACAAGAAGACATAGGTGGCATGAATGAAACCTATCCTATGATCCAACCTTGAGCTCTAAATCATGAGTGGGCAACTTCTGGTTCTCCAGATATTCTTGGACTGTAGTTCCCGTTATCCCTCACTGTTTTGCTGACTAGGGCTGAGGGGAGGTGCTACCCCACAACAGCTACAAATTGCTTACTCCTATTCTATCTGTCTGTCTGTCTGTCTGTCGGTATAAAATTCTGTTAATCTTCTCACCCTAAACCTTTTCTCACTCTGTTGGCAGAAAAAGAAGACACACACATTTCAGATGGTTTCAGACATTCAATACTGCTTCACGGTCATCCAAATCTTTCTGATCCTGAAACTAGTATTATACGATGAACCTTTCTGGTCCATCAGCATCCTGTTTCTCACAGTGGACAACCAAATGTCAACAAGCGGAACATGACAAAATGTGTTCTTTCTTGTTGAAGTTCCATTTACTGGCCTCTGAGGTTGGAGGTTGTCTCCAGCTATTGCAACTAAAGCTAGTCATAGACCGATTATCCTGCATGAATTTTGTCTAATCTTCTTCAGCAGACATCTGAATGAGTGAATATCAACATATCAGGGTACTCTGAAGCCCATAAACTGGGGTAGGCGAAGGGTGGGTCGGGATTTACAGTTAAATTTCTGGGGCATTTTGTTGTTCTACAAGGTTTCTGTCATCCACTAATTTAAAAATAGCAACAACAATTGACTTTCCCCACCTCTGCCAGGTTACTGGGGTGAGGAAATGCCTTTCTGTACGATGGACAGTTTAACTCAATTCTAGTACTCAAAAACAATGAACCCTTAAATTCAGAGGCCCTGGGTATTTTGTTCCTGACTGTGATCTTGAGATTCTAGGAAAAGATAAAAATGGATCCCAGAAGCAGTATATATGCCCCAATTTGTTATAAAGTAATTAGATGCGATGGGAAGAAGTGTTCCTTTTGTCTGAACCAAATTGCCTGCCAATCATCCTGAGTGAGTTCTAGTACTGGTGGAGAAAAGAAAACATCAATGGAAAACACATAGAATCATAGAATCATAGAAATGTAGAGTTGGAAGAGACCACATGGGCCATCCAGTCCAACCCCCTGCCATGCAGGAACACCCCCAAAGCACTCCCAACAGATGGCCATCCAGCCTCCGCTTAAAAACCTCCAAGGAAGGAGACTCCACTACACTCCGAGGCAGCAGATTCCACTGCCGGACAGCCCTGACTATCAGGAAGTTCTTCCTGAGGTTCAGGTGGAATCTCCTTTCCTGCAGCTTGAATCCATTGCTCCTTGTCCTGGTCTCTGGAGCAGCAGAAAACAAGCCCTCTCCTTCCTCTACGTGGCATCCCTTCAAATATTTAAACATGGCTATCATGTCCCCTCTTAACCTTCTCTTCTGCAGACTAAACATACCCAGCTCTCTAAGTCTATCCTCATAGGGCATGGCTTCGAGGCCTCTCACCATTTTGGTCGCCCTCTGGACTTGCTCCAGCTTTGGTTGCCCTCTGGACTTGCTCCAGCTTGTCAATATCCTTCTTGAATTGGGGTGCCCAGAACTGGACACAGTATTCAAGATGGGGCCTAACCAAAGCAGAGTAGAGTGGTACCAGTACCTCCCTCGATCTAGACACCATACTCCTATTGATGCAGCCGAGAATTGCATTGGCTTTCTTGGCTGCCCCATCACACTGCTGACTCACGTTCAGCTTGTGGTCTATGAAGACTCCTAGATCCCTTTCACACATACTGCTATCCAGCCACGTGTCCCCCATCCTATATTTCTGTATTACATTTTTTCTACCTATTTGTAGGACCTTACATTTCTCTCTGTTGAATTTCATTTTGTTCGCCTTGGCCCAGCTCTCCAATCTATGCAGGTCATTTTGAATTTTAATCCTGTCCTCTGGCGTATTAGCAACCCCTCCCAATTTGGTATCATCTGCAAATTTGATGAGGATACCCTCTATTCCTTCATCCAAGTCATTGATAAAAATATTGAACAGCACTGGGCCCAGAACAGAACCCTGTTGCACCCCTCTAGTCACTTCTCTCCAGGATGAAAAGCAGCCATTCGTGATCACCCTTTGAGTTCGGTCGGTCAACCAATTACAAATCCAACTAACAGTAGCCCTGTCCAGCCCACATTTAACTAGCTTCATTGCAAGAATGTCATGGGGAACTTTGTCAAAGGCCTTACTGAAATCGAGATATGCTACATCCACAGCATTCCGTTCGTCTATCAAGCTAGTAACTCTATCATAAAAAGAGATAAGATTAGTCTGGCATGACTTATTTTTGAGAAATCCATGTTGACTTCTCGTGATTACCGTGTTGCTTTCTACGTGATTAGAAACTGACTGCTTAATGATTTGCTCCAGGATCTTTCCGGGTACTGATGTCAGGCTGACTGGGCGATAATTGTTTGGGTCCTCTTTTTTTCCTTCTTGAAGATGGGGATAACATTTGCTCTCTTCCAGTCTGCTGGAACTTCTCCTGTCCTCCAAGATTTCTCAAAGATTATAGCAAGCGGTTCCGAAATGACCTCTGCCAGCTCTTTTAATATCCTATGATGCAATTCATCTGGCCCTGGAGACTAGAATTCATCCAATGTGGCCAGGTATTCCTGTACCACCTCTCTACTTATTATGTGCCTCATTTCCTCTGCTTCCTCCCCTGCTCCCCAACTGCCAGGTTGAGTGCTTGTATCCTTCTGGGAAAATACGGAGGCAAAGAAGGTGTTAAGTAGTTCTGCCTTTTCTTTCCCCCCTGTGAGTAATTCTCCATCTTCTCTGAGCAGCAACCCTATTGTCTCCTTCTTTTTCCTTTTGCTGCGGACATATTTAAAAAAGCCCTTTTTATTGTTTTTAATGTCTCTGGCCAGCCTAAGTTCGTTCTGTGCTTTAGCCTTTCTGACTTCCTCCCTACATCTTCTAGCTACTTGCTTAAATTCTTCTTTGGTGGTTCCCCCCTTCTTCCATTTCCTATACATGTTTCTCTTAACACGTAGCTCAGCTGAGAGTTCTTTAGTCAACCATTCTGGTTTCTTCGGACACCTTCCATTTTTCCTCCTTATTGGCACAGTTTTAGACTGTACCTTCAGTATCTCCCTTTTAAGGAACTCCCATGCCTCCTGAATTCCTTTCCCTTTCACTATTCCTGACCACGGAATTCCAGCCAGCAGCTCCCTAAGTTTACAGAAGTCCGCTTTTTTAAAATCTAAGATGAGTGTCTGGCTACCCTTATCTTATCCTTCCCACTGAATGCCAAATTCTAATAGGGCATGGTCACTCCCCCCTAAAGATCCAACCACTTCTACCTCATTCACAAGGTCATCCCTGTTGGTCAGGATCAGATCTAGAATATTTGATCCCCTTGTGGCCACTTCCACCTTCTGGACCATGAAGTTGTCTGCAAGACAAGCAAGAAACTTGCTGGACCTTGCTGTCTTGGCAGAGTTTGACTGCCAGCATATATCTGGGTAATTGAAATCTCCTATAATTACTGTATCTCTCCTCTTTGAATGTGCAGTCATTTGGTTGAGGAAGGCGTCCTCTAAGTCCTCAGCCTGGGTTGGAGGTCTGTAGTAAACCCCCACCAGAATATCCCTATTGTTTCTCGCTGCCTTAATTCTTACCCAGATGCTCTCGGCCTGGCTTTCTGGGTTTAGGTCCTGGATCTCTTCACAGGTGAACACATCCTTGACATACAAGGCTACTCCTCCTCCTTTCTTGTTTGGTCTATTTTTACAAAATAGGCTATACCCCTCTATTCCTATATTCCAGTCATGAGACTCATCCCACCAGGTCTTAGTGATGCCTATCAAATCGTATTTATTTTGTTGTACTAGGAGTTCAAGTTCATCCTGTTTGTTTCCCATACTCCTTGCATTAGTGTAGAGACACTTAAGTCCCCGGGTCCTTCCTGCAAGTCCTGTACTATTGTTTCTACTCCTCCCGCCAATGGCCGCTTGTACTACTTGTCCAGTATTATGGACATGGACCTACCAAAGGCATTGGATGACAACTTCTAATCACCTCTAATCATTCCAGCTGAGACTAATGGGAGATGGAGCTGAAAAATATTTGGAGAGCCTCAGTCTCGCATTCATGCTTTATTTGGGCAACCACAGAGGAGGAGGAGCCAATTCCTCATTGGCTGCATTGTCACATATTGGGCATTCCTGAAGCAATGTCACGTCACTTCTGGGTTTCCAAGCTGAAAACTTAAAACAGCTCTTGAACCTTTAGTGGTTTTGTGGAAATGGGAACTTCAGTGGGTATTGCTTGTCACACAACAAGGTAACAAGTGACACCTACTGAAATCCCCTCTTTTATGCAACCATTAAAGGTACAGAAACTATTTCAAGTTTTCAATCTGGCAATCCTATTTTTGGCTGTTTTATCCAGTTTGGAGGTTTGGAGGGGTCACTCGGGAGTGGGGCAGTAAACATGTTTTAAGCTAATGTTGCCAATGTTTGGGTGAATCAGTATGGAAAAAATAATAATGAGAGCATTTGAGGAATTCAAGGACCACACTTTGGGGCCCGAAGAGCTATCCGCATTCAGTATGCAGGCCACACCATGATTTCTTCTCTTTCATAGTTAAATGAAATAATCAATTTGCTTCGCTCTGCTCGCTCCCCAAAAAAATCTGACAGAAAATTTGACAGGAATTCAGAGTTACTGTATATATTAATGTACACATAAAAAAAAAAAAGGCAAAAATTGACCCCCAAAATCTGGATCAAGTTATCCACAAGTCAATGTAAGTGTTGTACCTTAACTCTTATCAAAAAAGAGGTACCATCTCCATTTCTGAATAGAGTGTTGAAAGACAAGAGTTTAGTCTGTCTGAGAAGAACCGAAAGAAACACTGGTCTCTTCTACTCTCTCTGCTTTGGTGTCACTTCTGGCTTTTCTTTATGCCTGCATGGGAAAATGGCACTTCCTCTCAAAAGAGAGCCAAGAGAATAGAGGGGTTGGTGCTTCTTTGATGTTCTTCTCAGATGGACTAAACCCTCACCTTTCACCATTCTACTCAGAGAAAGGGATGGTTCTTTTTCTTGATCAGAATTAATACTATACCTTAACTTTTATCAAAAAAGTCCCGTTCTCTGAGTAACAAAAGGCCTTTTTAAATGCCCGGGTGGGAGGACTTCCGGGTATGATGGCGGACCGAGCGGTCGTGTAAAGGCTAGTTTGCCGATACACGATCACCCAGCGCGGCGAAATTGGCTCTGGAGAAACACACGAGAGCCGATCAAAACTCCCCCGGTAAAGGGAGTTCAGAGGGTCCTGAAGGCGGCATGTTAACTCGCCGTCTGAAGACTATAGGAGAGATTATTCCCCTAAGTCGGGAGACGAAGTCGAGTGGGAGCCGAAAGGAACCACAACCACGCTGGGCAGCTGCTAGACAGCGAAGGGACGCCGATAGCCTTTTTTTAAAAAAAAATGCAAGTCCGTGCAATTTAAGAGAGAATAAACTCACCTTTCGAAAGAACCCAACTGAGATCTCATCAATATAGACTGGGCTTAAAATATAAAGAAGGAAAGGTAAGCGAGAAGAAAGAATCTTGAAAGATAGGACTAAGAGAATTTAATTAGATTTTGTGTATAGTTGATCTCTATTTTTTTGGATAACTCTAAGAAATCAGTTGAGACAAGTCGGGGACGTTTATTGAGAAAACTTTTAATAAAGAATTGAGGAAAAGCGGCGGGCGGATGAAGTTGAAACTTGAGAGGAAGGGAGAAATGGCGTCCCGCGGCAGAGAAGGAGAAATGACGAAGTGAAGCGACGAGTGGAATAGGACGGGGACAGAGTTAGAGTTTCAAGGAGAAGGAAAAAGCGGCGTGTCTTGGCAGATAAGGAGAAGCGGTGAGGAGAAGCGGCGAACAACTGCGAGCAGCAGGAGATGAAGTGGCGAAGGGAAGCGGTGAGCGAAAAATTGAAGAGGAGACAGATTCAGAGATGGAGGGAAGGAGAAGCGGCGTGTATGGACTGAGAAAGAAGTATAGGAAAGCGTAAGAAAGTGCAAGAAAGAACTGTGTTAGAACTGTGTCTGTATGTGTAAAGGATTGGAGGAGAAGAAGACAGACGGAAATGGTGGCAAAGTGAAGGACTGAGTACGTGGAGGAGAAGTGAAGAGGTAGCTGAGAAAAGTGTGGCGAGGAACGTCGATTAGAAGAGCGGAGAAGGACTGTGATTGAGGGGACTAAGTGATGAAGTGACTGAGATAACCTGGAATGGAACGAAGACTGGAGGAACATAGAAGGGTTTGAGAGTGTGGAAAGACAATTAAATATACAAAATCAGTAAAATTAAATCATACATTAAGGGGGTTTTAAGGTGATTGGTATATATTAGTATATATTGGCATATATTTCTAGTTCACTGTTTAATAGAATTTAATTCACAAATGCAGAGGGGGAAGGGGGAGCATTTTTGATAAGAACTCTGTGGACGGGAATGTTGATATAACTTGACCTTGAGGGGAGAGTTTAAAGGTAAACAAATCACTGACAGCTGAGCTAAAGTGAGACAATAACTGGATTTATAAATTGCGTTTGAAATCTGGTCAAACAGTCCCACCTGGTAGTTAAATTAATTACCATCTCATTTAAGGAAGGAGGGTAGTAAATATTCTCCTTTCTTATATATATATATATATTTTTTTTTTTGGTTGTTGCAATTATCCCTTTTTTTTTATTTCTCTGTTTGCTGTAAAGCTGATAACTTGAAAGTTGATAAATACCTGTATAAGAAAATACTAAGAATTTATCAAGAAAATATTAAGAAATTAGGTTGGTAAATATTTGATAGTACTAGCACTATTGATAAGAATATAGTTTTGATATTTATTGATAATTACTGAAATTCATTGACATTTATTGATATTTATAGATAGAGCTTTAAGATTGTGAACAGTACAAATAAGTATAAGAGAATTTAATCAAGGAAGTGTGAAGTTGTTGATGTGATTCTGATTTTGAAAATTGATTTTTATTTTGAGAAGTTTTCATAAGAATATTAGTTGGCCCTGGGAGGTTATAATTTATTTTTAGATATCTGTAATTGAAATTAATAATTGTTGATAATGGCAACAAGGAAGAAAACTACAACCCAAACCCAGTTAACAGTAGAAAGAAGAGGATCTGTGGAACAGCCCTCACAGGTAGGAGGGATTGGAGAAAAGATATTAGAAGAATTGATAAATTTCAAACGAGAAATAAGACAAGAATTGAAAGATACGAGAAACGAAATAAAAATGGACATTAAAAAAGAGATGGAAAGTATAAATAAAAAGATGGAAAAAATGAATAAAGAGATGAAAGAAACGCGGAGTGAAGTAAAACAAGTAGAGGAAAGGTTGTCCAGAATGGAAGCGGAGAAGAAAGAAATGAAGGAAGAACTTAACAGACAAGATAAAGAAATAGAAATTCAGGAGTTGAGGTATAGAGATAGATGCTTGAAAATCAGAGGTCTGATAGAAGCCCCAGCTGAAAATCTTTATGAACGTCTTATTCCGGAATTAGCTACATATATAGAAGTGACGGAGGAAAGAATGGAGCAAGAAATTGATAAGATGTTTCGCATTAATTCAAAAATAGCAAAAGAAAAGAATCTCCCGAGGGATATACTAATTTGTTTCACTAGAACAAAGATGAAAGAGAAAATTCTGCTAAGAAACTACGATGAAAAACTCATTGTGGAAGATATTGAATTGAAGATTTTCAAAGATGTACCATTCCAGACGTTAAAAAAGAGACAAGAATATAGGAATCTAACAACTCAATTGCAGAAGAACAACATTAGATATAGATGGGAGCGTACAGAAGGACTTTCCTTTAGCTGGAATTTCAAAAGATATAAATGTACAACGACGGATCAAGCTGACAGATTGATAGATGAACTAAAAGAATACAAAAGAAGACGTTTAATAAAAGACAGGAAACATCAGAGGAGACGCAACAAAATAGAGAGAGAGACAGAGAGAGGAGGAATTGGAGAATGAACCCGAATTTGAACAAGAGCAGCTGAGTTCGGAGATAGACGATAAAGTGATTGAAGAGGACTGAAAAAATGGCTTTAAAGTGTGTATCTTGGAACGTGAAAGGTTTAAATTCGAGCTACAAATTGAGACAGATCTCCACCATCTTGAAAAAATTAAAGCTGATGTTATCTGCCTACAAGAGACTAAAATTAGAGACAAAGATATTAAATACTTGAAAAACCCAAAATTGGGGAAATGTTTCATTTCAGCTTATGGAAAAAAGAAGAGAGGAGTGGTAATGTACATAAATTCGAAATATCCAACACAAGAAGTATTTTTAGATAAAGAAGGACATTATGTTGGTGTGGAAATTCAAATCCCTGAGAGAAAACTTCTATTAATTGGAATATATTCACCTTTAGAGAATAAAAGTAAATTTTACGTGAAAATAACCGAAGAAATACACAAATATATTGAAGATAGAAATCAGGATAACATTCTCTTAATGGGGGATATGAATGGAGTGGTAGATCCCATGATAGATAAACGACGACATCGAGGGGAAAAAAGAACCAAGGCAGGTTACCGAGAATTTTTTTTCAACCTGATGGAAGACTTATCAATGATGGATGTATGGAGAAATGAACATGAAAAAGGCGGGTTTACATTTTATTCAGAAAGTCATAAAAGTATGTCCAGAATTGATATGTTCTGGATCTCGAAAATTCTATCCTCGTTAATTAAAGACATTGAAATACTTCCAAGAATCTGGTCTGATCATAATCCCATTCAATTGGAGTTAAACTGTAAAAAGAAGAGCAAATATAGCAATTGGCGCATTAATGATTTCTTGTTAAGAAATACAAATTATTTGAATAAAACTAAAGAAGCATTGAGGAATTACTTCTCAGAGAATGAGAGAGATGGACTGGCATCAAAGACGGTCAGGGACGCGGGGAAAGCCGTAATGAGGGGTTTGCTGATAATGTGGAACTCGGAGTGGAGGAAGAAAGAGAGAAGAAGATAACAAACTTAGAATCAAGAATTAAAGTTATAGAGGAAGAATTAAGAAAGAACCCAGAGAATAAGAAAATAAGAAAAGAACACAAAGAATTACAAATGGAACTGCAAGCAGAGAATTTGGTGGAGATTGAGAAGAAATTGCGAATGCTCAAACAGAAAAATTTTGAAAATGCCGATAAACCGGGAAGATGGCTGGCATACAAGTTGCGGAAAAGAAGAGAAAGAAATTTAATCCTCCAAGTAAGGAAAAAAAATGAGATAACATCAGATGAGAAAACTATAATGAAGGTGTTCACGAACTATTACAAAGAACTTTATCAGAAACAGACAAAAAGTGATAGTGTGAAGAAAATAGAAGAGTATTTGAACAATCAAGATTTGATAAAGATGACAGAAGATCAAAGGAAGAATTTAAACGCAGAAATAACATCTATGGAAGTAATAAATGCCATAAAAGACATTAAGATTGGGAAAGCTCCAGGTCCTGATGGGTTCACTGGATTATACTACAAAGAACTACAAGAAGAATTAAGAGAACCGATGAGAAAGATGTTCAACGAAATCACGAAATTTGGCAAACCGGATTCGTGGAAAGAAGCTAACATTACTTTAATATTGAAGGAGGGAAAAGATCCGATAAATCCTAACAGTTATAGGCCGATATCGCTATTAAATATAGACTATAAAATCTTCACAAAAATTCTTGCTAATAGATTGAAAATTATATTGCAGGAAATGATCCACGAAGATCAGAGTGGATTCCTTCCAAAGAGATATATTAGAGATAATATTCGGACGGTTATAAATATGTTGGAATTCTATGAAAAGCATAATGAGAAAAAATGCATGATGATCTTCGTGGACGCAGAAAAGGCCTTTGATAATGTTGATCACGAATTTCTCCTGGAACTGTTAAGAAAGCTTGAATGTGGTGGAAAGTTCACAACTTGGATAGAACAAATATACTATGATTGTAGAGCCCAATTACTAATAAACGGAGATAAATCTGATCCGATAAATATAATGAAAGGTACTCGCCAAGGATGTCCGCTCTCCCCTTTATTATTTATTTTGGTACTGGAAGTTTTATTAAGGAAGATAAGAAGAGAGGAGATAATCAAAGGACCTAAAATAAAAGGAGGTGAATACAAATTAAGAGCCTATGCCGATGATTTGGTAATATTTCTTGAAGACCCGGAATCAAGTATTTTGAAATTCTTAGAGATTTGTGAAGAATTTGGAAAAATTGCGGGGTTTAAAATTAATAAAGAGAAAACAAAGTTTATATCCAAAAATATGAGAAAAGCTGAAATAGAAACAATAGAAAGAAAAATGGGCATTAAAGAAGAGAAGAAGATTAAATATTTAGGAGTTATAATCTCTAAACAGAATAATGCATTATTTGAGAACAACTATATCAAGAAATGGGGGGAGATTAGGAGAGAACTGCATAATTGGTCAAAACTGAACCTTTCATTACTGGGCAGAATGGCGACAATTAAAATGATGGTTCTTCCGAAGATCAATTATTTATTTCAAAACCTTCCAATAATTACTAATTTTAAATATTTCAAAGATTGGAGACAAGACTTAACAAAGTTCATTTGGGCGGCAAAAAAACCAAGAATCAAATGGAAAATATTAACAGATAGAAAAGAAAGAGGCGGATGTAATGTTCCAGATCTAAAACTATACTTTTTGGCAAATGGAATGAACTGGATCAGAGACTGGATAGAATTGAAGAATGAGAGAATTCTGAATCTTGAAGGTCCTAATCTAAGATTTGGATGGCATGGTTACCTTTGGTACCAAAAAACAAAGATTGACAAGGATTTTCTTAATCATTATATAAGAAAGCCACTATATGGAATTTGGAGATACTGGAGAAAGAAAATATACTCGAAACTTCCATTATGGGTATCCCCTCAAGAGGCGTTGATGGGAAGGCCGAAACAAATATCCAGTAGATGGCTTACATATAGAGATTTGATAATCATAGATACCAAAGGAAATCAAAGGATTAAGTCCAGAGAGGAATTGGCTGAAGAAGGTTGGGATTGTCATTGGTTCCAATACATACAATTAAAAGAAAAATTTAAAATGGATTTAAAATTAGATGGAATTGAGACAAACCCACAATTGAATGATTGGGAGAAAATAATATTTGAGAGACGAGAACATTTAACATCATATCTTTATAGATATTTATTGGATATGGAATTAGAAACTGAGAGAGTTAAAGAATCTATGATTGTTTGGGCACAAAATATTGGACACGTTATAAATATGGAACACTGGGAAAAAAGTTGGGTTACTACACAAAAATTTACATTAGCTCAAAATTTAAAAGAAAATTACATCAAAATGTTCCATAGATGGTATTTAGATCCTGTGAAATTGGCAAACATATATAAGTTAGAGAACAAAGCATGTTGGAAATGTTAGAGAAAATGGAACCTTCTATCATATGTGGTGGAAGTGCTGTAAAGCAAAGACTTACTGGAAAAACATTCACAGATTAATGACAGAAATCTTAAAAATGGACTTGCCTATGACACCTGAAATATATCTCTTGAATATGTTGCATCAGATTGATAAGAAATATTTCAGATATGAGTATATAATTCTGTATATGGTTTCTGCTGCCAGAATTGTGTATGCAAGATATTGGAAAAAGGAAGAGATACCAGAAATACAAGAATGGTTACAAAAGGTATTAGAATTTATCATTTTAGAAGATCTTACACTTAATTTGCAAGACAAAAAACAGATAAAAAAACTTGAAGTTTTGAGATCAATTAAGACAGTGATAATAGATAAATTGGATACAGAGAACGAAAGAGGTAGAACTTTGGAATAACTGTAAATGGATTTGATGAGAAATGGTCTATATAGTTTAATAGGTAGTCAAAAGAAGCCGGTCTTTCTTTAGAGATATATGGATATTGAGATCACGAAAATTTTGAAATAAATAGAGGTTCTAATAAGAGGTGAGAGGAAGTTATATAAGAACTGTATAAACTGTATGAAATACATGATAAAGAATCTTGTTTTTATTCTGTAAATATGATAATACAATATGCATTGTGAATAATAGCAGATCTTTTAATAAAAATAAAATAAATAAAAAAAAAATTAAATGCCCGGGTGGAAAAATGACAGTGGCCAAGGGCAGCTGGCCTCATGAAGGGGTGCCACCACTTTCCCCTCTTTCCAGAATGACCCTCGACTTATCCACAGGTCATATCAAAATCCATAATTTTGGCCCCAAAACCTGTCCTCGACTTATATATGAGGTCGACTAGTAGGCAAGAATATATGCTCATTTTCTGTAAATATATGAAGCAAGAACTTACTGCAGAGATTGGTGGATCTCCATTCATCAACTGTGACACCAGCTGCTTGGCATGCTGCAGCGTAGGAAGAAAGGATGTGACAGATGACATTCTTATTGTCCTTATTGGAGCAGTAGTCAAAGACGCAATCCTTGAAGTACAGTTCAGGTGGCACCTTGCTGTAGCACCTTCTGAAGGGCCCTTGCTTGTCTAATAGGATGCCACATTCCTTGCTTGTCCTCTGAGTGTGCTCCATATTCTGAAAGCCTGGGCAGGCCTCCTTCTCCTTCTCAGTACAGCCTGGGATGTCCCGAAGCTTCCAGTTTCTTCCAAAATCTCCAGGACTTGTAGTTAACCTTCCATTTTGTAGCAACATATCATCATCTGATCGCCCATTGAAATTGCCACACAAACCACACAGGTTACCCCTGTACGTTCCTGGTACTGTGAGACGGATATTATTCCTCCCATCAAATGTGATAGTTAGGCCAAAATCAGTCGTGATTATAATATCCCAGCCCTGGCGATACAGGGAGAGTTTGTCATACTCAATGTTATATGGCAGGTTGATCAACAGGCCATTCATCTGAAAAAAATAACAACAATAGAGAGGCTGGGTACATGGGAGAGCAAAAGATAATCATTTCATGGCACACATTTGGGATGTAAATCTTCCTAAATTGCATTCTTGCAGGAAAGAAAGAACAATTTTACCATTTTTTGCCTACCTGCAAGAAAGTTATACAAATCTGCACCCTCTTTTCTCCTCATTTTAACGACTTTTTCTTCTTTTTTGTTGATCTATAAGCTCTGATTTGGCCTTTTCAAACATTCCTAATCAAAGCCCTTCAAGCAGAGTTTCATATTTTGGAAGAATGCTCAGAGTGGGACAATTACTTCCAGTGTAGACATCTACTGGCCACAATTCTGACTGGCAAAGTATAATGTAAGGTTTCTACAGGTAGATATCTTTCCTCTCAGCTCCCCAACACACTGTTTAGCTACCTACATTCCTCCTCAGTGGTTGATGGAATGGGGGGAATGGGTCTGGTTATATCCCCATAGTCAGATGCAGACCAATGACACCATCTGTTGAGGTTCTCTGGTAGTCTTAATGAGTGATGTAATCATTTTGCGTCTGGCTGTGGGGACATACCCAGATGTTTCTCTGATTCTACCTTGCTGTGCACCAGCCACTGATTGGCTGTGGAGTGAGGACTGCCAATAGATAAACAGTGAGAGTTCTTTTGGGAAGGGTGATTTGGTCATTGCAGAGGGAGGTGGAGAATACCAATCTCTACAATTGCCTAGAAAACACATATTCAGGCGCATGTGAACCTGTTTATGTCACTGATAGGATGTCCGCCACAGTGTGATGGTGCTGACAGTGCTCCACTGAACTTCATGGAAGCTACAGATTATGGGAACTGCTTGCTTCTTAGGGTGGGAAAGGGAGAAGGGGTAGCAGGCAACAGGAAGCAGGCATTCAAGTGAGTAGAACTGATGCAAGTGCCTGTTTCTTGTTGGCTGTGGGATTTTGGGGACTGTAGTCCAAAAAAATAACTTTTCCAAGCTCAAGGTTATAGCCACATCAGCTCTGGTCTTTTTAATTTGAGCTAGAACACTGATATTGTGAGTTTTTGTTTTTGTGTGTGAGTTTTTAGCTATGTATTTTCTTTATGTATTATATATTTTAACATTATTTTCATTCCTTTTGATTGTTTAGTTGTGTTTCGACTGTTCTATTCTGTGGTTTTTAACTATGTTTTTTTAATTGTTGTAAGCCACTTTGAATTCCAACCTGGGAATAATAATAATAATAATAATAATAATAATAATAATAATAATAATAATAATAATAATAAATATTTGCTCATTTCCGGAAAGAAAGTATCAGGTATGCAGAACTTTGAGAGCTCTGCAGACTTATTCCTCCATGGTCCTATTTTCATTCCTTTTTTCCTTCTCCCTGAATATTCATTTCCTCTGAAATAAGGAAAAATGGTTGACACCATGAATAGGTAGGAGAAGAAGGGCAGAAACTCCCATGGTTTGTTCACTCACCAAGACTTGGTTACGACTGACTGTGACTGTTATTCCATAGACCTGGATCTCAATGACTTTGGAGGATGAAGGATTCTTGAGTCCTTGCCTCTCATGCTGAACCAGGACTTGGAAGTGGGTCAGATTGGCTCTCCTGTAGTGACAGAGTTCAGCCAGACGGTAAACACAGGTCCCATAGAAGTCATAGCGTAAGCCATCAAAGGTGATGTAATGTAATTGGCCCAGAGAGGTGCAGGTCCCATAGAAAGTGGGATGACATTTTCTCATGCCATTGACCACATGGCATCCCTCTGTCTCCCTGCAACGTGATCCATGGCAGACCACATTCTTATCTTGAGCCCTGCACACACACTGATGATGGCATTGATTGTCACCCCAGAAATGCTCATTGGGTGCATAGAGCTGACCATGATAGATACAGCCACATTGGTCTTTGGGAATGCATTTGCCGCCATCCAATACATAGCCTGACTTGCACTGGCAGGTCTCCATGCAGGGCAGTTTGCAGTTCCTGGGAGCATCAGGGCTGGTGCAGGTGGCAGGACAGGCTGAGCCACAGGGTATGTACTGGCTGTAGTCAGGGCAAGTCATGGCTGAAAAGAGAAGGGCAAAAGAGGTCAGCAGCAGACAGTGTTCTCACACAAGCTCTCATCTTTCCTTTATAACAGACTTCTCTAACCTTTCTCCAGCTAAAATTCTCATTATTTCTAGCCAGCATAGGAAGCTGGCTTGGGATTATGAGGGATGTAATCTAACATAGCCAGAGGGCGGTGGGTGTAGGCCTTCCTATACTATACACATAAATTCTAAATCAATATCATCATCATCATCATCATCATCATCATCATCATCATCATCATCATCATCACCACTATCATTAGCATCACCCTTATCAATTTTTATTATTTATATACTGAAATTTTGAGGTCTACAGTACACAGAATGACAGATCTCCCTGAAAGAAAACAGTAACTGTTTTGCAGGAATGTAATTCTTTGCTAATTTTCTTCTTTAAAGAAAGCAATCAATAATTTTAGCAATTTTCTTCCTTCAATATGAAGAAATGTGTGTAGTTTTTAAAGGCTATTCCAAGGTTGAGGTTTGTTCTGTACAAAGCAATTGCACATGGTTGTTTTGGGCAGAAAACATAATTTTTGTGGACAGAAATAGGCTGCATATTTTGTGCAGAACAGAGTGCACAGAAAAACTCTGTAGTTTGTGCAAAACAGCCATATATAAATTTTTCATAGGATAAAGTCTTGAACTTCAAAGATGTTCATTTTCTTGACACTTGAAAAACGCAGAGTGCTGGCTGGATATTAGTAGTACAAACCTCTTTCCCTTCAGTATCTTTTTCCTCTAGGCTTATACAGTGTTCTCTTCTCTTTCAGAAACCTTGGTTTATTTTTCATAATTAACTCTGAATCTGTTGGAATTTACTTGGATGTGTTCACTTGGCAAAGAAAGAGATAACATACCGTATGTCTTTAGGGCCCACCCTGTTGATGGAAGGCTCCAATGTAAGCGTTCATCAGGGCTGCTCAAAAGTTTGTAGAAATTGCCTTTCCTAATGATCAAGTGTCCTTCCTTGTTAGTATTTCATTTCCCTTACTGCCTATTGCTGATCCCATACCCATACCTCCACATGTTAGACCTATATTACATTAAGTAATGGGTAGGAAAGTGTTTATTTACCAAGTTTCTATTGATTTAAAATGTCTACTATGGCTGGGAATAACAACTGGATTTAAACCATGGCAAAAACAATCTGTTGAGGATTCTCAAATCCACATGAGAGTTCTTGCCTCCAGCATGAAACGGAAGCACCAAAACACCTTTTTGGGATGAATTTTTCAGCGATTTGCACAAAGTATTTGTGTTAGACTAGTGTCTTTTCCCTTTCTGTAGCTAAGCACATATAGAGAGCACAGGCTGATTGATTGAAAAAAAATGCAGACCACTCATTTAGTGGCACTGTTTTTTTTAACCCCAGAAGTCCATGCAACAAAGCAACATTTGTTGTAGTTTGAAATTTTGTGCATTTACTGGAGAGAACAAAAATCAGTATTGAAAATTCATCCAGTCTCTCTGGTACTTATGACTCCCTTATTATTTTGAGTGGAGATTAAAATACTATTTTTTCATTTATAAGGACAAGGATGAGCTAGGCCAGACAGCTAGATAGATCATGGCTTGCATCCTGTTCAATAGTTACAAGATCTTAAGCTGAATTTGCAATCTCTAACTTTGGTGGTTCATGTTATGATTGTTTATAACTGAACATGAGCCCAAAAACCTATTTCTTAAGTCAAAGACTGCTTCAACTGAAAGGGTTGCCAAGGTCCTGCAGATTGGAGTGCTGGAAATGATGACTTCAGCATTCCTTTTGTGGGGCACATTGAGACAAACAGCTGCAGCAAGATACAAAGGGGCTTTCTCCAGCTGCCCATTAGAACAATCGTCATCACCAGGGAAGCAGTCAGTCATCATTTCCCAGTGCTTTGATCTCCACTGCCCCAGAACCTCTTTGGCTAAGGTGCTGCCTGGGTTAAGAGATGGTTTTTTGAGAGGGTGGCATTGGCAGACATAGCTACAATGATGGAGCTCCATCACTGCAGGTCTGTCTGACAATCCAGAATCTTGGCCTATGTTAGGTTGTTATGTTATGTTATCTTATGTTACATTCATTGGAGTTCTATTGGTATCATACATGTGCATATCTCAGATTTACATGCAGGTATGTACTCATGACAATAGCGTCACAATCATCACCATACAGAGATTGTGAATACAGAACAGTTATGGATGAGGAAACCTAGGTAACTGTTCTGTTTTCACAACCACTACTTAGGGCTTTTCCGCACTTTGGGGGAAAAACAGGGCAGTCCGTTACTCACTGGACTGGCACGCTCCCCCTGATGATCCACGCTGATCCGGAGCAGCGTGTGCCCGCGCTACACACTCTCTGGGGAAGAAAATGGAGGCTTCTGGTTGGTGGAGGCTCTCCACCAACTGGAGAAGCTTGCCAGCTGGAAGCCCGCCCCAGAAGATCTGCAGCCTCACGCTGGCAAGAGTCTGCAGATCTACACATTAGTGCAGCAACGGACTGGGGTGCGCCGGGCTATTGAAAGTCCTCTTTTAATCGGTCTTTCAATAGCATGGGGAATCACCAGTTCTGGTCATTCTGGAGCGGGCTGAAGTCTGGACATACATTAAGTAGTCTGGACCCAGTTCGCCCCCAAGTGCAAATGTCCTCACTGAAGGATGCGCTGCCCCATTTTAAAAATAAAATCCGGAAAAGGCCTTAGTCACAATTTTGACACTATTGCCACAATTGCAACTCTCCCTTCTCCAACCTTCTTTACCAGTCTTCAGCTGCATGGAGAGAAGGAAATCCATTCTGCTGGTGATCGGAGCTTGAGTGAATGATGTTTCTATCAGTTTTGGAGGAGCTGGACCAGAAGAATTTACTTAGGCAATTTCTGCACTACACCGTTATAGTGCTATCATTCCAATTTCAATTGCTAATGGAGTCCAGCAGTTTCGAACTCTCAGCCAGGGGGCTCTTTGGCCTCAGTCAACTACAAACCCCAGAATTCCATAGGGTGTTGACAGTGGAATAATAGCACTATAACAGTGCGGTGCAGAAATGGCCTTTGTTTCTTAAGCAGCTGATATAGAATACTGATCCATCTCTCCATCTGTTTACACACAGCAGTCATCTACCTATATATTTATACAGAATTCTCTTGCAAAACCTGTTCCCTTTTGGAGCTACAGTATAAAAGCACCTTCCTTAGAATGTTGTATTTTTAGTTTGACCCCCTACTTCCACAAATTCCCGCCTGTACTCACGGCAGCCAGCATGTTTCCTCCAGGCAGCAATTTTTACCCCTTCTCTTTGGCAGGCGTCAGCATAAGTCTTTAATGCTCGGCACAAGATCTGCTTGTACCCATCAAAGGTACACAAATCAATCACACAGTCATTCAAATAGGGTTTGGGATCAATCAGAGCATGGCACTGTCGGAAAGGGCCACCGATGTGTTTAGTGATCAGGCCACAAAAGGTCTCTGTGCTGTATCTGCTCACCAGTTCTGGAGAACAGCGCAAACATTTGCCATGGCAGCCATGACTGCAGGCACGGTCTCCATCTTCCACCTTCCAGCTCTTGCCAAACTCCACAGCATTGGTGGCCAAGCTTCCCAAGGGTGTAGTAAAGTCATCATTAGGGTTCCCATTGTAATTGCCACAGAGGCCACAAATGTGGCTCTGAAAAGCTGGAGTCACCTTCACCACAAGGTAATAGTTCCAGTCATAGTAGACCTTCAGGCCAAACTGGGTTTCGATGACCAACTGGTCTCCCCGGTGGTAGAGGGAGAGCTTCCCATCATGCAAAGCAAGGGGCAGTCGGGAACGTAGTTGGTTGACCTAGATGGGCAGAGGCAGAGGCAGATGAAGAACATTGCCTTTTAGTACAGCTGAGACATTCTGTGAATAAACCGCACTGAAACTATAATGATGCATCAGGGTGGGCAACCTGTGGCCTAGGACCGCATGTGGCCCTCAGGCTAATTTCAAAATCTCCTTGCAAATGATTGGTTTAGGCCTCTGTAAAAGTGATCTCTCCCATCCACAACACACCGCTATGTGGCGTCTATGAGGAGTCAGTCAAGAAAGGGAGAACAGACCTGCCTACTTTGGGCCTTTGCCCTGCTCAACTGCTGTGTTCAGTCCTATCAGAGCATGGAGGAGTGATCTTTTGGAAGTATAGCTCCAAGAATCCTCTAACAAGCATCAGCAGTGGCTAGAGGTCAAAAAGTCACTTTTCCAAGCTCTGTGCACTATTTATAGGTGAAAGCCATGATATAGTGTAATGGTTTGAACATTGGACTATGACTCTGGAGAGTAGGGTTCAGTTTCCCACTCAGTGATGGAAACCCACTGGGTGATCTTGGGTGTGTCTTTCTCTCACACACACACAGCCACAAAAGCCCCCATGACAGCTTTGCTGTTGTTGTTGTTTTTGTTGTTTCTGTTGTTGTTGTTGTTGTTTGTTGTGTGCCTTCAAGTTGTTTTCAACTTATGGCAATGCTAAGGTGAACCTATCATTTCCGCATGCAGCTCTTATAGCGCGATGATTCCACTTTCAACCTCCTATGGAATCCTGGCGTTTGCAGTTCCGGGAGGGGCCGGCCGGCCCCTCCCGGAACTGCAAACGCCAGGATTCCATAGGAGGTTGAAAGTGGAATCATCGCGCTATAAGAGTGTTGTGCGGAAATGTTCATAGAGTTTTCTGGGTATGAGAGTATGTGACATGCCCAAGGTCGCCCAGTGGGTTTCCACAACCAAGGTGTGTAGACAGAATCGAACCTAGTCTCTGGATTCATAGCCAGTACTCAAACCACTACACCACACTTGTTCAGGTTCACCTCAGGGTCGTAATAAGTCAGAAACATCTTGAAGGCACACAACAACAACAACAGACACAGTCTGCAACAGACTGCCCTCAAGGAAATGCAGCCTCTGACATGAAAAAGGGCTTGACAAGGGCTTGGGGGAGAAAAAAAACCCATCAACACATGCATCCACACTACATAATTATAGCAGTTTTGATACTATTTAACTGCTAAGGCCCCAACCATGAAATCCTGGAATCGGCAATCTGATAACTGACTTAGGGTCCCAGCACAGTACACTCTTGTAGCGCTATTATTCTACTTTAACTGCTATGGCAACATTCTTTGGAATTCTGGGGTTTGTAGTTTCATGAGGCTCAAGAGCTCTTTGACTGAAAATTCTAAATGCCCCTTCCTAAACTGCAAATCCCAGGATTCCATAGGATGGAACCATGGCAGTTAAAGTGGAATAATAGCGCTATAATATCTGTAGTGTGATAGGGCCCTTAGAATTCTCTAGTACACTCCCCTGAATTAGAATTAGAACTCTCTGGTAGAAAATTCTGGTTATGCCTCCCTAAACTACAAATCCCATGATTCCAGATCAATTTTGGTATCAAAATTGCTCTAACTATGTACTGTAAATACATTCCTCATCTAGTGAGTTTAAACTTCCCTCTTGGAATATTAAATAGCCAGAATCTTTGTGCCTTTGTTTATGTAGCCAAAATGACACCAGCTACATCCAATGGGTGGAAAAGTAAGCCCTTCCAGAGGCCATTGGGCTGCAACTCCCATGAGTTCTAGCCATCACAGTCAACGGGGAAGGATTATGGCAGGGGCTGGGCTGGGCAAAATAAGAGTATTGCCCCTCCCAACATAAGAATTTTCTCTCCTCAGATGAACTTGGCCTTCAGTCCCCACATCTGTAGTGCTGCAGCAACTTAAAATTTCAAGTGGGCCTTCAGAAATACAGTTTAGACATCCAACGAAAAAGGAATGCAAGCTTAAAAAAATGTATGTGTTCAAGGTGTGAACAATTTTCAGTGTCTCACTCTCTGCAATGTTGGACATTTGGGGCTTGAGGGGAAATTTCATTGGGAGCAAAATTCTTGTTTGGCTGGGGGTCAGTGCTTTGAGAAAAAAAAGCATGAAATTGAGATCCCTCCAACAGTCCAATAATGACCAAGCAAATTCAATGGCCATGGAAGGCTGACCATAGGTCAAAACTGGGGGAAAAACCCCCAAAAAGAGTAGAGGAGAGACAAAGTGGAGTGAATGGGTCATGAACACCAGCACTGCATACTGCAACATTTTGTTGCAGTTGCCACTAATATTGCTTGTACCTCTATTATAGTGGCAGCACATATTACCCCTTTTGTTATATGGGAAAGAACATAAGCAAATACCACTTTCTCACTTATAATAAAAGCACATCGAAATGGATTCTTACTCTGACAAGGCCATACTCGTACTTGACCATGGTGATGTTGTAATTGTAGACTGCAACGGTGACCTGGCTGACGAGAAAGAATGGGGAGCTCTTCTGGCTCTTGGTGAAGATGTGGAAGAAGGGTAGCCCAGAACTGGCTGTGCAGATCTTCACCACTGTGTACGTGCAGGTACCTTGAAAATCGTAACTGCGTCCATCGAAGGTGTGGTAGTGGGGCTGACCTGAGGCCCAGCACATAGGTTGGACGGGCAAACCTGGAACACATTTGGGTGAGCCATCCACAGTCTTGCAGACAGTCCCCCTCCTGCACTGAATTGTATGGCACGATTGGGCTGTGGGTACACACTTGGGAAAGCCATGTACAACCTGACATACAGTTCCCCTTTGACAGTGAGCGGCCTCACAGGAACCTAGCACAGGAACACACTGGGGCCAGCCATTCACAAGGTTACAGAGAGTTCCAGGGCTGCAGCTGTATTGCTCACAGGCAGGTGGGACAGGCACACATTGTGGGCTTCCATTAACAAGCTGGCACATAGTTCCCACATGGCAAAGCACAGAAGCACAAGGTGCTGGTGCTGATGCTGACACACATGTTGGCCAGCCATGCACCGTCTGGCATACTGTTCCCTGTGGACAGTGAATCTGGTCACAGGAAGATGGAATAGGTACACAGGTTGGCACACCACCAATGATCTCACAAATAGTGCCTTCTTGACAATGTGAATTGTCACAGGAGGGTATCAAATGGGTTGGGAAGGGAACACAGTGGGACCAACCAGAAACCATTTGACATGTAGTTCCTATATTGCAGGTGACATTTCCACAGGAGGAAGGGATGGGGACACACTGTGGCCAACCATTCATGATGTGACAAATTGTTCCACCTTTGCATTGGATTTGGTCACAAGAAGGGGAGATGGGAAGACATGTTGGCCTCCCTTCATATATCTCACACTTGGTCCCTACACTGCAAGCCGTCCTTTCGCAAGAGACTGGGGTGGGAGCAAGCGTAGAAGCTGGAATGTGAACAGGAACAAGATTGGGAACACATTGGGGCCAACCAGAAACCATTTGACATGAAGTCCCTACTGTGCAGGTGACACTTCCACAGGAGGAGGGGACGGGGACGCACTGAGACCAACCATTTATGATATGACAAATTGTTCCAACTTTGCATTGGATTTGATCACAAGAAGGGGGGATGGGAAGACACGTTGGCTGCCCATTGTATATCTCACACTTGGTTCCGAGACTGCAAGTGACTTTTTCACAAGAGGCTGGGCTGGGAGCGGGAGGAGGAACAGGGAGAAGAACAGGAATGGGTACACATCTGGGCCAACCATTGCTGATTTCACAAACTGTTCCTGCACTGCAGTGGAATTTAACGCAAGAGGGTGAGACAGGGATACATGCTGGTCTCCCATCATAAATTTCACACACCGTCCCAACATTACAAGTGGCTCTTTCACAAGAGGCAGGGATAGGAGTGGAAGTGGGAATAGGAATGGAAACACATTTGGGCCAACCATTACTGATCTGACACACCGTGCTGGCATTGCAATGGAATTTGTCACAAGAAGGAGAGACGGGAAGGCATGTTGGCCAGCCGTTGTATATCTCACACTTTGTGCCCACATTGCAGTTGACTTTTTCACAGGAGCTTGGTGTAGGAATGGGAACACATTTAGGCCAACCGTGACTTATTTCACAAATGGTCCCTTCCTTACATTGGAACTTGTCACAGGAAGGTGAGACAGGAATGCATTTTGGTCCTCCGTCATATATTTCACACTTGGTCCCCATGCTGCAGGTAACTTTTTCACAGGACTTTGGGAGAGGGCGACACGTGGGCCAGCCGTCAACCATTTCACAAAGTGTTCCTTCTTTGCAGTGGACTTTCTCACAGGAGGCTGGGGTAGGAACACACGTTGGCCAGTCTTCAATAATTTCGCACATTGTCCCCTCTTTACATGCTATTTTTTCACAGGAAGGTGGGGTGGGCACACACCGAGGCCAGCCATCAATCAGTTTACAATTTGTCCCATCTTTGCAATGAATTTTGTCACAGGACGGTTGGATTGGGGTACACTGAGGCCAACCTTCGATAATTTTGCAAATTGTCCCTTGTTTGCAATGGATGTTTTCACAGGAGGCAGGAACCGCAACACACTTGGGCTGACCATTCACTATTTCACAGATGGTACCCACTTTACACTGCTGTTTGTCACACGTAGAAGGGATGGGAACACATTTGGGCCAACCATCAACAATTTTGCAAGCAGTCCCCTGGGCACATTGTACTTTCTGACATGAAGATGGCAAAGGCACACAAGTAGGCCATCCATGTACTACTTCACAGATGGTTCCCTCTCGGCACTTGTATCTTTCACAGGCTAGGGGGAGTGGTGTGCACATTGGAGTCCCATTAATCATTTCACACACTGTCTCTTCTTTGCAGGAAATGGATGCACAAGATGTTGGGGAATCTGGAATGCAGGCTGGCCAGCCATTTACAATGTTGCATATTGTCCCTGCTTTGCATTCAAATTTCTCACAGGAACGTGGGATAGGCACACACCTAGGCCATCCGTTATCCATTTCACAGACAGTCCCTGCTGTGCACTGAATTCTGTCACAGGATGTTATGGCAGGAACGCACTTGGGGACATCATTGGTGATTTCACATATGGTTCCCTCTTTGCAGTGGATTGTGCGGCAGGAAGGTGGAACAGGCACACAAACAGGCTTACCATTAAGTATCTTACATACAGTCCCTTGTTTGCAATGAATTTTGTCACAGGACAGTGGGACAGGCACACACTTGGGCAAGCCATTTACAGTCTTGCATTCAGTGCCAGCTTTACAATTTAACCTCTCACAGGATGGCTCAGGGATGCATTTGGGCCATCCGTCGATAATATCACACACAGTCCCAAGTTTGCATTCCACATGCAGGCAAGATGGTGGCAAGGAGACACACTTGGGATGACCACCTATCATCTCACACACCATTCCTTTCTCACAAACGATGCTGCCACATGTTGCTGGTAATGGGACGCATTTAGGATGGCCATGAACAATCGTGCAGGCAGAGCCATCTTTGCACTGGAATTCATGGCAGGATGGCTGGGTGGGCACGCATTGCGGCCAGTCATTAATGAGCTTACATGTTGTCCCTGGGTTGCATCTAGTGTTTTGGCAGGACACAGGGATACATTTAGGCCAATTGTTAGCCATAACACAAATAGTGCCTTCTTTGCATTGGACAGCAGCACATGTCCTTGGTGCTGGAACGCATTTAGGAAAGCCATCTGCCGTATCACATATTGTCCCTTCTTGGCATTGGATGTGATGACAAGATGGTGGGTAAGGGACACACCTGGGCAGGCCTTCAACCATTTCACATAATGCACCCTCATGGCACTGGACAGTACTGCAGGACTGAGGTTCTGGGATGCATTCTGGCTGATTGTGAGTAACCTTGCAGAGGTATCCCTTTCCACAATTCATTTGACTGCAGCGATTGGGATCAAGGCTCACTGGAGGCACATTTGCTGGAAAACAAACAAATTACTGATGAGAAATGGAGGATCAGTACAAAAACACCCCAGAAGCTCCACAAAGGAATGAAGGTGAAGAAAAAATAAGAGATTATGTGAAAATTCTGGGTTCTCGGGGTTTTTTCCTCATCATCAGTCATTTCTGCAAAAGAAAGTTGTGGATAATTGAATCAGCAGATCAAAAAAAAAGAAGAAGAAAAAAAAAAGAAAAGAAGAAAAAGACCTAACTCACTGACATAAGAGTTAGGATAAGAGTATAAAATGTGTGTGTGTGTACAGTTGGCACTTCTTATTTTTGAACTCTGTATGCACGATTTCCAGGTCACACAAAGCATCACATTCCTACACCTAAAAAGGCATACATGTGTGCATACATCTATATAGCAGATATAATAAATCACTAAAGCAATCAATTATTAACATAAACAGTACACAGTCACACTCTAAATAGCAATATGGGAGAAGGTCCATATAGGGAATAAATTATTTGTTTGAAGGAAGAACGGTGGCCCCAGGTCTCATCCACAGGCTGTGGGGGGTGAAGGAGAAGAAGCATTTGTCTTTTGTATAAATCTAGTGTTGCCTTTTGTCTGGAGGAAATATTGGACAACATAAGATTTACATTGGGCACTGAAGAAGACTTCAAGTTGAAAAGTGTCTGGCTTTTGTTTAAAAGAAGAATTGGATGAGACTTTGGGCCATCTTTTTCCCTTCAACAAATAATTTATGCCCTACGGACTTTCTCCGACATTGCTATCTACAGTGTGGATGGTGTAGTGTTTATTTTAATAATTGATAACTTTAATGATTTATTCTATTTGTTATAAACTTATACACATACATTTATATAGATATATCCTAACTCTTACTGAATTAAGGGCCAAGAGGCATCTCTTGAATTTTTAACTTGCTTCAGGGTTGGCGCTGTTGGCGCCATATGCAGGTGTCAATAGAGATGTGCAGTCATATAACACAGGAGAAAACAATGATGTGAAAGAGACCCATACATATTAATGTGCATGTAATAAATATCAATTTAGTTTAAATGGTTCTGAATGAAAAAAAGTACTTCATTCATGCACATACACAATATGGTATTATTTTGCTTGAACTGGGGAAAACGGAAGGCTAGATATCCAGCAACAGCTATCAAGGGACCACGACAAGGGACCTAGCTGTCTTGAGGGTCTTGGTGAGGTGGCACATTTTGCGCACCCTGCCAGTTTTTTGTTTTTGTTTTTGAAGCTGCAGTCTTTCTGTATGAGACTGGAAAAACCTCTGCCTTAACATGGCTGGAGGCAAAGATACCTTTCCTGCATTAACTGTTTTCCCAATTGAAAATGTTCTGAAGATTTTAAAAAAAATATTATGATAAAGTAGTAGTTGTTGATGATCACCATCATCTCACATCCACCCAGTACATATTCCAGAAGTCAGATGAGCTGTGAAGGCATCATATTTCATTTTTCTATTGGTTTGTTTATTATACTTGTTCTCAACCTTTCTCTAAGATATATCTAAAGTGGTTAAAACTGGTAAAATCCACAGTTAATGAGTAGCCTAACCAAAAAAAAAAAAAAGGCAAATTCATTTAAAAAATCAAACAAGACCTTCTAGAAAGTTTAGAAAGATTAACATTCAGTTAATCTATGAACAAAAATCATAGCATTTGAGATGAGGGTGAGGGGAATCTATTTCACAGGCCAAATCCTTGCTCAGATGAAAAGCAATGTCCTTTCTCATCTACACCACCCACATTTCACAACCAAGGGTCACACACAGGATCCTAGGAACAGAAGAGGTGGTTTTGTGCTTGTCTTGCAGTGTATCAAATATCCATGATACATACATATCAGAAAGAAGTATTATCTGGATCAAGGCCCTATGCATATGCCAGGTTGGCTGGAGGCAGCAGCATCACTTATAAGTCTGCTCATTTGGAGCCTAACCATGGCCATTTCCGCACTAGCCTGTTATAGCGCGATGATTCCACTTTCAACATCCTCTGGAATCCTGGAGCTTGCAGTTTCGGGAGGGGCCAGCCGGCAATGAGCCGAAAATGATATAATGCAGGATCACTGCCTAATGGCCTCAGGAGCGTCACATGATTGTGAGAACATCATGTGGAACGGTCCTCGTAATCGCACGACACTCCCGAGGCCATTTTGTAACAGGACTGGCATGTAAAAAGGGCCTAAGATGAGAACCACTGGATTCAAATTACAAGTGTGTTGGGGGAATGGAATTCCACCTAAATGTTAGGAAGAACTTTTTAACTGTAAGAACTGTTTGACAGTGGAACACACTGCCTCAGAGAGTGGTAGATTTTTCAGTTTTGGAGATTTTTAAACAGAGGTTGGATGCGCATCCTTCAGGATTGCTTTAGTTATGCATTCCTTCATAGCAGCAGACTAGATGGCCCTTGTGGTCCTTTCCAGCTCTAAGGTTCTATGATTCTACTGTCCAGGAAACTGCTCCTGATAAGGTGAGAACAGCTCAGGTGGAATTATAGGATCGTAGAATCATAGAATTAGAAGAGACTATAGAATTGGAATTAGACATGTGTCCCTCTAGTGCAACATACTGCAGCTTCTGGGAAGCCCAGAAACAGGGCCATCACAGTCCATAGATACTGATAGACTTCTACTCCTCCTTACATTAATCTCATCAGCTCTTAATGCCTGGAAGGCCATTTCCGCACTACACTGTTATAGTGCCATTATTCCACTTTCAACATCCCATGGAATCCTGAGGTTTGCAGTTTAGGGAGGAGCCTTTAGAATTCTCAGCCAGAGAGCTCTTGGTCCTCAGTAAACTACAAACCCCAGAATTACACAGGATGTTGAAAGTGGAATAATAGCACTATAACAGTGTAGTGTGGAAATGACCTGAGTTGTGCTCCAATTGTTGATAGACTTGGACTTCCACTAATCACTGTAGCCAGTAGCCCATGATTACCAATAGAATTCCAACAGACTTGCCACAGGATCCCATTATGCATTTCCGTGGTCAGTGGTCCACCATTTTCCCCTTGCCAGCTGGCAAAACCAGCATCTATGATTTGTTGTCTAAGATAACAATGTTAAGGCTGCTACTCTCACTGAATGGTATATAAACAGAAAACACCAAACTTCTCAGTTCTTCATATCTTTATAATAGAATCCATCCTTTTTAATCCTTTTTCCTTCTAAAATCATGTTACCTGGAAGCATGTCTCAGCTTCTTAAGAGGAAAAAGCTCTAAAAAATTTCATGGGAAAGATTGGACAAGATCTGATAGATTCCATGGGCTTTATTCCTCTTTTCCTTATATTTTAATTACACACATACACACACAAAACACATGCCTAAACCCAAACACTTGCATTAGTGTTTGCATTTTCTGATTCTCTCACCCCCCCTACACCTGTCTTTGGTGCTGTAAATCTGCTTAAAAGACCTTCTTACTGCCTTTCAGAGCAAGCTTTTAGGGCATGGGGGCATAGATATGGGAGCAAGATGACACTGGCAGAACTTGCTCCCATGAGTGCCAACATTTGTTATTTCGTGGTTTTATTCGGTAGTCTGTCATGCCTTCTTATTTTGTGTGAGTGTGCATATAATTCTGGGAAACGGTGCCTATTTCCCTGAAGAAATATCTAAGCCACGAGAAGTGTACTTACTACACAGGAGAGCAATTGAGGTCCACAGAAGTAACATTCTGGTATCCCTCCAGTCTGGAAAGTAGAAGAAATTGAATTACAATGACCACTCAGCTTCAATAGTTAAATGTTTCTCAACATTACATTTGCATTTTCTTCCCATTCTTGTTTTGTATCTGTGAGATTCCCCCCCCCCTTTTAATCATTTTCATTGACATTTACATTTGTATGCATTTGCTTAACATGCCCAGGAAAATTAATAGTATTATTAATACCTTTTATCTGGGCAGATTTATAAATAGGTAATTTATTTCTATATTGTACATTTTTCCAGCACCCTGTTAGTGTAGAATAAGTCTACGTTATACCTGTGTTTGCCTGTTGTTGTTGTTGTTGTTACATAGGTTGGCATTTTGGGTTTTTTTGGGTTGTGTGGTTTTGTTGTTGTTGTTGTTGTTGTTTTGGGTTGGTTGGTTTTGTCTTCCACCCTCTGCAATGATCAAAGATTCCCCCCACTGAAGACTCAGAGTTTTGCCACACTGCTCCCTAGAACAGCCATTCTATCTGGTGAGGAATGGGGGTGATTGGAGGGGCATCTAACTATTCCGCCATAGCCAGACACAGAATGATTACATTTTCTTCTGAGATCCAGCAAAAGAAGCTGTCAGTCTGTATCTGACTATGGGCCTTTCTGCACTACATTGTTATAGTGCTATTATTCCACTATCAACATCCTGTGGAATTCTGGGGTTTGTAGTTTACAGAGGCCAAAGAGCTCTCTGGCTGAGAATTCTAAATGGCCCTCCCTGAACTGCACACCCCAGGGTTCCATAGGATGTTGAAAGTGGAGTGATAGCACTATGACAGTGTAGTACAGACAAGCCCTATGGAGCAGACCCAGAGGGGTCTTCACTAGTCACAGAGTGGCCTTTCAAGGGTGCAGCCACACAAAACTGAAAGTGGTGAGCAGGGAGCCAATTAAAGGATAGTTTGTCTGTATTTTTCATTTGGATGCATTTTAAGCTATTTCAGTTTTCAAATATGCACATTCTTTTGTGTGGGCTTATTTCTGACCATTTCCGCACTAGACTGTCATAGCGCTATGATTACACTTTCAACTTCCTATGGAATCCTGGGGTTTGCAGTTTCGGGAGGGCCTGCCGAAGACAAGGAAAGACAAGACAAAACGCAAGAAAGACAAGGAAAAAGGAATACAGTGGGAGGGAGGGATTAAATTCAGCAGATGCTGGCTGCTGTTTCTTCCCTCTGAGTCCAGGAAAGTGGCATTTAGGAAAGAAAGAGGGCTTTTCCTCAGCTACCGGGCCTGGCTATGATGGAGCTGTGCCTGCCTGTTCTTCTCTCCCTCTGAAGCCACAGAAGTGGCAGAGAAGATACAGCGAGGGTTTTCATCAGACAGCTTTCTGTCATCAGACAGTTGAAGGTTATGCAACGGTATCAATTTTGTGCCATGCCATGGAAACTTTGGGAAAGCTCAGGGTGTGTATGTGGGTTTTGTGTGGCCCACATTTTGCCTAGCCCATAGGTGAGGGGTGGGGAAAGTGTGGGTCTTGGCCCACATGCAAACACTGTGGCTGTTTTTGTGGCATTAGCTCCTCTAGACTCACCCAAGTAGGGGACAGGGGCCAACTGCACTATTTAACATAATAAAAATGTGCATTTTTAAAGTGGTTCTTAGGTATTTCTGATTTTAAGGTGGTTTTTTGTTGTTGTCATCTTTGTTTATACCCTGCCTTTTTCCTGGTTGGGATTCAAAGTGGCTTACAATAATTTAAAACATGGTTAAAATCATAGAATACAAAAGTTAAAACACAAATTAAACACTCTAGTCAGAAATAAAACAAAGTTAAAAATTAAGCATCTGTACATTCAGCACGGTTAACCATATCTAGTAGCTTTTATCAGACAGGCCATAATCACACATTGAACCCTTGTCAAAATAAAAATATCTTTGCTTGACTGCAGAAATGAAGTAGGAAGGGTGCCTGTCTGACTTCTCTGGGAAGTTGTGGGGGCATTTTGGCTGTGCATGAAGCCCCCAGACAGTCTTAGCAGAAGAAAAGTGGTCCCCTTGGGAGTTGTCCATTCCTGCTGTAAAGAAACCAGAACAATTTACTTCTTTGCACTGGTGTGGTTTTGGGGTATAGGAGAAAATTCCTGGCTCTGAATTTTTGTTTGCACTTACCAAATATGGACCTCCTCAAGCTATAGATAAACTGGAAGGCACTTGAGTGCCCAAATCCACACTTTTCAGAATGTTGTGATCCAGTTTGCAACTAAAAAAGAAAAGGAAAAATATATATACTTAAGAAAATCATCCTCTTAAACTGGATATGTTTTTATTCTGATTAAATTACTTTATGCCTTTAATCTGCAATTCTTTTCAATTGTTTAGATCACTTGGACACCACTCTGAGATCTCATCATAAAGGACAGGATACACATATTCTAATAAATAAATAAAAACCTATATCAATGGCCATTTCTGCACTAGCCTGTTATAGCGCGATGATTCCACTTTCAACATCCTCTGGAATCCTGGGGTTTGCAGTTCCGGGAGGGGCTGGTCGGCCCCTCCCGAAACTGCAAAACCCAGGATTCCAGAGGATGTTGAAAGTGGAATCATCGTGCTATAACACGTTAGTGCGGAAACTGCCAATGTATTATCAAGGCAGTGGGGTATAACTGTTTGTATGCTGGACTCTGGGAAACCAAGGTTCAAATCACAGCTCAGCTATAAAAACCCACTGGTTTACTGTGAACAAGTTACACACTCTGAGCCTCAAAGGAAGGCAATGGCAATACACACACTAAACAAATCTTACCAAGAGAACTCTTCTATAGAAACATTTTAGTGTCACCATAAGTTGGAAACAACTTGAAGGCACACAATAGCAACAACAAATGCATTACTGTGTAAGGGAACACTTCAAAAATTGTACAGTATAGGTCCACTACTTATAAAAATTAACAGATTAAGGGAAATCATTAAGAAAAATAATACTGTAATTTTTCATGCTTTGTGGGGATAATTTTTGCTGTGTTTAGCAATAGATGCAAATGGTGGATGAAACAAACTTTCAGTGAGAAAAATGAGAAGTTCAGCAGAACTAATAATTCTTACCAGGGTACTAATACTGAACCAAGATAAGTGCCTTTGTCTGTGGGACAGAGGGAATAAATGGCTATGGGGGAAAGATAGCCTGTAATCATTATTTTTGTTTTTCTAATCTTCAACTGTAAACCTTCCTTTGTGCTTTCTTCCTTGACTTTCTAATCGTTCCAAGTTTTTGCTATTTTCTGCTAATGGTATGGTGTCATATGCACATCTTAAATTGTTGATGTTCTTCCAATTTTCACGCCTCCTTCCTCTGAATCTAATCTTGCTTTACATGTGATATGGCCCTGGTGATGCACTAGTTAAATGCCAGCACAGGGAAGTTCTTCAGACTGTATTTTGGCACAATGGTTGGATTAGTGTTTCACTTTACTCTAATGTTTTTTTTATCAGCCGTTCTTGCTCTGTGACACAATCTGGTTTTGTTTTTGCTGAGAAAACGGAGCTTCTTCATCTTCTGCATCCAACTGTTTGATGTCTGTATTGACCATGAGAAGATGTCCCTTTATATAGCAACCTTTCTGGTTGCTTGAAGAATATGTTTGTGATGAATAAACTGCTGGCCTTGCAAAATTCACTCAGTCTCCTGCTTCATTTCTTGATCCTTGGCCACATTTTCCCCCAATCTTTGATTCTGTTCTGTTTCCTACTTTTGCATTCTAATCACCTAGGGTTAACAAGAAGTCTTGCTTTGGTGTGTGATCAGTTTTCTCCTGGACTCTGGCATAAAATCTTTCAAGGACAATGGTTTTGGTTAATGCACTGGTTTGTAAATATAAAACTAGTTAAATTCTTATTGAGGTTTTCCCAATCCCAATCCCAATCTCCTTTGTCCTAAATATTGAGTTTCCCCCCAAAAAAGTCATATAAAAATTAAAACACAAACTGAAAAAAATTCTCCACCACCAGTAACTGAGGTATGGTTTAAATGATACCAAGTATCAAGGATATCTATGCATCACATTATATGCCCACTATCTTATTTAGGATAATAGAATCCTGGAGTTGGAAGAGACCCCAGAGGCCATCTAGTCTATCCCCCTGCCATGTGGAAACCCACATCAAAGCACTCCCAACAGATGGCCATCCAGTCTCTACTTAAAAACCTCCAAAGAAGGAGATTCCACCACACTCCAAGGAAGCATATTCCACTGCCAGACAACTCTGACCACCAGGAAGTTCTTCCTGAGGTTTAAGTGGAATCTCTTTTCCTGCAGTTTGAATCCTTTGCTCCTTCTCCTAGTCTCTGGAGCGGCGGAAAACAAATCCATTCCCTCCTCAACATGACATCCCTTCAAATATTTAAACATGACTATCATGTCCCCTCTGAACCTTCTCTTCTACAGACTAAATATACCCAGCTCCTAAGCCATTCCTTATAGTGCTTGGCTTCTAGACCCTTCACCATTTTGGTCTCTCTCCTCTCAACACGCTCCAGCTTATCAATATCCTTCTTCCAGAACTGGACACGGTATTCCAGATGAGGTTTAACCAAAGCAGAATAGAGTGGCACTATTACTTCCCTTGATCTAGACACCATACTCCTATTGATGCAACCAAGAATCGCATTGGCTTTCTTGGCTGCCTCATCACATTGCTGACTTATGTTTAGCTTTAAAATGAGCCCAAATTTAATGTTGGCATAAAAAAAAGGCTGCATTCCTGAGCTAGGGATCCCTAATGTTCTGAAACATAGTTCAAGGAAGATACTGAATGTTGAATACTGTGTGGGTTGTAACTCTTCTCATAACCCTGAATTGCATTCAGATCGGACATAGTTCAGCAGGTATGAGTATGGCTTGGTACTGTTACCCTGTATGTTGGGGGGTCCCGGGAGGGTCGCCCAAATTACCAAATGAAAACACAAATTGGGGGAATTTAACTCAAGCACTTTCTCAGCTAAACGAGAGGCAGGGTAACTTTAGCAAGGATCTTTTAACCCTATGTATACAGTGGCGGGTCAGAGAGCGGCTAGACAAGATTTTCAAAGTAACAAACAATATTTTATTAAAACAAGAAGCACGAAAGACAAGACATAAACTAACTAGCTGAGAAATAGAAACGGGGAGTTGCAAAAGGGTAGGCAATTCGACACCTGGTCTCGTAGTCCTGGAGAGAAGCGGGGTTCCGGGGAAGAAAGCTCAGTGGGGTTTGCTGAGGGGAGTTTCCTTAGACAACCGGCAGCAAGGTGGGATGGAAGTCCAAAGTAGTCCGAAGACTGTTTGAAAATGAGGGGTTTTTATAGGGGAGTTTGTGCCTACCGGCTATGGCATGCCAGGTGAAAACAAAGGAAATCTAGAGCTGGACAAAGGATTTGGAAAGGTCAAGTTTAGCATGATGAGCTTAAGACTCGATGACAATAGTTTGGTCAGTATGTAAATGTCCTGTTTAACAGACTGGCTCGGCTGAGATCCGTGCCGCTATTGTGAGGTTTGCAGTTAGAAGTTCCCTGAAGCTATGAGCGAGGCTTGAGTTGCTGGCCTCAATAGGGTCTGGAATGTAAAACCATTAGCGGACGCACTCTGTCCATGCTAGTCCCGCAAACACGTGGAGTGAGGTGGCTTGAAAAGGTCAAGCTAAGGCCAAATTGTTTGATATCAAAATGATATCTGGGGTCCTTACCAACAGTGCCATAGCAGGAGTACAGGAAGATCCTGAATGTTGAATACTGTGTGGGTTATAACTCTTCTCATAACCCTGAATTGCGTTTAGATTGGACATAGTTCAGCAGGTATGAGTATGGCTTGGTATAGCATAGCTGCTGCATTTTTTTCTGAAGTTGCTATGACTTAAATGGTTGTGACAAAGGGATCTAGTTTGATGAAATGGGGAAAGAAGGTCAAAGAGGCCAGGGTTAGATAACTAGTTTCCACATAATTCTTCATATTCACCTGCATAGAATTCACATTCTTTTTCTCTTATGTAAACATGCCATTCTCATCTTCCACATTATACAGATTTTTGTAAGCAACATTTCCAAATATGAACAAATTTGTCACATATACTTTCCACATTATACAGATTTTTGTAAGCAACATTCCCAAATATGAACAAATTCATTGCATATATTTCCTATGTAATAGAGCTGTGTTAGAACCAGCATGGTGTAGTTTAAGCATTGGACTCTGGTGGACTAAAGTTTGAATCCCTGCTCAGCCATGCAAACCCAATAGGCAGAAACTCACACTCCCTTAGCCTTAGAGGAAGGCAATGACAAATCTTCTTGGAATACATCTCCTTAAGAAAATCCTGTGACAGCATCATTGTAACTCAGAGTTAACTTGAAGTTGGACAAGAACAACAACATAGAGATATATAAATAGACAGACAGAGAATAAAATAAAATCTTGAAGAAAAAAATTGAGCTAAGAACTGTATTGTATACTTCAGAGAATAGTGCAATCCAAAAGTTAATATGGAAATATTAAATAGAATATGTATATTTGTGGATGTGTTCATATCCACTCCTGGGAGTGCATGTTAAGTTAGCAGTAAAACTAAAGACCAAATGGAACTGTTCAGCATCCTTAATTTGAGGATGTTGATCAGGGCCAAATCCAGGTTTGGGAAGAAGGAGACAGGCATTTGGAAAGGAATTAGCTAAGACCCTCAAGTGTAAAGCATATATGTAAGTAATATGTATATGTAATGGCATATATTCCCCATGTTTTATATATGGCTGTGAAAGCTGGGGAAGGAACAAAGCTGACAGGGAGAGAATCAAACCATTTGAAATGTGGTACTGGAAGAGAGTTCTACAGATTCCATGAACTTCCAGAAAGACAAACCAATGGGTCTGAGAGTAGATTAAGCCTTAAAGTTCCCTAGAAGCCAAAGTGACTGAAGTGAATTGTACTTTGGACATATCATGAGACAACATGGTTCCTTAGAAACTCAATAATGCTTGGTAAAGCGTAAGGTAGCAGGAAAGGAGGAAGACTATATTACAGATGGATTGATTCAATCAAAGAAGTTGCAGCTCTGAGTTTGCAAGACCTGAGCATGTCAGCTGATAACTGGAGTCCTAGGAAGTCTTATCATTGTCACCCTAAAGTAGGGTTGTCACATCCTTCTCACCTAAGTCGCTGCTGCCCTTTCCCTTTCCCTCTGGGACCAAGCTATCCAAGATGTCTGAGAGAGATCTCAAGGCAAGTGGGATGTTACTCCATCTCCTCATTCTGGTCATTGCCTCCATGTAGGCAAACAGCAGGTAACAGCAAGGATGAAGAACTACAGAGGTGGAGGATTCCAGGATATGGGGTCCAGCAGGTGCCCTACAACTTTGGCCCCTCATACCAGTGCTGCTGTTGTTGGGCTCATTCACTGAATATTTACAAGTCCTTTTGCCACCATACTACCAAAGTCCCCTGCAATTAAGCATGAAGCAAAAAATAAAGCAGATGACTTCAGCACCTCTGCAATGAACTCTGATGGACTGAGACACAATTCAGCTATGTGGAAGTAACTGGAATGCAGATACGCATGTAAATATGATCTCAGTCCCCCTCTTTGAATAGGCACTTTTTCTTACCTTGATCAGTATTAGTCTTCTACGTCTTCCACCTTATTCCTTCTCCCAGCTGAGATTCTGGACCAAAATGTTGGTTTTCTATCCTCTTTGATCCAAGTGCCCAGCCAATGGGGCAAGGGACACTCCCTTCTTGACACTTTTCAGCATTATTCTGCTTGTACCTCTCTGAATGAAAGTTGAGGTCTCTTGCTGATTGGATGTTTAATAGCAAAGAAGGTGGGATCTTTCTTCTACACAGTTCCCTTGAAGACTAATGTTGACATCATGCCAGCAATGGCAATAGGCACCACAAGGAGGCAGTCTTGACTGCAAGTGGGTTGGGTTTTTTCATCTTTTAAAAAGAGGTGGTACACACAGGGTATGATTGTTTCTAGCAACAACTTGAAAAACAAAATGAACAGTGTGTGATGCATTTTGCATACCATATGTGGAAGGCTGGGGTTGAAGATCCATTAGAAGTTATGCAGATAAATATGTTGAAGAATTTCCCGTCCCTTTCTTATTTGTATTTTTCTTATTTGTATCTATGAAATGCAAGAGGAGTGTGACAACTGCAGTAGCTTAATTTAAAGTATCTTGGTTGTATTTGGATAGGTTTCTCCTTTTTTCATCCTTTCACTGGGGCTTATTTTAGTAATGAGGCAGCTGAGCAAGATGGAGCAAGAGAATGCCTTTGCCAAGAGCAGTAATTTACTATCCCACAATGCACTGCAGGAAAGTTCAGGTCCTGTATTCATGTGCATAAGCAGTGGCGAAGGAGTGTGGTTATGGGTGCAGTTGTGAGAGTGAGACAGTGAAAAAAGCTGACAGTGCTGTTGTAAATTTCAGCATCCTTTTCCAGCTTGTTTCCCATTGATTCAGCTGTATTGGGTGTCCAAAATTCTGGGACCACTTTATCATCCCTTCTTTAACAGTTTCTTCTTCCTTTCCATAAAGTAGTAAAGTCTTATATAATTTTGCAATCAAGTGTTGCAGATTCTCCAGTAAAAATTTGATTATTGGATTTGTTTCTTTAGTTGTTTCATATCCTTGTAGTTTCAAATCCATCTGAAATCTCTCATGTAGTTGTCGGTAGGGGAACCAATTCAACTCATTTCCTTCTTTTTTAAGATCTTCTCTAGTTTTGATACTTAATCTTCCTGTGGGGGCTTTTTCAATTTAATCTTCGTATCGTATCCATTTCTTTGAGCTGTTATAGATTACTTAGAAGTTAAGGATGTGGAGCAAATGAAACTTAATGACAATTGTAGAAGTACATTCATAAATGATAATATCTGAGAAAATACTATGATTTTAGATGGAAACATTGGAAGATTAAGAAAATACAGTAAATCTACATGTGTAAATATTGAACTATGATGGAAAAATTGTTTTAAAGAATTTAAATTTATATTTTGTATAAAAATGATAAATAAAAAAAAAGTAAGACAATCAATCCATTTGAACTGTGGTGATGGAGAAGCGTTCTACAGATACCATGGGCTACCAAAAAGACAAATAAATCAACTTTAGAGCAAACAAAGCCTGAAGTCTCATTAGAAGCAAAAATGACTGAACAGAGGCTGTTGTACTTCGAGATGAGAGGAATCATTGGAAAAGATGAAAATGCTTGGTAAAGTGGGAGGCAGTAGGAAAAGAGGAAGACCATCTTACAGGTAGATTGAAAGAACCCACAGGCCTGCATATGCAAGACATGGAGAATGTATTCTATGACTGACGAACTTGGAAGCTTCCTATTTGAGAACTTACCATCAGTTGGAGTTGATTTGATGGCAAGCAGCAAGAAAGATGAAGTAGGGTAATATCTAAACATATATGTTCTTTTAAAAAAAGTTCACCCTAGTATGTGCATGTTTTTCTAGCTATTTGGCAGTTTGTTTTAGACAACCAAAAGTGTTCAGAAAACCAGATGAAAATGAGTGATGCCAGTGCAGTGCATCCTGGGATGCAGAAATAGCTACATCATTCCCATAGTTCTGCATGTATTTTTGCCCCTGCTGGTGCTTTCCTGGTGCCTCTTCCTCACTCTTCCTCAGATGGATACCAGTATAATTGAAGATAGCTAATAGTGTAATTGAAGAACAATAGTCTATTAAACTGCATGTAAGACCACCAACAGCTTGAGCAGTGTTGTACTCAGGGACTGGATTCTTGGACTTCAGCTCCAAAAGCAAAAGGGGACTCCTGGCTGGAGTTGTGGCCCCAAATATAACTTATCAGTTCTGGTTGCACTTTGAGTCACCAGCCTTACACACGTAAGAAATCTGCAACTGATCAGTTCAAACAGTTATTTATGTGGGAATAGTTACAAATGAACTTCCGGCAGGTTGTCCTGTTGGTGAAACCACAATGTTGTGTGGACATTCTGAGCAAAATCTCCTCACACTCAAGGAAAATTAGGCAGCTTGGTCAGAACTATTCTAGGCTCTGAGACTTCAGGCCCCAAACCTGAGACTTAAGGGGTTCCACTCTTGTGATGTCATGGCGGGGACCCTCTATGGGTTTGTCCATCCATCCCAACTGCTACTGATTATTATTCCTAGGATTAGTTGCAATGTGGTCTCACAGAACCTTTTAAAAAAATAACTCCCCTCTGTATTTTGTATCTGGGTATCTTACCTGTCATATAGTTAGAAGCAGAGCAGAATGACAAGGTAATGCCAGTGGGCTTCTTTGTCTCACTGTGGTAAATATAGCTTTCCTGTTCACGTGATGGGAGGCCAACCCAAAATAGGCTTGTTTCTTTGCTCCTGTCTGATTGGAACTGTTAGTTCTGATTTGGCCAATTTATCATGGGTCAAAGAAAGTTTCATGTCACTATCCAATTATGCCTTTTCTTCCCTTAATTGCTAAGCAAATCAAAAGCTAGGACACGGTCACTGTGGAATGACTGAACCGTGATTTATGTGTAGGTTGTCTGATCTTGCTCCCAGTCAGGGCTGGGATGGGGAAGCAATAGAATGCTTTGTCCAGGCTCACTGCTAAGTGTAATATAAGCCCCTGTGCACATCTTTGGAGTAAGAAATACCAGGGAATTAATGCACTCCTGCATCTACCCACAACAAGGCATTTCTTTTCTGAATATATGTTCCAAATAGCCTATATTTGGAATAGGCTGACTGAAGTTTAAAACTTTAGAAGGGGTCATGAAATTCGTCTCTCCAGCCCCTCGCTCAGTGTAGGAATCCTGTAACCCCAGCAATCTACAGAAGGAGGGTCAGGTTCTCTAGTATTTTCAGTGAAGGAAAGCCTACTCACTTCTTTCAAGGCTGTCAAAGATCTTTTGCCTTTAGGAAGTTTTTCTTGGTGTTTATTCCAAATTTGTTTCCTTGCAATTTCATGCCTTGTGAAGCAGGAGAGAACATGTCTGCTTTATATTCACCATGAGATTCCTTCAGATATTTGGTGATTGCTACCACATTTCTCTTTAATTTCTCTTTTTTTGGCTAAAACCTATCTAGCTCTTTCAAGTGCTGATTGTAAAAGCTGGTTTTAAAACCCATTCCCATACCAGTCACTCTTCAGTAGCCATAATCCAGTTGATGACTGTCCTTCTTAGAAATGTTACCCCCCCTCCGAAACTGGACAAACCGTTAAGATGAACAAATCAGTGTTTGATAGGCAAAATATAGTGTCTGGGTGATAACAACAGATGAAATTCCAAGATCTTTTCCACAAGGCTATTCCAGATGTGTGTGTGTGTGTGTGTGAACATTAGTATAAATATTCTAGAATATCAAATCTATGTGATCTCTACTTGAGTTCTAATCAAACTTCCCTGGTAGAAATTTATGTTTCTGGTCAGTATAAACTGATACTAGAGCTGTTTCTGGAGGGTGGCTCAAGATTAGCTTCTGTGCAAACATCTATGCAATATTAAGCACTTTCACTTAATGGTTGAGTTGCATTTAACTTTCTTTCATTTAAATTCCTTCCAGAGAGGGAACCTGGATCAGTAATGGCATATATGCATTAAAAACAGAAGGTCTGAGGCTCAATTCCTGGTGCATCCTGTTCAAATCAACATGTAGCAGAAAATGGGCAGTGCTTCTAGTTGAAATCCTGGAAGATGCTACCAATTGGAACAAACCACATGTTTTGGTTGGTTTCCTCCAGATGCTTTGGACTACAACTTCCATCAGCCCCAGTCATAATGACCAATGGTTATGAGTCATAGAAATTAAGCTATAGTCGAAAACCTCTGGAAGTCCCAGGTTATCTATCCCTGGAATAACAGGTAACAGGTTAAGTCCTTTTCTGCACTTTGGTTTAGAGACGGGGCAGAGCGTCCTCTGGCGAGGACGTTTGCACTTGGAGGTGAACCGGATCCGGACTACTTTATGTATGTCCGGACTTCAGCCCGCTCCAGAACACCCAGAACTGGTGGTTCGCCGTGCTATTGAAAGACCTCTTAAAAGAGGACTTTCAATAGCACAGCGCGCCCCAGTCCGTCGCTGCGCTAAGTGTAGATTTGCAAGCTCGCGCTAGCGCAAACCTGCAAATCTTCTGGGGGTGGGCTTTAGGCTGGTGAGCTTCTCTGGTTGGTGGAGAGCCTCCACCAACCGGAAAGCACCATTTTCGTCCCTGGAGAAGTGTGAAGCGTGGGCACACACTGCTCCCGATCAGCGTGGATCAGTGGAGGGCGCACGCCAGCCCGGTAAGTATCACAACACCCTGTTTCTTCCTTCAAGTGCGAAAAAGTTTTAAATCTCCCTTATCTGGAAATCCAAAATCTGAAAACCTTCCAAAACTAAAACTTTTTGCTGCCACCCATCTACTTTTACCTTTGAGGCAGTGGCTGCAGCACTCCTGCTCATTTGTCTCTCATATCTGAGCAGCACTCCAACTACTGCCTTGAAGGCAAATGTGGGTAGCTGGTGGTAAAAAGAGAGAGACTGAAGATCTGTGAAATGGCAGGAGGTGTGGATCTGTGCTTAGCATGACTCTTGGATTGCAACAATTTCACAGATCTTCAGTTTCTCTGCAACTCACATCTTATACACAACGCAATGAATGAGATGTAAGGCTATTCCAAAAAAAGTGTTGTATTCCAAAATTTGAAAAAATGCAAGATGCAGAATTACTCTGGTCCCAAGCATTTCAGAGAAGATAGGTTCAATCTGTACTACACCAGATAGATATGTATCTGGTAAAAGGAAGCTTCCCAAGGAGCTATAAAGAAGTTTCATTGAACCTGGAATAACTTACAAGTAAGCATGCATTTGCTCATGTATTTTTTACTACAGCTTCTTCAGTCTTGTGTTGTCTGTGGCAGTTGGGCATGGAGGCCAAAAACACCTAGAAGTTGCCAGACTTGGAGCTCAGACACCAAGATGAGCAGAAGACATTTCCAGAGTTTCAAAGAAGAGTCTTACGGCAATGTATATGTTTTCATTTATTCTGAAATGTGATAAACTAGGCCAGCTAGATTTGAGGGCTCTCTTGCTCATTCTGAGGAGTGAGGCTCTGAACATCTTCCCCAGAGTCCTTTCCTGAATGTGTTACTGCTCACTTTGTATCTCTTTTCCACTACACACTTTGACACCCTTTAACTGCCATAGCTGCATTCTATGTAATCCTGGGAGTTGTAGTTTGGTGACACATTGGCTTAGAATTCTAAATGCCCCTGCCTAAACTGCAGATCCCAGGTGGCATCTCATCATAGCCATGCTCTATCACGTTACTGAAGATAGGTTTCTGTGGAGTGCCTATGCTAGGCTTTGAGCAGTGCCCTAATTCCTACATGAAAGATGGAAATTCAGGATTGCCAGGTGTCCGTTATTATAAGGGATGCACCATATTTGAAAGTTGGAAAGCTTTTCTTTTTATATAGACCAAATGACATACCAAAAAATCCCATCTATCATGATGTTGGCCCTTCATAAAGACAGAAAGGTGTGCATCATGCAACTGATGTATGTGGACAATATGTTAATTTTATAGAGAAATACACAGGCAAGTTAACTGAAATCAATACTTTCATTTGGTGTTCGGGTAGAACATAAACTTATTAATAACTGCTTTCTCATTGCTAACTCTGCATATCATGAATTTTGGCTGTCCTTTATTGCATACTTTCCAATTGAGTCCTGACTAATCCTCCGTTGTCTATTTTTGCTAGCTGCTTTCAAAATTTCCCAATTTCTCTCTCTTTCTTCCACTCCCCCACTGCTACTTTCCTCACCTTACTTCAGTTGCTGAAAACCTGAGTTGAAAATAGTAGAATCAAAGAGTTATAGAGCTGGAAGAGACCACAAGGACTTTGAGCCCAACCCCTTGCCATGCAGGAATACTCCATCAAAACATTCCCAATATATAGTCATCCAAACTCTGTTTAAAAATCTCCAAAGAAGAAGATTCCACCACACTCTGAGGCAGCATATTCCACTGTCAAAGTGATCTTATTGTCAGGAAATTCTTTCTAATGTTTAGGTGGAATATATTTTCCTCAAGTTTGAAGCCATTGCTCCATGTCCTAGAGCAGTAGAAAACAGGCTGCTTCATCCTCTATATGACATCCTTTCAAATATTTAAACAAAGCTATCATGTCACCTCTTAACCATATCTTCTCCAGGCTAAAGATTGGCTGCCCTCCTCTAGACATGTTTTAGCTTGTCAACATTCTTCCTAAACTGTGGTACCCAGAACTGGACTCACTATTCCAAATGGCGTTTGACCAAAGCAAAACTGAGTGATATCATTACTTTCCTTGATCTTGACGTTATACTCCTATTGATACAGCCTCGAATCACCTAGGCTGGCCAGAATGGCTTTTTTAGCTGCCACACCACACTGCTGACTTATGTGCAGTTTGTGGTCTAAAGTAGTTTGTGTTCAGTTAACTCAACAGTGGGGAGAGGACAACAGCGGTCAGATTCTTGTTCCTTCCACTAGGGTCAGGAAAAATGAAATGGCTGCAACCTTTCCTAGCTTGAATATTCTTCATCAGTGTCTAAAGAGTAAAATGTGGCTCAGAGAGAACAACAGTGATAGGGTTAATGAGTGTCTCAGTGACCTAAAATCTCCTCATGTCAAATCTACTTGTCCTAATCTCTCTTAGACTAATATTCTTATATATCACCACCTCTTCTCTCCGCCTCCTTTTTGCTATCTCACTGCTCCAAAACTTAATCCTCTTCCTGCTCTTGCTTAGCCTAGCCTAGCCCCCTTAGAGAGCTTTCCTATCTCTACTGGAGTTCCTATAATAAAAGTTCAGTTTATTTCCTGTAGCCATTGGTGTCAATGCTCCTTAATCTCAGTAGCTACCCATTGCACGCAAGCACTCTCTGTCAGTTAATACTTTTTGGCGTCTTGATCACACTCTGATGTTGCTTGGCCATATGTGTCCCAGATTTCATCTGTGAAATGTTGGAGGGTATGCTATTTCTGTTTTTAAAACCTGGCCACACTATGGAAAAAACACATGTAAGGAATAGGATTCTAGGTGCTAGAATCTAGGATAAGGGTGGGCAAAGGGTAGCTGGGACACTGCTTGGGGCTTCAAAGATATTTTTATGCTGCTTGACCTCTTCTGGCTGCCCAGTCCAATGCTTTTTCTGGCCCTCCAAAATTACTAAGACCGAAATTCACTTTTTAAATAGATTGTGCCTCCAAACACTATTTAACATTAAAAATGACCAATTCTAGGGATTGGGGGCATTTTTGGCAATCTGTACAGCAATCAGGGGTATTCCAGGGCAGAAAATTGGCCCCCAAAGCAACTGCAACTGTCCATTCCTGTTCAGGGCAAAGAGCCTCCTCATTGTCTGTTGCTGTGCCCTTAACAGGTTTGTCAAAGGCAGAAAGTGAGCATGTGAAATGCTTTCCCTCTGCCTCTACAAGCTACAAGTATTAAACCACAGCATCTTCCATATGAGATGGTGACCTCACTGCCTAATGGGAAGACCGGTCCTGAGAAGAGTATCCAGTGCCTCTGAGCGACAAGTGGGTGTTTTATTTTTAAAGGCTGGAAGGCATTTATGAGTTACTGAGTGCATCCAGAACAAAAGGCGTCAAGCTTGTGATCCAGACAGCGGCTCCTTGAAGGCACAATTATGGCAAGCAAAGGAGCATGAGGACCTCATCTGGGGCCAGAAGAAGAGAGCATTTCAGAAAAGGACCAGATAACAATGGGAGCCACAGCATATGGCAGCCCTCAGGGACGGACTGACCTTCACCAGCAATCTCAGACAATCTTAGCAAAGCTTGAATATAAAACAATGGCAGTTCTGACCCCCTACCTTTTGAGATGTCTCTCTTCAAAGGAGGGATGGAGCCCCTGTTGGTCACAGTAAGCTGTTTTCCGGATGTAACTGTAATCAAATCACTTGGCAGCTGGAGTATACCTGATTAAAGTTTTTTATAGTGGGTGGGGGTGGGCGGCATGGTGTAGTAGTTTGAGCATTGGGTTACAATCCTGGAGACCAGGGTTTGATTGCTTGCTTGGCCATGGAAACCCACTGGGTGACCTTGGGCACATCACACACACTCAGCCCTCAGAAAACCCCATGAGAGGTTCACATTAGGCATGCCATAAGTCAGAAATGACTCAAACGCACACAACAACAACCACAACAACAACAACAACAACAACAACAACAACAACAACAGGAGAGGGCAAATTTTTTTACAAGTAGCAGACACTTGAAGAATGATCACTTTTGACCACTTCCCTCTCTTTCCCCACCCACATAATTTTGCAGTTCTGCAGTGAAATGATACAAGCATCAACATCTCTTCATTTTTTAAAATCCTGTCTGTTTCTATTTTTGTTTCCTTGTCATGAGATTGCGATCTAACTAGGGGTGGGGGAGACTGCCTGCGCTATTCTTGTGTTTTCAGTAGCAGCTTGATCAGCAGAAATCAATAGGCAGGGGAAGGTTTTTCTCTGCTGGCTGGTGAGCACAAGCCTTAGCTATCACCTGCCTCTGTGAAAGGCACACTAAGGAAAGATGGGAAGCTTCTGTGTTCACCTTTGTGCCCTTTTGTCCAGTGGTGGAACACGTGCTGCACAGATAGAAAATGTCCAGTTCCAATCCTCTTCCTCCCTAGGTAGACCAGGGAAAAATCTCTGGCAGAAGCCCCTGCGAGCTAGTACTGCTTAGTGTAGAGGAGCTTTTTTCAAACTAGAGATCTTCCAGATGCTTTGTAACACAACTCCTATCATCCACAATTAATAACCATCTCCAGGTTTGGGGGCTGCACACACCTCTCCCCATTCAACTTGTCAGGCCCACAACCTTTTCTCATAGCCATTTTTTTTTTGCAACTTAAAAAAAATTGACTAAAAATTTTCTCTCCAACTTCTAGGCCTCAAGGGCTACCCTTTGGCCTCCCCTGGTCTTAAATGTACTTATGTGTCTCTTTCAAATGCACATACTTTTTAAGCAGTGTGCATTTCCTTATGTACTACTTCATACAGGAAGAGGAGTCAGAGTCTAATGCTACATGATTATGTGCCTTAAACTTGTTTCTGACTTATGATGGCCCTAAGCTGATCCTATCACAGAGTTTCTGGGGGCTGCAAGTGTGTGATGTGCCCAAGGTCACCCAGTGTGTTTCCATAGCCAGGCAGGGAATCGAACTTTGGTTTCCAGGGTTGTAGTACAACTCTCATACCAATACACCACGCTGGCTCTCCTAATGCAGAGCTGTTACCCCAAAATGTGGGTGACTCAAGGGTCTTCCAGTACCTCCACGTGACAGAGGGGAATTAATTAGCTCAAAATTAAGAGTCCTGTGAGAGGGGGTAACAACGAGATCTTTCCAGGAATATTTACAGGATCTTGTAGGGAAGAACCAGCCAGAGATTCAAAAGTAAACCAGAAATGTGTTTTATTGAGGGGAATTCACTCACACATGTACAAAGATGCAAACAGTCACACATTTACACAAGAACTAAAGGGAGGAAAAATTATGGATGGAGAGGATGATGGTTTGGGGTTATAATTACCATTCCAGAAGAATAATGAAGAAATACCAATGTGGCTTAGACTTGTGTGTCTAAGGGCAGTGCATAGCCAGGAAACAAACTGTCAGAGTGACATTCGGCAATTGGGGAAATGCAAAAGTAGTTGCTTATAGATATTTATAATCTATTTCCTTTTCAGGAGGGGGAGTTTGAGACGAGCGGCGGTGTGTAAGTGATGGTGCATGGGTGGGGTGTGGCAAGTGGTGGCAGGGGGTGGATAAGCAGTGGCCAGTGGCCCAGTGGGGTCCTCTTTTTGTGCCCCCTGGCTTTGGTGACCAGGGCATGCGGACCAGTTGCCCCACCCTCGATATGCCTCTGTTAAAAGCACCCCAAATAAATGGCTAACCAACCTCTGTTTAAAAACCTCCAAAGAATGTGACTCCACCACACTCCAAGGCAGTATATTCCACTGTTGAATGGCTCTTAGCATCAAGAAGTTCTCACAAATAATCAAACTCATGAATGTTAAACCTGGGAAATGCAGAAGGCTGATTGTATTTTATAAATATCTGCTCAGAAGAAAGCTCCACTGAGTTTAAAGAAAGTTGCTCCCAGATCAGCGAGAACAGGAGACCAGCTTTATTTCATGTAGCAGCATCAAGACTGCAGTCCTCCTCATGCTAATTTGGGAAAATTTCCAAAAGGTAAATGCAGAAAAAATTAAAAGGAAAGCCTATAGTCTCTTCCAGTGATGAGAATTGCATGGACATCTAGATGTTGCTGAACTGTAACTCCCAGCATTCCTCACCATTAGCGATGCTGTCTAGGGCTACTGGGGACATCTGGAAGATGCCTTGTTCTAATTCTGTACATGTTTAGTTCAATGTAAGAGCTTCAGGATTCAATTGGATCTTCTCCTATTACCTATTACCTTCTCTTCTATTGCTCCCAAGTTATGGAATGGCCTGCCGGAGGAGACCCGGCATATTACCAGTCTTGACTGCTTTAAAAAAGCAGTCAAGACTGTTCTCTTCCGACAGGCCTTCCCAGACTAGTACTTCACCACCTCCCACCAACTGTCCTCCTGTTCTTAATAGTTAGTTGATTGTAGTTAATGTGTTTTAGGGGGTTGGTTTTAGATGGGTTGGTGGGTGGGGAGGATTGGTTATGTTTTAATGCTTTTAATGTATTTAATGTATTGTTGTAGTACCGCCTCGATCCATGGGGAGAGGCGGGATATTATTATTATTATTATTATTATTATTATTATTATTATTATTATTAATTATTAGTGTAAGACCACACATTTAAGCATTGTTATTGTTATTATTGGCAAACAGCTGTGATTTGGCTGACAAAATGTGCCAGGGTGCCAAAATCACTTGCAAAACCACCAGATGGCGTCATTGGACTATTGTAAGGAAAGCAGTTTTATTCAAACAATGTTAAACAGCCGGGATATAGGTCTCCTTCTCACTGCAAGATTGCAGCACTTTGGCCCTTTCCACACGGCATTGCCATGCGAAAGGGTACCTGGAGCATTGCACAATTGTGAGGAGCAATCTGCACGATGCACTCACAATTGCGTGACGCTCCAGGGTAGGGCAGGCACCAATCACGCACGTTTTCATTTTCAGCTTGAAGCCAAAAATGGTGCTCGATTGCGCATTGCTCCTGGGCCCCACGCTCATTTACCTGGAGTGAGAAGCCTCTGGAGCCAACCCAGTTGTGCTTCCTGCCCCAGCACAGCCGGAGAAACTCCCAGGCTGCACTGTGGAAGGAAAAGGAGGGGCTCTCACAAGAGCAGGCAACTTGTGCGGAGCTGAAGCAGCAGGGACGCGAGAACCTCTTGCCAGAGGCTGCTCGTGTGATCCCTACACCCCAGCGCCGGAAAAAGGTATGGTGTGAAAAGGGCCTTTGACAACACTTTATTTGCAATGGCCCTATCCTATGGAATCCTGGTATTTGTAGTTTCGTGAGATATTTGCTATAGAGTTCTACAGTGCATCATATTACAAATTCCAGGATTCCTTTGGATGCTGTCCTGACAATTAAAGTGGTATCGAAATGGTTTAGCATCAAAGATATCTTTTTAAAATTGTATCAGAACAGTTTGGTATTATAAATGAGGGACAGGAATGAAGACTGAAGGTTAAGGAAGTGCAGTAGCCCTTTTGTGGCTGGAACATATTTGCCAATGTCTTCTTTTTCTCTAGCTATCTATTTTGGCACTTAAAAAAATCACCTGGCACTTCCTTCTGTTTATCTGTCTATCTGTTGCTGGGGAGCATAGGCAACTGTGTGTTTGTGTATGTGTGTTTGCTGGACTGGATAGGAGTATAGCAAAGGGAGCTGGTAAACCAGTGATTCACAAACTTTTTTTTTTACCCATGTGAGCTCCATTACATCTACATGAGGGTTTAGCACCTGCCACTGCATGTTACCCCCACATGTCCTATCCTATGCTTCTCTCCCCCATCTCTTTCACAGGCTCCTTGTGCCACATTTTCCCTCCATCTTAATGCTGAGTTCTCATCTCTCCACCTCCTCATTTCACTTCACTTCACTTCACTTCCCCACTGTCCAGGAAACTGCCTCATAGGTTATTGTGGTTTTCCAGGTTTTGAGGCCATGTTCTATTAGTATTTTCTCCTGACGTTTTACCTGCGTCTGTGGCTGGCATCTTCAGAGGATATGGTGGCATGGAAGTGAAACAGAGTATAAATACTCATGTAGTCCCCTGGGTGGGAGGGAGCAATTTGCATGTGTTGCAGCTGGCCTATTTTTAAATGGGATATCCCCCAGGGTTGTTAGTCAGGTGATATACATAACAGTGCATTGAGTACATTAGCAGCCCATTGTGTTGTTCCCTGTAGAGGGACCTCCAGGGTCTGGGAGGTGTTCATTGGTATATTTTTGAGTCTTGATTTTCATGTTCTTCAGTACTGGTAGTCAAATTTTGTTTACTTTCTGAGTTTCTTCTTTCCTGTTGAAATTGTCCATGTGTTTATGGATTTTGATGGTCTCTCTGTGCAGTCTGACATAATAGTTGTCAGAATGATCCAGAATTTCTGTGCTTTCAAAAAGCATTCTGTGTCCAGGTTGGTTTATAACATGTTCTGCTACTGCTGATTTTTCTGGCTGGAACAGTCTGCAGTGTCTTTCATGTTCTTTGATTCGTGTTTGGACGCTGCATTTTGTAATCCCTATGTAGACCTGCCCACAGCTGCAAGGTATGTGGTAAACTCCAGCAGAAGTTGGAGGATCCCTCTTGTCCTTTGCTGAACATAGCATTCGTTGAATTTTCTTGGTTGGTCTGTAGATTGTTTGGAGGTCATGTTTCTTCATCAATTTCTCTATACAGTCAGTGACCCCTTTGATGTGTGGTAAAAACACATTCCCTTTGGTTGGCTGCTTATCTTCACTGCTGTGTTTTTTTCCGGGTCTTGAAGCTCTTCTGATGTCTGAACTGGAGTAACCATTGGCCCGTAGAGCCCAGTTTAGATGGTTCAGTTAGTTTTTCAGGAGATGGGGTTCACAGATTCTTCTTGCGCAGTCTACCAGAGTTTTTATTGTGCTCCTTTTTTGTCCTGGGTGATGATTGGAGTTCTTGGGTAGATATCTGTCAGTGTGTGTAGGTTTTCTGTATACTGTGTGGCCCAATTGTCAGTTAGGTTTGCGGATGACCAGGACATGCAGAAATAGTAGTCTTCCTTCATTTTCTTTTACTCTGTTTCACTTTCATGCCACCATATCCTCTGAAGATGCAGCCACAGATGCAGGTGAAACATCAGAAGAAAATATTAATAGAACACGGCCTCAAAACCCGGAAACCCACAGCAACCTACTGATTCTGGCCATGAAAGCTTTCGACTAAACTGCCTCGTGGTTGCTGCACCAGTGACAGAACATTTGGAGAAGCTGAATGGGAAGAGCATTTTTCTATGTCTGGAGCTGGAGAAAGGCTTAACAGGGAAAGATGCTTTGTGTTGCTCTTTTGTAGAGATCAGCCATTCCTCAATGGTGCGCACGCACGCACACGCGCGTACACACACACACACACACAAACAGATTTGCCCTCCTTTTTCACATTTGCTATAATTGCAGGCTGGATTTTCTTGTTCCCCCCTTTTAGGGTCATGCCCCACTGTTTGAGAACCACTGTGGCAAACCATTGGCAACTCTATCTTGTTAAAATGTGGACTTGTAGCACCTCTTTCAGATAAAGAAAGGATCATATCTTGGCCAGGATGTCAAGGGAGATCTTAAAGCTAAACTTTAAAGGAAATATCCAAGATTTTCTTAAATGGTTTCACCTCTGGATAGATCCTTTAAAGTTTAGACTAACACTTGGAATGGATTCACTGCTACTCACATTGGAACCACTAGATATGACTAAACAAGACTGATCAACTAGTCCAGTGAGATTATGTGAATTAAAAGGGAAGGTGCCATCTTGTTCCTCTTTGCCCCCATTTGAGCACCAAAATATCAGGGCCTGGCTCTGACAACTGGCATCTTGAGAACTTTTTAGTAATCTATAGAGCAGACTGCAATTTCTGGAAGGAAGCAGGCACACAAATCACAACTGATACCAGCCCTCATTCTATGAGAATGGAAAAGAATAGTAGGTCAACAGACCTGAAAGGTGTGAGATATGTCACAGCAAGCTGCAGTGGGAATCTTCACCTGTGTGAGTAGGTAGACAGGTGCTTTATTTGTCTAACACCTTCAGCTAACAAAGGGGAAGTTTCTATTTAACTCTGTCTGTCTAATGCAAACTTATACAGTGATTGCAAGCAATGTAAATTCCCCCATCATAGCTTTGGCCTTGGGTCACAAAAACAGAATAATAGGAACTCTTAGACTACCGGTAACAAGTGAGTCATTAAACATCATTTAAGGATCGATATCTTGGTACTGCCTCCCTGTCCTGCATCAAGATGGTGCTTCTCTAAATAAATTAAACATATTTACATTAAGACCACTCAGTGGCTCCCCCTCATGCTACTCCAATCTATCTGTTCAGTGTGTATAGAATCACAGAGCTGGAAGGGTTCCAGGTCAATCTAGTTCAACTCCCAACTAGTATAGCAATGCACAGCAAAAAGTGGACTTGAGGGTTGGCTGTTTGAGATAGCCTGTTCCACAGTGAAATAGCTTTTACTGCTAGGAAGTTCTCCTCATGTTTGCTTGAAATAGAATTACCAAAAGTGTGAGCCAAACCATAGAACCGCAGAGCAGGAAGAGAATGCAAGGGTCATCTAATCCAACCCTTTGCCATGTGGAAATATATGACCAAAGCTTTCTTGAAAGATGCATACCCAACCTCTGTTCAAAGACTTCCAAATGCGGAGAAGTGGGAAATAAAACAAGGAGGTAAGATTTTTCAGATAAATCCAGGGAGTGAGTAAGTGAGTGAAGCTTTTGGAGTAATCAGGTGAAACTTTTGTTCAGCTCTCAATTGTGAGTTTGCTGTTTCCTGCAGATGCCCTGCACCTAAGAAGAGATATGAACGTATTGAAGATTTTTGAAATATAGTAGCCGTAGCTCTACAGGGCCATTTCCTCATTAGACTGTTATAATGCTATTATTCCACTTTCAACATCCTATGGAATCCTGGGGTTTGCAGTTTAGGAAGGGGCCTCAAACCCCAGATGAGCAGCAGAGAAGAGGGTCCTGGTCCTCACTTAGGGTGAAGCTGTGAGATCTTGGGAACCTACATACAATTTGCTTACATCATGGAAATAGGTGGATTTGTTGGTGGATCGGTTGACTGACTGAACTGAAAGGGTGCTCACCAATGGCTGCTTTTCATCCTGGAGAGAAGTGACTAGTGGGGTGCCACAGGGTTCTGTCCTGGCCCAGAACTGTTTAACATGTTCATAAATGACTTAGATGAAGGAATAGAGGGCATGCTGATCAAATGTGCAGATGACACCAAATTGGAAGACTTTGCTAAAATGCCAGAGGATCAAAGTTCAAAATGACCTTGGAGAGCTGAGCTAACAAAATGAATTTCAACAGAGACAAATATAAGGTCCTATACTTAGGCAGAAAAAAATGGAATGCACAAATATAGAATGGGGGACATGTGGCTGGATAACAGTACATATGAAAGGGATCTAGGAGTCTTGGTGGACCACAAGATGAACATGAGTCAGCAGTGTGACGTGGCAGCCAAGAAAGCCAATGCAATTCTCAGTTGCATCAATAGGAGCATGGTGTCTAGATCAAGGGAAGTAATAGTACCATTCTATTCTGCTTTGGTTATACCTCATCTGGAATATTGTGTCCAGTTCTGGGCACTTCATTTCAAGAAGGATATTGACAAGCTGGAGCATGTCAAGAGGAAGGCAACCAAAATAATGAAGGGTCTGTAAGCCATGCTCTAGAAGGAGCAGCTTAGGGAGCTGGGTATATTTGGTCTGCAGAAGAGAAGGTTAAGAGGGGACATGATAGTCATGTTTAAATATCTGAAGGGATGTCATATTGAGGAGAGACTAGGCTTGTTTTCCACTGCTCCAGAGACTAGGACAAGGAGCAATGGATTCAAACTACAGGAAAAGAGATTCCACTTAAACCTCAGGAAGAACTTCCTGACGGTCAGAGTTGTCCGGCAGTGGAATATGTTGCCTCGGAATGTGGTGGAGTCTCGTTATTTGGAATTTTTAAAGCAAAGGCTGGATGGCAGGGGGTTGGACTGGATGGCCTCTATGGTCTCTTCCAGCTCTATGACTCTGTGACTCTATGGGGCCCTTTCACACAACATACTTATAGAATTTTGATAGTACACTAACTGCTGTAGCTGCATCCTGTGGAATCATGGCACTCTTAGTTTGTAGTGCCTTGTAGTGGGCTTTAGAACTTAGGGCTGAGAATTCTAAATACCTTTCATTAGACCGCAAATCCCAGAATTCCATTGGATGGAGCCATGATAGTTAAAGTGCTATAATTGTATAGTAAAAGAGCGCCTATTAGTGGCATTTTCTCCCCAGGAACCAGAAGCATAAAAGAATCTGCCTTAGTTCACTAAATAACAGGACAGTTCTACCACTCAAGCACCAATGAAAATCTCAACTGAGCAACCCTTTGTTGTTGTTGTGTGTGTTCAAGGCATTTCTGACCTATGGCAACCCTAAAACAAACTTGTCATTTTCTTGGTTGGTCTGAAGCAAGTTTGGTTCAGAGGGAGTTTGTCATTGCCTTCCTCTGAGGCTGACAAAATGTGACCTGCCTAAGGTCACCCAGTGAGTTTTCATGGGTGAGGGGGATTTGAACCCTGGTCTTCAGAGTCCTTGTCCAACACCCAAACCACTACAGCAACACTTTCATCAGAGCAAGAACTGTTCCTGCTGCCCCATCAGATTTATAATTCTAAAACTACTATTGTCCCCCAAAAATGGGTTTCTCTTTTTGTTATCAAGGCAGACCCACTGAATAAATTGTTAGCTAATGAGTCAACATTTTTGTAAATTCAGTACATTCAGTGAGTACAGTCTAGTTGGGATAATTAATTATTAGATACCAAGTCAACATTTTTGTAAATCTAATCCACTCTAGCTGGGATTATTAATGAGAATGAGGTGAATGTGTCTTGTTTCCCTCTTCAGTTTTTTCAAACTTGCACCTTAACAGCTTTTGAATAGTACATTTTCCCTCTATCACCTATCTTGTGTTCAACTGCATTCTAAAAACAAGCAAATCCAAAATCCAACCCTGGTATATGAACCAGGAAGGACATAGTTAATACTGATTGTTCAGCTGCCATGTTTTACATGTGTATATTAAAGATATGGATTCCTGGCATGGGAAGAGAAAAGTCAACAGAGAAATATACTAATCTGTCTCTTCCAATGGCAGCAGTCAAAAGACTCATGAATGTGCAGATCAAGGGACCTGAAGTCCATTGTTACCCTGCTCTAAAGAGGAAACACCAACCACAAAACTAATTCCCTTTTAATCTGAGACACTCAGAAATATTACTGATTTCTTACAGCCACGGCTCCTTGGTTGCCAAGAAGTGAGAGCTTGGTAAGTTACTTTTAAGATTTAATTAGTTATGGATACAGTTCCAAGGCCCCCAAAGAAGCTTGTAACCGTTATGGTTATAATTGTAAAAGTAGTTTGTCACTTGTTCAAAAGTAGCAGCAATTGTTACACTTAGGCCATTTCTGCACTGCACTCTTATAGCACAATTATTCCACTTTCAACATCCTGTGGAATCCTGGGGTTTGCAGTCTAGGAAGGGGCTGGCTGGAAATGTGGAAATGGCCTTAATCACTTTTTAAAAAAAGCACTGGAGTTCTACATGCTTCTGGTCCATGTAGGGTTACCAGGATTTCAACAGAGTAATATGAGGTAGACCCTATCTATCTGAATATTAAGCTTCATGGAAGGGCTATGGGAGTTGTGAGGGCATGGAGATATCCCTTTGGCACTTTGGTTTTGGTATCTGTGGCAAAAATCACGCTGTCTTCTGATTAGCTGTAATTGTTTCTTTCTCCTCCCTTCCCCCTTCCCTTAGCTGAGGATGCTGGTGAGAATTGGTGGTATCTCCTCCCATTTCTTTCTTCCTTTACCTTTTGCTTAGGGTCTGGGGTATCTGTAGATTGTGTGGCTTTGAACAACTGCATTCTCCCCAAAGGCCAAAGCAACCAAAGCCTCACTAGCTGTTCTTCTAACTTTGGGAGGCTGCTGGTTGCTCAGGCTCCCAGAGCATACCATCCAACATGGCCAATACAGAGATCAGGAAACTTTGCATTGTGCCTTTGGAGGAGAAATCCATGACTGACCTGGCTCAAGACTTGATGGGAACATACAAAGCAGGACTATATAAACTTCCTCATGTCTTGTGATGGCACATCAGCCGTCATGAAATAAGAACTTTACTTGGCAAGCACATTGTATGCTCCCTACCCTGAGCGAGAGCAAAGCAAGTGCTCTTGCCATGGCAGCTGTAGCTACAGATGTTGGATCTCCACCAGTGTGCTGGAATTACAAAATGCTGAGAGTCAATCTATGGTGAGTATGGCCAATGCTGACTCTCACCAGTTACAGTTAAAAAGAATGAAATCATCCCTTACAAGGGAGTTTAGTTATGTCTTATTTACTGGGCCTGGGGAGAAGGAATCAATTATAAAATCCCCTTAATTTGCAGAGGTTAGAAATGTGATTTGTTAGGATTATGAATCCCAGAATTAATTATCAAGCATAGCTAGTGCCAGTATTGGCTGGGGGATTCTGGGATCTGTAGTCCAAAATCAATTTTCTCAAAGCCTGGTTATTGCAACAAGTTGCAGTCATGTGCAGTGGAAGGAGCAAGCATGACTCTACATTTGGCCAAGCATACAACTCATGCTGCATGCAGAGGACCACCTGACCTAATGCTGCATGGTACTGGATTGAATCTTATTAGCTGATCCCAAGTAGACTAGACAAGACTAGACCAGACCAACAGAACTCTTCTTCTTCTTCTTCTTTGCTGAGCAGGTTAAAGCAACCAAAATTCTTTTTTTTTTTGTCCTCTTTGTGCTAGATTTCTAGAATCCAGGGTTAGTGAAGTTAGTCCATGATGAATGAGGTACCTGGCTTTGTTTTTTCTCTGTGCTGTCTGTCTGAAGAAGGTCCATGCACAGAGAAGGTGGGGCTGGGACTATTTGCCTTCCTGCTCCGGGGAGAACCATATTTGCCCTGGAGGTGCTCTCCAGGATCTCTAATCTGCCAATTTTTCCCATGCATTGCTCAGCTTCCAAGCAGAGAGTGACAACTGCCATCCAAATATTTCATGATGTTGATCATTTTGAGTCAACAAATCTTCTGAACAAGAGTGATGGATTTCCTCCCAATGTAAATACCCTTTTCAGAGCAAGGATTTGGTCTGATTCAACAGAGATATAACATTCTAGAACCAGAGTCATTATTGTCCCAGGTTGTCCATCACTGGGAAGAGTCATTATTATTTTAACTATTAATAGAAGCTTTTAGTAGAAAGTCTTCAGCTTAGGCCCTGCTGGCAGGCAGCATTGGATGCAAAATTCACTAAATGGATGATATGAGATCATGAATTCTAGAGAAGGGTTGGAGCCAGCTCTTAATCCTCTGCCCTACATAATTTAAATCAATAGAAGATTAAGTAGCCATGACCAGTAATGTTAAGATCCCTTCCCATTTCATCTTGCATGAAACAAAGCAACAAATATTGACCCAACAGCTTAGCAAACTCTTGAAGCAAAAGGTTCTGGGAAAGTTTGGACTATGGGGTGTGGTATTCTTGGGCTGGCAAAGCAATGATAGGGTTGCTGGTAGGAGAAATGGAACAGGCAGTGTTGAAGGAAACAAATGGGACCAGTGATAGGGTCGAAGCTTAGAAAGTAATTTTGTAACTAATTACTTTTAATTACTTGTTGTTGCTGTGTGCTTTCAAGTCATTTCTGACTTATGGAGACCCTGAGGTGAACCTATCAAGGGGTTTTCGATGGCTGAGAGTGTCTGAAGCACTCAAGGTCACCCAATGGGTTTCCATTGGCAGATTCCATGGGGAATCAAAACCTGGTCACCAGGGTCATAGTCCAAAGCTCTAACCACTATACTATGCCGGCTCTTGATCTGCATTTTAGGGAGGGGCATTTAGAAGTCTCAAGCAGAGACCATGCTCAAAACACTACACCACGTTGGCTCTCACTTACAATAACTAACTATTAATACATTTATTAATTATTATTAACTATTCATTATTTTAAATTAGTTACAGGCACTCCAGTATTTTGTTAGGGCTTTTGTTACAGTTTTCAAAAGTAGCTTGTCCCTTTCTAATTTCTCCAAACTAACTAAAATAGTATTTTTAAACAAAAAGTACATCATTCTGAATGCTACAAGCTGTAGTACAAAACATACTCTTCTCTTGTTTACCTCACTATTGCTTCAGTACCCACAAGGTGGCAGCGGAAGCCAAAAATTGAAATGTGGTGGAAACATCTGATGATATTATCTTTCATAGAATCATAGAGTTGGAAGAGACCCCAGGGGCCATCCAGTCTAACCCCCTGCTATGCAGGAACACCCATCAAAGCATTCCCAACAGATGGCCATCCAGCCTTTGCTTTAAAATCTCCAAAGAAGGAGACTCAACCACACTCCCAGGCATCATATTCCACTGCTGGACAGTTCTGACCATCAGGAAGTTCTTCCTGAGTTTCAAGTGGAATCTCCTTTCCTGCAGCTTGAATCCATTGCTCCTTGTCCTAGTTTCTGGAGTGGCAGAGAACAAGCCTGCTCCCTCCTCAACATGACATCCCTTCAAATATTTAAACATGGTTATCATGTCCTCCCTTAACCTTCTCTTCTGCAGACTAATCATCCCCAGCTCCCTAAGGCGGTCTTCATAGGGCATGGCTTCCAGACCCTTCACCATTTTGGTCACCCTCCTCTGGACACGTTCCAGCTTGTTGATACCTTTCTTGAACTGAGGTGCCCAGAACTGGACACAGTATTCCAAATGAGGCCTAACCAATGCAGAATAGAGTGATAGCATTACCTCCTTCGATCTAGACACCATACTCCTATTGATGCAACCAAGAATTGCGTTGGCTTTCTTGGCTGCTGCGTCACACTACTGACTCATGTTCATCTTGTGATCTACCAAGACTCCTAGATCCTTTTCACACGTACTGCTATCCAGCCACACGTCCCCCATCCTATACTTGTGACTTTCATTTTTTTCTGCCTAAGTGCAGGACCCTACATTTCTCTCTGTTGAAATTCATTTTGTTAGCTTTGGTTACCTCCCAGCTCTAGGTGGGCAACAGATACATTAATGGAACTTGTCTTTAATTTGGAAAATCAAAAGAGCGAGTTGTAGATAATGTGGTGTGAAAAGGTGGGCATTTCCTGTACCATCCTGTGTTAGTGGGATTGCAAGCTCCAGGATGGTAAGACTCCATCCAAAATGGTAAGACAATGTTAAGACAATCCAAAATGAAATAAGAGCAAATGAGACTTCCAGGTCAGAAAGCCACAGCCCTGAGTTTGTGAGATCTGAGCAGGGCAGCTGAGAACCAGGGCTCTTGGAAGTGTCTCATTCATACGGTCACCCTAAGACAAAGACAGCAGATAAAAAGAAGAAATAAGAGGTTGCTTAAACTTTCTATCCCTGACCACTTTCTCTAGGTGGGTTGAAAATGGCTTAGGTGTCTTTGGTGGGGGGAAAGTGAAGAGGCACAGAAAAATGTAAGTGTCCCTGGCTGCTAATTCTTCCCTTCAAACTCCTCCATTATTGGAATAATGCCAGGAAGGGCCCTGATGGCGCAGTGGTTAAATGCTGGTACTGCAGCCATAATGCCATGAGTTCGATCCTGCAGGGCTCCAAGTTGACTCAGACTTGCATCCTTTTGCAGCTCGGTAAAACCCGGCTTGTTGGGGGCAATTAGCTAAACACATTGTAAACCACTTCAGGAGCGCTGTGCACTGATAAGTGGTATAGAAATGTAACTGCTATTACTAACTTCTATAACACTGTCTTGGTGAGAACCAATCAGGATATCTCTGTATTAGCCCTGAACTCAAAGAAAACATAACTATCATGTTGCCTCTTAACCTTCTCTTCTCCAGGCTAAACATAGGTCCTTTTCGCATGGCATTTCTGAAGCAAAAGGGCCCCTTGAGCGTCGCGTAAATGTGAGGAGTGGTCCACATGACGCACTCACACTTGCACAACGCTCAAGATCCTGACGTGGACCACGCATGCATTTTTTCATTTTCGGCTCAAAGCCGAAAATGCTGCATGGTCGCGCATCGCTCTGGGGCCCTGCGCACACTTACCTTGTGTACGGAGCCTTGGGAGCCGGGCTGGAATCTCCCAGGCTGCACTGTGAATGGAAGAGGCGGGGCGCTTGCGTGACCAGGAAGCAGCTGCGGAGCCCAAGCAGGAGGGATGCAGGAGCGTTCCTCCGAAGGCTTCCTGCACGAGCCTCCCATTCTGGCACTGGGAAAATATAAGGTGTGGAAAGTTTCATACTCAGCTCCCTAAGCTTTGTATATATCACTCACATTTATGTTATCAAGGTACATCTTTTCCAAATGCAAAAAAATGTATAAAGTAATCCAATAGCAGAGAACCAATATGATGTAGTGGCCTGAGCATTGGACTATGACCCTGGAGACCAAAGTTTGATTTCCCACTTGGCCATGGAAGTCCACTGGCTAACCATGGGCATGTCACACACTCTCAGCCCCAGAAAACCCCATGATAGGTTCACCTTAGGGTTGCCATAAATCAGAAACAACTTGAAGACATACAGTAATGACAATTCACCCCATTAGTTTTTTTTTAGATTACTACTGTATACCTACTTCTCATAATGCAGTAGAATTTACTCATGAGAAGATGCATATAGGACTGTACTGTCAAAGACCTATGCTTCTTATTCCTTCCACTAAATAGTTAAGGTTTCAATCCTTTGCAAACTTGCCAAGGAGCAAACCCTGTGGATCAAACTGGAATTTACTTCTGAGCAAATGTACATCACGTAGAGTTATAAAAACAGTGGAAGCCCTTGTTTATTTTGGCAATGGAGATCTTATAGAGACATATCATATGATAGAATTTCTAGTGTGAGGGTAAAAAAAAGAAAAACGTAAGCTGAGGGTTTATGTGGATAGACTTGTGATAATGATGCAAAATCCATTGGACTCAGTGAAGGTTCTTTTGGGGGAAAAAATTAAGACATTTGGGACGTGCTCCAGGTTTAAAGCGGACTGTGATAAAACAAAACTGTTGACTAAAAACATGTCTTTGAATGAAGAAAGTGAGTTAACGGCTTTTCCAATTTTAAAGTAGAAAAGAAAGGGATTAAATATCTAGGAGTTGCCATTACAAAGAATAATAGTCTATTGTTTCAAAACAATTATGAAAAGGTCTTCAGAGAAATTAAAAGAGATTTAGAAAAATGAGGAAAGTTAAATTTATCCCTTTTGGGGACAACTGCAGAAATAAAAGCAAAGGTTTTGCCAAGACTTTTATTTACCTTCCAAACAACAGCCTTTGTAAAATGGCAGCAAGAAATTTCCAGATTTGCTTGGCAGCACAGGTAACCAAAAATAAAATTGAAAACATTTTATGATGCTATAGAAATGGATGATCTAGGAATTCCTAATATTAAATTGCATTATGAGGCTTGTTGGTTTGTGTGATTGAAGGAATGGATATTGCTTAGGGATGAGAGACTCTTGGAACTTGAATATCATGAATTAAGATTTGGATTGTATGATTATTTTTGGTATGATAAAATTAAGATACATGATGATTTTAAAAATCATTGTATTAGGCTCTTCAAATGGATGTATGCGAAAAATGTGATCTAAAGATATAAAATTTACTTTGTGTAATAGTTTCAAAGAAAACATGTATCAGATGATGTATAGAGGATATCTAACCCCAGATAAGCTAACAAAAATGTCTAAGAATTTGTTAAATAAGTGTTGGGAATGTCAATACAATGAGGGTTCCTTTCTCCATTTGTGGTGGACCTAAAGTTATTGTTCTCAGATTTACAGGTTAATCCAAAAAATTTTAACAATGGGTTTTGTAATGCCATCAGAAATGTTTCTGCTGGGTATTACGGATAAAGAATTGGATAATAAATATGGATTGCTTCTGTGACACATGATGACTGAGGCAAGAATATTGTTTGCTCAAACTTGGAAATGAACTGAAGCACCGACAATGGAAGAATGGATCATCAAGGTTGTTGAGTTAACCCAACTGTGAAACTAACATGAGTTTTAAAGGATAAGCCAACTGAAGATTTTTTGAAAGATTGCATTTATGGACTGTTTGAGGAATGAGAAATCTTACAATGCAATAATTCATGGCTACGATCACTAGTAATTCTAGTAGCTGTATCTGTAAATGGTGGAAAAAACACACACACACACACACACACACACACATATATATATATATTCCTTTTTCTTTATTTCATTACAGTTTGGCATGGAGGGGGTCAGAGCCCTTTGTGTTTTAGTAAATTAGTGTTTAGTTAGATAGTGTTTAATGTTTTGGTTTAGTGTGTTCATACTGTATTTTAGGCCATTTCTGCCCTACACTGTTATAATGCTATTATTCCATTTTTATAACACTCTATGGAAACCTGGGATTTGCAGTTTAGGGGAGGAACATTTAGAATTTTCAGCCAGAGAGCTCTTCAGCCTCAGTAAAGTACAAACCCCAGAATTCCAGAGCATGTTGAAAATGGAATAATAGCACTATAACTGTCAGGAACAGATTCACTCTTACACGGATCAACAAACTTAATAGAAGATTTATTGTAACATAGTAAGGGATGCTGTCTTCAGACGTTAAAGCTCGAGAATGAACGTTTTCCCCCACCTTACACTTTAACAGACAGTTTCTCCTAAGATAGTTGTAAAAGAACGAACGTCATCATGCCAAACGGTTCCTTTGAAATTCCAGCCAGAAGGAATGGTTGGCGCCTGGGAATAGCTAACAGCCTACTATCACTATTTCCTCAGTCTACTGCTATCCTAAAACAATAAAACATGGAGGACTCCCGACATCCTGCCCCACTTTTTTAAAAAAATATATACATAAAGATACACAAAATATAGAAAATATCACGGAACAGTAGAAAGACAAGAAAACTAAATAGTAATATGAATGCAGTAGCAAGTCAGTCGGGGCGTTGAGGAACATCAGCCGGCGAAGAAGTCAGCGAAGGTGCCCTCTTCAGCAAACTGGAATGAAAAACAGGATGAATAGCCTTGAGGGAAGAAGGGAGATCTAGTTCAAAAGAGAAATCATTAATAGCCCTTTTCACAGGAAAAGGTCCGAGAAAATGAGGGGAAAGTTTTTTAGACGGAGAAGGAGAGGAAATGTTCTTAGAAGAAAGGAAAACCAAATCCCCGGGCTGGTAAAGGGGATTAGGCTGCCGTTTACGGTCAGCGAAACGTTTGTGGGAAGCTTTAGCGGATGCTATAGCATCTGAGACGGATTGCCAAATGCCAGAAAATTTAGAGACCCAAGCAGAAACAGAAGGAGGAGCGGAGGAAGAGAGGGAGAGGGGGGGAAAGGAGAAGGAAGGAAGCCGTAAACTATTTCAAAGGGGGGTTTCCCAGTAGAGGTATGAACCGCAGAATTGATGGCAAACTCAGCGAACGGAAGGAGCGGAGCCCAATCATTCTGGTTCTCAGAAACAAAACACCTAAGAAATTGTTCAAGAGATTTGTTAACACGCTCAGATTGGCCATCTGTTTGAGGGTGATAAGCACTGCTGAGTTTCTGAGTGACTCCCAGGGTTTTCAGTAGACAAGTCCAAAACTTGGAAGTGAAAATTGGATCCCTGTCCGAAATGATCACCGAAGGTAGTCCGTGAAGTTTCCATACATGATTAACGAACAGGTCAGCCAGCTGGTCAGCACGGGGTAGTTTCTTTAGAGGCACAAAATGACATTGCTTGGAAAAGTGATCAGTAACAACCCAAATAACATGAAAGCCGTGTGAAGAGGGAAGAGACACGATAAAATCCCATGCGATGACCGACCAGGGGCTAGCAGGCGCAGGCAGAGGTTGCAGGAGCCCTTGAGGTTTAGATGTGGGCGACTTAGAAACGTTGCAAGTGACACACTGCTTAATGTAAGTTTGCACGGAGGGGTTTAATCCAGGCCACCAAAAAAGGCGGCGAATCGCATGCAATGTCTTCAAAAACCCAAAATGTCCAGCGGGTTTGGAATCATGATAACGATGAAGTACCTGCTCGCGGGCAGCAGGGGGAACGTAGACCTTGGTGCCATAAAAGGGGAGATTGTCAACCCATTCTATTTTATCCTTGTTTGCCGGTAGCCAGGAGTCTGCATGCGCTGCATGAATGATAGCATCGCGGAGAGCGGAGTCACAAAGAGAGGAGGCAGAAAGCCTTGTCTTTGCTAATGCACGAGTAGTCACTTGAGAAGCCAGAGAGGAGGCAGGAAACAAGGTATTGGAGTGGGAGGACGTAGCAGGGGATTCCGCAAAACAGGGAAGTCGAGAGAGAGGGTCCGCCAGTTGGTTAGTTCGGCCAGGTTTGAAAACAATTTTAAATCGGAATCTCTGGAAAAATTCAGCCCATCTCGCCTGCTTAGGGGAGAGTTTCTTAGCAGACTGTAAGGCTTGCAAATTCCTATGATCAGTCCAAACTTCAAAGGGGAGTCGAGCCCCTTCAAGCAAATGACGCCAAGAGGACAGCGCAAAATGGATAGCCTTGGCTTCTTTCTCCCAAATAGGCCAATTAGCTTGTTGAGGGGAAAATTTCTTTGAAATGAAAGCACAAGGCCTGAGTGCTCCTGTGGTGTCATGTTGTAAAAGAACGGCTGCCATGGCAAAGTCCGAAGCATCCGTTTGCACAATGAATTGCTTCATACTGTCGGGAAAAGGAGTAAGGGCTCAGACGTAAATTTAGATTTCAAATGGTCAAACGCCGATTGACACTCAGGCGACCAACAAAGTCTATGCGCCTTGCCCGCAGTGGATCCTTTAGGTTTCCGTAGAAGGTTGGTGAGTGGAAGCGTTATGGCAGCAAAATCCTCAATAAAGTTCCGGTAGAAGTTCGCAAAACCAAGAAATTGCTGCAGTTGCTTCACAGTTTTAGGGACGGGCCATTGCAAAATGGAGTTAATCTTCGAAGGGTCCATTTTAAGTGAACAATCTTGAATCCTATATCCCAAGTAATCAAAAGTTTGGGTGTCAAATTGGCATTTAGATAGATTAACCACGAGGTTGTTATCTATAAGCCTTCGTAACACTTCACGAACCAATGACACATGAGATTCCATGGAATCTGCGTAAATTAAAATGTCATCCAGATAAATCAGAACCCCCTGATACAACAAGTCATGGAAAATGTTGTTCAAAAACATTTGGAACACAGATGGCCCCGATTGTAAGCCAAAGGGAAGAACCGTCCATTTAAAGTTACCTAGAGGAGTTGCAAAGGTGGTGAGCCACTCAGAGTCCGGGTCCATTCTAATCCTATGAAAAGCCTCTTTAAGATCAAGTTTGGTGAAATATTTTCCTTGAACAAGATGGTCCAAAACAGTCCGTATCAGAGGTATGGGATAACAATTGGAGGAAATAACCTGGTTAATAGCAGAGTAGTTAACTATCAGTCTCGGATCCGCGCTGGGATCTTTTCTCTTTCGGAAGAAGACAGGACTCGCCGTGGGGGCTGTAGAGGGCTTGATAAAGCCGCGAGCCAAGTTTTTATTTAGGAACTTCTTGAGAGCAAGGAGTTCTTTTTGGCTCATGGGATAAATTTTCAGTTTAGGCAGGGTGGCCCCGTCAACTAATTCCAGTTTACAGTCAAAGTCCGTGTGGGGAGGCAATTTGTCAGCCTCCCTTTCGTGGAAAGCCTTTTGGAAGTCTCGGTAGTGTGAAGGAATTTGTTGCAATTCTTCATGGGGAATAGAAAAGTTTTCATCTGAAGAGGACATAGTGCCAGCAGTCCAGTTTATCTGGGGGTTATATTCACGAAGCCAATCGATTCCCAAGACCAATTTGAACTGCATCGCCTTGGGAACTAGAAATCGCATGCTGTAATTGTTTTTGTCCATTTGAAATGAGATGGGCTTAGTGATTTTACTAATTACTCCCCCAGTCATTGAGGTCCCATCCATTTGCGTTAATTTGATGGGGCATTCCAAGGGCTCATAAAGAGTTTTCAATTGTTTGGCCAATTTGGGGTGTAACAAACTTCTGGAGCAGCCAGAGTCAATTAATGCCCTATGTACATGCAAAGTCCCATCGCTGCCACTAATCGCAACCGTGGCGTAGAAATGGGGAATTTTAGGAGTACTTACAGATGTTCCCGCCGCTTGCCAGTCATCACAGTCAGGTTTAGAATCTCCATCTATGTCAGATGAGGACGAAGAGGTGGTTTCATCATCGGGATCGGAGTCTCCTGTCGCCGCTGCAGGGTCCTTAGAAGTGCGTCTAAGTGGTTGTTTGGCGGCCGCTGTCTGATGTGTGAATTCTATATCCTTTGGGTCTGCTCGTGCTCCCTTAGTCCCAGTCGGAGCTTGGTTTCCGCGGCAGGTGTTGGCGAGGTGGCCCGGTTTTCCACAGTTAAAGCACATGCCCAAACGGAGACGTTTGTTCCGTTCCTCAGCATTGAGGACGGTGGGACCGCGAGGTTGTCGTTTTGGCACGTCTTGTCTTTGTCGGTTCAGCTGAACAGTCTGGGTTATGCCTTCCATTTCAGTAGCTAGTCTGACCCAACCTAGCAGGGTCTGTGGATTGGCCTGCATTAAGCACCCGTGTAGAATATCAGGATTTAGTCCATCTTTGTATAACTCAATTAGAATTTCATCACTCCACGGGACTTTGGTGGCCAGGTTTCTAAATTCACGGGAATACGTCCCCACATCGTTCCTGCCTTGTTTCATTCGTTTCAGTTGATATTTGGTGTTTTCCAATAAATGGGGGTCTTCAAAGCGTTCCCGCAGATGGTTCATGAAGAGCTGCAGATTTTCAGTTTCGGGGGCGCGGGAGTCATATAGGTTCGCTACCCAGTCTGCTGCCAGTCCTTTCATCCTCTGGCTTAGGTATCGAATTCGGGCCGCATCATCCCGAATAGATGGCCGTGATCAATCATGAAATTGTTTGCCATAGTCAAAAAAAAGGAGAGTTTCTCCCCCTTCCCGTTGAAGGTCGCTTTCAGGTCTCCCACATTTCTGAGTAACAGTGGCGCTGGCGTGTGCCCTGTTGGTTGCTGGGGCGGACCAGGGGTGCCTGCCGCCGAGACAGCCGCTCGTGGTTCTCCTCCTGGTGATCTCCCTGTCTGCGAGGGACGGATGCGCATCTCGCGTAGCATGGTCTTGAGTTCGAGTATCTCCTCATCTTTTCTTTCCAGTTCGGTTTCCATTTGCTTTATCTCCTCCAAAAGGGATAGGTCTTTTGCTGATGTATCCCATCTAGCAGCCCTTCTGCGTTGTCTCAACGACGTATGTGGCTTTTCTCCCCAGACCCAGGTTTGGCCGCTTGTGGGGGTTTCCATAGCCTCGGTCAGGCGCAATTTTGTCTTGGTATCCAGGGGCACTTCAGTTTCTGTAGCTCCATCAGATTCTGCAGATCCTTGCTCTTCTTCAGTAATCGACTGGTCCATCAATTGGTGCATTTTTTGAAAGGATTCTCGAGCTTTCTGTCAGGAACAGATTCACTCTTACACGGATCAACAAACTTAATAGAAGATTTATTGTAACATAGTAAGGGATGCTGTCTTCAGACGTTAAAGCTCGAGAATGGGAAAGTTTTCCCCCACCTTACACTTTAACAGACAGTTTCTCCTAAGATAGTTGTAAAAGAACGAACGTCATCATGCCAAACGGTTCCTTTGAAATTCCAGCCAGAAGGAATGGTTGGCGCCTGGGAATAGCTAACAGCCTACTATCACTATTTCCTCAGTCTACTGCTATCCTAAAACAATAAAACATGGAGGACTCCCGACAATAACAGTGTAGTGTGGAAATGGCCTCAGTTTTGAAGTTTTCTTTCTTCTTTTTGAGTGTACATTTTTCTCTTTGTGTTTGTGACTTTGACAGTGAATTTGATTGTTTGTTTTAAAACTAATAAATAGATAATTTAAAAAAACCAATGGAGGCCCTGTGGAATGTCCTACTGTCTTGAGAAGCTAGGTTGATGAGGACATCTGACAGGACTTTCTCTGTAGTGGCACCTCAGCTGTGGAACCAGCTCCAAGGGAACTCAAGCTGGTAGTATTTTCAAGATAGTAGCATTTTCTGATGGCTTTCAGTCCTTAAAGGCAGGGGTGGCAGCTCTGGCTATTTAAGGGCGTGTGGTTTTAAAAAGGATTTGAAAGAAATGGTTTTAGTCTGCTTTTAAAATGTATTTAGTCTGTTGGACTTCACCACAAGTACCTTGGTGGATAAAAACAAAGGCTTCAGATAAATAAACAGGATTAACTTAAGAGCATCTTGTCAACTCTAATCTCTCATTAAATAAACCAAAGGCTTTCCAAACACTTCTATGCTATGGGGGACTGAACTTGCACTGACCCAGAGGTGGGTTTTGTGTCCCTCCTTCAGGAAGCAATGACTCAGCCTGTCACACTCAAACATCCTGATGTGCCACCTTAACATGGTGTGTATTCCCTCCTATATAAACTTGGCAGTCTTGGCATTGTAATTTTCAGGAACTCCCCACCAGGTAAGTGAGCAGACTTCTCTTTATAACTACCTACCAAATGAGTCTGAAAATGTCAGAGGATGCAAAGTTCTCCCATTTTCTTCTAGCATCTTTATCACTTACAAAGTATGTTAGTTATGTGAGACTGGAGCCATTCCACACTACACTGTTATAGTGCTATTATTCCGCTTTTAACATCCTGTGGAATTCAGGGATTTGTAGTTTACTGAGGCCAAAGAGCTCTCTGGCTGAGAATTCTAAAGGTCCCTCCCTAAACTGCAACCCCCAGGATTCCATAGCATGTTGAAAGTGGAATAATAGCACTATAACATGTGGAAATGGCCTTAATCAATAATGTTTTAATAGATTCACATATCAGTAAAACAGCAGTTCTGGAGAAAACTGGGGAGAGTGTACTGTGTGGGTTTTTCAGATGGTCACATTCATTGATTCTAGTAGGTACAATCTTATTCAGAAGACACATACTGTGCAGTGCAGTAGAGAACAAGAAATTGGGAAGTGGCTTTTCAAAGATGCACCAAATATTCACTTAAATAGATCTAAAAGCTTGTCTTAATAAAAATTTCTTCATTTACTGAGGGAAGGACAGCAAGCATGGAGACCTATCCTGGCCTTCCTAGGAGGGATGTTCCAAAGTCTAGGGGCAGCCCTAGAAAAAGCCCTACCTTGTGTTTCCAGAAACAACATCTGTGAAGGTGGTGGGAGAGAAAAGAAGGACCATTCCTGCCAATCTTAGGATCTGGGCAAACTCACAGGGGGAGGTGTGGTCTGTCAGATATCCCAAACCTAAGCCACATAGGGGTATCAAGCTATCATTCCCAATCCCTGCCCCATGATCCTTAATCATTTTCTCCCTTCCTCTCTTGTCTTACAGCTATGGGGCCAAAGATGCTGCTGCCAATTGCAGTGGGGCTGGCCCTGCTAAGTGGTAAGTGGGAAACTGTCCCTGGACCCTGGTCTGTAGAAACATTGGCACAGGGGTATGTAGAATAAGTGACTCAAAATTCAGGCATGTGCCTAGAAAATAATGGGCAGAAGATTCAACTCACAAAGCTGAAGAGGTCCATTAGAAACTAGATGGTAGTGTTGCCAGGCTGAAAACTGGAGAGGGCTTCTGTATCTTTGATGGTTGTATAGAAGGAGGAATTTCAGCAGGTGTGGTTGTTACCTAGTGGTGTGAGAAGCAATACCTGCTGAAATTCCATCTTTTATACAACTCTTAAAGGTACGGGGACTTCTTCCATTTTCACTCTGATAACCATATAATGTTAGCGTCCTTTTAAGGTTTGCCAGAAATTGGATGAAATGTAGAGGTGTTGTATCTTTCTTTTGAAGGATGTTAGGTCAATGTTAAGGAAGTTGTGTTGTCATTGTGAAAAGGAGAAATGGAATGGCAAGACCTACCCTTTTTTTTAAAAAAAATTATTTATTAAGTTACAATATAGATAATAAAAAAGAAACAAAAAAAGAGGATATGTAACTTATCAGCAATTGTAGGTCATATATTTGCATATATATATCTTCCTGTACACATTTGTATTTATCAAAAAAACTTCATATTCATAAGTTGTTTATTGTATTAATTATTACATATCCCCTCAGAACTTCCTCCTACCTATTTCTTGGGTAACTATAAATGATGATTTTCAAAACCTCCACTAACGTCTTTTTGTATGTAAAGGTCTGCTATTCCACTGTCTAGCTAGGACAATTTTTTATTTTTTAAGTTATTATCATTTTTACCTACAAAATAAATTCAGAAATTGAAAACCTTCATTTATTAATTGTAATTTATCACTCAGTCTATCATGTTCATTATCAGTTCCTATCTATTATCTCAGTAGTCCATCTTTCCTTTAGATATTTCATAAAGAGGTTCCATTCAACTTCGGTTTCTTTAGTCAAAGTTCCATTAATTTGCTGGGTCAAAAAATCATGGTTCCTTATCTCAAGTAAATAAGCTAACGACTCATCTATATCGGAGTTTTCCTATTTTCCCAATTGTTTGTGAATAAAATTCTTGCCATAGAGACCATATATAAATGGATTCTCCAAAATTTCTTTGTACTATTTTTGTCCTAAGTATCAATCACATTTAATAAGAAAAACTCAGGCTTTAGAGGGTATTGAATCTAGAAAACTTCTGATACCACTGTATGTATATTATTCCAGAATTTATGTGTTACTGGATAAGTCCACCAGACATGATAAAAGGAATTGTTTTTTTTCCCCTGGCACTTCCAACATTTATCATTTCCTGTATGATATATTTTATCCAATTTTTCTGGTGTAAGATAGCTTCTATACTTCATCTTTGTAAAATTTTCTTTAAAATTTTGAGAGGGGGCAATTTGTTAGTATTCTTTCAAGGCTTTTCCCAGGATTCTAACTGAATTTCATGATTCCCAGGATTCTAACTGAATTTCATAAGCATTACATCTTTTATTGTCTCATCCTCACAAGTTTCTTTGACAAATCCCTAAATCCTCAGACTGACTAGGATGAGCATTTTTACTTTGCTTAAGGATATCCGGCCAGCCAAAAATGTGTTTTATTCATTAAATCCGCTTCCTATTCTAGTGGCTTAAATGATATTGTTTGTCTCAACTAAAGTAGACCCACTGAATAAATGAGACTAATCTCTGTGTTGACTTACTGTTCAGTGACTAATTCCATGAATCTACTGCACTTGCGGCTAAGCAATAGGATTCAGGCCATAATGTCAGTTATTTTCCAAACATGTTCGCATCCGTTTGTGAATCACTTTTGAAAAGTCTGCCAAAAGTCTGGGGAGTGTTTTTTGCCATCTGTCACAGTAGGGTCCCTGAGATGGACAATTGGGACCCAGACCTGCTATAATCTGACCAATCCTCATGTGTTTTTTTGACATCTGTGAACTAGGGATGGAAATAATGTTCAAAAATGTTCAAAAACTGTCAGAAAACATGTGGGGCTTTTTGAATATTGAAAAACTGCAACATCTTTGCAGTCTGAGACTTAGGCCATTTCTGTACTACACTGTTATAGTGCTATTGTTTCACTTTCAACATCTTATGAAATCCTTGGGGTTGCAGTTTAGGGAGGGGCTTTTAGAATTCTCAGCCAGAGAGCTCAGGAAACTACAGACCCCAGAATTCCACAGGATATTGGAAGTGGAATAATAGCATTAAAACAGCATAGTGTGGAAATGGCCATAATCTGTTCAAAATTTGCATGTGGTTGTTCTGCACAGAAATCAACAGAAATATTATTTCATGTGCATAAAATACTGTTTTCTGCACAGAAAATCGGAGATTTGCTCTGCACAAAATTCACACATGGTTGAGTTGCAAAGGAAACAGCATTTTCTGTCAAGGACTTCTCCTGCTGATCTCAGAATATGGGCAAGCTCATAGTGGGAAGTGTGTCCTGTGCAGAGAAGTGTAGGAAATATTTCACTTTCCCGCACAAAAAATGCTGTTTTCTGTGTAAAATATCCCCAGGCAAATTTAGCACAGCACAAATTCTGAATTGTAAATAGCCTTTGAAAACTGCATCAGTTTTGAAGACTTCCTTACAATGGGAAGAAAATTGCTAACAATTACTTGTTGAAGTTGAATTACTTGAAGAAAAAAATTTACTGACAAATTACATTGTTAGGAACGTTGTATGCCACCATGTACATTATCGATCCTGCTGCAAATGCCCCAACAACTGTCCAGACATTCCTTTTTTGCACTTCTGATTTCTACTTCCCTTCTATTACAAGATCTCTTGCCAAACAGCCAAGGCAAGTAGTTGGGGTGTGACTATTGAGGCAGTGACCAAAGGAAAGCTCTACTCCCCCAAACAAGAATTCTGCCCTCTGAATGTTTTTTCCCCCTTCAGTCTCCAAATTTCTAACATTGCAGAGAGTGTGACATTTAAAATCATTCACTTCTAGAACTCTTATATTTGGTATAGTCTCATTCCCTTGGTCACTTTGGCTGCTCCTTTTCTTTGGATGCCTGAACTATATTTCTAAATGCTCATCTGAAGTTTTAAATTACTGTAATGCTGGAAATTTAGAGGGCTGAAGGAAAATTTTATGAGGAGAAGCATTCTTACCGGGGGAGGGCAATGACCTAATTCCCCACTCCCATATCTACACCTCTGGAAGTACTTTTACAACTACTAACAAGTTGGAATGTGTCCAGAAGAGGGCAACCAAAATGACAGAAGTACTGGAAATCATGCACTGTGAGGAGCGGCTTAGGGAGCTGGGTATGTTTCTCCTGGAGGAGAGAAGGTTAAGAGGTAGCATGATAGCCATGTCTAAATATTTGAAAGGATGTCATATGGAAGATGGGAAAAGCTTGTTTTCTGCTGCTCCAGAGATTAGGACATGGATTCAAACTACAGGAAAAGAGATTCCATCTAAACACTAGCAAGAACTTCCTGATGGTAAGTGACAGTGGAATATGCTGGCTCGTTGAGAAATGGAGTCTCTTTCTTGGAGGTTTTTAAACAGAAGCTGGGTGGCCATCTCTTGGGAGTGCTTTGATTGTGTGTTCTTGAATGACAGAGGGTTGGATTAGATGGCCCTTTCAGCTCTAAGATTCCTACACGACAGGAATTTGACCAGATGCCCTTTGTGGTCTTTTTCAGCTCTATGATTGTATGAACAATCTAAATGAATTTAATACATATTCATTAACAGATCTGGGTTTTAAATTGCCTTCTTGAGGGCAATGATTTCTGAAAAGAGTAGTATTGGCAACTATTATTCTGTTGATGTATATATAAGTGTTATGTGTGCACGTGCGAATGACCACATTTTTCTTATCTGGTGACCACCATGTGAGAAATGTTTGCAAATGAAAACTTTCTACATGCTTTCATACTTTCACTTGGAATCAGAGCTGACACCACATTTGGACAACTCCACCTTCCATTTCTTAGGATATCTGCCAAGAGTGGCAGAATCTGGGACATAGGAAGCAGCACAGAACTTTGAATATTATTTTTCAAAAGGAACTAGTTACTTTACTCTTTACTCTGATAACCCAACTTGTTACTCCTACTGCAATCTAGCAAAAGAACTCATTGAATTATTCATTAGTAACAACTTACCAAGAGCCAACATGAGGTACTGATTTGAGCATTAGTATGACCCTGGAAACTAGGTTTTGATTCCTCACTCAGCCGTGGAAACCCACTGAGTGCCCTTGGACAAGTCACATGCTCTCAACTCCAGAAAACCCATGGTAGATTTACTATATTTGCTATGCCACCACAAGTTGGAGATGACTTGAAGGCACACAACAATAACAACAACAACCTACTGTTATTATTACTACTGTAAACAGAAGGCAGTATGAGACCTAGCTTGGTAAAACAATAAAAAAAAAGAGAGTTTGAAATGAAATAATCAATTGCCCCAAGTTTCTCCTACACAGTCCAAGTAGCAGTATGGGAGAAGGTCCATCAGACAAAGGTCAATAGTCAAAGGAAAATAAATGGCCTAAGGTCTTGGCATATCTTCATATAAAAAAGGTGAGGCACATTTCAACTGTCAGTCTTCCTCAGTGACTAGCTAAACTTTTATGTTCTTGGTGATTTCCTCTAGACAAATGGCCAACACGACAGTATACATTTTTATTTTGTATAAATAGAAGTAGCTTCTCCCATATTGCTAACTATAAGTTTGTACTGTGTAGTATTAATTTGAAGAACTGATTATATCATAGAAATAATGCAGATTATTTCATACAAAATACAGAAAAGTGCTCTTTGATTCCCACAAATGGCCGATTCAGATGTTGCAACGGGGGCCATTTCTGCACTAGACTGTTATAACGCTATTATTCCACTTTCAATATCCTATGGAATCCTGAGGTTTGCAGTTCCGGGAGGGGCCGGCCAGACCCTCCTGAAACTGCAAACCCCAGGATTCCATTGGATGTTGAAAGTGGAATAATAACGCTATAACAGTCTAGTGCAGAAATGACTTTGGAGATGCTGAGGCAAACAAAAGACATCTAAAGACATTGCAAAGCAACCTTTTCTGATTGTAGCACAAGGTACAGTAACCCATGTGACTTTTCTCTTGCCTCTCTGTGAAATGAGCTAGGACATATGCCCAATAATAAGCAAGAGAAAGACAACCAGTTTCTACTCAGTTAAAAGGTAAATACAGTGTAATGTGAATTCATTTATATTGCACAACTGTAGTGAATACATACAATGTACGCAAAATATTTACAATATAAATTACATACAGTGTCTGTGAACTATATGCAATATAGCAAATATCTACAATAAAAATGGTTGTTACAGGCAAAAGAGGTAACCTTGTTGTTGTTGTTTCGTGCCTTCAAGTCATTTCTGACTGAAGGCGATCTTAAAGTGAACCTATCACAAAATTTTCCTGGGTGGAGAGTGTGTGATGCATTCAAGGTCACCCAATAGTTTTCCATAGCCAAGTGGGGAATTGAACCCTGGTCTTCAGGGTTGTAATCCAACCTGCTTGTAATTGTGAAAAGTGACTAATGACCCAAAGAGCTTGCTATAAGATGAGCTACTTCCTAACACTGAAGCAACTTGTAACCAGAACTTAAAAGGTTACTTTTTGGACTACAGTTCCCCTAATCCTTTAGTTAGTACAGCTGTTGGTGAAGTTGGCTGGGAGCTGCAAGCCATATAAGGAACCTTAGCAAATTCTGCTTCATCAGGTCAACCCTTTGGTCCATCTAACATAGTATTATCTATACCAAGGGTAAAAAACTCTTTTTGGGACCAAAGCTGAGTTGCAGTTAAACAAGCACATGGTGGCAGCGGCGGGGTGGTGACATATGCCAGTAGTCAGTATGTCCAAACCCCAAAGATAGTGGCAGTCACATAGGGACGTGGGAGCGGGAGGGGCGATTCGCCTTGGGTAGAAATGTTTTTGGGGCCACGCAGCTGCATGCTGTGGCCATGCCCCCAAGTACCACAACCATGCCCCCACACAAAGTGGCCACATGCCTCATGCCATAGCCCCCCCCACACTTCAAACTCTGCTACTGGATAGTGGGGCATAGGTCCTCAATGGGATTGTCCAAACCTCATTCACTCACACACTCACAGAGGCATTCATACATACATACACACATGATATACACACTGACACATATTAGCATAGCATTGCTCCCCACTGCCATAGGACTTTTCAAAAGTTTCCATTCATCAGTGTTTCAATGAGTGAGGGACTGCTGCTGTGGAGGGAATAAGTGATCACCTTTTCAATGTTGCCCCCCCCCATCTCCAAATTGCCCATTCTATGCTGCAGTTAGGTTTTAAAAAAATGCTCCAGTGAAGTTCAGGAAACCTTTCTAAAGCCTGATTGTAAAATAGGAGGTATTTTGGAGGGAGCTGCTGTGAGAAGGAAAGGGCTAACTGATCAGGGATGAGGAGAGCAGGAAACTGGTGGGCCAGGTATAACCTCCTGTCTGGACTGCAAGTTTTCCATGTCTGGTCTATACACGTTTTTATCAACTGTGTAGGGTTTCGGATAAGACTCTTTCCTAGCTCACCTTCAAGATAGAGGAGGTGGAACCTGAAATCTTTTGCACGGTACGTACATTTTCTCTCACTAGACAACCTGCCCTATTAAAGTTACCACAATGCCATGGGGCACCCAGCAGAGCGGGCACAAGTGAATAGGTGGGGCTGAATACCAGTTGACACCAGTTTTAGTGGGTCCTGTTGGAATGTGCTACCACCAGTGGCTGTGTGAGTATAGGCTGGCTGAGGATGTGAGCCTTCAGAGCTTTATGTACATATCTGACATTGATTTCTTCAAGATTTTCTACTGCACTGCTGAAAAGGAGAGGTGCACATAAGAGAAATATTTTCAGTTGAAATGTTCAAATGTGGCCTTTTGTTCTTTGGCTGGTTTTACAGCCTTGAACTGCTTGTGATTCCACAGGTTGTCCTTTTTTTGGCAGCAGTAGTAGCAATGACAAAAAAAACAGAAACCAAAAAACAGAACAAAACAAAAAACTGAATTGCTTCTTCAAGAAGTCTACAGGAGTGGTGATTCACCTTTTCTGTCAAGACCATAAGAGGACTTCCAGTTTTGCTCTCCCTCCCCCCCCCTTTTTTTTTTGGCATTTCCTATGGACCTTGGAGTGTACTTTCTCCCTGGACCCACTGTTGGGGCCACACTTTATAAGGAGAAACTGCCCAAAAATCATGTACTAGTTTTTGTCATCTATATGACAAAATGTACAAGAATGCATACAATTTTTACGCACTTTTTAAAGAAAAAAAGTTCAAATTATTGTAGAAATGGAACAGAAAAGAAGTGTGTTTGAGAAGTGATTGTATTAACCAAACCATACAGAGTCATCCATTGTTGTTTACAACCTTTGGTGTCATAATTAAGTATATACCTCAGCGGATCTGTTTAAAAAGGTTAGCTTTGAGGTTCTCAGGTAACATCTTTCTTAATTAGCAGACTTACAAAAGAAGGAACTTTTAAAGTATTTGCTATATCCCATTTCTTGCTTCTTCCATTCTTTCTAGGCCTTCATGCCATCTCTCCTGTGGGCCGAGAGTTCATCACAGCATTCATGCAAAACTATAAGCCGGACTACCCTCCGACTCAATTCCAACTCTTCATCTCTGGCTACTTACCCTCCACTGCTGTCACCGTCTCAGTCTACAAATCTCAATTTCAGAGAAACCTTGTTGTCACCCAGGGTCAGACAGTGGCAGTGAAGCTGCCATCTGACGTAGAGATGATTGGCAGCATTAAATTCTGCTACACTGTCTTGGTGAGAGCTGATCAAGATATCTCTGTATTATCCCTGAACTCAAAGAAAAATTCAGCTGACACTACTATTGTCTATCCTGTCCACAGTCTTGGAGAGGAATACTATGTGCTCACACCTCCTGGAGAGCTCACTAAGTCATACAAGGAGTTCTCAGTTATTGCATGGCATGAGAACACTGCAGTGGAGATCCATCTCAAGGGTAGCGTGAGATTCCAGGAGCGCATCTACCCAGCAGGCAGCAAGCTGAATGTTGTCCTTCCACCTTATGAAGCCGTACAGTTCCAGAGCAAAGAAGATCTGTCTGGCACTCTCATCAGAGCAGTGCATCCAGTAGCAGTGCTGAGTGGGCACACCTGTGCCCACAAGAACACCAACTGCAACCATGTGGTGGAACAGCTGCAGCCAGTGTCTAACTGGGGTCGGGAGTTCTTTATACCCCCAGTCTCCTTCCAGACAAATAATGATTTTGCATATGTAGTTGCCTCCCAGGACACCACAGTCACCTATGTCTCTCGGAGGATGAATATGAATTACAATCTGGTTGCTGGGCAGGTACTTCGGTTGAAAGTCACCCGTTCAAGCCCCATCTACATTACAGCCAATGTGGGCATCCAAGTCTTCTTCTTCTGCACTGGTGGTTCCTATTCTCGCATCACCTTTGATCCCTTCTTCATGAGCATCCCCAGTGTGCTGAGTTATTGCACATCCTACTCCCTGGCCAGCCAGGTGGGTTTTGAGAACTATGCACTCATCGTTGCCAAGACCACCACCACTGGTGGGATCACCATGGATGGGCACTCACTGGGTGTATCCTATTGGAGAGAGATCCCAGGAACAGACTATTCTTGGAGCGAGTACAGCCTTGGGAATGATGGAAGTACTCATTTGATGGCACATCCCAAAACCCCTTTTGGCCTGCTAACTTTTGGTATCGCTGAAAGGAATGCCTATGGTGCAATGGCAACCTGCCAAAGTGGTGAGTAATGGGGTCATCAAAATGCGGGATCAGATGGAGAATTCCCAATGAGCAGAAAAAGGCAGGGATCAGATCCCTACTCAGTTACTAAAATATCTGAGTGAACTCACTTCCTTTCTGCACTACACCGTTATAGCTCTATCATTCCACTTTCAACATCTTGTGGAATTCTGGGGTTTGTAGTTTACTGAGGCCCAAGAGCTCTCTGGTTTGAGAATTCTAAAGGGTCCTTCATAAACTACAGACCCCAGGATTCCACAGGGTGTTGAAAGTGGAATAATAGCACTATATATGTAGTGCAGAAATGGCCTTGGAGCCAATCAACCCATCTTTTTCTCGATCTAATTGACTTCTTAAGGTCACTGTGCATATAAAATAGGATAACCTCCTTGTGCATTGTCTTGAACTTTAAGAAACGAACAGAAAGGTAGCCACTAGTTCTGCAGGAGAGAGGACTTCTATGTCTGTGAGCAGTCTTGATCCTCCCAGGATCATTTTAGAGGTGAGAAAAATTGTCCTTCTCAGCAAAATTAGAGTGTGGCAATTATCCAGATATTGTCTAGCAGTTTATAACGTTAAAGTGGTGTAATTATTATTATAATATTTTATAATTTAACTTATGGTATAGTCTGGATTGCAGATCAAAAAGAAACGTCAACAGTCCGATCTAACCCTCTGTTTGTTGCTTTGATTCTTTCTATGTCAGGGTTGGGCAACTGGGAAAGAGTAGGGGCAGGATTAACTTCCCATGAGCTCTTGGAGGGCCTCACCTTCCCACTGTATCTGACTGGAAAAAACATTTTAAAAAAGCAATTTGTTTGCCTCAAAATGCTCCCAAAGGTGTTCCAGGGGGTTGGAGATCCCTAGGCCATTTTAGGTCCAGGAGAAGCCTTCTTTTAGCAATTGGAAGTGACTAGACATGACCAGAAAGAGCAAAAAAAAGAAGAAAAAAAAAGGTGTTTCCTGGGCTAAAATGACCTGGCATGGAGAGGAACATGATGAAAATGCTCCATTGCCCCACTAAAGGGCATTTCAAGGAAGCTTTTTGACACCTGGGAGGCCCTGGCAACCACATACACAGGCCTTGTGGCCACATTCTGCCCCATTCCATTTCTTTCCTCCCAAATCTGTTTCACTAACCTTGTGCCTTTTCTTACCAGTGCCTGGCCCTCAACCTTCCTGCAGTTCCACCCAGTGCCGGAAGAAAGAGACTTGCCAGATAATAAACGGCCAACCCGTGTGTGTAGCCCAGTCTGCTGCCACATGCTGGGCCCGAGGTGACCCCCATTATTGGACTTTCGACAAGAGGAAATACAACTTCATGGGTACTTGTTCCTACACCCTTGCCAAGACATGTGGCTTGGACACAACTCTCCCAGCATTTCATGTTGCAGCCAAAAATGAGAATCGAGGCAGGCAAAGTGTGTCCTACATTGGACAAATGACAGTCCAGGTCTATGGCTATGATATAAGTGTGGCCAGAAAGGAGTACGGCTTAGTCAGGGTAAGAATTCCTTTCTCCTAATTCTATAAGTTATTGCCGAAATCATGCCTATAGGTTAGGGTGGACAACTGTTGGGTGTTTGGGGGCCAAACTGACCCCTTCCCCTGAGAACATTGGAATGTCATATCCCCTGCAACATAATCCTGGAAAAATGAGGGATGTATCCAAATGCTTAATGGGGGTATGGGGACATTTTTGCCATATTTTATATCCTTTACCATGTCACCCATGGAAATCAGGATGCATGTGGCTAAACAACATCAGAGGTTTGTCAAGATGGCAAAAGTTATTAATGAGGAAAAATAGATAAGCTAGGAGAGTCTGTAGCAGTTTGCATTTGCCTGAGTTGAGAGGGAAGAGCAAGATTTCTTTCCTCTGCTTTCCTTGCCTCTCCTCCCTGCTGAATGAAAACTACTTTTGTACTTTGTACTCGGTTTGCAGCAGTTAAACTGAGAATGAAGGGGGGAAATGAGAGGAGGAGAGATACACTGGAACATTTGAAAAGCAGCTGAGAAAGTGGGATGATAGAGGATTAATTGGAACTATCCCTACTATTTTGGAAGAGTTTACAAAGATTACATTTTTGTCCCTCTCTGAGTCACTTTAAGCCCAGGAGAGGCCTTTTTTTTTTCTTTTTTCCTAATGGAGATAACCCAGAAGTCAGTTCAAATGAGATAGGGTCCCTATTTGCAAATGGCAAACAACAAGGATTGGAAAGCTTATAACATGCCTAACTGGCTGCTACAGATTCTGGTTGTTTACAGTTTGTGTCATCCAGGCCTATGGCACACTTCAGACTTGCAGGATCTACTTTATTTGTTTTAATTGGAATCCAGAGGTCTACCATGGGGAGCTTGCTGGATCATGGTGGTTCACAGGGTGACCCAAATGTCCTTACATTATCTACTGAATGCATGAGACACTTACTGAGATGATGCCTTTATACAGTTTGCATCTGGATGCTTACGCTGAAATACATCAGTTAGTTTTAAATGTGCCAAAAGTATGCTCCTTCCCTTTTTATAAGAGACAGGCAAACATGGCTGTTTCACTGAAAATTGCTTAATCTGAATAGGGATTCTAAAAACATCCTAAAACTGGAATTTGTCCAAATACTCAAATCTTCCAGAAGAGGAAGTTTAAAATTAAGAGATGAGCAATTAATTCCAGGCTGGCTGTGACAAAGAATGCTGATAAGGTTTTCTTTTTGTACTTTTTGTATTGGGATTGAGAAATTCTTCCTGATGGAAAGCAAATAACATAGAGATGTGATGAGTAATTCCACTCAGTCTTCTGCCTTAAATACTGAACTTGCATCCAGGAGATCTGAGTTCTGAACCTAATTTATGCTTGCCTTAATTCTAAGCATTTGCCAAACACCATCTCTCCTCTGTTTTTTTTTTTTTGGCAGCCTTGTTAAGACAATTTATTTTCACTAGTGTTTGGAAATCTGACACTAAAGTTCACGATAACATAATGTGTTGGGCTGTTCAGTAACTTATTCCCATTTGCTTCCAGAAGTGGGAGCTGCCTGACCATGTAAGCAGATATTATTTGTAATGGTAGGGACTCAACAGTCAATATTGTCACCATATAAGGTATAACAAAGCCATTCCTTTTGACACATCATAGTATATAATTTATACTGTATGTCTTTGTAGCAGGCACTCTAGTTCAATGGCATGTAGGAGGTCCCAGACAAAATTCAGGGGATTTCTTATTAGCCAGATCTGATGATGGCTTGAAATCCTAAAAGCCACTGCTGGCCATAGCTAGTGTTGGGCTAGATGAACAAACTGTATGAGCTGGTGGCTCCTATATCAGTTGGGTTCTAGATCTATCCTGGGTTTTAGTTTGAACTTCAGGAGTTATCCAAGGAGATGAACCCTACTTCCCAAATAGCGACACTTCCTTGGGTAATTTCTTTGAAGTTCTTATTAAAACCTGGATTTGACTTACCAGTCCTACTGACATGGAAGCTGACGGTTGCCCCAGGGATAATTCAGTTTCCTAACTTCCTGCTATCTCTTGTCGCTGTGAGATGCTGTTCTTCCATTTCAAAAACTCCGTGCACATAGAAAAGCAATGGCCAGAATTCTGTGGGTGATGCCCATACACCACACAAGATTGCATGTATGTTTGTATGTCTCATTTTGGATATCTAACCCTCCTGGCAGCTATAAAGGCTTGTGAGGTGCTGCTAAAATGCTAAAATGCCAGGTGAGATAGAGAAGGTGAGAGATGATTAAGTAGCAGAAACTGCCTCCCATTCCCATTGTTGTTCTCTAGAAAAAAGAAAGAGAAATTAAAACATCATTTCTTTTCCTTCTGTCTAGAGAACTACAGCCAGGAAGGGATACAGTTTCTCCTGCCTCATTACCTCTCTCTCTGACAACTCCTTTTAAGGGCCACGAAAAGTAGGCATGCAGTCAGTTGCACTCTGCATGCCTGGATGCAGGATCTCAATCTAAATTAGACCTCACCCAGATTAGTTAGTTTTCTACAGAAAACGAAGTGATTTAAACACACACACACACAGAAAGGTTTGACTCCCATGAATGTGAGCTGTGAAGTGCTACAACCCCACCAGGACTGTGTCCACTGATACTTCTACTTTCAGTCCTTTCCTGCAGTGTACGGCATTGCTTAGACTTTATGTGTGTGTGTGTGTATGTATATACACACACATGTTTCAAAGCATGTGGTTGTGCTAATGGCCTTTGGGTCACTACTTAGTTCTGTGATTCTATAAGCAGTACATAGAATCATAGAGCTGGAAGAGACCATCCAGTCCACCTCCCTGCCATAAAACATTGCCAACAGATGGCTATCCTACCTTTGTTTAAAAATGTCCAAAGAAGGAGACTCCATCACACTCTAAGGCAATGTATTCCACTGTTGAACTGCTCTTACCATCAGGAAGTTTTCCCTAATGTTTAGAAGTTTGAAGCTCTTGTTCCATGTTCTAATCTCTGGAGCAGCAGAAAACAGGCTTGCTCCATCTTCCATATGACATCCCTTCAAATATTTAAACATAGCTATCATGTCACCACTTAAGTTTCTCTTCTCCAGGCTAAACACACCCAGCTTCCTAAGCCAGTTCTCATAGGGCATGGTTTCCAGGCTTTCTGCCATTTTGGTTGCCCTCCTTTGGACACATTGCAGCTTGTCAATATCCTTCCTGAACTGTGGTGCACAGAACTGGACACAGTATTCCAGGAGGGGTATTTAAGTTATCTGTGGTATATTTTTAACAATTACATTTGTTGTACCAGGTGAATAACCAGTGGTCCCGGCTGCCCATCTCTCTACATAAGGGGAAACTGCAGCTTTATCAGAGTGGGACCTCCATCTTCATTGAGACGGACTTTTCCCTGAGAGTGTCCTATGACTGGAACAGTCAATTGTTGGTGAAGATCTCCAGCAGCTTCTCTGAGAATGTTTGTGGCCTGTGTGGTAACTACAATGGGGACCCAGCTGATGATTTTCAGACCCCCACTGGGTCCTTGGCTCCAAGCCCAGTGGTATTTGGAAAGAGCTGGAAGATAGAGAATGGAGATAAATTCTGCTGGGATGACTGTCATGGAGAATGTAAGAAAGTTACCTTGGAGGTGCTCATCAAATACAAAGCTGAACCTTTCTGTGGCTGGATCAGCAAAAAAGACAATGGCCCGTTCATTCAGTGCCACTCTGTTGTTGATCCTGAGATCTTTGTGGAAAACTGTGCCTATGACCTCTATATTTATAAAGGCCACAGAGAGATTTTATGTCAAGCTCTGAAGAGCTACACAGATGCCTGCCAGAGAGAAGGTGTGCTCATATCTGACTGGAGGAGTCTCACTGGCTGCTGTGAGTATAAGTAACTTGTATTTTTTCAAAAATGACATAATGATAGCATTTTGCCACCATAATGCACTGAAATCTTGTCATGATATGGGATAAAAAAGCAAACAAAAATAAGCTCAATAGTCATTTTGTTCAAGTAGATAGGTGAAAATAGGGATGGAAAAATATTCAAAAATATTTGAAAAATGGTTAAAAATTGCATTGCTTGTACATCATGAAGCTCTAAAATCTGGACAAAAATAGACACACTTTGGGACTTACTCTATGCAAAAATTGCACATTCTTTTTTTTGGGGGAAGGGGTGTTGTTTTCTGAGAAATTTTTTCTGTGCAGAAACATTTTTTTCTGAGTGAAAAATGATATTGCTTGCTCAGAAAGGCAGATACCCACATGTGTGGATTTTCCTCAGAATAAGTCTCCCACTACAGCATTTTCTGCACATATATAACATCTCATAGGGGAAAGAAAATGGATAAATCTACATGTTGCTTTCTTTGAGAACAAAGTTAGTGAAGAATTACATCCCTAGATGAAAACCACATGGTTTTTGTCCTCAAATGAATTGCTAAATCCAGTTCAGCCTTGATGTTTTACCATAAATGTTAACAATGATCTCTTCTTTTGACTAGATTAGATGAATGCATGGTGGACAGTTATTTATGATGATAGCTACAATGTTCAATGTTTCTTGAATGTATTTCCCACCTTTCTCCAGAGATGGGATCCAATTGCAATATGTGTAAACAAAGTATAAAATCCAGGAGGACTCCATCATTTTCATGCCTCAATTCTGAGTTGAATTAGATGGAAGTTGGCCTGTTTCAAGAGCCAGTGCAGTGTAGTGATGAGGTTAAGCTACAGGAAAACACGGGCTATAATTAGTCAACAGGATTTCTAGATGTTTTAGCATTCTACTAACAACAACAAAAAAAATCCATCTTGAGAGGCTGTGGGATTTCTTTCTCAAAGCTTTCAATGAAAAGGTGGGCAGTAGTTTCCTGTGGATATAGGATTTCATCTGCCTGGTAGGAAAGACAAGAAAACTTGTTGGGTTTGTTCTTGCTACCACCTTGGAAGCAATCCAAGGAAAGAAGCAAGATATCAGGGGAAAATAATGCCTCTTTATTGTATTTTTTCTGCAGCTCTGTCCTGTCCTGAAAACAGTCAATACAAGCTCTGTGGGTCTGCATGCCCTGTCACTTGTAATGACCAAGCTCTGCCCACCAACTGTCCTTCTTCACTGTGCATAGAGACTTGCCAGTGCAACGAGGGCTTTGTGCTGGAATCTGGGAGATGCATTCCACAGGCTGCCTGTGGATGTGTTTTTGAGGGTCGCCTGTTGACTCCCAATGAGGAATTCTGGGGAGACAGCACCTGCACAAGACGCTGTGTCTGTGACTCCAGGAGCAAGCAAGTGAGATGCCAGGCTGCCAGCTGCAAGAAAGGTGAAGAGTGCAAGGTGGAAAAAGGCATCCAGAATTGTTACCCAACAGACTATAGCACTTGTTCCGCCACTGGTTTCTCTCATTACCATACCTTTGATGGCCAGAGTTTCAACTTCCAGGGCACCTGTCTCTACATTCTAGCTGGACTCACCCAGAAGAGTCAAGATTTGGTAGATTTCCAAGTCCTGGTCCAGAACACAGATCAAGGTGGTTCATCAGTATCTTTCAACAAGCTGGTCAAGGTTCAAGTCTATGGCCTGGAGATATCTGCCAGCTGGGCTTCTCGGGGAAGAATCATGGTGGGTCTAATCTTACTGCTTCCATGAATGTCTCTGTTAAAAGTCTCACTTCTCCAGCTTCTCAGTATTGTCCAGGTGAAAAAGTCTGGTACATATAGGGATATCAATCTTATTTCATCCTTGCATGCAAACTCAAATAATTCTAAAATTTTCTTCCTGCTAAGAGAGGTTATGAAAGTTTTTGGAAGTTCATACTCAGGATTTTTTTGGTAAATGAAAAAAAAAAATATTCAGCCAAAAAGCATGGGTGGGTTTCTTTCTTCTTTTCTTCTTTTTTTGGGTGTGTGTGCATGTGTATGTGTGTGAAAATTTTTAATTGTGTCTGTGTATGTTGCTAATGTTAGTACATACACAATGTTAGTAACATACAATAGCAATAGCATTTATTTCTATACCACTTATCAACTGAGTGTTATCTAAGCGATTTACAATGTATTTTAGCTAATTGCCCACAACAAGCTGGGTACTCATTTTACCGACCTGCGGAAGGATGGAAGGCTGAGTCAACCTTGGAGCCCGGCAGGATCGAACTCACAGACACAGACACAATACACAATACAATACACAGACACAATTAAAAGTTACAGCTATGTACTGAACTATTGTAGTCATGGCAGATGGAGAAATTTAGCACCTTCCTTTGCTACAATTCTCTCCCGGCTGTTTTTTCCTGGCTGGGTGCCCTTTGCCCTGGTCATGCAGTAGCAATAGCCAGGGAAGGGCAGCAAGAAGAGGAACAATGTTTTGTTTGTTTGTTTGTTTACCCACTTCTCTCCCAGTACCCAAAATGACTTACAACCAAAAACAATTCTATTCAAAACTGTTTCAAACACATTTAATGCATAATAGAAATGCACAGTGCACTCTGTTTTGTTTTTTTTAAAACCTTTTGCCACATGAATTAAGAGCCAAAGGTTTGTCTGAATGAAAAGATCTTTGCCTGTCTATGGAAAGAGAGCAGAGAAAGGCCCATGGAGCCTCCTGTGGGAGGGAGTTTCACAACCTGGGAGCTGCCACTGAAAAAGTTTTCTCCTTTGTCTTAGGGACACAGTGTCATCCATGCAATCAGCTGGTTCTGGTCCTGCAGCTAAGGAATTAAAAGGCCTCTTCCTGCACTTGTCAGGGTCCTTTGGAGGTCCAGAAACATGGCATTTTCTTCTTGTAGATGGCTGCAGGATGGAGCTGGCTGATTACCTAGCTCCTTATCCTCCTCTGGCAGCTGAATGACTCTGGCAGGAGCTTCCAGCCCAAAGACAGTTATGTCAAGTGTGTGGGAAGAGGGAATGAGTTGTAGCTAGACCCAGCATAATTTTCTAATCCACCACAGTGATGGAGGTTCTCAGTTACTATTATGTTAGCAGTTCTAGATGCTCTAAAATATCTTCTGCTCCATTCTGAGCACTGATGAGAGTGGTATAAGAAATATACAATATTTCTAACTAGTTATTAGAGATAGTAGCAAGTACTGTTTCCCCCTGTATTAGTTGGGAGGGAGGGATCTTTTTGGGGGAAGAGAGAGGGACTAGATTCTCTGTGGGCCACATCAGGGCCACATAGAGGCTCCACATTAGAGTTACCAGGTGTGGGCTGCTCCAGATTTAGGGTCAAAATCTGAGACCTAGGACAGACCATAGCGATACCATTAAGCATGACATACTAAGGCCATTTCTGTACTAGCCTGTTATAGTGCTATTATTCCACTTTCAACATCTTGTGGAATTCTGGGGTTTGTAGTTTACTGCAGTCAAACAGCTCTTTGGCTGAGAATTCTAAATTCTAAATTGCCCCTCTCTAAACTGCAAACCCCAGGATTCCAAGGATGTTGAAAATGGAATAATAGCACTATAACAGGCTAGTGCAGAAATGGTCTAAGTGTCAACCACAGTGGTACAGAGTATGCCATTCAAATAAAAAATACGAAGGGTATTCAACAATTGACTGAATGGATCTAAACTGAGTGGTGCTAACCCACAGGATTCCAACCAAAGTATGCTTTGGATTTGTATGTTATGGATGTCTTATGGATGGATATGTTCATGTACATCTGTGTTCAAGAATCCATTTTCCAACAGTCTTTTTAAGCTCTGTTGACTCAAAACACTTAAGCCATGGCACTCTTCGAACCCACTGAAAATATCAACTTGGCTTGACCAAGCTGCAAAGAATGGCTGTGAAAGCTATGCTTGTGACTGGTCTAGCCAGGGATCAATTATCTTTTGGGGTCCAGTTTTGTGAGCACTGAATATTGGTGCTTGCCCAGCTAATCCCTTCTTCTACCCCAACTCTTCATTCTTCTTCCAGGTGAATGGAGTATTCCGGTCCCTTCCAATAGTCCTTTCTGGAGGACAGCTCAAAGCCTATCAGCATGGCACTAAAGTCTTGATAGAAACTGACTTTGGCCTCACTGTGGGCTTTGACTTGGCTTACTATGTGACAGTCACTGTCCCAAGCACTTACCAGGGCCAGATGCAAGGCCTGTGTGGGAACTACAATGGGCAGAAAGATGATGAATTCCTCCTCCCTAATGGCAGGACAACATCTGATGTAGATGCATTTGGGGCTGCCTGGAAGCTTCCAGTCCCAGGAGCTGCTGAAGCTTGCTTAGATGGATGCTCTGGGAACAACTGCCCAGTCTGTGAGGAAAGGAAGAAGGACATTTTCAAGCAGCGCAACTACTGCGGGATCCTCACTGCAACTGATGGCCCCTTCGGAGCTTGTCACAGCATGATAGACCCCAGTGTGTACTTCAGTAACTGCATCTATGATCTTTGCTTGGACAATGGAGACAGCCTAGCCTTGTGCCAAAGCATCCAGAGCTATGTGTCTGCCTGCCAAGAGGCCAAGATCCTTATCCAACCCTGGAGGAGCCCATCATTCTGCCGTGAGTATCATAATTCTGAATTCCAGGTTTATACGTTTTGAATATAGTTCTGCTTTTAAGAAGTGCTCTATTGTAGCATTCCCGCATCCCTCCCCGGACACTAGACAGAATCAGTGAAATGAAAATGAAAAGAATGAAAAGGGGGAGAGAAGAAAATGCAAATGTGGTAGAAATGTGGTAGAAACTGGGGCATATTTTGTAACTTGTGTGATTATGGCAAATGTATTTCACACTCCATAGGATGTATTTTCAAGCGAGAAGGTCAGACGTAAATGTGTGTGTATGCAGTCCAGGTGCTACAGTAAATTTCTTCTAGTGCTTTCAACATAGCAAGTTCATATTTGTGGAAAAGATGGAACATATCTTCCCCCCACTAAGTAACTACAGGAGATTTTTATCCCTATCTATTTCTACAAAATTAGTATCTCTGCAACCAAGGCTGCCAATATCATCTACGAGTATGGTTTTTGGGGGAGAGGGAGGTTACATATCCCTAACAAAAATTCTATTCACATCTCCTTGAACTGACAATGGGATCTAGCATGTTTTACCTGGATATCTCGGGTGGTGATGGATTTTAGCAAAGAAAATGTACACAAAATTATGCATACATTTGAAACAGGTGGACAAATATGGTTTAGTCAGTTGGAAAAATGTGTACAAACATGTACATTTGGGGGGAAAAAGCAGAAAAATGAATACGGGAAGGGAAATGTGCCAACTTGCAACTGATTTCCATGCAGGAGGAAGGAAAGGGTTTCACCAACAATCCAGTACAGAACTGAAGTGGTACAGAATGATGATAGGATTCTGAGAAAATCAATCAAAATGAAATGGACAGATTTGCACATCCCCAAGCATGTTAATGGAAGACATTTGGCTGAAAGATTGAGATAGGCACAACAGCTATGGTACCTGAAGATCTTTCCCACTGAGAATGTTTCTTTTTCAAACCTCTATCTCTTGTAGCTCTGAGCTGCCCTCCGAACAGCCACTATGAAATCTGTGCTCATCCGTGTTCTGCTGAATGTGCGGCAATCAGTGATTCCAGAGTATGTCCTGAGACTTGTACAGAGGGCTGCCAGTGTGACGACGGATTCTTCTTTGATGGTCTTGGCTGCGTCACAGTGGAGAACTGTGGATGCTTTGGGAATGGAAGCTATTATAAGGTGCTGCCCCCCCCCCAGTAAATGCGGTGAACATTGTTAAATAGTAGGCTATTTTGGAGAGTAGTAAAAAGCTCTCTTAGGCCCTTTCTGCACGTGGAGTATGAATCAGGCAGAAATGGGCAGAAATGGGACTCACCGGATTTTTCCTGAGTCCGGGCGAGTCTGTCATGAAGAGCAGCAGTGCGAGTTCAGCGCTCCACAGTTATCTGGCATCCAAAATGGAGGCTTCGGTTGGTGGAGACTCTCCACCAACCGGAGAAGCTTGCCAGCTGAAAGTCCACCCCCAGAAGATCTGCAGGCATGCACTTGTGTGTGCCAGCAAATCTGCTCCAGAGTGCAGCGACGGAGCGGGACGGGGTTGCCTGCTCCGTGCTTTTTAAAAACCTCAAAAAAGAGGTTTTTAAAAAGCACGCTGTGTGACCAGTTCCAGTCGCGCAGAACTGGACTGAAGTGTGGAACTACAAAAAGTAGTCCACCCCACTCCACTCTGTGGTGTAGAAGACCTCCGTCGGAGGTCGCTCTGCACCATTTTAAATGCCCGGTGCGAAAATGGCCTTATATTGTGCTAAACCCTTCTTCTCACTAGCCCTATTTTGTCCAGTGTAGCAACCATCCAAAGTCTTGGGAAGAGATCCCTTCCCTAGTTCTTCTATAACATTAAACTGGAACTGAACCTGGGATTTTTATTTATGTATAAGGCCCACAAAAACAGAATGGCTGGAAGAGTTAGCTGGGGTGGTTTTGTTTCATCTGTCCCTGCAGCACCATTAAAACACCAGGCACCAATTATAGGTAAGGAGTTGCCAAGTATTCTCCTGAGGAAACCAACCTGTAAGTTGTCTGAGTTGTTTTGAGGTTGAAAGAACTCCTTTATAATAGCATTTAGAATTCTCAGCCAGAGAGCTCTTTGGCTTCAGTAAACTACAAACCCCGGAATTCCACAGGATGTTGAAAGTAGAATAATAGGACTATGACAGTGTTATGTGGAAAGGCCCAAAATATCAGAATTAAGTTGATAACATGGGTGAACAATGCTACCTGCAATTTTGGACTGCCCTTGAGGGGCTAGCGTTGTGGAATGTCACGATGAGCATTTGCACTTCAGAATCCACCAGTACATATGATTGCATTTAATAGTTTGCTTTCCCTTGAAAAATGTCTGCATTACAGCCTAATGAAGAGGTCCTGATGAATGAATGCCAGCAAGTCTGCAGCTGTGCCCCAGGTCGAGGAGTCACTTGCAAATCCCACAGCTGCTCATCTGATGAAACCTGCAAGATCCAGGATGGCATCATGAGCTGCGTCAATAAAGGTGATTGATGAAGCATGTTTTCAGAGAGGTATTTCAAAGATACAGCTGGAATGGGTTCACTGTACAGAAAATAATATATATAGTTGCAAGAGAGCAAGACTGGCCTGTTGTGTTCTTTGAACAGTCTCTCTATTGTGTTGATTGCTAAGGGCTCTGCATATAAGCATCCAGAAACAGAGAGGGGGCAAGTTCTTTGGAACAGGAGTGATTCATCTTGGTTGCTGTAGCAGATAGCGACTTTGGCCCTTTCTGCATCCTACCTTTTCTTAGCGCTGGGGTGCGGTGCTCGCTCGAGCAGCCTCTTGTGAGAGGCGCTCGCATCCAGGTTTCTTCAGCTCTGCATGAAGTTCCTACTCTCGCAAGAGCCCTGACTCTTCCTTTCACAATGCAGCCTGGGACCTTCCCAGGTTGCACTGAGGCAGGAAGCATGACCGGCCCGGTTCCCGAGGCTCCACACACAAGGTAAGTGCACGCGGGACCTAGGAGCAATGTGCAACTGTGCACCATTTTAGGCTTAAAGCCAAAAATGAAAAAGTGCACAAGTGGTGCCTGCTAGGCCCTGGAGTGTTGCGCAAATGTGAGTGCGTCATGTGGACCGCTCCTCACATTTGCGCTCAAGGGGCCCTTTCGCATGGAAAATGCCATGCGAAAAGGGCCCTTGTGGCTGAAATGGTTGGTTATCTCAACTGCTCCAAAACACTCTTATCTTATAGGCCCACTTCTCTCAAAATTTTGAGTTATAACTGTGTTTTATGAGGCTGATTTTGGCTGTACTTTTAATTTGGAATTATTATTATCAATTCAATTGCATTTTACTTGATTTTAAAAAATTGTATTTTATTGTTGGATGTTTGCCACTTACCCCTTTTACTCTGTATGCTACTTATGCATTTGTGATGCTGGTCCATGACCGTAATAATGAAGATTCAAGATATCTAAGGCCCTTTCTGCCCCTTACCTCTTTCTGGCACATCACATCCCCGCTGCTTCAGCTTTGCAGGAGGTGCCTGCCACGGCAGGCAACATGAAGGCTCCACCTCTTCCTTTCTCAGAGCAGCTGGGTATTTTCCCAGGCTGTGCTGGGGGAGGAAGCACGAGGGCTGCGGCTCCAGAGCTCTGCATGCAAGGTAAGCATGCATGGGGCCCCGGAGTGATGTGCGATTGTGCACCATTTTTAGCTACAATCTGAAAATGAAATAGTGTGTAATTGGCACCTGCTGGCTCTGGCAGCATCGTGCAATTGTGAGGACATCATCTGAAACGCTCCTCACAATCGCATGATGTTCCAGAGGCCCTTTCGCATGGCAAATGCCATGTGAAAAGGGCCTAAGGCCGAGTCTCAGGACACTTAAGGACTAACCCATCCATGACATTAAATGTGTTTTTGCATCAGGTGTGAATGTTCACATTTTAAACAGCAATTTGCTATTTTGAAACCATGCACTTTTAAATTCAAAAACATACTTATCATGTGTAAATTGCTCCTCCTCAAGCTAGCCAATTTATCATAACTTAGTTTTAAGGGCTGCAATATAGAGATGGTAGAGTTAGGCAAGATCCTGGGTATGTCCTGAGCTTTCAGGGAGATGCTGGGATATGTAGTCCAAACAACAACTCTTTCAAGCTCTAAGTATGTTTTTATTAACCATAGGCCAGCTCCCTTTGTTCAGCCTACTACCATTCAGTGATGTAGACTTGAATCAATTGACTTGAACTTAAGTTGGACTTAAGTTGCTTCAGTGACTCAACTTGGATTCGACATGGCAATAAATGATTCACTGACTCAATTTGACTTGAGACTTGTATATTTTTAGTGACTGACTTGCTACCCTTGATTCAGTCACTTAACATATTCATTCAGAAACCTTACAACTTTGAACAATGCTTCCATCTCTTTTTCCTTACTGGTCACATGATGCTCTGCCTCAAGCCCAAAGTGTGGATGCATTTCTCAGAGGGGAACCGCAAATGTGCTTGAGGTCTGTTCGGCAAGATATCTCTGCTGCACACTGGAGAAGCCTTCTAAAGCTTTTCCTGAGAGCAGAAGCTAGACTTGTCCTCAGAGCACAGATACATTTCTCAGAGGGGAGCAGAAATATATTAGGCAATGGGCTTGATGAGGAAGGATCCTTCCTTCTAAAGGTTTTGGAGCTTCAATAATGGGGAGGAAGAAGGATCCTATTCCTCACTTTCAAAGCTGCAGATGGCAAACTCACAAATGTGGAGGGCTGATTCTACTTAAACAGTTAAAAATGACTTTATTTGACTGTCTAGAAATTCTGGAATATAGGTTGGGGTATAAAGTTGGTTCCCAGACTTGAGACTTGACTTGAAAGTGTCTTGCAAGGACTTCAGACTCAGCCTGAGACTTGAAGGTAGAGATCTGAGACTTGACTTGAGACTCAGAGTAAAAGACTTAAATGCATCACTGCTGCCATTTCTTCTTTCAGATCCTTGCCAAACATTAAAGTGTCGGTTAAGGGAAACATGTAAGGTGGAGAATGGTCGAGCAACTTGTGTTCCAAACTACAATGCTACCGCCTGGGGCTATGGAGACCCTCATTACCACACCTTTGATGGGATGGACTTTAGCTTCCAAGGAACGTGCACATACACCGTTTGCAAGTACTGTGGTGATGACCCCGAACTGGTACCCTTTGTGGTGGAAGAGAAGAATGATAACCGTGGCAGTCAGGCCATTTCCTATGTGAGACTGGTCTCTGTCAGTGTGTATGGGTACAACATCTCCATCCACAGGAAGGAAGTTGGTAAAATCCGGGTGAGTTCTTTGTGGTGGTGTCCCTAGAGCACAGCATTAGGACAAGAAGGGGAAAGCCGTTAGGGGAAGGAGTTGCCAGTGGGGCTTCCTGTCATCTCCCAATATGAGTCTGCCTACATTTTGAGATTTTTGAGGACAGGCTTTCTTTCAGTTCCACCATGTTCACAGTGGCTGCTCCCAGGCTATGACACTCCATACCACTAAAGATGAAGCTGGCTCCCTATCTGCCAGAGGCAAAGAACTTTTTACAGGCTTTTAGCCATTAACTGGTTACTGCAGAAGGGACTTTGAACTGAGGGGAGGAAGGCTCCTGGATGTTAAACTGCTAAATTTAAACAAAAATAATTGGCCAGTAATAACTAGTAGTAGATTAAAGTAATGAGATGTGTTAATTGTTTCTGAAGAAAAAAAATAGTCATGTCAGCATTTAATAGTTAAAACAATAGATTTCCAGACTGATATTGATACTATTAAAATAAATTTGGGGCAACAAATTAATTTTTAGTGAATTATTTTAAAGCTCTGAACTAGAGATCCAGTTTTTTAAAGACTTTTAAGACTGAAATTTATTTAGAACTGTGTGTTTTAAGAGACAATACAACAAAAGATGTTTGGTAAGGAGCTCTATTCAAAAGTACATACTTAAATCTGCATTTTCTGCAGATTTTTTTTTAAAAAATCAAAAATAAATGCAGAAACAGGACAGAACAGACATTTGAAAGGACACAGGTGAAACCAACTTGAGCTGACCTGTCCTTCATTGGCCCCAAAAGAAAAAAAATATATCCTTCAGCCCAAAATGGCTTAAGGAGAGTAGAGGACATGCTGATTACAAGTTGTGGGAGAAGTAGGGAGGAAAACTGGATGGGAGAGGGAATAGAATGGAGTGTCTGGAGTCCTGAAATGTAGCATGCCATAATTTAACTCTACACTGCAACATTTGGTTGCAGGTCCATACCCTCCAACTTGGCAGAGACAGTCCCAATGACACCCAAAGGTGCCATCCCACCTTTTAAAATGTCTCAGATTTTGTCTCTTCATCCCAAATTCCCTCTTTGTCTTCAGCTTACTTCCATTGCTGCAAACTGAGTTCAAAGTGCAAAAGCAGTTTGCACTCCGTTCACTCATCAGTAGGGAGAGGAGAGAAGTGGACAGAACCTTGCCTTTCCCAATAGGCTCAGGCAGAAGTAAACTGCTGCAGCCTCTCTGAGCTTGTTTGTTCTTCCTCACTAAAACTTTTGCCCCTCTTGACTGCAATCTGATGTTGTTTAGCCTCTTGTGTTCTTGTTTTCGTCTGTGAAACCCAGTAGCGGAGCTTGGAGCGTGTGGAGGGGGGACAAGGGGGTGGGGCTATGGCACAAGGAGCTTGACCACTGTGTGTGGGGTGTGGCTGCAGTGTGTGGGGACATGGCCAGGGCATGCAGAGATGTGGCTATGGGCTGGGATGCCCCCAAAACATTGCTGCCCAGGGCGAACCGCCCTCCCCATCCCCCTGTCCCTATGTGACTAGTGAAATCTTTGCAGAGTATGCAGTTTATGCCTTTCAAGCAGGATAATTTCCTTATAGTTCCAATATATTTATCCTTTGGAATGGTCAAACAGACAGGTAGCAAGGAATGTGGCCATGGATTCACTCTATAGTATTTAATATTTATAATATTTAAATACACAGAAGCTGGCTGCCTGAACAAAATTCAAAGTCCAGAATTCTGTTGTTTGGTATCATACATATGTGTAACTTTCCTTATATCTATGGTTGTATTTTTAAAAATATTTGTATTAACATCTAAAACAACATATAGAGGATTAAAAAGACAAACAGTAAACAAACAAACAAAAAAAAGAAATTCTAATATCTAATCTAATTAAGCTAAATCTAATTAAACTAAATTACAACTAAATTACAAGGGGGTAAAATACATACAAATGTTTTCTAACTCAACAGCTTTTGGTTCTAAGATAATCTACAAAATACGCTTCTTCTAATGTGTCTGTCATCATCATTCTGCTGCCTCGTATTTAAAAACTGTAAACTTAACTTTCAAAACCAATAACCAACTGTTCCTTGCAACAGTCACTTAGATATGCAATAATTTTATCCCAATCATTTTTAAATTTAACCAAAGATCTTTCTTTAATTAAATCTGTGTTTGTATTTTTGTGGCTGCTGTTCATTGGACAAGTTCAGTTCATGGCTGCATAAGTTCTACAAGTTAATCATTTAACATGGGCCTAAATTCTATTGTTCATCCTCACTGCAGTAGAAACAGAGAATCAATCAGATTTATATATGTGTTGACTCAGCAACTGATTTAATGATTCTGCTCTAGTTGGGACTAACTAAGAAGATCTTGGCCATGCAGTTGCTCCTTCTTAGGTGGTGCATAATTATTCACCAATGCCTTCTTCACTGTACTATTTGTTTCACTTGGACTTCAGAAACAGCCACTGTGCTTTTGCCATTGTACAATGAAGCAATGAGCAGGCACCCTGGTGATATAAAGTCAACTGCACAATTTCAGTATTTCTCAGGGTGGTGATGTACAATTACCACGGGACTCCACACATCACAATTATAATGCTACCATTCCTCTTTAATCCAGGGTTTGAGTCCCCGATCAGCTATGAAAACCCACTGGGTGACCTTGGACAAGTCACACTCTCTCAGCCTCAAAGGAGGGCAAGGGCAAACCCCCTTTGAATGAATGCTGCTGAGAAAGCCCCAGGGTAGGTTCAACCTTAGGATCACCATACATTGGAAATAACTCGAAAGCACACAGTAACAACAGTGAGTTACCAGGGTGCACTGGCTGACAATTCTAAATGTACCCAAACTGCACATCTCAAGATTTGAATAGGATGTTGCCATGGCAGTTAAAGTGAAATTGTAGCACTATAACTATGTAGTGTGAAAAGATCATCTGGGAGTGTAGATTTATATGCAGGATTTTGGCCAGTCACCTTAGCAAGCAAATGCCTTATTGTGGAAAGTGAGATTGTATGGGTGATGCCTATTTATATGGATGTCCTCTATTTCCAGCTGAATGGTGTTGTCACAAACTTGCCGGTGACACTGGAGAATGGGAAGATACAGCTCTTCCGGAGTGGTTTGACGGCTGTATTGCAAACGAATTTTGGCCTGATTGTTTCTTATGACTGGAGCTGGATGTTGGAGATCACCATACCCAGCAGTTACTATGGCTACACCTGTGGCCTTTGTGGGAATTTGAATGAAAACACGGAAGATGACATGTTGACACCTGAAGGGAACAAAGCTGCTTCTGTTGTGGAGTGGGCTGGAAGCTGGAAAGTACCAGATCGGGACCCTTTCTGCTGGCATGTCTGTGAGGGGAACTGCCCAACTTGTGAAGAGAGCAAACGGCGGCTCTTTGAAAGCGAAGAATTCTGTGGGCTTATCAACAAGACAGAGGGAGGCCCCTTTCGAAAATGCCACTCCAAATTAAACCCTGACAGCTTCTTTGACAGCTGCGTCTATGACGTCTGCCTCAACAGTGGTGCCAAGAGTATCCTGTGCCAGGCCCTGGAGGCCTATGCTGCCAATTGCCGCAAGGAAGGGGTGATCATCCAGGACTGGAGAACACAGAGTGGCTGTGGTGAGTATGAGTTAGTGGAATGGGAGGACAAATGGCATTCTTGCATTGGGTTCTTGATCGTAAAGGAGATGGATCATGTTATCTAATATATAAAAGTCAAAGTTTGTCTGTTTGTCCATGTCAGGTGGAGAAGACCTCATATAATTGGCTGCCTGCGAAGATTCTATGGAATCCTGATGGAATCCTGCGGTTTGCAGTTTAGGGAGGGGCCTTTAGAATTCTCAGCCAGAGAGCTCTTGGGCCTGGCCAGTTGCTACAGAGACGAGTCCTAGCAGCAAGGAGGAAGACAGTGTATTCTCTTAGAAACCGAACCTCTGTATGTTAACAACTCTGAATATGGATTGGATTGGGGAATATGGGGAAAAGTTACAGGTACTGGACAAGACAGTTTGGGGAATTAGAAACACAGGATCTCAAATCTGTGTATTTCAACCGTGTCTAATTCCTAAGGTTAAGATAAGGTGATTCCTAAAGTATTTCTAACAACCTATGAGAAAATAAAATCCTGAGCAATGCCAGGTATACACACTGGTAATTTAATATGTCCCCAAATCTGGCTATATGCTATGGAAGGCTAACTTTCTCTAGAAGCTTCCTCGAGTTTATTTTGGAGGTTTTATATAAATTGCTCTGATTATGAACTGAGAGGCATCATGGTGTAATGATATGAGCATTAGACTACAACTCTGGAGGTGCGGGTTCAATCCCTTGCTCAGCCATTGAACACCACTGAGTGACCTTGGGTATGTCACACACACTCAGGCCCAGGAAATCTCGTGTTAGGTTTGTCTTAGGGTTGCCATTAGTTGGAAATGGCTTGAAGGCACACAATGACAACAATTATGAACTAAGGTGTTGAGTGTTAGTGTCTTTATGGTCAGAATGAAGTCATGGAGAAACAAAAGATAATCAGCACACTTAGAAGAACCCAAGGCGTGCAGAACTACAACAGCCATCTTGAAAAATCGAAACCTAAGTGGGAAAGGAAAAAAATATATCAAAGAATAGCCTGACAAGGGAGAAGCAGATTTAATAGTCATGGAATGGAGTCACATGGAACAGAAAAATGAAAAATCTGGGAGGATGTTGGAATAGAGAGGACTCACTGAGATCTAATAATTAACAGGTCAGACTATGATCAGAAAAAAACTATTCACTTTGACCTGAGAGTTCTGGGAAATTTAGTCCCAAAGCGTAACTTTTCCAGGCTTTAAATTGGCCTGCCCCACTATCTAACTGAAAATTGCTACTGGTCTGGGAGGTCATGTTGAATCCATTCTGGGCTTTTGCCTGAACTTTAAAGGAGTTATTGAAGCTGCTGAACATATTATGCTCAGGGGATAACAACTTGGGAACCTCCTCCAAATTCTGACATAAATTCAGAGGGAATTTATCACCCCACTGACATGGAAGCCACCAGCTACCACTAAAGATCACAGTTATAATTGCATTAATATCTGGGACAGTGTCCCCACTACATGATTATCACACTTTGATACCGCTCTAACTGTCATGGCCACACCCTATGGAATCCTGGGATTCATAGTTTTGTGAGGTATTTAGAATGCTCTTCTAGGGCTCATTTACACAACATGATTATAGTACTAGGATTCCATTTTATCTGTCATAATTCCACCCCATGGAGTCATGGGATTTGCAGTGTAGGGATAAGCATTTAGAATTTTCAGCCAGAGAGCTCTAGTGTCTCAGCAAACTACAAGCTCCAGGATTCCATAAGATGTTGCCATAGCAGTTAAAGTGGAATATAATACCATAATTGTGTAGTGTGAATGAGCCTCAGATAGCTTTAGTACTTCAAGGAATTACAAATCCTAGGATTCTGTAAGATGCAATAATGGCAGTTAATGTGGAATTAAAGTGTTATGACAGTGTAGAGTGAGAGAAGCCATGACTTCTTCATTTGCTGTAAGGTCTTTGCCACTCTTCTCTTCCTAGCTTTGCCTTGTCCTGAGAACAGTCACTATGAGGCCTGTGGAAATGCCTGCCCAGCCAGTTGCTCCGACCGATCTGCTCCTTCAACTTGCAATATGCCCTGCGTGGAAACCTGCCAATGCAATGAAGGCTATGTGCTCAGCACTGACAAATGTGTACCTGTGGAGAGTTGTGGCTGCACACACAATGGCCTTTACTATAAGCCTAAAGAGGAGTTCTGGGCTGATGAGAACTGCAGATCTTATTGTCGGTGTGATCCCAAACTGGGCATGGTGGTGTGCCAAACAGCCAGCTGCAAGGCTAGTGAAAGATGCATCACCGTTGACGGGATCCGGGGCTGTCATCCCACCAGCTATGCCACCTGTACGGCCGCTGGAAATCATCACTATGCCACTTTTGATGGGAAGCAGTATGATTTTTCTGGCACTTGCATCTATCAGCTGGCTGGTCTCTGTTCCGAGGACCCAACTCTCATTCCATTCATGATCAAGATCCAGAACAGTGAGGGCAATAAGACAATGCCATTCTCTTCTGAGATTACCTTGGAAGTTTATGGGAGGAGTATTAGAATCAGCCAGAAGCACCCTAACATTATCCAGGTATTGGGAAGAGGGCTCTACTTTGGTATAGGGACTAACAGTATAAACTGTTGGGTCATTTCTACATGCAAAATCTTTATTTCTCAGCTTCAAATCCCTCACCTATTAAATGAGGACAATAAAACTAGCCTATTTGATTTTACAAAAGTTGTTGTAAAAATTACTGAGATGATCTAGTTAAATCAGGTTCACCTCTTAAGCAAAATGCTATTATCCATCTGTCTGTCTGTTTGTCTATCTATCTCCATCCCTCACCCACCCATCCATTTACCTAGCTCTCTATCCATCCAGAAGGATGAACAACCTAATTCCTCAACTATTAAACAAGTCATAAACAGACATGTCTAGTGAATCTGTTTAGGATTGTAGAATTGTTTGTTGTGATTATTTCTTCAGTGTTGTTTTGTCCGGATTGATGGCTCTCAAACAAATTCACTGTATCTTCTGCAGGTAGATGGAGTATTTGTACATCTGCCTTTCTACCATGAAGATAAGATAAAGGCCTACGTGAGTGGAGCCTATGTGCTTGTAAAGACCAAATTTGATCTCACATTGACCTTCAGTTGGAACAGACTTGTCCGTGTCACAGTTCCAAGAAGCTATCTCAGTGCTGTTTGTGGCCTCTGTGGCAATGACAATGGAGAACCTGGTGATGATCTGACCATGAAAGATGGGAGCCAAGCAACCAGTGTCACTCAGTTTGCTAAGAGCTGGAAGATTAGTGAGATTCCTGGTTGTGTGAATGAATGCACTGGCAACTGCCCAATGTGTATGGAAGAGCAGAAAGAATTTTATAAAGGAGATGTGTACTGTGGGATCCTCTTCAGAAAGGATGGGCCATTCAAGCAGTGCCATGAGGCCATCGATCCAGCTCCCTACTTTGATGGCTGTGTCTCTGATGTCTGCAAGTACAAGGGACACCATGATATTCTCTGTAGTGCCATCAGTGCTTATGTGACAGCCTGCCAAGCTCAAGGCATCCAGATTGGGCAGTGGCGATCATCCTCATTCTGCAGTAAGTATTAGAACTAATTTAACTTTTCTAAGGAAAAAAAATGTTTGTTTACAAAGCTGCAAATCTATTTTCCTCTATTATAAATTTACTGATAATCCAAAGCCTAAGATAATCTTAGGCAGGATGCGACTGATGATTTGCCTACTAGACAATGTTGTCATCCACAACCTTGGAAGTCTGGGTGACCCCCCAACAGGTGGGGGGGTTCTAAGGAAATTTGGCTAGGTACAGATTGAAAAAGCTTTTACAAAGATGTGGGGATCGAAGAACCATGTCTGTGTCTTGTGGAGAGCAGGGGAGATAGCTAGAACATGATATTAAGCGCACCTTTGCACATGTAAGTTTTTGAAAAATGTAAATAGCAAAGCCAAAGTCCTGCTAAAGCCAAATCTAGTCTAAGACATTGATGCAAACCCCATTTTCTTGAGCAGCATTCATGGTTTCCAATGTTTCCTTTCAGGCATCTCTTGCCCACAGAATTCTCATTATGATCTCTGTGGAAATGGCTGCCCAGTCACCTGCCATGACCTTTCAGCTCCTGATGGGTGTGAGATGTCCTGCAAGGAAGGCTGCTACTGTAATGCTGGTTTTGTCCTGAGCGGAGATCAGTGTGTCCCTGTTGGGGACTGTGGCTGTGTATACCAGGAAAGGTACTACAAGAAGGGAGATGAGTTCTTCCCTACTTCCTCCTGCCAGGAAAAATGCCGCTGTAGAGAGAATGGAGTTGTGGAATGCCGTAAAGTCTCTTGTGGAGCACAAGATGAATGCAGGGTGAAAAATGGCATCCAAGGTTGCCACTCTGTTGGTTGTGGCAAATGCAGTGTGGCTGGAGGAACCTACCTGACTTTTGATGGACACAACTTCAACTTCCCAGGTTCCTGTACCTACACCTTGGCCAAAGTTTGCAGCAGGGATCCTGATCTTGCAAGGTTTTCTGTGGCAGTGGAGAATGAGGATGTTGGTGAAAGCAAAGTTGTGCCAAAGACAGTGGTCATCACTGTCCATGGTTATGTCCTCACTCTTATGAAGGGAATTACTTGGAAAGTTACGGTAGGTTCCATTTCCTCTCTATTACACTGTGAAGTCCCCAGGTCTCTCCTTCCTGTCCACATGCAGACAGTCCCTCCAGTATGTGATATTCAGGCAGGCCAGCATGGTGTAGTGGCTTAAACCTTGGACTACAACCCTGAAGATCAGGGTTTGATCCTCTGTTTGACCATGGAAACCCGCTGAGTGACCTTGGGCATATCACACACTCAGTCTCTAGAAAACCCCATGATGGGTTCACCTTAGGTTTGACATAAGTTGGAAACAACTTGAAAGCACATAACAGCAGCAGCAGCAACAACAATGTGACATTCAGAACTGGCTCTGAGCTACAATGTCCTATGTTCTCCTTGCCACTATTGAAGAGGGGGCCCCATTGATACTGCTGAAGTAAGATCAGTTGCATAAGAAAAACATCTCTACTTCAGATAGCAAAATAGCTTGATGTCAGATTCCTGCTTTATCAGGAAAACTATGAGGAAACTGAATTATATGTGAAACTGAAATGTTGTATGATGATCCTACTATGAGAAAAACACAAGGCAGGGCTACATCCGGGTTTAAGGAAGCTCTGGGAAATGTGGGTTTACCTTGAAGGAGCATCTGTAGTCAACACTTAATAGGAGCAGCATTGTTCCAAGAAAGTATCAGGCAGCCTGCTTGTCAGTTTAATTTCCCACAGCATCTGAGATGACACTACATCACCACCATCCCTACTTTTTGGTTCTTCCTGCATCCAGTTTTGCAAATTTCAAGATAGGGTAAGAAGAAGCATGAGTGAGATTCTTCTTTCTGTTTTCTTGGTATAATAGACAAAGAGGAAACTGTTCAGGCAAAACAACACTCTACAACCTTCCCCATGCGTATGGTCAGAAAACAGATTATCACCCATCCAGGGTTCATCTTGTTATGGCTTCCTGACACTTGAGAAACATGTTTCCTCTCCTGCTGTCCATTTTTCACTCTGCAGCACTGACTTTTATCTGAAGATAAGATGTTCACACAGGATGTCTGGCACTTAGTTTTCCCATGGATTGTGGATCCTTATGAAATTGTACTGTACCTGTCTTAATTGTGATCCAAGGGTCCCTTACAGTTTTCTCTTCTGTTGATATTAGGTGGATGAAGAGATCTACACCTTGCCCCTGGTAACAGACAGGAGACAAGTTTGGGTCAATCGAGAGGGGAAGAATATTGTGGTCCAAACAGATTTGGGGCTCAGGGTTCTCTATGATTCTTCCCATTATCTACTGATATATATTCCCACCACTTACCAAGGACACATGTGCGGTCTCTGTGGCAACTTTAATGGTGACAGAACTGATGACTTCCAATTGCCCAATGAGAGGAGTACCCAGAATGTGACTGAATTTGGAACATCTTGGAAAGTGTTGGTTGATGATGCCAGATGTACTGATGGATGCAGGCAAAATTGTCCTTTGTGTGATGCCACCAAGACAAGCCCATACCAGACTGAGAGTTCCTGTGGCCTTATCCGAGCGAAATCAGGGCCGTTCAATGACTGCCATGCCTTGGTGAAGCCTGCTGAATATTTCAACCAGTGTCTGTATGAAATGTGTGCTGCTGGTGGGGCAAAAGATGTCCTCTGCCAGAGTCTTCAAGCCTATGTGGCTGCCTGCCAAGCAGCTGGAGCAAATATCAAGGCCTGGAGAACAACTTCCTTCTGCCGTGAGTTTAAAAAAGCACTGGCTTTTATGGCTGCCACAGACTTGCAGCTATCTCAGGATTTCTTATCTCTCTGCAGTTCTCTGCCATTTGTGTTCCTTCTCTCTGCCTATTCCTACTCCTGGTTTTCTTTTCCTGAGAGCTAGTTTTGTGCAGTGGTTGCAGCAACAGACTATGGCTTGCATTCAAATCCCCACTAAGCCGCCAGGTTTGCAGAGTGGCTTTGGGCTAATCACTGCCTCTTAGCCTGAGGATAAACAGGTGCTCCTTCAAATGGTGAAAGATGTCTGTTTGTCAGAGGATGTGGTTACCCTCAACCGTGTATCTTGCATTTAGGATATTTTCTTTTGTGATTAGCCAGCGGAAGGTAAATACAGCCCTTTTCACTAGTCAAATAGCAAAGGAAACTTTGCTGTGAAAGGTAAAATCTGACAATTATCAGAAAAAAGGAGTCCTCACATTATGTAGTTTGACTCAGAGCTAGCTCTCAAAATCCCTGTGAAAATAAAATGGAGGGAAGAGCTCTCTAAAGGAAGAGCAGATTTGTGCAATAAACATGCATTACCCCACCTTCCCTACCGATTTCTTGCTCAGAGTTTGGGAATGTTACACAAAGTAGCTTTTCTTCCTATTTTGTCTTCAAGTAGCTCTGTTCATGTTTCCCTTCACTGCTATCTTCTCACACCTGCTGGTTCTGTCTTTCCAAACCCTACCTTTCTCCTATTCCTTCCTTAGACTTGTCTGTCTGTTTTGTATCTAGGATGTGATCAGTTCAGCCAATGGTAGAAAAAGATACCTGCTCCAGCCCCCTGACAACAGGGGGTGAACTCTGTGAACAACTCTGTGAACTATATTTTGATATCTTTTCCACAAGCATGAGAATCCAAAGATTGTTGGTTAATGGTACTACCACTCTTTTCTTTCCAGCTCTCACTTGCCCAGCCAACAGCCACTATGAGCTATGTACCAGGTCCTGTGATCTTACCTGCGCAGGTCTCTCTGCACCCTTACAGTGTACCACAAAATGCTTTGAAGGCTGCCAGTGCAATGCTGGCTTTGTGTCTGATGGGGAAGCATGTGTGTCCATGGATCAGTGTGGCTGTATGCATAATGGCCGCTACATCAAGGTGGGTGCCAGAACTGTAGTGGCTGATTTTAATCACTGCTCTTTTTTCTTTCATATATTTCATCATGTATTGTTTTAAAACTCTTACAAATTGCTTTTATACTCTCTTTATATCACAGAGTAAATATACATACATGCACACACATAAGCATACATATATATATGGGAGCCAGCATGGTATAACAGTTTGAGCATTGGATCCCAGAGACCAGGGTTCAATTCCCTGCTTGGACATAGAAACCCACTGAGTGACCTTGGCTATGTCACACACTCTCTCAACCACAGAAAACCCTGTGATAGGTTCTCCTTAGGGTTGCTGTAAGTTGAATGAGACAGAGAGAAAGATTGAAAGAGAGAGGGAGGGAGGGGGTTAAGAAAGTTTGAAAGACAGAGAGTTCTATTGCCACCTTGGATACTGCTCTGTTTCCTCTTTACCAGCTGAAGAAATTAGAAAGCAAAATCTTTTGCTCATTTTATATTTTTTAGTTTTGTTAGTTAATCTCTCTCTCTCTCTCTGTCATGCACACACACAAACACACACACGGATATTTGTAATGTGACCTTCTTGGAGGTCTTTCACACTGTCAAGCAGTACATATGTATTGCAAATAAAATAAAATAAAATAAAATGAAATACATAATTTCAAGCACTGTAATGGTGCTGGAGAGGGAAAAGAAGGACAACAGAAGTCTCTAGCCAAGAACCTCTGTGAAGCACAAAGTCTTGCCATATGCTGGTGGGCCTGAGAGTCTGGCAAGACTGGTGCTCCTTTCTCCAGCTGTCCACCAATGCCAGATAGTTTCTGGGCATAGCTCCCTGAGTTCCCAATCCCAGATTGGCCTCAGGAGTCTTCCTGGGTGCCACCTGACTGGTGTTGCACAGCCAGAAAAGAAGGAGCGACCTTATCCTCCCCCTGGGAAAGAGCAAAGTTTGTTCCTTCTTCCCCAGCTGTGCACTGGAACCTGAATGTGCATCCTCACACTCAATCAGTGGCTGGCTGGCTGATGGTGGTGGTGGTATAGCTACTGTGCAACTCAGGCAAAGACACTTGCAAGGAAGTTCTGGAAACCTCTTTACACAAAGTTTACACTTATATTGGTGTAACTGGGTGCAATGCCAGCACAAGTCACTGAAAGGATTCCAAACAGTACATGTGCATATGATGTTAAAGTAGTCTAAGGAAACTGAACAGAGACATTTGGACAAGTGGTTAGGTTTGAGCCAAGCAGGGCTTTGTTTTCGGCTTGCCTACCTTGTACCTTGGCCATTGCCAGCTGCCTCTTCTTTCTTCTTAGTGGAAATTGACACACAGAGGCTGGCATCTAGTTACACCAAGGTAAGTTAATCTTATGCCCATGTAGATCTATTTGTAATTACTGTGGAGGTTGCTATCTCCTTCCTCCTCCACAAGGACGGAAACAATCCCCTATCCTATTGCAGGATTACTGAAGCAGCAAAGGAGAAGGAGGCTAGGTTCCATGTGCTTATAGAGGGAACAAATTTTATTCTTTAAAAAAAGCTCAACGTGTTTCAGCCTGTTTGTATATTTTTAGCTTTCTTCAGGGGCATGAATCCAACAGAAATTTCTGGAGTTGCTGCTGCATTCTCCTTGAGAACTGGACTGATATGTAACAAATATATACAAACAGGCCAAAATGAATTGGGCTTTTTTAAAGAATAAAATTTGTTCCATCTATAAACACATGGAGCCTAGCCTCTTTCTCCTTTGCTAATTCAGGCCATTTCCGCATTAACCTGTTATAGCGCGATTATTCCACTTCCCACATCCTATGGAATCCTGGGGTTTGCAGTTTCAGGAGGGGCCGGCTGGCCCCTCTGAAACTGCAAACCCCAGGATTCCATAGGATGTTGAAAGTGTAATAATTGCGCTATAACAATCTAGTGCGGAAATGGCCTCAGATATGTGCATCCCAGTATTTGTTCTTGCTCCAGAGTTACTGAAGTGCTATCCCAAGCTTGGTGGATAGCAGGGATGGTGGTGATGGTGAGGAGAAAGCTCAGAAGAATCTGGCTATGCCCATGTTGTGTGAAATAATTACATCAGCTGCTGAGGTTTCTGGAGGACACTGATGAGCCTCAGTGGATGATGTAATTGCTTTGTGTTTGCCCATAGCCAGATGTTTCTGCAATAACCCCACTCAACACCAGCCACGTAATAGTGTGTTGGTGTGGGGAGATGGCGACTCTGTGATAGGTCTAGTGTTGGTAGATGGATCAATGTAGCATAGTTCCACATGAGGAAACACTGCACCACACTGAGCTATCCAGAACTGCATCCAGAATATATCATGTATAGCTTAGCTTCTTCCCTCCTCCTGTCCCTGGTGGGAGTGGATGTTTTGTCAGGGAGCACAGAGAGGTACTTCTTAGGCCATTTCCAGAGCACCACTGCTATAGTGCTATGATTCCACTTTCAACATCCTGCGGAATTCTGGGGTCTCTGGTTTCCTGAGGTCCAAGAGCTCTCTGGCTGAGAATTCTAAATACCCTTCCCTCAACTGCAAACCCCAGGATTCCATAAGATGTTGAAAGTGGAATAATAGCATTATAATAGTGCAGTGACGAAATGGCGTAAGTGAGCATGCACATGATTGATCTTCCTGCATCTTAATCATATACATAACTAAAGCAGAGAATGGAAAAGTTAATTGTTTGGGCCAAGCTCCAAGAATCTTCCAGTTTGAACAGAACTTTTTCAATATGTTTCTGTTTTTTAATATTTTTCCTGTTTTTTTTTTAATATTTCCTGTTTTTTCCTGTTTTTTAATATTTCAAAAACTGCAAACCCCAGGATTCCATAGGATGTTGAAATTGGAATAATAGCACTATAACAGGCTAGTGTGGAAACGGCCTCATTTTCAGAATTGAGCTTTTAATGAACTTTTGTTTCTATGGCAATCCCAACTCCCTCCTGTAGGCTAAAGCAACAGTTATATCCAAGGACTGCTCTGAGAAATGCACTTGCCATGCCTCAGGTCGTCTCACCTGTGAAAGAATCAGCTGTGACAAAGGAAAGACCTGTGTGCTCAAGTACGGCACCCACCTCTGTGTGAAGCAGGAAGCCCAGTGTACCCTTGCCACAGGAGGTCAACTCACCACCTTCGACGGTGCCTCAGGGGAAATACTGTATAATGGAGTGTATGAGGTGGCTTCTCTCTGTGATATTTCAGCCAGTGATTGGTTCCGGGTGGTGGTAAACACAAAAGAATGTGGCGATGGTGAAATGATGGCGGGTGCTGCAGTGTATGTCTTCTTCAGAGAGACCTTTATTGCAATTAACAGGAAGAAGGAGGCTTGGGTAAGAAAGCTGAACTTGGTACTTCTTTTCATGTGGTTTCCCAGAGGGCTTTATGGTTGGGACCAAAAAGAGAAATAAGAGACATGCATTAAAAATAAAAAATAAAAAATCAGCAGGTAGCTTTCTGCCCACAGACTACATACCCTCCACCATTTCACAGGTGAAAACTGGGACGTGTGTGGCCAAGCAACATGAGAATGTGGTCAAGATGACAAATGTTATCAGTGAGGAAGAACATCCAAGCTAGGAGATGCTGTGGCAATTTGCTTTTGTCAAAGCTGACTGGGAAGGGCGTGATTCTGCCTTCTTCTCTCTCCTCCACTGCTGAGTTAATTGAATGTAAACTCCTTTTGCACTTTGAACTCAGTTTGCACCAACTGAAGTAAGGTGAGAACAAAGTGGGAAAATGAGACTGTCCCTATCAAACTGGGAAAATTGGAAGGTATGGGAATAGGTTGCAACCATCTACATGCATGTCACTGACACGAATAGAAAACTGGAAAACCATCATTTTTGTGTTGTTTCTCACCAGCACTCTTGCTCTGTTCCAATTCCATATCAAAAAAGAGATATTTTTCTTTTTGTGGGGACATTAGTGTATATTATAATACATTTTTCTCCTATAAACATTCAACAAGCATATTTATATAGCTTTTTCAAATGCATGTGTTCATGTACATTTTTCAAACGGATGTATTTAGATGCATTTTTCTTTGCCAAAATCTATCACAAGTCTTTGAAATGCATGGATCTCTAGGGCAAGATGTTCTAGTGAGGTGCAAAATGGTTATTTTCATAGGCAACTAAGAACTCAATGAATTTCTCTTCCATCCCTAGAAAGGAGCCTTTTTCCTTTGGTAGTGGAGGTTACCAAAGACTAGATTCAGTTACTCCACTCATAAGCTTCCTAGACAGAGCTATAGAGATGATTTTATTCTGGGTACCCTGGAGCTTTATAAACTTTCGTTGTCATGTGGGAAAATCCACCTTAAAACATAAATAAAAAGAATGATTAAAAGGTTAAGAGAAAATGCTTTTTGGTTAAGTTTTCAACTGTTTCAGACCTGGATTATGCTTTTAATAACTAAATGTCCTCTTTTGTAAAGTTCTTACTGTAAATACTCCCCTTCTGTTTCAGTCTCTCTCTCCCTCTCTCGCTATTATTTTCCCCATATTGCTACTCATTTTGTAATTTTTATACTTTAGCCCCTCTAACTGAACCCTTATCTTAAACAGTGAAAAATTGGGGTGAAAAATGATGGTTAAATCTTCTGGGGCAATCTGCCACAGGATGGCCCACAACTCCATTTTGGGTCACCATTTAAAGTGATAGGAGGAACATGTGACCCTTAAGCATGCTAACAAAAGATTTGGGGAGTTACAGTCCAGCAACATAATGTTACATGTCTTCTGCCCCAATTTAAAGAGTGTTACATGTCTTCTGCCCCCATTTAAAGACCAATGAGTCAGGTGATTTTGATATGTGATACTTTCTCTCTCTGTTCTGTAGGTGAATGGTCAACCAGTGCAGCTTCCAGCAACTATCTCTGAAGTGTCTGTGAGCATCTCTGATAATGTTGTCACCATCAACCGTGGAACATCTCTGCAGGTCCTGTTTGGCCTCAGAGGCGAAGTGACAGTGAAGGTCAAAGATACTTTGGAGGGAAAGCTATGTGCATCCTGTGGAAATTTCAATGGTGACAGTTCAGATGACTTGGTACTACCCAATGGAAAGGTTGTGGGCAACATCGCTGAAGTTATTGATGCTTGGAAGGCTCGAGACTTTATTGGCTGGTAAGTGGTTTGCAATTGCTTTGGTGCTTCACAGAATAAGGCAATCCTTTTTTACTTACAAGGTTTGCATTTCTTAAGGATAATCTGTTGAGGACTTCATGCTGGCAGTGGGTAGAGTCAAAGCCTGTGGTGTGTAGGGAAAGCTAAAAGTAGATGGGTCTACCTCTTCTCTCTTTGTCCCTCTTCCTTTTCCCTTTCCTGTCCATTCAGCAGTCTGAGGCATGGGTAGCTTGCTCTTGCTAGAGGTTTGAACTGATCACCAGATCTGACCCTGCCATTAGGGAAAATGAAGCAGCCACCTCAGATCTCATAGATGGACAGCACAAAATTATTTTTTTCAATTGCTGGTGTTGATTTTATTATGCTGTGTGTGTGGGAGTGTGCTAATACAATTTTGTGCCAAAATCATGTAGCAGGGGCTAGTTTACGTGCATGACTTGGGTGATGGAGGTGAAGGAATTATTTTCTGCTCTGCCTCAGACTAGAAAATATTTTGGTGAATAGCTAAATAGGTCAAAGATCTCTTAAATGCAAAGAGTAGATGTTGATCTTAGGATCTTCAGAGATGAATTCAAATGAATGGTTCTTTGCAACTCATTCTCTTTGACTAGCTAGGTCAATGATTGATAGTCAAATTATTATTGAAATGGCCAAAAGTCACACTTAATCACCCCTTCCCAGTTGTTGGAAGTAAAAGACATCAACACATTTATCAAGTATTTGAGGAGTGGGATGGGCAAATAGTTTAGGAAGAATTTTCAGCCAGAGAGCTTCAGTGCTTCATCAAACTACAAACTGCAAACCCAGGACTCTGTAGGATGCAGTCACTGCAGTTAAAAATGGAATCGTGGTGCAGTGTGGAAGGGCCTCAGGGCTACTGATTGGTTTGGAGAAATTGCCACTTATATGGGGTCCCTTTAAAATTACAACACATTGATTCCTTTTTAACTACCACAGCTCTGTTCTATGAAATTCTGGGATTTCCTCTTTAGAGAGGGTACATAGAATACTTTGTCAGAGAGCTGTCTAGTGCTTCACAGGATTCTATGGGGTGCACTCTATAGAATTATAGTCTGCACCCTATAGATGCAGGGAATTAAAGCTGGATAAAAGTGGTATATTTGGGTAGTTTGAGAAATCCAGGATGGGAAACTATGATATTTATTTTTTTGATGCTGAATACTTAGGGTGGAGGCTGTACCTGTTTAAAAGCTGAATCACTGCTGCCAGCAACTTCCAAGTGAGGCAGTTCATCTCTTTTTGCCCCACAACGGGTAGTCTTGGGAGCTGGGAGTGCAAAACAGCCTTGAGGAACTGCATATAGCTCCAAAAATCGCATTTTACCCACCAGTTCTTTAGCTGGAGAGGCTTTGGAAATGAACCTGGGAAGCTTGGCACACAGAGTTATGTGTTCTCTGACTGAGTTATGCTTCTTTCCTAATTCTTTTTGAGTGTTTCTGAAATAACTGCAAGTTTTGGATTACAAAGCATAACCAATATTTATTTTTCTCTCCTAGTGAACAATAGTCCTAAGGAACTGTTGAGATCAACACCTGCTTTCTGCAATTTGGCCTTTGAGGGTACAGGCTTTTGTTAAAACTAAAAGATGCTCAAAATAGAAGAGCACATGGCAAATATCAATAGAGCTGTACCTACAGATTTGTCTCTAAAGAATAATTCTGATCCTATGTCACTGTCCTTCTCACGTTCTCACCCTGGAGTCTGGACTGCTGTTAAGACTACAGCTTACAGAAACCTTCATTTCTAAAAATTAGTCATGATGACAAATAGGTGGGGTGTACTCTTTGTGGTTTACTAGATCCTAAAGAAGAATCTCTTGGGGATAGGATTTCCTTAGTTTTCTTTCCAGCAGTGCCTCTGACATCACACCACCCAGTAATGAACTGCAGATGGATAAGTCATCACTCTTGTTCATTTGGGATTGACCACAGAAAAATCTGAACTGGGAAAGAGACTGTAAGTCAGAAACTGGGAGGAACCTGTGTCCCATGAGCTGTGTCCTGATCAGGGCAACCCCTGCTGTTTTCATTCTCAGTATTTCCTACTGCTGACTTTGATCTTGTACCTAATATGGAGAACACATTGTTCCTTAGGCAGGTGGAATACAGTAGAAACTACACTTGTGAAGAATAATCAAGGACACCCTCTCTTTGTATGTATGTGTCTTTGGGAAAGAATTTCTACAGAAGAATAAAGGTTGTTCTGTTCTATTGTTCTCGTGTCTGAAAATTACATAGGAATGCTATTGAATATGAGATCTTCTTGATTTCTCCCCATCGTGTTTAGACACATTATCCACAATTATATAATGTAATCATGCTGTGAGTGAGAAGTAGTGTCACGGTCATGAAAAAGGTTGAAATGTAGGCACTCACTGGGGCACCTGTCCTCATGGCTGTGCGTCTCCTGGGCAGCATTCAAAAATTCAAGTAGCTCTTTTGACCAACAGTAACAACCTGTCTCAAAACCAACACATTGTATTTGCAGACTGCAGTCCACAAATGTATACAGTCAAGAAAATTTAGGGAACAATTTGCATGAAACACACTTGTGGCCATCTTAAATTGTGATAGTGATGCTTCCCTCCCAGTCACAACTCATTCCTTCATAATGAATCCATTTGTGCACACACGTGAGCAACATTTCATACTGTGGTGGAGATCACACATAAGTGTGTACGTGTGGAGCTCCGCTACATGTCTGTCTGTGTCACCAACCCCAGGATTCATTGTGCTGTGGTGAGAGCACTCTCCAAAGCCATTCCATGGCTGGTGGACAGCAGAGGGGATCAGAGAGGCATCTGGTTATGTTCCTATAGCCAGATGCAAATTGAGAACATCTTTCTGTATGGCTCTACCAGAGGTGTCAGCAGATGATGTCATTAGTCTATATCTGGCTATGGAAACATAGCCAGAATGTTTTCACCATTCTCTACCAGCAACAGGATGACCATTGGAGTTGGCAATTGTAATGACACAGTGGGTTGGGAGGAGGGCCTTTGGTTGTTGTGGAGAAAGGAAAGGAATATCAACTTTTGCAACAACCAAAAATGCATATGCAAATATAAGGTGGAGTTACACTTGTATATGCTACTGATAGGATGCCAGTCTCTGTGTGTCAGCTCCGTCCATCACCAGCCCCAGGATTCAATGGGCCTTTCTGCACTTTACTGTTATAGTGCTATTCCACTTTCAACATCCTGTGGACTTCTGGGGTTTGTAGTTTACTGAGGCCAAAGAGCTCTCTGGCTGAGAATTCTAAATGTGCCTCTCTAAACTGCAAACCCCAGAATTCCATAGCATGTTGAAAGTGGAATAATAGTGCTATAACAGCGTAGTGTGGAAGGCTCACTGTGTTGTAGTGACAGCATCCTCCAAAGTCAAAGTTAAAAAAAAAAGACTCATACAAACTTTACAAGGGTTGTTTAAGTATTTATTTCTTCATGATTAAACCTGCTTAATTTACAGTGCTTTGGGTTGGAAGCAATAGATTTTAGAGATTCTGATTTCCTGTTATGCTACATGCCACAAGTTGCCAAGGGACTAAATGCAAACTCCCATCAAGATTCTGTTTGACATGCTGAAGATTCCGTTGAATCAGAGCAAAGGTGCAGGTGTCAAAACAGATGAACTCTTCAGAGACCTTCCAGATGCCTGTGGGAAGTCCACAGGCAGGACACAAAGATGATCGCCATCCCCGCAATTCTTTGTTTTCACGTCTGGAAAGTTGAGGACACTGCTTCTACATATGGAGGTCCCATTTTTGGTTGTCATAATACTTGTGCTCTGACACAATGGAATGATGGATTGCATTCTGATGCTTTCAACTTTGGAGTGGCTGAAGGGGAAGAAAACAGTTGTAGCATTCTAAGGTGCTTGTGTCGTCCAGTGCATGATTCCAGATCAGATTTTTACATAAAGCTAGGAGGGGAAAAAAAGGAACAAATGCTTGCGTAATGCTTAGGATTTTTCCTGAGACCTTTCAAAGGCTTTATCTGCATTATTGTCTCACATACATCATTATCTTGCTCTTCCTTGCACTTTCTGTCAGTTTGGGAAACTAGAGCTGCAGTGCCAGCATAGATTATAGTTTTCATGGAATGATTCATCCTGGGAATCTTTAGAAGAGACGTGATCAGAACAACCTGACTAACCTGATGTGGCTTGTGCTTTTGCACTCTAGCTAGAAAAGCATTCAGCTGGGAAGAGTTTGGCTGGATCAGCAGCCAGAACCAGTGCAAGAAATTCATTGAGGCATTGCCTTGGAAAGTTCTTTTTGGGATGACAACTCCCAGAATCCCTTGAAACCAGGCAGTCTGGGTATTCTGGGAGTTGTAGTCCAAATGGAATTTCGCCCAAGTTCTGTTCAAAGGTAGCAGAGGAGGGGAGAGATATCTGACAATTTCTGAATAATTCACATGACTAATTTAATATATAAAAGTCAAAGTCTATGAGTTTCTGTCTGTGTCAGGTAGGCAAAGAAGACCTCATATGATTGTGTCAGTCAAGAAGAACTCATAACTGGCTGCCTGTGAAGATTCTATGGAATCCTGGGGTTGGTAGTTTAGGGAGGAGCCTTCAGAATTCTCAGCCAGAGAGCTCTTGGACCTAGCTGGTTGCTATGGAGATGAGGCCTTTCAGCAAGAAGAAGGAGGACAGTGTACTCCCTCAGAAACTGAACCTCTGTATGTTAACAACTCTGAATAAAAATTGGATTAGGGAATATGGAGAAAATTACAGGTACTGGATTACACAGTTTGGGGAATTAGAGACTTAGGATATCAAATCTGTGTATTTCAACTGCATCTAATTCTTAAAGTAAGGTAAGGTTATTCCTGAGGTATTTCTAACAAGTGTTACCTATGAGAAAATAAAATCTCAGGCAATGCCACATAATTATGCTAGTCTCTTATGTTCCACATATTTACGATTTTGAGCAGACTCAGAATCTATTTTTTTTTAAAAAAAAAACACTCTGCCACTCTGTCAACAGATAAGTAAAGACAACAGTTTCCAGATCTTAGGATATTTTAGGTGAGCAATACAAAGAAGAAACCTTTTAAGTTATAGTAGAACAGTGTTTCCCAGACTCTGGTCTCACAGGTGTTTTGGATTTCATCTCCCAAAATCCCTGATCATTGGCAAAGGCACTTGGAACTTCTGGGAGATGAAATCCAAAAAACCAGAAGAACTAGAGTTTGTGAATCATTGTAGCAGAAGCACAGCAGGAGAACAAGCAGCTATTAGAAGCAAGAAGTAATGAGACTGTAAAGTATATTTATGTATTAATTTTGGACAGTTAAAAAAGAATATTCTTCTATGGGACCAATGATAATGGAATGACCAAACTGATGTGCTGGAATAGATCAGAAGATACAAATTCATCTTCGACCAAAGCAGGAGTCTTTGGATCCCTTATTTTTAATGTTATGCTCCATCTATTTTCTTAAGAAAGTTTCAAACTGGTCAAGAATTTGCTGATAATTATGTGATGAGTTGTGTAGATTATGGCTTCTGTAAACACTTCTCATATTCCATCCACTATTCCAATTTTATACTGAGCTTTAAAATAACTTTTCAAAGCTATCCAAAGTTTGGCACCTTAGAAAGTCCCTTTAAAATTCAGAGTAAAACTCTAGAGTGGATTACCACAACACTGATGTGGGGCTATTAGCCACCATTGTCTATATCCCTGTGCCACTTCCATTATTCAACTACATTACTAGTGATGGAAAAGATGAGAGAATGGTACCTTAGAAACAATAGTAATTGGGAAAGTTGCTTACCATGACACTAAGTAGCATCTTGTCCTCTGGATATCAATAACTGTGGAAGAGAACAGAGGAGAAATGACAAATAATACTGGCTCTTAAGGCATGTGCTACAGTTGGTGGCCTGTTGAGCTACTGCTATATTTGAGACTTTGTGGTGTTGTTTTCCAGTTGGGAAATATGAGGTGGGGATAAAAAGTGGTTGCAGATGCTTAACACATGGAGGAAGTGGGCACAAAGGGATTCAGCCAAGCTATGAGTAGACAAGGGAGGAGGGTGAACAGGGCTGGCCCATGAAATGTTGCTGCCTGAGGTGATGAACAAGACAGGGACCCCTCCCATTCCATACATAAAAGGTGACTGGCCTGGCCGTTGGCACGTTCTTCAACACTGATGATGGGACAGTGTCTTCCACTGCACCTGAAGGCAACAGGAGAGGTTAGGAGGTGCAGGGCAGGTGCATAGTACACAACCCTCTCCTCCAACATCTTGCTGCTGCCCTCCAACATCTGCTTTCTGAGGGTGACTGCATCATATTGCCTAATGGAAAGGCCATCCCTAGCATTGAGAACATGAGAGTGGTTGGACCTGAAGTAGAGAAGAATGGGGCAAAATTTGGAGGAGACAAAATCACCTGGAGAGTATTCTTTTGACTGGGGTGTGAAGAGATCCAGAAAAGGCATGGAGATGGTGATAATCACCTTTGGAGTAGCACATTGGTATAGTATGTGTTTTCATGTAGAAGACTTCAAGTTCATCCCCAGTTCCATCATAAAAAGAAACCAATTAAAGAACCTGGGAAAGGCCATTACAAGTCACAATAGACATGGTTTGAGATCCTGAATCCAGGCTTTCACAAAGTTTCATCTCCTCAACTGAAACCCAGCAGCTGTCAAGTCCCATGGGACAATGATTATTGTTATTGTGAGCCTTCAATTCAATTCTGACTTATGGCAATCCTAAGGAGACCCTATCATGGGCTTTTTTTGGGGCTGAGAGTGTATGATGTGCCCAAGGTCACCCAGTGGGTTTTCATGGCCAAGTGGGGAATTGAAGCCTGTTTTTTAGGGTTGTAGCCCAGCGCTCCAAACACTACACCATGCTAGTTCTTATGGGACAATGGTATAACCATTAAAGTGGCCAGGGGAAAGGCCCTTTTTGGCTACAGTTCTCCAAATAGAGGGAAACAAAACAAGGATGTTCTCTCTTCAGAAGGACGGGAAACAATCCTCACTGCTCAATCACTTCCTTTCCCTACCCTTCTCCCAATTCCAGTAGCACCCCCATAGGGCTTGACAGCTGCTGAGAAGGGACAGGTTTTGATAGACCACAAGATGCTAATGAATAATGACTTGTCCTGTATCCTAAAGAAGATGTACACACATGTGTAGCATCAAGTCATGCACATGTATGTCACCAGCATCCCCCAAATATATAGAAAGTAGTAAATAGTAGAGCCAGCAATAGGTCATCAGTGGGACAGTGAATCTGCTCTAGGTTTTAGTTTGAACTTTAAAGTATCTATCCAAAGTTCTGGATGTATTTTGGGGATATGGTTCAGCACCTTTTACTTCGAGTTTGGGTTAAAACCTGGAATAGATTCACAGCCTTGCTGGTATGGGAGCCACTAGTCACCACCAATTGGTTCATATGTTTCATATGTATGCATGCAGTTCTCAATTCAATCCTTGGCATCACCAGCTTTTTTTTTTTTTAAAAAAGGATCCAGTAGAAGGTGATGGGAAAGAATCAAATGGAAGATACTGGGAAGCATCTCTTCCTAGCTGAGATCCTGGAGAGTTGTTACCAATGAGAAGAGCCAATACTGGTTGAGAGGGACAAATAGCCTAGCATATTATAAAGCAGCTTCCTATTTTCCTGTATGTATTGGCTAGACATACCTTAGGCCAGTAGTTCCCAAACTCATCCCCCAGATATTGTTAGATTACAGATCCAATTATTACTGTATGCTGGTTTATTCTCTTCCTGAAAACAATTTCCATAATCAACTAATGACATTACAGGTAGGGATTGGGCAACACCTATCCATGCTGTCTGGAGATGATGGGAAGACAGTCCAGCAACATATGGGAGACCAAGGTTGGGGAAGAACCTCTTTAGGGCATGGAAGCTCCAATGTATTCCAGATTTGTCACAAACAACAAAAAGTTACCAAATGAAATTGCTTACCATTCTGAGAAGTCCCTTGCCTTCCAGGCCTCAATGACTTCAGCAATTCCACCAGCAATCTGACCACTGGGCAGTCTTAGGTCATCTGAGATGTCACTGTTGAAGTTCCCACAAGGGGCACACATCTTTCCTGCCAGGTTGTTTGTGACTTTCACTGTCACTTTGCCACTGGGGCTGAAAAGAACCTGCATCTTGGAGCTCTGATCAATGACAATGGTGTCTTGAGACTCAGTAATGGAAACAGCTTTGGAGACATTCACTGGGGGCTGGACCAAGAGTCCATTGACCTGAAATGCAAAGAAGGCAGGCTGAAGCAGAGTGGGGCTGAGAGTCATTGAGACCGAGAGCCATTGGCTCCCCACCTCTGGAAGGAGAGGAGAAAGAGCAGAAGAGACAAAGAAAGTTCGGTTTCATATGACCAAGCTCCTGCAGTTGTAGGATAGTTATAGGATCAAGTATAGAGGCAAAATAGAGACTTAAAAGTAGTTCTATATAAGTAATTGATTACAGCTGATTTTGCATAAAATTCATTCAGTGGTAGTCCACTTGAATCTGTTTTAAGGCTTGAGTAAAAGTAAGCATTTGGAACACTGTTCCAAAGACAGTGTGGTATGGAGAGGCAATATCTGCATTCTTTAGCAAATGGAACCTACTGCAAATATCATATTACCAGTGTACAGGGTATCTGAATCCTATTTAACAACCCTTAGGACTTCTTAAGCTCATTGAACATTTATCCTTCATAGACTTAGTATCTTTGTCTCAGTGATACAGGGTTTTGGTAATTCTTCATCTATGAAGATACTGCTAATGTATGTTTGGGGCTCTTAGATTCTTAACATCTGTTTGTTTATGTCACAATTTTATGCAGCAACGAGAAATCATAATCATCCCCTTTGCATAAATTTCAGGAATATCCAGGCAAGATGTTGGTTTGTCTTTAGCTAACCAGTGTCCTCCCTTTATTGTTCAATTCCTACCTGTAATGCAATGTAGGTTCTGTTGATGAGCAATACTGGCTAATTCTATTTTCTCTTTTCATTGTATATTCTGCATGTAAAAATGTGTGTTAACCATTAGGTTTATATTCTGTACAACTGGCCCTATGCCAATAATAAGAGTTGATGGAAAGTTCACTGAAAGACATCAGTCTGTCTCTATACAAGTTGCATTCTGAAACCTCCTTAAGAACATTAAAGAGAATCTTGATAGATCTCTCTGATACCCCATCTGGTCCACCCAACAGTTGCTTCTGGGAAAGCTAATAAGCATGACTTTAAGGCCTTCCTTTTGTTTGCCTTCCACCAACTATTTACAGGCATATCACTTTTTGGACACAGAAGTTCTGTTTAACTATCATGGCCAGCAGCCACTTACCCAGGTCTCCTTGTGGTTGGTCACTGTGATGAATGCTTCCCGGAAGAAGACATAGGCAGCTGCAGCTGCTGGCACACCTTTGTCATTGCATTCATTGACATCTACCACAACCTTAAACCAGAATGGTGACATCTCATCACAGTAGGAGGCCAGTTTGTAGACACCATTAGAGAGGATTTTTCCTTTGGCACCATCAAAAGACATGAACGAGGCTCCTGGTATGAGTGTGCAGTGGCCTTCCTGCCTAACACAGCTGCGCATCTTAGCTGTAAGTGCACAGGTCTCTCCTACAGAGCAGCTGGTTTCTTCGCATGTGAGCTGGCCTGAGGGGCGACACGTGCATTTTTCTGAGCAGTCACTGGAGACAATGGCCTCTCCAGCCTGGAAAAGAAGTCCAGACAAACAAAAAGATCCAGAACCTTTATGTTTCAGGAGAAACAAGCCTGTTCACTAGAACCATAGAACTGAATTAGCAAAACATTCAATTTTTAAAAAGAGTGCTGTCAATAAATAGTATTGGCTAAGGCAAGAGAACTGCACATTTTGTATGACAAGTCAGAGTCTGTTTTCAAATAAAAGAGCCACCAAACTGGACATGCTTGATGTAAACTAGTAGAAGAATGCATATCTCAGTGGTAGAGCACATACTCTATGAGGTGAAGGCCTCACATTCAATCCTCCCTCAACACTACGTGTTCCTAATTGGCTGGAATGAAAGTGGAGGGAATAATCCCTATAAAGAGTATCAGCACATTAGCAGATGGAAATGGTTGTGGGGATGGCTGCATAATAGAAAAGAATATGAGCGCTCTCAATAATAATGTATCTGACAATGATATAAGAGTGTCTCTTTAACCATAAAACTAATGAACATTCAACACAATTTTCAGTTCCACCTATGCTGCATAGACAAATAAAACATTTCAGATGCATAGAAGGCTGATACCATGGCACAAATATAGCTAAGTACACATCTGTACAAGTGCAGCAGCAGCAGCAACAACAACAACAACAAAAATGTAGGACTGCAGCCATTTCTGCACTATACTCTTATAGCACGATTATTCCACTTTCAACTTCCTATGGAATCCTGGGGTTTGCAGTTTAGGGAGGGGCCAACTGGCCACTCCCTAAACTTCAAACCCCCGGATTCCATAGAATGTTGAAAGTGGAATAATCACGCTATAAGAGTGTAGTGCGGAAATGGCCTAAGTTTCCCCAAACTGTATCAGGATTGCTGCACCTCAATTGCCTATGGAACAATCTAGTTCATCAGCCAGTTCTCACCTTGATGTAGCGTCCCTCATAAGTACAGCCACAGTTGTCCATGGACACACATTCCTCTCCATCAAACACATAGCCAGTGTCACACTGGCAGCCTTCAAAGCATTTTTCACTACATTGCGACGGAGCAGATAAGGCGGCACAGGTAAAATCACAGGATCTTGTGCATATCTCATAGTGGCTGTTGACTGGGCAGGAGAGGGCTGAAAGGAGCAAGTCAATATTGTAGAAAATGGGAACAGAATTAGACTAGCCACAGATAGGCAGAAAGATAATTCTCTTTCACCTGTGCTAGGATATTTTAGCATCTCCTTTCTTTACATAGGGTTCTGGATCTATTGGTTATAGAGGATTTCTGTATGATATACATACAACATCATTTGCACATTCATAAAGAGGTGAGAGGATAAAACAGAGGTGGGCCTTGTAACCCCTCATCCTTCCCTAAAATATTGGCTATAAATTGATCACTTTTGTCCTCAGAAGCCTCTAGAGTTATATTTGGCCAGTTTGGGCTATTTGCAGCCAACCTGGGTCAGTTTTAGGCCCAGCAGAGGGCTTCTTTCAAAACTGAGTGGTTGGAGTTGTGAAAATGGCCCTCTGAGTTCCAGCTCCCTAGATACTGGAAATTGCCCACCTCAAGTTAAACTAAGGTCAAAGAGACCCCAAATCAAGTCAAATCTCCACTAGCCATACAACACTTTGGGGTATCTTGGTCCGGTTCCTTGATTTCCCATTTTCCTCATTCATTGAGCTACCATTATTGGCCTATGTGCTTCTAAGGCCAGCAGAAGTTGCTATAGATTTCAATTGCACACTTACGACAGAAAGAGGATGTTCTCCATGCTCCAATAATGACTCCAGCCAGTTGGCATTCAGCAGCATAGGCTTGAAGGCTATGACAAAGGGTTTCTGCTGTGCCATTGGAGACACACATGTCAAAAAGGCAATTTCTCAAGTAGTTGGCAGGGCTCACCAATGAGTGGCAATCTTTGAATGGACCTGACTTAGACTGGATCATTCCACATGAATTTTCAGCCCTATATGGTACTGTCTGTGTTTCACTGCAAGTGGGACATCTCTCTCCACAGCTGTCAGAGCAAATAGCACCATCTACAGGGACTTTCCAGGAGGTCGCAAATTCCTCCACACTGTTTGTGAGTTGTCCACTGGGTAGCATCAAGTCATCACTCTTATCGCCATTGAAGTTGCCACCTAGTCCACACATATGTCCCTGGTAGGTGCTAGGGATAGATACACGAACATATGAAGAAGTATCATAAAGGACAGTGAGGCCAAAGGATGAATGGAGAATGATATTGTTCCCTTCCTGTGTGATCCAAAGTTTTCCATCCAGTGTATTCATTGGCAAAGTGTAGAGTTCTCCATTCACCTGTATAAACAACAAACTTGATTTGAGGAAAGATTGCAAAGGGATTCAGATGAACACAGCTATATCTTTAAATTCTACCACTTTGGGGCAAGATTGTTAGTTATGGCCACAAAGACCTATAGGCAAATGTTTATTTTTGTTTGCTGTTGTGCGCCTTCAAGTCATTTCCGACTTATCTCAACCTTAAGGCAACCATATCATACATATAAAAGTGTGCCCACTGGTGTTCAACACCAAGCTCTGTCTTTCATTCATAGAAACATACCATAGCCTTCCATTTCATTTCTCTTTCGAAGACAATAGAGTAGCCACGGACAGAGATCGTAACTGTTCTTGCTGTAGGTGAACGTCCATCATTAGGTTTTTCATTTTCCACCAAAACAGAGAACTTCACCAGTCGAGGATCTTCGCTGCAGACTTTGGCTAAAGTATATGTGCAGGAGCCATGGAAATCAAATTTTTGACCATCAAAGGAAATATAATGAGGGTCACCAGATGCTATTGTTGTTCCATATCCAATGGGGTGGCAGCCCTGGATACCGTGCATAACCTTGCACTCCTCATGAGCTCCACAGGAGAACTTCTGGCACTCAACAGATCCATTGTTCATGCACTGACACTTCTCTTGGCAAGAGATGCTGGGGTAGAATTCTTCTCCTTTCTTGTAGTACCTGTCCTGGTGGACACAACCACACTCCGCAAGGGGGACACAGTCATCCCCACTGAGATAAAATCCAGAGTCACAGAAACATCCTTCCACACATGAAGCCTCACATGTTTCTGGAGCTGAGTGATCTTGACAAGTGGCAGGGCAGCCATTTCCACAGAGTTCATAGCGGGAATTACGTGGGCAAGGAATGCCTAGAAGGAAAGAATGGGAGAGAAGAATTCACAATTCAACATTGAAAGCATATCCAGCTATGTACAATATTCCAAGCAGCAGGGATACTGGTGCTACTGCCTTTTAGGTAGGGACAGGAATGGAGAAAACACAACCTATGGGACACATTCCATCCCAAAACTGTTTTGTCACCCCAAGCCCCCAGGTCACCACAAAATATTGTACTCTCATTTTTTATTTTAAAAGATTAGGTGAAAAATCACCTGAAAATCACCCAAATGTCTGCAAAACTGCTCTAAAAAATGGTAGTTTAGTTTGTTCTACCCCTGCCTGACCTCATGACCTCAAAACTTTAAAAAAGATTTTAAAAATATATAAGTTGAAATCAACTTGTAGTGTAGCTCACTGGGAAACATGGGGACAATAACTGATCCAACCTAATGAAGGGAAAGAACAAAAATCAGATGAAAGTAATGTGCTAATCAGGATCCCTGTTAAAAAGGACATGGGGTTGAGAGGCTGTCTGACCTATAAGATAAGAGTAATATACTCTGTGCTCATTCTTTAGTTTAGTAGTGCACTGATTCATATTGGCTCTTACTTCACCCTGGCCTAACATTGTATCCCCATTACAGCTCTGTCCCGGGCTGGAGGAATTCTGAATCCCTTATCACACCTCTGCCTGCCTTTTGCTTCTTCTGCTGGCAGATCTCTGCTATCAGAGCTGTTCTGTCACCAGGTTGATCTGTCAGCAAGTCTCTTTTGACCAGGCTGGCTGAAGAGGGATCTCGTGGCAGAACATGTTGTGCCTAACTTTACCCCTTACTGTCATCACATCTTTGACTTAGGATTGCACTGCTCATCAGTAAATCTTTTAATGTTTGCAAAATTATGAGCCCTTTTAAAAGTTATGATGGTGTCAGCTCAAACTACTTTTTTGGTGAAAGGCAGTGAATGTGCCTTTCTGTTCCTAGTATGGTTTGGTGACATGTGATGGCACACATGATTTCAGTTTAAAGAGGGCAATGGCACATATTGATGCATATAGATAGAGATAAGCATGTGTCCTCATAGCCAAAGATGAAATAGAAGAAAGTATCACTTACTGCAAAAGGAGGTTGATCTCCACTGCCCAATCTGAATGCCCTGAGTTTGGCAAGACGTCACATAGGCACGGATGGCATTGCAGAGTGTGTCATGGTGACCCTTATATGCACAGGTATCAAAGATACAATCCTCAAAATAAGATGCTGGGTCAATGGCCTGATGGCACTGCCTGAATGGCCCATCTTTTCTTACTAGGATCCCACAGAACTGGTCTCCCTTATAGGTTTTTTTCTCTTCCTCCTTGCATACTGGGCAGTCAGTAGTACATCCTACTGAGCATCCTGGGACTTCCTTCAGCTTCCAGCTGTTTGCAAATTGGATTTCATCCTTTGCTTGAGTTCCATCCTTCATGATAAAATCGTCACTGGGATCCATATTGGCATTACCACAGAGTCCGCAGATAGCATTGGCGTAAGCACTGGGAATAATGACCCTGGCATAACTATACCAGTCAAAGCTGACTCTCAAATCAAAGTCTGTTTTGATGAAACCATGGACCCCACTGATGTAGATCTTCAGTTTATTCTCATAGGAGAATGGCAGGTCTACAAAGATTCCATTAACCTGGAAAATAAGTTGAAGAGAATTCAGGAAACAAAGAATTGATCCAGTTTTTCACTGTATATGTTTTATATGCCTTCAAGTTATTTCCAGCTTATGGAGACCCTAAGGTGAACTTACCACAGGGTCTTCCTGGCAAGATTTTTTCCCCAGCAGGTTTGCCTTTGCTTCCCTCTGAGGTTGAGAGAGTATGACTAGCCCAAGGTCACCAAGTGGGTTTCCAGGGATGAGTGGGGATATGAACCCTGATCTCCAGAGTAATAGCCCGATGCTAAAACCACTACACAGTGTTGGTTCTCTGATTAGCTGAGTTTAAAAAGACAACTGCTAAGTGTATGACTTGCACTGTGAAGTACCCTCATGTCTGGTAATGGGAATTACATGCTAGTGGGGATGAAATAGGAATGTTTCTGCACAGTGGCACTGTAGTGTAGTGGTCCAGGAAAGGGGACTCCTCTGTCAAAATTAGATGGATGCAGCAGAAGAGATTCTAGATCTAATCCTGGTTTATGTTTATGCATTGGTATGCATCTCCAAAACATAAGGTTCTCTGGATAGGTAACAATAAATGGACATAAAATAATTTCAACACAAAACAGGGCATAAAATCATTCAATAAGAAGATGGCCCATGTAGTTTTTTCCAACTATATCACTCTATGGTTCTACAGCCTGGAGGGTGTAACCTGTAGCCCATGTGAGGCACCCAAATCTTCTTCTGCACCCCAAGTCACACAGGACCCCTGAAAGGCTATAGATCCCCTAATTTTTAAGTATTTGTCAAGTGAAAGATCACTCTAGCTACCACAAAAATACAACATTTGCTACCCATAAACCGCCAAACCCTCTCAAGAATGGGAAAAATCAAATCAACAAAGATCAGTGGAAAATAAATCACTCAAAATGAAAATAAAGCTTAAGCAACAGTCAACTCTGTTGCCTGGAATTTGTTGGTACAGCTCACTGGGGGGGGGGTAGGGTGAAAATTGATCCCTGCCCACCAGGAAACTGACCACCCCAGCAATATGGCAAGGAGCAAAACTCATAGCAGGCCCAAACTATTATTTTTTTTAAATCACTTTGAAAATTGGCAAGGCCTGGGTCATACCACCTGAGGATGAAGGAACCTGTCATGGAGTGGAAGGACCATGTGGACCTCCCTTCTGATGCTACCTAGAATCTCCATAGTGGAGGCTGCATAACTGAGGCCAACACGGGAATACTAGACTGGAGAGGTAAATCATCAGGATTCTATGTGGCAGCTAAACTCATGACACCAAGAAGCAAATGGTGGAATCTCAAAGCTTCTCACTTGATCATTCCACAGACATTCTGTTCAGTAATTAGAAGATCACAACCTGGACTTACATTCTCACAACTGCTGGGAATTCACATTTATGGTTGTTAACAATAAAAAGTGACTGTAATAATTTATCTCCTCAGTTTGATAGCACACCAGCTCTACAGTTTCTGAGGTGCTGCAGATCAGGGCATTGGGACATGAGGTCTGTAGTGCTCTCCCAGTTGTAGGGTGCTTTCAGAGAAGCACTTGTGGCAGGATTTTAAGTGTTCTCTCTATCTGCCTGTTCTGGAGGGTGGCATTATCAAGCGGGAGGGCCAGCATGGTGGGAGACCCAGTGCGGTATAGTGGTTTGAGTGTTGGACAATCTGGAGACCAGGGTTCAACTCCCCACTCAGCCATGGAAACCCACAGGGTGACCTTGGGCAAGTCCCACACTCTCAGCCTCAGAGGAAGGCAAAGACACCCCTCCTTTGAACAAATCACACTATGAAACAGGGTTGCCATAAGTTTAAAATGACTTGAAGATTCACACAGAGACATTATCAGATATAACTATAACAATGCAGGAACTTAGCCTTTATCTACAGTCCTGCAGTTTCCTTAATTTACAGCCTCCGCCCTTAAACATCCCCATCTTTCAGCTTTTCTGTACCTGGATTTTACGTGGATATTCCTGGCTCAGGGTGATGACCATGCCATAGACCTCCAAAGTTACCACCTTGGTAAAAGACACTGCCTTGCTACCTCGGTTGTTGTTTTCTACTGTGACCAAAAATGGAGTCAGGGTGGGATCCTCGGAACAGACTCCTGCCATTTGATATACGCAGGTGCCCTGGAAGTCATACTTCCTTCCATCAAAGGTGGTGTAATGAGGGTCACCAGTTCCTATGCAAGTGGAATAAGCCGTTCCCTTGCAGCGGCGAACACCATTTACCACGGCACACTTCTCATTGCCTTTGCAGCTGGCCTTCCGACACGTCACTCTGCCCAGATTGGCATCACACTTGCAGCGGGATTGGCAGTTCTCATCCTCCCAGAACTCTTCCCCATCTTTGTAATGAAGGCCATTATAGGTACAGTCACAATTTTTGATGGGGACACATGTCTTGCCATGGAGGATGTAACCCTCATCACACTGGCAGACGGCAACACAGGTATCATCACATGTTGAAGGAGCAGTGCGGTCAGAGCAGGTAGCTGGGCAGGCATTTCCACAGGCCTCGTAGTGGCTGTTTTCAGGGCAGGTGTGGGCTGTTTGGGTGGAGATGAAGAAAGGGTTAGGTTTTATAGATCTATATTTTCTCATGGATTGGGCAAGCAAAAGGGAACTCCAGAGGCACAGGAATCTTCCTACCTGTGTCCCTTGTGGGCTGCATGGTTGATCCCTGCACATATGTCCACTTCCAAGAAAAGACTGGAATATGTCCCAAAGCTATTGGAGAGGTTTGGAGATTATTGGGGGGAAGGGGAGTCAAATAGCTGTGCGTTTGTGGTGTTTAAAGTGGCTTTTTTTTTTTAAAGTTTCCCCTTTTTTTTTCTGGGAAAATTACTTTGTAGAGAGAAGGTCTGGGGTTCTCCAGGTGCTCCATGTCCCACATCCTTTACTTTACTCACCCCTGGATTCAATGAACAGTCATTAGCCTTCCCAACCTGGCATCCTCTAGATGTTTTGGATTACATCCCTCATAATCCCATAGATAGCCTAGCCAGCTGCACAACCAATGCAATAGCATTTCTGTCTGCAAACCAGAACTCACTTCTATGCAGTGGGGCATTTAAGAGTTTAAATTCTTGTTATTCCCAGGGAAGAAAGTCATGGGCAAGAAGAGTGAATCCATCCCATGAAGAAGAGGTTCCTGCAACTCTGTCTTGCTTCCATTGTCTTAGCATCTAAACTTCACCAGCTCCAGAACTAGTGTTATGATCCCCTTTCCTTTCATGCATGCATTTTCAGGCTGTTCTCTTATACCCTAGCTAATTCTGAATATTCCTTAGTACTGATACCTTCATTGAATGTCTCATTTCTCTGGTGCTCAAGCTGAACTGGTCCACAGTCAGATGTAATTTTCCAGTCGGCAGTCGCAACGCCCTGTTCTTCACAGGCAATGGCATATGCCTCCATCATCTGGCAAAGCACACTGCTGTTCCCTTTGTTTAAACACATTCTATTGACACAATCATTGAAGTAGCTAGCAGGGCTCACAGATGGATGACACACTCCAAAAGGTCCTCCTGAAACTTTGCTGATGATCCCACAATACTTTTCACTGCCATAGAGTTCCTTCTGTCCACCATCACAAGCCAAGCAGTTTCCTTGGCAGGAATCTGAGCAGGCAGGGTCCTGATCGTTGACTTTCCAACTGTTGGCCCACTCCATGAGTGAGGAGGCTGGGACACCATTAAGGGAAATCATGTCATCATCTGCATCCTCATTGAAGTTCCCACAAAGCCCACAAGTGGCTCCATAGTAACTGCTAGGGAGAGTCACTATTATAGTTCCTTCGCTGTCGTATGTAACCTGAAGGCCAAAATCTGTTTCAACAGCAGGCTGATCTTTGCTTTTGATGACTTTGATTTTCCCATCCTCCAGCGCTGCAGGAATACTGGTCACAACACCATCCAACTGAGAAGAAAGATAAGGGACAGATGACACCCTATAGATCTCTCTGGCACACTTTTTCTCATCGCAAGCAATTGATATTTGCCATTACTTAATTTCTTTAAAATGAGATCGTGAAGCCCAATAAAGCTTGGAATGAGTGCCCTATAATACAGAAACACTGCTCTACAAAAATCTGAGGGCTTTGACTATGATTTGGAACTGAGGAATGTAGGGTACACTATAACTTCTTTGAAAGTAGCAACACCATCACTATCACCATCTAAATTACTGTTCTTATTGGAACTGGGGAAAACCCCCCCCACTAGGTCTGAGTATGATTTTGAGGCTCTACTTAAGTCAGTTTTTTTACTATGAGATTTTCAGTGCTGTTCGCACTTGTTTCAGTGTGTATGCCAACCTGTCATCCATTTCTACTGTACTTCATAGTTCCCCCCTCTTGTTTATTTGATTATGAAGGGAATCACTGCAAATTAAGTCTGCCTAAATTCCTACCGTAAGTTGGACATCTTGTCCCTTTGTAATGGTGATGCTATGACCATACACTTTGATGTGGGTTAGCTGCAGCTTGGAGGAGTCCTCTGTGTTGCTGGTCTTCTCTTCAACTGAGAAAGGCACAAGCTTGGGATCGTTGCCACAATACTTTGTAATGGTATAGGTGCAAGAGTCTTGGAAGTCCATGAAGAGACCATCAAATGTCTGGAAATACTGGCTTGTGGAGCCTTGACAAGTCCCCATGTACTCATGGATACAACTTGCTTGGCCATTCTGCACCTCACATGTCTCCTTTGCCCGGCATTGAAGTTTTGTGCAGGGATCTATGAGAGAGAACAGAACTGAGTAGGTATTGATAGACAATGACTTGAATTCTGAGTTCGTCTAAGGAAGCTTAAGGAATGTTTCCTCAGTCCTTCATCCCCACCTGTATCCCTTACCCAGATACCCTGTATCTTACCCAGGGATGGAAGGTCAGAGACACTTTAAACAATGAAGGAAAAGAGGAAGTGGTGCAGGAGAGTGAAACCACTCAGATCAGGCATGGATCCTGTCCAGGAAGTTCACAGACAGGAAAAAAACACCCTTGTTTTCTCTCAGTAGTTCCCCACATTTCATCCCACATTGGTCAGATATGTTTCTCAACCCTGCACAGAAGTTTTCAGGTGTTAAAAGGTAAATATAAAAATGCAAAGTGTGAAACAACTCTAGGTCTTCTACAGCACTCAATTCTGAGATTCTTAAGAACGTAAGAAAGAAAATAAAGGACCACTCAGGATATTATCAGGTTATCATCAATGCCCATGTCCAGGAGATCTCTCTATGAAACTAAACAAAGGAAGGAATGAGAAAAATGCCTCAACCCAGCAACTCTTATTCATTAATGCTGTTGTACTGCATAGCATTGCATTGCATCACTAGCAATTCAAGAGCTCAATGATGAGCTCCTTCTACCACTAAGCTGTGGCCCATCCTCATGCTTGTTCAGTCCGTGAGCCCTACAGTTTATGAAACCCTTAAAAGGATTAAAGAAGAGGAGAGGTGTAAAAGATGGAGAAAAAGGGAACCAGAAATCTTGTTTTACCATTTACGCAGACAGCAGGGGAGCCATAAGCTTTCTCGTTTCCGACTCCAACGCTCAGCAACCCAAAGGGGGTACTAGGATGCTCCATCATGCGAACTGTATATCCTTGGCCTAAACTGTGGGAAGCCCAGGAGTATTCAGTGCCAGCAACTTCATTCCATTGGAGGCCCTGAAGAGGTCTCTTATCCAAGGTGATCCCAGCAGTCTCTGAAGATTTGGCAATAATCAGGGCATAGCTGATAAACTGGTCATGCCCGTAGATATAGTAGGCCTGACAGTAGCTAGAGATGTCAGGGATTGCCATGAAGAAGGGATCATATTTGAAGTTCTGGTAGGTGCCACCATCATTAAAGAACATGACTTGGATGCCAGAATTAGCCGAGAGAGACATGGCAGTTGTACCCTGAATTCCATATAGAACTGATCGGGCAGCGGGCAAATTTCTGCTGCTCCTACTTTGCCCAGTCTGAGCATCAACACGAGTATTTTGGGAAGTGGAAACATACACAATATCATGCTCTGTATTAAAGGGCATAGAAGGAATTATGAAGTTGGTGCCCCAGCTGGAAACAGGTAAAAGCTGTTCAAAAACATGGTCACACTGGACTTGTCTAGAGACACAGGTGTGCCCACTGTAGGCAGCCACAGGTTTTTGGGAAACTATTTTGGTGCCAGAGATGTCCACTGAACTTTGTAGCTGGACAGCTTGGTAAGGTTGAAGTGTGATGGTCAACTTGTTTCCTCGGAAGTAGGCTTTTCCTTGAAATGTAATGGATCCTTTCAGGTAGACATCAACAGATGTGGGTTCTTCCCAGGCTATGATGGCAACCTCTCTGAAGCGATCTGTGCCCACATTTGGAGTGATGACATAATATTCAGTACCTAAGCTTGCCACAGGATAGACAATGGTGGTGTCAGCTGAGTGTGGTTTGTAGTTAAGAGAGAGAATGGAGATATCCCTGTCAGCCTGGACAGTGAGCGTGTTGTCAAAAATACCATCTCCAACCATCTCAGCCTCTGGTGGGATTTTCACAGACAAGGTTTGGCCGGCAGTCACATTGACCCCAACCCTCAATGCAGGCCGTTTCATGGAGATGGTAATGGATGTGATAGGAGCATAGCCTGTAATAAGTAGTTTAAAATCTCCTTTGAACATTCGTGGTAAGCCATTCTGCATGAAAGCTGTGATGAAATCCCTTCCTAATGGGCTTGAGGAAGCAGAGATTGGGGGCACATTTAACATAAGCCATGACGGACCACCTAAGATTCCTGAACAGAAAAAAGAGAGAGAGAGAAAAAAAAGAGAGCGAGAGATGGAATGAAAGTTTTCATTGAATTTTAAAGTATCGTTTAAATGAGGGTGTCTGTATCCTATGAAACTGAATAAACCACACTTAAAGTTTATCACAGAAGTCAACAACATTGTTGGTTTCTTCTCTGTATGGGGGTCAGAGGCTAATTTTCTCTCCAGATGCATCCACAGGCCTCACCACTTATAGTAAGCCCAAATTCCTCCCTTTTCCTCAGCAGTCTTCTCAAAATCATGTTCAGAAGTGATGTAGAATTAATTTTGGTCACCATTTTGAGAGGGACTGCCGAGGGAAACAGAGGCATTTGGGGAGTAATGTAGAGTTTTGCATTGCAGGTGGGGTGGGGGGATTTTTGTGTTTTCACGTTTGGAGGGGAACTTTCTCTGTAGTTTTGAGGAGAGATTGCCTGAAAATCATTATGAATACTTTTTGAAAAAAACATTCTTTTGTGGTTTTACGGTCTTGGCGGAAATTGTGGTTGGTTTCAGGGGCCAAGAATCAAGATTGAGGGGCTATATGTGGCCCATGGATGACACTGTGCCCACTCCTGCTTTACAATATGGTAGACTGATTGCAATCCTCTGATAGCTTGCAGTAGAACAGCAAGAAGTTATAACAATTATAACAATTATTATAGGTTGAACTTCTCTTATCCAGAAATCTGAAAACCTCCAAAACCTGAAACTTGTTGCTGCCAGCTGCCCACTTCAAAAGTGGTGGTTATTATACTCTTGCCTGCTCCTGAGTGGCTGCTGATAGAGAGAAACTGAGGATCTGAGAGATGAACGAGCAGAAGTGTTACAGCCACTGCTTCAGAGGTTGAAGCTAGCAGCTGGTGGCAAAAAAGAAAGAGCCTGGGGAGCTGTAAAATGGTAGAAAGGGGGGATTTGCACTAAACTCTGTCCTTGGATTCCCACCATTTTACAGATCCTCAGTCTCTCTCCAGACTTGCATCTCATATGCAACACAAATAATGAATGAGCAAGACATGAGGCCATTCCAAAAAGCTACAGTATTCCAAAATCCCCCCTCAAAATAATAATAATAAAAAAAATCCAAAATACAAAACACTTATGATGCCAAGCATTTCAGATAATGGAGATTCAACTTGTAGTAATGGTTACTTGTCACAAACCAGTTCCAAACCACCATTGGATACATGTAGTGAACATTTCTTGATTTAATTCAGTTTCTCCAAATTCTATTTGAATTTTCTTCTTCACTTTCTTTCCTATCAGGTTGCAAGATTATGTGGGTTTCTTGTGCAGATGGAAAGCTGTGCTGGAAATGTCCACACTGCAAGTTATATCTTTCCATTTGAGGGATGAACCCTAGTGCAAAAATGGCTCTGCAATTTGGATGAAGTCAACTGTATGTAGTGTTGACTAACTTGCCTTCATAGATGTTATTGGTAATCCTTGCTTGTCTCCTATCCCCAGAACACAAGAGATGGTCTCTAGTTGTAGAGTTTAGAGATTTCCAGAAGTTAGAGTTAGAGAGCAGTGATAGTTAGTGCTTTCACATTCCCCCTATACACAAACTTTTACATTTAGGGGGTGTATAATGTAGTAATTGGGTATTTACTAGTTGATCAAGCAGGCCTGAAGCAAACAATAATCATAATCATAGAATCATAGAAATGTAGAGTTGGAAGAGATCCCAGGGGCCATCCAGTCCAACCCCCTGCCATGCAGGAACACCCTCAAAGCACTCCTGACAGATGACCATCAAGCCTCTGTTTAAAAACCTCCAAGGAAGGAGACTCCACTACACTCCAAGGCAGCATATTCCACTGCCGGACAGCCCTGACTGTCAGGAAGTTCTTCCTGAGGTTCAGGTGGAATCTCCTTTCCTGCAGCTTGAATCCATTGCTCCCTGTCCTGGTCTCTGGAGCAGCAGAAAACAAGCCCTCTCCTTCCTCTACATGACATCCCTTCAAATATTTAAACATGGCTATCATGTCCCCTCTTAGCCTTCTCTTCTGCAAACTAAACATCCCCAGCTCTCTAAGTCTATCCCCATAGGGCATGGTTTCCAGGCCTCTCACCATTTTGGTCGCCCTCCTCTGGACTTGCTCCAGCTTGTCAATATCCCTCTTGAATTGGAGTGCCCAGAACGGGACACAGAATTCAAGATGGGATCTAACAAAAGCAGAGTAGAGTGGTACCAGTACCTCCCTCGATCTAGACACCATACTCCTATTGATGCAGCCGAGAATTGCATTGGCTTTCTTGGCTGCCGCATCACACTGCTGACAGGGGCCTCTCTCATAGAGTGCTATATGACTCAGGTTTTGATTATTTGATCTTAAGAACTTGTGTAGGATCCTATGGGAATATACAGTCCTTCAAAGAAGCAAGACCTGAGTCATATAGCATTCTATGTGAGAGGAGAAAAGACAAAGGAGTATGGACAGGGAGGCATTTTGAGGATGTTTGGTGTCATCATTGCAATAAAGACAGCAGTGAAAACATAATATTTTGTTCAAAGAATGGAAGAGAAGAAGCAAAAGAAAACACTATAAATGTACAATTTTTGTTCTCTGCTCTTGTTTGGAGACAAAATTCTTGAATAGGCTCCAGAACCTCTCTGATCTGTGAAATTTTGATCTGGAAAGAATCCTGTACATTCATAGCCAGGATTATTTTTTTAATTTTTGGCAATTTGGTGAAGAAGAAATGGATGGTGATCATATTTACAAGGACTCAAAGGATTAAGCTTTGTCTCTTGTCCTCCTGGATGCCTTGTGAAGAGACCTGTGAACATAAGTATTGTGGTATTTGTACTCACCCCATAGTATATAGAACTTGGCCTGGAGGCTGTTCATTTCCAAGACTGACAGCGTATTAACTGGGACTGCAAAATAAGTTTCGAGATTAGATTGGAACAATTGGTCCTTCCAACAAGGCAGCCAGCCACCTAGCATTTGGCAGCTGAAAAACAGTTGGACATTTTCACTACATAAATCTTCGACTCAAGCTATGTGTTTGTGAGCAAGGGAGTCAAGTTCAGCTGAGGGCTGTGTGATGTGGAAGCTGCCAGTATTCACATCCTGGGGAGTGAATCCCAATAAAATCAGTGGGATTTCCCTGACAGAAATATGGGGATAAATGTAGCCACATTGATCTGAAATCTGTAGAATTTCTTTCTTCTCACATATTGCCAGTCTATAAATCTTACAATCAAACAGCATCTCCTCTTCTTATACTTTAGCATCCAGAATGCCTCAGACCTATTTCAATGTGGGCCAGAACCAAGCTATTCTATTTCACAGTTTTCACAATTGTTTAATTATGAAGCTGGTCAGAACTTTGTTGTTGTTGTGTGCCTTCAAGCCATTTCTGACTTATGGTGATCCTAAGGAGTGTGTGATTCCCCAAGGTCACCCAGTGCTTTCCATGGCCAAGTGGGGAATCAAACCTTGGTCTTCAGAGTCATTGTCCAAGTCAAGACACTGCACTGGCCCTTGCTCTGACCTACCACTGTCAAAAATCAGTTGAAGAAGTTAATTGAAATAAATGCTTGTTTGATCTATTGTTTTTATTATTCTCACTTTGAACTGAGTTGTATTATATTGTTAGCCACTTTGGAGGATTGTAGTTGAAAAGCAGGATGGCTAGGGTGATCAGCTGAACCAATGAACAGTTATTCTGACTGTATAAGAGATTTCCTGACAATTATATTGTGACCATTTCTCTACTAGATTGTTATAGCGCTATTATTCCACTTTCAACATCCTATGCAATCCTGGGGTTTGCAGTTTAGGGAGGGCTGTCCCCTCCCTAAACTGCAAACCTCAGGATTCCAAAGGATGTTGAAAGTGGAATAATAGTGCTATAACAGTCAAGTGTGGAAATAGCCTGTGGCATAAGCAGATCTGCGAAACATTACTTTTTCAGACTACAGTTCTCAGAATCCATCAGCTGACATGACCACTAGCCATGCTGGCTGCAGAATCCCAGGAAATGCAGTCCAAATAAGTAACTTTGCCAGCTGTTGGACATATAAATATAGAGATCTTGAACCAGACCACCACAGAACCACTGTCCACACATGAAGGAATCCCAATAGCTGGTGCAGAGCTGTGTTTGTTTTCCCTGGCAGTGCCTAAGTGCTCCAACTATCTCTTCATTCAGTCTAATTTGAATTGTTTTCTAGGTTGTCATTGTAAACTGCAGCCTGGGGGTGGACATGGAGGAACCATTCATAAGCCTCGGTAAACATGCCAGAAGGCTGACACATTTTGATTTCAACACAGACAGCGTGGCTTTGTGACTGACCCTGTGTTAGGAGCAGGATGGCTCCTTGCCAGATTAGCTTTGGTGATCAGCCATTCCAGAGCACATATGTGATGTAAAATGGAGTTTCCAAAACTATCTTGAAATTATCTGTACTCTTACACAGTGTAGCCCTGGAATGGAGTCTCTAATGGATCTAAGAATGCTATTTTTTAAAAAAGAAGTATATAAGAACAGGCTGAAGTCATTTATGACTAAGCAATGGTAGCATGTGTCCCTCTACTATGGCATTGTTATGGATGATTTCAGCATATTATTATTTTTTTATTCAAAGTAAGCTGCTTTGGAACTACAAGGAACTGAAGACTGCTCCTTGAGGAGTTTGCAAGAGAGATAGAGATGGTTCCAAGGACAGCTGGGAACAAGAGAAGACTAAAAACCTGAATAAATTACAGAGGGGTTGGAAAAAGTAAAACAAATCATACAGAGATAACTAAGGCCATTTTTGCATTACACTGTTATAGTGCTATTATCCCACTTTCAAAGTCCCATAGGATCCTGGGGTCTGCAGTTTAAGGAGGGGCATCTAGAATTCTCAGCCAGAGAGCTCTTTGGCATTAGTAAATTACAAACCCCAGAATTCCACAGGATGTTGAAAGCAGAATAATAGCACTATAACAGTGTAGTGCAGAAATGGCCTAAGTCTTTCATTCCTTCCTTAAGGTCACCAATAGGTTAGTTGGACGGATTATAAGAACTCCTCAATATGTTTACTCTGGTGGAACTTCTGACTTGTTGTAAATGACCAGTATGCTTGCCAATCATTCTCACCAGAAGTGGCTAAAGGTTTCCAAGTGACAAATGGGCTCTGGACTTTACTCCAGAATTTCAGGAAGCTATCCAAAGAGCTGGACCTGTTTTGGGTGTAAGGTTCAGCTCCTTTTGGCTCCTTAAAATCTGCAATAAATTCAAAAGCAGATTCATGGCATGACTGCCATGGAAACCTCTGGCCAGGAACAGGTGAACAGACCCCAGATCTTCCACCTATGGTTTGTTTATCATGACCCTGGAAGACAGCAGGATTTAGCTTGTCTTTTTCCTGACAGGCCAAGAGCTATATCCAATGAAATGTTCTAGGTTTCAGGTGAAAGATAAGACAGAGCACTGTCTAGTCGGACTCATGTGTCACTATAACCCCCCCTCATAAATTTCAAGTCTTGTTTAGCTACTCTTACTTTCAGCAGGAATAACTGGGCAGGGTGCCTTAGCATGAGACTCATGAACATCTAAAGCTGGCCCAGGAACAGCTCTGTGCTGGATATCCTCCTTTGGGATCCTTGGAATCATCCCTTTTTTGGCCAGCAGGAACCATAGGAAAATCAAGGATTCACTCAGACTATATTGAGAGAGAACATGAAGAGACTGATTCTGAGAAGTAGTGAAGATGAACAAGAAGATGATGGGACTGAGGTGATTATGGAACACAGGAGGCAGAATAAAAAGGAATCACAGAGAAAAAAGCATAGATGAGATAATTGTTACTGTCCTCTGCCTTCACCTGGCAGCATTTATTTTGCTGCTTCTCCATTCTCAGCTTGTATGACCAAGCTTGTAAGGGTGGTGTGATTATTCCACCATCCCAGCATTCTATAGCCAGAGATAGGTGAAAGACTTGGGCCTTAATCCTGAGTCAGTGGCATTTACATATACATTGATTCAAAGTTTCTACTCTATATGGGACTACCAATAGTATTTAGGTCATAGAATGCCCATCTTTATCTAATGGCATTATGGGACTCTATCCATTCCATTTATTTTGCTGGGTGACTTATGTTAAACGCATGTTGTAAATCAGCCCACAACTGTTTATTACTATCAGCATTCATTCATTCATTCATTCATTCAGTATTAGGTCTATGGGGACAGGCAGAAGAAGATGCTCGGTCCCTCCTCCATTAGGCTGGTCTCATAGTGGCATGGAATTCTTTAGGAGAAGTTCCCATGTTGCACTGTGTGTGTTTTCACATTATATACACACATGTTCCAATGTCTGTACAAATGTTTGTATCTGTATCCTTGATGTGTATCCAGGTACAGGAAATCTTTTAAATCCACAGTACAGATCAAGTGGCAGCTGTACCTGCAGAGAATGAACACAGCTTGGTTGTGTATGTAGATGTTGTCACCTGGAGTGACCAGAGTGGTGCTTAAATGTATGTACGTATGTCTGCGCAGGAGATGTTTAAAGGATTTGGTGAGTCTGAATTCCTAAGTGGTTTCTCTCAGTGTGCATCTCATAGATTAACCTATGGATCAGATGTGGGTCTACACTGGAAAATAAACTCCTACTCAGTTCTGTAATGAGGTAAATGTAACCTTTACTGATTATTTGTTTGGCCTAGTGGGTGAGGAAACCCAGAGGAAGGGCGTTACTTGCTGAATTTAAAGATAGCTGGAGCAGGAGAGGAGCTGCAGTTGCCAGGGCTAAAGAGCAGGGACTCAGTGGTATTTTCAGTTGTGTATTAAGTAAGGAACAAAAGGGTAAATTCACTGTAGTGTAATTTCTAAGCATTTGCTTCTATTTTTTTTTAATTTTTATTTAAGATTTGCTTCCAAAGGTTGCAATACAACTAGCACTCCAGGCAGAAGAGTCCTGCAATCTAGTCCTGCACTGGCACCTTGTTGAATGCATGGAGTGTTTAGAACAGTGCATTTGGGTCTAATTTAATCTATAATTTGTTGTACTGTTTTTAATGAGAGCCAGTATGGTGTAGTGGTTTGATTATGATCCTGGAAATCAGGGTTCAGTACCCTGCTGCAGCCATGGAAGGGTGACCTTGGGCACGTCACACACTCTCAGCCCCCAAAAACTCCCTGATAGGCTTTCCTAGGGTCTCTGTAAGTCTGAAATGACTTGAAGGCACTTAACAACAACAACAACTGTTGTTAAAAATATATTGGAACCTAAATTGTGATTGTGTTTGCAATATTGTATTGCAGTTGGCCCCATAGAATACATGAAGAGATGTGTAAGGACAGTGTTATTTAAAGAGAGTGTCAAGAAAAGAAAAGGCATTCTTCTTTCCTATGATGCTGCAGGTTGAAAGGGTCATATGATAGTACACCTTGGGAGTTGGCATCACCTACCCAGTACTCAGGTGAAATCCAGTACATACAAAGTAACATTAATAACAATCAGCTCTGTTTGCTTGTTCTCCAAAGAATTAATAGAGCAGGTTATATAATCAAGAACAAAAAAACATGTGATGTAATGGATATAGTTGATAAAGCTGTTCACCAGCTGGCCATTGACCAAAGAAAAAGCAGCTGCGAGCCTCGTTCTGGAATAAACTTCTGATCTCGATCAGGCCCACTTGCCAGTTTCCTTCTGAGGCTTTTTGTCCCCAAAGACACATATCTTCCAACATTTCACATTTTGGGGAAGGCAACATCAAAATTTTGGCCCTTTTCGCACCTTACCATCTTCCAGTGTTGGGGTACAGGGATGGCACAAGCAGCCTCCGGTGAGAGGCTCTTGCATCTGGGATTCTTCGGCTCTGCATGAGCTGCCTGCTGGCGTGAAAGCCCCGCCTCTTCCTTCTGCAGCACAGCCTGGGAGTTTCCCAGGCTACACTCGGACAGGAAGCTCGACCGGCGTGGCTCCGGAGGCTCCGCACGCCAGGTAAGTATGCACGGGACCCGGGACCAATGCACGATTGCTCACCATTTTCAGCTTCTAGCCAAAAATGAAAAGGTGTGTGATCGGTGCCTGCCGGCCCTTGGAGCATCACGTGATTGTGAGTGTGTTGTGCGGATTGCTCCTCACAATCATGCGACGCTCCAGGCCCTCTTTCGCATGGAAAATGACGTGCAAAAAGGGCCACGGTCAAGATGGGAAGGAAGAACAGATAAACTAGAAGAGGCTGCAGAAGTTTGGTTTTACCAGAGTCTACAGGGAAGGGCAACATCCTGTCCCTTCCTCTCCTCTCTACACCCTGCTGAATTAATTGAGCAGAAACTACTTTTGCATTTCAAACTCAGTTTGAAACAAAGCTGAAGAAAGGTGAGGATAAAGGGGGAAGGTGGGAAGAGAGAGAGAGAGAAATTAGGACATTTTAAAAGCAGCTTAAAAAGTGGGATGATAGAGGATTAATTAGGACTGTACCTAATAAATTGTGACTGTTGGAGGATATGTAGGAAGAACAGTTGAAATACCTAGATTTGGGGCCCAAATAGAAAGACCACTGTCAAGATATACAGGGCTAGTTGCACATTTTTGCGCTGAAAGTAAGAGCTTCAGTGTCTTAATAACCACACTGAGAATCAGAATTTCAACAAGGAAAAAAACCCCTTCATCACTACATGTCTATGCAGCAAGCATAAGGAAAAACGAGAATCTGTAAAAAAAAGGAAGACATGTTGAATTTCCACCCTACAATGTACCTGTTAAACCCATGGAGGAAATACAAATAAAAGAAAAAGAATCCCTAAAGAAACAGTCAGTCTCAGATGGCCTCTATGAGTTTTCTTCTTTTTCCTAATTAAGTGCCACAATGATTTCTCATCACATTGATTGACATATCCTATAATTTTTTGATCCATTTGCTATTTTCACCTGGGAATGGAGTTTTCCATCCCTCCAGACATAGGAAAAACAATCCCTCTTGAAATAGTCATGTGTAAACCAATTAGGGGCACCACAAATTTTCTTACCTTCAGTTCCCTTGAGTTTCTAATGCACTGGAATCGAGGAGAGAGAGAGATGCTGCTGCTGTATCTCTTCCTCTGAATTTATTCACTTTTATGGCTTCCCTTTATAATAGGGACCAAGTGCCAGTTCCAGGAACTCTCCTAAGGGGATCAGAAGGGTTTTTTGTTTTTGTTTTTATCTTTTCACTAGGATAGATTTAAATTAAAATGGGGTGTGGAGATAACAACCAACTTGGGATTCAAGATTCCTGGACCAGCTTTCTGTGATGAGGTTGTGGACATGCCTTTAGTTATGAAATATTTGGCAATTGGAACACTGGTGGTGATTAATAGGAACAAATGGCTTGATAGTCACAGCATTTCCCAAAAAACAAGCATCACCTGCTCACAATTGACACCCACCATGTTTAGCCCTTGAAATGACTGTTGCAGCTGAGATAAATTATTTATTTGGTGTTAGGGCTGTGAAACAGATAGCAAATCTGGTCACAAGCCCTCCCCCTTTCACCAGATGGCTACTAGAAACAGCACAGTATAGTTGTGAAGATTCAGCTGAATCATGGTCTCCTGTTCCAAAATGAGTAGAAGAGGAACCTTGTGAAGTCCTTGCCAACATAAGTAAACATGTGTGGAGGCCAAATTTCATGTCTTCATGTAAAGGAAGGTTTAGAATTCCCCTGGACAATGTCCAGATTAGAAGCACAAAGTCTGTGTTGGTCATTACAGGCCTAAATGCCAAAATGTCATCATCATTGTTTGTAAGAAGAAGAGTGGAACCAGATGGCGCCCTGAGGGAATGGGGTAACTAAGAAATATTCATTTTCCTTTAACATAACAAAACAATTGAGAAGAATCATGGAAATGAAAGGAAAATGCAAGTAAAGAGGAATAAATGAAAGTAGAGGGAACAGGAAGAACCAGTGAGGTGTAGTGGTTTGAAAGTTGGACTGTGACTATCCAGTAGCATTATTTCTCACTTCTAATGTCTGCTTGTTTTCCTGCTGTCCTTCTGCTGTAACTTCAAAGATCTCTTCTTTGCTTTGCTTACCTAAAGTATCCTAAGATCTGGAACTAGTTGACCATACTTATCTGTTGACAAACTGCAGTTTGGTAGTAGCCAGAGTGGTATAGTGGTTTGAGCATTGGACTATGACCCTGGAGACCAGGGTTCGATTCCTTGCTCAGCCATGGAAATTCACTGAGTGACCTTGGGTACATCACACACTGTCAGCCCCAGAGAACCCCGTGACAGATTTGTCTTAGGGTCACCATAAGTCAGAATTGACTTGAAAGCACACAGACAACAATGGAGTGAACAAAGATGTTTCCTAAAGATGAATCCTCAGCATATGTTATCTCTGATTGTGTGTTTCAGATTCAGACAAACCCAAACCAAGTTGGCCTTATTTGAACAGATTTTGGAGATGTCCAGATCAAAGTGAGTCTTCCCCAAAGTGAATCAGATCCTAATGGAGACAGAGCACCCCAAAATTGCAGAAGGAGTGAGAAATCTGCAGTCCTTTCCTGCTGTCTTCCTTCTGTATGATTCCCTTCCACGTCTTAATTTTTCTGCTTCTCTTTAGCCAGTTATAACTTGCCCTCATTGTAACTCTTCCTTTTTCCTTTCTTTGCTGGATCCTACCAAACCAGTTGCTGGCTAGGATATAACTCCACTGCTCTGATATGGTTTAATTGGCAAGATATATTAATTGGCAGATATGTTTAATTGGCATAAAATAGAAATCATATACAATGGCTAGACAGGCGCCATGTGAAAGTGATTCTGGCTGGAAATAGGTCAGAGACACTGGTAGAAAGTCATTAACACCTCACACCTCCAGGGAAGATTTTTGGGTATAAAGGGACCCTGATTTTGGGTGCTCCTTACAGCACTTCAGTTCCAGAGATCCTTCTTGTCTCAGGCATCAGTCCAAGCCACATCACCATTTCTCTGCTTATCTCTGGATGGTAAATATAACCCAAGTCCCTTTCTATTCCTCTAATCTTCCTCCATTTTCTTTCAAGTTAGCCTTGTGTGATTGCATTTGTGTGTGTGTATGCCTGTATATTTTCCCCCAATAAAACACATGCAAATTGCACTATAAGTTTTCTGACGGGTCTCTTTTGCAGTGACCTGGTAAACAAAGGTGAAAAGGTCCTGAAGTTACCCCTCCTCTTGCAATATTTTTAACTTGAGCTAATTAATTCCACATTTTTATATTTTAATTGTGGGTTCTGATATAGGACCTCATGGAGTACCATGCTTTTGGGGTAACAATGATCATGGTTCGTTCTCCACAGAACCCCTGAACACAGCCAGGGAAAGAAGAAGTGAAGTCATGTAGCTTGCTAACTAGATAGGACACAATCATCCCTGGTGGACTGGATACTTTCTGGTGTTTTCTTGTTTACGTGTTTACTTCTTTCATCTCATGGTCATCCTATTTTGCTTGTAAAAAAATAAATAAGAAGAATGACTGTTGGGAATGTCTTTCCAAAACCATATAGACCAAAATTCTCACCCATCTTTACTTAGATCTAAGGGTCTTTCTGCACTACACTGTTATAGTGCTATCATTCCACTTTCAACATCCTGTGGAATTCTGAGTTTTGTAGCTTACTGAGGCCAAAGAGCTCTCTGGATGAAAATTCTAAATGCCTCTTCCTAAACTGCACAACCCAGGATCCCACAGGATATTGAAAGTGGAATAATGGCACTATAGAAGTGTAGTGTGGAAAGGTCCTAAGTTAAACACTGTACTCTACTCCAGGTAGAAAATACTAGATCATATTGTCTCCTCACGTTCTTACTCACATTGCTGTCCAACTTCCCATACCTAGTTCCTTCACAGATTCACAGAATGAAAAGCACACATGCCAGTGGGTAGCTGGGAAGGGGTAGGAAGAGGCTGCTTCAAAGACTGTTTTTGAGCGCCCTTGAGGGAATTTGTATGCCTTCATTTTTGGAAGTGCAAATTCCCTCCAATATGCTGCAAGATGTACCCCCTCCTGTCCTTATTTTTAGAACAAACTTCCCATATTTATGTTATCTCAGTGATACTTATATCTGTGCATTGCTATAATTAACATCAGTATGGTGTATGATTTTTTTTTTTAAATTCTTATCCTCCATAGTTTTGCATTTCTTAAATAAGAGTACTCAGCATCCATCAACTCTGAAATCTAGTTTATAGTTGTTGTCTATAATCTGCATGGTGGAGGGAGGGATGTAATCCCACATTGTTGTTGCATAATAAAGTAAAGGGTGTGGAGTGAGACTAGAGCTGAGGCAGAAAAAAGTTGTGTCCCAACATCTTTCATGAAAAATACATCTTCTAATGTTTTATTTCACTAGTTCTTAATCTGGGGTGTAGGGCTCCCTGGAGGTTCATGGATCCCTCACAAGGGGTCCACAAAGCCCTACTGCTGGACACCAATAGCAGTGGCAGCAATAGGGATGCAGCAGCAGGATGTGTGTGGATGCCAGGGGAGTAGTTTCAGCAATGGAGCAGCTTCAGCACTTGCACACACGCCCCCCACTGCTCATCCTTAACAAAAGGGACATGACAGCAGGTGGTGTGTGTGTGTGTGTGTGCACGTGTGCGCACATACATGCCCAAACTATGATTCTGGAGACCAGGATTTGAATTCCCATTCAGCCATAGCAACCCACTGGGTGACCTCAGGCAAGTCACATCCTCTCAGCCTCAGAGAAAAGCAAAAGCAACAAATCTTGCCAAGAAAACCACCATGATAGGTGCATCGTAAGTCAGTTTTCAAAAGGGAGAGACATGATGGCTAGGAAGAACCTCCTCTAGTAGCACTTTATTGCTGTGTGCCTTTAAGTCACTTCAGCATTATGGCAATCCTAAGGTAAACCTATCACAGGTTTTTTGGGGAGCAAGATTTGTTCAGATGGGGCTTGTTTTTGTCTTCCCATGAGGCTGAGAGAATGTGAGTTAGCCAAGGTACCCAGTGTCTTTGAACCCTGGTTTCCAGAAGCCCTTCATAAATAATAAATAATTATTTGAATACTTAAATCTAAATTTAAATATTTAAATCTTGAGTTAATTCATTGGGGTCCCCAGCAACAAATTATATTTACAGGGGTCCCTGTTAAAGAAATTGTTAAGAACCACTGCCTTTTTTCATAGATTCTGGATTTGACAAGAAGATGAGGTGTGTCAATGGGTGTCTGTGCCTTTTAAAAAATATCTCAGACATTTCCCCATTAAACCAGAAATGAGTTGAATGTAGGAAGGGTTCAGGAAAAATTGACATTTGTTTAAATGCAACTTGTTCAGCTGCCACAGAATGAATCTTCATCAGAGGATGTCCTGGAGCTCACAGAGCCAAACATGACAGAAACAATCTGTGTCATGGGGTCTTGAGATACATCAGAGAGACCAGGAGCCCACAGGGGACGGCAGTTAGATCTTTCCATCAGGATATGGACAACTTCATCATCTCTGATTCAGAGGGAGTTGCTGAGTGATGTCACCTTCTGGCAGTATAGAGTGCGGGCATCTAAAAGGGCAGGGTTGACAACCCGCCAGATGTAGAAATGCCTGCCCCAGGCAATACTTATTGTGAGTAAAGGGTTATTTATGACTAGGACTACCCTCAAAAGTGATACTCATGGCTTGCAGCTATGCTCTGTGTGAGGCCGTGAATTTTGAAGATTAAAAGTTTGAAGTTCTAGAAAGAGAGTGCTGATATAAAGTCCCTTTCTTCAGGATGCTGTTGTCCTGACGTGGGGATGGGAGAGAAATGGGACCACAACGATGCTTCTGCATGACATGATCACAGTACCGTCCTCCTGTTGCCAGGCAGTGCAATCGTGGATTAAATTATTGACGGGTTTTCCTCATCAATGACCTGCAAATTGCATGACCGTTCCACACTTATCTGGCCTGAAGAAGCCCCAGAAGCACAATGGAGGCACTTCCTGCCCCAACACTGCCTGGGTAAGTGCCAGGCTGTGCTGTGGAAGGAAGAGGCATGTCCCTTGTGCTTCCTTTGGCAGGAAGCTGGTCCAGTGCAGAGGGGAGTGCTCCTGTTGTGCTACCTTCCTAGAAGAGCCACTACCAGGATCATCACCAGAGCACAATGAGACAAGGTAGGGTGTAGAAAGGGCCAATGTCATTGCATGTTGTCTGGAGTGAGAAGAAAGCAGAGGATTTGGGATTGTCTTCAGATTTTACTTCTCATACAAATTCTATCTCTGGATCATATAACTGGTTTTTGCCCTGCTGCCTGAAGTGGTGGGAATCTTTTCAGAAGTTTCAATGGGGAATAGTTGTATGAGAATGAAAGACCAAGGCAAAAGACAGGCCACCCTGGAGCACTAGCAAAGTTCACCAAAGTGCAGACAAGGCCTTTCTCTCTCTTCACCCATTAAATAAGTGGCTGAGCCATGATCTCTGAGATAATGAGCAGAAAGGAATATCTTGTAGAAGAAGAGAGGACTGCAGCAGAGCTGAGAGATCACAAATAAATGGCTGGGTAAGAACGTTATACTGACTGAAATCCTGGAGCTATTTCATACTACACAGTTATAATACTATGTCCCCACTTTAACTGCCATGGTAACATCCTGTGGAATCCTGGGATTTGCCGTCTAGGAAGGAGTACTGAGAATTCTCAGCCAGGGAGCTGTAGTGCCTCACCAAACTACTTATCCCAAGATTCTATGGGATACAGCTCATGGCAGCTCATGTTGGAATCATAGTGCTATAATTGTGTAATGTAGGGAGGTAGTATAAGGACAAGATGTGCAGAGGAAAGTGAGATGGGGAGCAATTCTGGAGCTCACAATTCTGCATGTCTCAGGTCATTTGCGCACTAGCCTGTTATAGTGCTATTGTTCCACTTTCAACATCCTACAGAATCCTGGGGTTTGCAGTTTAGGAAGGGGCCGCAAATGGTCCCTCCCTAAACTACAAACCCCAGAATTCCATAGGATGTTGAAAGTAGAATAATAGCACTATGACAGGCTAGTGTGGAAATGACCCCAGTGTATCATAGTAGTTCTGCATGCAGAACTACGCAAAAATGAACCATTTGCCATCCCTGCAGATTTACTATAGAACTGTCGAAGCCTTCTGCATCCATTCTATGCCTGGTTTTTTGTGTGTGTGTGTGGATTGCAGAAGCATCTTGTTATGTTTCTGTAGTCAGACATGAAGCAGTTACATCATTGACTGAGGTCCACTGGGATTCTCCTGAGGTCTCAGTCACTGATGTAATCACATTGAAGCTGTCTATGGGACCATAGCCAGAAACTTCTATGATTCTCGTCATACTCTGTTCCAAGCATGGTGTCATGGGAGGGGAGGTTCAGTCACTCTATGGGAGGTTGAGGGATGAAGGGATTGCCAGCTGCTGCAGCAAGCGAACAGTGATATATGCAGGAATAAGGTTAACTTGTGTATAACACTAACAGAATGCCAGCCTTTGAGTGTCATCTCATGGCCATGCTCCTAGCCTCATGGCAGCCACCATCCTTAAGGGAATGTGGGGCTCAATGTGTAGGTGCATGTGGGGAGCTACACTCTCACAGCCTTGGTCATTATGAGAGTTTGTTCAGACAGGTTTTGTGGCATGTTTATCCATGTGGTTTATTTCCTAGTCCCTGATCCTATCTTTTTGATTCCCCCATTTCCATTTTGTTGCCTAGAGCAGAGCTTTCCAAACTGTGTGTCATGACACATTACTGTGTCAGATGCAGTGTTGGTGTGTTGTGAGAATGTAACGGTGGATGGGCTGTCTCCCTTACCACCTCCGCTCCTGGCCAAGGAAGACTCCAGCAAGGCCGGCAGTGGGCCAGGCCTGGGTTGAGGGGCTGCATCTCTTGCTGCCGCCACCCTGGGCCAAGGAGGATGCCGGCAGGGGCAGCAGCAGTGGTGGGCCAGGCTCAGGTGGAGGGGCTGCCTCCACTTACTGAATTACTTACTCAATTACTGTGTTGCAAAATGATGCATGTCTAAAAAGTGTGTCACCAACATGAAAAGTTTGGAAAGCTCTGGCCTAGAGCCACCTCAATGAGATTTTCATACTCTTTACTGCCAAACCTATGAAAAGATGGAAAGTCTGTCACTCCATTTGTAACCAAAAATTATGGCTATCTTTCTGAAATTATTGAAAGTTTAATCAGGGGTTCAAACACAGATTTGTTTTTGTTTTTTAACTTGAGCAATTCCAGCCCTTTCGATAGATATGCAGTTCTTTCATTTTCTTTTTCTCCCACTTAGATTTTTTTTAAACCTACAAAGAGCATGATCAAAATGGCAAATGCTGGAAAATTATTTTAAACAAAGGAGCACACTAACAAAAACCCACAAATGAAATTCTCATCCATCCCTTCCTGAATCTAAGTCCAATACTCATGCCTGCTACCAGATCAGGGGTGGGAATTGTACAGCATCCAGCTGTTGTTAGAATGCAACTCCAGCAGCCCTAGTTAGCATCTGCTATATGAAAATCAAAGTTTGTCTGTGAGCTTATTTGTTTGTCTGCATCAGGCAGGCGAAGACCTCATACCGATTGGCTGAGTGAGGCGAGAAGACCTCATATGGTTGTCTGGCTGTGAAGATTCCATGGAATCTTGGGGTTGGCAGTTCAGGGAGAGGCCTTTAGAATTCTCAGCCAGGGAGCTTAGACCAGTTGCTATGTGTCAAGGTTATACGCCAGGAGGCATGGTTTCCTCTAAGCGGACAGCAGAGAAAGAGGTGATGTGGCAAAACAAGCAGGTGCAAGGTTATCAGGATTGTTTTGACTAGAACTTGTGTACTGGGGAAGGCCACACACCAGACCGCTGATTGGCTCACTCCACTTGTTCAGGGTGACAGAGAGACTTAAAAAGGCCGATGTTTGCCTCCACCAGCTGTCAGTTAGGATTGCCTAGTTGGACCTGTCATGCTGCTGCTAGTTTACGCCTTGTAAGGGGACATGCTGCCTGTTTATCTTCTGTTATTTTTGCTTGCTTAATTGCTTCTGGAATGTTTTTGCCAAAAGCCTTTATCTTAGTGTGCAGCAATAAATCTGCCTCTAAGCCTAATTTAATGAGACTCTGGATTTTTTTCTGCTTCACTGGAAACCTCTGCTGCTTCACTGTTTGAACTCTGCACATGCTCAGAGGAGCCAGTTCCTGCTAACCCTGACACTATGGAGATGAGGCCAAGCGGTGAGAAGGAGGCCAGTGTACTCCCTCAGGAACTCAAACACTGTGTGTTGATAACTCTAAATACAGATTGGATTGGGGAATATGTGGGAAAGCTGCACATACTGGACACACAGGGTCTGAAATCTGTGTATTTCGACCGCATCTAAATCCTAAGATAAGGTAAGGTAATTCCTAACACGTTTCTAACGAGAGTTACCTATGAGAAAAGAAAATCCCAGGCAATGCCAGGTAAATACGCTAGTAACCAATAGAAATGAGTGATGGAAGTAGCAGCTCAGCATCATACAAAGGGCCATTCCTAACTCCTGTCCTAAATAATATTGGGTGGCATCCTGTTAATGACATACATGCAAGTGGTTGCAGCTATGCATACATGTCTTTTTTGGACAAGGAACAGGGAGCTATTCTCTAGCATGCTGTACTCTGTCCAAAACCTCATCTGCTGGTTACTGTCAAGCACCAGGAAGGGTTGTGGATGCTTACTAGTGGGGACATGGGCAATTTAGACAATGAACATGCAGCTAGTCTGGGCTCCAAGGGGAAGGAAAAGGAAAGTGTATGCCATCTGTGAATGCACCCCTTACAAACTGAGACCAGCTGCTGCTTCATCATCTGAATTGTGTTTTCCCTCCCTTCCCACCTTACCAGTTAACAACAGCAGCAGCAGCAGCAGCAGTGTGGGTTTCTCTCAGTGTATGACCATGTATGAAGGGCACAGAACTGTGAAGGCAGATTTTTAATCACATCCTATTTTGGCCATCGTCTGCTGTTACTGGAGTGTAGCCATTGCAACCTTCCATGAAATAGTTACAGCGCTGAAATCATTCAGACTAAATGATGTCACTCTGGAACAGTTTTCCAAAATGATTTTATTGATACTTGAGAAAAAGGAGCATTATTTGATTTGGAAATCAGTGTGTATTTGATAGGAAACTAAGCTGCACGAAATGCAACATCAGGAAACTCTTCTATTCTGAAGTTTTACCCCAGAGCTTAAATATGTAGTTGCGAAGAGCATGGGGAAATAACCACAGTGATTCAGGTGGCTTTTAGGTTTCACTGGAAGAAAAGAAAATAGGAAAAAAGTGTTAAGAGATTGTTCAAGTATCTCTGAGTATTATCCAAATACTTTGTCAGATTATGATGCAATGTTTTAGGAAACTTAATTAATGATAAAGTTTATAAGCATTTTTTCGCTCTGTACGCATTCATTATTTCTTTGGCTTTACAAGGCTACAACCTACTCCCAAATACTGCTATCTTCTGTCAGTTTGGAGCAATTGTGAACCAGTTTGCTGTAGTGCTTTGAATGTTGGACTATGACTCTGGAGATGAGGGTTGGAATCCCTGCTCAACCATGGGTGACCATGGGCAAGTCACATTCTCTCAGCCTCAGCAGAAGGCAAACCACCTATGGACAAATCTCGCCAAGAAACCCTTTGATAAGTTCACTTTAGGGACACCACAAGTCAGAAATGACTTCAAGGCACACAACAACAACAGAAAAATCCTTTTTTCTCCTGCACTTTGAAAAATATTTGAAAAATGACAAAGACCACCCTCTTGAACCACTCACCAGCCAGAGAAGTCTATGGCCTTCCAGGCATCAACAACCTCAGCAATGTTTCCTGCAGTCTCCCCATTGGGCAGAATCAAGTCATCAGCACCAATTCCATTGAAGTTTCCACAGGAGGCACACAGTTTTCCTCTCAGGCTATCACTTACTTCCACCTTTACTTCCCCACAGGGTCTGAGGAGAACTTTGACTTCAGAAGCCAAATCAATCACAACCCCATCTTTAGAAATGCTTATAGAAACATTTTCAGATGCTGTTGCTGGGAGTGATACTCGATGTCCATTGACCTGAAATATAGAAATATAAAGATCAAGGTGCTGAATGAGGGTTTTATAAAGGCAAAAAGATGCTAAAGTCCGAAAAGGAAGACACACAGAGGTTCTGTCTCTTCAATAAGACTAAAAAGCAACTTTGTTTTCAGGTAAGCACTTTGTACTTGAATTTTGCAAGGCCAACAGTTTGTCCATTGCAAAGATGTTCTTTATGCAACCAAAGGAGTGACTGTATACAGAGACAAGTGATGTCCAATATAAAAATATAATAGACTACACAATCAGAAGCAGAAGATGGAGAAGCTCCATTCTCTCTGCAAAAACAGGACTAAGGAACAGATCGTTACACAGACCATGAAATGCTAATATCAAAAATGAGAGTAAAGCTAAAGAAGAACACTAAAACAACCATCGTGCCAAAAGACAACCTGAAGACTGTCTCCATAGAATCCTCTGTAGAATTTAAAAAATAATTTGCACTATTTAGCCTAATGTTCGGGAGCCAGAAAAACTCTGGGCTGAAGTCAGAGACATTGTCTACAAATGCAAATGTAAAAAGACACTATCTGTAGCCAAAAAGAAAGAGAAGCCTCAGTGGATGACAGATGAAATTCTTGCTTGCTTGCTTTACATGATTGCAAGGTCTGGGAGTCTGCACATTTTGGACTGCAAATGTGCTCTAGTCTATGTATAAGTGCATAAGTCCATATGTCTAAGTTCATTAAGTCCTCAAGATAATGGGAACAGAACTAAGTTTTACCACTTCCTTGTTACATATTGAACCATTCCACCAATTTTTCTACTTCATCTCATCCTGTCTCAGGCACTTACCCATGCTTCATTGCTGCTTTTCACTGTGATAAACACCCCTTTGAAAAAGACATGTATTGTTGACACGGCTGCCACATCCCATTTCTGACATACTTGGATCTCGGCTATAATCCTGAACCAAAAGGAGTCATTTTGATTACAAAGAGAAGTCAGTTCATAAATTCCCTCAGAGAGGATATGTCCAGAGGTACCATCAAATGAAGTCAGGTGTGTGCCAGGTTTGAGCACACACTCTCCTGTTGGTCCTTTGCAACCACGCACACCATTAACGAGGGAACATCTGTCTCCTTCCTTACAGCTAGTTTCCTCACAGACTAAGCGGCCTGAGGGGTGACAGGTGCAGTTCTTCAAGCAGCCTTCTAAGATTATACTTTCTCCAGCCTGTAAAATCAGAAAAAGGAGTCTACATTAAAAATGAAAATATAAATGCTTGTGAAATAAAGATAATTTCACAAACAAATTTTGCAATGTGAAATGGAAGAGCAAAAACCTATGCATGTAGGTGCAGAACAGCATGTTTTTACTCTTAAGTGTTAAGCTGTTCAACAGTTGTTACTGAGTGCCTTCAAGTCATTTCTGACTCATGATTACTGTAAAACTAACCTATCATGGAAATTTTTGAGATTGAGAATGTGTGACACACCCAAGGTCACCTAGTGGGTTTCCATGGCCAAGAGAGGAATCAAACCCCAATCTCCAGGGTCACAGTCCAACAGTCAAACCTCTACACAATGCTGGCTCTCTATTCCATAGTGCCCAGAATGAATATATTGTAAAAATAGGGTTGTGAAAACAATTCTTTAAAGAGATGATTTACCTCCTGTTCATTTTGGAATGCAATGAATCGTTTTAGCAATTTTCTTCCTGCTCTGAGATTTCTTTGAAGACTGTACAATTTTCTAAGGCTATTCACAGTTTGGGCTTATTGCTACACAAAACTTGCATGTGGTTGTTTCCAGAAGAAAACAGCATTTCTGCACAGAAAAAAAAATAGTATCTCTGCATAGAAAATGCTGCTTTCACTACAAAAACAAAACAAAAACAAAAAACTGCAGCTGAGATGTAGAATAAGTCCCCAAGTACAGCATTATCTGTGTAGAAAACAATATTTCTCTGCAGAAACATTATTTTCTCTGCAGAAAATGCTATTTTCTGTACAAAACAGCCATGTGCACATTTGGCTTAGAGTAAGTCCTGGATGGTGAAGGTTCTCGTCAGTGCAGGATTCTTCTCATCAGAGTTTCTCGACACTCAAAAAACATGGTTTTTGATTATTTTTTTGAATATTTTTGCAATATTCTTTCCTTCCCCACCAACCATGCTTCTCTGGTGATGGTAGTGCTAGAGATTGTCTCATTCAAGGCTAAAAAGAAGGATCTTTTATGTTTCTAGGCATTCAAGGTCTCAACATTGTCAAAAGCATGACAGGATCTTGAGACAGCCATTAACCGCACCTCTTCCAGACTGGCCCCACTAATAGTAGCAGTAATCTAATAGTAATCTGGGATGGCCAGGGACTGGGAGGGGCCCAGTGTGGGTAGGTCATGAAAAAATCCAATCAAGAATACACCAAATTCTTCCTCCACTTTGGACAACAAAATAAGGCCCAGATTTCCCCAGTGCAGTAGAGAGCCTAAGACACAGTCCAGACTGGCATTGATACTAATTCCTATGTGTTCAATATGTTTGAGGGGAGAATCCATTTCATAAGAAGGCATGGAAAGAAGTGCCTTTTAAGAGTAATTATCTACTTGCTTGCAAACCAGCAATGAAAAGTACATAATGCTTCTAATATCTAGAATACAAATCTATGTGGTTGTTGAGCTTAGGTGACACTGCCATTATATTTACATGAGGTTTTGTTCTGTGAGCAGTCATAAGTCACTGACTGTAGTAACAATTACTTGTGGTTTATATGAGGTTAAGCTTAAGGATTCTGCTTTGCAGGCAAGACACAAGGCTCTCTGATGACTTAAAGAAGCCTGTTGGCTACTTAGAAACATGAGTGACACCATCTTTGGAAGACTCCCATTACATCAAGTGAAGCAGCACACACAGAGGCCCACTAAGACCTCAGGAAGGAAAGTAGCTTTCTCATAGAGCAGAGGTTGGCAACTTGTGACTTTCCAGATGCTTTTGGACTGCACATCCCATCAGCCTTCACTCTATGTTGGCTTGGACTGAAGGATGTTGTAATCTCATAACAATATTGGGGGTGTCCCAAATTGCTGTTCTTTTTCTCAAAAACCTCAAGGAAAATTATATGCACACATGAGTGGATAATAACGATGATTGTTTCACTTACCTTGATGTAGCGCCCCTCATGTACACAGCCACAGCTCTCCATTGGCACGCATCTATCCCCATCAAACACATAGTCACTATCACATTGGCACCCTTCAAAGCATTTTTTGGTGCATTGTCCTGGAGAGGACAAGCTGGTGCAGGTGAAATCACAGGTCCTTGTACACAATTCATAATGGCTGTTGGATGGGCAGGTGAAAGCTGAACAGAGAGAAGAGAAAACAAGTGGTAAGAGGACACAGAAACAGGCCAGCCCATATTGGGTATCAGTCCACATTCCTGGAAAACTACTACATCCAACTTCTATTGAGAGCTGAGACAGACCTGCTGTCCATTGAATCTAGAGTTAGCAGAAGCATGATTTGGTAATATCGGTCCAAACTGAATGAGTTGGATGACATAAGATTCCCCAAAATGTGCTGGTATGAACAATTGAGAATGGAGGGTTGGTCTAAAACATGCCAGCACAGAATGACTATTAATATTCCATTTTGGTTAAATGAGTAGTTATTTCAGGATATCAGCCCAACTCGAATAAGCAAATTGAAAAATTTCATCTATGCCTAAATAGGGAGGTCATAAATAATAACTACACTTCCTGGTGGCTTGCCACCCTTAAAAAAAGACCATTGGCTTTCCATCTAGCTTTGTGATTTTTCTCATCCCCCTTTGAGGAAAGCTTTCACAAAACTGAGATTTCAGCAGATGCCAACTGCTTTCCTCCGCAACCTTGCAACTGACAGACTGTGTATTTGCAAGTAATGGCTGCATAGAATACTTAGTGTTTTACCACTATGTACTGGCCCTAAAGAAAGTTTGTAATAACAGTTTGAATCACACTGTAGCAGTCAAGTCAGAATAGTAATTTTTTTTTTCTCTGAGGAGAGGGAGCATAATTCTTACTGTGTTGCATTGTTGCATTGTTTTCCATCACAGCAGAGGAGATCAGAAAACACTGAGTCAATTGGTATCTGACAGCAAGAAAGTGTGATGCTTTGGAAAGTTTAATATGGGAAATCTCAAGAAGTTTCTTTAGAAGTTTTAAATTGCTCTTAACCTTTTGTTTGTTCTTAAACTTTCTATACAATTCATATTAGAATTTATACACTATCATATACCATAATATATCATTTGCCTATGTTAATAGGTACTTTGCTATATTGTATTTTGCTATGCACATTTGCAATGGCCTATGGGTATAAGCAACAAAATTCTGGGCACCCAGGTTCAGCATACATAGAATAGGGACAGAATGAAAAAAAAGAAATGCTCTAAAAAAAGTTGTTGCTGTTGTTGTTGTTGTGTACCTTTAAGCCATTTTTTTACTTATGGCAATCCTAAGGTGAACTATCATGGAGTTTTCTGGGGCTGAGTGTATGTGCTGTGCCCAAGGTCACTCGGTGGGCTTTCATGGCTTCGTGGGGAATCTCACCCTGGTCATAGGACATAGTCCAAAACTCAAACCATTACCCCATGCTGGTTCTTTATTCCAGTAAAATACCTGCTCTGTTTTTACAGCTTGTGAAAGCCAGAAAGAGAAGGAATGAAAGAGAATGCTGAAAGGATTAAGGGTGTTAGGATCATACCATCCACAACTGCTCTTTCAACTAAGTCGATTCTTTTATTATAACAAACTTAAATTATTTTATTTATAGTCTCTAATTACTTTGAGAGCAAACCTGTCAGCATTTTGTACCATATAAAGCACAATATAGTACATGCCATGCAATTTCATTTCCACAGAAGTAATTATTTATTTCTTGAAATCATTCAAGTGAGATATTGTAAACTAGATATTTCATTTTTTTTTTTGGCATGTTTTCTTTGTCCAGTTTTGCTCTCCCTTCCTAGGAACAACAACTTGGCTAGAGAAGATGATTAAGTAGGACAGGAATATACAGAACATACAGCTAACAGGGAAGATGTGAAAATATTTGTAAAACTTACTTGCTATGCCACCTGACATGCAAGCAGGCAAAGTTTAGCTCTGGTATTGTATGTAACCTCTGAAAGCTGCTCTTGTAAACCTGCACCTCTACAGACTCCCCAGGCTGCTTTTTACTGGCCAAAAGAAAAAAAGGCTATCCTGGACATCTCAAGGAATAGCAGTTTGTCTTTTACATATTTTGAACTGCCTCCCGTACTTTTCAACATACTAAAAAGGAAAGGGGGTTATGGGAGGAATCTAATGGCAGTTATGAAATCAGATGTGTGAGCTTCCCTGGATTTCAGCCCACCTTTTCAGATCCTTTGATACTGTATTTCATCAGTGCTTCTGTCAAAGTTAACTGAAATTTGAGAAAGTTCATGCTAAAATAAACCAGCAAGTCTCAAAGATGCTACTAAATTATTCCACTCCTTTTCTCTTATATGGTGAAATAGACAAACACTGCTACATCATTGAAAACTAACATTAAAAACAGAATTGGACTTCCAGATTGTTATTTTTTGCTTGTTTACCCCTCCTCCCCACTTTACCCCTTCCAGAGATGTAGCTAGGATGGGACAAATAGGGTACGTGCCCCAGGCACAAATGCCGGGGGGTGCAAAAAAAGCTGTGTGATCTATGTATTGGCTAAGATCTGATGGAAGTCCTACCTCTGGTACCAGTAGAAGAAAGTCTGGGGTTTTTTGACAAGGAATAAGTCTCTCCCTGATTGATTTATATGGGTCTGTTGCATTCTTGCTTTACGCCATACAGAGTGATGTATAAGCATTAGAAAAGTGGGGGAGAGGTTTACATATCTGTTGTTGATATAGGTTTCCAATGATGGCTAAGAACAGTGGACTTGAATCTAGCATTTCCAGAGAGCGCTGTACTGGGGAAATCTGATTCAAGACAACAGGATGAATATATAAAGCCTTGGTATGCAGTGTGATAACAGGACATTAGGACATCAATGTACAAACTTACGGCAGAAGCTGCTTGTGCGCCAGGCTCCAATTGCAGCTCCAGCAGCCTGGCATGCAGCCACATAGGCTTGAATACTCCGACAGAGGGTATCTCCTGCACCATTGGATGTGCACATCTCATACAGACAACTGTTGAAGTATTTAGCGGGATTCACCAAAGAATGACAGTCTTTGAATGGTCCTGATGTAGCTTGCATTAGGCCACAAGAATTCTCAACTTGATATGGTGCTGTCTTGGTTGCATCACAGGTGGGACAATTTTCGCCACAGCTGTCCACACAATTAACATCCCCAATGGGAACTTTCCAAGAGACTCCAAATTCATCCACACTCTGAGTACTTTTCCCATCGGGTAGAGTGAAGTCATCAGATGTATCTTTATTGAAGTTACCACATAGGCCACTGACATGTTCTTGATATGTACTAGGTACAGAGATGAGAACATAAGAGGAGGAGTCATAAAGGACTTTGAGGCCAAAGTCAGACTGGATGATGATATAGTTCCCTTCTTGGTTAGCCCAGAGTTTCCCATCATTTGTCTTGACTGGTAGATTGTAGAGTTCTCCATTCACCTGTATTAATAGAAGAAGAAGAAAACAACCTTATGGCTACTTGTGTTGATCCTACACACATATTTACAGAGCAAATGATCATCATTGGGGTAAGCCATACATCTTCCAAAGAGAGATAAGACAGTTGCTTAACAGATGGAGGGAGGGAAATGGTGAGAAATTTTATGTCCTTCTCTTACCCTGCAATCTGTCCTCTGTTACAGTTCTATGCTATGCATAGTAACTATGCTAAGGACTGGATTGCCAGATCAGGATTCAGAGCCAAAACCTGAAATGTAGGAATGTCACAGGAGATGATCCTACATGATGTTACAAGGGGAAGTCACCAGTGATATCATTAAGTAAGAAATGTTAATTTCATATAGTAGTCCACTCAAATTAAAAACACTAGGTCTAACAAATGAGGAAAATATATATTCACACTTTTTTTGAGGCAGAGGTGTCATATTTCTATTCCTTGCCCTGAGGACTGGAGAAGAGGGTCCAGGCCCTGAGATTCAGGCTCAGACTCTGAGATGTGGTGGTGCTTGTTTATGGGATTTAAAGAAATATAGGAGATCAATGACTCTCAAAGATCCTTCTAAGAACTTTGGGTCAATATTACCAGTGTTTCTTTTTCAAAAGGACAAAACTCATAGTAACACTTACCTTGATCTTCCACTTCATTCCCTTCTCAATGACAGCAATGTATCCATGAAAAGAGACCACAACCCTCTTGGTGAAGGACCTTTCATTCTCCACCAGCACAGAGAAGTTTGCCAGCTTAGAATCCTTTCTATCAATTTTAGCTAAAATATAAGTGCAGGTACCCTGGAAATCATAGGCTCGTCCATCAAAAGTCACATAGTGGGATCCTGCAGTCACAGTGCATTTGCCACAACCCACAGGATGGCAACCTTGGATGCCATTCTCCACCTTGCATTCCTCATGGGCTCCACAAGAAATATCTTGGCATTCAACAACTCCATTGTCAGTACACTGACATCGCTCCTGGCAGGATACACTGGTATAGAACTCTTCTCCCTTCTTGTAGTACTTGCCCTGATGCACACAACCACAATCACCAAGAGGAACACACTGGTCCCCACTCAGGACAAACCCAGGATTACAATAGCATCCTTCTTTGCATGATGGTTCACAGCCATATGGAGATGAGAGACCATAGCAAGTTGCAGGACAGCTATTTCCACAGAGCTCATAATGAAAATTAAGTGAGCAAGCAGGGCCTAGAAGAAAAGGCAAAACAAAATGTGGAGAATTTAAAGTTAATGTTTAAAATATTTTAGAGGACAGACTGTTCTTTGGACATTGGGCATAGAATGAGACTGCATTGCTTTTTGATGTTTCTGTTTTTGAGTGACCCCTGCTGGTTAATTTGTTCAGCTAAATCTACTACTTTACAAAAAAATTAGCTTTCTCATATTTAAGAAGTTGGTGGAATCATTTTCTCTTTTAAGAAATGGAGGTATTTTAGTACAAACAATATGCCCAGCCTTGTGTTGAATGAGTGCAAAACCGCAGACATGAGACCGAACAATATCTGTAATATTTGGACATAACTGACTGTGTTATTTCCACTTGCATGCTCAGTATTTAATAATGAAGAGTATCAACTATATAGGTTTATGAATTGTTCAGAGGTAGAATTAATTTGTTGTTTCTCCTTCAAATATTTTTGCTTGTGAATTTCAATTTTATTACATGAATTCTAAACTTGCATAATTTTTTTCAGATAGATGTGAGCTTTTGTATTTCAGAAATTTGATGGTACATGAGATTCAGTTTAAAAATGATCAGCAGGAACCTGTTGGGGCTTTATGACTTTGTAACCGGAACATACATATGTGGGAATTAGAACTTTGTAGTTCTGCAAGTTCTGTATCAAGCAGAGGGTTGTGGCTATGTTATTAAGTAGCAGAACTGGCAAAGTACTGAATGTGCATTAGAGTGTGATGGATATCAATGCACAATGTGCCCAGAGGCACATTAAACACCAATGATTTTGAGCATTCTTGCCAGCATTGCTCTATGCACCTTCCAATTTCAATAAAGGGGTTTCTTAGCCCCACTGCTACATAGATAGGTATACTTGAAGTTACTTAATGTAACAAGTCACATGGGATTCTGGCGAATGTATTGAGACTAAAATGGCATGCATTTTTTTTAATCAACTATATTTCCAGATTATATGTGAAGGACATTTTTGAAGTTATGGTCTCTGCTGAGTTAAAGAAAGAAGTTAGTGGTTTTTGGTGCAATGATCACATGGACATATTCTCATTAACAGAGATTAAATCAAATTATACATTTGTGTTTCCACTGTAACTCCAAGTCAACAAAGCCTAGACTCCTGAATCCTTGGCAGTTTTTAAGGGGACTTTAATAGCATGCAGTTATTTGCTTGCTTTTTAAATGAATTAATCTAATTTTTTAAAACCTATTAATTGGGTTTTGTCACTTGCCTTTAGTCCATAGCACTATTTTTAGATCCTTCCTTAACCAGCAAAGAAGAAGCTACAGTCAGACTTTATACATCGAGTTCCTCCAGAAGGCCCAGTTTCATGCAGGCCAGAGATATTGTAGGAAAGATAACATGCAGGATAGGACAGCTGTTTCCTTTTGAAGGACTCCCAAGTAAATAAAAAAAGTGGCAGGCTGGGGAAGGACCTGTTGCCTGGTAAACTGATGGGACAGAATGAACTAAGGGACAGGCTGAACAAACACAGAGGAAATTATGCAGATGGGTGAGGAAGGAAAGAAAACAACTAGGAATGTGAGGGGGTGCAAGAGAGCAATTTAACTGTAGGAATGGAGTAGGCAAGAGAATAAGGCAGCCTCAATGGGTGTATAAGAGAAGAAGAGATAGCACCTGGGTGGTTGGAAAGAAAGAGCCTCTGGGTGCTGATAGTAGTGAGGGATGATCTTAGCCAGATATTTCTGCATTTTGGCAGGGAAACTGTCAGTCAAAATATTGCATGTCAAAAGTATATGAATATCAAAGTTTTTGCAACATTATTTTTTTCAGCACAAGGATATGCATTTTTGTGTGCATTTGTTCAGTAGTTGCTTTCAGAACAGTGTTGAATGAGATTCAAGAGGTGACACTTACTGCAGAAAGAGTCTGATCGCCATGATTCGATCTGAATGCCCAGAGACTGACAGGCTGCCACATAAACACTTATAGCATTACACAGAGTGTCATGCTGACCGTGGTACTGGCAGGTATCAAAGACACAATCGTTAAAGTAGGGAGTTGGGTCAATGGTCCCATGACACTGCCTGAATGGCCCATCCTTTTTGATGAGGATCCCACAATATTTGTCACCCTCGTAGGTTTGCTTCTGTTCTGCCCCACATACTGGGCAATCTGTGGTGCAACCCACTGAGCAACCTGGGGCTTCTGCCACCTTCCAGCTCTCTCCAAACTGGGATGCACTTGATGCTTGGTTCCCATCCTTCATGATGAAGTCATCTTTGGCGTTAGAGTTGTAGTTGCCACAGAGGCCACAAAGGGCATTGGCGTAAGTGCTGGGGACAGACACTTTGACATAGCTGTTCCAGTCAAAGCTCACTGTCAGGTCAAAGTTGGTCTTGATGAAGGCCTCATTCCCACGGACATAAGCCTGTATCTTGTCTTCATAGTAGAAAGGCAAGTTCACAAAAACATCATTAACCTAGAATGGGATGCAAGAGGAAGGACATCATCATAGCATAAGCTTACTGTGGCTATTAAAGCTTCCCTGGGCAAAGTGCTTGAGACACTCAGCTGATACAAACACATCAGAAATGACATCTCTGACTATCCGATCTGTAAATCTGATATCCATAGATGGCCACATAAATTCCTCATTCTGTTATGTCTTTAAGAAGCAATTTCAGAAAGCCTACATATAAGACAAAAAGCCTTTTCATTGGTAAATCAGAGAACATGCTACATAGGTTAAGCCTTCCCATCCTAAAACAGCCAGGTCCCAGTTAAGTACAAGACAATACATCCACAAAGTTGTCTGTCTTGCCATCAGCTAGCTCTGGCTGAAAGGAGGAACTGTATGAAGATCAACCAAGCAATCTTCCTTCTTCCAGCATAGTAGATTGGATACGATAATAAGGCTAACCACTTGATCATTAAATAATTGGGATTTCTGCTACCTTTGGCTACAGCAATCTTTTATCTAGGCCTTCCTTTGGAGCTGCATTCAGTGGCACTCAGGTGTCACCCTATATGGATAGATATCTTATGAAAAATCTTAAGTGTGGCTTGCAATATATCTGTCTTACATCCATTTCACTCAGAAATGATACACCCATGAACTGATTTAGATGGATTTGTTAAAATGTATGATGTTGTGAGAAATTTCCCACATATTGCCACAGTTGAATTTATTATTACTATTGGAAAGGAGGAATTAATGAATATCTGCAAGATCTGCAAGGGTCTTTAGAATTATACACATCCCCCCCGAAAGGGACCTATATCATTAAAAAAAAATATCTTCCATATACATCCACCAATTTTCCCCATGTCAATACCTGCATCTTTTTTGGACGCTCCTGGCTCAGCACGATGGTTATATTATAAACCTCCAAAGTGACCACTTTGGTGTACGACACCCTTTTGTTGCCTCGGTTGTTGTTTTCCACATTGACAGTGAAAGGCCTAAGAGTTGGTTCATCAGAGCAATATCCTGCCAGCTGATAGACACAGGTCCCCATGAAATCATATCTTTTCCCATCAAAAGTGGTATAGTGAGGATCTCCAGATGCTAAACAAGTAGCAAAGCTGATGGGAAGACAGCCCCGGACTCCATTGTCAACTGCACACTTCTCATTGGCTTTACAACTGGCTGGTTTACACACCACTATCCCCAGGCTGGAATCACATGTGCAACGAGATTCACAGTTCTCATCAGCCCAGAATTCCTCCCCAGGTTTGTAGTAGATGCCATTGTAGGTGCAGCCACAGCTGCCTACAGGCACACACTTGTCAACGCTGAGGACGTAGCCATCATTGCACTGGCAGGTTTCCACACATGGTTCTTGGCAGGAAGAGGGAGCAGTGCGGTCAGAGCAGGTAGCTGTGCAGGCACTACCACAGAACTCGTAGTGGCTGTTCTCAGAGCATGGCAAGACTGTGAGACAGAGAGAAGGAAAGGAAGAACAACAGAAGTTTAGCAACTGATATGAACTACAGAGCCAACATGGCATAGTGGTTTGTATGTTGGACGAAGTCTGGTAGACCAGGGTTCAAAACCTTGCTTGGCCATGGAAACCCCCTTGGTGACCTTGGGCAAGCCAGACTGTCTCAGCTTCAGAGGAAGGCAAAGGCAATGCACACGTTGTACAAAGCCATATGAATTTGCGCTATAATTAAATGGTTAAAATGACAGCCCTGAACACTAGATTCTAGAAGAGTCCAAGGCCAGACGTTATGAAGAGAAGATGGTAAGCAGGTGATCTTTTCCGTCTTCTATCCCTTGGAAGGGAATCTACTGTTTATATTGTCTCATATGCTACACAGGTAGCGAATGAATGAGATGCAAGGCTGGAGAGAGACGCAAGGGTAGATAGAGACATGAGGATCTGTGAAACGGTGGAAATCCAAGTGTAGTGGTTGGCATGAATCCACACCTCCTGACATTTCACAGATCCTCACATCTCTCTTCAGCATCATGTCTCTGCAACCTAACATCTTGTTTGTTTGCTACTTGTGTTGTGTATGAAGTGTGAGGCTAGAGAGAGACAAAAGACCTGTGAGACTGTGGGAATAAGGGACCTTGTACCTGTATTCAAAACAAAAATACAGTATTGTACAGGAGATCTCAGGAATCCTACCAGCCACACATGTCTGTCTTTTAGGTGGCAACTGGTCCTGCCTTGTGGGCTCCCCAGAATTTCCTGTACCATCCTATATTTTATGTAGACGCAAACACAGGTATTCTAAAATAACAATAATTTTAAAAAATGAAATATGAAACACTTCTGGTTCAAAGCACTTTGAATAAGGGATTTTCAACCTGTAACATAGTATTGTTTAGCATTTTAAAGGGTTTTTTGAGCATATAAAGCACTTCTCTGTAAGCTCAGTAATCTTTACAGCAACTCTAATAGTGAGTTTGATCAGTATGATTGTTCAGTAGAATGTGAGCATGAAGTATATCCAAGTAATTCTAAAATGCCTTGAGCAAGATCCCAAACTGTGAAGAATGTCTACTCCTCAGAAACCTGTAACTGTTGAAAATCTGAACCTCATGTGGCAATTAAAGGCATAAGTGCTTTGTGTAGTGAAAATATGGCAAAAAGGTAGTATGGAAAGTGGTGATGGGGTGTGCAATGCACCTTGGACTGCAGCCTATGCATCATTGTATTAAACACAAAGCATCTGAGAATATTCAACCTTTTGTTTCCTGTCTTTAATTCAACTTTGAAGTGCTTCTGAGTGGTAAACTGAGTGTTTGAGAGAGAGATCCTTTAATGACTCAAGTCATGATTTCTATAATGAACAGATGTGACATAACATTTAACTGTTGCTTTCTGGATCTAGAGATCTAGAATATGGCAACTCAGACACAAACTAACTGCTGACTCCAGGTAAGGGTGGTCATGAGAGTTAAGCAAAGGGAAGGCTGAATGACCACTGGGGTAGAAGAAGAGAAGGTCCAGTGACTTTTTTTTTTTTTACTAAAGTGTGCCTGTTGGGGTAGAGGGAAGAACTGAAAGAGCAAAAAGACAACACACCAAGAGGTGACAAAAGGGATTATGCCCATGAGAAGCTTGCACAGCCTGAAAAGATTCTGGGGTGGAAGAGAAGAAAGATCAGTAAGAAAGAAGCAGCAGCATGAAAACAAGAGAATTAGCACTGGGATTGGAACAGTACAATGAGCAAACCTGGGTACTGTAATCTAGGAGCATTTGGATGTGATGAGAGGCATAGAAGAATTGTTAGCTATGATCTCAACTTACAACAAACCCATTGCTCATATGGAGGAAAAGCACTCACCACAGCCAGATGGTGTCCTCCAATCATATATGGTGGCCCCTGCTTTTCTGCAGGTCTTAGCATAGGCCTCCAAGGCCTGGCAGAGAATGTTCTTGGCTCCTCCATTCAGGCACACATCATAAATGCAACTATCAAAGAAGTCATCTGGATTCACCAAGGAGTGACATTCTCTGAAGGGCCCTTCTGAGGTTTTGCTGATCAATCCACAATAGTCTTCATTACCATACAACTCTCTCTTGTTGTCATCACATGTTGGACAACTCCCTTTACAGTAATCCCAGCAGAAGGGGTCCCGGTCATTGACTTTCCAGCTGCTGGCCCAACTTACAATGGAGGAAGCTTTGGTTCCATTGAGAAAGGTCATGTCATCATGTGGATTTTGATTGAAGTTTCCACAGAGCCCACATGTAGCCCCATAGTAGCTGCTGGGAAGGGTGATCACTAGGTGCCAGTTCCAGTCATATGTTACTTGTAGTCCAAAATCTGTTTGAAGAACAGCAGTGGAGCCGCTTTGGTAAAGCCTGATCTTTCCATCCTCAAGAGTCAATGGCAAGTTCATGATTGCATCATTTACCTGGAAAAAAGAGCAATGAAAATGAAACAGATCAGGAGTTATTCTTATGGTTTCCTAAGAGCTGCACCACTGAGTCAACAATCCCAGTTTGCCATGAGCCTAGGAAAAGGAACAGCGAAGCTAGCACTGGAGAAGACGGGGCTGTTAAAACCTAAGCCAGTTCTAGGAGAAACAGAACTATCATGACACAAGATCAAGCACTTTGCTTCAGGTGGCATAGTGTAGAAGTTACAAGAAAACAGGAACTGATATCCAAAAGCAGAATAAATTTCTTGTCATCCCCACCCTCATTGATTAAAATTTAATACTGATGTTAGCCACTGCCATATCGTATTAGTGCATGTATACCTTAGACAACCCCAGTGTGCTCTCCTAAACTATGGTGCTGGAGCTTTTAGCAGAGTTCTAAGCCTCACACCAAATTACAGACTCTCTTTTCCGCAGCTTACCTTTTCGCGGAGCTGGGGTGCAGGGATCACGCGAGCAGCCTCCAGTGAGAGGCTCTTGCGTCCCCGCTGCTTCAGTTCTACATGAGCTGCCTCCTCCTGAGCAGGCAGTGCAAGAGCCCCTCCTCTTCCTTCCGCAGTGCAGCCTGGGAGTTTCCCAGGCTGTGCTGGGGCAGGAAGCATGACAGCTTCAGAGGGTCTGCATGCACAGCAAGTGCACACGGGGTCCTGGAGCAATGCGCGATCGCACACCATTTTTGGCTGAAAGCCAAAAATGGAAAAGTGTGCGAGCGACACGTGCCCTACTCTGGAGTGTCGCGCAATTGTGAGTAGTGTGGATCGCTCCTCGCAGTCATGCGACGCTCAAGGGGCCCTTTCGCATGGCAAATGCTGTGCGAAAAGGGCCCAAGATTTTGTAGGATGGAGCTGCAGTTGTTAAAGTTGTATCAAGCTATTGTAATTGTGCTGTGGAGACACAAAGTGGTTCAAAGTGTCTACACAGCACAATGCTTTATTTTATACTTAGTGGGGTTTTTTGTTTTTTTTAAATCCTATGACTAGATGACATACCCTGATTCTTCCAGTTTCCTGCTTGTGGATGGAGATCTTATATCCATAGACATAGAAGTTGGCCAGGCGCACATAGGACACTGCCTGGTTGCCCCTGTTGTCATTCTTTTCATCAATAGAGAAAGGAATCAATGTGGAGTCATTTCCACAGTACTTAGCAATGGTGTAAGAACAAGTGCCCTGGAAATCAAAGTTCATCCCATCAAATGTATGATAGTGTGGGTCTCCCCATCCCCAGCAGGTTCCTATGAAGTCTGGGACACACTGGGCTTGGCCGTTCTCCACTTTGCATGTTTCTTTTTCACGGCATTTTAAGGCTTTGCACGGGTCTGAAATGGAAGGAAAAAACAGGAGTGAGTGGAGATCAGGTGAGTTTTAGCCATAGACTCTTGAGCCAATGAGTACATGCTACTACAGGTCAATGAGTACATTTCTACATGCTACTAACAATTACGAGCTGAGGAGGGAAGAGAAACCACATTTTGCCAAGTAGTACCAGGGACCAGTCTCAAAATCGGTCAGCGAGTGCCATATTGTGGCTATTCAGAAGTGTCCAATGGCCTGCATTCTTATGAAGCAGTTGTATCATTAGGTATGTGTTTTACTTTGTAATTCGTTATTTCTAAACCATGGATTGGAACTAAGCCCAGAGGGGGCAAGGAAGCTTGAGCAGGGTTGAGATGATGCCTTAATTCATGTCCTTCAGGTTCTGTCTGACTCCACCAGACTACTGGAAATATAAGGTTCTACAGAAGGAAATTAGTATCAGTGACAGAGGGGTCCATAACTCTTGGTAGTATTCTCAGTGATAGAATACCAGTGGAACAGCAGGGCCAAACGACCATGCATACATGTAAGAATGTGTTCCTTAAGCATACAGCCATCTGGCTAAGATGTTCACTTAATTTCTACTGATCTATGTACGTGAAACAATCTTTTCTTACCCTTATTAATGCAACTCAGGACTCCGTCTTGGATCTTACAGGTCTCGTCAGCGCTACAGCTGTGGGATTCACAGGTTACTCCTCGGCCTGGAATGCAAGTGCAGCTTTCCTGGCATGCATTCAGCAGAACCTTCTCATTTGGCTGGTACAAAATTTAAACATAATGAAATGTTAGAGCAGTAGCATGGCAGATGGATCAGCTGTGCATATCAGTAATGAAAGGTATTTATATACAAACATGCATAATTTCCCCTTTTGATGCAAGAGCAATTCACTGATTAGGGGTTCTGCCTCAAAGAGAAGCATGATGGTGTTTTAAGAGAGAGAGAAAAAACTTAGCTGTCATACAAAAATTCCTAAGGAATTTGGGGGATGATCTCAATTTCTTGTCATTTGGGCTTGGACAGAGTATAAAGCTGATAAATAAAGCCTGATCCATAATGATAGGGGAGATAAAATTTTTGGAAAGTGGGTGGGAGGAAAAATACAGTTCAGAAATTCCAGCCTACTTTGTAGTAGCGGCCGTTGTAGAAACATCCACAGCTTTCTGCGGCAACACAAGCAACACCATCAAAGAAGAAGCCATCATCACACTGGCAGCCCTCTGCACAGGTCTCTGGACATGGTCTAGCATCTGTGATCTTGGCACAGCTGGTGGAGCAGACATCAGCACAAAACTCATAGTGACTGTTGGCTGGACAGCTAAGAGCTAAGAGAAGAATATACAAAGAAGAATTTTTTAAAATATGATTTTGCTATTTACGATGGAATGAAAATGGTGAAGCTATATATTGGCGTTTATCTCATAACAACTTTTGGCTTGACCGGTTAGAGCTATATTAGAAGACCATGCAATTTAGGAGAAAATAAAAAAAGATGCAGAGATATTCTAGGTGATGGAGTGGAAATAGGTGAACCCAGTCCATCTTTTGGCAAATGAAGTAGACAGAGGGACACACAAAGAAAGATACTTATGGATACCTTTCCTATAACCCTGAGAGTTAAAGTTGTGTAGAAGATTAGGGGTAGAACGTAATGGGGAATAAATTTTGAAGATTGTTTTCTGTCTCAAATTATTGTGCCATTTGATCCCCACACCCTTATTAATTCTGTGTACTGTAGGAGTCCAACAAAAATATTAGCCTAAATTCGTGGGGGAAGCATGTGGCCCTCCAGATGTTTTTGGGACTGCAACTCCCAGCAACCCTAGCCAATGGTGAGGACTGCTAGAACTTGCAGTCTAAGAATATCTGGAGAGCCACATGGTTCTCACCCATGGCCTAAACCCAGTTGTTACTCCCAATGAGAATAAGCTAACTGAGACCATTTCTGCACTACATTGTTATAGTGCTATTATCCTGTGGAATTCTGGGGGTTGTAGTTTACTGAGGCCAAAGTGCTCTCTGGCTGAGGATACTAAAGGCCCATCCCTGAACTGCAAACCCAAGGATTCCATAGGATGTTGAAAGTGGAATAATAGCACTGTAACTATGTAGGCCTGAAATGGCCTGAATCCATGCAAACATGAGAAATCAACACATGGGTAAATGCCTACAACTTGATGGGTTTACTGTAACTAGAATTAACAATAGATATATACTATTGGCTTTGCAAGTGTATTGCCTCCAACCCTTTTCCAAAAGCACAGTTTGAAAAGAAGTTATGACCTTTACAAGTGACAGGTTTATGTACAAGCTAAGTAAATAACAGTTTATGGCCACAGAAACTTCTATGACCTAAAGAATATTGTTCATGGGAACAAGTTTCCAAGTAGCAATAAAACACTTAGTACAAATTCTGAACCCTTTAGCATGTATGACACTCTCTGTACATGTACAGGAAATTTTATAAAGATGGAAAGAAAACGCAAATATCATCTGTTTATTGCAAAGTATTTTTAAAAGGACCCCCATGCAAGTGTAGCTGTAGAACTGAAAGAGAAAATTCCTTTCAGCAGTTGGGGTTATGTGAGATGGTGGTTTCCATGTCAATGAAGTGAAGAATCCGCTCCAGGTTTTACTGTGGACTTGAAATGAGTTGTCGGAGGTACTTACCCGTTCTTCAAAATAAGTTGAGCCCCTCCTGATAACTTCTTTAAATTTCAAAGTAAATTAAAACCCAGGGAAATTAATTGTCCCGCTGACATGGAAGCCACTAGTTCCATTGAGCTGGGAATACACAGCACACATTTGCTGTGCATCCTAGGTTTTCCTATTTAACAACAAACTTGATGGCCTCTTCCAACTGGTGTACCGTTGGGGTGTCTCCATATCTGGAAGATTCAATAACCTTTACTTTATGGGGTAGAAAAAAGAGAGAACATTTCTCTTCTTCCTCCAACCCTACCAGATGGATGATGTGCTTAAAGAAAGCCTTCCCGTAACAAGACAATATTAAAACATCGAAAGTATCAAAAGTGTTCTTAGTGGGGTAAACTGGCAGTTGTGAACTTGGGGGCAGTTGGTGACAGTTGAAAGCAACAGTCAACCTAAAGGGGGGAAAAATAATTTGCATCTAACAGATCAGAATGGTCATAGTCTGTATGATAGAGAAGGACCTGTTGGAATATAGCTTCAACAAGGGGTCTTTTATACTATACAGTTATAACACTATATGATTTCACTTTAACTGCCATGGCAACATCCTATGAAATCCTGAGAGCTGAAATTCAGTGAGGCACTAGAACTCTTTGGCTGAGAATGCTACACACCTCTCCCTAAACTATACATCCCAGGATTCTGTAGCATGTTGCCAGGACAGTTAAAGTGCAATCATAATGCTATAACTGTGTTGTGCGAAAAAAAAGTAAGTTCCCTTCAAAATTAACCTTTATTAATTTCTTTCCATTTTAGTTCTTTGAATGCACAGAGATGTATTTCTAAAGTGTGCTAGAGTGAACCTGACCGGGGAAAGATATGAATCTGACTGCAAAAATTCATGTTTTCAGCAGCAGTGCTAAGACTGAAGAAAAGGAATTACCAGCACTTTGGAACATTTATAGAGGATGTCAAGTTGGGGTGGAAAGAGAGTGGAATTTTCTACTTTTCATTATAGCTATTCCTTTTTAGCAGAAATTAAGTGTAAGAATAACAGTGTTCATGTACTTGCATGAAATATAGCCCTGTTCTTGCACTCTGAGGCCAGAAGCCTGGATGTGCACCACACCTATGTGATGATTCTCTTGCCACGTCAGCATACATTTTCAGCATTGTGCAGCATCAGAATGAAGGCATAAAAAAGCTTTCTCTGATACTGCCTAGAAGCAAAGAACCCATGTACTTTCTCAGTGCCTGGCTTTGAGGTGGGTCTTGAAGCTAAAAGCACTCTGGGAAGGCTGCCATGGAAAATCACAGTGGTAAACATCAAAAAACTATGCCAAATGAAAATGTACTTTTGCGTGCGTGCGTGCGTGCGTGCGTGTGTGTGTGTGTGTGTGTGCGGCCTTCCAATTCTCTACTGTACATTCCTGATTATTTAGAATTCAGGGCAACTTTTGCCTCAGAACAGATCAGCCTCCAATAGGAGCCAAAAGTTTTCCTCAAGATCCTCTATAGTTGCTGACTCAGGCCTGGGTCTTCGACTGGAGTGCTTTGTCACTTGACCATAATAGGAACTCTTAAAATATCTGTCCCTCCATGCATAAAAAATTTCAATGAGACCTCATTGAAAATTGAAAACAGCTTTCTAGATGTTTCTGTTGTTTGAACTTGTTGCAAGTAGGATAATGAGAATGATGCTCACAGATATTTTGCTACGTGTTTTCCAATTATTTGTCAGCATATGAAGAATATGAATTCAGACTAAGGAGAGTATCACATGAGACAGATGAATGCAGTTCCAGTAGAATAATAGGCCCTTTTCGCACTAGGCTTTTTGCGCGAGCGGGGGCGGGCGGCTTGCGGGAAAAGCCTAGTTCGGGAGCCTGCCGGTTCCCCGCTGGTTCCTTCCGCAGCCGAAGGAACCAGCTGGGAAACGGCACCGTCCCGGAGGCGGCGGCGGCTCGCGAGTCCATCCCCCCCCGCGCGCGCAAGAAAGGAGCCCGTCGCTCCTGGCGCGCGCGGGGGGCTGCTCGCGACAGCCTCCCGATCGCGCGCGCGCGCACGGGGGGGCGGGCGCGACTGTCCCTCGCTCCTGGCGCGAGCGACAGTCGCGCCCGCCCCCGCGCGCGCCAGGAGCGAGCGACAGTCGCGCCCGCCCCCCGCGCGCGCGAGCGGGAGGCTGTCGCGAGCAGCCCCCCGCCCGTGCGAAGCAGGATGCTCTCGCATCCGCCGCGCTAGCTCCCCGCCCCGCCCCTTCCTTCCGCACAGGCGGAGGGAAGGAGGCGCGACCCGGTCGCCTCCCCGACGCACCGCACTACAGGTGAGTGCGTGTGGGCGCCGGGAGCGTAGCGCGAGCGCGGGGTGATTTTCGCTTGAAAGCGAAAATCAAAAACCCCGCGCTCGCGTCGCTGCAGCCCCGTGAGAGCGCCGGAAGTGGGACCGCGTCGTGCGGAGCAACGCTCCCACTCCCGCACGGCTCACGGGGCTATTTCGCCCAGGAAAGCCCGTGCGAAAAGGGTGATAGTGTCTGTGGCTAGGAGTCAGTTGTCTTCTGTTGTTATCCCAGTGGGAGACCATTTGGAAAGTGTTTCTTTTACAAAGGAAGTCATTAATGGATTGTGTTTATAAAAGAAACACTGCCCAAACAGTCTGCCTTTGGGAGAACAACAGAAGAGGAATGACATTATGTGATAAGTCCCAACCAAAGATTTACCTGCTTTGTGTAATAAGCTCCTAAGGCTATATGGGCCTAAGATATTAAAGTGAAAACACATACTTACAGTTGGGTCCATAAATATTTGCATGTTAGGTCAGATACTGCTCCCATTTTGTTTCTCAGACTATGCGTACCCAAGTTCCCAGTCTCCAATACTTACGACAGAAGGATGGACTCCTCCAGGGCTCAACAGAGGCACCAATCTCTTGGCAGGCGGATACATAACTCTGGATGCTGTTGCACAGGACTGGGCCATCCCCGTTGCCCATGCACAAATCATAGATGCAGTTATTGAAATACACACTGGGGTCTATTTTGCTGTGACAGGCTCTGAAGGGGCCATCAGTAGCAGTGAGGATCCCACAGTAGTTGCGCTGCTTGAAAATGTCCTTCTTCTTTTCCTCGCAGACTGGGCAGTTGCTCCCAGAGCATCCATCGGAGCAGTCTCCAGTTGCCCCTGAGACTGAAACCTTCCATCCAGTCCCAAATGCAGTTGCATCAGAGGCTGTGCTGCCATTGGGGAGCAAGAACTCATCATTCTTTTTCCCATTGTAGTTCCCACACAGGCCTTGCATCTGGCCCTGGTAAGTGCTTGGGACAGTGACTGTCACATGGTAAACCAAGTCATAGCTGACAATGAGGCCAAAGTCGGTTTCTATCAGGACTTTAGTACCATGTTGATAGGCTCTGATCTTCTCGGAAGCAAAGGAGATTGGAAGTGGCTGGAATACACCATTCACCTGGGGGGAAAAGAAGGAGACCATTTCCTTGTTGAGCAGAATGTTGAATTTGTTTGTTTGAAGCAAAAAGATGGATAAGGGGGCAGAAGTGGTTGATGGTGATGGAACACAGAAGAGGATCACATTTTGTGCTGGTTATTTCAGTCATAAGTTATCCAGTGATATCAGATCCCTTGTAGTTGCAGATATTTGGTCCCAATTACTCCAAAATCAACTAACAATGTAAAGTTTCTTCTTTTTTTCACATATATTTGTTACTGTCCTACATATCTGACAACTTCATTTTTCTACATTTAGAGCAAGAAATGGATTCTGTATGCTAAATCTAGCAGTAAGCATATAAAACAATAACTGATGAAGATGTATAAAAGTGGGGGCATGCACAGTTGCTATTGACACAATAAAGGAGTATGATCACAAAATTATATAAAGCATATGTATGATGGCAAATATGGGAAGACAGAATAGACTATGGAAATAGAATATATTAACATTGCAGTAAGCTAAAAAGGAAAATTACAGTGCTTTTTTTCCTTAGAAATTGTCTATATATCTCAGTATTACTCTGGAAGAAGTGAAGATGTGCTTCCTCATAGTACATTTAGAAAAGAAATACTTAGAATGCCAGTAAAGAAAAAAATCACTGGTTATTCAAAAAGAAAGGTTTCTTTTCAATTAGATATGCTTAGGAAAGTTTAAACAAACAAACAAACCCACATCTTGCCATTGTTGAGATTTTGGTCGAGACAGGCCATGCTGACCGAGTGAGAGGGACTGTTGTTGGAGTCTCAACTCCCTGCCTCAAGAATTCTTGCACCCGGGGGCCTTTTCACACTGCACAATTATAGGCCATTTTCCCCCTACACTGTTACAGTGCTATTATTCCACTTTCAACATCCTATAGAATCCTGGGGTCTGCAGTTTAGGAAGGGGCATTTAGAATTCTCAGCCAGAAAGCTCTTTGGCCACAGTAAACTTCAAATGCCAAAATGGCACAGGATATTGAAAGTGGGATAATAGCACTATAACAATGTAGTGCGGAAATGGCCATAGACATTTATTCTCATCAAAGATCAGGAAATCTAAGAGTTCTTTTTATATCCCAAGCCATCTACCAGATGGACAGAAGAGTACAGTCCTCTCTCCACATTCATGGGTTTGACTTTCATGAATTTGATTATTTGGGAAGTGCACACCTGGTTGCTTCCCCTAGTCTTGTCCCATTCCCTTGTGTTATGTCGGGTGTGGAAAAGGAAGGCAAGCGTGCCTGGGCAAAAGGGAAGGGAATGGAGGGGGAGGGGAAAGCAAGCCCATGCCCTCCCTCTCTTTCCCTAGTGCTCCCCCTACCCACACTCATGTCTTTGTCCCTGTGCACTGAGATAAGAGGCAAAAGAACAGGGGGCATGTGTGTGGGGAAAATAGCTAAAGGTCTAAGGACTGAGATTTCCATGTAGCATTAGAGACTCACCTTCACTTTCCCCCGTGTGTTCTGCAGTAATGTGAATGTAATTCCATAGACTTTGACAGAGACCATCTTGGTCACAGAGACCTTCCCATTCCCCCAAGGCTCATTCTCCACATTAATGGTAAAAGGGGTCAATGCCTGGTTGTTTTCGTTCGTCTTAGCCAAGGTATATGTACAAGTGCCCTGGAAATCAAAGGCTAGCCCATCGAATGAAAGGTAGTGAGGGTCACCTGAGGCAGAACAGGTGGCATTGCCAATGGGATAGCATTTACGGATGCCATCTGACAGCCTACATTCCTCGTTGGGACGGCAGGAGAAGGCTTTGCATGTGACAGTCCCCCAGCTTGGCATGTGCAGCATTCCTGGCATGTTGGATAGAAAGTCTCTCCTGCTGGATAGTAGTGACCTTGATGGAAGCAGCCACACTGGGATAGGGGGACACACTTGTCGCCACTCTGCACAAAGTCCTCATCACACACGCAGGCTTCCTGGCACTTAGCTGGACAAGACACTGGAACATACAAGCTGCCACAAGTCTGCCCACAGCCCTGAGCACAGAGCTCATAGTGGCTATTGGGAGCACAGGAAGGACCTGCCGGATTGAAAGGAAAGGAACATGAAAAATGTAAAACAAACTTGGCTGGATAAAAGCTCAGGAATGAATTTTAATAGGAGTTACAAGCTTTGCATAGACAGACTGAAGACTTCTAGGCTAACAGATGTCTAATGATCTACCCTGTCCAGCTGGGTCCATGTCCCACCAAATGCTTACTTGTTTTTCCCCTCTTCAGTAGTTGTCTTTTATTTATGTGTCCCACACTCAATCTAATATATAAAAGTCAAAGTTTGTGTGTTTGTTTCTGTCAGGCAGAGAAGACCTCATATGATTGGCTGCCTAAGAAGATTCTATGGAATCCTGGGGTTTCCAGTTTAGGGAGGGGCCTTTAGAATTCTCAGTCAGATGGCTCTGGCTAGTTGCTATGGAGATGAGGCCTAGCAGCAAGGAGGAAGTCAGTGTAATCCCTCAGAAACCCAACCCCTGTATGTTAATAACTCTGAATACAGATTGGATTAGGGAACATGGGGAAAAGTTACAAGTACTGGACAAGACAGTTTGGGGAATTAGAGACACAGGATCTCAATTCTTTCTAGCAAGTATTACCTATGAGAAAAGAAAATCCTAGGCAACGCTGGGTATATATGCTAGCAATTTATGAAAGTCCTGCACTCTTTTGCATCTAATCCATCTAATGCTGAGTGCTTAGCATGGGTAGAAGATGAGTTGTCCCACTAGGTAGCTTCAAGCCAGAAGATGGTTGTTCACAGGTCTTATAGTATGCAAAGACTCTTTTGCTTTTCTTTAAATTATTAGAATCCCTTTGCGTGTGATTAGGCCACCTAGAAACTTTGCTCTGTATAGATGTACTTACTGCAGAAGGTGTCAGATCTCCATTCATAAATAGTTGCCCCAGCAGCCTGGCAGGCTGCTGCATAGCTTGCAATAAGCTGGCAGATCACAGTTTGTTGGCCTTCAAAGAAGCAATAATCATACACACAGTCTTGGAAGTATCCCTCTGGATCAACCTTGCTGTGGCACTCCCTGAATGGCCCATTCTGGGCCAGGATGAGCCCACAGTCCCTCTGGAGTTGCCGCTGGTGGCTCTCAATGGCTGACAGGCCAGAGCACTCTCCTGGGTTCACCTCGGTGCAGCCTGGTACCTCCTTAACTTTCCAGCTCTGACCAAAGGCCGATGGATTTGAAGCCACATTTCCATCTTTCATGGTCATGTCATCTTTTTTGTTGCCATCGAAGTTGCCACAGAGTCCACAAAGGGCACCAGCATAAGTGCTGGGTACTGTCACAGTGACACGGCTTTCCCAATTAAAAGTGACGGTCAGTTGGAAAGCAGTCTGGACCACTGCTTGTTGTCCTTTCCGATACAGGGAGATTTTGTTTTCAACGCTGTATGGCAAGTTGGTCAGCACACCATTGACCTAGGACCATTGGAAAAGGAGAAACATCAGAATTGCAGAAGTGTCCTTTTACAGCCAAGCCTTCACATTTGCAGGTTTCACTTTTGAGGATTTAATTATTCACTGATAATTTGCTGATGCTCTATGCCATTATGAATAGGGACTCCAAACCTTGTGAGACTGAGAAACTGTGAATGAGGCTTGTAAGTTCCTATTAAAAATGGCATAGGGCAGCAATAAAGGTAACACCAAGTCCCATACTTTTCATACTGATCATACTTTTTTTTGTGTTAAATATTTTTTGGGGGGCGGAGGGCTGTTTTTCCTACTTCCGTGAGAGTCCTGCGCCCCTAACCCTAACAAATGTGGAGGGATAACTGTAATGTATAATTTCTCCAGGGCATAAAAGAAAACATCAAAACACACTAAAGTGAACATTTTCAACTGCCCCTGCCCCTAGAAGCATAAAGTGTCTTCTCAAAGAATTCATATAGTAATCTAGAGCTACTGATTGCTATGGCATTCTCTGAACGCAGAAACTAGAATATTTGGCCTTACCTGCTTGGTTCTCTCATCTCTGAAACCAACAAAGTAACAGCTCTCTATAGTAGATCAAGTAAGGTAGCTTTATTTATTTTATTTTTTTGAAAAAAGCCCTTGCAAAATTAAAAACTAGTATGTTCATAGTTATGAAAATATCTGTTTTCAAAAGCTTTGAAAAAAAGCAAGCCACTTAAGCTTTCTACTTGGAGGGAATTACAAAGAAGGAAAGGAGCAATGCCCGAACACCTTAATTGTCAGAATACCACACTGCATTAATTCCTACACACTCAATAAAGAATGAAGACTGATGCAGTGTCCCTGACCAGGAGACACATCAATTTTTCTCCATGTTATTTTGCTTTGCTTATGTGGTTCAATGGACTAAACTGGAGATTTCAGAGTTTTCTTCTATTGAGTAGCCATCAATAATGATTTTGTGTGAAAATGAAGGAAGAAAACAAACAAACAAACAAACAAACAAACAAACATAAAACCATGAACAAATGTTTCAAAAGCTAACTAGACATTGCAAAGAAATCACACCCAAAGAACTCACCTTGACTTTTGAAGGTTGTTCTCTGCTAATTACAATGACTGTCTCATAAACATGGATCTCCACAGTCCTAGTATAGGACACAGATTGGCTGCCTCGGTGATCATTTTGGACAAGAACTTGAAATTCCACTAGGTCCTTCCTTGTTTCACACAGCCCAGTCAGCTGATACATGCAGGTGCCTTGGAAGTCAAACTTCTGGCCATCAAAGCTAAGGTAGTGGGGGTCTCCTGAAGCAGAGCAAGTGGCAAAATTGCTGGGGTAGCAATTCTGAATGCCATTTTCTACCCTGCATTGCTCCCCAGTCTTGCAGCTTTCTTGTTGGCACTTCACTATCTTGGTTTGTGGATCGCAGACACAGCGTTTTGTACATGTGCTGTCTCCCCAGAATTGCTCACCAGGAGAGAAGAGCTTCCCCTCAAACACACACCCACAAGCAGCCTCGGGAATGCATTTCCCTGATTCTGACACAAAGCCTTCATTACACTCACAGGTCTCCACACAAGGCAATGAGGAACAGTTTTTGGGACCAGCTAGGTCATTGCAGGTGGCTGGACATGGTCTTCCACAGGTCTTGTACTGGCTGTTCTCAGGGCAAGGTAGAGCTGTCAGAGGGGAGAGACAACAGTTCATGTGAAAAAGACATGTAGCTCCAATGCTGCAGTATGTTTGGCTAGCACAAAACTATCTAACCTAACTTATAGAGTATTGTGTGTGCAGGCAAAACATGATAGCCTCATGCATGGCTCCAAAAGCTGCTTGAAGAATGAGGACAATATAGGTACAGTGGGCCCTCGGGATCCATTAGGGTTGGTTCCAGGACCCCCCCCCACGGATACCAAAATTTGTGTTTGCTCAAATCCCATTATGTGCAATGATATAGTAAAATGGTGACCTTTGTATAAAATGGTAAAATCAAAGGTTTTTTAAAAAAATATTTTCAAACCATGGTTGGTTGAATCCAAGGATACAGAATCCACAGATATGCAAGGCTGACTGTACATATAATAATAGGCCCCTTTGTCTTTGCAGCCATATACTTCAATCTCCCTTCTGCTGATACATGGAAATGACATGTAGACTGATAAAGGAAGCTTTCTCTTTGCCATTACTACCACCATCTGTATCAGGACAGTGAAACTTTTGGCTCACCAGATGTTTTGGCCTACAGTTTTTCCATAATCTTAGGCCATTTCCAGTGGTGGGTAGAACGGGCAGATTTTTGTAAGCCAAAATATTGGTGGAGGGAACCAAGTGGCTGCCTGATTTATATCATACCATTTCATTTTCAGTGTGGTTTATATGCATTTTACATGCACAAAAAACTTATAAGGCAGGTCTATGTCATTGATCTCACATTGCAGATTCAAGGATGAATATGAAAATAGTTTCTCAACACCACATTGAATTGTAAGAAGCACTAAAAGGAGGAGCAGAGCACTGCAAATTTAAAATCCTTGTAAACTATTAAGTTCCTGTGAAGAATGTGAAGAAGTTGTTCCTCTGCTATCATCTATCATTCTGGTGGTTGTTTTGTGCCTTCACGTCAACTCCATCCTATCCAAGGGTTTCCTTGGCAGCTTTTATTCAGAAAGAGGTTTACCATTGCCTTCCTCTGGGCTGAAGGAGTGTGACTTGCCCAAGGTCACTCAGTGATGTTCCACATGGTGTGTGTGTGGGGGGGAATTGTACTCTGATGTGCTGGCATTCTAGTCTAGCACTCAGATCACTACATCACACTGGAGCCTGTCCTTCTGGAGTCACTGCATCCAAAGAAGTGAGTTTATATCCATGAAGGCTCATGCTAAAATAAAAACCAGTTAACCTTAAAGGTATTGTCACATTTCTTTTTTTTTATCCCTCTTTTTATACTTTAAACCATGTTTCTGTAAGAAAGAGGACAAGAATCTTGCTGAACAATGAAATCAACTTTTTCTCACTAATCCATTTCTATGGCCATTTCCTCACTACACTGTTATAATGCTATTATTCCACTTTCAACGTCGTATGGAATCCTGGGGTTTGCAGTTTAGGGAGGAGCTCTTTGACCTCAGTAAACTACAAACCCCAGAATTCCACAGGATGTTGAAAATGGAATAATAGCACTCATAATAGTGTAGTGTGAAATGGCCCATGTTAAGTTCAATGTAAAATTTCATGTGGCCAGAACAGTAGTAGCTAGGGTGACCGTATGGCTCTCACAATGTCTGGGGACATAGTACAGTATATGTCATATAAAATGTGTGCTCTTTGCTCATACTCACAGCAACCAGTGGGTGTCCTCCAGTCAGAGATAGCAACCCCTTCTCTCTGACAGGTCTCTGCATAGTTCTTCAGGGCCTCACACAGCACATCCTTGAGGCCATCATTCAAGCAGACATCGTAGACACAGTTTTCCAGAAAGATCTCAGGGTCGACCACAGAATGGCACTGGCTGAATGGTCCATTTCCTCCTTTGCTGATCCAGCCACAGAAAGGTTCAGCTTTATACTTGTTGACCATCTCTGCGGAACACGTTTTGCACTGCCCCTTGCAATCATCCCAGCAGAACCTGTCCCCATCATCTACCTTCCAGCTGCTCCCAAACTCTATTGGATTGGAGGCCAAGGCTCCACTTGGGGTTGTGAAGTCATCTGCAGGTTTTTCATTGTAGTTACCACAAAGGCCACACACACTCTCTGCAAAGCTGCTGGAAATCTTTACCACCAGATAGCTGTTCCAGTCATAGGAGACCTTCAGTGAGAAATCAGTCTCAATAAAGACAGAGCCCCCACTCTGATAGAGACGGAGTTTCTCTTCATTCAAGGAGATGGGCAAACGGGATCGCTGGTTATTCACCTGCAAGGCAAAGTTCAAAAGCAATGAATAGCTTAAGAGTTCTTTCCCCTTACAAAGCCATCTTATGCTAAAATGAAGTAGGCAGATTTAGAATAGGGTTATTCCAAATCATTTTATCATATGGTTATAAAACAAAAATATAAGATGGAGTAATTTGACATGCATGTGCTGATTGCCACCAAGGAATTTCCATAGCCTTATCAAAACTTGTTATTCTTATGAAACACTCCAGATATTTTGAACGAGCATTGCTTTCCAAATTTACTTCCAACTTAGCCTCCCTTTTTTCTGTACAGACTTCTCAGAAGAGATAATCTGGCTTGAATAGTGGGCATGAAATTCATGAATGGGGGGAGGGGGCATTCTAGTCTCTTTTTGCATATCAAAATGTGTGTGGAACCTGGTGGAATCCTTATTACCAGCAACAAAATTAACAGTAGAGATGAAAATGTAATAGAAAAGAAAAAAACATGATATAAATTGCTTCTTTAAAGAAAACACTGGAAAAGGAACACCAAATAAGACAGTATGGGATGCAGGAAAGGCCGTAATAAAAGGCTTATTTTTACAACAGGAAGCCTACAAGAAGAAATTAAGGAAGCAGAAATATCAAAATATCATGGAAGAACATAAGAAGAAAGAGGAAGAGTTAAAGAAAGATCCAAGAAATCCAAAATTGGGAAGGGAGATTAGGATTCTACAAAAACAAATGTCCATAGAAGATAGATTGGAAATAGAAAATAAAATAAAATATAGACGCCAAAGATTTTTTGAGCACGCTAACAAAGTGGGAAAATGGTTAGCGTTCAGACTGAAAAAAGAAAAAGAGAAAAGACTGATTACTGAAATTAAAGAACGGGATAAGACAAATAGACATAAAAAAAATAAAGTCAATATTCCATGATTATTATAGGTAATTGTATGAGGACTTAGAAGAAACGGAAGAATATGTACAACATATTGAAAAGTATTTAGAAGAAATTAAAGTGGCTCAAATTCAGGAAGATCAAAGATTAGAGTTAAATAAACCTATTACAAAAGTTGAAATTAGAACGGCAATCCAAAAATTGAAAATTGGAAAAGCGCCTGGTCCAGATGGATTCATGGCAAGGCATTATAAAGTGTTTCAAGACCAACTAATAGACCCACTCCAAAAATTATTCAATGGATTGGAGATGATGGATAGACCAGATTCGTAGGGAGAAGCGACAATTACACTAATACCCAAAGAAGGCAAAGACCAGCGAGAAGCAAAGAATTATAGGCCAATATCCCTTTTGAATATAGATTATAAGATATTTACATCTGTCTTGGCTGACAGATTGAAAAAAATATTGAAAAACTGAATACATGAAGATCAAAATGGTTTTTTGCAGGGTAGAGCAATAAAAGATAATGTAAGGGTAATATTGGATACAATTGAATATTATCACAAACTTAATGGGGAAAAAAATGGGATTGATCTTTGTGGATGCTGAAAAGCATTCGACAATGTAAAATGGAGATTTATATTAGAGGTATTGAAAAAGATGAATATGAGAGGAAAATTTATTGATTGGATAAGGACGATATATAACAACCAATCAGCGAGTATGGTAATTAATGGAGAGAAAACAGAGAGATTTGATATTAAGAAGGGAACAAGACAAGGATGCCCACTGTCGCCCTTAATTTTTGTAATGGTGATAGAAATATTAAATTGTAAGATAAGATAAGATAAGATACTGAAATAAAAGGGGTTCAAATTCAAAATCAAATGTATAAACTCAGGGCTTTTGCCGATGATCTTGTAATTATGTTAGATGACCCAATCAAGAGTATATTAAGATTAGTTAGAACTTTTCAGGAATATGGAAGAGTTGCAGGATTTAAAGTCAACATGGATAAAACAACAATGTTAACTAAGAACATTTCAAAAAAAGAAGAGGAAGAAATTGAACAACCTTCCCAATTCAAAGTATTGAAAAAAGTGAGATATTTAGGAATCAACATCACCAACAGTGATACAGACTTGTACGATAACAACTATAAAAAAGTTTGGACGGAGATAAAAGAAGATTTAAAAAGATGGTCAAAACTTGATTTATCACTGATGGGAAGAATTGCTACGATTGAGATGAATATTTTACCTAAAATGATTTTTCTGTTTCAAAATCTCCTGGTAATTTTGAATGATACACCTTTTAAACAATGGAAGAAGGACTTATCAAAATTTATTTGGAATGGTAAAAAACCACGGATAAAATGGACTGTATTGAAAGATACAACGGAAAGGGGTGGATTGGGATTGCCTGATTTAAAACTATATTTCCATGCCAGTTGCTTTAGCTGGGTAGTAGACTGGATTAATTTAGAAAATAAGAGATTATTAACTTTAGAAGGGGCAGATCTTTTTTTTTTTTGCTGGCACATATATTTGTGGTACGATAAGGCAAAAGTGAATAAAGATTTTAATAATCATTTTATAAGAAAACCACTTTTAAAAATTTGGTTACAATACAGGAAAAAATTATATATAAAAATACCACAATGGATGTCAGCGCACAAAGTTTTCTATAGAAGAGAAAAACCCCAATTAAATAAATGGTTAACATATGAAGATTTAATAAAAAGTCCAGGGAGGAAATATAGTTTGGAAGAGTAAGGAGGATATGATAAAATGTGACATTATTTCACACTGGCTTTTACAGAGGCCGAGAACACAAGGAATTGAAATAAAGGAGAAAGAATTTGATAGAATATTAAAACCAGGAACAGACCATTTAATAGGTAAAATATACAAAATACTGTTAAGTTTATGTATGGAAGAAGAGACGGTTAAGGATAACGTGATAAGATGGGCACAAAATGTGGGACATGAAATCACGCTGCAGAGTTGGGAAAGTTCATGGAAAGATGTAAAAAAATTTTTGTACAAGTACAAATTTAAAAGAGAGCTATGATAAGATATACCTTTGATGGTATTATGCACCAGTCCAAATTGCTAAAATAAGTAAAAACATGAAAAATGCATGCTGGAAATGTACTGAGAGGAGGACGTTCTACCACATATGGTGGACTTGTGCTAAATCAAAGAAATACTGGAAGGATATTCATAAGTGTACTGTTAATATCCTCCAAATCAATTTCCCAGTGAATCCAGAAATATATTTATTGAATATGTTAGATACCAAATACTTCAAAAAGAATTCATTGAGGAAAATGGTAATATATATGGTGACAGCAGCAAGATTAGTATTTGTGCAAAAATGGAAATTAAAAGAAGTTCCTGATATCGAAGACTGGTTATGGAAATTATATGATCTATGGGAAATGGATAAATTGACATCGATATTGACAGACAAACCTAGAAAACAAATTATTGAAGAATGGAATTTAATCATCCTCCTTTGGGAATCGAAATGGGGGAAAACAGTAGTAAATGAGTTAAATAAATTGGAGTGAAGTGGGTTAAGTGAGAAAATCACTCATACATTGTACGCTAAGATATGGAAAAATGTTTGGATAAAAAACTTTGAGAAATAAGATATCAATGTAAGAGTTGTGAAATAAGGTAGTGGTATGAATGTTTGGAATATTGAGTATACGGAATTGTTGGTCAAGTATAAATAAGTTATAATCGATCATGATTTATGCAGAGGTAATAAGGGAAGGTTAATAGCTAAGTATAAAAATTTGTTTTCTTTTGTTTTTAGGTATAACCCTTGATTGATAGAAGATGAATGTATAACTAAGATATAGATTATATGTTATATATATACATACTGTGTTATGTATGTTCTGATATCTATAATTTAAGAAAGATAAGATATTTAAGAAGATAGATAGAAATATTTATATAGACTAATGACTGATGTATAATTATGTAAATATGATATATATGAAATCTTTTAATTTTGTGATTTTAATGAATAAAAATAATATTAAAACAAAACAAAACAAAATTAACAGTGGAACTGGCCTGACAGCCATTTTGTTTTCCCCATAATATCCTGTGCATAATGGGGCATTTTAAAAGCAATGGGCAGCTGTTGTACCCAAAACCAGTGTTCCCAGCAGCTTACCTTCATCAGCATTCCTAACCATTGTCTTATTTAAATTTCAGATAAGCCTAAAGTTCACCTAGCTTGCCAAGAGTGATGACATTTTAGCCTCAGATTATTATTGTCAGGTTGAGCAATTTGTTTCATTGAAGATCTCTCTACATGACCAAGGCCATTTCCTCACTACACTCTTATAGTGCCATTATTGGGCCCCTCCCTAAACTGCAAACCCCAGGATTCCACAGGATGTTGAAAGTGGAATAATAGCACTATAAGAATGTAGTGCAGAAATGCTGCAAGTGTCTGCTTCTTCTTCCCAGTATTAAATTCTTTGTCAAAGTGTAGGCAGAATGAAGACTGCCTCATGGAAGGAAAAAAAATAGCTTGGAGTTTAAGTTTGCCTAGGAGAACATTTTATTTGCATTAGAAATTTCCTACCATTAGATTTGTCAGTCATTCAGAGAATCTTTCAGAAGTGCAATTGTTTGTCCTAAGTACAAGTGTGAACACTTAGGCCATTGTCGCACTGGACTGTCATAGTACTATTATTCAACTTTCAACATTCTCTGGAATCCTGGGGTTTGCAGTTTTGGGAAGGGCTTCTGGAAACCCCAGAATTCCAGACGATGTTGAAAGTGGAATAATAATATTATAACAGTCCAGTGCAAAAATGGCCTTGGCTAAAGCCAATTGAATCAATGTGTCTACTCTAGTTCAAACTAAAAGACAGAATTAGTCTATAGGATTAATGAATCACACATCATCAAATGAAAGCATTTGTTGACATATCAGAATAACATCTCCTACAGTCAAAAGAGTGTTAGAAGTTCTCAGCATGAGGGGATTTCCAGCATGAATCTTGAGAAGAAAGAACTTTCATGTATAACATATGAACAAATCAGTCTGGCAACTAACAGAGCAAATGTTTGGGAAAGCAAGAGCAAAATAGAAACATGCCTGTCTCCTATTCTTACCCGTACAAGTCCAATCTCATTTCTCATGACAGTGATGGTGATGTTGTAGACGGTAACTGTCACTGAACGAACATAAGAAACACGAGTATTTCCCCTGTTTTCATTCTTGGCCTCAATATTGAAGAATGGCAGAGTTGCATCTTGGCTGCAAGTTTTGGCTATGGTGTAGGTACAGGTGCCCATGAAGTCAAAATTCCTTCCATCAAAGGTGTGATAATGAGGATCCCCCTGTGCCCAGCAGGTGGATTCAGACTCTGCAACACACACTGGCTTTCCTTCTATGATCTCACACTTCTCCTTCTTCCTACACTGGACCAGGCTGCAGGATGGCACTGGTTTACCTAGAATGAAATAATTTGAATATGCTCATTCAAATATGTGTATAACACATTTTTGCTTTTGGTATGTGAATATTTTGAATGTGTATGTGTAATGGGTATAGGAGAATGTGTGTAAAGCTGCAATGAGGGGATATGCACATAGAAAAATACTGTACACACATGTGCATACACACATAAACACATTTAAGTAAATTTCCTCTTAATATTTGCAATGAAATGTGAGATCAATGGAAATGAAAGGAGGGTTGCAAAGGTAGCCATACACAATTGTTTTAAAATATGTTTGTGCTGTTCTTGTCTTTAAATATATTTCCTCTTCCTCCCCCCCCCCAAAAAAAAATACTGGTTAAGGAAGTTTCTGAATGCTTTTGAAAACATCGATGTTGTTGTTGTGCACCTTCCCACTCATAGTGACCCTAATACAAACCTATCATAGGGTTTTTTGGGGAGCTGAGAGTGTGTGATGTGCCAAGATCACCCAGTTTGTTTCCATAGCTGAGCAGCGAATCAAACCAGGTCTCCAGGGTCATGATCCAATGCTCAAACCACCAAACATTTCACAGATAGAAACTGGAATACACGTGGCCAAGCAACATCAGAGTATGATGCCAATAGTTCTAATCTGAAAATTATAACATTTACTATTATGATCACACTCTGAAGTGATCATGATTGTATATGTTTGTGGTTATTTTTTGTAATTTTGGTAATATATATATGGGTAATATGTATGTATATATAATATGTATGTGTATATAAAATAAATGTATATATTAAAAAGTTATAAATGAGGGAGAACACATAAGCTAGGAGAGGTTGCAGTAGTTTGCTTTTGTATGAACCCACTTGGAAGGGCAAGATTTCTCCCCTCCTCTCCTTCTGCTGAGTTAATTGACTGAAAAGTACTTTTTCATTTTGAACACCTTTGCAGCATCTGAAGTAGGTTGAGGACAAAGGGGAGCAGTGGAAGGAAAAGAGAGGAACTGGGACATTTTATAAGCAGCTGAAAAAGTGGGATGACAGAGAATTGATCAGGACTACCCCAGCCAAATTAGTATAGTTGGAGGATATATAAAAGTAATAACTGGATTTTTCTACTGGATAACGAGAACTGAAAGTCCTGAATACTATTGTTAGTCCTGACTAGAGTAGACCCATTAAATCAGTTGGGTTTACCTACATGCTGATTCAACATTAAACACTTGATTGAATGGGTCTGTCCCAGCTGGGACTAACAACTGGATTCCAGCCAAAATCTCAATTTTCGCTGTCTTTAGAAATGATTGTTCAACAGTAATAATTGCTTAACTAAAAAAGGATGAATGATATACTAAATGACAAATAGAGACAAACAGTACAATTATTAGGAGATTAACAGGTGACTGTAGTGTATCATTTGAATTCTAAAATGAGAGAGCTTTGTTCCTTATGGAATCTTAGGAACCCAAGCCCTCATCTCTGTTCTGTTATATATTTTTTTATTCTTTCAGTTGACATTTTTTAAAATATTCCTGTCTATAAGAAACAGTGGAAGGAAAAGAAGAAAGCAACATTTCAGATGGATTGATTCAATCAAGAATGCCATGGCCCTGCATTTGCAGGAGCTGGGTTGGGCTGTAGAAGACCTGGGCTCTTGGAAGTCTCCCATTCATAGGATCATCATAAATCAAAGCCAACTTGATGTCAGACAACAACAACAAAAGGTGCTGTTCCTATTTTCTATGCATAGCTAGTGTATGTACACCAGTTTTAAAAGATGTAGGACAGAGCTGGAGCTGGAGGAGTTGGGAATACTGCTGCTTGCAGTAGGCAAAATCAATCACAGGAAACTTAAATGTGGATCTCCCTTTGGATTCTGCAATCTTCCTTTATAGTCTTTGCAATAGGTCTGGATGTCTGGTCAAGATTTATACAGCTTCCATTAACTGTAGCAAAGCTTAGATTCAATACATGAATTAGGATACTTACTGCAGGAGCACAGGGCCATAGAACCATAGCCGTCGTATTGTGCGACACCCAGAATGAGGAGTCCAAAAGTTGCTTTGGGATGCTGAATAGAAAGAGCGCTAGCTTCTCTGCCCAAATTGTATTCACCCCATGAATACTGTGTACCCAGGACTGATTTCCATTGGATATTTTCAATGGCCTTATTCTGTACTCTGATCCCGCTGCTTTCTGAAGTGTTGGCAATGAGGATAGCATAATTATAAAACTGTGCCATCCCATCAATGTGGTAGGATGTGCAATAGCTTGTTACAGCTGGGATATTGATGATGAATGGGTCATAGGCTTCACTTCCTCTTGTAGCCCCAGCAAAGAAGAACGTGACTTGGATGCCAGCATTGGCAGTGATGTACTGTGGCTGGGAAGGCTGCACATCATATGTGATCACTTGCCCAGCAACCACGTTACGGGTGATTTGGGTGTGTCCATATTGGTATTTGATGCAAGTGGCCTGGGAAGCAACTATATACACAGTATCGAGTCTACTTTGGAAAGACAGTGGGGGCACAACAAAGGTGGAGCCCCAGCTGGAAACAGGCAGGAGCTGTTCAACAGCATGATCACAGCTTGTAAGTTTCCAGGCACAGCTGTGCCCACTCAAGACAGCCACAGGGACATCTGATGCAACCCTGGTGCCAGATAAATCAAAAGAGCTTTGCAGCTGGATGGTTTGGTAGGCGTTCAGCTCAACAGCAAGCCTGCTTCCTGCAGGATATGTCCGCCCTTTAAATACTACAGCTCCTGTCAGAAGGATATCAACTTTGGTAGGTGACTGGTAGGCTATAACTGCAAATTCTTTGAATGTGTTGGCAGTATTGCCCATCGGGGTTATTGCATAATACAGTGTGCCAAGCTGCTGAACTGGGTACACAACTGTTGTGGCACTTGTTTGGAATTTATAGTTGCGAGATAAAACAGAGATATCTTTGTCAGCTTGGATCACTACGGTGTACTCAAAAACATTACTCCCCACCATCTCTGTCGAGGTTGGGACTTCTATATGCACTGTTTCTCCTTCATTGACAGAGATGATTCTTTGGAATGATAATTTGTTTACTGTCACTGTAACACTGGTTGAAGGATGGTGTCCAGTGATGAGCAGCTCAAATTTAGGATTGGCTTGGGTTCTCCAAGCATTCTGCATGAAGGCTGTGACAAATTCCCTCCCATGAGAACTTGCTCCACAAGGACCTGAGACAAAGAAAAGAAATAAAGCCAAGAAAAATGATTTGGAATGGGTAATTATTATAATGCAGTTATAGAAATCTATGGGGACATTAAGGCTGAAAATAGACCTGAAATGTCTAGGTTTGTTGTGTGGGTGGACCAGGCAGATAGTGGGTATTAAACCTGTGTTTTGAGAACAGTACATTTCAGGACTTCTGGCAGGTTTATGAATTTGACTAATGCGCCATGCTGTTGCTATTATCATGTACATGTTTGTATACTGCCTTTGAATTTCCCTGGTTCTCAGCTTTGTTGTAAATTGCTACACTGTGTGCTTGAATCCCCTATATCTCCTGCTCATCCACTACTGAGGTTTAACATTGCCATTCAGTGCAGATTATATTATCAAGATCCTCCATAAACAGAACTCTCACTTCAATAGACATAGAAGTTTAATGAAAGCATTTATGGGGGAATCCGAGACAGCTGGATTGTTCTTTTCTTGACCTTACAGTGATCAAGGTAATAAAAATGATCACCACAAAGTTTGCCTCTCATTGTCCTCTTTGCAAACCTAACAATTACTCATGCTTCTTCCATCCATCATCCACCTTCTTCCTCCTGACTCATTTTATTTGGAATGATGTGGTCTGCAAACATTTTGACGATTCTGAGGTCAGACAATCTTGATTGGGTGTGTGCTGATAAGGGAAGGTACTATACTTTGGCCTCAAGAAAAGGGATTAAACACAAAAAGTTCAACAGTTCCTTTAGCAAAGAACAAGAATGTTCTGGTTCTGTTGTCTTCTCATTTTTCTGCAAAGGCAAAATTTATGGTCAGAAGACCACAGTCGTGCACAGGAATTCTAGTTTGGTCAAGGAGAATATAGCAAGGACAGACCCTGAACCTCTGAGCAGGTCCCTGTTCCCCAATTATAGAGAAAAGTTCAAGAATTCCCACATTTTATGGGTTCCCAAAAAGCAAAATGACCACGTCAAAGGGATACTGCAAGAAATGGCATTTCAGTACTGGGTCTACTTCCATGCCCTTCAATATCAAACTCACCCCACAGGAGTGCCATCCAGGTGCAGAGTAGCAGCCATTTTGCTGCCATGACTACAAAAAAACAGAAGAAAAATACTCAGTTGATCTCAGCGTGCAGAACTTTTTCCTTCTGTAATTTAATTAATATTATTAGGATGTAATGTGCTGTGTCTAAATGCAACTGAGACATTTTAACTTGTCCAAGCTGTTTCACATAGAATTTCATTGCTACTACTTTTTCATGACTTAACCAAATAAGCCTGAATTAGGATTTAGCCCATCCCCTTTGAAATCAATAACACAGACGCTGTCCAAACAGGTTAAATAGCATCTATCTAGGCTGTAACACAGGTATATACTGCTGGCACTGACCATTTTTAGTGATAGATTACTGTCCACAAACAGACATAGACAGGCCAGATTACTTCCTGGTGGTGTTTTAACTATCTCGCATTTCATACCTTTGGACTAGAATGACTAATCTAATTGTTCCAGAATCTAGACATTAACTGTACCTCGTCTTCATACAGTCCACACCTTTTCCAATAAGACCAGATCTGTGTATGTGCAATTACTTAACTTTTGCTGATTGGCTCACTTTCTTTAGAAATCCTTATGATTTCTTCTTCATGTTGTGATCAACAAGCCAATATTTTTTCCCCTTAGATTCACATAATGTTAAGGAATTGTTCATTCCAATCACCCCAAGACAGTATATAAATTTAACAAAAAAGATTTTGCATACTTGCTTCAGCCATGTTCTCTCCATGAAAGTGCATTTATTCTAGCTATTTACCTATCCTAAATTCCAAAGTTTCCTAACTTTTGGCATCTGAGTCTTTATTCACCCCTGCACTTTCTCTGAGACACTAGTCTTAGGCTGACATTCCACTCATAACATACGTGTACGTAAGTGTGGCTAACATGAGCATATGTCTTTTTTTGAATGGGACATAGGAAGATGTGCTCTGACCAAAACATTCACCATTGGCAGATGTCAACCTCTTTTGGGGGGCTGCTGCTGCTGTTTACCAATGGGGAGGGGAGGAAGGGGAGAGATACTGAGTATGTAATGTTATTCTTCATATATTCAAAACTCCCCCCAAATTCTGATTTTAGATATGTGCATTATCTTGCATTCATTCAAATTGTTTTTAAAAATATCTTTTGTAAATTCCTATGTTAATGCCCTGGACACCCACAACTTCCCTTTCACAGCTTAGATGAAACCGTAGGGCAGGGAGGGGAAATATATCCCCCCCCCACAGACCTTGAGACTGACCAATGGAAACTGGGTTTCTGAGGACAGTGAGTATTCAGACCTTGCCATCAAGGCTCTCTCTCTGAACTGGAAGGGGGAAAAAAAAAAAAACTAAACAGCCATCCAGCCCAGAGAGTGGGCTCAGTTGTCCACTAGGTACAGAACTGCCTGCCTGATTTGTATCTCTTCATGAGTAAAAGGTTATTTCTCAGTAGCGCAAGTCTCACAACTGGACAGATTTCATAGGTGATGTTGATAGAATTGGTCCTACTGCAGCAGTACTCTGTGTGGGATTTTGCAGGCTTAAGTTTAAAAGCTTTCAGTTCCTAAGAACAAAGGAGTAGCAATCTCTTTTTCTTTCTCATTTTTCTTTTTTTGCTATATCTTTTGTGTGTGGGGGGGCTATCTGTCCTGACTACTTAAACAGGTCACTGTAACCACCCACCCACTTGGTTTTAATGTTGAGTGTTACTTCAAAGGAGAAACCCTATCCCGGGGTCTACAACTTTAATATTAAAATATAGCTCTGTGTGCCAGAGACGTCCCCTGAAAGGGCACGTAGGCAGGCACAGTCAGAAGACCAACAACCAGGTCAGGCCAGTAAAACCCCCATCACGTAGCCCCAGGAAACCTCAAGATGTGTAAAGACACAATAAACAAACGGTCCTCAGCCTGGAGACACTGACTTGAGAGGATTAGTGTGTGTGCTTCAGGTTGAGCAAATATCCCATCAGGCGGGGACCAGAAATCACATCACAACACCTCGAAAATTCCAGAGACTTTGGCAACACCTAAGAATCCCATCACACCAAGGAAATTACCAATATGGGGCTTCGTGCCCACTGCAACACCCATTGTTCTCCCCAGGAAAGAATTAGTCCTCCAGATACTTTTCTCCCTATAAATAGTCCTGGCTTCTTCAGATCGCTCCCGGTCACCCCAGCCAACCGTCGCTCGGTTTGTTGAGCAATCCCTTCAGCCCTCTCCGTGCTGAGCCCCACTTCTTTGCTGCCTCCTTGGACCCAGGACTTCAGGACAAGGTGTAGTATTACCCCAACAACTCCCTTTCAATACTCCCTCTGTCCAATTTCCTCTCTTTTACTTCTGAATAGCTCTTGGGTGCGTGTGTGCGAGAGTGCGTTGCTGCGTGAGATTTTCATTCAATCAAATCATATATTGGACGTTTGGTTTGGTTTTTGACTTGGCCTGACCCTGTAAAAACTGGGTAAAAGACCCCGCTAGGTTACCCTGCTTCTTGCAGTGCTATTGCTTGTGCTCTGGCTAATTTCCATTTCCCATCAAGTGGAGCACAGTGAGGTGTCCCCTGAGGGACCCCCCCAAATTAGGGTAACATGAGCATATCATGCTAGCATAGCTGCCATTGAACTGAGAGGGGTATTGCACCCACGTTCCAGCCAATGCAGCATTGCCCCCCCCTTCAGTCCCTTCCCTGACAGGTAAGATGGTGATGGTTGCACTTGCCCTGCCCTATCAGTTTCTACCCTTTGGGCCCATAGGTATGAAGCTGTGGTCTTGTAGGCTAGTCCTACTTTTGGACCTTGGAATCACCTTAGGCTGTGAATCCTTTGCTACTTGATAGCCATTTTATTGTCCTTCTGCCTGCAATAGGAGACCTAAATTTGCACTTTAAATATGGGGAAGGTTTTAGCACAGCATCTAGATATGCCAGTGAGGTGCAGAGCACAAAGGACAATTGTTTGAGGGCGCCAATATGCAGGTCTTCATTGTGAAAATAAGTGCTGTGTCCAGAGGGCAATAAAGCAGAGAGTGAAATGACACAGGGATATTGAACTTGTTAGAAATACCACACACAGGAATGTGAAATCATGCAGACACACTGGTTCAATTTCTGGTTCTTGCTGTTGCTGCAGAGATGCTCCAAGATATTTTGCTTCCTGCAGTGGGGCAGCAAATGTTCCAATATTCCCCAGAGTTCATGGTGTACAGTACCCAGGCCAATCTAGTTATTTTAGCACATGAACCAAAATAGCTCTCTCCCTCCTGATAAGAATACATTCCAAAAATCTGTTGCCTTTTCACGATATCAAAAATGTACTGCTTGAGGCAGCTGCCTCACTCTGTCTAAAGTCAGGGCTGGTCTTCTCCTTCCACATGCTGTACTTTCTGTGCTATCTGTCATGCTTGTTCTTCCTCACTGGGAAACACATTGAGGCTCTCTAAAATGGTATAACATTTGTTTGCCAGCATTTTCTGCCTCATGCTCTAGATCGTTTGGCATAAATAAATAAATAAATAAATATCCATGCTCCACAGAACTTGGGTTGGGGACTACAAGTGCCAAAATCTCCCAGCCAGCATGGTCTTTGTTGTCTGGGGATTTGGGAGTGGTAGCGCTAAAAGCAAGACTCTGAAACTGTCGTTGGGTGCCTTCAAGTTGATTTTATGGCAACTCTAAGGTGAAGGCTTTTCTGGGGCTGAGAGTATGTGATACGCCCAAGGTCACCTAGGGGTTTTCATGGCTATGTGGGGAATCGAACCCTGGTCTCTAGGATCACAGTCCAATGTTCAAACCATTGTACCATGCTACCAATACACCATGCACAGTGCATTAGGGAAGTGATAGTACCACTGTATTCTGCTTTTGTCAGACCCCAGCTGGAACACTGTGTCCAGTTTTGGGCATCACAGTTCAGGAAGGGCATTGACAAGCTGGAATGTGTCAAGAGGAGGGTAACTAAAATGGTAAAAGGCCTGGAACCTGTGCCATATGAGGAGAGGCTTATGGAGCTGGCCATGTTTAGGCTGGAGAAGTGAAGATTAAGAAGTGACATGATAGCTATGTTTAAATATTTGATATCACATGGAGGTGGAGCAAGCCTGTTTTCTGCTACTCTTGAGACTAGGACATGGAGCAATGGCTTTAGATTTCAGGAAAAGAAAGTCCATCTAAACATTAGGAATAAATTGCTGATGGTAAGAGCAGTTCAACAGTGGAATATGCTGCCTTGCAGTTTGGTGGAGGTTCGGAGATTTGCAAACAGAGGCTTGATGCCCATTTGTCAGGAATACTTTGATGGTATATTCCTTCATGGAAGGGGGTTGGACTCGATGCCCCTTGTGGTCTTTTCCAGCTCTATGATTCTATGCTGGCTCTCTCTCCGAAGCTGTAGTGCTTCCTAAACATACATACCAATTTCTCCCCAATGACTTATTTAACCAAACCAAAAAAAAAAAAAAGATCCTCATGTTTGGAAATTTTAACAACTTCTAGTCTCAAGTTGTTGCTTTCTTCCAAATTTCATATTACTTGTCCAATTTTATTCTACAAAGATAAAAAAAATGCCCTTTATAATGATTGAACTCTAGCCTGGAGTTTACCTATATAGCTGTTCTTAGAATCATGCAGTGAGATGAATTGCATGCCAAATGTCTATAAGCCAAGAAATACATGTCAGTCCAATTCCTTATCTCTCTCGGTATCATAACATCACTAGGCCAACAAAGAAAGGAAGATAATTCACTTACCTGCAAAATGCATCTGGCTGGCTCCAGACATAGAGTAGCTGGATTTATATAGTACCATACTTTCAAATGCCTCAGCCAATGGCTTAAGGGGATGGGGAAAGCACAAAATGTGCATGCTGTTCTGAACAATAATAGCTGATAACATTATTTAGTCAATTGACAACCCAGCCCTTACAATATACACATCTAAACATGGCAATACCCAGAATCTGTATTATAATCAGTCACGTTAAGGATGTGGAAGGAGGTGAGAGACATAGGAGGTTTCAGAGTAACCTCCAGGAACAAGAAGGGAAATGATTTTTTTTAAAAAAATCAGGATAACTCCTTTCTAAAAAAAAAAAAGGGGGGAGCTAGAGAGAGAGAGAGAGAGAGAGAGAGAGAGAGCGCACATTATCATACACAAAGATAGTCCAGATATGTGTTGACATATTTGGGAATTTTTCAGTTCATCAACTCAACAAGCCATAGCTGTACCACAGGAAATTTTTGTGGAACTTTGTTTTTCCAGGCAGGAGCTGTGGCAGTGACACGTCATTTCTTTCAAAGACTATTACTGCCATTCCTCAGTGCAGTGAGGGAAGTGGGTTACACATACAACAGGGTTAACTAGCCTTTAATTCAAGAGCCAGTGTGGTGTAATGGTCTGAGCATTTGACTATGACCCTGGAGACCAAGGTTCGATTCCCTGCTTGGCCATGGAAACCCACTGGCTAACCTTGAGCCCATCATACACTCTCGCCTCCCCCAGAAAACCCTGTGATAGGTTTGCCTTAGAGTCACCATAAATCGGAAATGACTTGAAGACTCACTTCACCAACAACAAACCTTTAATTCTAATGCACTTCATGTACAGTGCAAGCAGTGGTGCAAATGCAGTCAGCCAGTGGAAGCTTCAGGTCCTTTCCACATTACACTGTTATACTGCTATTATTCTACTTTCAACATCCTTTGGAATCCTGAGGTTTGCAGTTTAAGGATGGGCATTTAGAATTCTCAGCCAGAGAGCTCTTTGGCTCCAGGAAACTACAAACTCCAGAATTCCACAGGACGTTGAAAGTGGAATAACAGCACTATAACAAAGTAGTGCAGAAAGCCCCTCAATCATTCCTTCTAAATTATACTCTATGGACAAGCAATAATTTTATGTATAGCTGAAGTTAGCTGAGACTGAGTCAGTTGACTGATACCCTTAATCTTGCCTTGCATCCTTGGACTGGACCTCTAAGGTCACAAGTAAAGCTATTTCCCACTCTTGCTGCCCAAGATCCATTAAATGAGGATCCCACCAATATCTTACAGATAAAAAGCAGGCATATTCTATTGCTGAGCTACAATGGTAGAAGCAATGTATCAGGGCTGGATCTATCAGTACACAGAGTCAGGCAGCACCCTCAGATTGCGGATGCAAGAAGGTGGCAGAAACATATTGGGAGAGACAGCTGAATGGCTTGCCTGAGAAAGCCTGTTGCCTCTGAGTGCAGTGGACAATACTATCCCATCACCAATGTTAGAGGAAGCTTCTACTATCTGTGAAGTCAGTTTCTACAATCCTTAACCACTGGTGTGCTGGCTAGAGTCAATAGGAGTTGAAATCCAACAATAACGGGAGGCGTCCACATTACCTACCCCTCCTTTGGTAAATGTCACTGCAACACATTGCCCTTTAAACCTCCACATTTTCATATATTGCTGTTGTTATGTGCCTTTGAGTCAGTTCCAACTTTGGGTGATCCTATCCAAGGGTTTTCTTGGTGAGATTTATTGGGAAGGGGTTAACTACATGGAAATGCCTTCACAAAACAAAACGGTGTAGCACCAGTGAAGGGAGCTTTCAAATATAATACCAATATTTCTGTTCTGTGGCAGTCACAGATAATGCACATATCTGTGTAGATGGGAAGTCAAGCTTTTTTCTTTTGTTCTAGCGTCTTTGCATATTATATCTCCTCTGTCATTCTGAGGAGAGCTCTTCCAACATAGGCTTTCAACAGCTTGTCATAAAGCCCATTTGGGCACTCAGTGGACCTGCTGGAACATGTAGGGCTGGTCCCACTCTATTGGTACTACCATGTGTGCTGGCCATAACTTTCACTGACATAGAACTAATGTCAGTATGCAGGAAGCTGCCTGCTATATGTAGGAACGGTTTTCTCCACAGGACCTGGAAGTCTGACTGATGAGAGTTCACATCGCATGTTAGAAAAGCAACTCCTTCAGACTGAGTTGATCACAGTCAGGTCAAGAGCATGGGGCTTGTTTACTTGCCCTCAGCATATCAAGAATGAACACCTGAAGAGGGCCATTGTCTCTTGAGGCTGTATCATACTCAATAACCTGTTGTCACTTCTGGTCTTGATTCTCTCACCATTTATCCTGACTCAGCACCAGCTAGTTAGCAAATTAATATCAGCTATTATTAAATAGGCAACCCGGCATGGGGTAGTGGTTCAAGCATTGGATTATGACCTTGGAGACCAGGGTTTGATTTCATACTCAACTGTGGAAACCCACTGGGTGATCTTGGGTGCATCACACTCTTTCAGCTCTAGAAAACCGCATGATAGCTTCGCCTTAGATTGCCATAATTCAGAAACGTCTGGAAGGCACACAACAACAACATTCTTACATAGTACTGTCCTTCAATCATTTTGGTAGCCCTTTCCTCCAACTTCTCTTTCTCTTCAACATCTTTGTTAAATACAGGGAACTCTAAACAGTATTGCAGATGGGGTCATGCTATGGGTGCATATGAAGCCAGAAGGACATCTGGAGTTTTATTTCTGGCACTTTTTCCAATTATGCCCAACTCAGATATCCAGCCCACTCCCATTTTTTTTGGGGGGGGGGCAGAAGCCACACACTGGATTAATCTTTTCACAGAGGTCCCAGCCATGAGCCTCACACCCCTCAATCAGTTCGTCTCAGACCGCATCCTGTGCTTACATTTGGGATCTTTATGGATGATAGCACTGTCCATTTATTTCCTCCTTCTGTTGCATGTTTTCCAAGTTACTGGTCTGCAACCATGATGCCAAATCCTTCCCCATACTCTTTGCATTTTCCTCAAGTCTATAGAAAAAAAAATCCAACATAAGTGAGTAGTTTTTTTCTTTTCTTCAGAAAGATGCACAGTTCTCAGTGTGTAGAAAGGACCGCAAGCATAGTTTTCATGGCAAAGCTGTGCAGTTTCTCAAATTCCTGCACATTTCCGAAAACAGCACAGCTTATGTTATGCTAAGAACATAAAGAAATAAATATCCCACAAATTGCAGAAACTCTTGATGTGCCATTCTTGTTCCCACACAAAGTTCTCAAGATGTTGGGAACTCCAACTTTAACCCCAGTCAGGAAATTGGTGAAATCTCATTTCATCCCTAGTTCCAACTATCACTGTTGTGGCCTTTGAGGGAAAGAAGAGCAGCCAGGCACAGGTCTATCATGTCTTGGCCTAGCAGCTGGTAGGACCCTTTTTCTCTATTCCAAGTGCCGTTGGCCTGGCTTCTAAGGGAGAAAGAGCAGCCAGAATCTACTGGGCTTGATTTCCTCCCCTTCAGCTATTCCCCTTTCCTTATGTGTTGTGTTTTATTGTTGATTTTAAGTTTAAAGGCAGCAAACCATCAAATTAGTGATATGTAAGCCACCTTGGGGGTCTTTTTGTCTGAAGGGCAGTGTATAAATATTCCAAGCAAATAAATGGAATAATACGTAAATGGAAGTATGATTGCACTTTAATGCCTTAACTGCATTCTTAGTCCAAACAATGAGAGTTCCATTGAATCAAGGGAACTTGTGTAACTAAATATTTGTTTACCCATTGATGCAGTGGATTTACTCTAGTTAAGACTAACAGCTGGATTTAGGCCAAAGATATATTTGCTATAGGGAACCAGATTAGAATCTGAGACAGGTTTAAAGAGTTCTGTGGAAGGACAATTCCAAAACAATGGACCTTTTCATTATAGTTTGAATAACCAAATCAGTATTTCTGTTCTTGTTTACTTAGGTAAAAATGAATCGAGTTTAAATTTTCAGATTTGCTATCTGGCTGAATGGAATGAAGAAACTATTTCCTTTTATAACCACCTTCTTCCAGTGTTTAATAAGTGCACAAATCATACAGAGATTGGCAAGAGATATATTATCAATACACTGTTTTAAAAAGGTAACTTGGAGTTGACTCCTACTGTTATTCTCAAGTAGAATGGGTCCATTAAATTGATTTATTTATTTGTTTGTTTTATTAAAACATTTATATCATACCCTTTATCTGATGATTTCAGGGAGGCTTACAATAAAATGAACTTTAACAAATAATTGAAAAAGTTTAAAAAGATTAAAAATATATTTAAAAATTTTTTTTATTTAAAAATAGACTATTTAAAACTGATTAAAATCATCTTGAATAATATAACCATAAAACATGTGCAGCCTGGATAAAATCAGTTTGGTATAAAGGCTTTAACAAAAAGCCAGGTTTTGACTTGGTGCCAAAATGATTCCAGTCCTGACACCAACTGGGCCACTATGGAGATGGAGTGCCACAGCTATAGTGTCACCACAAAAAAAGGCCCTCTCCTATGGCCTCTCACAATGTATTTCCCCTATTGATGGGAGATTGAGAAGGCTTCTCTAATAGAACTCAGTTCTCAGGTATGCATATATATAGAGAGAGACACTCTGTTAGACATTTGTCCTCAAGTTGTTTAGGGCTTTAAATGTTATTGCCAGTACCATGAATTAAGAAAGAAAATACATTGGCAGGCAGTGCAATTCCTTCAGAGCAGGTGTTGCATGATATCTGAATGGAATTCCAATGAGCAGTTTAGCTGCTGCATTTTGCACTAGCGGTAGTTTCCAAGTCATCTTCAAGGGCAGCCTCATGTGGAACCCAGTAATCTAAGCAGGAAGTAGTCCAGAGCATGGACTACTGTAGTTAAGTTATCTCTGTCCAGGAAAGATTGTAGCAGGTAGACTGGTCAAAACTGGTCCCAAAGTATTCTGAGCCACCAAGTCTATTTGGACCTCCAGTGACAAGAATAGCTCTAGGAGCACTCCCAGACTATGCACCTTCTCCTGCAGGGAGAGTGACATCCCATCCAAGGCAGGTAAGCTACCCAATACCTGGATTCAAGAACCACTAAGCCACCAGGCTTCTGTCTTGTTGAGATTGATTCACCCTCATCCAGCCCATTACAGGATCCAGACAACGCTCCAGTACCTCCACAGCCCCTCCTGACTTGGATGACAAGGAGAAGTAAAGCTGAGTGTCATCAGCATACTGATGGCACCCATATGTAAAACTCTTAAAGACTTCTCCCAGCAGTCTCATAAAGGTGTTGATCAACAATGAAGGCAAAATTGAATCCTGAGTCACCTCACAGCAATATGGCCATGGGATTGAACAGGAGTCCTCCAATGCCAGTTTCTGGAACTGACCTTGTAACACAGTGACTCCAATCCATCACAGCTCGTCCAGTCAGATATCATAATCAATGGTATTTAAAGCCACTGAGAGATCAAAGTGAATCAAAGGAGTAGCACTCTCCCTGTCCTTCCCCTGGAGTAGGTTTTTAGTCTGAGCAACCACGACTGTCTTGGTACCATACCCTAGCCTGAAACCAGTCTGAAATTGGTCCAGATAACCTGTTGCCACCAAAAACATCTGAATCTGCACAGCAACCACACGTTCAAGCATCTTGACCAAATATGGGATATTAGTAATAGGGTGGTAGTTATCCTGTGAGAGCAGATTGAGAAAGAAAATTACAAGTTCATGAACGGTGAGTACTTCAGAAGCTGCTTGAGTAATCATGTGTATGTATATAGCTTAGCTAGATGCTGGTTCAGCACGTCTGTTTAGGATGTTTTGTTCAGTGTTTGGGAACAGTCAGAAGAGCGTCATTAGGGAGGCTAATGATCAAGAAATGTCAAGCTGACAAATGTTGCAATGGTCTGTGTAAAAGTATAAAACCTTAGAGAGATGAATGTTCAGGGCTGCTGGTCTTTGGAAGAGATTCCACCAGAGAGCCCGGCCGACTAAATAAACTCTTGCTTTCCAATCTGACTGTCTCCGGTTTCTGGAATTTAGCCACTACATTTTCTGGGGGCTTGCCCGGGATCTGGAGGGGCCTTTTTGCCCACCTTGGTGGTCGCTGAACCCCCCTGACTGACCGGGACCTAAAGCACCACCGGCAATTGTTCAGTAGGAACCACTCAGGTGGCGGGGCTGGTCATGGCGGCGGCAGACCCACCACGGGACCCAGGAGTGGGTTGGAAATCAGGAAAAACAACTCGGTCTTAGGTGAGTGCCTCCCCAATAAGAGGTGGGGAGAAGGGGGGCCTGATCATCCCCTGAGCCCGGCCCTAGTACTCCGTCAGTGTAAGGTGTGGAAGAAGCTGCTGGGCTCATGGTATGGGAATGGAAGGTGGGAGGCTGTGTTGTTGAACAAAAGTGTGCATGTAAATAAGTAAGTGACACTGCAGTTCTCAGAGCATCCCATTGGAAAGTACGGGTGCCTGAGTCAGTGTGAAGTGAAAGAAGTCTACCTCATTGTGTCGGTCCATTGGGACCTCTTACCCATGGACAAAACCCCTTTCCTTTCTGTGTCTTGTTTGGTTTGGGGAGGAGAGGGGAGTGGGGGAAGAGGCATTGTTTGTCTAAACAGGCTTTAAAATTTTTTATTTCTCCTCTACTCTCCATCCTTGTAGCATGAAGAAGGAGGGGAAGAGGGGGCATTTAGGAATGAGTGACTTTTGGATTTCCCTTCTGTCACTTTTACAGGGGAGATGGATTTTTAAGGCTGCAAAAAACTCTGACATTGTGTTTTTGAAAAAGCAGTAGGCATGGGAAACCCTGAACACTTTCATGGGAATTATAGTAACTGAAACCCCCCCCCCAAGGCTTGCAAAATGTAAGGAACAGTGTAGTAAAGTTATGGTGCTGATGTAGGGTAGAACTGGGAAGTTCGGCAGGGGCCTGATAATATTAGATAGCCCCCTCAGAGGAACCCAGTGCACCACCCCCCGGGGGCACCAGCCAGCAGGCACCATGTCCGAGATGGCTTCTGAAGCTACAGCGGTGACTCTTCAGGAAACAGCCAAGCCCACCCGTGTCCACCCATTTCTTCACTCACTTGCCCACTCGCCTGCCTGCCTGCCTCCCCACCAAGGAGACAGACCGGGGAAGCAGCGACGATGGTGGTGACAGCAACGCTGAGGAGTGAGAGCCGCTGCCAGCTCATCTGGATGTGTGGCAGACAAGAAGAAGGGAAGAGGAGAGAGCGAGACCAGCAGGGACTGTGCCGGCTGCGGGCGCGCGACGTTGTGAGGGGAAAAGGCTTCCTGGAGGAGAAGCGATGGCTATGGTGGTTCCCCCTCCCAGTCAAGGCGCCTGCCAGGAAGGCCAGGAAAGTGATGGGGGGAGGATGGCAGCGGCGGCGGATCGCCAGCAGTGCCCGATGCAGAGGGAGGTGCAGCAACCAGTGGAGCCGAAGCCAGCAGTAGCAGCAGCAGAAGCAGTGGAGGCTGCCCGAGGGTTGTGGGCAGCAGAGACGGCAGCACGAGGGCAGCTGACAGGATGCAGCTGAGGCTGGAAGGGGAGGAGGCATGCCCCCCCAACAGCAGCAGCTCAAAGCCCCGCAAGGCTTCAGGCCCCAGCGTGACAGAGCTGCTGACCAAGGCAGCGGTAGCGTACAAGGAGCGCAACGGGATGTCGCTGGCCACCCTGAAGAAGGCGCTGGCAGCCACTGGCTACGATGTGGAGAAGAACAACAGAGAAGCCTGGAGAGCAAAAGCCACAGGCTCCTTTAAGCTCAACAAGAAGCAACAGGAGGGCAGGGCTGGCGAGATGACGGCAGCAGAGACGGAGAGCATGGAGGAGGCTAGCCCCATCCTTGCCATCACCCCCTGCTCTATATCCCGACTTGTCAGACCTGAAAGGGAGGATCCACCCCCCCTTCCTTAGTCCATCTGATGTTTAGGATTTTAGAATTGGGCAGAAGGAGAAAGCCAAAAGACTGGCGCTGGAAGGTCAAGTGCAGCAGCTGGGGGGGAAGAATTCAGGACCAAAAGTCTAAGCAGTAGCTCCAGCAGAAACTGCAGGCTGAGCAAGTGAAGGAGGCTTCCTAACACCAAAAAGCTCTGGCTGAGCTTCAGGCAAGTTAGGGGAGGCTACTCAGCAGCAGAATCGAGGGCTGGCTCTGTGAGACAAGGAAGCAAAGCAGCTGGCAGGGAAGGAGAAGTGAGCCAGGCCAGCTAGCCACAGAAAAGGCTGGCAAGGCAGCGCTGGAGATCCAGCTGTAAAGACCCCATCAATGAGCCCCGTGTGGAGGTCTCTGGCCTCCAGGAAGAGGCAGCCAGAGCCAAGGAGCTGGTAGGGGAAAGAGGGAGCTGGAGGAATTGCGCTTGAAAAATGACTCTAGCAGTGAAGAGCTGAGAGACCTGCAAAAGACTGTCAGCTTGCAAGCTGAAAGGGGAACTGGCTACTGTGAAGGCACTGAAGGAGAGGGAAACCAAAACAGGGCATCCTGGAGGTGGCCAAGACCCAGGAAGCAGAGCTGAAAGGATTGGTTCAGCCATGACTTCACTGCAGACCAGTTTGGTTGGGAAACCTGACTGTATTGGCTCAGCAAACCAAGGTGCCCGAGGCCAGCTGTCAGGTGAAGACTAAGGAGAGGTTTTTTCCATCTTCCCAGAGACAGAGACAGGCAGGGGCTTGGAGCTGTGACATCCTGGAAGGAGAAGTTGGCAGCAGGAGCATGGAGAACACAGGGGAAAGGTAGAATCCTAGGTGCAGGGTAGTCCAGATTGCGAGGGGCCCACCAGTTCCTGAAAGAGTGGTAGCTGGTAGAGTCTCTGGCCCAGCTGCAGGGGAAGCTGGCCCAGCCCAACAGGCTAAGGAGGTGATAGAGCACCTCTTCAAGCTGGATCTGGAAGTGGAACTGCGGCTGAAGGACTCTCTGGGGAAGGAGAAGGAGTGGCAGAGCTGGAGGCCGTGAGACAGCCTGGAGACCAACACCAGCCCCAAAAGCCCACACCATATAAGGCTCAGACAACAGACCTGCATTTGCCCACAAGATCATCAAAGATTGAACCACTGCTCTAGGAATCATCTGGAAATTACATTGCACCTACAGACCTCAGAACCTAGGAAAAGTAGAGAGGATGAATCAAATCCTGAAGACACAGTAGTTCAAAAGTGTGCCAAGAAACAAGGCTGAAGTGGCCGGATGTTCTTTCCATTGTCCCTTTATGATAAGTTGCACACCTCATTGAACCATAGGGTTGTCCCCTTTTAGTTGAAGTGTGAAGCCATTTTGGGAGGATTAAGGAACTGGGAAACAAAACTCTACAGGAGGAGGTTAGTGCATTAGGAAAAGCTATGAACAAAATAAGGGAGTAAATGTTAGAATAGTGACTCCCTTTTCTACAGACATAGGCACACCCCCTCCGGATGAAGATACACCAATGGGAGTAGAGAAGATTTGGACCAGGGTCTGCCGCGATTGCATACCTGGAAGTCGATCACTCTACACACAGCCAGATCCGCAACTGGAGAGGAAGAAGACTGGGATTAGGCTCTGCTGCAGTTGCAACCAAGGAGGCACCGCCCTGCGCACAGCCAGATTCTGAAGAAGGTCATCCAATAAGAACATGAGGACGCAATTAATATGTATTTTTATGCTGTTGATGCTTGCACTGGGGGTGGGGATCATTGTATGTTTGTGTCTAACTTGTGCTGTACAATGTATGTTACTAAGATGATGGAAGGGAAAGCTGCGCATCATGCACTAATTGCTCAGAAATAGGGGTGAGAATAAGAGTTATGCTCAAATTGCAAGAGAATTTGGGATAAAAGGTGGGAATGTGAGAGCAGCCATTGAGAAAGAAAATTACAAGGTCATGAACTATGAGTTCTTGAGGAGCTGCTTGAGTAATCATGTGTACGTATATCGCTTAGCTAGATGCTGGTTCAGCACGTCTATTTAGGATGTTTTGTTCAGTGTTTGGGAACAGTCAGAAGAGCATCATAAGGGAGGCGAATGATCAAGAAATGTCAAGCTGACAAATGTTGCAATGGTCTGTGTAAAAATATAAAACCTTAGAGAGATGAATGTTCAAGGCTGCTGGTCTTTGGAAGAGATTCCACCAGAGAGCCTGGCCGACTAAATAAACTCTTTCTTTCCAATCCGAGCATCTCTGGTTTCTGGAATTTAGCCACTACAATCCCCTACTGGTTATATTTAGCTGTGTGTTCACTCACCATTCCACAATTGATTCAGTAGACTTACTTTAGGTGGAATTAACAAACAGGATTCTAACCAACATCACATACAGCCCTGTGTGTTAACATTACCAGTATTGTATGCAGTGCAAGATATAAGAATGGGAAAGGTGGAAAGAGACACAAGAGAAATGGATCTTCTTATCAAAGTGAAAACCTTCTGTATACATTGTCAGTGAACCAGCTGAACAAGGCTCTTCAGTTTAATAAGCTCCAAAGAACAAATGAATGAAGCAGCCTGAAACACACAGGACAGAGGTATGTGAATGTTCATAAAAGAAATTCTTACACAACTTCAGATTGACTGCAAATATTTCAGTTTAGATGCCCTTTATCCTTTTTCAGCAGTTCCAGTTCTGGATGCTGCTGGATTTAGAGGTATGAAAAGTCAGTAGCATGCGTACTGTAAGCAAAGGGAAGTAGTGAATTGCAGCTCTACAGCTGACATCACAGAATCTATTGTTCCTGGGTGATCAACCATTAATATTCAAATCATAGGTGAAATGCTTAAACCAGGCATTGGTGCTTCTGACTTCCATCCATTTGGTTTCTATAACTCTCTTGTCTATTACTCTACCTCTAAAAGAATGATCAGAGAAAGAGAGACGATATTAAGTTGTTGGGCAGTTGCAGCTTTCAGGGTTCTCAACCCCACTCCATTTCTCCCCACAACCTTGGATTTGCTTATGCTATATAGCAAGCCTGCGCTTAGCCCTTTTTTCCAGATCTATTTAAACGGCTTTGGCATACAGCTAAATGACACTTGAGTAAATCTTTCTTCAACCTGATTACGTGGCTAAAGGGTCACCTTTTGCCTAGTAATATACAATTATGTTTGCATGCATATCCTGTCACTTGCTTACCTCTTCTGGGTTGGTAGGGGGATGGAGCAATAGATAAAGAATCCAGATTGAGAACGATTTTACTGAACCTGCATCTGAGTGCATCCTTCACAGAATTCTGTGAATTTTTTCACCTGTCTCGACTCCAGGATGAAGGAATTTGTGATTCTGAGATATTTCTTGACAACTGCAGTTGTATAATGTCCTTCAATACACTGGGCTCGCACTGGTAATATATACATCCCAGCTACTACATAAGAACATAAAACAGAAAATGGAGGAGGGACATTCTATTGTTAATATATGTGGGAAACTGTTATACTGAATCAACTATATTTTTAAACGTTCATAGGATCTGGTATTTTTGGTAAGTGCTGTAATTAAAGAGGTAAATAAATATAGGAATAGAAAAAGAAATTAGTTTGCATTGGAACAGGAAACCCTTTTGAATTTTCAATTTTTGTGCTCACATTTCCTCAAGACGTTGCCAGTTAAACCCAATAAATTTTCCCAGTTGATTCCCAAATAAACCTGCGAACTTCCAGAACTTCCAGATGGTGGTTTTTCACACTTAAAGGTATGAACTTGACTGTTTTTAAAAATACTGTATAAGCAGATAATTGAGGGGGAAAAGGCACATCTCCAAATGCTCAAAGCATGGTTCTTTTATTATTAAAAAAATCAAAACCAAAACAAATAAGCTCTATGGCTTTGGCCTGTGTGTGTCCTTAAGGACTTCTTCAGGGGCTAACTTCCAACTTCAAAAATTATCTGGGCTAGGAACTCTCTGACCAATTGTCATTGGTTTTTCATTTCTCTAGTAATTGAATGAACGAGCCTGGAAAAAGAAGAAAGAGAAGAGTGGATGAGTATAGAGTGAGGAAAAAAAATGCATGAAACAAAAGACTTTGAAATATAGTTTCCGTTCATATATGGGGAAAGTAATTTCTCAACTAGTGTTCTCAAAATGGCAGTTTTCTATCTGGCATGTATGTTTCATCACTTCTGAAAGCAAGTCTGATCAGTGTTTTTTTCTTTTTTTAAAGAAAACCCAACTATATCACCTTTCTCTCCTTGCCTAGTTAAGACCAGTAAAAGCTGTCTCATGTTGGCTCGTGCTCCTCCAAAAGAGGATACTGGAAGTTCAAATAAATTAATAGATGTGTTCTATGATTAGGGATGACTTTGTGCAATGCCACCAAATGTACATGCTTTTAGCTTAGGTTCCATACACTCATACTTTGCTTTGGTCTTTCAGGCTTAAATTCAGATGTACAGAATGGAGTTCCTGGGACCAGAAAGGGTGTCTTACCTTGTTCTGGCCCTGTATTGCCTTATAAAGTAGCTAAATCTTACTGGAATCCTACTGTGAGGTGACCTGCTTGACTGTTCAAAAACATTACAGTCCTGGCAAAAATTATAACTTCAGAGATAAGAACTGAGACTATATGACATAAACTTGGACAGTAGTTTTCTCCCATAGGGTTTAAAAATCTTAGAATTATTTGAATTCTACTCACAGCTTCATCAAATCAATGAAGAATTTCCTTTCTGGGCATGCATGAATCATCAGTACTTTTGATTAAAATGGTGTTACCCCAAAATGTGGGTGACTCAGAGGTCCACCTGTGATGCCAGTACCTCTGTTCAAAGTTGGGGAATAATTAGCTCAAAGTTTAGAGGCCTGTGAGTGGGGGGTAACTTAATGAGATCTTTCCACCAATATTCAAGGGTCTTTGCAGCAAAGACCACCAGAGATTAGAAAGTAAGCTAAAATGTATTTTATTAAAGGAACGATCACACACAAGACATAAGCACTCATGCAATCACACAGGGCTAGTTCAAGGAAAAGGGAGGAAAGTTGTTGATAGTGAAGTTTTAAGGGTGATGAGGGCAATGTTTACCAATCCAGAAAGCAGCAAAGAAACAGTAATGGGGCTTAGACTCGTGCCTAAGGACAGTACTCATTTGGGATCAGAACAACAGCAGAGCCACCAGCAAGGGAGATCCTGCAAGCTAACTGCTCAAAACTGGGGGTGGGGGGTTATAACCCAGTTTCTACCCAGAGGCATGGGTGTAAATGGCTCTCTGGCCAAGTAAACAATGGAGTTTGCAGAGTGGACGATGAGGTCTAGGCTGAGTTAATGATCTTAGTGTTAGGTGATAAAGAGTTAATGGCTGTTGTGATAGCTCTGTAGTGGTTGGACAGATGTGGAGACAATGGAACAATTTACAGGTCAATGGAAAGAAGGGTTGAAATAATCAGTGGTTTGGTGGGAACTTCTGTGTTGCTATTGTCTGAATGTAGAGTCACCACAGCTTAACTTAAGTCTATTATCTCTGGAGTTACCTGGTGATTTCTTGACAATGACCTGGCTATGCCTAAAGGAGATCTCTGACCTACTTTGCAGTGTATGTGTTCAGCCAGTGTCTTCCTCTTGTCGAGCTTGGCCATATGGTCACATCAAGATATATTTTATATCAATGCCAATTAATTTATCTTGCTAATTATATCATATCTCACCAATTAAACCATATCAAAGTGTGGAGATGTACAGCCAGGTAACAATGTGGCGATAAAATATGGTGTCATTGTTATTATGTACAACTTTGTTAATTAGAGTTGAGTTGTTGAACTAGGAATTGAGTTCTGTTCTCAAAACAACAGATGTGCATTTTCCAATGCTTCCAGGTCACCCATGAGTCCATTATCTGTATCAGTCTATTTCAGGTATCCAGGAACCTCGGTGCAGAATCCAGCTGAAACAACACAGAATATAGCATATTACAGTTATGTGAATATGCAATATAACCAAATATTTTTTGGTTTGGGGGAGGCAAAGCTACTAGACTGCTCAGTCTCTTGTCTTCCATGGATTCTTTGTTCTCTCTTCACCCTTATCCAAAACCTTTGCAAAATAACTAATCTCAGGCAAAAACCAGTAGAATCCTTAATGTGATCTCTTTCAACAATTTGAGTAATGAAGTTTGGGAAGAGCTCCATGAGGCCAAATATTATGACATAGTCATCTTTAGATATCAACTCATACTCCACTGTTTAACACTTTAAAAGCTCTCTAGACAGCTTGTTCTTGTGTGCCTTCATGTTGTTTCCAGTGTATGGTGACCTTAAGGCTTCATTTCATACGTGTGGGGTAAACTAACGTCTATTACTGGGATTCAGGTCTCGTGGCTTCTCTTGCTAAGACAAAAGGAACAAAGAAACTATCTTAGAATCATAGGATCATAGAGTTGAAAGAGACCACAAGGGCTATCGAGTCCAACCCCTTGCCATGCAGAATACACCAGCAAGGCATTCCATGACCAAAGCAGGAGTAGTACCATCTGTTCCCTTGATCTAGACACTATACTCCTTTCCTCTTGAAGAAAGGGTAGTAATCTCAACAGGTTGGAAGAAATCAAAAAGCCAACATATATAGTTCTCAGAAATACAGAGGCAAAACAAACCTCTAGGGACTACTTATCTTGCCATTGTTGTCTTCCCATTAATCATGTTGCATAAGCACTGTTCCCTCTTTGCTTTCAATACTTCCATCTTTCTCCTAGAATAAGCAAGATAGAGAAGCAAGGATGGATTCCATTCAACACAGTTCAAAGGTCTATGAAGTCTCTGAGCTACCAACCTTCAGCACGTGTGTTTTAAAGCTGATATGGCATAATGCCATTATCTGATATGGAGAAAGTAAATTTGTGGTTAGGGGTGTGGAAAAGTAATATAAAGTTTTATTAGGCTTCTGAAAAGAGATAATACTTTCCTCGAGCTCAGAAATTAACCAGCTGTTCAGTATTTGGAAATGCCATGACTGTCTGCTTATTCAGTAAAACGAAACCAGTATAAAGGTACTTACATTCTTTCTGGAATCTGACCTATAGCTTGGAAATATTAGTGTGAAAGTGAGCACATTAGCACCTCCGTTATTTCAGAGATTAATTTAATTGTTAATTATTTAATTATTTTTCTACTTTTATGCTGTACACCAGGGGAAAAAACAGCTAGGCCCTTATTTGACACCAGTGTAGACGTTCAACATGATAGAGGGAACCACAATCAATCCATGCTTCTTGGTAGGTGATGAACCTGTGTTGGAATTCTTGATGATTTTGAAATGAAAAGGCATTTTCATCTTCATCATTTTAAAGGGAAGAAGATTTAAAACATGCAGTTGAATGCATATTTCTGAGTAGATTTGTATATGTTTGTGGATTAGTGCAGGACTAATTAGAGTTATGAGTGAAGGGTAGCTTATTGGACACATTTGAAAACCATTCCTATATAAGTGCACTATAGGGCTATTGCATAAAATATCTCCTCGCCCCCAAGATATTCCACTCATTTGCATCTTTTAATGTGCGGTTTCTTTTCCACACTGTATATCCTGACACAAACAAAGAACAAGAGAGACCCTCTTCTGGTGGCACTGCAGCTATATTTGTTCAGCATGCTCTGGAATGATACAGCATCCAGAGCATTGTAGGGGGGAAACAAAATGGAAGGCAGATCACTAAGACAATTGTGTTGCCATTACTGGCACTTCAATGCTGAAGAGATGAGAATGGGAGGATTGACACAACCTGGGAGGAGACCTAGGCCATTTCTGCATTAGACCATTATAGTGCTATTGTTCTACTTTCAGCATCCTATGGAATCCTGGGAAATGGTCCTAGTTTAATTATTTGAATTATAACAATTCAGTCTCTTGAATCTTTGAAGACAAAAGATTTGGACTGATAACTATTAATCCCACATTCTTTTCTCTGCCAGAGGAACAAACCTGTCATGACTTAATCTGGGAAGTCATAGTTCTTAGGTTAAGTTCCAGTGGTGTATTTTGGCATCTAGCACCAGTGGATTTAAGACTTTTTCCCTTCTCCTCCCGCTGCAGCCTTCTGTAGCAGCAAAAAATTCCAGAGGGTTTTCCAATCTTTTGAAGCAGGTTTTGCAGTATTCTGGCAGCTAAAGGAAAGAAAGGGTCACTTACTCTCAGCGAGGCATGAGAATATAATTGGATTTGGGATCTTGTTGTTTGCTCTCTCGCTCGCCTCTCCCCATTTCCCCCCTTTATTATGAATCACATACTTAATGGACATTGATATATACTATATTACAAGGCCATTATAAGGAAAAAAACCAACAACTGATTTTTCAATCTATCCAACCCCCTCCCCCCAAAAAACGGCTGACAGAGGATCAAGACCCCATTGTATTAAGAAGTCTTTTCAGAGATATTGGATATAACCTTAATCAAATTTATCACATCTTCTTACCCCATATTTTCTTTTACTTTCTCAATCACCATGTTCCAAATATCACTCCATCACTGACTGTATTGTCCACTATACTTTAATCTTCTTTCCCTGGGAAAAATCAAATAACATGGCTTCTTTTATATATTTTAACAGATAAAACTCATTCCACTTTGATTTCTTCCTCGATCCTAAAGCAATAACAGCATGAGCAGCTTTTAAAATTGGTTTTATTACATAACTTTCATTCTATTAACTCTAAGTTGAGGGTTAAACAACTTTCTTTACTCTCTTTTTCTCTCTCTGAAAAAGTGCAGTATGAGATGGAATCAAAGTTTATTACCAGCTTGATTGCAGTCAGGTTAAAAGCACATATGGAGTCTCCACCCCTCATTTCAACCCAAGGAATCCAGCTAAAACTTTCATGCAAATATTTGAGCACACAAATGATTTCCATATGGAAGATACTTCCTTTATTGACAGAGGCCTTCTAAAACAGGGCAGAGGTTGTTTTGCTGAATTGCTTGATTCCGGCTGGCACAGGGATGACTCTGAGTTTAGTTATGCAAAAGGAAAGCTTTTAAAAGTTACAAGTTTAAAAAAGAAGTTAAAGGTTCTCTCAAAACTTGCCCCAGCAAGGATGGAAGGAATAGGAGAGTAAGGGGCATGGTAGCCATGTTGCTGCAGGAATTCTGAGCTTGTAGTCCAAAAAAAGGTCACTTTTCCTATCTCTGGTGAGTAGGTAGGGTTGTTCTATATCAAGGTGGAGGGGAATTTTATTTGGTGCATTTTTATATAAGGAATTGATTTCCTTCTATGATTCATTCATTGTTGTTGTATGCCTTCAAGTCAACTCCATTTATGGTGGTCCTATCCTAAAGTTTTCTTGACAAGATTTATGTAGAGGAGGTTTGCCCTTGCATTCTTGTAAGGTTGAGAGAGTGTCATTTGCCCAAAGTCTGCATTTTCATGGGGAAGTGGAATTTGAACACCCAATCTCCTAAAGTTCTACTCTAACACTCCAACCACTATAACACATTGGGTCCCATTTCTTCTTCTTCATCATCATCATCATCATCATCATCATCATCATCATCATCATCATCATCTTATTGTTGTTGTTTTATATTATGTTTTTTATAAACAATTGTTTCAGTTGAATTGATTCTTTCCAAAAACTGAATCCAATGAAAATTTCACCATCCCCTAGGTTATACATTGAAAGGCTTGTAAAGAAAAAAAATCTTCCAGGACAGATTCCAACTAGAAATAGCTGAACAAGAATTCACAGGATAATTATTGTGAATTCTTATGTGGCTTGAATCAGGACATAGGCTTTTATCTCGTTACATATGTTAATCACCTCATTATACAGGTTTGTTGTAATGTTTTACTTGGCCAAGTGGGGAATCAAATGCTGGTCTCCAGAATTGTAATCCAACATTCTGAACTGCTACATCACACTGACTCTCGTTTTGAACTACAGCTCTCATTATTTATTGTTCTTGTTTGTCTTGAAGTCATTTCGGACTTACAGTGACATACTGATCTCCAAGAATCACGGTCATCAATAGCTTTGCCAGGTCTTGCAAACTCCAGCCCATGACTTCCATGATCAAATCAAGGTATCTGTAATACAGTCTTCTTCTTTCCTACTGCTTCCCACTGAACATTACCATCTTTTTCCATTATACCTTGTCATTTGACATGATGACTGAGGGCCTGAGAATTAAAGTCCAAAATATTCAGGTCTCTTTCATATCACACAATTATAGCATTTTGATACTACTTTTAGTTATGGCAGCATCCTCAGAAACCTGGGATTTGTAGTTTGCTGAGGCAGAAGATTCTAAATAGATAAGCAAACTACTACAAATTCTGAACGATGGAGCCAAGGAAGCTACTTTGATATCAAAGTGTTTTAATTGTGTAGTATGAAAGAGACCTCATCTTTGTTGACAGGGGTGGAGCACCTGGAATGAACATCTGAGCCCCCTTGTTTTTTCCTCTGAATGTGCAGTAGGAATATACAGGAAAATACAGTAGGAAAATTTACCCTCCCCTGATTCTCTGAGTCAAACTGTACATAAATAGATAGCACATCATAGAAGTGAAAAGCACATTCCTGTTTGAGCATTCAGACCTGCAGACAAACCCCATGTTTATTTCCTGATGACCAAATACACAGACACGGACATGCACATACACAGAAACACACAGACACACACACACAGCAAAATGATTTGCAAATTAAAGAAAATTGTTCTTTGAACTGGACTTAAGGAATTTCTACTTCTAGGACATGGTAGTGGCAATGTATAGTTTGCCTTACTAATAAACCACATTATCAATAAAAACCATCCTAAAAATGAATGAATCCTTCAGCCCAGGTTGCTCACCATGCACCAGTGCAAATTTAGCCAAGATTTTTAAGGGTCTGATTTCTGATTTCCATCTATAAACGAGAATGCTGAACAGGGAAGAAAGCTGACAGGAAGAAAATGAACTCGTTTGAAAATGTGATGCTTGAGAGACTTGCAGTAAATCAAGGCTGAACTATCGTTGGAACAAAAGATGACAAACTGAAGCTGTCTGCTTTGGACATATCATGAGATAGCATGAGTTATTAGAAAAGAAGATGATGCAAGACCTGAGAAGGGCAGCTGGTGGCTGGGAATCTTGTGGATCTTTTGTTCATAGGGTTGTTCCTTCACAGCAAATAAATAGGCTCCTTCTCACTGTCATGTCTGCAAAACAGAAGAAGGAGAAAGAGAAGAAACACAGCCAGTCTCAAAATAACAAGGAGACTTATCATCTTCCACCAAGGCCTTATCTCAGGGACGGGGAACCTTTGGCCCTACCAAATCCCTAATACTGGCCATACTGGATGAGTTTCTGGAAGCTGAAGTCAAAAACAACTGGAGGGTAAATTTCCCTATCCCTGCCCTATTCCATTTGCCTTACTTATCACAAATGTGTTATTATATACTTAAAATAGAAAGGGTTTTCCCAACTCCTAAGCTTTGGAATCTCTTCCTTAAAGACACATATCTGGCACCTCTTTTGCAATCTTTTTGTCACCAGCTGGAGACATTTTCATTTGTCTAGGCATTTAATCCTTTTTAATTTCTTAGCCTACTTTGGCATTAATACCTGCCATTTCTTTTTTGAATCACAGTAGTTGCAATAAAACAATCAAGTTATTAGGACTGAAAGAATTTATTAGTCCTCTGGGTTGCCTCATTCCCTGAAATCTGACCTAGCATAGAAATGTTTTAAATAAATATATGGGGATTAGTGGAAACACAGCCATCTGTTATAGGGAATGCTAGGGATTCCACTCCAATTTATGCTGTCACTTGCCAGCTGCTGACAGATCCTTTCTCCATGTAGGATCAGAGTTGTTTTCTGCTTCAGTGCATGCATGCATCTTCCCAATAGAGTGGATTAGACAACTTCATGGAAGATAGGTTTATATCAACATTTGTTAATCAGGCTGGCTAAATGGAATGCCAGTTCTCAGGTGATTTGGCACGAAGCGTGGATTATAGACTAGCTGCTCACTTCCTCTTGTCTCTGATAGTTGCTTCAGAGTCCTGCCACATGTGTGTCGCCCAATAGGGCCAAATAATCATTGTTTGGGTTTCCATGTAATTGTTTTTCTCCCATTTAAAGTGATCTTTTACTTTTTTTCATGGAAACTGCACTGCTTTCCCAATTTTACCATGCAATGCTAACATTCTCAATGGAAGTGATTCTTTGTGGGTAAGCTTGAAAAAAAAATTAAAATAAAATAAAGTAAGTAAAAATCTTTTGAAGAGTGGTACAATCTGCAAAGAAGAGGAGATGTGCAAACACAGATCCTTCATCATGGCGATGAAGCCTAGGATACTGTTGAATAACTATGCAATAAACACAGAAGACACAGAGGAGTCCAAAGGTCCATCTAGTTCAGCAACCTATCTCCAATACTAGTTGACCAGATGCTTCTTACATATCCACAAGATGGACATGAGGACAACAACTTTCTCCTATTGCTGCATGGTGCTTCTGATCCTGGAAGAAGCATGTAGTCAACTCATGGCTATTATTATTATTTTTTGATGATTACTGTGACTGTTTTGTTGTTGTCAATTGCCTTTAAGTCAGTTTTTACATATGGCAACTGTATGAAAAACTTCAGGAAAAGAGATTCCACCTAAACATTAGGAAGAAGTTCCTGACAGTAAGAGCAGTTCAACAGTGGAATACACTGCCTCGGAGTTGGATTGTTGGGAATCTCCTTCTTTGGAGGTTTTTAAACAGAGGCTGGTTGGCCATCTGTCTCGATTGCTTTGATTGTCTATTCCTGCATGACAGAATGGAGTTGGACTAGATGGTTCTTGTGGTCTCTTCCAACTCTATGATTCTGTGAATGAGAGATCTCCTTCAATCCCAAGACCTATCCTTTTCAGGTCTTGCAGTCTTAAAGCTGGGGCTTCCATAATTGAGGCAGTCCATCTATTATTTATTTATTAGTATTCATTAAAGGGATTTATTAATTGCATTTCACATAAGGCTATACTTATTAGGGATATCTGAATATTATTCCTAACAACAACCTCAGGTGATTTTTTTTGTACTCTATACATTTGCCAATTTCATGGAACATTCAGCCTCAGCATTTCTGCATTTCTGTTTTATAAGGGCTTGGTACTATTCTGGGCAACTGTCCAATTCTCCAGAAGGAGATGACATAGGCCCTTTCCACAAGTGGATGTTAAAACGGACCAAGGTGTCCTGGCACAGAGGTCATCCGCACCTTGGATCAGACTAGGTTCAGACAATTTAACTTAGTTACACACCTTAGTCCAATCCAAACCACCCCAAAGTGGTTCTCCAGCATGCTAAGGAAAGACTGGAAAAATCCGGTCTTTCAATTTTCTGGAATGCGTCATTGCGTTCCTGCTTACCTGTGCAGATGCACAGGCTCACACCAATGCGAGCCTGTAATCAGCAGAGGGTGGGCTGTGGACATGGCCAGCGTCAGCGGTTGGTCTACACCCACGAAGCCATCATTTTCAGTTGGAGCAGTGCAGATCTAAAGACCTTGCACTGCTCCAGTTCACCCTGGACTAATGGAGGTGTCCTGCGGAAGGGCTCAAGGGAAAGTCTGCTTTACTTCGGACCCAAGAAGAACCAGTAAGTAACGCCATGGAGTGATTCATTCACCTCGTGCAGAAAGGGCCTTAGATACTTTCACAATTCACTGAAATGTATGATAAATATTTTATCCTAGTTTAGGTCATGGGGAAGTTTGCGGTCAGGGGAGAGTCATCCTTCCGCTCAAGACTACAAGCTACCCCTGCTTTAGAGAAAAGTGCTACTTGTCAGGATATCATAGACTTAATAGGAGAAGGACAACCATTTGTGCTTGGCACAGAGGTGGCACTGTATACACGAGAGTTTTCCCAGCTCACTAGTCCAATATACATGTTTTCCATCTTTTAAAGCAGGGGTGGATACCTGTGGCAGATCAAGGGACCACTTTTATGCACCAGAACACTCTGGGGACACCATCAACTACCAAAACTTAAACCACTACCACCAAGGTTACAGAAAGTCCACCTCTTGTTCTCAAAATGGGCATTTCCCTACAACCAATTTAAAAGTTAAATGGTTATACCTGCTGGTTTTCAGAAGCAGTGATTTCCCCTCTTTCTTTGGTCTCAAAAACATCAGCCTGGGGATTTTGGAGGTGTCAAGGACCACAAAAACATTCCTGGGAGCCACATGCAGTCCCAGGATCACATTTTGCCCACTCTTGTTTTAGAGTGGTATCTATTTTTGACCCCATTGAAAATGGAACAATTTGAAAGAGAGGCATGTTGTTTGCAATGAGGCTCTTTTTTTCTGTGGAAATGGTCTCTTAGATAATGCCAGCTGGCACAGAACACTAAAAGAATTAATCCACATGGCTCTGTAATAGATATGTTGTTTCTCAGAAACAGCAGCCATCCATACAACAACTTTCTAATGTTGCTAGTACTCTGGTTTCTGGACTTTGAGAACCTAATTTAAAACAAACAAACATGTGGTCTCCTTTGGTCATCTGGTTATTTGAGACGTTCCCACTGATAATCTTCTCATGGGGCACACAGCTTCTCTACAAGGGTCTCCCTGACACTAATTGTTAGTCTCTACCTCAAAATGGAGTTGAATCTAATCTAGGGAAACCTACATGTTGCTGCTTGTAGATGCCCTTGGCGCCTACAACTACGCTTTCCAAGATGTATTTACACAAAGTAATGAAAACACTGTTCTGCACAAGAAACATCTCACATTTCTGGGACTGAGAGACTAAGAGAAGCCATAATGGGAGTTAGCAAGGATAGGAAAGGCCCTGAAGGACACAAACAGAAGAAAGTTGCTGATCTTTTTGAAATATAACACCAAGTAAGCACTTCAGTCAAGAAAGCAGACACTGTGTTGTTGTTAAATAATTCTCAAAATATCTAAACGTTTCAAGATACTATTTTGTTTCTCGAGGGTAAGGCAGAGAATGAGTTCAGTAATGCTTCCTCCTCATCAAAGCATATTTCTTCTTTCTGGTGGTATAGGAGGTCTGGACTACGCTTCAACTGGAATGTACTTTGTTTTTCTGTTTGGGCGATAGTTGGGGTGGGTTCTGCCAGGTCCAGATGCTCATCAGTTAGGTCAATCAGGTTTTCATAAGTCCTATGTTTTTGTGTAGCAGATCTGGGATTACTCCCTTTTAACTGCACTGGAGGAGCTTGGTTTTCAAACATCCTTGTCACCATTAGGCCAAGATGTACTAATTTATCTTTGCTATTTAGCATTCGACTGGCCAGTGAACTGTTCATAAATGTTACCACTGCACGAGCACAAGCGTAATTGAAGAATATATATTCTATATGGATTATATCTCTGAGGGTGCAGAAGTCAATGTAGGAGCTGGTGAGTAATTTTATGAAATGAACTTTATGTTCATACTGTGATAGAATCCCTGCTGGTTTAGGGTAGTTCAGAACTACTACTTTCTGCCTAGCCAGCACTAGTTCCATGTAGTACCAATGGTATTCTCTTTTGATAATTTCCCCCCTCTAAGTGCTGAGACAGACCAGGGATCCTGAAGTTCTGCAGATTGGCATCTAGGAGAATCAGTCTGAGAGTTAACTTCTCCCTCTAATTCCTTCAATGTAGCGAAGTGCTGTGCGATTGAGCTTTTATTAGTCTGGGATGTTAATAAAATTTCATTAGTTTTTTTTTAATAAATTTTTATTAAAGTCATAAAAAAAACATTATATAATTCTTACATTAACATAAATATACTTCCATCATTTCTATACATTCTATACTTATACATCCTACCTTTTACATTTATACCTTTTTATACATTCTTATACATATCAATGGGAAAGAAAAAACAAAATAAGACATAAGAAAAATTAGTACAATCTCAGTACCTACCTACTAACCTTCCCTTATCACTTCTACATAAATCGTGGGCGATTATACTTTACCTATACATGACCAACAATTCCTTATGCTCCATACTTTAACCATCATACCACTACCTTTTCCCAATATTTCTTAATTCTTACTATAATGTTTACTCCTACAAGTTTTTTTTAATACACATTATTATTTCTTTTATATTTACTCCAAATTATTTAATTCATTTATTATTATCTTCTCCAATGGGCTTCCCAGAGAGGTTTAACTAAATTCCATTCTTTGATGATCTGTTTTCTCGGTCTATCAGTCAATGTTGACGTTAATTCGTCCATTTCCCAAAGTTCATACAATTTCCATAACCAGTCATCCACATCAGGGACTTCTTTTGATTTCCATTGTTGTGCAAATACTAATCTTGCCGCTGTTACCATGTATATTACCATTTTTCTCAATGAATTATTTTTAAAATACTTCATTAGTTGTTGTTGAGGGGCCATCACAGATGTTGTCATTAGTCTTTATATTTGCTCCCTTAGTAAGATTTATCTCTTTATTTACCTCTTTGGATAGCAAGTCAAAAAGCTTTTCAAACTTCACCTTGGGTACATGTTTCAAGTGTTTTACATTCTTTATATTTTTAGTTTTCTTCAAATTATTAACAACCTTCTTATTTGTTTTTTTCTTTGGGTAATATCTATTTGCTTTGCCCGGATGAATAGAGTTGGCTGAATTAACTGGTTGCAGCTTAGCACCATTTAAAGCTTTATCTATTTGCTTGTCAATATTCAGGATTTTGTAGACCCTTACAAATAGAGTCAAGAGCTCAGTACAATCAGATATAAAAGATTTAACATGTTCTATATCTTTAGACAAGGAACAAAGCCACCCTTCGATCCACCTGTTGTCTTCTGTATTCAGTTCTTTACTATGAGGTTCTTCCAAAATTGCCTCTTCCGTATGGGTGTCAAGCTCCAGATCTTCATTGGGCTTTTCCACCTGCTTATTTTCCCCACAAGTTTGGGAGTGTTCCTTAATGTACTTAGTCTCAGCAAGGGCAATTTCCAGAGCCAAATTCATTGGCGAAGAATCCGCCCTTTTGTTTGAGGCTTTTCGCACCTTACCCGTTCGTGCAACTGGGGAGGGCGTCTCGTGCAAAAAACCTCATCCGGAACGCTGCCGCTTCCCCGCTCCTTTGTCCCACAGGTCAAGGGGCCCTCGTGCAAAAAAACCTGCTTGTGAAAACGGCCGTTTCTGTCAACTCCTAACAGCTGTTCTCTGTGCTGAGATCCTGAGACTAGTACATTTGCTTTTAGTAATTGCTCCTTCTTCCGCTCCACCACACTTGGGGAAAAGAAACACGTTATTCTTTGTTTCTTTCTTCTTTGACCCGTTCATGGAATACTTTCAAATGGAAGGGGGTCTTGCATTTCTCTGTATGCTTTTCTTGTAACCACCATTGCTAACTGGGGGTTAAGGTAGTATATTTGGAAATGCTGTTATGGGAGAAATAGAAGAGCTTCAGGTACTTGCTCGTATTTTACTGTTGGAAACCACACCAAATTGTTTAGTAAATAGATAGTACAACACAACTTGTATCACAGTTCTCTGGAAAGTCTCATATCAATAAAAGCTTCACTTTAATTAGCACCCTCACGGTCCCAGCTCAGTGTTACAACTTACTTCTTATCTTCAACCCTCAGTAAGCGTCTGTCACTCTTCCGGCCAGGAAAAAGTGTTGTTGTATAGGGGCCCGAAAAAGGCATCCAGTTTCTTTTCATATAAATCTAGTTGAGAAAGAAGACATATTCAGTGGAATACAGGGCAGTCATCTGAGGAGAATACTCCTTCATTATCTTCAATAATTCTCAGTCAAATCTAATAACAAGGGCACCATTCATTCATTTCCAAAAACCTTCAGACTGCTATTTCCATTAAATCTGAGACTGAAGAAGAATTAATATCAGATATCTTAGACACCATGGGAATTATTGCTTAAGGTTATTATGTAACACAGATCCATTTTTAATTCTGCTGCTATCTGACAGAGATATATGTATATGTTTAAGCCTATAAGTAAAATGAAATCAATGTCAACCAAATTCTTATTTAAACCTAGATTCAAAGAAGTGGCATTCACTTTCAGGAGTTATCTCTCCCACCCAATCTAGGTGATGTAGCCCCTGAGGTAGGGATGGAAAGAACATTCAGTATTATTTTCTGCCCCCCAAAGGTGTGTCTCTGGAAACAGTGGCTTTTCTGTTAAAAATATGTTTTTTCATAAAATGTGATTTTTCAAGAGAAAAGTGTTTTTTGTAGGAAAAAACACATTTTCAAATAAACAAACAACCCCATGTGCATTTTTGTACATAACAATTTACAAAAAGCCCTTCGGGATGTGCATCTACTGGATGAAAACTGCAAATAAATACTTGTTTTCTCTCAGATGGGGAGAATACTATGGGGATTATTTCTCCTTGCTATGCAAGGATGAAATAGTCAAATATTTTCCACCCTACATGGATGGCATTGCAGAGAATGTCCCAGTAACCCTTATACTGTCAGGTTTTGAAAAATAAAATCATCAAAAGATGATGTGGGATCCATGGACTCATCACACCTGGACAGTCTCCCTTCTCTGGTGGGGATTCTGTAAAAGGTGTACACTGGACACTGCAGACTTGTAACTCCTGTTGACTACAGTGTGTTGCAAGCTGAGATGCATTTTGCGAAAAGTAAGCCCCTAAAGCCTAGATATGAGATATGAGATAGCAGGGGTGGGCAACTGTAGAAGGCTAGGGGGCCTGATCAGCCCCCCAGAATATCCTGGAGGGTGAGCCCCACTACGTCCCTTTGCCCCTCCCCTCCAAATTGCCTTCAGATGCCCCAAACAATCTCTAGGAGGCATAGGGAGCATTTTGACAACATTTTCTAGTCTCTCCCTGGCCATTTTAAACCCAGGAGAGGCCTTTCTAAGCCTCTCCTAGGCCTACAATGCTTCTGCGTGTGTATGCACGTGTGCATGAGCCAAAATACTTCTCCTGCCCCCTAGAGGGCATTTGGAGGGCAAAATATTTGTGTCTACAAAATGTCTCCTTTTTCCAGCCCCAAGTCCTTTTAGTGCTGTTTCTTGCTTGTATACAAAAGGAAGAATAAAAATCAAAAATCCATTCATAATTTTTTCTGCATTTTCCAAATGAGCTCACTAATAGACTTTTGTTTAATTCATTCATTCATTCATTAACAGACTTTAGCTCCCCATTAACTAAAACATTTGCAGATTTCAGAGAAGTATGTGTGCAGTATGCAGCATGCTGTTTCCAGTACAGAAAATGCTGTGAATTTTGTGTGGAAGAAGCCCTGAACTGCAAACAGTCTTTGAGAACTGCAATTTTCAAACACTGTCACAACTGGGAAGAAGTTTGCTAAAATTACTGATTGCTTTCTCCAAGAACATGATAGCAAAGAATTATATCCTCACCTCTGATCTCCAGAAAGGAAGTCATCATTTCTAGTTAACTCTTTTCTTCCAGTTAACCACTGTGATTTAGGCAGATGTTGGCTTGTTGGGTGGGGGGTCACCTGAAAATCAATCCCCCCTCAAAATGTGAAGTCTGGGAGTTCTGAGTGGGCTTCAGGGGGTGCACCCAGGAGTCCCAAGGGCTACATGTGGTCCACAGATCACCCTTTGCCCACCCCAATCTATATTATCATTTAAAGTGTTTGTCTGTAATGCTGTGCAAATCCCCGAGTTTGATCGCAGAGTCACCAATCTTGGTATGTTATTGAATGGGACCAAAATGATGATCGTCATCATTTGATGACGGTTTAGGACCCAGTTTGGAAACTGTTTGGGTATCTTTCAAGCAAACCTTTTGGATTTCTACTTTTTGTTTTGGTTCTAGAATGCACATTTATGAACTGATTTTCACCAAATGTGATTTTTACACTTGGAAACACGTTCCAAGCTTTTCCGTGTAATACAGTGACAGCCAGCATGGTATAGTAGTTTGAATGTTGGACTACAGACCCTGGGCCATTTCTGCACTAGACTGTTAATAGCGCTATGATTCCACTTTCAACATCCTATGGAATCCTAGGGTTTGCAGTTTAAGGAGGGGCCAGCTGGCCCCTCCCGAAACTGCAAACCCCAGGATTCCATAGGATGTTGAAAGAGGAATCATAGCGCTATTAACAGTCTAGTGCAGAAATGGCCCTGGAGACAAGGGGTCAATTCCCCGTTTGGCCACAGAAACCCACTGGGTGACCTTGGGCACATTATGCACTCTCAGCCCCAGAAAACCCTGTGATAAGTTTGCTTTAGAAATGAAGGCATAGAGCAACAACACTACAGAACTCAATTGGCAAACTTCAGTGTTGTTTACAAAAGAGCAATTGACAGTCCATTTAAACTGGATGTGAAACAGTTCCAAGAACTGTGGAAAATGCCAATCAAACTTATTTGCTTTAAATCAGAAGTGAAATCGTCAACATGAACTTGGACAATGGTGGATACATTTCCAAGCGCTATCTAGATATCTATATCAATAAAAATAATCCTACCTCAGCTTTGGCTTACATGTTATTAGGAGCTCCTTGGTGAGGGAACTAAGTTTTAAGTTTATGGGTTGAGTATAAGCTGTCCCCTTTGAAGAGATGGACTCCTATCTTCTTCCTGTCCAGTCATTCAGCATCCACTGTTTCTAATACCAGCAGTCTAGTCAGTAAATCAGAAAAGTACTTAGCAGCTGGTTCTATCTTCTTTGTAACCTTAAACATTTATCGTGAAAGAGATGGCTGGTTGAAACTAAGAGGGCTATTCTAAAAAGAAGGTAGCATTTTTTGATGTGAATTTAATGACAAAGCAAGGACGTGATCTAATTTAGGCTGTGAACCAGGGTGCCGAATGTTTCAAATACTGTAGGGGGCACTGTTGAATTACATCCAAACGCAAGAGTTTCCCAGAGCTTGTTCTTTTCCATCTCCGTTTCTTTTTGTCTTCTTCACTGCACGCAGGCATCCAAACAGAGCAACAAGAACTAAATCTGGTGCTGGTTATTTTAATTGTCATTTGTATGTTGTTTTTAATAATGTATTTTAATATTGTTTTAATTGCTATTGTTAGTTTAATGTATGTTTTAACTTTTGTATGCTATAGTTTAAACTATGTTCTCTTTTATGTTATTGTAAGCCGCTTTGAGTCCTTTTGAGGAGAAAAGCGGGGTATAACTAAAGATAATCATGATCATCATCATCGTCCTCCCCCTATAACTTGGGACTAGCAGTCTCAGTGTCAAACATGAGTGAAAGAGACAGATTTAACAGGATTGATGGAAAGGCTATCCATCATTCCAGTGTCTGATTTTGTTTTGTTTTGTTTCTCTTTTTAGAAATTAAATTACTGACCCAAATCCCTTTCCAGGTGCACAATGCCTCTCACTCCATTCATCTCCTGGTGTTTTCCTGTCTAGCAGGTCTTCATAAAAGAATCCACTACTGACCCATCTCCTTGGCCAAAGACTGGATGAAAGGAATATTTGTTATTTTTCATTCCCAGGTTATGTATAAAGGGGTTTGTGATGGTCAGGAACCCCTCTGGAAAGAATGACAAACAAGCAAGAATCTTGAGCAATTTTCTCCTTCTATTCAAATCTCCTGAACCCTAGCAGGTGAATTATTTACCATAGAAAAACACTTTTTTACCATATAAAGTAGGGATGGGCCAACTGAATCCTTGAATCTTTGGCAGCGATTTGAGATTTGGCAATTCAAATCCCTGTGCCAAAATAGGCAAATGGAATCTTTTGAATCCGCCACTCAAACAGTTTGTTAGAGACCGGGACGCCTGAAAACCTGGGAGACCGGGACACCTGAAAACTTGGGCGACCAGGACGCCTGAAATCTTGGGACCAGGATGGGATCCCACTCCTCATGTGTTTCCCCACCAAACGTGGGCATGGGTTATTGGCTGGCTGACTGGCATAAAGCCTCGCATGCCCTGGAGGCCGCCATTTCTCCCTTCTTCTGCCTGTGCCCCTAGTGCTGCCTCTCCCTTCTGCTGCCTCCCTCTGCAAGGTAATTTTGGGGTAGGGATTGGGAGGTGAGGGACAGAGGAGCAAAACTGAGCTTGTATGGGGGTCTAGGAGCTTGTGGGAATGTCCCAGGGGGTTCCAAAGACTGCAAAAAGGGGTTCGGGGGTTCCATGCAAACCATGCCAGCCATACTTTCCCCTTTACCAGCTTTCTTTGGTCAGTTCTGGGACTAAGATTGTCATGATGCCGCTGTTTTCTGTGTCTTGAATTCAGTTAATCCATTTTGAAGCTCCCTTTTAGAAAGTCTTTTTATGCTTCTCAACCCCTTTTCCTCTTTTTCCTCTGTCTAGCTGTACGCTTATAAGCATCATTGACATTGGAAAGGTTGCAAAGGAGAGCTGGAGAAACACAGACCTTTGGTCTTGTGCTGCAGCAGCATGTCTGTGGTAAACAATGAAAGCCAAAAAACCTGAGCTGGAAAGAATAGGATTCTACTCTAGCTAATTCTATAGGAAGACTTACAACAAACAAGGTGAACAGTAGCTGCTTCCAGAATCGTTTATTGAGCATGCATTAATCTGTATTATTTTTTTATTTGAGACTGGAGGGTAGAGATTGGGAATTGTTGAGACAAGCCTAGAGATTTGACTTGAATGTCCCTTGCAGGACTTGAGAGTAGAGAATTGACTGGACTAGAAACTTGTGTGTTTGTGTGTGTTTAAGTGCTTTCTTTGTTGCAGGACTTGAGACTTGACTCTTGAGACTGCATGGTGCAGAACTGAGGTTGGACTAGAGGCTGTTTGTTTGTTTGTTTGTTTGTGTGTTTTAAGTGCCTTCCTTGTTGCAGGACTTGAGACTTGACTGGAAGGTACAGTCTTCTTGAGATTTCAAGGACAGCTGAACATTTCTTTGCATTGCTCCGTTGCAAAGTTCTTTCAGACACAATTCTGGGGTTTGTAGTTTTACAGGGGGTCACAGCCTTCTCTGACAAAGTGTGCTGGCACATGCTCAAACTAAAAAACCCCAGGATGCCAGAAGGAGCTGTGCAAAGAAAAGCTAGTTTTGACCTGGATTATCTCTGTACTGTAATATGTGGCCCTGTTTACACAGGCAATAAAATGTGGGATTAATCCACAGCTTCGTGCCTGTGTAGAAAGGGCCTTCATGTCATTTTCAATCTGGAGAGATCCTGAGGCAAAACTAGGACAATGGTCCTGGCCAGATTTCTTCAGAGGGAGGTTTGCCTTTGCCCAGGCTTTTGCTAAGGCTGAGAGAGTGTGTCTTACCCAAGATTGTCTTTCTTTCCCTTGCTTTTTAAACCCTTTTTTAAAAAAAGATTCGAAAGATTTGAGATTCATGAGATTTGTGGATACCCAGAACCTTCCAGGGATTCAGAAAATTCTGGATTCATCTCATCCCTAATATAAAGCATGTTTGTTACACACACAGACTGGCCCTTTCTGCACGTGGGAAAGGAAACACTCAAAAACAGGACTCACCGGACTTCTTCAGTGTCCGGGCAAGTCTGTCGGGACGAGGAGCAGTGCGAGCTCATCACTCCGCACTGCTCCAGCGTCCAGAATGACGGCTTCCAGTTGGTGGAGACTCTCCACCACCTGGAGAAGCTTGCCAGCCTAAAGCTCGCCCCCGGCAGATCTGCAGGCACACACTAGTGCGCACCTGCAAATCTGCACCAGAGCGTGGCAACGGAGCGACACGGGGTTGCGTGCTCCGTGCTTTTGAAAAACCCCTTAAAAGAGGTTTTTAAAAAGCACGCTGCATGACCAGTTCCGGATGCTCCGGAGCGGACTGAGGTGCAGAACTACAATAAGTAGTCCGCCCCAGTCCACTCCACGGTGCAGAAGACCTCTGTTGGAGGTCGCTTTGCACCGTTTTAATAGGCCAGTGCAGAAAGGGCCAGAGTTTTCTGCTTAGAAAACACTGTTTTCTGCACAGGAGACTTTTTTTTCTGCATAGAAAACAGGGGTTTGCATGCACATATGGACACACACCCACACACACATCCTGCATGACAGTTACTACTGTGGCCCTTTCTGCATCTTACCTTTTTCCGGTGCTGGGGTGTGGGAATTGCGCGAGCAGCCTCTGGTGAGAGGCTCTCATGTCCCTGCTGCTTCAGCTTCACACAAGCTGCCTGCTCATGTGAGAGCCCCACCTCTTCCTTCCGCAGTGCAACCTGGGAGTTTCCCAGGCTGTGCTGGGGCAGGAAGCGCAAACAGCGCAGCTCCAGAGGCTCCACATGCCAGGTAAGTGCAAGCAGGGCTCGGGAGCAATGCGCAATCATGCACCATTTTCAGCTTCCAACAGAAAATGAAACGGTGTGCGATCGGTGCCTGCCGACCCCTGGAGCATTGCGTGATTGTGAGTGCATCATCCAGATCACTCCTCACAATTGTGCAATGCTCCAGGCACCCTTTCACATGGCAAATTCCATGTGGAAAGGGCCACAGGATTCTGGTCATTCTTTGTCCTACATCTGTAACTTTTCCATATTCAATACTTCTGATCACAATTGTGTCATGATTGTGACACTATTACCATGGTTGTAATTCCTCCTTCAATCTGTTTTACTCAGCATCAGCTGCATGGAGAGAAATCTGGCAGGGAGGCTAAGCTTTTGTTTTTTTTGAGATAAAACTCTCTAACATTTTTTGACATCTCCTTAGACAATCCCTAATAAGACATAACAGGACAGTCTGGAATAAGAGAGGTAATTTAGGTAAAATGAAAGTTTTAATTACTGCATCTGTCCTAATACAGACAGATGAAAAGCTGACCATTCCCTTAGCTTGACTTTTATCCACTATGTAATAAGTTTATCATTTCTATAATGAAGTAGAGTTGGGCATTTAGTGATCTGGACCTGTAGATGTCTAAAACTGGAAAGGCAAAGAAGCATCTTCATCTTTGTCTGAAGAGCTAGCTGCTTACAGAGGGGAGTATTTATGCAGAATAACCTGGATTTCATATAATTAATTTTAAATCCTGTGATTGAAATAAAAAAAAATCTAGAATCCATTTTAGTTCACCTGTTGCAGTGGTAGGATTTTGCGATAAAAGTAACAAGTCATAAAGGGTCAATTTATGCTCATTATCACTGAGCTAAATTCTTTCAGTTAATGGGGACAATCTGATGAATGTAACTAATGGCTCTAAAGCGAGAGCAAATAATAAGGGTGACATGGGACATCCCTGCCTGATTCATAACTTCATGTTGATATAGCTATACCTATGACATGATGTGCAAAACTCCTCTACTGAATTGTGATAATACCCTGATAAGCAATGGGGCTGCAATTGCACAGTGGAACCAGTTCAGCAATGGGACCTATGATGCTAAGGCAGGGGTTCATCTGCACAACAAAATGAAAGACATAGGTAGGTCTTCCCTTCCCTTCTGAGGATCTGAATGTAGTACAATGGAGGAGTTCAGCTTTATGTGATAATACATTGATTTATGATGACATAGCTAGGTAAGAGGATGGCAGCCATTATTTCCATTAATATTTTGCTATGCACATTTCAACATATGTATGTCTGTGATACACACACACACACACACACACACACACATAAATGGGAAGTTTGAATTTTGGTGAAAAGCTGGTCTCTGATTCACTAAACGTGTGAAACTAGGTAAGTTTCACCTTTTCCAACAGATCGTTTGTTGGAGAATTTTTCTGCCAGAAAGGTTCTGCAAGGAACCCTCAAAATCCTGCCTGTGTGATTCTGTAATGAGAAGCAGGGCATGTTCAGGTTTCACTCCCTTGTGTTTGTTTCTTACAGATTCTGTCCCACTGAAACCAATGGGAAGACACTGATTTATGCAGCTCCAGGGCAGAAACAGATCAGGAGCAAGATGGGGGCGTGTTTGGGGTCCAGGAATCACAAAAGCCATTGAGCACTTGCATTCCTATCCACACATTCCTATGGGTGATGTGGATCAGATCAGTTCCTAGTATAATTTCCAAAACTCAGATGTTTCAAAAATTTGGCTGTTGAGACAAGGAATTTCAGACCAGTTTTACTTTCTGTGTTTTTCTGTTAAAAAGGAAAAACCCCAAAGGTCCAATTCTGCTTCCATGGAACTCACTGTCCCTCTTGTCTGTTAGATGGGATTAGATTCTTATCTAAACCAAAGGCAAGCCCAGCTTTCCTTCGCCCTTGGATACCTCCAAACATTTATTGGACCAATGGAGATTTGTTGCTATTCAATGTGCTCAAGTGACATCATGATAAAGACAGCTCATTAATATACTTTCGCCACATAGAAGGATTGGGGCTTTCATAATGGGAAGCTGTCATGCTTATAGGATATGTGGAATAGAACCGGGGTGAGAGTAAATAGTGTATTTATTCAGCCAGGGTACATATCATCTCATATTCTCTGGGCCTAGAAACACTGGAGGGAAGAGGTCTAAGTCAACTAAATGATGAAGGAAAGCATCTTGTGCATGCTCAGAAGCACTCTCTTAGAAACCCATCCCCTCTAATTTCCCTAATTTATCAAGAACTGTCTCAGTTCATGCTCTCTTTCTCTTTCTGTAGCCTGGGCCAGCACGAATGAATAAATCCCACAGGTCAATACATAAGTCTTGTTTCATTTCTGCTTGTCATTGGCTCGTCCATTGCTTTCCAAACTGTGTGTCATAACACGTTAGCATGTTGGCTGCAGTGTGTGGGTGTGTCACATGAACGTAATGGGTGGAGGGGCTGCCTGTTCTGCTGCTGCGGCAGGCCAGATCCAGGTGAAGGGTCTGCGTCTGCCGCCGCAGCTGCCCTGGGGCCAAGGAAGACCCCGGTGGGGGTGGCGGCAGGCCAGGCTCAGGTGGAGGGGCTGCCTCCACTTACTGAATTAATTACTGAATGACTGCAATACAAAATGATGCATGTCTAAAAAGTGTGTTGCCAACATGAAAAGTTTGGAAAGCTTGGGACTAGTCTTTGCCCTTCCCCTCCCCTGTTGGGTGAAATGAACTGCTTATTGAGCAAGGGCAGGGGAATTCCAAAGAAGAGCTGTCATAGATAACAGCAGTTATTTAAACAGCTGTTCAGCTCCTTTGTTACATTTTAACTAGTGTCAGAGACACTAGGTCAGGGGAAATTATGGGAGAAGAAGGAGGAATGAGCAAGATGAATATTGATTTCTGGGTCTGGAGCACCCTGAATTGGAATCTAAGGTAGTGATGGCAAGCAAGAAACTCAATCCAAAATCTGAATGGCATCAAGGTGGTAGTGGCTGGTACCTTCTGCGGCAGCATACCATCCTACATTTCACAGATGAAAACTGGGATATGCGTGGATGAACAGCATCAAAGTGTGGTCAAGGTGGCAGAAGTTATTAAGGAGAATGAACAGACAAGCTCAGAATGGCTGCAGCAATTTGCTTTTGCCTGACCTACTGGGAAGGCAAGATTCTGCTCCATCCTCTCCTCTGAGTTAATTGACTGTAAGCTATTTTTGCATTTTCAACTCAGTTTGCAGCAACTGGACTAAACTGAGGATAAAGTGGGAAAGTTGGAGAAAGATAAGGAAACTGAGATGCTTTAAAAGCAGTCAGAAAAATGGGATGACAGAGGAGTAATCAGGATCGTCCCTTCTAAATTGGAACAATTGGCAAGCTGATGAAATCATCCAACATTAGGGAAGGAGGACTGAACCCTTCTGCTGCACCCCCTTGTCCACTGGCAATTTTTTAAAACCTTTGCATAAAAAAGTCGCCCCTCAGCAACTCTACCAGGCATGGCAGACAATTCTATATGAACATGTGTGGTTTTGGGACCCATTAGAGAACTTTTGTAAGGAGGAAGTCAATTTGCTGTATGACTTGACAATGACTTCCCCCACTGAGCTTAAAATGGCAATGGAGGAGGGGTAACATGTTGTAAAATTTGTCTGTTCTTGTGAGGCTTTTATTTGTAAATAAACAAAACAAAACAAAAAAACCAGAAAATTTTACAGGGTGGTATGCAGCCTTTAAAATGGCCTCGAGAGGGCTGTATGTGGTCTAGGAATTGCATTTTCCCTGCTTTTGATTTGAAATGTTTGTATGCCTATTTATCCATTATGTGGAGAGGGATCCTAAGGGGGGGGTATGATAATTACTCAAGGCGGGAGGGAGGCACAAGAAAAGTCAATCTGCAAGTCCAGCAGATGTGAAAAAGAAAGGTTGTGTGTGTGTGCACACATACGCACTGTTAAGGATTGACTGGTCTCTGCAAAAGAGCAAGGCAAAGCATCTTCCCCAATTATGCCTTCTTCCAAACTGAGACATAGCAAAATTCAGCTTATCTTTTTTTATGCTTTTCCACTGAACTACTCTGAATGACCTATTGTTGGCACTGCAGGCAGCATGACCCTTAGTGACCATGAGGCAGTTTCTTGGGTAGGGAAGAAGGAAGTGAAAAGAGGAGGCAGAGAGAGAGGGCAAGAGTTCAGTATTTAGATGGAGGGCGGGAGGGAGGGAGAGGTGAATCCTGGGATATGGGCTGGTTGCAATGTCAAGCAGAGGGCGTGACATCTGCATGTAGATATATAGGAAGCCACAGGGTAAAAAGTTTGAGAATCGCTGTGTTATGTGGCATAAATCCACATGCCTAGTCACAGAATATATATCTAAACTTAGCATGTTATCATATAAGGAACAAAACAAAGACTTCAGTGAGGTTTTGGAACCCATCTATCAACTACTTTCAGTACTTCCTAAGTGAACATTTCCTATTTCTGGTGTTTTTCTTGCCACTCCAAAATGCACATTTATGAACCACTTTTAGCGAAACTTGATATATATACAGGTTGACATCCCAAACAAGTTTGACATTGGTTTGCAAAGTCTGAGTGTTTTTTAAAATGGTTTTGTAGTCTGTTTTGCATAGAATTTGGTGTTTTAAGGACTGTAGCTGCTAGCAGGCAAACTTTTGTTTCATGCTTATCAGAAGCAAAATGATGGACATCAAGCTGGGCAGCATGATGAAAGTATTTAATGAATGTATTTGATTTAGCAAGCTGGTGCTCATGGCCTTCAAACTGATAATGGAATTCTATTATTAAGAATTCATCAGATCTGAAAATGTTTCCAAAGCATGCTTCCAAAAGACTTGGATTCTGATTTTGTCTATCCTTGAATTTTTATGAGCAAAAGTAGAAGGAGCTTTCAAAGCAGTTTGTAATATATGAGTATAATGCATAAGTATTTATGATAGAAGAATCATGAATAATCACAGAGATTAATATAATGTCTAATAATATCTAATGATGTTAGTGTTTTTAATTATACTGGACATACAACAGATAATGCTTATTTTCTAAATAGTAATAATAGAGATATGATAAGAAATGTAATACGTAATAATTATAATATGATGTATTAAGGTGTTTGATAAGTAACATATACTTTATCTTTTAATAAAGTAAAATAAATGTAAAAAAAAAAGATTATTCAAACTTTTTTGGAGATACTTAAATGATACTTAAATGAATTGCTCTCCAAACCCTTTGGAGTCAAGTCCATGAGAAGAAAGCAAGAAGAAGTGATATAAAACTACAGCTGACATCGTAATATCTTGTCATCCTGGGTGATCAGCCATAGAATGTTCAGGTCATAAGTCAAATGCTTGGCCCGGGCAGTGATGCCATTGACTTTCACCCATCTGGTGCCTGTAGCTTTTCTGTCTGTGATTCCATCCCTAAAAATAATAAGCAGAGAAGTGAAAGTAATAATTATCTCCTGGGCAGTTGAAATGTATTTTTCAGACTCTATTCTACATCCTAAATTGAAAGCCTTGAATATGACCCAGCCAGTTTCTTCAGATATGATTTAAGAAACCCCGATAAAACTATTCAACCCAATTAAATGGCAAAAGGATTGTGAGTTTTCAAAACTGGTACACCTTGTCTAAGAGAATTCAAAAAAGATTTGACTGACTTTTTTCAGCTTGCCTGTTGTGGACTGGTGTAGGGATTAAGAAGCAAAATTCACCATCTAGTCCTTTTGCGTAGGATGCAAACAGAATAAAATGTCACTCAACTCAAATACAACTGCACTCACAGAAGTCACATAACTTCTTCATCCTACCATCACTCCATGGTGAATAAATGAAGGATTCTGGGAAATTTCTTAAAATGTATGGTCATAGATGTATATAGGTATAGCTTAGGCTCTATTTGACAACGTAAAAGGTAATCTATTCCTATGAAAATAAAATGTGGAAACAACCTATTCCCTGCATTCTCAGGGAAATAGTAGTAGTTCACTCTGTTTTTAAGTTTTGATCTGAAAGTATATTAACACCACACACTTTTAGCAATCTAATACCACTATTATTGGTATGGTGCAATCCTATGGAATTCTGGGATTTGTAATTTTGTCAGGGGCTTAGAATTCCCTACTGGAAAGCTTTTGTGCTGTAGTTCAGAGCAGTTGACTAGAACTGTCAAAGAAAGGATTCTAAGTACCTCATCAACCAGCACATCCCATACCTTTATAGGACAGGGCCATAAATTTCTGTCAAAGATGGAGACTGCAAAAGTTATTGAAGAGTGGAAGAGAAATAAGGACTAGAATTGGATTCCCAATAGACCAGCTGCCATAGTAGTTGGAATAGGAACTCTTGCCACTTTCTCTTCTGTTCACATTTTCCCCATGATTTTCCATATAACCATGAGAGAAAGCAGTGCCACCTTTCTTTCCTAATTTATATCTAAAACATTTCAAGATTCCCCCTTTTATTAGATTCACTACTTATATATCAAACAGTGGTAGCTGGTAGCTTCGAGGGAGTGTTGACTCTAATCATTAGCCTACAAGGTATTCGGGGTGTTAGCTTGAACTTTAATGGACCTATCTAGTTGTTGTGTGCCTTCAAGTAGTTTCTGACTTATGGCGACCCTAAGGCAAAGCTAATATGGAGTTTTATGGGTCTGAGAGTATATAGAATCAAAAAATCATAGAGCTGGATGAGAACACAAGGGCCATTGGGTTCAACCCCTTGCCATGTAGAAATACACCATCAAAATATTCCTGACAGATAGCCATCTGGCTTCTTTTTAAAAGCTTCCAAAGAAGGAGACTCCACCACACTCTGCAGCAGTGCATTCTAATGTTGAACTGTTCTTACCATCAGGAAGTTATTCCTAATGTTTAGATGGAATCTCTTTTCCTGAAGTTTGAAGCCATTGCTCTGTGTCCTAGTCTCTGAAGCAGCAGAAAACAAGCTTGCTCCTTTTTCCATATGACATCCCTTCAAATGTTTAAATGTAGCTATCATACACCTCTTAACCTTCTCTTCTCTGGGCTAAATGCACTCGTCTCCCTAAGACACTCCTCACAGGGCATGGTTTTCAAACCTTTCGCCATTTTCGTTGCCTTCCTCTGGACATGCTTCATTTTGTCAATGTTCTTATGTGGTGCCCAGAATTGGACACAGAATTCCAGGGGGGCAGTGACCAAAGCAGAATAGAGCGGCACTATCACTTCCCTTGACCTAGACACTATATACCTATTGATGCAGCCTAGAATTGCACTGAATTTTTTAGCTGCAACATCACATTGCTCTGTATTTGAGTTGGGACTTAAAGAAGCTGTGTACTATAACCTATTTTTTTTAAAAAAAGTTAAAATAAGAGTGAGTATGGTGTAGTGGTAGTATGGTGTAGTGTTTTGAACATTGGACTATGACCCTGCAGACCAGGGTTTGATTCCCTGCTCAGCCACAGTGTGATGTTTCCAAGGTCCCCCAGTGGATTTCACCCAAGACACCGCATGATAGGTTCCCCTTAGGGTTGCCATAAGTCAGAAACAACTTGAAGGCACACAACAACAACAATAACAAGTTGTTTCATATAGTGCACAGGAAATTGCCACCCCCAATTTCCATACAGAAACAGAAGGATTCCCCCAGGTCTTTTAAGAGTCCAATATGTCTACTTCTTTCTATTTTCACCATGACTGTTTGCAAAAGTTATCTAAACCAATGTAATGTTTCCCATGAAACATGCATTCCAGCAGCTCTCACCTGTGGTAGACTTCCCCTCCTTTCTTCACTGCATAGACAATTCCATCATTTCCAGCCTCAACCATGGAGTATGAACCAGGAACATACTCCCAGCGGGTTCCCTGGCATCTTTGTGGCTGGATGCCAACACGAAAATAAACATTATCTGCACTGTTCACACCCCAGCAGCCGTTCAAGCCACAGCTCAAGTATTTCATTTTCCCACCCATATCAGCCCAGGTGAGTGCGGAGCTAGGCTTCATTGTGAGGAACTGAGAACTTGAAAGACATGCAAGCTGGGTGTCCGGTTTAATACCAGCCACAAACAGGTCTCCACCGGCATCAATCTGTTGGAATGATTCTGCAAAAGAAGAACAGATAGAGTCAGACTGGAAAAGATAAATAAATAAACTTACTAAATTACTGCAGGACAGTAGAGAGTCATGGCTTATCTTTCTGCTGTATAAAGAGAGGGACTATGGTCCATCTCTCTCTCTCTCTCTCTCTCTCTCTCCACACACACACACACACACACACACACATGATGCAAGATCTCAAAGTAGTACCCCAACAGGAGAAATATATGCTCATATAGCAAATATCCAAGATGTTTCAACATCTAGTTTCCTTCAGAAACATAGAAAGAGGCTTTGTCTTGCTCCAAGGAACAAGACATGAATTGTTCCTTGGAACATCTCCCCTCCTCCCGCCCCTCTAAAAGTCTCTATACTAGAATTGACTAGTCCAGTGGGTTCTAGGTTCATCTAGTGAATACTAGATCAGTGGGTTCTAGGTTCATCAAAACTCTGTACGAGTGTTACTTACCAGGTGGGAATCAGTATGCAAATAGAGGAATGCCTTGCCCTTCCCATTCTATAGCTACTTTTCTCATACAAAAAGGAACAAGTCTGGAAAAGAGAAGTTCCTATTTGAGCAAGAACCATCTTTATGTCTTTTTTTCTTTCTGGGCTTCCATGGTTCTCCATGCAAACAGGAATTTTTCCACTTCAGGCTTGTCACATTCCACAAGTATAAAGTGATGGTGGAAGGAGTATGATTAAATGATCACTTCTTCAAGAGTTGATTCCTACTCACTCAAGTTTATTGGCTTGAGGAGTATCAGATTCTATGGGGGATATAACAATAAATCTAACCACTCACCTACTACAAACAGCCATTTTATTGTTTTAAAATTCTGTAAGCAAGCTACTCTCCTTGTTCTTCGTATTTCCCTGCTCCTGAGGAAGACTACATGCTGACACGTCTTGGGCATATTCTGCAACACCATGCTAAACTCTTCTTCTTCTCAATTCCCATGTTATACGCAATCAATTATGTACTGTTTTTTGTAATTCTACAACACAGGATTCACATGATGACTTCACTAGGGTAGAAAATTTGCATGTGTGAAGCAACAACAATTTATATTTTTTTTCTACTAGAGTTGATAGAGCAAATGATGGTGGTACATCCATCCATCTAGAAATATAATTCGATAGGAATTTGTAAAAGGCCTCCCTGACCATGGGCAGCCCTTGCTGCCTGGAAGGGAAGAGTTTGATGCCCTCCCCAGAAAGAGACCACCAATGGGCAGATGGTGTGGGCAGTGCCAGACTGCACCATGTGATGGGGTGGGCAGAGAGCTATTTATTCCTGGCATGCCCCACACATGGTCTCTTTGGATCTTTGGCAGTTTGTCACCTGACCTCGGCTGGACAATGTTCCTCCTCTTGCTGCTTCCTCCCTGCAATTAATCTTTAAATGAATAAATAAATTCAATAAAGGTGGCCCTAGTTAAGCCAAGCTTATTTGTCTGGACTCTTTCTTCTGGGGCTGGGCCATCAAATGTAATGCTCAGTGCCTCCCCTCCTTTGAAAGCTTATGAGGAAGAGTTAGATGAGCTGAGTCTGGAAATTCTGATGGATTTGCCTTTTATCAGTGAAAAAATGGATGGACGTGCCTTGTATCAACAGAGTGAAGTTCCTATAGTTGGCTCACAGAAAGGTCAGGAAGAAGACTAAACCTTCTCTATGAATGCAAGTCTTATGTATCTGGGGAATATGACAAAAGGCAGCAGTCATTCTGGGTCAGATAAGATATTAAGGAGAATAAATATTCCCTGAAATTATTTTTCCTGCCCTTTTCCTCTCAGAAACACTTGCCTTAGCAAACTCATACTTTAAGACCTTTGTTTATCTTTTAATAATTAATCACAAAACAAACTATACTAAGGGCCTTATTGCACAAGGATGAAAAAATTGTGATTGCACCTGGATAACAGCACTTTTGGTTGTGGGTTTCTGCATGATGCGGTTCCTCTTCAGTTGCGTCTCTTGGGAGACTATTTTAAAAGCAACTCTTTTTAGTAACACAAAAAAAATCCATCATTGACTTCCTTTCCTACTTGTGTCATGCTGTGATTTCCTATGCAAAAGATCAATTGTGCCATTATGCTGATTTTGGGTGGTCTGGGGGTGGTCAGTGAGCATGTACTTTGAGTAGGAGATCCAGCCCCTTTCTACAGTCTCTGATGCTACAATGGTACAAGAAGGAAATGTGTGGTAATGTTTCATTCTCTTTCTTCTACCTCTTTCATACATACATGCACCCATACCCATGCTGCTGTAGGATCAGGGTGAGCTGGAAGAGAAACAGAAGAGAAGGGACAGGAGTTCTTGGCTTTGAATTTCTGCTTGTCTCCTTCCAACTGGCTTTGACTGGCACTATCTTCAGGCAGGAAGTTGCTTGCTTGTGCACTCTCTCCTCCCTCTTTCCCTCTTCAACACTTCTCAGAAAGGAAACAGTGAAAGGGGGCTGAGATAATGTTGGAGGAGGTAGTGGGTAGGCAGTCTGTGTGGTATAAGGTATTGGTGTTAATGGGCACCCTAATCCCAGAATGGTTCCAAAGATATTCAAGGAAAGACAAGCAATCACATTTGCATTGCAGTTTTACAGACATCACAATTGTAGCGAGGGTCTTTGTGCGATAAGGCTCTAAATGAAACATATGTAGGTGAGGAAGATCATGTGCTGTGGCAAATAGAAGTCTTTCAACTTTTGATGGAACACCTCTATGAAGAAACTGCAATAAACATATTATCTTGTTTGATCTTCAGTCTCCTACCTAGTTTTTAGGAATGGTTTCATCCCCACAAGAACTTATTTCATCTGAGAAATTCTCCACAGAGGCTCAGTTGTTATCTGTTAATGATACATTAATTCCAAAAGCATTTTCAACACTGGGATTTCAGTTAAATACCATGCATGTTAGAGTACCTGATACTTTTTCCAAATTGCCTCCTATCAGACGATAGACGTGGTTGTCATTGTCAACCATCCATATGCCACTAATGCCAGCAGACACATGCTTCATCCCCCCTGCCAAATAAAACCAGTCTTCTCCATTCAGCAGGAATACATTGCCTGAGTGCTCCAAGCCAACCACAAATCCATTGCCAGCATCAATCTGTTTAAGAAGTCCAGGATTAGGAATTTCTGTGCAAACTTGAGCTGCAAACAACAGAACACAACACTTACTGCACAGTTTTATACAGGAGCATGATCATGGTCAAGGTCCTGCATTGCACTGGCAGAGCATAAAGCCAGTTTAACTTCTAACGACCAACCACAAAACAAAGCATAGCAAATACAAGCTATTTACTTGAGGAAGATCATGTACAAATAAATCTATTTCACCACTTGAAGAAACACCTGTACAAAACACACACACACACACACACACACACACACACACACGGCATATTATCATGGTTGATCTTCAAACTCCCACTTCCAATTTAGGAATAGAATTACCCCATAAGCTTTTTTTTTTTTTAAGTCTCCATAAAATTACTCTGTCAAGCATCATTTTGTGTTCACCCCCTTCCTCATATGCTTGAACTGCAGGTCTGGAAGCTAGACACCCTAACGTTTTCAATGCCTAGGGAAGATTAGGGGAGGACAAGATTGGCCAGGCAGAGGCTGGCTGTAGGAAGATGATGTTTCCTCTTGGTCCTCAGGAAGACCCCTGAGGCATCCAGGAAGATGCCTGTTCCTTCCTGCATCTGGGAGCATCATCCTGATACCATGACAAGACTCCTCTTGGGTTTTCCATTATTACCTCTCAAAACAAATTCAAAAACATTATGCATAAGCAGTTTTGGTGGAGATGGAAGGAAGGTGTTTTCACCAGGTGCTAAGAAACCATGCATGTGCAGTAAAGTCAAGATAAGAAAGTTATCTTGAAAGTTACAAGTTTGACTACATATTTGAACTACAACTCCTGCTGCCCTCCATCCAGTGTGCTTAGTGTCCCTGGAGGATGCTGGGAGTAGCATTTCAAATAAGTAATCTGTCCAGTAGTCCATCATCACCTCTCTCTTTCTGAAAGAACTTCTAGAGACTAAAAGGAGCAGACTGAAAGATTAAGGAGCTTAGTATTAGTACTTTGTTATAAAGACATCCTAAAAATCTCTGCAAAGATATTGAGGGATGGCAATTTACCCCAAAGCAGAAAGCAGGATTTGTCCCTGGTAAAATAAAGCTAGTGAATAACCACCATAAAGTGACAGGGGACTTGACATGTCCTCCAGCCAGCTTGCTCACCATTTAGGAGGACCAAATCAGCCAAAAGGAACAGGATCGTCTTCAATACCATGGCTGAAAAATGAGGGAAAAAATGAAGAATATGAAGAATTTTTTCACATTTTTCATGCATTTGCCGATGCATGAACAGCCTGAAGAGCTGTTATCCATCATTCTATGCTGGGATGATAGATTAGCATTCTCCAATTGTTTTCAAAAACAGTTTCCATCATTCCTGAGCAGCATGCCCCAAAGTCCAAAGATGGAAAAGTTGCTGTTGCATTACAGCTCCCAGAATCCTGCACTCAGCACAACAACTGACCATGCTGACTGGGGATTCAAGGAGCTGTAGTCCTAAAAAGGAATATCTCAAAATTTAGCCAGAATTTGAAGAGCTGTAATGGAAAATAGAGAGCCAGGATGGTGTAGTGGTTTGAACAATGAAGTACAACCTTGGAGACCAGGATTCTATTCCCAGCTTGGCCATAGAAACTCACTTGGGTGACCATGGCCATGCCAGATACTTTCACTACCAGAAGACCCTGTGATAGGTTCTCCTTAGAGTTGCCATAAGTCAAAATGACATGAAGGTACAGAACAATAACAATACGTAGAAAATAGCTGGAAAAAGCCAATTTACCTCTCCTGATGTGACTTCACGTAAAGTAGCTTCCTATCAAATTCTCTCAGGTCGTGTTCTAAAATAATAATATAATATTTTTATTATTTATTGCCCACTTGTCCCCAAGGCTCAAGGCAGGGTACAACAAAAATTAAAATATAACTAAAAACACAAAACCATTTAAAATATACCAGTTTAGAAGTCATAGTTGAAAATTGACTGGGTAGGCCTGCTGGAAGAGATAAGTCTTTAGTACTTTTTAAAATTCAGACAGCATATTTAGCTGTCAAATCTCTCCCAGCAGGTCATTCCAGAGTCTAGGGGGAGACGATGAAAAAGTACTGTAGGTGACCATTGCCAGTCTATTCCTGGATGGTTTAAGTAAATGACTCCCAGAGGACTTGTGTGTGGGGGATGGATTGTATGGGAGGTGGCCATCCTGCATGTAACTTACACCCAAATCATGTATGGCTTTGTACTTTGCCTGGAAACTAATTGGCAGCTAGTGAAGTTGTTTTAATATCGGCGTGATATGCTCATGCCTCAATATACCTGTAATGCCATACAATCATGATTGCTGTCTTTCTTTGCACACCTTCACAACCATTCTGGGACTACAGTGCTTGTTAACAGCAAAATCTTATCATACAGAGACTGACTATCCAGTACCTCTTCCAACATTATCTCAACCCAGAGCTTTCCAGACTTGTCATGTTGCTGACACACTTTTCAGATATGCATCATTTTGCAACACAGTAATTCAGTTTTATTAGCAAACTGAAGGTTAAACTAACCCCATTGTAAGAGATATGGACACCTACATAAATTGTAATAATGAAATGTATGGGGACACAACGTATCTCATTAAAACCATCCATATATTTTTAAAAATATATGATTTATAAATAATAACATAAATTTCCAAGATTGTAGGTGACACACCTACACACTTCAGGCGACACACTAATGTGTCATGGCACACCATTTGGAAAGCGCTGTCCTAGCCTCTTTTATCAGGGACAGAGGGAGGGAGGGGAAAACACAAGCAACTGGCCTCCTGCCTGAGCACAGTGCTAGTAAAAAGCCAGGTGGGGGCCCTCTTGAGAAAAGTCTCCGCCACCTCTCACCTCCTTCGTCCCCATGTTTTGCAGTCATGGCATTGTGAAAGGAAGCTGAGACATCCCTAAGTGGAAGAGGACAAGCAGAAATTCAAAGCCAAGAACTCTTGTCTTCTACCTTGTGTTTCTGTTCTAGGCCAGCTCTATGCACACCCTGACCCTACAGCAGCATGGGTGTATGTATGTGTGAGAGAGGGAGAAGAGAGAAAATGAGACATTACTACACCATGGCATTGTACTATTGTATCATCAGAGACTCTGGAAAGGGTCTGTATCTCCCACCCAAAGCAAATGCCCACTGACCTTCCCTGACCACCTAAAATCGGCATAACATCACAACTGAACTTTTGCACAGGAAATCATAGCAGGACAGAAATGGGAGAGGAAGTCAATCATGTTTTTTTTTTTCTATTAGTAAAAAGGATTGCTTTTAAAACAGTCTCCAATAGGATAAGAACTGAAGAGACTGCAGCATGTTAGAAACCCCAACTGAAGGTGCTATTGTCTAGATGCAATTGTGATTTACCCTCTTTGTGTGATAAGGCCCTGAAACGTTAAGTCAATCCACAGGCAATCTCTTACCTTCGACTCTTTAGTAGGCCTGCCTTGGAAAGGGACAGTGAAAGAAGAAAACTCTCCCCTCTCACTTATCTGGAAGATATGTTGTCCTTTTTATAGAGGGAAGACAACATTTCCAATGAATTTAGGGAGAAGTTTGCACAGTCCCAAAGGCTGGGTTTATTGGCCGGGCAAGTAGAAGAGGCAATGACCTGATTTATGAAGCCAGAGAACCTCCAGGGCTATGCTCTCTGCAAGAAAGGCAAGTGGTTTTGGCACAAGGAGATAATGACCCTGGGGAGATTTCAACTGTATTTCTGCTTCAGCCAGGAGGGAATTTCTCCATGAAATTCTAAAGAACTCTCTGAAACAGAGCCAGGCTCTTGGAAAGGCCAGCCTTTATGTGTTTACATAGAAATGTGGACTTTGTCTATTTGGGAGATTTTCCAAATATTAGATGTAGATTTTTTTTTTTTTTTTTTAAATAGGATTGTTAGTAAGACAGTTTCAAGAGAGTGAAAATACCTTCCTGGATACATCTGCTACATCCTTGCTGTGCCGTGATCGGTGTCATGCTATTTATCTGTAATACTCATATCTCAATTTTCATTCAAGGACTTTAATACTGCATAAACACTCTCCGTCTACTTTTAAACAGGTCATTTTTAGCAGGCATGTGTAAGCCCTGGTGGCACAGTGATTAAATGCTGGTACTGCAGCCACAGCGTTGTGAGTTCAATCCTGCAGGGCTCCAAGTTGACTCAGCTTTCCATCCTTCCATACGTTGGTAAAATGAGTACCCAGCTTGTTGGGGCAATTAGCTAAAATATATTGTAAACCGCTTAGGGAGTGCTTTGCACTGATAAGCAGTGTAGACATGTAACTGCTATTACTATTGATATTGGTTTTGATTGCTTCCTCTGGCAGAATAGAAAGGAAGCTCGATTTCAGACAGCACAACCTAACCCAAGTCAAAGTGCTATTGTGTTTCAGACATATTATGTGGAGTGCTCAGTGCCAACAACTATGGAAGCACTTGCAGTATACGTTATGCTGAATGATACGGCCTAGGCCTAGGCCACACAGTGAGCTTCACAGCTAAGTGGATCTTCTGCAAGGGTTGCCAGAGTGAAAACTGTATCTTTAGGAGTTGGGCAACAGAGGGAATTGCAACATATGTTGCTAGCAATACTACCAAGTAACAAGCAACACAGGCTGAAACTGTCTCTTTTACTCAGCCATTAAAAGTACAGGACTAATTTCCAGTTTTCACTACGGCAACTTCCTAGTCCTAGCTGAATGCTAATCACTGCACCATGTTGGCAGTCACTACAGTATCCCATAAAACCTTATGAGGCTTATGGATCCAGGTGGAGTCTTGATGGCTCTTGGGAAATGTCCTTTTGCCAGGGCAGGTGATCCTGTCAAAGTCCTGATTGATCTCTGGAACAGAGAAATGGCCATAGCAGTGGACCTGATTATCCCTGAGGATCCCCTCTCAGCAAACTGGAGCTAAGCAAGCCCTCTGGTTTTCTAGGGAGCTGGCAGTTATGAAATGAGTGGGATAGAGATTAGACTGACAACAGGGGAAGACTTAAAGTGACAACCTCTTAGATAATCCAACTGAACACGAGCTAAAACTCATGAGCTAGAACTCATCGGAAAGTCTATGCCACAGCAGTGAAAAAAACTTTCTTTTCTCCTACTGTTGTCTATCTGCACAGTATTGCCCAGCAGAGCTGTCTTGAGTGGTCAGGAGCAAGCAAACCACTCACCAGAGCACTGTGAAGAATTTATTCAACACTTTGTGGATAAAATCTCTCAAATCCCCTCTGAAAAGGGTGCAATAGCTGGCACAGATCCAGTAGATGTAAACTTAGGCCATTTCTGCACAGACGCCCTTGCACGTCATCCTGTCGCAGTCCCAGCAGGGAAGGGAGTGCAACAGGAAAGCTTCCCCCTGCACCTCACTGGCTCCCTGTGGAAGGGAGTGCAAGCAACATGCCCCTTCCTTCCTTAGTGCAGCCAGGCACTTTCCCAGGCTGCACTGAGGAAGGAAGCATTGCCATCACACTTTCTGCCCTTCCACATGATAGGTGGGTATAGAAGCATTGCACGGATGTGGTCACTAACAGATTTTTTTCCGTTCAGCAAATATCCTGTGAGCATGGTGCATGGGGAAGGGATGGCTGTAGGACCATGATGATGTCATGCAGAAGCACAATCTGTGGACCACTGCCATCCTGTCCCCATAGTGGGACAGCCCCGTTGTGTGGAAATGGCCTTAGTTCCTGCTTGTCCTATGTTATTGGATACAATTTAGCCTGTGCAACCAGAGGATGTGGATGGGATTGTTGCAGATGCAAGAGCCACTACATGATCTTCCTGGCTCTTAAAGGCAGTTTGAGGATGACTGGCTGTGTAGGTGAATGCCTCACTAGAGTAAGACAAATTTCCCTCCTGCCACAAAGAGTCTGTAATGAGGCCATTGATGGGGGGGGAAAAAAACTCTCCCTAAATCCCACTATATTGAACAATTATTAGTCAGTCTCCAATATTCCTTTCTTGAGCAAGGAGCTATAATGTGTGGTGGTTTCCAAGCTCCAGAGGATTTTGGATGAAGCAGATTATCTAGATCAATCATGCTTCAGCTCTTGCTATGGGACAGAAACTGCTTTGGGCCTCTTTGTTGATTACTTACAAAGGGAACTAGATGGGGGAGTGTGTCCCTATTGGTTCTGCTGGACTTCTCAGCAGCTTTCAATACCATCGACCATGGTATCTTTTTGGGCTGCCTCTCTGGAAGGGACTAGGGATCATTCTTTTACAATGATTCCAGTCCTTCTTTGAGGGGTGGACTCAGAAGGTGGTGCTGGGTGATACCTGTTTAACACTGTGGCCACTGGTCTGTGGGGTTCCTAGGCTTCAATGCTGTCATCCATGTTGTTTGACATCTACATGAAACTGCTGGAAGAGATCATCCAGAATTTGGGGGGAAACTAGTGTCACCAGTATGCTGACGACACCCAATGCTATCTATCTTTCTCTCCTAACTCCAAGGAAGTTGCAACTGTTCTAAACCAGTGTCTGATGTCAGTAATGAACTGAATATGGGTGAACAAACTGAAATTTAATCTGGATGAGATGGAGGTAATCCTGGTCAGTCATAAGGCAGATCAGGGAATATGGATGAAACCTGAGATGGAAGGAGTTACACTCCCTTTAAAATTCTCAGGTTGGCCATACTTCTGGACTCTGGATGTCCTCATTTTAGTAGTGGCCAGGAGGGCACTTCCACAGTTAAAACTGGCTCTGATGGTGCAGTGGTTAAATGCCGGTACTGCAAGCCACAATGTTGTGAGTTTGATCCCTCAGGGCTTCAGGTTGACTCAGCCTTCCATCCTTCCATAGGTCAGTAAAATCAGTACCCAGCTTGTTGGGGCAATTAGCTAAAATACATTGTAAACCACTTAGGGAGTGCTTCACAGTATAGAAATGTAGCTGCTATTGCTACTAAAACTAGTGTGCCAAGTATACTCATTCCTTGAGAAGTCATATCTGACTATGGTCACACATGCCTTGATTACATCCTGTCTGGATTACTATAACACACTCTATGCAAGGCTGGCTTTGAAAGCTGTTTGGAAACTCCAGGCCTGGCTATAGAATAAAGATAGCTTTGGTCACCCTGGTGGATGCCCTACAGGTAACTTGACAGGGAGAGTGTTTTTCTGTTGGTTCTGCTGGATCTGTCACTGGGATTGTGATTGGGAAGCATCATTTTACAGTGGCTCCATTCCTTCCTGGAGGGACAAACCCAGAAGGTGGTGCTGGGGGACACCTGTTTGACCCCCTAGGCTTTGGCCTGTGGGGGCCCTTAGATCTCTGTTTTGTCTCCTATGCTATTCAACATATACATAAAACAACTGGGAGATGTCTGGAATTTTGGAGTGTAGTGTCATCAATACGCAGATGACATCCACCTCCACTACTTCATTCCACTCCAATCCAAGACAGCTATCTTTGTCCTAAAACAGTGTCTGTCACTAGTAGTAGACTGGATGAGGGCAAACAAATTGAAATTTAATCCAAACAAGACAGAGGTTATCCTGGCCAGAGAGACAGAGATTCAGCTTGTGTTAGATGGAGTTATACTACCCCTGAAGACACAGTTTCACAGTTTGGGTGTACTCCTGGACTCAGCTTTGAACCTGGAGGCCCAGGTTTCTGTAGTAGCTAGGAGTGCTTTTGAAGATTTAAAGCTTGTGTGCCAACTGTGCTCATTCCTTGAGACATCAAATCCAGCCACAGTGGTACATGTAGTTACATTCCATTTGGACTACTGTAATATACTCTATATGGGGTTACTTTTGAAAAGGGGAAACTTCAACTGATCCAAAGAGCTGCAGTCAGACTATTAACTGTGACTTGTTACAGAGACCATATTATGCCAATGTTAAAACAGCTCCACTGGCTTCCAGTTTGTTCCTGGACACAATTTAAAGTGATGATTAGGACCTATAAAGCTCTATATGACTCAAACCTAAGCTATCTGGCAGATCATATCTCCCCACATGAGCCTGCCCAGGCCCTGAGATCATCAGGAGAGGTCCTTCTCTCAGTCCCATCACTTTCACAAGAGAGTTGGTGGGGACATGAGATAGGGCCTTCTCAGTGGCTGCCCCTAGACTCTAGGGCTTCTTTCCCAGGGAGGATAAAAGGTCCCCCTCCTTGTTGTCTTTCCATTGGTAGGCTGAAACTTTGCAGGCTGTTCAGAAAGAAAATTTTTAAAGAATGGACCAGGGGGTCTTGTATTGTTTTAAACTGAGCTGTTTTTGGTAAACTTTTTTTAAACTTTTTAATGGCATTTTATTCTTTTAACTTTATAGTGTGTTTTAATACTGTGTTTTAATACTGTAATTAGTTTAATTATATTCTATTTATTTTAAATTGTAAGCTGCTTTGAGCCCCAGTTTTGGGAAAGAAGTGAGATACAAATAAATATAACAACTCCAGTGGGTTCAAAATGCTGCAGCCAGGCTACTGACTGGATCTGGTTACAGGGATCAAGTAACTTCCTTGTTGAAACAGCTTTATACTGGCTCCTAGGCCATTTTGGGGCAGAATTCAAAGTGTTGGTTATGATCTTTAAAACCCCACATCAGAGATTCTTAACCTAGGGTCCATGGAGCCCTCAGGGGGATTTGTGAACCTCTGCTGCTGGACACCAACAGCAGTGGCAGCAACAGGGATGAAGCAGCAGAGGGAGTGGGTGACAAGAGACAAAATAGAACATTTTAAAAGCAGCTGAAAAAGTGGGATGTCTGAGGGTTAATCAGGACTGCCCCTGCCAAATTGGGACAGTTAGACAGTATGAATTCAACATCTCAAGATGGATGAATATCAAACTATATCTGTGTTTTGATCTGCATGATTTAGGAAGTCTGAGAAAATAATAAACTCTTAACACCTACCATAATTCCTGCAATAATGCAGCTATAGATCACTCACTGCTTTGTGAAGTACGGACTCTAGTTCTGCCTCTGATATTTGCCTGTTACATTTATATCACACATTTCTTTAAAGAAACTTATGGTCCTCCTTCCTGATTTTGTGTTCACAATCCTGTGAGATAGCAACTGGTCCACATTCGCTGAGTGAGCTTCATCGCCAAGTAAGGATTTTAACCCAGGTTTTGCCAGTCCTGGTGCACGCTTCCAACCATTGCACCACTATTGTACATTGCTGTCCAGGAAGTCAAAAGCAGGACTTTGTCATATGATATTCAGTGAAATCAAGGTTTATTCAGGTGAAGGGTCAAATTTCTCTAATCTGCTTCCAGTTTCAGCGTGTGTTTTATAAAGTAATTACTTACAATTACAGCTTGGTTAAAAAGAGAACTGAATTACCATCAAGGCTATGATATTTAAAGAGTAACTATCCACTTTCCCAGAGGTAATTAAAACAGCAACTCGAGTTACCTTTTTAAAACAGAAAAACGTTTGTATATTTTAAGCTTTTGACTTGTGGTACAAAAAAAATACAGGCTGCTTTGTACCACATGAGTAGAGGATGAACAGAATTTGGAAGGTTACTTTTTGAAAAAAAAAGTTATTTTACTCATTACTCTGGGGTCAAGATGTACCTCCCTTCCCCCCTTAACTTAGAATCTATCTTTTTAAAAGTTTGGGGAGGATTGGAAACCCCAAGGATGATGACGTTGGTTGTGGGTTGTTGCTGTTAACTGCTGCCTGATTGACCTCGACCTATGGCAAACTTATGGATGAGAGACCGCCAAGCCAGTATGATGGAGTCTCCTTCTTTGGAGGTATTTAAACAGAGACTGTATGCTTATCAGTCTGGAATGCTTTGGTGGTATGTTCCTGGCAGGGGGGTTGGAGTGGATGGCCCTTGTGGTCTCTTCCAGCTCTATGGTCCTATCATCATGTAAAGGACTTGAATTTGGCTTTAGAATATAGCAACAACCCTGCACAGTATTTTGTTTGTGTAAGAGAGAACAGATGCTTGGCACCTTTGTCATTTCTAGTTATTTAGCATATTAGTGGGTTGAGCAGGGATGAAAAGCGAGTTGCTCAATGAATCAGTCTTGGTCTGTAAAACAGTCCTCCAAACACAAAGGAGCGTTACCTTGGAACCAAAGACCTGTAATGTACCTGTTGAGCTGTTTCTTAAAACTTCTGCTTGAAGTTATGGACTGTGACTCTTGATTAATAACTACAAGCCATTAAAAGTCATTTGCACTCATTTAAGAAAGCATCACATAGCCATTGATAGGAATCATGGCACCATCTTTGTTAAGTGAAAGCTGAAAGAAAGGTACCTATCCAAGAGACCAAATCTATTTTGAGGATAGGAGCCAGCACCTTGCATAGCCATTTTAAAGTTCAGATTTAGCCATGAGCTTACACAACTGCTCACACTAATGAAATTACAGATCTTCAAGATGATTTGTGTGTGTATTGTTGCCATTGTTGTTGCATGCTATTATGTGGCTTGAAGTCAACAATATGGAGATCCTATCATGGAGTTTTCTTGGCAAGATTTACTCCAAAGAGGTTTGCTATTGCCTTCCTCTAAAGTCGAGAGTGTGTGACTTGCTTGAGGCCACCCAATAGGTTTCCCATGGCTGAGTGGAGATTCAGACTCCAGTCTCCTAAAATCCTAGTCTAATATTCAAAGCATTACACCAAAATAGCCCTTGTATGTAGGTTATAGAGCTGAAAAAACACTCAATTGTAGTTTATACAAATCAGAAAAGAATTTATTTACAAGTAGAAGGTATTGCAATGGATTCGTTTTACTGAGACAAACCACAGCCCACTAACTGAAGCTTACTGAAGTCTAATAATCTATTCTACAAAATAGTCTAACACATCTGCATACTGACTTCCACCACTTCCATTCCTGTCACATGGAGGTCACCCTTGTCCTTTATTACTCCTTTGTTATGCTGGTTCAGAGATGTGATATTGTCACTGGTAAGAGAATGGTTCAAGAATGTAACAAACTATTGCCCCATGTGTCAAAGTTTTCTATGCTTCCAGATGATATCTGTTGCCAGTTCGAGATGTTTAGGGCTCCAGATACTTTCATTTTAGTTCTTCAGAAGCTTTCCTGCTTTTGCATTGCAGGAAAGAGTGACTACCTTTAAGGAGAAAGAAAGTCTGCACTAGGAGTGCCAGCATATGGAGACTAGGATGTTGCTTCATCATTCGAATGACCTGTAGAAGACACAGCACAAAATAGATTCCTCTTTTAAAGTCAGTTGTGATGTTGGATGCAGGTCAGTTCCAGCAAAGAGAAGACTGGGTGTGTAAAAGTATCCCAGGCAGCAAAAGACTGACTAGGGAGAAGGACGAAATGTTCACAGATGGAATGTATACGCTGGGTTATGCTGCTACAACTAAGCCAGCCATCTACATTCTTACTCAGGAATAATTCCCACTAAATTCAAAGGAATTTGCTTCTGGTGAGACCAAAATAGAACCAGTTTTGTTGTCGTTTGCTTTCAAGTCATTTCCTATTTATGGTGACTCTAAAGCTAACCTATCATGGGATTTTCTGGAGCTGAGAGGCTATTATGCACCCAAGGTCATCCAGTGGGTTTCAATGGCTGAGCAAGGAATTGAACCCAGGTCTCCTGGATCACAGTCCAATGCTCAAACTACTACACTATGTTGGGTCTCATGGGGAGGTGTGGGGAATACTGAAACCCAGAATGAATGCTGCAGCTTCCCAATGTCTAGTGGAGCATCAATGCCCTTGGTCCATTGTTGTTCTAATAGGTGTTTTGGACAGCACCGTCTGTATTTCTCCCCTTTGACAGCTGACAAAACTTTGGAAAACTGAAGTGATACTCTGACTCAGGTCTGAAATGAAGCTCATCTTCTTAAAGCTGAGCAGACTAAACTGGGCCTCTGTCCAAAGTACTGAAATGAATGGTAATAATCTATCCCACGGTCTTTGCCTAACTATCCTTTACAGCTCTTCCATATTGAGCCCAGATGGAACTGAGGGAGTTGTATTTGTCAAAAATCTGTCCACGGAGTGTCTTACCAATATTTCTAAACTTCAGCCTCCCAGGCTTTGAGGACTTCATCAAAACTCTTTGTGGCCATCCCACTGGGCAGCTTCAGGTCATCGGATCTGTCTCCATTGAAGTTTCCACATGCGGCACAAAGCTTCCCTGTGAGGTTCCCCTTGACTTTCACTGTCACTTCCCCATCAGGACGGAGGTGAATCTGCACCTGAGAGTCCTGTTCAATGATGATCCCATCCAGGTCTCTCTTCAGAGATACAGAACTTTCCTCGCAGGTTTTCTTGTAGGGCAGTGTTACCAGGCGCCCATTCACCTGGAAAACATCAAAGACTGGGGATGAGATCTGGATGTGCAGAAGCCTGTAAGCCGGCAAAAGCCTGAAATCTATAACTAGACAGTACCATCATCCCCACAGGGAAAAATGCAGATGAGGGCCAACCTCCTATTTACAGTATGCAAAAGTATAGCTTGCATGCATATAAGCCCATTTTTGGCAAGGCACAGAGGGCTGTTAGCATGCTCACATCTCTAAGACACCACTATTATCTAATCCTTGCACTCCATGAAAAAAATCTCCCAACACTCCTCAGCTGTCAATCCCAGAAGGCACTCACACTGCTGACACACATCAGTTGAAAAGGGAGGGGAAAGGTGATCTAGACCATGAGGACATGACTCCTCTGAATTCCCACAACTCAGCTGAGACCAGCTACTTCTCCAGTACCTGAATTGCCTTCCCCTCCCTGCCTTCTCTACTGATAAACAAAAACAACAGGGCCTCTCAGGGCTTGACAGCTGCTGGGGTTGAGGAGTGGGGAGGATGTGGAACTGTATATAAGGAGCTATGTGTTAATGTAGGATCTCAACTTCAGAGTTGCATGAATATCAGAAAACTGGAGGCTCAGAGATGTGAGCCTTTTCCCTTGGAAATTTGTGACCAATTTGCAGCCAAATTCAGAACAATTTGAGTCTCAGGAAGATTCAAAATGTCACCCACTTTCTGTGTCACTTGGATCCTTGCCATACTAGTTCTTCAGGGTAGAAAACTGTAAACAGATACTGCCATTTAGAGGTGATTGAGAGAGATAAGAGACCAGAGTGCACTCACACTACAAAGTTATAGTGCTATTATTCCATATCAACCACCTTGATTCCACCCAATGGAATTGGGGACTAGATTCCATAGGATGCTCTCTGGAATGCACTAGAGAACTCTGGCTGTGTCCACTGCCAAAGGGCAGCTGATAAGAACAAGCAGTTCTTTAAGCAAAGTGACTCCTTATTTCACTCTAGTAAGAAAATAGACTCAAAACAAACATGAAGCAAACAACAATCCCAGCAATATCTATAAATCAAAGACAGTCAATGCAATCCAAAGTCAGAGTTACAGCAGGAGAAACAGGCAGAGAAACAGCAGGAGAAATGGTCAGTTAACCACCGACAAGTTCTGGAGGGGAATGGCTCAGCTTATATAGGTTCAAAGATCAGTGCAGCTGGTGCTTGATTAACTGCTATTTGTTACAAATTTGCTGGGATCAGCTTAGGTGTTCCTTTGGTGCCTACGCTAGGCAAAGGTGGGTATTGGTAAGTTATCTTCTGTGTCAGAAGGAGCAGGGCTCTCTGCTGGGGCTGATACTGCCCCCTGTTCTGTCTCTGCAGTGGGAGGTACTGTCTCCTCCTGTTCAGCAGGTTCTGCTGTTTCAGTCTCTGAGTCAGAGTCTGTGTCTAGGTCTTGGAAGCAGGACGTGACAGGCTGAGAATTCTGAATGACCCTCTCTGAATTGCCAATCCTAGGATTTCAGAAGCTGGAACCATAGCAGTTGAAGTGGAATAATAGTGCTCTAATTCTGCAGTGTGAATGGGCTCCTGTACTCTTCCTTGTGTGTGTGTTTTGAAGACCAATTGGGCATATGACTCTTTGTGGGACACTACACTGCCAGAGAAAGAGCAACAATGTCCATCACTTGTTAATGACATCATTAAAATAGCCTGAGGGGATTTTAGTGAACTAATCCTGAGAAAATGCCTCCCAAATTTTATGATGAGTTGCAGAAGTTTTATGCATTGTTCCTTATGGCACACTCTCTCCTGGCTTCTACTTACCCATATTCGTTCATTGTTTTTAACCAAGATGGATCCATGTGGGAAGTAAATGTAGACAGCTCTTCCAACTGCCACACCAGCATGGTTCTTTTCGATGCTTGCTAACACTCTGAACCAGGTGAGGGCACTTTCATCACAAACAGAGGCCATTTCATAGATGCCAGTGGAGATGTATTTTCCAGAGGCACCATCAAAAGAAGTGAGTTGGGCTTGTGGGGTGAGTTTGCACTCTCCATCCTTCATCACAACACAGCTTGGCACACTGTCCTCAAGGATGCAGATCTCCCCAACTGGGCAGCTGGTTTTCACGCAGATAAGTTGGCCAGAGGGATTGCAGGTACACTTTTCTGTGCAGTTGTCTGAGAGAATGCTCTCGCCAATCTATTGGGAAATCCCCAAAGAGAACAGAATAATATTTTCATTTTTGTGTGTGTGTGCTTTGATTATGGAACAACTCACAACAATACAGTTTCCTGACTTGAGTGGGCAGGAATGTAAATCTTCACATTTCTCATCCTTACATGCAAGGATGAATACTTTCCACAGTTTTATATCTACTACAAGAGAAAGGTTTCTGCACACTTCTTAGGAAGTACTTACACTTTGCAAAACTTTCTGCGGAATTATTCTGCCAAAAACATATTCTTTTTCTGCACAAAACACTTTTTTTTCACAAAAAATTGTATTTTTGCAGCAGGAAACAGTGTCTTCTATGCACAATGCATGGTTGCCTGCAGTGTCTTTCTATCCCTAACAGTGACAAGCATTCCTAAACTAGACGTAGACCTGCTGCAGCAGCCACACAATTGTGGAGAGAAAAGATCTGGCCTTGAAGACCAGGGTGAGCAAGCACCATATGCTGAAGCAGCACTCTGGACAAGTTTATACTGACCTCACCAGAAACGAATGGATCTGTCTCAGTCCTGCAGTGTGGGGTGCAATCCAGGTTCTAGTTTGAGAATTGTTCCAGATTTAAATTCATTCTGAACTTTGAATTTTTTTTTTTAGGATGCCATTTAAATTTGCACACATATTTGTGCCCATTTCTCCACATACGTATTGTATTGTCTAGCATGCATCTGTGTTTTCAGTTTTCCTAACATGTGGCATTTCTAAACATGTAAGCATACAGGTGCAAACTGAATTAAATTCTTGTCCATTTCTAGTTGTCAGATTTGTACAGTGAATTTTTTCCCCCGGATGGTACCTTTCCGCCCCTCCTCTTTGTGCCAAGGGGTAGGTAAGCAAGTAAGTTAAGTGTTATTACCCCAAGTTTAGTGTTATTACCCCAAATCATAACATAAATCATTAGAAATACATATTTGCGAAAACAAAAGTAGCCAATATGATTTCATGATAAAAATCTGCATTTTAAAAATGGAAATGCCAATTACAATTTAGCCAAACATATAGCAGGTATGGCTCTCTTTTTAATTTTAAGAGAGAGAAAAAGAAAAATAGATACTTGATAATTAATGTACAGGAGCACATTCTTCAGATCCTGAGAATCTTACAATAACCCGGCTCAGTAATCTCCCTCTTATGTTACTATAAAAAGAACCATGTGAGAAATAATATATCATGTCTTCCACCTGACTCAGCCCACAGTGACAAAGATATTGTTCCATGGGAAACTTATAAAATCTGCCTTCGTGATGCACAGGGGGCATATTTTGGGAGTGTAAACTTGTAAATGCCTTCTATGAGGTGGACTAGTAAGGTTAATAAGGTAACTGGGAATAATTTTTTTCTTCTTAAAATGAGGGTACCACATAGAACATTAGAAGCCTGAGGAAATAATCAATCACAAACTTTGTTATATCTCAGAACTCTGCCAACGAGGTTATACTGAAATATTCCTTCCTTCCTTCCTTCCTTCCTTCCTTCCTTCCTTCCTTCCTTCCTTCCTTCCTTCCTTCCTTCCTTCCTTCCTTCCTTCCTGTGTCATGGGGAAAAAACAAGCAGGCTTTCTGCAGCTTTTCAGTTTTCCTGGAATATCCATGAGACTATTGCCGTGTGATGGTATGTTCTATGGGCTTTCCTGGAAACATGGCTGGGAGACTGCAGAGAACTTTGAAGTTTAAAACAAATCCATTTTAAACAAATCCTTTGCAGTGTCTCCAAATTTTTGAAGAAATTCATCCACCCCCACTCTGTACTTTGTTTCAACTCCTCCTGTTAAGATTGTCAGCAGTTAAAAAAAATGACCAAAATGTTTGGTTCACCTTTGTGTAAAAATTTTAGTTCCATCATTTCCATTATTTACCCATATTAACTCAGGAGCTTTGCTGATTTCATAGGTGGAAGCAAGATATTTGTGATGCCTAGGATTACCTTGAGATAGATTCCATCATGCATGCAGCCACATCTGTCCATAGGCACACACACGGCTCCATCGGACACATAGCCTTCATTGCACTGGCAGCCTTCAAAGCAGCTCTTTGTGCACTGGATTGGAGTCGATAGGCTGGCACAGCTGAAGTCACAAATTGCAGTGCATATCTCGTAGTGGCTGTTGATTGGGCAAGTGAGAGCTGTGCAGACAGGAAAGAGGGGAAGAAATGACATTGTCTACATATTCTCCTTTACATAGAAAGGGAACTTGGGTTGTAATCTTTGTGATTAAGTGTGAAAAAAAAAAACTTTGCCCTACTCTGAACTTACGACAGAAGGAGGCTGTTCTCCAGGCTCCAATCTTGGCTCCAGCCAATTGACATGCAACTACATAGCCTTGAAGACTTCGACAGAGAGATTCTTGTGCCCCACCAGTCATACACAGACCATAGAGGCAATGCTCAAAGAACCCATCTGGGCTCACCAAGGAGTGACAATCTCTGAATGGACCTGATTTGGACAGGATTATTCCGCAGGAGCTCTCCACCTTGTATGGTTCAGTCTTGGCTGAAGTGCAGGTGGAGCATCTATCCCCACAGCTATCAGAGCAAATGGCACCATCCACAGGGACTTTCCAGGAGGCCCCAAACTCCCCCACACTTTCAGCAAGTTCTCCATTGGGTAACATGAAGTCATCCCTCTTATCACCATTGAAGTTGCCACTCAGACCACACATGTGTCCCTGGTAGCTGCTAGGCACAGACACCCGGATGAAGGAAGAAGTATCATAGAGGACTGTGAGGCCAAAGGAGGTCTGGACAATGATGTTGTTCCCCTCCTGCGTGATCCACAGTTTCCCATCTTCTTTGTTCATTGGCAGGGTGTAGGATTTTCCATTCAACTGTAGAAATAACAAACAAAACTGGGCTTAGCCTTGGTCAGACGAAATAGGATTGCAGGCTTGGATACATGTTAGTTTTTATATTAGTGATCCATAGACAGATTTGATGTACCAGCTTCTTTCATGCATTACTTCTATAAAAGGGCCACTATATGAGGAGCTGAATTGTGCTCCTGACTCCACTGCCATTGTTGTGCATTCTACTTAACTCTGTTTCCAGATAACCAAATGTTAGCATCTGCAGGAGGAAGGTCTCATCTAAGGATGTAATTTTCCCTTTTTTTTGCACGTAAGAATGAAACTTTCAAAGCTTTTTCCTAGTTCTGTGAGATAAGAGTTGCTCATTGTTTTTTGCATTTTGAGACTTTTTGTGAAGTTGAAGTTGCATTGTGAAGACTTTTTGTGAGACTTTTTGAGACGTTGCTGTTGTTTTGAACAAAATGGATTTTTTCCACATAACCCACAATTTTGATGAGGTGGCTCAGCCTATCAAGGAACCAGTTCCCATCAAGGATGAGAGTATTTGTGCCTATTCTTTTGGTTCCTGACCTATACAGATGAAGTTAGTCACACGCAGTCTTCCCTTTGATTGGGACACCAGTGTGAGTATTCTGATTGCTTGTGTGCCTCTAACAAGGCTTGTTTAATGAAAGAGGGGTGGTTTTCTACTGGTACAGAACATGGTTTACATTATAAAGACCCCAGGTTCAACCCTTGCCCCTTCCAAGTAGGGCTAAGAGAGGTCCCAGCCCGAAACTATAGAGTCACAGTCTGTGTTCACAGTACTGTGGGCCCTCCACTTTCATGGGTTCAGCACTCATGCATTTGATTATTTATGGGTTATTTTGTTTAGGTAATGTATTTTTTAAAAAAACTTGCTCTATTGAAGTCACACCGGGAGGACCCTGAGTTTCCTAGATACTCACATAAGAAGGAAATAGGATTTTTCTTTACAATTTTGTGGGGGATTTGTGTTCCTACTCCTTGCAAAAGCAGGGGGAGCCAGCGTGGTATAGTAGTTGGAGTGCTGGACTGTGACCCTGAGACCTGGGTTTGATTCCCCATTCAGCCATGGGAACCCACTGGGCTCTGGATCAGCCCCAGAAAACCCTGTGATAGGTTTGTTTTTGGATCACCGTAAGTTGGAAATGTAAGTTGAGGGCACACGGCAACAACACTGTACTAATCTAAAGATACCAATGATCAGGCTTAGTATATGGTTAGCTTGATGTGCTTGTACACAAGATGATTATGATAATGTATGGGCATCTCTAAGTGGGGCAAGTATTATTCCTAAGGTGGCCAGCAGTGCGGCCCTGCTGCTCATTACTAGTTTGATGTCCCTTTCATGAGAATGCTGCATAAAGGGGGGTGCTGTCTTAACATGATAGTCACTCACCATAGCTTTCCACTTTATTCCTCTCTGAAGGAAAACTCTATAGCCATGAACAGAGACCACAACAGTTTTTATCAGAATTAAAGGCCTATCATCAAGTTTCTCATTCTCCACCAATACAGAGAAGTCCTCAAGTCGAGGATTCTTGCTGCAAACTTGAGCTAAAATGTAGGTACAGGAACCATGGAAATCAAAGCTTCTTCCATCAAAAGAAACATAATGAGGGTCATCAAGCACTATCGTTGTTCCATACGCAATGGGATAGCAGCCTTGGATGCCATTTTCTACCCTACATTCCTCATAAGTTTCACAGGAGAAGCTTTGACACTCGATAACACCATTATCATTGCATTGGCACTTCTCCTCACAGGAACTAGTGCTGGGGAAGAATGGTTCTCTTCGCTTGTAGTACCGGCCTTCATGCAAACAGCCACACTCAGTATGAGGAACACATTGGTCCCCACTGAAGAGGAAGCCAGAGTCACAAAAGCATCCTTCAGTACAGGGAGCATCACACGATTTTGGAGTAGAGAGGCTCTGGCACGTGGCAGGACAGCCACTTCCACAGAGTTCGTAGTGGGAATGAAGTGGACAGAGAAGGCCTGGAAAGATAGAAAAAAAAGAAAAAAGAGAGAATTCTGCTGATGCCTGGAATATAAACAGCTGAGATCACAGTATTTCTCCTGGTAGAATGGGAATCTCATATACCAGTGGTGGGAATAAATCTTCAGCAACTTTTTCAAGAGTTTCTGTTGGACAGAGCATATACTATGTTCAAACTAAATCAGTTGCACTTAGATCCCATCAGAATGAACAGGAAAAATTAGATATAACTAACTTATACCAATTGGTTTCAATAGAAACCAAGTCTGGAGTCAACCCTTTACTTCCATGAGATTTTGAACTGAAGGAAAATGTGCCTGAGAAAAGCCTCGTAGTGTAGGTGACACATTGGAGAATGACACTAAGGGGGGTGTAGAATAGACTCCCTCCCCCCCCACCAGGCAAACTTACAATTCTATTGAAACTCCATTTTCAGTATAAACCTACACATTCCTCCTCAAAAGTAAATCACATTGAGTTCAATAAGATTACTCATAGGAAAGTGGGATAGAATTTCAGCCCTAGGGTGCGACTTTAACCAATAGAGAGTAACCCGATTGAACATAATAGGCTTCACTTCAAAGTAAACATGCAGAAGATTTGTACTGTCGATTCATAACACAATTCACATTATATTCTGATATCTAACATTTGAATATATTGACAAAATATACTGTTAAGATCTAATCCCTCTACAATTTTAATACAGTAATATAGAGTGGGATCTCTAGGTATTTTGGACATCAACTTCCAGAAGCTGCAGTGGAGCATACAATGGAGATCTGCATGCCAAAGCATTTAAGGGTAGATGGCTCCTCATCATAATTGATCTAAGTCATCCTTAACACAATTTCATAATCTAATATGTAAAAGTCAAAGTTTGCTTTTCTGTGTCAGGCAAAGACCTCCTATGATTGGCTGTCTAAGAACATTCTATGACATCCTGGGGTTTGCCATTTAGGGAGAGGCCTTTAGCATTCTCAGCCAGAGAGCTCTTAGGCCTCAGTCAACTGTGTTTGTCTTGAATAGGCCAGCTGCTACGGAGACAATGCCAAGCAGCAAGGAGAAGGACAGTGTATTCCCTCAGGAACCCAACCGCTGTATGTTAATAACTGAATACAGATTGGATTGGGGAATATGGGGGAAAGTTACAGATACTGGACAAGACAGTTTGGGGAATTAGAGACACAGGATCTCAAACTTTCTAACAAGTATTACCTATGAGAAAATAAAATCGCAGGCTAAGCGGGATAAATACACTAGTTTTATATAAAATAGAACTCCTACTCTGATACATCTCATGCTTACTTTCTGTCATTAAACAGGGCTTTCTTTTGCACAGTCTACCTACTTAGTAAAGCTTAGAACCTAGAATTAACACTTACTACAGAAAGAGGGTGATCTCCACTCCCCAATCAAGATACCCTGGCCTTGACAGGCTGTCACATAGGAACTGATGGCTTTGCAGAGAGCTTCATGGTGGCCCTTGTATGCACAGGTATCAAAGATACAATCATCAAAATAGGGTGTTGGATCAATGGTTCCATGGCACTGTCTGAATGGCCCATCCTTTCTGACAAGCACCCCACAATACTTGTCAGCCATATAGGTCTTCTTCTCTGCTGTACTGCATGCTGAACAGTCATTGGTGCATCCTGCTGAACATCCTGGGATATCCTTTAGCTTCCAGCTATCTGCAAATTGGATTTCCTCTCTTGTCTGTGTTCCATTCCTCATGGCAAAGTCATCACTGGGATCCTGATTGGCATTGCCACAGAGCCCACAAACAGCATTGGCATAAGTACTGGGAAGAATGACCCTGGCATAGCTGTACCAGTCAAAGCTGACTCTCAGATCAAAGTCAGTTCTGATGAAGCCATGGACTCCACTGGCATAGATCTTCAGTTTGTTCTTATAAGAGAATGGTAGGTCCACAAAGACTCCATTGACCTGAAAAACACATAGGAAATATCAGACAGAGGTTTCAGTGAACACAAGGATCCACTCTATTATCATTAAAAGATGAAAGACTTGGTGAAAGAACTAATGAATAGTTTTGTAGTTATTGTTTGAGGTTTTCCCACTTCTGCTAACTCAAATGAGGGAGGAGGCAATGCCAGAAGACTGGGACCTAGAGCAAAAGGTTTATTTGCACATCCACCACAAGTTTTTCTTAAAGGGTAAGACATAAACTTTTTCAATGAGTGCCTCTGTTCCACAGTTCTCCGCTATGCTATTGATTGGATTCTTCGGATTTTTATAACAGCCACAAATCCACACTTATTTACAAGGCAACACCTATTTAGGTGATCAGATTAAGTCTTCCAGGTCACAATTCACATGTTCTCTAGTGATTAAGAAGGGACACTGTCTAAAGGACAACTACTTCAGTTTCCATCAGCAAAATTAAAATATTCACAGGGTATAAGAAGCTACTGTCAGGACTCCTCCTTTTTTAAACTCTATAAATAGTCCTCACCCACAAACCAGCTTTGTTCGGTTTTCTGCGTTTCAGCTCAGTGTCAATACCATCCAATTTTTCATCCAATCTGTCTTCTTCTTGACCTAGTCCTACCCTGAAAATTGGTACAAAGACAGCCTAGTTGCTCTATATTTTGCACCAATAGGAGACCCAACAACTTTCATATAGGATGGAGACAATTCAGAATTTACAGTGATGGCCTGTATTTACAAAATGGAAAATTTATTTTTATTTTCTTGCTTCCAAGAAGTCCTGGGGTACTCTAGGTGAAACCTAATACCATCACTTCACATGATGAGACTCTTTTGACCACTGACAGATCTTTCTTCCTTATTGTATCTCAACATGACATGCAGATGATACATCTTTAAGAACATGTCTCTGCAACCTTTCCTCCCTGCTTGCCTATTGTAACATCTGTCGGATGAAGTGATCTTGAGATCTTAAAACCTTGCACATCTTGTTGATGTCTTTTTTTGTTAGCCATGTAAAGATATTACTATAATATGGATTTTGGAATTCTATTTTCTTTACGTATCTTAGTACTAAGACCAGTCTCCTAAAACATCAAAAACTTCCAAATCAAAGAGGCATCAAATCTCTCAGGATCTAAGATTTGCAATGCCTCTTCTTTTAAATCTTATCAGTTTATCCTTTGCCCAGCATACCTACCTGAATCTTGTTTGGATACTCCTGGCTTAGACTGATGGTCATGTTGTAGACATCCACAGTCACCACTTTGGTGAAGGACACTGCCTTATTGCCTCTGTTATTATTCTCCACACTGACCAAAAATGGGGTGAGGGTAGGGTCCTTGGAGCAGAGCCCCACCATCTGGTAAACACATGTTCCCATGAAATCGTATTTCTTTCCATCAAAGGTGGTATAGTGAGGATCTCCAGTTCCTATACAGGTGTAGTGCTTGAGGGCATGACAGCCCCGGATCCCATTGACCACCACACATTTCTTTTTGCCTTTACAAGAATCTTCTTTGCACACAACCTTGCCTAAACTGGGGTCACACTTACAGAGAGTATGACAGTCTGCATCATCCCAAAACTCCTCCCTTGGTTTGTAGGTGGCACCTTTATAAGTGCAGTTGCAGGTCTCCACAGGAACACATTTGCCAGCGCTAAGAACATAGCCCTCATTGCACTGGCAGATGGGAGCACAGGTATCATCACATGTGGAAGGAGCAGTGCGGTCAGAACAGGTCGCAGGGCAGGCATTTCCACAGGGCTCATAGTGGCTGTTCTCAGGGCAGGATAATGGGACTGGGACAGGAACTGCATCTGAAGGGAACAGTAATCAAAACTTGTTGTGTCAGTTCAGATGTTAAAGGTTTTCATTTTCAAGATAAACCTGTACACATATAATACTCATTCCCTATATCCTGGGGTTGACCTTTAGAATTCTCAGACCATTTCCGCCCTACACTGCTCATAGTGCTATTATTCCACTTTCAACCTCCTATAGAATTCTGGGGTTTGTAATTTCCTGAGGCCAAAGAGCTCTCTGGCTGAGAATTTTAATGCCCCTCCCTAAACTGCAAACCCCAGAATTCCATAGGAGGTTGAAAGTGGAATAATAGCACTTTAACAGTATAGTGCGGAAAGTCTATCAGCCAGAGAGCTCAGCCTGATTGCTATGGAAATGAAGCCTATCAGCAAGAAGGAGGGCAATGTATTCCCTTAGGAACCCAACCTTTCTGTGTTAATAACTCTGAATACAGATTGGATTGGAGAAGATGGGGGAAAATTACAGGTATTCAAAAACACGGTTTGGGAAATTAGAGACACAGGATGTCAAATCTGTGTATTTCAACCGCATCTAATCCCAAAGGTAAAGTAAGGTAATTCCTAAGGTATTTCTAACAAGTGTAACCTACGTGAAAATAAAATCCTGGGCAATGCCGGGTAAATACACTAGTATCTATATATGTGTGTGCATGCATGTGCTGTAAGATAGGAGAGAAAGAACCAGTGTGGGGAAGAAAGGAAGAGTAGACCTAAATATAGATCCTGAACCTTTCTCCACTGAGCAAGAATCCATTCTCCTCTTCCCCTTTGTCCCCTTCCCATTGCATTATTATCTTCATTAAAAATGTGATAGGGTAACAAGGAAATATGAGAAAGAGTGAAGCAGCCCCTTTTTCTCTCCATGGAGCATGGTGCTTGGTGCTCGGCCACTCAGGAAACTTATTACTAAACTTGTTCCAGGTCAAGTTTTTACCAACCTTAGTTAATTAACTTTTAAATTTGACATTCCAAGTTCTGCATTCTTTGTACTTAGCTTCTTTGTCCATTAAAAGTAAGGAGGATGTCCAAAAATGTCCAAAAATTTGTCCTAAAATTGAAGATGTGATCAAGCAGGGCCAGTGAGGGGACATTTATTTTTCATTTCAACCTGCATTTCAACTGCATATTTAATTGCAACCTGCATATTATTATAGTCAAATGATTCATTTGAATCTCTTATTTGTGGTCAAATATTTCGATTCGATTTTTTAAAAGTATGTTGTCATAAGCTTCTTTGAAGATTTTGTAGCAAGGCAAGATAGATATTTTAATACAACAAGTATTTAATACAACAAGCTCACATTAAAATGCATATGTGTGAATACTTACCACAAGAGCAAAGGGCCATGGAGCCATAACCATCATTTTGTGAGCCTCCAAGGATGAGGACCCCAAAAGGACTGCTGGAATGCTCCATGGTAGAAGCACGATCCTCTTCTCTCAGCTTGTGTTCAGCCCAAGAATATTCTGTGCCTGGAACTGGTCTCCACTGGATATTTTCAATAGTCTTCTTCCCTAATTTGATTTCACTGGATTCTGAGGTTTTGGCTATAATGATAGCATAACTGTTGAATTGACTCATTCCATCAACGTAGTAGGAGTTACAGTAGCTTGTTAAGGCTGGGAAATTGATAAGGAATGGGTCAGTCGCTACACCTCCACTGTCAGCTCCTGTGAAAAAGAAGACAACCTGGATTCCTGCATCAGCAGAGAGGTACAAGGGGTGAGGGCTCTGTACTTGAAATGAGACAACTTCCCCTGCCATCATGTTACGGGAATCTTCTTTGGGCCCAGACTGGTATTTGATCAAAGTGGCTTGGGAAGCAACAATATACACAGTGTCAAATCTCCTCTGGAGTGACAATGGAGGAACAATGAAGGTGGTTCCCCAACTGGAAACAGGCAAGAGCTGTTCAACAACGTGATCACATGGAGTGTGTTGCACAGCACAGCTGTGTCCACTCAAGATAGCCACAGGTTCTGTTGATTCAACTCTGGTGCCAGATAAATCATCTGAGCTTTGGATCTGGATTGTTTGGAAGGCTTCCAGGTCAGCAGCAAGTCTGCTTCCTGCACCATAGACTTCTCCTTTGAAAGTCACAGCACCTGTCAGATGAATCTCAACTCTAGTGGGATTTTGGTAAGCTATAACAGCAAATTCCTTGAATGTTCCTTGTATATTCCCTGGTGGGGTTATCACATAATACAGTGTGCCAAGCTGCTGGACTGGATACACTATTGTGGCACCAAGCGAGTAGGTCTTGTGGCCAAGGGAGAAAACTGAGATATCTCTGTTAGATTGTACCACAACAGTTTTATCAAAGATGTCTGTTCCAACCATCTCTACAGAAGTAGGGAGTTCCACTGACACCATCTGTTCCTCATTAACTTCAACAGTTCTCTGAAACATAGGGATTTTCACTGTTACTGTGACTGAGGTTTCAGGATGATACCCAGTAATAAGCAGCACAAGCCTAGTCTTTTGTGTGAATTCCCTGTTGTGAAGAAATGCTGTCACAAATTCCTTCCCCTTAGAGCTTGCTGTGCAAGAGCCTAAAAGGAAAGAAGGAAGAGATTGTTAGAAAAATTCAATGTTCGTAACTGTTGTTGCTATTGTGTGCTGTCAAGTCAGCTTCAATATATGGTGAATTTATGATCTTCAGCTTGTTACTCCAAAATATGGGTGATACCTCCATATGACAGAGGGGAAATAATTAGCTCAAAGTTAGAAGGCCTGCGAGATGGAGGTAAGTTAAAGAGATCTTTCCACCAATGTTTATGGGTCCTTGCAGGAAAGAAATAGCCAAAGATTCAAAAGTGAATTAAAAATGTGTTTTATTGAAGAGAATTCACTCTCGCATGCACACAAGATACAAACAGTCACACATTCACACAAGAGCTAACCGAAAAATAGAGGGAGAAAAAATTATGGATAGCGAGGTTGAGGGTTTGGGGTTATAATTACCAATCCAGAAGAGTAGTGAAGCAGCAGCAATGTGGCTTAGACTTGTGTCTAAGGGCAGACCAAATCAGAATTCAGGACAATGTAGTGGTGTCCAGCATTTCAGGTACAGCATCTGACTGCTTAAAACCAAGGCTTTGGATACTCTATTTCCCTCTCTGAAGGGGTGTGAGTTAATTGCTTTCTGGCAGATTAAACAAAAGGGGTCTGGAATAGATTGATTGTTTCAATTTCCTGGTTGTGTAATGTGACTGGGCAAGGTTTTGGTATGAAACACACATAGAAGGGATGCTTGCCTGCTGCATCAGGGCTTGACTATTGTTTTTGTTCAGAGGATTAGCTTAGAGCCATTAAGTCACGATTTCCTGGCTAATTTTCAGTGAACGTATAACCTGGCTATGTTGAGGTTTTCTTTGACTTGCTTTCCAGCTACTGTCCTTCTGCACATGGCCTTTCAGCCACAGGTGTGTATACGGTAATTTATATTTTATGCCAATTAAACATATCTGCTAATTAATATATTTTGCTAATTAAATCATATCAAAGCATGGGAGTATATGGCCTTGTAACAAGCATATGTTATTATTAACAAGCATATGCTATTATTCACAGCCCTAGTCCGGTCTTGCAAACTCATGAATGTAGTTTCATTTTTAAAGCAATAACTGAAGTTAATATTTTTTAAAAAATAAAGATAGAAAGTAAGAAATGGGAGGAAAGGAGGGAGGGGAAGGTCCATAATAAATAATATGTAGTTCCAATAAAGTTCATAAGATTATAATGCTGTTGTATAAAACTAAGGTGTTGCTACATTTGCAATATAGATCACCAAGTGCTGGGAAAATGGACAGAAAATTGCAAATATAGATATCAGACTTTTAGGCAAACAGTAAGTATAAAGAAAGATTAGTGTTTGGGATTAAGGGAGCAGATAATTTGGGTGAATCTTTTCAAGTACCACAGGGCAGCGAGAAAGCCTTCTTAGTTTTGCTCTCTCTTTATAAATGAAATGGTCTCCTTGTGCAGACGCAACTGGTGCCAGGATTCTAGCAGTTTTGATACCTGCTCAACACCATTTTATTTTCCCCCCAGGGCATTGTAATTGACTGATTTGGTCTCTTTCATTGGGGAAGGATGATTTTCTTGGCTTTCATGTTTGTTTTGGAGTTTTTATTATCCTTATCACATTTTATTCATTTTATTATATTGTTACTCTACCCCAGATTTACATCTATGGGAAATAAAACTGAGCAGTTTTGCAATGTCCATATTCACCTAGGGGCTGCTGTGATGTTATGACATATGAGCATTCATTGAGCAATGTATAGAGTGACTGATGCACCATGGCCCTGGTACGCAATGATGACCAATGTGCACCAAAAGCTCATTATATGCACCAGAAGTGTCCGATGAGGATCACAAGTAGAAAATGTGCATCAAAAGTGACCAATGAGCATGAGAAGTTCCTGATGCACCTCAGATGAGATTAATGCATATCAGAAGTGTGGGATGCTCATCAAGAGTGCTAGATATCCATTGAAACTCTCTTGCCAGCCCCCTGATATGCACCTTCACAGTTCATTAACGGCATTTAATTGCATGCTGCAATGTGACTAGGGTTTTGTAAAGTTATAAAAAGAAAAGCATAATGTAGAATTTCAGCCAAAGTTCTTTATATGATTCATAATTAACTTAATGAACATGCTACCAAGTTGTGATGATCTTTCCTAGAGTAACAAGAAGGGATCAGCTATAAAAAAAATACCTTAGCACAATTTAGGAAGGAAAAGAATCCTTCTTACAAATGCAAGAACTCTCGTCAAATGGGCAAGGACTATCTTTAAGGGTCAAAGAAAAATAATACTGTTTTTTGTTCTCAGATGGGTGAAGGAGATAAGAAAGAATGTACATCCTTCAAGCCAGCCTTCTCATGTGATTGTCTCTTTGTTATCCTTACCAAGGCAAGACATTATGCCATCTCGGATCTCACAAGTTTCATCAGCAGCACAACTATGGGTCTCACAGGTCACTCCCTGACCTGGGATACAGTGGCAGCGCTCTTGGCACCTGTTCAGTAGAACTTGTTCATTAGGCTGGTGGGAGAAAAAGTAAAAGCAGTTAAAATGATGAAAGCATGCACAGTAGGTATGGAATGCTGAATAGCTGTTGGGAGGAGAAGAATAGAAGAACAAAGGGCAGAGAGAAATGGAATGGTGCAAGACACACCGGAGGAGATGGCTCACTAACTGAATAGGGTCACTCCACACAAATATTTTGTTGCAGATACTCCAAATGCAATAATGAAATACAGTTATTCAGGAGAAACATACATTAGATGAAAACTCATGTAAAAACATTAGGCAAACTACAACCAATTCCTGTGCTGGACCATATTTTGAACACAATGTGTTGAGTCCTGAAGGAGCTAGACGACACTTAGGGGAAATATTCAACGGTCAGCACTTCAAGGCTGGAATCCTATTGGTGACATGCATGTGCATAACCTGAGACTGCATACAGGTATGTCTTTTGTTTTTTTTTGAAGTTAAAAAACTTATTTATTACCTCCTTGTCCAAAATCCATCCTCCCCACTTAGGCAGCATTCAGGTGCCTAGACTGTGTTCCCATGACTTTTTATTGGCTGGGGTTGAAAGAAGGAAGAGTTACCTAGGCAGTACCTTGCCAAGTTACAGTTTTGCCACTGGGTGAAGAAAGCTGACCTCACCCTCTCAGATCTCCAGTGAATTTATGAAGAAACTTGAAGATGACTTCAGGTCTTTCCCTCTGGTTGCCTGGTTACCTCTTTGCTTCCTTCTCCACGTCCAATAAATGGCTATGGCAGCACTCTCCTGTGTTCATCACCTTCCAGGTGGCATGAGGAACTGTACAGATGGAACATTATCCCCTGCTGCCACCTTTTCCTCCCCCCCATATTGCCCCCCATATTGCCATAATTGCCATCATTATCCTGTCTTTTTCCCACTTCAAGATGCAAGGTGACAACAGATTTTAAAAAATAGTTGAAAATTCACAAAACACAAAATTAAAAGAGGATTTAACTATCAACGAAAAATAAAACCAATTAAAATCATAAACCATAAAAAAAAAAACAACACACACACAACAGGATTGCAGCCCAAGAGCATGGTTCCTAGTCAATGTATGTTGAAAAATTCTGAAATTTATCACAAGACTAAGATAACCCATTAAATATGTATGGAGCTAAGAAAAGCACAGACACCCCAGAAAGTGGGGAGGAATCTGATCTGATCCAAAATAAGAGTAACAAAAATGGAGGTTGAGTGAATAAGATTCCGAAGATCAGTTTACCTTATAGGAACGTCCATTCTTGAAACACCCACAGTTTTCCTTAGGAACACAATCAAGGCCATCAAAGAAATAGCCATGATTACATTGGCAGCCCTCTGCACAGGTATCTGGACATATCCTGGGGTCAGCAATACTGGCACAGCTGGTAGAGCAGAGGTCAGTGCAAACTTCGTAGTGACTGTTGGCTGGACAGCTGAGAGCTAAATTAGAATAAGACATATATTAGATGAAAGGATTCCCAGCAGACTAGCTAGATCTTCCCATCAACCAACAAAATCGAATGGTGGGCAATTCAGGCCAGCTTTTCATTGTGTGGCACATAGTCAAACTGTGCACTCTCGGAAGATGATGCGAGCAAAGCAGACGACTTTTACACAAATTAATAATAGAGGTTGCTATGCTCAATGACTCTCCATGAGGATGGCTTTTATTAAAGGCACGGTGCTTCTCAGTTCAAGCTGCTGGAGAACACAATCAGGAGCCCATGATTATTCTCATGTTCTGCTTCTGGTCTTTGTTTGACTTGGGTGAAAAACAATAAGCAGGACTACCTAGGCCTTTGGTTTAATCCAGCATCTTTTTTAAAAAAAATCAAAGTTTGTTAAATTTTGACAAATTTCTTCCACTTTATAATCATTTAGAATATTTAGAACACCTATTTCACTGTGACTGTATTTATATAATGTAAATAAGAGATCCTCCTTTAATCCAAAAAAAATGGGAGTGCTGTTGCTATTTCATGCCTACCCCAGAGTTTGGTCTTGATAACTTACGACAAAAGGATGGACTCCTCCAGGGCTCAACAGAGAACCTGGCTTCTTGGCAGGCAGACACATAGCTCTGGATGCTCTGGCACAAGATTGGATTGTTCCCATTGTGGAGACACAAATCATAGATGCAGTTATTGAAATACATGCTAGGGTCCACCTTGCTATGGCAAGTTCTGAAAGGGCCATCAGATGCAATGAGGATCCCACAGTAGTTGCGCTGCTTGAACATGTCCTTCTTCCGTTCATCACAGACGGAGCAGCTACTTCCAGAGCATCCATGTAAGCAGGATGTTTCTGTCCCAGGAATCAAAACCTTCCAGGCAGCCCCAAGTGCAGTTGCATTAGAGACTACAGTTCCACTGGGGAGGAGGAATTCATCATCCTTCTGCCCATTGTAGTTTCCACAAAGACCTTGCACCTGGGCTTGGTAAGTGCCTGGGATGGTGACTGTCATATAGTAGACAAAATCATATCCCACAGTGAGGCCAAAGTCAGTTTCTATCCAGACTTTAGTGCCATGCTGATAGGCTTTCAACCTTCCTTCTAAAAGGATCATGGGAAGGGGCTGGAACACTTCATTTACCTTTGAGAAAGAAGAAGATTAACCAGTTATAGTGAAGTTAACTTGTGAAGTAGCCATGTTTGTTGGCCAGATAAACAAGAGCATGTTATTTTATTTGGGTTCTGTCCATTCATACTTCTAGTATCAATTTAAAATATAGTGCCCCCTTTGTAAACATGGGGGTTGAGTTGCAGGAAACCCCATGTAAAACAAAATGCAAAGTGTCATATCCCATTATAGTCAATGGATGTGACATGCACTGGGTCCATTAATTATAACGAGATGCAACACTTTGTGCAACCTCACATTTGTGCATGCAGAGGTTCTGGTACAGGAGGGGCCACAGTACATTATTCAATTCATATTTATAACTCTTATTTCATTCAATCGTGATATCAAAAACCTATCTAAAATATACACTGAAAGAACTGGAGGGAAATCTCCAGTTCTGAGAATGAATCATGCAAACTCAACCACAATGCAATTTCATGGCCACAGAAAAAGCCTAGAGGGGGCAGCCATTCTTCCACTCAATTGTTGCAGAAAACTTAGCAAGTGCTTGTACAAAAGGAACAGCTAAAGAAAGCCTCTGTCCCAATGTTTTGAACTTGAACCCACAGAAGCCCCAGTCAGCATGGCCAATGACCTCTGGGGGTGTAAGATTCCCTTCCACCCAGGCAAATGGCCTAAAATTAGTTCTTTCCTTGAAAGCACAGACTCACCTTTACTTGTCCTGGTTTGTTCTGCACTAATGTCACTGTGAGACCATATACCATGACAGAGATCGCCTTGGTAACTGAGCCTTTCCCATCACCATAGGCTTTATTCTCCACATTCACAGTGAATGGAGTCAGTCTCTCATTTTCTGCACTAGTTGTAACCAAGGTATACACACAGGTCCCTTGGAAATGAAAGTACAGCTCATCAAAGGAAAGATAGTGAAAGTTGCCAAAAACTGAACAGGTAGCGTTGCCAATGGGGTGACATTTCTGGATACCACCTAGCAGCCTGCATTCTTCATCAGGCCCACAGGAGACAGGCTGACACTTCACAGTCCCTCCAGGCTGACACTCACAATGCTTCTGGCACGTTGGGTAGAAAATCTCTCCTGCCAAGTAATAGTGATCCTGATAAAGGCAGCCACACTGGGACCTAGGGACACATTGATCACCACTCAGCACAAAGTCCTCATTGCACACGCAGCTTTCTTGGCATTTGGGTGGACAAGGAACTGAGACAGACATGCCTCTACATGTACTTTGGGCACAGTCCCGAGCACAGAGCTCATAGTGGCTATTTGGAGGACACGGCAGACCTGGCAATTAGAGAAAACAGAAAAGTAAAAAGAGAAGGGAAGAATTAAGGTGGCAAATCAACCAATCATTCCTGACTGGCACGCTAAATATGGATTAAGGATGGTGTGGACATAACTTGAAGGCGACTTTCAGGCTGAGGGCGAGCCTTTAATCAACAGACCACATTTGATTTCACATCCCATAATAAGCATACTTCCATTACCTTTTTCAGTGATAGTCTGTTCGGTTCATAAACACAGAATCAAAGAATTTTAGAGAGGAAAGGATCCATAAAGACCATCTAATCCAGTCCCCTGCCATATACAAGTATATTAGTAGTGCACTCCTGAAAGACGCCCATCCAGCCTCTGTTTGAGGACCTCTAAAGAAGGAGAGTCCACCACTCTGAGGAAGCCAGTTATATTGTTGCTGTAGGTGTTGTTATCTTTATTTCTAAAGACAACAACAACGACGACAACAACAACAACATCTGTTGTCAAACAGTTCTTACAGTAATGAAGTTCTTGCTAATGGTTAGGTGGAATCTTTCTTCTGATTTGACCCCACTGCTCCCCATTCTAGTCTCTGGAGTAGCAGAAAATGACTCACTCTATCTTCTACGTGACATCCCTTCAGATATTTAAAGATGCATTTCCGCCCCATATATGTCACTGGGAATAGACAAAGCAGGGTTAGGAAATGTGCGGCTTTCCAGTTGCTCTTTAACAGCAATTCTGAGCAGACCTACGGAGCACAGCCAATTTGTGAGGCTTTATGGAAACTGTACCTTGACGACATATGGAAGGCTGCATGATTTCAATCTCTGTTAAATAGAGAGTAAGAATGGGGTGTCTCCCTTTGTCTCTGGAGATCATTCATCAATATGCCTTCCCTGGGGAGCAGCTCATTGACTTTATAAACTAGCCCAATACAGATTTGCCATGCAAAGAATAAATTGGCACTGCAATAATAAAATATTTGTCTTTTAAAAATTGAAACATTATGATTCCTGTGCTTTGAAAAACATAATATGTTTTTTTAAAAAAACCCATCATGACTATGATCTTGTGCAACCAGAAAATCTACTCAGAACAATTTGCACTTACTACAGAAGGTATTAGACCTCCAAGCTCCAAGGGTTGCCCCAGCAGCTTGACAGGCTGCTGCATAGTTGGTGATGGCCTGGCAGATCACAGCTTGCTGGCCTTTGAAGAAACATGAATCATACAGGCAATCTTCAAAGTATTCCTCTGGATCTATTCTGGTATGACAGTCATGGAAAGGACCTCTCTTGGATAGGATGAGCCCACAGTCTCTCCCAAGACGCCGTTGACGGCTCCTAAGGGTTGACAGCCCAGGACATTCTTCTTTGTTTGTCTCAGTACAGTCTGGTACCTCCCGTATTTTCCAGCTCTGACCAAAGGCTGATGGACTCAGAGCCACTCCTCCATCTTTCATGATCATTTCATCATGTTTGTTGCCATTGAAGTTCCCACAGAGACCACAAAGGGCACCGGCATAAGTACTAGGCACAATCACAGTCACACGACTTTGCCAATCAAAGGTGACACTAATGTGGAAGTCAGTTTGAACCAGTGCCTCCTGTCCTCTCCTAAAGAGGAGGATCTTCCTGTTTCCAGTCCTGTAAGGCAGGTTGGTCCACAATCCATTCACCTGGGACCATTCAAAAAGACAGAGATGGGCATTTCAGATGAGCCTTTGTAATGCAGAACGTGCCCAGAACATAAAGGAAAACAAAACGTAACAATGGAGGAATTTCCACTCATTTTGTCTCCTCTAGTAGGCATAGCATTTTCAATTAACAGTGTTTGTATCCCTTTGGAAGAGGTTTTTGCTTGGTTTGAAGTTAACTGCAGCCCAAGAACAGGCAGCCCTAGCCTTTCTAACTTTCTTTCCTCACTTTCTGGGACCATCAAAGGAAACATCTTATGTGCCAATCTTTTTCTCTGTCTTTGCTTTCAGAAGAAGTCCTTGGAAATTCAGACATGGTTGGGATGAACCATAGTATAAGCAACCTTGGGGAGTGGTATCACACAGACACAGATACAGGCATCCAAGAGCATCAGGCTGGACACTTCCCAGCTGGGGATCAAGGTTATCTTTACAGGTCTTTCTAACTTTCTTTCTCTCACTCTCTGGAGCCATCAAAGAAATTATTTTATATACCAGTAGTGAAATACTGACATGGCCTTTCTATGATATTACATGGCCCAAAAGTTATTTGACTGGATCATACATATGATAAAAATGGTATGCTTTCACAAACCTTGAAAACAATCTCATGAAGAAATCACTCATGAAGAAATCATGAAGAAACACACATAGGAAAAAGAGGAGGTAGAGGGAGAAAGGGGGTACAAAAGCATCTTAATAACCAGAATAGCCTCCTCTCTAGTAGTAAATGATGGTCAGTATTAATTCTAGACATCTGTGAGTTTGAAACAGAACAAAAGTACACCAAAGTACAAAAAAATAATTTCACTATCGTAGCTACCAAACTACTAGAAAGCACAGAGTAATTTCTTGTCATCCAACTGTGCTGCTTGACTGCAGCTCCCAAAAGCCTTAGCATAGTGAATGGTGAAGGATGATGACAGCATCAGCTCAGAAATATCTAGAGGGACTGCATATCACTGATTTAAAGGGAGAGGAAGTTCATAATGTGGTGTCTAAGGAAAATGTGATTCAATCTCCCAAACGTCTCATACATCCACTAAGATGAGTAATGAAATCTTTCAGTTCAAGTTAAGGGAACCCTGACATGAAAGGAGACCAGCACACACTCTCTCTTTCCTTCTTATTATCGGTATTTTAAGCAGCAAGCAAGATGAGAATACAGGTTTCATATGTATCCACCATTTGGGTGGTGGTGGTGGTATATTAATAGATCTAAGCAGGGCTCACTTGTTCCATCTAGTTTTAAATAATTACAGGATGAAGAAAAGAAGGGGGAAAGCGATGCTACAAAATACCCTTCCATTAAAATGAGTACCAGCATGGTGTACTGGTTTGAGCATAGAACTATAGCTCTAGAAACCAAGGTTCAAATGCTTGCTTAGCCACAGAAATCCACTGGATGACTTTGGGCAAGTTTCAGTCTCTCAGCCTCAGAGGAAAAAAATGGAAAACCCACTTTGAACAGATCTTGCCTAGAAAATCCTGTGATAGGTTTGTCTCAGAGTCGCTATCAGTTGGAAATGACTTTAAGGCACATTACAACACAGAAAAAAAGGAACTCACCATGACTTTTCCAGGGTGCTCCCTACTGATCATAATCACTGTTCTGTCAACATGGATCTCCACCATCTTGGGGAAGGGTGCAGAGGGGCTGATTTGGTGCTCATTTTGGACAAGAATCTGGAAATTCACCAGATCTTTCCTCTTCTCACACAGTCCTGCCAACTGATATACACAGGTACCCTTGAAGTCAAACTTCTGTCCATCAAAACTATTGTAATGAGTGCCCCTTGAAGCAGAACAGGTGGCATAACTGATTGGGTAGCAATTTTGGATGCCATCCTCCACCCTGCACTGTTCTCCTCTCCTGCAGCTGGCTGCCTGGCAGGTCACATGTTTGGTCTCTGGGTCACAGGTGCAGCGCCTTGTGCAGCTGTCATCTCCCCAGAATTGCTCCCCAGCAGAGAAGAGCTTTTCTTCAAAGATACAGCCACAGTCAGCCTTGGGGATGCACTTCCCAGCATCCCACACAAAGCCTTTCTTGCACTGACATGTCTCCACACAAGGCAATGAAGCACAGCTGCTGGGAAGAGCTTTATCGCTGCAAGTAGCAGGACATGCAGGTCCACATGCCGTGTATTGGCTATTCTCAGGACAGATGAAGGAGGCTGTGGAAGGAAGAAGATATGAGTCAAGACCAAAAGAATCTAGTGTTGAAATTGCATACAGACAGAGCTTTAGAGAAGGAATATCCATTGTCTTAATTCAGTCCATAAGGGGAAAGCTCACATGTGAATGGCAATATCATGGCCATTTCTTTTGTTCTGAAGCTACCCTTCCCATCCTCTCCCCAGGATACTCACAGCAACCAGTTGGCATTCTCCAGTCAGAAACAGCGACTCCTTCTCTCCGGCAGGTTTCTGCATAGTTCTTCAGGGCCTCACATAGCACTTCCTGGAGGCCATCATTCAAGCAGACATCATAGACACAGTTTTCCAGAAAGATCTCAGGGTCCACCACAGAATGGCACTGGCTGAATGGGCCACTCCCTGCTTTACTGATCCAGCCACAGAATGGTTCAGCTTTGTATTTGCTGACCAGTGCTGGGGAGCAGCTTTTGCAACCCCCTGGGCAGTCATCCCAACACAACCTGTCCCCATCTTCCACCTTCCAGCTGCTCCCAAACTCCACTGGACTAGAGACCAAGGCTCCATTTGGGGTGGTGAAGTCATCAGTGGGATCACCATTGTAGTTCCCACAAAGGCCGCACATATTCTCTGAAAACCTCCTGGGGATCTTGATGAGCAAGAAGTCATCCCAGTCATAGGAGACCTTCAGGGCGAAGTTAGTCTCAATGTGGACAGAATCCCCACTCTGGAAGAGATGGAGTTTCCCTTCATGCAAGGAGATGGGCAGGTGGGACAGCTGGTTATCCACCTGTGGGAGGGAACACATATAACCAAGAGAAGTGGCTGAGGTTTATTTTGTTAGAAAAGCATCATACATTCTATTCATGGGTTCAGAATGGAGTTGTTTAAGGGCATGCATTTTTTTATTTTTCACAATAATTTGTTTAATTAAAAATACATTAGGACACTCAAAAAGAAATAGCCCTCAACTAGAGGAAACACACATGAAACAAAAGCACTGAATCCTGAAATGTGTTTTGCTTTCAATGCCTTTTGAATGAACATCAGACTCTAATTTCAAATTCATCTTGATTCTCAGCCAATAGTATTCTCTCCTGTAGTGGAAAGGGGATGGGTGTGTGACTGGGTTCTTCTCAGACTTGTCTACCTTTTCCCAGTACAACAGAAGTAATAGTGCTGCCATCAAACCCTATGTTGGAGATCCAATTTCCCTTTCTTTCTCTGGTTCTGGAGTATATAAAGGCTCAAAAATCCTTCCCCTTTATATATTTGGGAGAAAGAAAAAAAAATAGTATTTTACAAATTCCTGGTAGTCCTTGCCATGGAGGTATGTGACCAGAGCTTCCCATTCTCCCTTAAAGAACAAAACAGACTTGTTATAATTGCAGCACTTATATCAGACAACTCAACTATCTTGGAACACTGAGTCCCTGTGCACCTTCTCTCTAGTTGCAAGGGAAAGAACCACGCCCACGGGAGCAGGCATAAAGAAAAGAAAAACTATTGTCCTACTCCAAGTTGCTTTCCCCAGCCCTCCACCCCCTTTCAAAAGAACTGAAAAGCTAACCGATCTGACTCAAAGGTCCCTGGTTTCTTTATAACTCTTTCCTGGGATTCCCTTGCTGTGACATGGAGTAACTATCTGCAAGCTTGTAACAAAATTGCCTGTCCTCCTTCTTCACTGCAAAAGCCTTTAGTTTCTCCCTCTTCTCACCTTCTGTTGGCCCAGCCAGTATCTCCCTCATGATTCTTTGCTCAATACCCTGAGTTAACCTTTTCTATAGCCTGACCATTATATCTGCAAATAATCAACACCACTATTCTTAGGCCCTTTCCGCACCAGGCAATTAGAACGGGGCAGTGTGACCTCGCAGGGAGGCGGACTAGGAGCAGACTACTTACTGGAGATCCACACCTCAGTCTGCTCCAAGACGACCCCAAGTGATCCTCCAGCGTGTTTTTGAAAGACCGGAAAAAACAGGTCTTTATTTTCCTGGAACGAGCCATTGCGTTCCTGCTCTTCCTTGTGCAGATTCTCAGGCTCGCACCAGTGTGAGCCTGTGATCTGTGGAGGGCAAGCTTTAGGTGTGGTGAGCTTCAGCAGTTGGTCAGGACCCACGACCAACTGGAAGCTGCCATTTTGGAAGCCGGAAGCCGCCATTTTGGAAGCTTGGAGCAGTGCAGATCTGAAAACCTCGCACTGCTCTGATTCATCCGGGACCAAGGAGGAGGCCTACAGAAGGGCTTCAGTGACAGTCCGCATTGCTTCAGACCCCAGAAGAAGCAGTAGGTAATGGCATGGAGCGATTCCCTCGCCTCATGCAGAAAGGGCCTAAGTCTATTGTCCAGAGTCAATCTAGGTCAAGACATGAGGAAATTGTTTATGTTATGCACATTCTTGCTGTACTATCACTATATTTTTTTTATTGGCTCCTCATCTTTATCAGATACATGCAGCCTGGAACAACAATGTCATTTATATTCAATGTAATACATTTATTAATACTTTATTAATATTTTAATACACGAATTTAATACATTTCATCATTCATTTTTTTCATAGCCACGATACAAAGACTATGAATTTTTCAGAAGTGAGAGATAATGGAAGAGATGGATTCTTCCTTCCTTATTTAAATATAACTATTCTTGGAAGGGAAGGTTCACAGGACATTTGAAACAGCAAAAGAAAAATATGCTAGTCTTTGTGCACTCAAAAGAACAACAACTTCCAACACTGAAGGTGGAGAAAAAGGTGGAGAAGGTTAATCCATCATAACATTTGAACAAAAGAGTAAGCAAGTGACATAATTACTCCTTATAAAATGTACAATTGGGAATGAGGAAGAGAAATGGAAAACAAAAAATTGTCTTTCTGCCTTACCCTCACAAGTCCCATCTCATTTCTGGTGACAGAGATGGTGATGTTGTAGACTGTGATGGTCACATAACCAACATAAGAAACATGAGGATTGCCCCTGTTTTCATTCTTGGCCTCAATGTTGAAAGAAGGAAGAGCTACATCCAAGCCGCAAGTCTTGGCGACAGTGTAGGTACAGGTGCCCATGAAGTCAAAGTTCCTTCCGTCAAAGGTGTGATAATGGTGATCTCCCTGTGCCCAGCAGGTGGATTCAGATTTTGCCACACATACAGGGTGTCTCTCTCTGATCTCACACTTTTCCTCCTTCCCACACTTGATCAAGCTGCACAGAGCAACCGGGTCACCTAGAAAGGAAAAATTCCAGAGCAATTGATTTCGAAAGTCAAAAGCCAACTTTGTACAAGTTTTTAAGATCCAAGCCCAGCTAGTCTCAAACCAAGGTAGAGTTTGGAATTTGTCAAAATCTAATTTCGTTTCATTAATCTGTTTAAAATGTTCAGCAGTGATCTGTTTTTTTAAAAAAAATCAATGTTTTAACTGTTAAATATGTTCATAGTATTTTTTTAGTATTAGATTCATGCTTGACATGAATTCATTGCTATCCTTTTCTAGTAATTTCACAAGACTTTTTTTTAACAAAAAACAGTTCAGTTACAGTCACATAGGGACATGGGGGTGGGGGGGGCAATTCACCCCAGTCAGCAATGTTTCTGGGGCATCCTGGCCCGTAGCCATGCTCCCTCCCAGCCACCCCTACATTCCAAGCTCTGCCACTGGTCAGTTGTTTAACAATTGAACAAATCAGTTACCAAGCTAATCAAATGAAGTTTGCAGGAGGTTTTTTTTGTTTCATTATTAATGAATAAGTTCTCTTTACTGGTTAAGTATTCATTTGTTAGTAGTTACACTAACGTGCTATGAAAGTCTGCAACCAGGGGATAAATTTGATAGCTATCAGACTCTGAAGTATGCTAGCACTACATCTCTTCTGTCAGCAGTCTTGCTGCTGCCTTTTGCACAAGCTGCATCTTCCAACTCCAGATGCTGGTTGACTTTAGTTCTCTTCAGGTTTAACTAGGGCCCTTTCCACACGCGGAGGAAGAAACGGCCAAAAACACGCTAAAACGGAGCTTACCTGCAACCGGGTAAGTCCGTCGCCATGTGGAGCAGCGTGAGTTCGCCGCTCCACACTCCACACTCGTCGGCATCCCGCGGCATCCCGCGGCATCCAGAATGGCAGCTCCCAGCTGGCGGAGGCTGTCCACCAACCGGAGAAGCTCACCAGCTGGAAGCCCGCCCCCTTGCAGGTCTGCAGGCGTGCACTTGTGCGCGCCTGCAAATCTACACCGGGCGCCGCGACGGGGCTGCACGCGGTTGCACGCGGCTGCACTCCCCGTGCTTTTTAAAAACCTCATGAAAAGTGGTTTTTAAAAAGCACGCGGTGCCGCCACTTCCAGTCTCTCCTGTGCGGATTGGGGTGTGGAATTACGCAAAAGTAGTCTGCCCCAATCCACTTTACAGTGTAGACGACTTCCGTCAGAGGTCACTCTACACCATTTTTTAACCCCCGTTTGGGAAGGGCCTAGGACAGCTGATGATGAGAAATGATCGGAGATGCAGTTCAACAACTTAGAGAAGATCACACTTTGCCTATTCTTTCTGCACTGAAATGCAGCCTGACTGTTCCTCTCTCTCTGCACAGTAAGGACAAAAATTAAGAAACAAGGCTAGCTGTCTGAAGAAGAAGAGGAAAAGATGGCTATTGTTGCTGTTCTTTTAAAACGTCAGAAACTGTAGAGGAAACAGTTGGAGAGGGACTGGGGAATCTGACTTAGAGAGAAGATGTATAGCCCAATGGTAGAGCCCATCCATGAAGAAAGACCTACATTCAGGTCCTCACATCTCATGGGAATAAGGTTCTTGTGTTATTTTGGGCAGCATGAACACATACTTGAATTTTCTATAGGGTAAAGACTTGCTGCTTGAGACAGCTGAATCCTGCATATGCAACAAGAAAAATGGACGCTGTGGATATAAAAGCTGGGATGTCTCACACGTGAGATGAAAAAAAAGCTTGTTTTCCTCACTGGACAATATTATAAAAGTTTATGCATATTTTTCAATGTTCTGTCACATTTGGGGTCTTTTTGCTGGATGTTTCATGAAAGGATTTGGGGGGAATTTTAGTACATTTTGCTATCACTACTGGTAATAAAACAGAAGTAGAGGCCTTTTCAATCTAGCATGGAGGGGGTCCTACGCCCAAGTCCCCATGTGTCAAGATAATTGACAGCCAGCTTATTCCTGCATGTGCAACAGGCCAAGAGGACTCCCACTCACCATACAAGCAAGCTGGAATGTAAATCTCCAGTTATTTTGTTATCATGTGTGAACAAATATATAACTAATATATAAAATTCAAATTTTTTGAGTTTCTGAGTTTGTCTGGGTCAGGCAGGTGAAGATCTCATATGATTGGCTGTCTGTGAAGATTCCATGGAATCCTGGGGTTTACAGTTTAGGGAGGGGCCTTTAGAATTCTAAGCCAGAGAGCTCCTGTGCCTCAGGCTGATTGCTATGGAGATGAAGCCTAGCAGTAAGAAAGAGAAGGGCAGTCTATTCCCTCAAAAACCCAACCTCTGTATGTTAACAACTCTGAATACAGATTGGATTGAGGAATATGAGAAAAAGTTACAGGTACTGGACAACGCAGTTTGGGGAATTACAGACACAGGGTATCAAATCTCTGTATTTCAACTGCATCTAATTCCTAAAGTGCGTGTGTATGTGTGTGCATAGGGTTTCTGCCCACTGGACAAGATTACAAGGGGTTACAAACAATTTTCAGTAACAACTTGGGACTTCTTGGTGACAGTTTGAGGAAAGGGCTTGAACAGAGTTAGCATGTTTTGCTGTCACAGCAGCTGACAAAAGAAGAATGGATCTTGTTATTCTCACGTGGGGGGAAGGAGAGTAATCTTGCAACAGTTGATAGTTTCTTTAACAAGATGTCCCCATATGTCATGACACTCCTTTTCCTTTCAAGGATGAGGGGGAAAAATGCAATTGTTTAACACTTCTCATCGCCAGAGGAAATAAATGAATGTCAGTTACCTTTCTTAAGGCAGGCCATGACTCCAGTTTGGATTTCACAGGTTTCATCAGCAGCACAGTTGTGGGTCTCACAGGTCACTCCTGCCGCTGGAATACAGCGGCAGCGCTCCTGGCATCCATTCAGCAGAACCTCCTCATTAGGCTGGTAAGAGTATTAAAGAGATTAGAACTATGCGGTTGGGGTGGGGAGAAGGAATACATCATGCAATCTTTTTGGAATGCGAGCTATTTGAATGCCTTTATCTTCCTATGAGATCCCGCATGGTGCAGTGGTCTGAGTGTTGGACTACAACTCTGGAGGCCAGGGTTCAAATTCCTGCTCAGATATGGAAATCTATTTGATGATCTTGGGCAAGTCACATTCTCTCAGCCCTAGACGAAGGCAAAGGGAAACCCTTTCTGAACAAATCTTGCAAAGAAAATCCCCCAACAGGTTCACCTTAGGATCACCATGACTTTGAAACAACTTGAAGGCACAGAGAAACAAACATATGAGCCTGGCCAAGCTCTAAGATCTGCAGGGAAGGCTCTTCTCTCAATTCTACCACATTCATAGGCATAGTTTGTGGGAACAGGGGAGAAGTCCTACTGTCTGGCTGCTCTCATGCTTTGGGTCTCTTTCTCTTGAGAAGTTAGGATGTCTCCTTCTTTGTTCTCCTTTTGGTGACAGGTTAAATTTTTTTCTTCTTTTCCAGCATGCTTTTGGAAAGTACTTTCAATGAAACTGGCTTTTATGGTACTGCACTTTCTAAAATCTGTTTTGAAGTAAGATTTTTGAAGTAGTTTTAATTCTGTAGTTATTTAATATTGTTTTATTCTTGATTTTGTATGCTTTCAAGTATCTATCTGTCTAAGCTTGATCTGGGTTGGTAGCTAGGAGAAGCTGATAACAAACACAGGTCAGAAACTCAGCGGTAACTTAAGTGGTCAATTTACTGAAGAAAGGGAACAACTTCGCAAATGCAAAAAAATAAGGGTCCCAACAATGTCCATGAATCAAAGGCAGGCAAAAACAAGCACAAGTCAAAGGCAAAAAGACAGGCAAGGGAAGCAAACAGACTCATGCATGGGAGAAATGGTCAGTTGATTGCTGACATGCTGACAGAGGCTGGAGGGGAAAGGCTCAGTTCTTATAGGCTCCAGGGTCAGCGCAGCTGGTGCCTGATTAATTGGGGATTGGCATAAATTGTCTGGGAATGACACAAGAGACCCTTTTGGTGTCTATACTGGGTGAAGGTAAGTATGGCTAGATCATTCTCTGTGTCAGAGTGAGCAAGGCTTACTGCTGGGGCTGACACTTTTGTCCCTAGAGCAGGTGGTGGTACTGTCTGCTCTGCAGGTTCTACTGCAGCAGTCTCTGTGTCAGGGCTCAGGGCAGGTTCTGCTGCCTCAGACTCTGAGTCTGAGTCTAGGTCCTGGAAGCCCATGACAGCTACATACTAACATAAGAGTACCCCTCTACTGGATATGAACATTAAAGAATAGCTCAGTTCTCATTCCTACAGACATAAGTCCATTTATAAAGATACAAGACTCCAACAGGATTTGGGTTTATGTTTCTAAAATTCAGAGCTCAAGGTAGATCCTATGGTAGCTAAAACCATTCCCATACAAGATGAGAGTTTAAAAAAAAAAACCCAAGGCACACAGGTAATGACAAAGAATTTAGAATTATGAATGTGGCTTAACTGTTGATGGAACAGATATAGGTAGGCCTTCAGCTTATACAACTACTTGATGAGAACTGGTGGAGGCTGGTGCTCTGCCAATTGCCAAGTGAGATTGTGGCCACAAATCTCAAAGAGAAACCTACCTGGTAGTAGCGTCCATCCTTGAAACACCCACAGCTTCCTACAGGAACACAGCCAACGCCGTCAAAGAAGTAACCATCATTACACTGGCAGCCCTCCGCACAGGACTCTGGACAAACTCTGGAGTCAGTCATCTTGGCACAGCTGGTAGAGCAGAGATTGGCACACACCTCGTAGTGGCTGTTGGCCGGACAGCTGAGAGCTAAATCAGAAGAAGACATGGATTATATGAAAAAGTCCCCTATACAAAAGGACAGGGAATGGGGAGAATGCAGAGAAATATTGTCACCATCTGATGAAGCTGAATGGTGAGCTATTCAAGTCAGATATATTAAGTCAAATACATCAAATAAGTCAAATACTCACGGCAGAAGGAAGGAGTTCTCCAGCGCTGGACTGAAACTCCAGCCTCTTGGCAGGCAGAAACATAGCTCTGGATGCTCTGGCACAAGGCTGGGCTGTCTGCACTGCCCAGGCAGAGATCGTAGACACAGTTATTGAAGTACACGCTGGCGTCCACCTGACTGTGGCAAGCTCTGAAGGGGCCATCCGATGCTATGAGGATCCCACAGTAATTGCGCTGCTTGTACATGTCTTTCTTCTTTTCTTCACAGACGGGGCAGCTACTCCCAGAGCATCCATCCGAGCAGGATGTTCCTGTCCCAGGGACTGGAACTTTCCAGGAAGCCCCAAAGGTAGCTACGTCAGAGGTTGTCCTGCCATCAGGGAGCAGGAACTCATCATCCTTCAGCCCATTGTAGTTCCCACACAGGCCTTGCAACTCACCACGGTAAGTGCCTGGAACAATGACTACCATGTGGTATACCAAGTCATAGCCCACAGTGAGGCCAAAGTCTGTTTGCATCAAGACTTTCAGGCCATGCTGGAAGGCTCTAAGCTGTCCTTCAGAAGCTGAAAGGGTCATAGGAAGGGGTTGGAACACACCATTCACCTGAGAGAAAAACGATTTGCAGTAAGTCACCTTATTTTGTTTTCAAAAGCCATGTCTGATAAGGAAAACAACTGAAAGGAAAAAATTTTATATGAAGCTTCGCATTCTTAGAAATAACTTGTAACTAGCTGTAAACAATGTAGATCTCTATAGTGAGTTATCTTTTGGGAGTAACAAAGATATAATGCAGGTAAATTTGAAAACTAAAATAATGAGTGTGACAGCCATTGTTTTATTTGATACGACAAGCAATACTTGCTATTTACTTTTACCACATCTTTCTAAGGGGGACTTCATGCCCATTTAGAAGCAACTGAATCAGAACGTGACACATTTATTCTGATCTTACTGATTCTTAGTTTCCTTTTGAAGAGGGCAACAGAAGTAAAACAGAAAAGCATTAGACACCATAAGAAGTAACATAACTACCATAGTAACAGATTCACCCCAGGCAATTTTAACAGTAATAAATTAAATGGGCAACAGGTTTCTAATGAACTGCATATATAATTTCTTTTAAAAGCAACCTTCGAAATGGTGGTATCAATTTATTAATGGTGATTGTGATATGTCACACCCTGCAATGAGGTGTTTCATGGTGACAGACTTTGAGCCTTCCTTTCAAAGGTGTCATAGGACAAGGTTGGAACACTCCGTTATGGTAGGACAAAGAGAATTCCCTGTTACCGTGAAGATGTTTTGTGAAGAAGTTATGTTTAAGATCAGGGAACGTGACATTTTATTCCATTTTTGTCCCTTCACATTTCTTCTGTCAATTTGAACCAACTTATTGAGTGGACATTTATAACATTGTTTTCATTTGGTTCCATTGTAGTAGATCAAACTTTTTTCAAATATGCAGAGTAAGTCTTGGAGGGGAATCTACAATTGTGGGGAAGAAGGCCATGCAAATCCAGGCTCCATGCAATTTTGCAGCTATGGAAAGAGCTAGATAGGACAGACACTTAGCCCCTCATTTACAGCACAATAGATATCAGGCAGAATGGGTAAAACATGGCTGGAGTACCTTAAGCCCTCCAAATATTTTAGACATCAACCAGTAGAAGCTCCAGTCAGCTTGACCAATGATAAGGAATTCTGTGAGTAGCACTCTAAAGTAATGGAAGAATCAAAGATTTCCTACCACCAGGCTAACAGCCTAAAAGTAGCTTTTTCTCTGAAGCACAGACTCACCTTCACTTGTCCTGGCTTGTTTTGCACTAATGTCACTGTGAGACCGTACACCATGACAGAGATCGCCTTGGTAACCGAGCCCTTCGCACCAACATTGGCCTCATTCTCCACATTCACAGTGAAAGAAGTCAGTTTCTTATTTTCTGTATTGATTGCAGCTAAGGTGTATGCACAGGTCCCTTCGAAATAAAAGTACAGCCCGTCGAAGGAAAGATAGTGAGGGTTGCCAAAAACTGAACAGGTAGCGTTGCCAATGGGGTGACATTTCTGGATGCCATCTAGCAGCCTGCATTCTTCATCAGGCCCACAGGAGACAGGCTGACAATTAACGGTCCCTCCAGGCTGACATTCACAACGCTTCTGGCACGTTGGGTAGAAAGTCTCTCCTGCCAAGTAATAATGATCCTGATAAAGGCAGCCACACTGCGACCTAGGGACACACTGATCGCCGCTCAGCACAAAGTCCTCATTGCACACACAGCCTTCTTGGCATTTGGGTGGACAAGGAACTGAGACAGACATGCCGCTACATGTACTCTGGGCACAGTCCCGAGCACAGAGCTCATAGTGGCTATTTGGAGGACACGGCAGACCTGGCAATTGGAAAAGAAAAGGTGAGAGGAAAAATTAAACTGGCAAATCAATAAATGAATCCAGAATGGCATGTGAAATTCTATCAATGCAGGAATGCAAACTGGGGCACTGAGGATTGCATGGATATATTTTGAAGGCATCGTTCAGGGAGACAGGAAGGCACGTATCCAGAATCTTGAGTTCAGATTGAGAATTAATGGGGCCTACAGATGCTATTGGACTACAGTTTAGAGCTGCTCTAACCAGCATGTAGAAAAGTGAGGAATGCTGGCAACAGCAGCCCAACAATGCAGGGAAGGCAGTAGAATTCTCACCACAACTAAATACAGAGGCAAAGTCTTGTCCTCCGTTGCTCCTTGGGAGCAACAACACTTTCTCCTCTCCTTTTCAATGCTACCTGATAAGTTTCTCCCGTCATATTCTTGTGTACCTTCAAGTCATTTCCACCTTATGGTGACCACAAATCGAATCTATCATGGGATTTTCTGGAGGCTGAATGGTTGACACGTTCAAGATCACCCAGTAGGTTTCCATGGCGGAAGGGAGAATTGAACCCTGGTCTCTAGGGTTGTAGTCCAATGTTCAAACCACTACATCATGAGGGATCTCCTCATGTAATGTACTTCTGCCTTGCATACATGCTGCAAAGAATCCTAACCCCCCTCTCCTTCTGCCAGCCTGACACCAAAATACCCATCTGGAGTCGAGTAGAGGGCAATTATTGTTACTCTAGGCTACTCCAATACAGACTTCCGTTTGGAAAAAGGAAGTCTGCTTCAGCTCCTCCTGAAAATGGCACACAAAGCAACTAGTATTTCTTTCTTTTTCTTTTCTTGCACATCATATTTACACTCTTTTTAACCAAAAAGCTACTCAGAATAATTTTTACTTACTGCAGAAGGAGTCTGATCTCCAAGCACCAAGAGTTGCTCCTGCTGCCTGACAGTCTTCTACAAAGTTGGTGATGGCCTGGCAGATCATAGCTTGTTGACCTTTGAAAATGCAGGAATCATACACACAATCTTGAAAGTATTCCTCTGGATCAATTATGCTGTGACACTGTTGAAAAGGGCCACTCCTGGCTAGGATGAGCCCACACTCCCTCCCAAGGTGGCGTTGGTGGCGCTCAATGGCTGACAGCCCAGAACATTCTTCTTTGTCCGTCTCAGTGCAGCCTGGTACCTCCCGCATTTTCCAGCTCTGACCAAAGGCTGATGGACTTGGAGCCACTTTCTTGTCTTTTGTGGTCATCTCATCAAACTTATTGCCATTGAAGTTCCCACAGAGACCACAAAGGGCAGCGGCATAAGTGCTGGGTACTGTCACAGTGACCTGGTTTGGCCAGTCAAAGGTGATGGAGAGGTGGAAATCCGTCTGGACCACTACATCTCGCCCCCTCCGATAGAGGAGGATGTCCCCATTTCTGATGCTGTAGGGCAGGTGCGTCAACAAGCCATTCACCTAGGACCATTCAAAGAGAAATTAATGGAAACATTTGCTATGGTTTAGTTGACTGAAAATCTGACAGTCCATAGGAAGACTGTTAAAGCTTTAAATTCTAGAATGCGATAATGCTTTAATGAATAATTTCTTTAGTTTTAACTGTGTGTGATGGTGAATTCCTAAAGACAATAATCTTCTGTTCTGTTTTGTTCTATGGTTGGAAGATCAATTTTTGTTCTCTTAAAATTTTATCTCATTCTTATTTTTGTTTTTGATTTTTATTCTTGAGGTATACAGTTGTACCACTAAAATGCCATTTCACTTATGCACTATGGAATATGAAAAAGATGGGAGGGAGGGAGGGAGGGAGGGAGGGAGGGAGGGAGGGAGGATAGGAGAGGAGAAGAATGTGGTGGGAATAAAATATGGATATTACCAGAAAAAACAGAGGAGAGGGGAGGAAACAGTTGAAAAGAAACCTACTCATGCTGGGAATAAAATATAGATATTGCCAGAAAATAGTCTGGCAGGAGAACAGAAATTTCATTTCTATTACGTTTTTTTAAATCCAGTAACTGCAGTAATAGATACCGCAACCTTCCAACTCATTTGCTGTGCCGGGGCTCTGGAGGACTCCTGTGTCAAAATCCTTCAGAGTCACTAGCAGAAGCTAGAGGTAGACTGGTGCAGCGTTTGACAGAAGGAGAAGGTTTCTCTGTGAAGCAGATGATTCAGTGCCCCAAATGTCCTATCCACGTGGGGAGAAAACAAAGGGAAGTCCTTTAGTGAAGTACTAAGAATTTTATTTACTCGTCATAACAGGCCAACAGATCAATTCCAGATAACCTGAATTTCCAGATGTGTTCAACCTCACCTTTGCTGAGCCACCATCAGTATGGTCCATGGGAGAGAATCAAAGGAGCTGAGGTCCAACATCTCTGGAAGGACAAATATTTCCCTCCTCCTACATTAGATAATCCCACCCCACTTGCACACTTGTACTGTAGCTGAGAATATGGATCAACTGTCCTCAGTGGTTGTAAATATTGTAACAGCTTGATGCAGAAAAGAGAGAAAGAAACAGATTATATAAATGAATGGGAAATTAAATATGCTATGAAAAAAGGAGGAACATAAACTCACCATGACTTTTCCAGGGTGCTCCCTACTGATCATAATCACTGTTCTGTCAACACTGATCTCCACCATCTTGGGGAAAGCTGCAGAGGGGCTGATTTGGTGCTCATTTTGGACAAGAACCTGGAAATCCACCAGATCTTTCCTCTTCTCACAGAGCCCCGCCAACTGATATACACAGGTACCCTCAAAGTCAAACTTCTGTCCATCAAAACTATTGTAACGAGTGCCCCTGGAAGCAGAGCAGGTGGCATAACTGGTGGGATAGCAATTCTGGATGCCATCTTCTACCCTGCACTGTTCTCCTCTCCTACAGCTGGCTGCCTGGCAGGTCACACGTTTGGTCTCTGGGTCACAGGTGCAGCGCCTTGTGCAGCTGTCATCTCCCCAGAATTGCTCCCCAGCAGAGAAGAGCTTTTCTTCAAATAGGCAGCCACAATCAGCCTTGGGGATGCACTTCCCAGCATCCCACACAAAGCCTTTCTTGCACTGACATGTCTCCACACAAGGCAATGAAGCACAACTGCTGGGAAGAGCTTCATCATTGCAAGTGGCAGGACACGCAGGTCCACAAAGTGTGTATTGACTATTCTCAGGGCAGACGAAGGAGGCTGTGGAAGGAAGAAGGTGTGAGTCAAAACCAACAGTATCTAGTGTTGAAATTGAATATGGACAGAGCTTTAGAGGTGGGATATCCATTGTTTTAATTCAGACCATAAGGGGATATCTCACATGTGAATGTCTCTATCACTACCATTTCCTATTGCTCTGAAGCCACCCTTCCCATCCTCTCCCCAGGATACTCACAGCAACCAGTTGGCGTTCTCCAGTCAGAAACAGCAGCTCCCTCTCTCCGGCAGGTTTCTGCATAGTTCTTCAGGGTCTCACATAGCACTTCCCGGAGGCCATCATTCAAGCAGACATCATAGACACAGTTTTCCAGAAAGATCTCAGGGTCCACCACAGAATGGCACTGGCTGAATGGTCCGCTCCCTGCTTTACTGATCCAGCCACAGAATAGTTCAGCTTTGTACTTGCTGGCCAGTGCTGGGGAGCAGCTTTTGCAACCCCCTGGGCAGTTATCCCAGCACAACTTGTCTCCATCTTCCGCCTTCCAGCTGCTCCCAAACTCTACAGGACTGGAGAGCAAGGCTCCACTGGGGGTGGCAAAGTCATCAGTGGGATCACCATTGTAGTTCCCACAAAGGCCACACACACTCTCTGAAAACCTCCTGGGGATCTTGATGAGCAAGAAATCATCCCAGTCATAGGAGACCTTCAGGGCGAAGTCAGCCTCAATGAGGATGGAACCCCCACTCTGGTAGAGATGGAGTTTCCCTTCATTCAAGGAAATGGGTAGGTGGGACAGCTGGTTATCCACCTGTGGGAGGGAACACATATAACCAAGAGAGGTGGCTGAGGTTTATTTTGTTAGAAAGGCATCATATGTTCAACTGATGGCTACAGAGTAGAGGAGTTTCCAACGGTATTCATTTTTAAACTTATTTTTCAAAATAATTTGTTTAGTTAAAAATACATGAGGACAAGCAAGAAGAAACAGCACTCAACTAAAGGAAACATGCAGGAGATAAAAGCACTGAATCTTGAAATATCTTTTTCCCTCCAGTGCCTTTTAAATGAACATCAGGTTCCAATTTCAAACTCATCTTGTTTCTCAGTCAACACTTTTTCTACTGTGGTGAAAGGAGGATTGGTACATGACCTGTCAATCTCTTCCCACTGCAACAGAAGCAACAGTACTTCCAGCAAGCCCCGTCTTGGAGATCCAATTTCTCTTAGCTTCCCTGGGTTCTGCAGGGTATAAGGTCTCAACACTCACTTCCCCTTATATTTTTTCCGGGGAAAAAAATAGTATTTTACAAGTTCGTGGTAGCCCTTGCTATGAGGTATATGACTAGATTTTCCCATTCTCCCCTTAGGAACTAAGCAGGTTTGTTATAACTGCAGCACTTTTATCAAGCCACTTGATTAGCATAGTACACTAGGTCTCTGTGTACCTTCCTCCTGATTGCAAAAGGAAGAACCAAACCCGGAGGAACAGGCAGAAAGAAAAGAAAGATTATTCTCCAACTCAATCAAATCAAACCAAATGTGAGGGAAATGGAACAGATGTAAGTACTCTTGAAGGGAAAGGTTCACAGGAAATTTGTAACAGCAAAAGAAAAATATGCTAGCTTTTGTGCATTCAAAAGAACAACAACTTTTAACATTGAAGGCTGTGTGAAAGGATCCGTTGAAAGTCAATCCATTATAACAGGCAAACAAAAGAGGAAGCAAGCGTGACATAGTTATTGTACCCTTTGAAGAGTGGACAATTGGGAATGAGGGAGTGAAATGGAAAAGTGGTTGTCTTCCTGTCTTACCCTCACGAGTCCCATCTCATTTCTGCTTATAGACACAGTGATGTTGTAGACCGTGATGGCCACATGAGGGTTGCCCCTGTTTTCATTCTTGGCCTCAATGTTGAAAGAAGGAAGAGCTACATCCAAGCCGCAAGTCTTGGTGACAGTGTAGGTACAGGTGCCCATGAAGTCAAAGTTCCTTCCGTCAAAGGTGTGATAATGGTGATCTCCCTGTGCCCAGCAGGTGGATTCAGATTTTGCCACACATACAGGGTGTCTCTCTCTGATCTCACACTTTTCCTCCTTCCCACACTTGATCAAGCTGCACAGAGCAACCGGGTCACCTAGAAAGGAAAAATTCCAGAGCAATTGATTTCAAAACTACAAACACATGACAGCATTTCTAAACATATTTATAAGTCAAAAGCCAGCTTTGGACAAGTTATTAAGATCCTAGCCTACCTATGCTCCAGCCAGGGTAGAGTTTGGAATTTGTCAAAATCTAATTTCTTTCCATTAATCTCTTAAAAAAGTTCAGCATTTCTTTAAAAAATCAATGTTTTAATAGTTAAATGCAAAGAGTTGTTTTTGAGTAAAGATTCATGCTTGACATGAATTTAACTCACCGCTATCCTTTTCCACTACTTTCACAATACCTTTTTTTTTTTAAAGTTCAGTTCTTTAACAATTGAACGAATCAGTTGCCAAGATAATGAAATGAAGTTTGCAGGAAGTTTTTTGTTTCTTTTTTACTTTACAGTTCTATTTCATTTTATCTTAATGCATTAAAACACAAATGATAAATCGTACCTCATTTACGCATCCATTCAATACATCAGCTTCATACATTCTATAACATAAGCTTATTTCTTTATCAGGTTTCCATGATATTTCACTTTCCACTATCAGATTTACCAGATTTCATCGTTACATATAAATAATTCTCACAGTTTGATTTCCTAGTCATTTCAGCATGGAGTTTTTTGTTTCATTGTTAATGAATCAGTTCTCTTTACTGGTTTAACATTCCTTTGTTGGTAGTTAAACCAAATGGCTATAAAACTTTGCAACCAGGGCTTGAACCTGAGCACTATCATGCTTTAAAGTGAACTAGAACTACATCTCTTCTGTCAACAATCTTGCTGCTGCCTTTTGCACAAGCTGCAGCTTCCAACTGGGATCTTCCAGATGTTGATGGACTTCAGTTCTCCTAAGGCCTAGCTAGGACAGCTAACAATGAGAAGTAATGCAAGATGCAGTCCAACAATCTCCAGAAGACCACAACTTGCCCACTCTTGCCACATTGAAAAGCAGTCTGACTGTGGCTCTATCTCTGCACAATCAGGACAGAATAAAGGCACAAAGTACCCAGATCTCTCCTTCAAGAAGCAAAGCTACCTGTCTGTAGAGAAGAGGAAAAGATGGCTGATGTTGCTGTTGTTCTAAATAGTTAGGAGGTGTAGAGAAAACATTTGGGCTGGGGGTGTGGAAACTGACTTAAAGAGAACACGCATAGCTCAGTGGCACAGCATATCCATGCAGAAAGACCTATGTTCAGTTCCTCACATCTCACAGGAGTAAAGTTCTTGTGGTGTTTTAGAATTTCTGAACATGTACTAGGACTTTCTATAGCATAACAGGCACTTTCACTAAGAACTTGCTGCTTGAGCTGACAAATGTTGCCAGCTGAGTCCTGTGTACGCAACAGGCAAAAAGGACTGACTACATGTGAAAGCTGGGATGTCTCACATGTGAGAATCAAAACAAGCAAGCAAGCAAACAAATGTTATCATTGGACAGGATTACAAGAGTACATGCATATTTCTTAATGATTTATCACATTTGGGGAATCTTTGGTGGATCTTTCATGAAAGGATTTGAGGGACTTTTAGCATATTTTGCTATCACCACTGGTAATAAAACAAAAGTGGAGGCCTTTTCAGTCTAATATGAAGGGGGTCATAAGCTTGATCATTTTTCTGACAGTAGGTTCTGATGTGTCAAGATACTTGTCAACCAGCTTATTCTTGCATGTGCAACAGGCCAAGAGGATCCTCACTCACCATACAGGCTAGCTGGAATATAAGTCTCCAGTTCTTTTGTTCTTGTGTATGAACCAAAGCGTGTGAACCAAAGAAGTACAGAGGCCTTGTCCCCACTGGTTCAGATTACAAGGGGGTTAGAAACATTTTTCAAGAACATTTTGGAACTTCTTGGTGAAAGTTTGAGGAAAGGACTTGGGCAGGGTTAGCTGCTGTCACAGCAGCTGACAGGAAAAGCATGGGTCTTTTCAATCTCACATAGGGGAAGGGGAATAATCTTGCATTGGTTGATAGTTTCTTTCAACAAGATGTTTCCAAATGTCACGACACTCATTTTCCTTTCAAGAATGTGGTGGGGGATGCAATTGTTCAGCACTTCTCATAGCCAGGGGAATTAAATGAATGTCAGTTACCTTTCTTAAGGCAGGCCATGACTCCAATCTGGATTTCACAGATTTCATCAGCAGCACAGTTGTAGCTCTTACAGGTCACTCCCGCCCCTGGAACACAGCGGCAGCGCTCCTGGCATCCATTCAGCAGAACCTCCTCGTTGGGCTGGTGGGAGTCATAAAGGGATTAGAACTATGGGGAGTGGTGGGGAGAAGGAATAAATCATGCAGTCTTTTTGGAATGCGAACTATTTGAATGAATTTATCTTCCCATGAGATCCAGCATGTTATAGTGGTTTGAATGTTGGACTACAGCTCTGGAGGTCACAGTGGAAATCCCCACTCAGCCTTGGGAAACCCAATTGGTGACTTTGGGCAAGTCACATTCTCTCAGCATCAGAAGGAGGCAAAGAGAAAACCCTCTGAACAAATCTTGCCAAGAAAATCCCGTGATAGGTTCACCATAGGATCACCATAACTTGGAGACAATTTGTAGGTCCTAAGTTAGCTAAACCATTCCCATACAGGATGATAGATTAGAGAACTTCAAAAAACCCAAGCCAGGGGGAATGGAATGGTCAATCATGGCAGCAATAATTTGTTGCATCAATCATTTGTTGCAGGCCCAGGTACACTGCTTAAAATACTGTCAAGAAACATGATCGTAAGTACAGAATTTGAAGGAAAACACAATCATCTGATGAAATCTCATTTAAACAACTAGGAAAGCTAAAGCCAGTTCATTCAAAGCTCAGCTCAAAGGTGCTGAATGAACTGTCAGACTGGGAGGCTTCTGTGCTCATCACTTTATTTGTTTTACATTTAAAAGGAGAGGAAAAGCTGTGAATCCCATGTAATGCATAGTGAGATATTCCTGGAAACAAGCATAAAAACTGAGACATCCATCTGAAACATTTGGAGCCAGGCCAAGCAAGCAAATCCTTGATCTGATCCAGAGAGGCTACAAACAACAATAAAAGTAAAAAGTAGAAGAATAAGCTTAGAGATCTATCAGTGGCTTATACTAGCATAATCTCTGTATTTTCCACATTAATACTTTCTTGGACTTTGCTTAGGGAGTCATGAAGAACTTTGTTTGTGCATCATCTTTGCTCCCTGTGTGTGAGGGTAGCCAGACAAGCAATCAATGGCAAAGAAGGAACAGCTTTCACTCTACATCGCTATCTGACATGCACTGGGGGTGTGTGTGTTATATGCTAAGCCAGTTGTCCAATGGCATCATGGCTACAGATCTCAAAGAGAAGTCTACCTGGTAGTAGCGTCCATCCTTGAAACACCCACAGCTTCCTACAGGAACACAGCCAACGCCGTCAAAGAAGTAACCATCATTACACTGGCAGCCCTCCGCACAGGACTCTGGACAAACTCTGGAGTCAGTCATCTTGGCACAGCTGGTAGAGCAGAGATTGGCACACACCTCGTAGTGGCTGTTGGCCGGACAGCTGAGAGCTAAATCAGAAGAAGACATGGATTATATGAAAAAGTCCCCTATACAAAAGGACAGGGGATGGGGAGAATGCAGAGAAATATTGTCACCATCTGATGAAGCTGAATGGTGAGCTATTCAAGTCAGATATATTAAGTCAAATACATCAAATAAGTCAAATACTCACGGCAGAAGGAAGGAGTTCTCCAGCGCTGGACTGAAACTCCAGCCTCTTGGCAGGCAGAAACATAGCTCTGGATGCTCTGGCACAAGGCTGGGCTGTCTGCACTGCCCAGGCAGAGATCATAGACACAGTTATTGAAGTACACGCTGGCGTCCACCTGACTGTGGCAAGCTCTGAAGGGGCCATCCGATGCTATGAGGATCCCACAGTAATTGCGCTGCTTGTACATGTCTTTCTTCTTTTCTTCACAGACGGGGCAGCTACTCCCAGAGCATCCATCCGAGCAGGATGTTCCTGTCCCAGGGACTGGAACTTTCCAGGAAGCCCCAAAGGTAGCTACGTCAGAGGTTGTCCTGCCATCAGGGAGCAGGAACTCATCATCCTTCAGCCCATTGTAGTTCCCACACAGGCCTTGCAACTCACCACGGTAAGTGCCTGGAACAATGACTACCATGTGGTATACCAAGTCATAGCCCACAGTGAGGCCAAAGTCTGTTTGCATCAAGACTTTCAGGCCATGCTGGAAGGCTCTAAGCTGTCCTTCAGAAGCTGAAAGGGTCATAGGAAGGGGTTGGAACACACCATTCACCTGAGAGAAAAACGATTTGCAGTAAGTCACCTTATTTTGTTTTCAAAAGCCATGTCTGATAAGGAAAACAACTGAAAGGAAAAAATTTTATATGAAGCTTCGCATTCTTAGAAATAACTTGTAACTAGCTGTAAACAATGTAGATCTCTATAGTGAGTTATCTTTTGGGAGTAACAAAGATATAATGCAGGTAAATTTGAAAACTAAAATAATGAGTGTGACAGCCATTGTTTTATTTGATACGACAAGCAATACTTGCTATTTACTTTTACCACATCTTTCTAAGGGGGACTTCATGCCCATTTAGAAGCAACTGAATCAGAACGTGACACATTTATTCTGATCTTACTGATTCTTAGTTTCCTTTTGAAGAGGGCAACAGAAGTAAAACAGAAAAGCATTAGACACCATAAGAAGTAACATAACTACCATAGTAACAGATTCACCCCAGGCAATTTTAACAGTAATAAATTAAATGGGCAACAGGTTTCTAATGAACTGCATATATAATTTCTTTTAAAAGCAACCTTCGAAATGGTGGTATCAATTTATTAATGGTGATTGTGATATGTCACACCCTGCAATGAGGTGTTTCATGGTGACAGACTTTGAGCCTTCCTTTCAAAGGTGTCATAGGACAAGGTTGGAACACTCCGTTATGGTAGGACAAAGAGAATTCCCTGTTACCGTGAAGATGTTTTGTGAAGAAGTTATGTTTAAGATCAGGGAACGTGACATTTTATTCCATTTTTGTCCCTTCACATTTCTTCTGTCAATTTGAACCAACTTATTGAGTGGACATTTATAACATTGTTTTCATTTGGTTCCATTGTAGTAGATCAAACTTTTTTCAAATATGCAGAGTAAGTCTTGGAGGGGAATCTACAATTGTGGGGAAGAAGGCCATGCAAATCCAGGCTCCATGCAATTTTGCAGCTATGGAAAGAGCTAGATAGGACAGACACTTAGCCCCTCATTTACAGCACAATAGATATCAGGCAGAATGGGTAAAACATGGCTGGAGTACCTTAAGCCCTCCAAATATTTTAGACATCAACCAGTAGAAGCTCCAGTCAGCTTGACCAATGATAAGGAATTCTGTGAGTAGCACTCTAAAGTAATGGAAGAATCAAAGATTTCCTACCACCAGGCTAACAGCCTAAAAGTAGCTTTTTCTCTGAAGCACAGACTCACCTTCACTTGTCCTGGCTTGTTTTGCACTAATGTCACTGTGAGACCGTACACCATGACAGAGATCGCCTTGGTAACCGAGCCCTTCGCACCAACATTGGCCTCATTCTCCACATTCACAGTGAAAGAAGTCAGTTTCTTATTTTCTGTATTGATTGCAGCTAAGGTGTATGCACAGGTCCCTTCGAAATAAAAGTACAGCCCGTCGAAGGAAAGATAGTGAGGGTTGCCAAAAACTGAACAGGTAGCGTTGCCAATGGGGTGACATTTCTGGATGCCATCTAGCAGCCTGCATTCTTCATCGGGCCCACAGGAGACAGGCTGACAATTAACGGTCCCTCCAGGCTGACATTCACAACGCTTCTGGCACGTTGGGTAGAAAATCTCTCCTGCCAAGTAATAATGATCCTGATAAAGGCAGCCACACTGCGACCTAGGGACACACTGATCGCCGCTCAGCACAAAGTCCTCATTGCACACACAGCCTTCTTGGCATTTGGGTGGACAAGGAACTGAGACAGACATGCCGCTACATGTACTCTGGGCACAGTCCCGAGCACAGAGCTCATAGTGGCTATTTGGAGGACACGGCAGACCTGGCAATTGGAAAAGAAAAGGTGAGAGGAAAAATTAAACTGGCAAATCAATAAATGAATCCAGAATGGCATGTGAAATTCTATCAATGCAGGAATGCAAACTGGGGCACTGAGGATTGCATGGATATATTTTGAAGGCATCGTTCAGGGAGACAGGAAGGCACGTATCCAGAATCTTGAGTTCAGATTGAGAATTAATGGGGCCTACAGATGCTATTGGACTACAGTTTAGAGCTGCTCTAACCAGCATGTAGAAAAGTGAGGAATGCTGGCAACAGCAGCCCAACAATGCAGGGAAGGCAGTAGAATTCTCACCACAACTAAATGCAGAGGCAAAGTCTTGTCCTCCGTTGCTCCTTGGGAGCAACAACACTTTCTCCTCTCCTTTTCAATGCTACCTGATAAGTTTCTCCCGTCATATTCTTGTGTACCTTCAAGTCATTTCCACCTTATGGTGACCACAAATCGAATCTATCATGGGATTTTCTGGAGGCTGAATGGTTGACACGTTCAAGATCACCCAGTAGGTTTCCATGGCGGAAGGGAGAATTGAACCCTGGTCTCTAGGGTTGTAGTCCAATGTTCAAACCACTACATCATGAGGGATCTCCTCATGTAATGTACTTCTGCCTTGCATACATGCTGCAAAGAATCCTAACCCCCCTCTCCTTCTGCCAGCCTGACACCAAAATACCCATCTGGAGTCGAGTAGAGGGCAATTATTGTTACTCTAGGCTACTCCAATACAGACTTCCGTTTGGAAAAAGGAAGTCTGCTTCAGCTCCTCCTGAAAATGGCACACAAAGCAACTAGTATTTCTTTCTTTTTCTTTTCTTGCACATCATATTTACACTCTTTTTAACCAAAAAGCTACTCAGGATAATTTTTACTTACTGCAGAAGGAGTCTGATCTCCAAGCACCAAGAGTTGCTCCTGCTGCCTGACAGTCTTCTACAAAGTTGGTGATGGCCTGGCAGATCATAGCTTGTTGACCTTTGAAAATGCAGGAATCATACACACAATCTTGAAAGTATTCCTCTGGATCAATTATGCTGTGACACTGTTGAAAAGGGCCACTCCTGGCTAGGATGAGCCCACACTCCCTCCCAAGGTGGCGTTGGTGGCGCTCAATGGCTGACAGCCCAGAACATTCTTCTTTGTCCGTCTCAGTGCAGCCTGGTACCTCCCGCATTTTCCAGCTCTGACCAAAGGCTGATGGACTTGGAGCCACTTTCTTGTCTTTTGTGGTCATCTCATCAAACTTATTGCCATTGAAGTTCCCACAGAGACCACAAAGGGCAGCGGCATAAGTGCTGGGTACTGTCACAGTGACCTGGTTTGGCCAGTCAAAGGTGATGGAGAGGTGGAAATCCGTCTGGACCACTCGTCTCGCCCCCTCCGATAGAGGAGGATGTCCCCATTTCTGATGCTGTAGGGCAGGTGCGTCAACAAGCCATTCACCTAGGACCATTCAAAGAGAAATTAATGGAAACATTTGCTATGGTTTAGTTGACTGAAAATCTGACAGTCCATAGGAAGACTGTTAAAGCTTTAAATTCTAGAATGCGATAATGCTTTAATGAATAATTTCTTTAGTTTTAACTGTGTGTGATGGTGAATTCCTAAAGACAATAATCTTCTGTTCTGTTTTGTTCTATGGTTGGAAGATCAATTTTTGTTCTCTTAAAATTTTATCTCATTCTTATTTTTGTTTTTGATTTTTATTCTTGAGGTATACAGTTGTACCACTAAAATGCCATTTCACTTATGCACTATGGAATATGAAAAAGATAGGGAGGGAGGGAGGGAGGGAGGGAGGGAGGGAGGGAGGGAGGGAGGGAGTAGGAGAGGAGAAGAATGTGGTGGGAAAAAATATGGATATTACCAGAAAAAACAGAGGAGAGGGGAGGAAACAGTTGAAAAGAAACCTACTCATGCTGGGAATAAAATATAGATATTGCCAGAAAATAGTCTGGCAGGAACAGAAATTTCATTTCTATACGTTTTTTTAAATCCAGTAACTGCAGTAATAGATACCGCAACCTTCCAACTCATTTGCTGTGCCGGGGCTCTGGAGGACTCCTGTGTCAAAATCCTTCAGAGTCACTAGCAGAAGCTAGAGGTAGACTGGTGCAGCGTTTGACAGAAGGAGAAGGTTTCTCTGTGAAGCAGATGATTCAGTGCCCCAAATGTCCTATCCACGTGGGGAGAAAACAAAGGGAAGTCCTTTAGTGAAGTACTAAGAATTTTATTTACTCGTCATAACAGGCCAACAGATCAATTCCAGATAACCTGAATTTCCAGATGTGTTCAACCTCACCTTTGCTGAGCCACCATCAGTATGGTCCATGGGAGAGAATCAAGGAGCTGAGGTCCAACATCTCTGGAAGGACAAATATTTCCCTCCTCCTACATTAGATAATCCCACCCCACTTGCACACTTGTACTGTAGCTGAGAATATGGATCAACTGTCCTCAGTGGTTGTAAATATTGTAACAGCTTGATGCAAAAAGAGAGAAAGAAACAGATTATATAAATGAATGGGAAATTAAATATGCTATGAAAAAAGGAGGAACATAAACTCACCATGACTTTTCCAGGGTGCTCCCTACTGATCATAATCACTGTTCTGTCAACACTGATTTCCACCATCTTGAGGAAAGCTGCAGAGGGGCTGATTTGGTGCTCATTTTGGACAAGAACCTGGAAATCCACCAGATCTTTCCTCTTCTCACAGAGCCCCGCCAACTGATATACACAGGTACCCTCAAAGTCAAACTTCTGTCCATCAAAGCTATTGTAACGAGTGCCCTTGGAAGCAGAGCAGGTGGCATAACTGGTGGGATAGCAGTTCTGGATGCCATCTTCTACCCTGCACTGTTCTCCTCTCCTACAGCTGGCTGCCTGGCAGGTCACATGTTTGGTCTCTGGGTCACAGGTGCAGCGCCTTGTGCAGCTGTCATCTCCCCAGAATTGCTCCCCAGCAGAGAAGAGCTTTTCTTCAAATAGGCAGCCACAATCAGCCTTGGGGATGCATTTCCCAGCATCCCACACAAAGCCTCTGTTGCACTGACATGTCTCCACACAAGGCAACGAAGAACAACTGCTGGGAAGAGCTTCATCATTGCATGTGGCAAGACATGCAGGTCCACAGGCTGTGTATTGACTATTCTCAGGGCAGACGAAGGAGGCTGTGGAAGGAAGAAGGTGTCAAAACCAAAAGAATGTAGTGTTAAAACTGCATACAGACAGAGCTTTAGAAATGGAATATCCATTGTTTTAATTCAGTCCGTAAGGGGATACCTCACATGTGAATGTCTCTATCACTACCATTTCCTATTGTTCTGAAGCCACCCTTCCCATCCTCTCCCCAGGATACTCACAGCAACCAGTTGGCGTTCTCCAGTCAGAAACAGCAGCTCCCTCTCTCCGGCAGGTTTCTGCATAGTTCTTCAGGGCCTCACACAGCACTTCCTGGAGGCCATCATTCAAGCAGACATCATAGACACAGTTTTCCAGAAAGATCTCAGGGTCCACCACAGAATGGCACTGGCTGAATGGGCCACTCCCTGCTTTACTGATCCAGCCACAGAATAGTTCAGCTTTGTACTTGCTGACCAGTGCTGGGGAACAGCTTTTGCAACCCCCTGGGCAGTCATCCCAACACAACCTGTCCCCATCTTCCACCTTCCAGCTGCTCCCAAACTCCATGGAACTGGAGACCAAGGCTCCACTGGGGATGGTGAAGTCATCAGTGGGATCATTGTTATAGTTCCCACAAAGGCCACACACATTCTCTGAAAACCTCCTGGGGATCTTGATGAGCAAGAAGTCATCCCAGTCATAGGATACCTTCAAGGCGAAGTCAACCTCAATGAGGACAGCATCCCCACTCTGGTAGAGATGGAGTTTCCCTTCATTCAAGGAGATGGGTAGGTGGGACAGCTGGTTATCCACCTGTGGGAGGGAACACATATAACCAAGAGAGGTGGCTAGGTTTTATTTTGTTGTAAAGGCATCATATATTCTTTATATTCTATAATTCATGTATTCCTGAGATATTCAGAACCATGAACATTCTCAGCTGAATGAGAGAGATTAAAGCAAGAATAAGTAAAAATCTGCTCAGGTTTTGTGTGAACAGTTTAAAATTAGTAGCTGAGATGAAACTCAGTCATCTATCAAAGTCTGTACTTCTCCAGGTTTTTCCATGTAAGTTTCCAATCAAACAATGGCCATTTCCACACTACACTCTTATAGTGCTATTACCACACCTTCAACATCCTGTGGAATTCTGGAGTTTGTAGTTTACTGAGGCCAAAGATCCCTCTCCCTAAACCGTGAACCTCAAGTTTCCATAGGAAAATGAAAGTAGAATAATAGCACTATAACAGTGTAGTACAGAAATGGCCAATATGTACAGAAAGGCATATATTTGGAGGAAGCCTCACAGTTAGTGGATATAACATTTCAAATACAACATTACTTAGGATGTTTGCCAGCCTCTAAATACATGAAACAAGAATGAGTATGAAGATAAAATGAATTTGACATCCGAATAATAAAATGAATTTGACATCCAAAAACCTGGCCAGACTTGGGACCCTTCCACACTACATGATTATAGCACTACAATTCCACTTTAACTGTCACAGCAACATCCTATGGAATACTGGGATTTGCCATTTGGGCAATGGTATTTAGAGTTCTCTGCTTGAGGACTCCAGAGCCCTTCCACACTACAAACCCCATGATTCCTCAGACAATGCAGTGGTACCAGCTCAAGCAGAAACATAGTGTTGTGACTGTTTACCATGAATGAGTCCTTAGTAAAATGGGATTCTGAGGCACATTGAAATAGATAGATTTGGCTGCTCTTATTTTAGAGTAGGTATGTATGTTTTTGCACCTGTCAAAAACAAAACAGTTTTAAAAAAAACCAGTTAACAGCACTGGACCATGAAATGGGGGAAAGGCTGAAAAATTACTTTCAGCAGTTCAAGTCATGACCAGGCCAATATTCCATGCGAGTAACTACCCAGAACTATTTTTGAGATCTAGTGTTCAGATTCAACCAGGAGCAGAATGGGGGAGACAATTAACAATATGACTTTCCTTTTTGAACTTGCTCAAGAGGGATTTCCACCATCATAGTCTATACTGATTATGTTTTCACATCTACCTTCTAGAAGAATTGGAAGTCATTTGAACAACTTCCTGGCCCTTACTGCATGAAGTTGTCATCCTATCAAAGCAATGTGTTGTTACAGTCCAGAACTCATGCTATTACATGACATTGTTACTAAACAGCTTATGTTGAGTTCCCATGCATTGCAAATCAGCTCTTTTTCATTGCCGGAAAAAATTCAGCAATTGTCTCCTTTCCTGCCAGAATCCCATCAGCTGAGTGAGTGCAGTTTCCCCTATAGCTCTTGATAGCACTTCCTGTTGTCATCGATCCAGGAGTGGGCAGGTATGGGCAGGTTGTCTCTCCCTTCGCTACTCCCATGACATGGCAAGTTTGAAATCTATCATCTCTCTGTGTTTATTTTAACTTTCTCCTTTGAGTTAACTTTTTAAAAATAAATTTTTAGCGTTACAGTGCAAATATACAATAGTGTATGGATGTGTCATGACATTACAATTTACTGTGCTAGTATGGTTTACAAAAAATAAAACCAAAATCCCAACCAACCATGAGCTGTGGGGCGGGGGGAAAGCAGAGGAAAGTATTTGCCAATGACACCATACTGCAGACGGAACACCAGTAGCAATAATGCTTCTTATCTGCTGAAGTTAAAAGAGTATGGTAGAAACTCGAACTACAAGACGAGACAGATCTTCCACTACCTTGAAAAAACTAAAGCTGATGTAATCTGTCTACAGGAGACTAGAATTAGAGATAAAGATATTAAGTATCTGAAAAATCCGAAATTAGGAAAATGTTACATCTCAGCTTATGAAAAAAAGAAAAGAGGAGTAGTAATGTACATAATGCGAAATACCCAACACAGGAAGTGTTTCTGGATGAAAAAGGACACTATGTTGGGGTAGAAATTCAAATTCCCAGAAAAAAACTCCTACTAATTGGAATATATTCACCGTTAGAAAATAAAAGCAAATTTTATGAGAAAATAGGAGAAGAAATTCACAAATATATTGAAGACAGAAACCAAGATAATATCCTCCTTATGGGAGATATGAATGGTGTGGTGGACTCTATGATAGACAGAATGATGACATCGAAAGGTAAAAAGAAACAAGGCAGATTACCAAGAACTTTCTTCAGATTGATGGAAGACTTATCAGTGATGGACGTTTGGAGAAATAAACATGAAAAAGGCGGATTTACATTCTACTCTGAAAGTCATAAAAGTATGTTGAGAATTGATATGTTTTGGATTTCGAAAATTCTGTGCCCGTCAGTTAAAGACATTGAAATTCTTCCAAGAATTTGGTCAGATCATAACCCCATTCAATTAGAGCTAAATTGTAAAAAGAAGAGCAAATATAGTAATTGGCACATTAATGATTTTCTGTTAAGAAATACAGAATATTTGAAAAAAGCAAAAGATGAATTGAAGAATTATTTCCTAGAAAATGATAAAGATGGAATTGCGGCAAAAACAGTCTGGGATGCGAGGAAAGCCGTAATGAGAGGCCTGATGATAAAATGGAACTCGGAGTGGAGGAAGAAAAGAGAAGAGAAAATAACAAATCTTGAATTAAAAATTAAAGATTTAGAGGAAGATTTGAGAAAGAACCCAGAAAATAAAAAGAAGAGAAAAGAACATAAAGAGATACAAATGGAATTACAAACAGAGAATTTGATTGAGATCGAGAAAAAATTGCGGATGCTTAAACAGAAAAATTTCGAAAACGCCGATAAACCTGGAAGATGGCTGGCTTATAAGATACGGAAAAGAAGAGAAAGAAATCTAATTTTGCAAGTGAAAAAAAATAATGAGATAACGTCAGATGAGAAAATAATAATGAATGAATTTTGGAAATATTATAAAGAGCTATATCAAAAACCGATAAAAACCAATAAGATGAAGAAGATAGAAGAGTATCTGGATAATCAAGACTTGATAAAATTAACAGAAGATCAAAGGAATAGTTTAAATGCAGAAATAACATGCATGGAAGTAATAAATGCAATAAAAGAATTCAAAACTGGGAAAGCTCCGGGTCCGGATGGGTTTACTGGATTATATTATAAAGAACTGCAAGAAGAATTAAGAGAACCGATGAGAAAGATGTTCAATGAGATTACGAAGAACGGTAAACCAGACTCATGGAATGAAGCTAACATCACTTTAATATTAAAGGAGGGAAAAGATCCGACAAACCCTAATAACTACAGGCCGATATCTCTGCTAAACATAGATTACAAAATCTTTACAAAAATACTGGCAAATAGACTAAAATCAATATTACAAGAAACAATCCACGAAGACCAGAGCGGATTTTTACCTAAGAGGTATATCAGAGACAACATTCGGACGGTGATTAATATGCTGGAATTCTATGGGAAACATAATGAGAAAAAATGCATGATGATCTTCGTGGACGCCGAAAAGGCCTTTGATAATGTGGACCATGAATTTCTCTTTGAACTACTAAATAGACTTGACTGTGGAGAAAAATTCACAACTTGGATAAATCAAATATATCTTAATTGTAAAGCCCAATTATTAATAAATGGGGACAAGACAGATCTGATAAATATAATGAAAGGTACCCGCCAAGGTTGTCCGCTCTCCCCTTTATTATTCATCATGGTACTGGAAGTTATATTAAAGAAAATAAGAATGGAGGAGACAATTAAAGGAGCCAAAATAAAAGGAGGCGTATATAAACTGAAGGCATACGCAGACGATTTGGTAGTATTTCTTGAAGACCCGGAATTGAGTGTACGAAAGTTTTTGGAGATTTGTGAAGAATTTGGAGAAATAGCTGGATTTAAAATTAATAAGGAGAAAACAAAATTTATATCCAAAAATATGAGAAGAGATGAAATAGAATTAATAGAACGAAGAATGGGCATCAAAGAAGAGAAAAAGATTAATTATTTAGGAATTATAATATCCAAACAGAATAATGCACTATTTGAGAATAATTATATTAAGAAATGGGGAGAGATCAAGAGGGATTTACGAAATTGGTCAAAATTAAACCTCTAATTAATGGGCAGAATGGCAACAATTAAGATGATGGTTCTCCCAAAGATTAACTATTTATTCCAAAATCTACCTATAATTACTAATTTTAAATACTTCACAGAATGGAGACAAGATCTAACAAAATTCATTTGGGCAGCTAAAAAACCAAGAATTAAATGGAAAATATTGACAGATAAGAAAGAAAGAGGTGGTTGTAACGTCCCAGATTTAAGATTATACTTCCTTGCGAACGGAATGAATTGGATTAAAGATTGGATTGAATTGAAGAATGAGAGAGTTTTGAATCTTGAAGGACCAAATTTGAGATTTGGATGGCATGCTTATCTCTGGTATCAAAAGTCAAAAGTTGATAAAGAATTTCTCAATCACTATATAAGAAAGCCATTATTTGGTATATGGAAATTTTGGAAAAAGAAAATATATTCGAAAATACCGTTATGGGTATCGCCCCAGGAGGCTATGATGGGAAGAACAAAACAACCATTTAGAAGATGGCTTACATATAGAGATTTGATAATTACAGACTCCAAAGGAAACCAAAGAATTAAATCAAGAGAAGAACTGGCTGAAGAAGGTTGGGATTGCCAATGGTTCCTATATATACAATTAAAGGAAAAATTTAAAATGGACCTTAATATAGAAGGAATTGAGACAAATCCTCAATTGAATGAATGGGAGAAAATAGTATTTGAAAAAAAAGAACACTTAACATCACAGTTCTATTAATACTTATTAGATATGGAATTAGAAACAGAGAGAATTAAAGAATCTATGATTGTTTGGGCGCAAAATATTGGTCACACGATAAGTTTGGAACACTGGGAAAAAAGCTGGGCTATTACACATAAATTTACATTAGCTCAGAATTTAAAAGAAAACTACATTAAAATGCTTCATAGATGGTATTTAGATCCATCGAAATTGGCAAATATGTATAAGTTGGAAAACAAAACATGTTGGAAATGTTCGTTGGAAAATGGAACTTTCTATCATATGTGGTGGAAATGTTGTAACGCTAAGATGTACTGGAGAAATGTTCACCGAACAATGACAGAAATTTTAAAAATAGAGTTGCCTATGACTCCAGAAATTTTCCTCTTAAATATGTTGCATCAAATTGATAAGAAATATATCAGATATGAATATATAATTCTGTATATGGTTTCGGCTGCCAGGATTGTATATGCAAGATATTGGAAAAAAGAGGAAATACCGGAAATACAAGAATGGATACAGAAGGTCTTAGAATTTATTATTTTGGAAGACCTCACACTTAATTTGCAAGATAAAAAACAGATGAAAAAACTTGATGATTTGAGATCAATTAAGACAATAATAGAAAAAAATTGGATATAGAAATGAAAGGAGAAGAATAGATGTTTAATTGAATATTTAATTGATGTGAAATAGTTGTGTATACTATAATATGTATTTAAAGAAGCTAGTCTACTTTAGAGAATTTATGTATATTGAGATCACGATAAGCTAGCAAAATAGAGGTTCTATCAAGAGGTGAGAGGAAGTTATAATAAGAATTGGATAGAATGTAAGATAACACGACAAAGAAACTTGTTTTTATTTTGGATATATGATAATACATGTTTGTAATGCGAATAACAATTGTTTTAATAAAAAAAAAGAGTGTGGTAGAGAGCATTCAGAACCTGATACCACCATGGAAATGGCAATGCTGGAACTGAAATGGAACAATGCACTATTAAGGCATGGTGTGGTAAGGGCTCCCGTGTCAGTGGTAAAATCAGAATGCTAGTGCTTGTTCCTCTCAGCGTAAACATTTGGTTTATCATCAAACAAATAAGAATGACAGGCAATTCTCAGCAGGAAGCTTCAGGAGGAAGGCACTATTTCAAAATATGGAGTTGTAGATGTAATCTCAGTTTGCGAAGGGAAAAAAACAAAACAAAACAAATTCTCCGCTTGCAAACAAAACAGAGGCAAAAAGAATAGTCCAATGCATGGATGGATCAGAATTTTGGTTTAGGACATTTCTGACACTATGTCAGAATTTTCAGCAAAAATTTAAAGAAAGTAAGAACTATTGCAAAGCCAGAGATATAGATGTTATTGTCAGAGTGTAAAAACAAAACAGATGTAATCAATTTTGGAAGAAAAGGTAAATAAGAAGTTTGAAGTAGCAAACTGAAAAGAGGCTTATGTTTCCTAACAACCAAAGGAATATTGGATAACAGTTTTTACCCTAAAGTATGAGCAAGAGGAGTCTTTGCAAGTGCTGTAGAACATGCATGCAATCTAAGCAGCCAGTGATGCTGTTACTCTTAAGAACAGGAAATAATGAAGTGCATTCTGATACAGTTACACTTTAAAAACTGGGAAATCAGAAGAAATGGAAATATCGTTGTCTTCCTCTCTTACCCTCACAAATCCAATCTCCCTTCTGATGGCAGAGATGGTGATGTTGTAGACAGTAATGGTCACTGAACCAACATAAGAAACTTGAGTACCACTTCTGTATTCATTCTTGGTCTCTATGCTGAAGGAAGGAACAGCCCCATCCAGGCTACAAGTCTTGGCGATGGTGTAGGTACAGCTGCCCCTGAAGTCAAAGTTCCTCCCATCAAAGGTGTGATAATGGTGATCTCCTTGTACCCAGCAACTGGATTCGAGTCCTCCCACACACACTGGATGTTCCTCTTGGATCTCACACATCTCCTCCTTCCTGCACTGGATCAAGCTGCACGAAGCAACTGGCTCACCTAAAATGGAACAACTATGGTGTCATTGCATTGAATTATAGTGTCATTCACTTTACAGGTAGAAATAATCAGCAATCTGTGAATGCACTGTAAGTTAAAGGCCCTTTCCATACCCTACCTTTTCGTGGAGTCCTCTGGTAAGGCTCTTGGCATTGGCTCTGCCAGAAGGGGAGTGCGACAGCAGTGCTCCCCTCCGCATGAGATCACTCCCTATAGAAAAGAGCTTGATGGATGTGCCATTTCCTTCTACAGCACAGCTGGGTACTTTCCCAGGCTGCCCTGGGGCAAGAAGTGCAGCCTTTGTGTTTTCCAGGCTTCCACAGGACAGGTAAGTCCATGATGATGGCGCAATCATGGGTCACTGACGGGGGAAACCCGTCAATGATTTAATCCATGATTGTGCCACCTGGGGATGGGAGAAGGATGAGAACTATCATCACAGTTCCATCCTTCTCCTGTCCCCATGGCAGGACAACAATGTCCTGCAGAAAGGGCCAAAGACAGCTCTGGATAATATTTTAAGGTAGTTTACACACCCATTCTCACATATAGGATGAGTGCTTGAAAATTTATACTAGTACTGCCCAAAGTAGTGGTCTGTGGACCAATGCCAATCCACAGGCCATTAACTGCCAGTCTGCAGCAAGTTCCCAAGAAAGCAAGAAACAGTTGAACCCAATGGACATAAATATGATGTCAGTCCATTCAAATGGAACCCAGTCCCCACATTAGGTAGCTTAACAAGCACTATTCCACATCAGAGGTAGGACCCCGTATGTTGTTGGATCACAACTGTACTCTACTACATCTGGTGTAGAGTAGTGCCACTGGCTATGCTGGCTAAGGCTGAAGTGAACTGCAGTCTAACAACATCTGGAAGGTTGTACTCCTCTGCCCTAAAACATCACACCATGCTCTATGCCTGCTTATTATTTACCTCATCTTGCTAGCCACTTTTAATACATGCATGAAAGAATGGTAACTAATTTCAGAATAGATCAAGTACAGTCTGTCTATATAGACTGTTGATTTTGTACCTAGGTAGAGTTTTTCACATGTATATTCAACACATGTACACTATACCCAGATTGCTGATCCTGGTACAGTTTTGTTCATGTGATGAAAGGTATATATTCATAAGATATGCACATATTTTTTATTCATGAAAGTACTGACAATATACAGATATAAATCTTAGCATAAGATGGTGATTTCTGAAAAAGATACTAGCCCAACCCAATCATTTGTAAATGCAAGCAGTTACTATGTAGAGTATATTTTTAAGATTTTTTCTATCCAGCAAGAAAACTGTTATGAAATTTGAAATGAAAGAAAAATATTGATAGAAGCTGTAAAATATATTTTAAAGAAGTACAGATGTCATTTCTTATCACTCCAACAGACAGACAACTGCATTTCAAATAAATGCAGTGCCTGTTGGAATGATAGAGTTGGCATCCAAGTCTAATAGTGAAACTGTTGATTCACTGAGAAAGCCAAAATGTTTTATATGCAGAATACCTACCCGCAGCACAAACAGCCATTGAACCAAAGCCATCATTTTGTGAGACTCCAAGGATGAAGAACCCAAAAGGAGTGCTGGGATGTTCTAGGGAGAATACATCTGTGGTTTTGCTCAACCTGTGTTCAGCCCAAGAATATTCTGTGCCTGGAATTGGTCTCCACTGGAGGGTTCCAATGGCCTTCTTCTCTACTGTGATCTCATTAGATTCTGAGGCTTTGGCTATAATGACAGCAAATCTGTCATACTGACTCATTCCACCAATGCTGTGGGACATGCAGTAGCTTGTTACTGCCGGAATGTTTATGAGAGAAGGCCCATAATCTTGATCTTCGGTGCCAGTAGAGGAGAAAAGGACCTGGATTCCCTTGTTGGCAGAAATATACATTGGTTCAGAAGACCGGTGGTCAAACCAGAGAACTTGTCCAGCTTCCATATCCTGGGATTTTTCTATAAGTCCATGTTGGTATTTGAGGAAAGTGTTTTGGGAGGCTACTACATACACAGTGCCGCGTCTATTTTGAAAGGCCATCAGGGGCACAATGAAGAAGGAACCCCAGCTTGGGATGGGCAAGAGTTGTTCAACAACATAGTCACAGGCTTTGCTGTTCTGAGCACAGCTGTGTCCACTGAAAATGGCCACTGGGTCATTTGATTCAACTTTGGTGCCAGTCAGATCATCTGAGCTTTGGAGCTGGATCGCTTGGAAGGCCTCAAGGTCAGCAACAAGTCTGCTTCCAGAACGATAATCTTTGCCTTGGTATGTCACAGCCCCTGTCAGGGAAATATTGATTGTGGTGGGAGTTTGATGGGCCACAACCACAAATTCCTTGAAGGTATTTGCCTTGTCACCTTTTGGGGTTACCACATAATACACGGTGCCCAGCTGCTGGACTGGGTACAATACTGTAGTACCAACAGAGGACCCATCATGGCTGCGAGCCAAGATGGAGATATCCTTGTCAGCTTCAATCAGCACAGTGCCATCAAAGATATTTGTCCCTACCAACTCTATGGTGTTTGGAAGCTTAATTTTCACTGTCTGTCCTTCATTTAGAGGGAAAGTTCTCCGGTACATAGATTTGCCTACTGTCACTCTCACCATGGTTTTAGGAGAATATCCAGTAATAAGGAGCTCATGCTTAGCACTAGGTTCATTTGGGAAGTTTTTCTGCTTGTTTTGCATGAAAGCTGTGACAAATTTTTTCCCACGAGGACTTGCTACTTGAGACCCTGGAAGAAAGAATAGTGATTATTCAGAAAGGAGATGGTGGGTTGAGTAAAATTGCTAACTTTGTGGCTGCTTCAGCATCTTTGGAACACATACTCCTGGTCTCCAATGATTTCCTTATGGAACCCCTCCCCAATCCCTGTTTACATTAGTCTCAATTTGCATTGTGAGTGCAGGAATGCAATCTCGATGTAAATTAAAATGCACTTTTGTACCGTTCTCATGGCTCCATCCCAAAAAGGATAGTATGTGTCTCAGAAAAGGATAGATAGAACCTGAGCACGAGCACTGACTAGGTTTCAAGATGGGGTGGGAATGCTTTGTCACACCAAGTCCCATAATTCCCCATAATTCCTTACTCTTGCACATTCTCACTAGGGCTTCTTGGGACAAAAATCAAGAACACTTGAAAGGCCAAAGTTTCCTGATCCCTGATTTAACAGAACAGGAAGACAGAATATGGATATATGTGTGTATTGTCATGTTTAGCTACTCTTAGGCCATTTCCACAGGAGGCAAGGGAATCACCCCGTGCTGCTACTTACCAGATCTTCTGGCTTCCCAGTCTGGTCCAGGCTGCTCCACAGCAGTGCGTGGTCATAGATCCGCACTGCTCCGGCATCCAAAATGGCTGCTTCCAGTTGGTCGTGGGTCCCCACCAAATGCTGAAGCTCACCAGCCTAAAGCCTGCCCTCCACAGATTGCAGGCCCGCATTGGTACGAGCCTGCAAATCTGTACCAGAAAGCAGGCACGCTGTGGCGTGCTCTGGGCTTTTGAAAGACCAGAAAAATCAGGTCTTTCAAAAGCACGCTGGAGGACCACTTGGGGTCGTTCTGGAGTGGACTGAGGTGTGGATCTACAGTAAGTAGTCCAGACCCAGTCTGCTCCAAGGTGCAGACGTCCTCCGTGGAGGACACACTGCACCGTTTTTATTACCCTGTGCGGAAATGGCCTTACTCTCAAGAAAACACACAGACTTTTCCTATGGTATTTATTGAGGTATATGAGGCATAAGTACAATTGTCACTCAAGCTAACAGTCTAAAACACACACTTGGTTATATAGCGGTGCACACTTCTGCATGCACACAATGCCCATTGGTTGATTCTGCAAGTCTCCCTTTTCCCAAACTTCCAGTGTTTCTCAAGGAACTTTCTTTCCCTACTTTGAGCTACAGCATTTCCTCATCTCCTGTGTTATCTTTAGCTCCATTCTCTGGGTATCTTACTTAACATTGGCCAGATGCCTTGAGGCCAGTTTTTCTGAACCTATTCTCTTTGATACCTTTTCACTAGGCCGCGATTCCCAGACCCTTTGGATACTTTGTTATTAGCAATTCCAGTCTAGGTAAACTAAAGCCCATACATAGTAAATAACTTGTTAATTGCTGTCACTTTTAAGTAAACAGAGCCATGCCATGCCAGCCTGGCAGAATACTCATTTACAATAACATTCAGATTGTAACCAGTGTCAAACATCAAACATACGGCAGCTTGTAATACATGATATTCATACAAATCTTATGATACACCGATAGAGTAACTAAGGCCATTTCTGCACTAGACTGTTATAGTGCTGCTATTCCACTTTCAACATCCTATGGAATCCTGGGATTTGCAGTTTAGGGAGGGGCCTTTGAGGGATCTCTCCAAACTACAAGCCCCAGGATTCCATAGGATCTTGAAAGTGGAATAACAGCACTATAACAGTCCAGTGTGGAAAAGGCCTAACTAGCACAATGTCTTATATTAGCATAATCAACAGGCATGCATAATTGTGGATGTGCCCCACTATCGATATGTCATGGAACACAGTCATCATGAATGTGTGCATGCATGTGCACATTCACATATGTGTGTGTATATCCCCGTACCCACACACACACACCTCTTTCATTGAGAGAGCTGATAGTAGATTTGCTCTTCCTTCTTCTCCCCAAACCATCTCAGCAGTTGGATCAAAATATGACTAGATAGGGATTTTTTAGATAGTCGCATTAGGATTTCTGTTCTTTTTAAAGCTCTGGCTGAAGTGGTGTAACTATCTGTAACTTGTAATTCCTAAGTAGCCCTGAAGGAAGAAGCCTTCATGTATAGTGATATCTTTTTTGTTATTCCATTGCTTGTTCTTAGAATAACACACTTCCCTTAAAAAACTCCTGTCCAAACTCTCTTCATGTGCTTTGCTGGTTACGTTCATAGATAGCATTCCTCTCTCCCAGGGAGGGTTGCGGGAGGAAAGGGATCGCTAAGCTTAGTGATGATTGTTTCCCCAGTGACTTCCCATTGAATTGCAGGAATGGGTATTTTGATCCAGTAGCTGGTGGCAGCAATTTTTAATCTAAGGAATAAAGGGAGTTTCCAGCCCTACTCAAGGGCAGAAGTCAGCCTTGAGTGGGGAAAGAACCCCCTGTTACATGACACTGATGTTGGTAGGTGTGTACCCCTGAGAGCTGGGGTAGGCCTCCAGTATACCTTCTCCTTGCCATTATCACCAGGTGCTGTTTCCTCTTATTTATCATTGCAATCGCTTGGTTTCTTGACAGACAACAAATGAGCATAAAAGGCAATGATATTTACTGCTTCTCCTTCTCACCACCAAGAAAGTAGGTGGAGAAGAAGATTGTAGTGGTGAAAAGGAGGAACAAGTCCAGAGAACTTTAACTTTAGAAACATTTGAGGATGCATGCCACACACTGAATAAACATCAGGTTCCCTCTTTCCCTCCTTGTTGTGCCTCTCATAAATACTGGGAAATTCTGTGCAGGTACTGAAATTTTTATGCATACACATACATATTTAAGAAGAGGATGGTCATTTTGAAAATAAAAGAGCCCAGTTTACTTACCACATAATTGTGCCAAACCAGCCAAGAGGAACACAATCCTCTTCGTGGCCATGGCTGCACATCAAGAAAGAAAAGAAAAACATATTACGGACTACTCATTTATTTTTCCTCAACACTTCAGGTGTGTCATGCCTCTTATAGCTTAAAACAAAACCAAACGTCATTTAGAGAACTGGAAACAACAATGTAGAAACAGAGGGGGTCTCTGCTGGGTGGGATTTTGTGTGTGTGTGTGTTTCCCACCATGATTTCTACCTCAGGATTTTCCTACTTGTGTGCTACTCAACTCTGCCTGTTCATTCAATTAATGTGAAAAGGAGGAGGAGAAGAAGCCTCAAGGAGAAATCTGGGGGCAAAGTAAACAAATTTCGAACTACCACTATTTCCAGTCATGAGCCTTAGCTCCAAACTTTTAATTTTCAAAAAAGCTTCCTTACTCCACAGAAAAAATAGTCAGCATACGTAGGCCATTTCTGCACTGGTTTGTTGTAGTGCTCAGAGACCCCTTCCTAAACTGCAAACCCCAGGATTCCATAGGATGTCAAAAGTGGAATAATAGCACTAGAACAATCCAGTGTGGAAATGGCCATAGACTGAAGCCATTTCCTCACTAGACTGTTATAGTGCTATAATTCCACTTTCGACATCCTATGGAATCCAGGGGTTTGCAGTTTCAGGAGAGGCCAAACTGCAAACCCTAGGATTCCATAGGATGTTGAAAGTGGAATCATAGCGCTATAACAGTCTAGAGCGGAAATGGCCTAAGATGCAACACTGATTTGATTTTCCTTTTCTAACTCCTGCCCCTCATTGCTGAATGGTACAGAGAAAAGACACAGATACATTTGGTTCCTTTGTAGAAACCTATTTACAAGATTTGTGTCAGACTGGGGGCAGTTTGGTTTTTTTAAGCGAGTTTAAAATTATTTGAAACACCTATCTAGATTTGTGACATAGATGCTCATCCAACTCTGGCAAAAAGATTTTGCAGGATTTTATATTGTTTTAAAAGAGCAAAGGGGGCAAAGAGGAGGGTAAAGGTTCATGCTGCTGACATGAGGAATACTGCTTCTCTTATCCAGTATACATTTACCTCAGAACAAGTCCTATGAGACTGAGTGAGCATGCATAGGATTGCACTATTAGTCTGTTATCTTGTGCAGTTTCACAGGAATCAGCAGTAAAGAACACAGTGGGACTTACTTAGGAGAGAGCAGCAAACTAAAGTTCTTCGGTGAATTAATTGTTTCAGTAAGAACTGGGATCTGGATCTCCTTTGTCCCAATTAAGCACTCTAACTGCTGCTCCACACTACTCTGTAATAGCATACCCTTGGTTAGCTTGCAGTGTAGCAGGACTAGCAGATTGGCCTCGTGAGACACAATTCAGAGAAGTCTCTTACCTTTAATCTAGCAGATCTGCCTCAAACAGATAAGCAAGGAGCAGTCTGTGCTCCCTCTCTGTTTTCAGTTGCTTTTGCCCTTTTTGTAGAGAAAAAGGTCATAACCTTATTTCCAACAAATTTCCACAGAATTTCGTACAACTCCAAAGGTTAGGTTTATCAGCAGGGCAAATGCAAGAAATAACAAACCACCCCCGTGCAAGTGGTCTCTGGCTTTGACAATGGAGTTTGCAGAGTATAGGGTAACCTCCAACATTTGACAGATGAAAGTCAGGACACCTGTGGCCAAGCAACTTTAGAGTGTGGACCAAGATAGCAAAAGTTATTAATGAAGAAGAATGTACAAACAAATAGAGGTCGCAGTACCTTGCTTTTGCCTTGGTCTATGGGGAAGGACAAGATTCTGCCTCCTCCTCTTCCCTGTGCTGAAGTAATGGAATGCAAACTACTTTTGCACTTTGAACATAGATTGCAGTAATGGAAATAATTTAAGGGGAAAGTGGGAGGAAGAGTGAGAAACTGGGACAATTTAAAAGCAGCTGAAAAAGTGGGACGACAAAGGAAATAATGGGGACTGTCAGACAAATTGGAGCAGTTGGAGGGTATGGCTTAGCCTTGAATGGGCCATTATGCCACTTGTAAAACTGTTTTCTAAATTATTTCAGCATTGAAATGAGCACCTGTCTACCACTTTTGCCCTAAGAAATTAAAAAATCCTCTTCACCACCTTTAAGCACATGTGGGGTTGAGCTTGCAATAACCAGAGCTGTGGAAACTTTGGTCCTCCAGGTGATTTTGACTATAGGTCCTATAATCCCTTAACACTGGCCAATGTGGCTGGGTATTGGTCCAAAATATTATACATGATGGTCTAAAGCAGGGCTTTCCAAACAGTATGGTGTGACACCTTTGTATGCCGCTTGAAGTGTGTAGGTGTGTTGCCTACAATCTTGTAAATACATGTTATTTTTTATAAATCATATTTTTAAAAATATGTGAAAGGTTTTCATGAGATATGTTGTGTCCCCATACATTTTGTTATTACAGTTTATGTCTGTATCTCTTACAAGGGATTAGTTTAATCTCTGGTTTGCTAGTAAAACTGAATTACTGTGTCGTGAAATGATGCATACCTAAAAAGTGTGTCACCAACATGGAAAGTTTGGAAAGCTCTGGTCTAAAGTTTCCCCTCTGTTAGAGTTGTCAGGTCAGAAGTTTCTCACACTCTGTCATTTCAAATCCAAAACACAAATCCTAGGACCAGGCCTTCTGATGTTACAAAGCATGATACATTAAGCATCTACCAAAGTGGCACAGAGCATATCATTCAGGTAAAGCACACCAAGTCCAACAGATGGGGAATACACATGCACACACTTTTGAGGACAGTACTCTCACCCAGGAATTCCTCCCCTCAGCCTGAGGACAGGACCCAGTCCCTGAGATCTGGTAACCCTCTCCTGCTGTAAATGTATGGGCCCCCTACTATCATATATTGTTTAAGTCGAGAGCTCAAAAAAGATTACTTTTATGTAATAAAGCCCAGAATCCCCTAGTCGGCTGGCCAACATCCATGACAACTAAGGGATTCTTTAAGCTTTATGAGCAGACCTGTTTCTGCCCATGGTTCTTTCAGCATTTTTTGATTCTTAGCTTTTTTGGGGAGATGTGATTTGAAGGTATTTGCATCACTGTGTCTCATGTCATCTAGAATTCCTGACATAATTGACAGTGTTATGTATTCATGATTATGCATAAAAAAAAAATCATAGTATTACAAAATTGTTATAGGGCATCCTCGTAGTGTTGTAACTTAGATTATTGTAGTTAGCATTTTGTTGAGCTGTTAAAATAGAAAACTGAGCGAATTGTTTAAAACTAACACTAAGTATAGCAATCAACTGGTGATTTATTATGTATGCCTGGGAAATACCTATGTTGTAAATATGGATCGCTTATTGTATTTCAAAGGAAAGCTGTAAAGGGTTACAGCAGAGCTTTCCAAACTTTTCATGTTGTTGACACACTTTTTTAGACATGCATCATTTCACAACACAGTAATTCAGTTTTATTAGCAAATTGAGGTTAAACTAACCCCTTATAAGAGATACAGACACATACATAAATTGTAATAGCAAAACAGGTGGAGACACAACATATCTCATGAAAACCTTTCATATATTTTTTTAAAAATATATGATTTATAGATAATAATATACATTTCCAAGATTGTAGGTGAGATACCTACACTCTTCAGGTGACACACTAACGTGTTGTGGCACACCATTTGGAAAGCCCTGGCTTACAGCCTAGCTTTAAAAAAGGTAAAAAGAGAGAGAGAAAGAGCCTAGCCAATGTAAAGCTATATCAATAAATATCAAAATAACAGAGATGTATTAGAGCAAGCTATGAAAATGTAGACATCAAAGTGGCAAATGGGAATTAGGGAAAGGGGGAAGAGAAGAAGAGTTTACCAATGGGAATCGAATGTATGCAAATATTATATTGAGATAAAACTGAAATGCACGATGTGAACATTTAGGTTCGGCAACTGTTGGTGATCAAGCTCAAGATGCCTCATTAAATACATTGGTATTTAATACCAATGTGTGTTTTATTGAGAGCCAAAAGACAGATTGCACTGTGTCACCTTTTTTACAGCAAGGTTTACTTCAGAGGGGCACTATTAATTAATTTCTGTATTTGAAGGCAAAAATGAAAACTTATTGAACAAAGACCTTATAGTACTCAGGTTAAGTGCTGCAAGGCTACAGATACTTCAAGCCTGGGAAATTTTAGAAAATCTCTCAACCCAAAAGTGGTCAAATAGGATGTGGCTTATAACTCTTTCAAAAAAATTAACAAACAAGGTAAGATAAGGTAAGAGGGGACATAATAGAAAATATGTTTGGGAACACTTGGAAACTATTTATTGTTTACATTAATCAAGGTAATACAGGACTTAAACACCCTTTAGATCAAGAGAGAGTCTGGAAAAATGAGTTTTGAAGGTTATGATTAATATTTAAAAAGTATGTAATTAATATGTAGATAACCAGTATAGTATAGTGGTTTGAGTATTGGACTACAACCCTGGAGACCAAGGCCAATTCCTCACTAGACTGTTATAGCGCTATTATTTCACTTTCAACATCCTATGGAATCTTGGGGTTTGCAGTTTAGAGAGGGACCAGAAATGGCCCAAGGTGTGAATCTCTGCTCAGCCATGGAAATTCTTTGGGTGATCTTGGGCACGTCACACACTCTCAACCCCAGAAAGCCCTGTGATAGGGTCACCTTAGGGTCATCATAAGTCGGAAACCAATTGAAAGCACACAACAACAGCAACGACAATTAATATGTAATTATTCAGAAGATGATTCATATGTATACTGATTGACATGGGAAAAGTTTGCAATTTTGTGACTTGGGGAGGAGAAGATGGAGGGGAGGGATGGAGGTGGGGAAAGTCCAAAATGTGATATTTATAAAATTGTTGTTAAAATCTAAACAGTAATAAGTAGGGATGGTGGATTAGTATCAGAAGAGGCAATATAAAGGAGGCTTACCTTCCACTCAGATCTGTCTTGGGTTGACAAAGCTGAACAAGAGGGAAGCAGCAGCCTGCTGTCCCTCCCCCTTTTCATCTGCTCCTTCTCCTTTTGTAGGGAAGAAGGTCACGGTCTCATTTCCAAAGAACTTCCAGAGAATCTCCAACAATCCCCATGAGTAGGGTTTATTGGCAGGGCAAATGCAAGAGGTAGGAAGCCAGCCCATCACAATCCCCAGAGGTAAGAAGCTGGCTGACTTTGGAGGTTGAGACTGACAGCTGATGAGCTTAAAGAAGTGTGGCAAAAGCAGCTGCTGATGACAATGGCAATGAGAAAGCACCAAGGAAAGGAGCCTGTTGAGTGACTATATCTTCTCCAATGGTACTCAAAGCCTGGAGCTAACAGTTCATTGAAGACCCAGCAAAAGAGTATATGATTTATTGCCTGCCTTTCAATAAGAATAGAACTAAGATTCCTAAGAATGGAATCAATTGAACCTTCCATGGAAGGATAGTTCCACAGTTAGGTTGCTGCTACAGAAGAATCTCTGCCTTGTCTTCTGTACCTGCCAATCTAGTTATTCTCATTAGTCAGACATAGGTAACAGGGTCTCTGATGAAAATTCTCTTGCATAGGTACGTAGGTATCCAATTCAGCATTCCCAGCATTGATAGGTGGTTGTTTCCTGGGGGTTCAGATGGGAAACTCGACCCATGCCTAGACAGGACTGAACGTTGTACCTTCTTCATGCAAAGCACATGCTCTGCAGTGGAGCCACAGGCTCTCTGCAATTGGGGATACTAGGCTAAACCAATTGGCCCATATCAAATTTCCTTCCAAATAAGCATAGGGTTTATGGCGAAGTTTTTGGTGTTTTAAAGATTATTGCTCTTCCTAGGAAATGATCAGTTAGAGAAGTTTACCTATTTTTGGGAGAATGAGTCTCAAAGATAGAAACCAAGGTCGTTGAGCTATACAGTTCAACATTGTGGGCTAGTGCCAAATTTTTTGCTAAGCAGAAAGAGAGACTCTGCAGATGGGATTGTCCAGGTCACTGAACTGAGAGGGTTGTGTTTTACCTCTGGCAAAAGGTCAGATCAGATAGGCTTAGCTTGCTTTTAGGAGTAGTGCTCCCTCCACTAGTGACAAAGTTTCTTTATCATACATATAATTTCCACACTTTGCACCTTGCATTTATTAGCATTCTTTCTTTTGTGACAGGTCATTAGGAAATAAATAAGGGTTTATTTTACCAGTCTGATTGCTTCAGTATATATTCCTAAAGAATTGCTGTTTGAGGAGAGAAAACTAGTCAATTTTGGGGGAATACGCGTTGCTGTTAGCATCTACTTTGATCTTGTAAGCTTGGAAAAGTTGCCATCTCTTGACTGCGAATATCAGGTAATATTTTAAATTCGGGCAGGCAACTTGAGGCCCTCAAGATATTATTGGACTACAGCTCCCATTGTCCCTCATCATAGGTGAAGGCTGATGGAATTGCAGTCCAACAATATTTGGAGGGCCACAAGTTTTTCAACCCAGTTTCAAATAGGGGACTAGACACTTTGGTTGCCCATGTGTTTTGAGTAGCCTGCTACCGCCATGTGTATTTTAAGCCCAAATGTACTTGTTTCTGTCCATGTCTGTTGCTGTACCTGCAGACTTTGAGTAGCTTTGAGCATGTACAGTAAGCCTTTATTTGTCACTTTTTTGACCTAGACCCTGAACACCGCCCCCCATGTTTCTGGACACATAAGATGGGAAAAGATGGGATGGACCTTGGCACAGAACACATTGTAAGGTCTCATTCCAGTATCCCATATGTGACATGGAGCACTTTCCTCCATCTTGCATGTGTGTATCAATGTGAAAGTACTACAGTCAGCCTTCCACATTCACTAGGTTTATGGGTGCAGGAGCTGCCACAAAGGTGGAAAAACTGCAAATATCAAAATGTGTATGCGTGTGTTTGTGGGAAGAGGGCCAAGGCACGGTGGGGAGAGAGGGCACCCAGGTTAGGGAAAGGAGAGGGAAATGGGGGGAAGGTTGTCATGCGGGGGGCTATATCTCTTCACTCCCTCCCACCTCCTTCATTGAGTATGGGAAGAGCTCTGGAAGAGGGTTTGTGGTACTGAGAATCTGGGTTGTGAACCATCCACAGCTGATGGAGGAGGATGAGGATGAGGAGGACGGGAGGCAAGTTTTTAAAGTGCTGCACAGTCTGAATGGAGATGCCTAGGGGAAAGGTTCTCTCAGAAAAGGAGGACCTGACGTGGGTAGGACACAGGTTGGAGAAACTCACAAATAATCAGATCTTTGAAAATCAAACCCACAGATGTAGAGGGCTGACAGTATATGAGTTATGTCACTTGGCACTCTTAACAGCAATCAATTCGTGCAATAAAACCATTGGAAATTTCCAAGGGAGGGAAGGTTGGCTTTGTTTCTTGTTTGGATAAGAATCTGATTATTGTTTGGATTCCACTGTGAGTTCAGTTAATCCACATATTCCAAGGAAGTGGAACTGGTCCTTTGGGCTTTTTCTTCTTTAAGCAAATAGAGAGTGAAGCTGTCATTTTCCCAAGATGTACTATCACTGTGCCATTTAAGTTTTGGAAGTTCTGATACAGATTTCCCTCACCTCTCCAGCAGATTAGGGACTGAGACACTAGTCAGAAAACAGAATTGGTTGAAAAGTGGAACCCATGTATATAGGGAGCATAAAGGACTTAATGGAGGCTCACTTGGGATCATTTTTGTGTGCATACTGCTTGCAAAGTCTCTCTGCTGACATATTAATTGTTTTTGTTGTTGTGTGCCTTCATGTTGTTTCTGACTTATGGAGACCCTAAGGAGAAGCTATCACAGGGTTTTCTGGGGCTGAGAATGTGACATGCCCAAGGTCATCCAGTGGGTTTCTATGGCGAAGCAGGGAATTGAACCCTGGTCTCCAGGGCTGTAGTCCAGAGCTCAGATCACCACACAGGCTTTCAAACTCCTTTAGGCCCTTTCTAAAAAAGTAGGGATCTTGTTAGAGGTGATTGGGAAAGAAAGGTGTAAAAAAAAACCTGTTTCAGCCTACCTCTACATTTTCTGGTTTCTTGGAAAGTATCTCTGAGTATGGATAGAATGCATCAGTAGGTTACTTTATCTATTTTATCTAGACCATACCTTCTTCCATGTTTTTAGTATCAGAAGACATGGCAGAAATTCAGGGTCAGATGAGCTCCAACCTCTCACACTAAGACCTGACAATTTTCATTCTAATGTACCCATGAGCCACATGGCACCCATCTGGCTTTGTACCCCCCAGAAGGTCCTCTTGTTGATAATTGCTGTTAAGTTGACTTCAACCTTATGTATGGTAACCTTATGGATAAGAGTTCTCCAAGTCACCCTCCCCTTGACTGCCCTGCTCAGGTCTTGCAGATTCAAAGACATGCCTTCCTTGGTTGAATCTATCCATCTATAATGTGGTCTTCCTCTTTTCCTACTGCCTTCTACCTTACCAAGCACTATTGTCTTTTCTAGTGATCATGTCTTCTCATGAGACCGTTGAAGAGAGTCCCCTACCCACCCAGCATTGTGAAAGTAATAACTAAGGATGACTAAGATCATCTTTTTTCCTTTCAGAACAAAGTGCACTCTCTGGTTTGTTTGCAAGCAGATGCACACTCCCCAAAGCCTCTTGCAAGCACTAATCCAGTTTCCAACAAGGTACGTGCAGATCATGCACCTCCTTTTGAAAAAAAAGTATAGTCTTCAAGGTGAAAATCTCCTTTTTGCACATATTTTTCATGTGGCAAAAGATGATTGGAGCCCTGGTGTGTTCAAAGCAGGTAATATAGTTCTTCTCAGCATGCCTCCTCCCTGAAAGTGACATTCCTGCTAAATCAGGTAGTGTAATAAGCTATATATATCTAATATACAAAAGTCAAAGTTTGTCTGTGCCATGCAAAGACCTCATACAATTGGCTGCATAAGAAGATTCTATGGAATCTTGGGGTTTGCAGTTTAGGAAGGTGCCTTTAGAATTCTCTGTCAGAGAACTCTTAGGCCTGGCCAGTTGCTATGGAGATGAGACCTAGCAGCAAGGGGGAGGCAGTGTATTCCCTCAGGAACCCAACCTCTGAATGTTAATAATTCTGAATACAGTTTGGATTGGGAATATGGGAAAAAGTTACCGGTACTGGACAAGGCAGTTTGGGGAATTAGAGACACAGGATCTCAGATCTCTCTCACAAGTATTACCTGTGAGAAAATAAAATCCCAGGCAATGCAGGGTATATATGCTGGTATATATACACTGTTTAACAAACCTTTCTGTTCTGCAAGTGTGTTGTGTTTACGATTATCAGCTTTGCTACACAAGGTGCTTCAATTAGGAATAAGGTGTCTACATGAATGCAGTTATTCCACCAAGAGGTCTAAGGAGTAGAAAGAAAAGGAGCAAAGGATAAAGGCTTTGTCTTTATCTCAGCGAGAACCAAAGATGTTTTGGACTCCTGCTTACTCACAAATGGATTCACAATAACAAATTCCAGAGAATAAGAGGAAGATCAAGGCCATGGGGATTATTTCATTTTGCAAGAAAGTGTCAAGGGCAAATGACTTCACTTCTCTCTTCAGTAAATTGTCCACAATTCAGATAGCTTCTTAAGTCATGTCCAACTCCAGTGTCAAAAGAGCACCCGGCAGGCTGTTTTCATCCTATTCCTTACACAGAGAACTTCCAAATGTTGTGAGCTGCCTTGGAAGGTTCTAAGAATCCAGCGTTTGAGACTTCTGCCATTTGCTAAAGATGAGGCAGCTGATCAGTATCTTCTGCATCAGCAGGAGTAGCACTGACCCTTATCCCCTGAAAAGGTTCAGCACCTTTGATAGCTCTTTTAAAGTTTGGACTAGTACCTGTAGGGTAATCCATGCTGCCACTGCCAAAGATCCATTGCATGTGTCAGGATAACTGCATATTCGTTTGCAAGGTTTGTTGCTGTAATATTTGGACTTTTCTTCCCATAAAAAAGCCAAACCTTTAACAATTGTGTTTTAATTGGTGAATGTATAGGAGCCCAGCAGCGAAGTGGACATTTTAGTCATGACTACAGATAGGAAACTCCCAGACCATTTCTGCACTACGCTGTTACCGTGCTATTATTCCACTTTCAACATCCTCTGGAATTCTGGGGTTTGTAGTTTGCAGAGGCAAAAGAATTCTCTGGCTGAGAATTCTAAATGCCCCTCCCTAAAGTGCAAACCCCAGGGTTCCACAGGATGTTGAAAGTGAAATAATAGCACTATAACAATGTAGTGTGGAAAGGCCCTCAGTTTCAATTTTTCTGTGTTTCTCCAGTTCTTACTAATATTTGCTTCCTCAAAGCTACTGTGGGGTAGTGATTTGAGCACTGGACTTCAACCCTGGAGACCAAGGTTTGATTCCCCACTTGGCCATGGAAACCCCATGGATGACTTTGTTTGGATCACACTCTTTCAGCCCCAGAAAACCCCATGATAGGTTTGCTTTAGGATCACCATAAGTTGGAAATGACTTGAAGGCGCACAACAACAACCACCACCTCCACAACAACAACAACAATTTGCTTCCTGCTCTTGTTTCATATCAGGTTAAGATATTTTGTGGGGGGGGGTCCCCTTGCATTGGAATTCAGATGCAATTTTAATGTATTTCTGCAACTTGTAAATTTATGCATGCACTTCAGCTAATGTATGTATTTCTTCTTACTCTCTAAACCATATTTATGTGGATTTTAAAAATGTGTACATTTTAAATTGCCTGGGTTGTTTGATCAGTGCTAATTTTACTTTACCAAAACATACCATAAATCTTGCAAATATGTGACTGCTTGAGAGAGTCAATATTAGTTCTATGAGAGCAACTACATTTCTGTAGAAGCTGAGAGTGTCCCCAGCAATCCCCAAAGGTTTTCAAAGATCCAGGTCAAATGATTTATTGTGTGTTTGGCACTTGCCCTTGTCCAAACAATAATCCCAAACCTCCAGTGCTTTGACACTTCCTTGGAACTTCATTGGAAAAAAAAAGAACGTTGATTCCTGTCCTCCCTATAAAAAGAGAAAGAGCAACTGATCAAGGAAGAGACTAGGCATAGTCTCTCTTTTTCTTTATCAAGCCAAGAAGATCTGCTGGGGAACTGAAGGTAAGAATCTCATCTGGACAGTGCTTGTCAAAATTTAGGAATTTTTTAAATTACACATCTAAGAATCCCCTGGGAGTTGCAATCTAAAAATTAACTTTTTCATAGTCTGCTGGCGACTCTGGTCAGTTGCAACTACTGCACTCATGTGGACAAAAGCAGGCACTATCTGAGGATCAACCAAGGAAAAAACTGATTAATGGAAAAACTATTAGATTGGGAAAGTTACTTTTTTGGAGGTCAGCTCCCAAGATTAACCAGGCAGCATGGCCATACTGGTACCAGTTAGTTCTAACTCTATAATCATCCATTAACTCTCCTGCTTTGTTCTTTGTGCTGCCCTTTTTGTAATAAATGAGATCCCCTCCTTCTGTTGCCCTTCTGATTCAAACTAGAGTATGCTTTACAGCCATAGCTGTGTCTTTTTTTCTTTCTCTAGCCTGTGTGTCAGGGCCTTGATCCAGATCAGGAGCCTCAATTGAGGCTGGGGGGGGGCTTTAATCCTTTGTACTCCCTCCTCTGCTGTCTAGATTTGGGGAATAAGGCTGAAATGTTTATTTCCAATAAGTGCATTATTGATTTCAATGGCTCACTTCTTGACAATAAAAATTGCAGGAATAGAAGACCTTAAGGTACGGGGAAGCAAAGGGTTAAAGAGTTAAAGCCTTTGGTTCTGATCAACAGAGATGGGAGACTGCTACTCTACTCCTTAGGATGCTGCAGGAGTCCAACATGTATCTCATTTTCTTTAAAATCTACATGGAACGAGTGGGTGAAGTCAGTGGGGTGATTTTGAATGATGTATTAGTATGTGGTTGATATCAAGTTCTATTTCTTCCTGCAGGCAAAGGTTTAAATCTAACACTAGTCCCAACTCAAATAAACCCACTGAATCAATAGAAGTTACCCAAGTGTTGGCTCACCAAGTTCTTACTAATTCTCTGTTTGGAAATACCTTTTGGATTTCGCCAAACATGAATGAATAAACAAGGGACCATTATTTCATTTCTTTCTTTCTTGTTTTGCAGTCATGATAATGAGGTGGATCATCTCCCTTTTGGCTGGCGTGATGCTACTGAGAGGTGAGTAAGCTGGGTTGGATGTTACCCCAAAACGTGGATGACACAAGGGCCAACCTGCGATGCCAATACCTCCGTTCAAAAGTGGTGCATGAATTAGCTCAAAGTTTAGGAGGCTTGCGAGAGGAGGGTCAACTTAGTGAGACCTTCCTACCAGTGTTTACAGGCTCATGCAGGAGAAATGCAGCCAGAGAATAAAATGTGAACTAAAAATGTGTTTTATTGATGCACTCACACACACAACAGTTCAAGCACACACACAATCACACAAGAACTAGGCAAAGAGAAGGGAGGAAAGTGGCATAGAGACTACAAGAGATGCAGGTGATAATTACCAGATCTGGAGTGAAGTGGAGAGAAGCAGCGGCATGGATTAGGTGAAGAACCTAAGGACAGTTCTCATTCAGGAATCAGATGGACAGAGTGGTATTTGGATCTGTGAGAGACTGTGAGAAATAGCCTAGATATTTGTACCTGAAAAATAGTCTGTGGCAGTAGTGGCTATGTGCAGTTCCAGGTGCAGAACAATGGGAGTTGCGATACATACAATGTACTATCAACCTTCTAATGCTCACAGTGCTTGAATGACAAAGGCGTGAGGGGTGCTGTAATAGGTATCTATTGTGGGTGCTATGAGGAAAGATGAAGAAGTCCAGGTGCACAGGGGACGTCAATCAGTGTCCTGGTGGGCTTCTAGCCATTGTGTTCTCTGCAAAAACTCCAGCTTCTGCTTAAGCTTTTTATGCACAGGAGCAGTGTTTGTTTCCCTGACAAATGACCTAGTCTTACCCGGAGGGTGTCTTAGGTTGACCTGCCTTTCTTCTCACATTCACAATCAGAATTCTCCCTCGGTTGGTTTGACCTCTCAGTCACCTTCAGGTTTGATTTTGATATCAGTGCCAATTAAGGTGTTGCCAATTAAGTATGATGCCAGTTGGATATGATGCCCATCCAGACCATACAAATATGAGACCCCCACACACATGGGATCCTTACATAGAAAATACCGCTACTTGTCCTTTCATTTTCAGGAGGCTAACCAGTGAGCATGTGGCTTCTTATAGCACTGGCTGCAGGTAGAGAGAATCTTCTCACCAATGGCTGCTTTTCATCCTGGAGACAAGTCACCAGTGAGGTGCCACAGGGTTCTGTCCTGGGCCTAGTGCTATTTAATGTCTTCATCAATGACTTGGATGAAGGAGTGGAGGGCATGCTGATCAAATTTGCAGATGACGCCAAACTGGGAGGAGTTGCTAATACCCCAGAGGACAGGATCAAAATTCAAATTAACCTTGACAGATTGGAGAATGGGGCCAAAGCTAACAAAATGAATTTCAACAGAGAAAAATGTAAGATCCTACACTTAGGCAGAAAAAAATGGAATGTACAAATGTAGGATAGGGGACATGGGCTGAGGGGGACGTGATAGTCATGTTTAAATATTTGAAGGGATGTCATGTCGAGGAGGAAGTAGACTTGTTTTCCACTGCTCCAGAGACTAGGACAAGGAGCAATGGATTCAAGCTGTAGGAAAGGAGATTCCACCTGAACCAGAACTTCCTGATGGTCAGAGCTGTCAGCAGTGGAATATGCTGCTTCAGAGTGTGGTGGGGTCTCCTTCTTTGGAGGTTTTTAAGCAGAGGCTGGATAGCTATCTGTTGGGAATGCTTGATGTGCGTTCCTGCGTAGCAGAGGATTGGACTGGATGGCCTCTGGGGTCTCTTCCAACTCTAGGATTCTATGACTCTATGATTTTCATATCCTGTTCCCCCCACTGCCCTAGAAAAGGATAAGTGATAGTGGACCTCTGACATTCATACAGGAAAGGCAACCCCTTCAAAATATCTGTATTGTTAAAAATAGATCAACTTTGCACAAAGAATAGTCATTGTGCCGGATAGAGAAGTGTAAGAGCTGCAGCCTCAAAAGGGAACATGGAGAGGCTCTGGGAAGGAAGAGGGCAAACCATTCTGTCAGACTGGGGAGGACGTCCTAGCATCCTTCTGGAAACATTATGAGAAGAGTGAAGGTGGTGAGCAAAGCTCAGCAAGTCCTCTTCTATCACTTCAAGCAGAGTCAGCAGCTTAAAAAAAAGCCTGTCCTGAAAAGAGATGGAAAGAAAACAAAAGGTTTTAAAAGTGTGTGCTGGAGAAGAATTCTCACCGCCACAAGAACTGTGTGTTGTTGACTGTTTACCCTTTGGAGGGGAGGAGTCCTGCTGGAAGCCTTGGAACATAAAGAGATGACTAATTACATTGTAATCCAGTTTTTAAATTAAGAATTTGCCTAAATTTGTGCAGAGAGAAAGTGGGGGCTGTATTTGGAGAGAGAGAAGAGAGACAGAGAAAGTAACTGTATTTTGAGAGAGAGCACCTGTATTTGGAATGTGTGTGTGTGTGTGTATTTGGGCTGGAAAGGACTTCAGATTGTAATAATATATTACATGTGGGAGAAACTGAAACTGACTGGAGAGTCTATCCAGGGTCAGGGTTTGAGTTCATAACTCTTAAATGCCCGGTTTTGAACCCCTATGCCTTAACCATGTTCATGCTAAATTAGAGTTGCTAACACTTTCCCCACCTCACATTTAACACCAAGCTCCAATTCAGTCCTCTCTATGCCAGGGGCAGCTGTGCCTTCTTAATTTGAAAGAAGGACAGAAAGAACTTGAGGTTTAACAAACTGGAATACGGAAGAAAGCAAAATTGACAGATTCTCCTATGCTTACCCTAATTCAGCTTGTTCAAAAGTACCACAAAAAAACTTTTCCCAAAAGCAGGGAAAGCCATTGGGAATGTGGGGTTCTAGCAGTGGTAGTGTTGGTCTTTTTAAAAGCCACTCTTTTATCTCAACTTATGGTAAGAAATTCTTTAACACAACAAACATATATGTGCTTGGACAGAAAATGCATTGCGTTCAACGGAGCTTACTCCCAGGTAGGCGTACCCAGGATTAGATCTTAAGACTGCAATCTTATATAATCTGCCTTGGGGGTCAGTTCCTTTGAACACAGTGGACAAAGTTGGGTTTGTGCTTTGCCTAGCCTCCATCAACAGGGGGCACATGGTTTGAGCAGGGAGTGGCATGTCACTGTACCATTTCTATGTTAGGTTCCCCTCCCTGCTTGGACTACAGGCTACCCCTGTCTGTTTCATATCCGCACCACTGAAAAGGATGAACAGACATGAAAGAAAACAGGGTTCTTGCATCACAAGTAGTAGTAAAACTTCTATTTTCAGCAAACCTAGCTTCCAAGTTGATTTTTTTCTTCTTCCACCTTTCTGTTCAAAGCGTAGAATACGGAATCATTGAGTTGACCCTGAGTTCTTGCATTGCGCATGTGCAGAGTAATGTTATGTGCATGCAGATCCATACCTCCTCTCCTTGGCAATGGCTATGGGAGGCAGAGCAGAAACAGAGAAGGGGCCAAGAAACAGCCACACTACACTCTTATAGCGTGATTATTCCACTTTCAACATCCTATGGAATCCTGGGGTTTGCAGTTTAGAGAGGGGCCAGCTGGCCCCTCCCGAAACTGCAAACCCCAGGATTCCATAGGATGTTGAAAGTGGAATAATCGCACTATAAGAGTGTAGTGTGGAAATGAGACTCTCTCCCACAGTTCTTGGGGATGGGGTGAGAAAATGGCTGCTGTATCTCTTACCTGTGTCTAGAAAACAACAGCAGGAGTGGAGGGCAGTCCCTGCTGCTGAATCACCTTCCTCGCTATCCCTTTCCCTCTGTTAGGTGTTCAATACCTGTAGCAGTGCTCCATGGGCCCCCTCCCCAGTCATTAACAGCCGTAGAAGCACCCCACAGATCTTTTTTAAAACACCCAAACATTTAACAATTTAATAAAGAGAACTAGCATGCAGATCTGATGCCCAACCAAGCCCAGCCCAACCTGCCTCAGCCAATTTAATAAAAGAAGATAATCTTCCCACATGGTGGAGGAAAGGCTTCTGTTAACATTCTTCATTATATGCCTTCCTTGTCTGAAAAAGAAAAAGACAAATTTAGAACCTATTAATCATTGTCATCTTCTCTCTTATTAAATTGGTATTTCTGTCATGTGAGACCAAAAAAACAAAAAAACAAAAGAAAGGAAAAGAAAAAGAAAAAGAAAAAGAAAGAAAGAAAGAAAGAAAGAAAGAAAGAAAGAAAGGAAAAGAAAAATAGATTAGAAGAGGTTTTTTTCTTCCTAAACATTTCAGCATTATATAACAAGTAATACATTTATAACTATGTACTTTAATCTTCATGTATATATGTATATGCATATGTGTGTATGTGTGTATACACACACACACATACATAGGCCATTTCCACACTATACTGTTATAGCGCTATTATTCCACTTTGAACATCCTATGGAATCCTGTGGTTTGCAGTTTAGGGAGGGGCATTTAGAATCATCAGCCAGAGAGCTCTTTGGCCTCAGTAAACTACAAACCCCAGAATTCCACAGGATGTCGAAAGTGGAATAATAGCACTCTAACAGTGTAGTGAGGCCATACTTATTAGACAAATATCCTTTCCCTGGTCATAATGAAATAATTTAATAGTCCGGTCAAATCAGTATATATACTAATTAATGATTTAATCTTTAACTTTGACTGTGAATAGAAGCACCCCACAGATTTTGACAGTTGCCTGGGCAAAAGGTTTCCAATGTGAATTGTCTCTTGTTTCCCATCCAAAACAAGACATAAGTTCACATATCACTGAGTTATCTGTGCATATATCACGAACAAGATTCCAGCCCCAGGATTATAAGAAAGGCAGGAAAATACATTTTTACACCAAGGCCAGAGAACCAGTGACCCTGTAAATATTACTGGAAGTAGTACTGTTATCGTTCTCTATTAGCCAAACTGGCTGAAGGTGATGAAACCAAAGTCCAACAACATCATGAGTTCCTTGGCCTTATTTTACACATTATTACAGTGTAATGAATAAGACTTTCTAGCCCAGTTGCTGCTCAAGGTCCATTTGCCATCTTTATGAAGTCTTTTTTTTTTTTTTTATGAGCTAGATCAACCAGAAAAGCAATGTGGCCACTTTATAAATGTATTTCATTATGATACCTGCTCAGTTGAGGCTGGTGACTCCATGAAGTGTGGCAGTGAATTCATTTTTGCTTTTAGCTTGAACTTCAAAGCCACTCTTTAAACTCTACCCCAAAATAGGTACACCTTGTATAGCTTCTTTAAATTTTGCACTAAAACCCAGAGTAGATTTGCCACCTCACTGACAAGGAAGCCAATAGCCCCCACTATACATGTTACACTGGTCCCTCCTTTCATAAGAACTCTGTCTTTGTTCTCTCTCTTCTTGCTTCTAGGCTGTTGTGTAGCAAGGTCTCGTGGGAAGAAATTTGTCACAGCATTTCCGCTTAACATCTGGGAAAGCCAGCCCAATGCTAAGTTTGAGCTTCTGATCACTGGATATCGCCCTGCGACCACTGTCACAGTGATGACGAAAAGGCCCAGCTTTGAGAGAACCATTTCTGTCAGCATGGGACAGACAGTGTTCATTGAGCTCCCAACCACTCTCGAGATGCTAGGAACTGGCATCTTTAATAGTACTGTGCTGATTGAAGCCAACAAAGACATCTCAGTGTTTGCTCGCAACTGCAAGGACTACTCCACTGGTGCTACTGTTGTGTACCCAGTCCAGCAGCTGGGCACGACATATTATGTGGTGACACCAACTGGGGATCTACCTAACACTTTCAAGGAATTTGCAGTAGTATCCTATCAAACTCCCACCAGGGTTGAAATTCACCTGATGGGAGCTGTGTCATTCAAGGGACACATTTATCCTAGAGGGAGCAAACTTGTTGCTAACCTCCAGGCTTTCCAAGCAATCCAAATACAAAGCTCAGAGGATTTATCTGGCACCAGGATTGACTCCAAGGAACCGGTGGCTGTCTTGACTGGGCACAGTTGTGCTCAGAAAAACACAGCCTGTGACCATGTTGTGGAACAGCTTCTTCCTGTTTCCAGCTGGGGAACCACTTTCATTGTCCCTCCTATGCCTTTCCAAAGCAAGTCGGACATTGTATATGTTGTTGCTTCCCAAAGCACTTTGATGAAGTACCAGTCTGGGCTCAAAGAAGAGTCGCATAGCATGGTAGCTGGGCAAGTTATCCAGTTTGAAATACGAAGTTCTCAACCACTTTATCTTTCTGCCAATGCTGGACTCCAGGTTCTTCTTTTCTTCACTGGGGCAACAAATGGAAACAGATCTTATGAGCAACTCATACCCTTGTTAGCTGATGCCCCCAAGGGCAGTAGACTCTATGATCCATTCCTTGTCAACATACCAGACTTAAAAAATTATTGTAGACTCTTCCACATTGATGGGATGGATCAGAATGATAACTATGCTGTCCTCATAGCCAATACATCAGAATCCAGCCAGATCAAATTAGCGAAGAGAGTCATTGAAAATATCCACTGGAGGCCAGTTCCTGGCACAGAATATTCTTGGGCTGAATATCTCATAGGTGCAGAAATGAATGTCCTCTCTGCAGAGCACCTCACCACTCCTTTTGGGCTCATCATCCTTGGAGGCTTGTATCGAAATGGTTACGGCTCTGTGGCCCTTTGCTCCTGCAGTAAGTGTTCTCAATTTTATATGTAGGTAAGAAATGACCTAAATATCCTAAAGGAATCTTGGAAGCTACTTAGGGTCAGAGTCAGCCCTGATTAGTACTTGGATGGGAGACTGCCAACAAATACTAGGTGCTGTAGGCTGTATTTCAGAGGAAGGAACTGGCAAAGCCCCTTCTGAGTATTCCTTGCCTAAGAAAAACTTATGAAATCCATGGGGTCACTGTAAGTCAACAGGTGACCTGAAGGTACACACACACACACACACACACACATGGAGAGAAAAGAAAAAACAAGGGTTGCTTGCAAGGAGGAAATTACCTGACAACAGAGCACTTCACAACACTGTGGAAATCGTTTTTAAATGCAGACATTTTAATGACTATATCCATACATCATGACAAGCCATGGGATGGTTTGTTGACTTGTGGCTTGTGATTTTTAAACCCACCTCTGCCAACATGCTTTGTTGTCCAGCCAGAAACCACAATTTGATCTTATGGCTTGTCATTGGCTTACAGACCCTGGCTTGATTGAAACATGGCTTATCATAACAACTGAAGCTGCTGCCATAGCTTTTCTCTGGCTTGATTCCCTAGATGTCTGCTCTGACACAGGGAATAAATCAGAGAGACACAAGAAATGGGAAAGAAAAGTCATGATTTGTTACTCATGCCCTGAGCAACAAAGTGTGTTTAATGCAATCATGGTTTATCGAGACTCGAAAATATGTCTGTGTTAAATTCCCATGGTCCCATTTCTTAATATCAGTGCAGTTCTAGATTATGTGTATGCACAAAATAGTGAATATGTAATACTTTTATTTATTTAAGAGTATTTAAGATAGAAATGGTTTGCTTCTGTGAAGGATAACTTCATCCATAAAATGTTGGTCCTCCCTCTTATTGTCTAGATTTAGCCTCAGTTTACTGATGTTGTTATAATTATTGTTGTGCACCTTCAAGTCATTTCAAGCCTATGACAACCCAAAAGTGAACCTATCATGGGTTTTACTTGGCAAGATCTGTTCAGAGGGGAGTTGCCTTTACGAAGGCAACTCTGAGGCTAAGAGAGTGTGACTTGCCCAAGGTTACCCAGTGGGTTTTGATTTGAACTCTGCTCTCCAGAGTTGTAGTCCAACGCTCAAACCACTAGATCATGTTTGGTTCCCACATCATTTCCTTCACTGAAGCCAGGTAAGGATAGATAATAATTTTGCTGGAGTCAAAGATCTCAACAACAGCATCTTTTTAGCAGTTCTTAAGACGTGCTTCAGAAATCCGCACATATATCAGGCTTGTCATATGCTTTACAAAAAATAAAATATTCACAAAGCTAAGAGTTAAAACATGGATGGATGGAAAATATGCACAAACATGCTTTATTAGTGGAGAAAAAACAATTAAAAAGTGTGAATGTCAGGGGGAAATGTACAGAAAAGGATCACAAAAAAAAAAAAAAGGTTTCACAACCTGATCCAAACAAAGAGTGAAATGAGAATGAAAGTGAGATTTAAATCAATGTGGTGAAAATGTGATTTTTCTCACATCCCTGAGCTTAAGCACTGATTAATGTTTGATTTCTAGCTGGTGGTATTGAGTCTGACCATCCCTACTTAACATGTGGAAATGCTCTGTAGTTCAGGGATTGTAGACTTAATCTTATTTAAACCTATTGTTAAAATGAAAAGCATGTATGTCTGTAAATCAGGTACAGATTTCATAGCATCTTTCTTGCTTCCTTTTAGAATCCATGCCAGGTTCTTCTACCCAGAAGCCAAAAGGTAAGATGCAAGGACTAGGGGAGGGGGATTAAAAATGCTCACAAGTTTTCTTGTCATCGACAATGAAAGATTTCTCAACAGATTATGTTGAGATACAATAGAGAGGTTGCATAGAGTAAAGTGTTATGGTGGTGCTGCCTTACCTGTGTGCTAAATTGCAATGTTGTACAACAGAATGTGTAGCTCATATCACACTGATGCACGTTCTTCATGCTCAGTCGTCTATTAGACTACCATTAAAAGTATATTTAAACCAATAAAAATGTGATCTGATGTGGTAGGCTAGCATTCCCCTTTCCCAATGTTCCAGGGACTGGTAACATATTTATGCTGATTGGCCACAACTATTTCTTTCTTACCTGGAAACTCTCAGTGGACTGGCAGCCAATGACTTGTGGACCAACACCAGTTCAGAGCCTTTAGTTGCATTGTGGTAGAGGACAAACTTACATGATGCCTGAAAAAGCACAGCTGCTTGCGCTATGACTACACCAGCAGAATTCTGCTTGAACTAGGGATTCTACTTTTTCGTCTTCAGGAGTAGCCATTCAGTGCTTTGAAAAAGTGCAAGAGCACCAGATTCATTCGCTTACAAAAGCAGCAAGGAAGCCAAAAGCAGATCTCCAGCCGCTCTTCCTTTTAATGTTTTCTCTAGCTTTTCTAGGCTTGACAAAGTCCTGAGTCAAAACAGTGGCCCCTGAACATTGGAAGGTGTCCATGCTTGGTATGCAGGAAGCCCCCACTTTTTGACACCCTGTTGTCTGGAGATTTGCTCTTTTGACACTTCCAAATTTAGCACAACTGTACGGTCCACTTTTCATCAGTTCTTCTTGCCTCTGGAGGCTGGCTTCAGACTACTTGCATGTGCCTTTATTAATGGAAATTGTCTGAACTGAAAGCATAGAATCATAGAATCATAGAAATGTAGAGCTGGAAGAGACCACAGGGGCCATCCAGTCCAACCCCCTGCCATGCAGGAACACCCTCAAAGCACTCCCGACAGATGGCCATCAAGCCTCTGCTTAAAAACCTCCAAGGAAGGAGACTCCACTACACTCCGAAGCAGCAGATTCCACTGCCGGACAGCCCTGGCTTCCATCAGTTCTTCTTGCCTATAGAGACTTTCTTGGGATCACACATGTGCTATTTGCAAAGCAAGCTCAGAGGGATGAAAGGGTGCCAAGCCAGCTGAGAGACTTTACAAGCAGTGTGTGAGTGCAGTCAGTCCCACGCAAGATTCTTCATGGGTTCTGTTTTTGACCATTTCTGCTTTCTGACAGTGGACAGGATTCTCAGTTTTCCAGTTGTGGCTTTTATCATTTTCAGTAGGACACTGTTGCAAGTTTGGAGCATCTGCTTGCTGTGGTTTGACACCTGAAGATGTTCTATAACTCTATGATTTCCCCTATGACCATCTGTAACTGAAAGAAAGTAAGAGGGATCAGAGAAGGGTCTGGCTATGTCCCCATAGTCAGACAGAAAGTTATGACATCACCGACCGAGATCCACCAGGGTCTTCTGGAATTTTCAGCAGCTAATCATTTTGCATCTGGCTACAGGGACACAGCCAGGCACTTCTGTGATCCTCTTCTACCCACTCTTCTCCTGAATGAATGGCCGAGGGGGAGGTGCTTCAGCAGCTCTACAGTAGGTCCGGGGAAGATGCTTGGGTTGCCACAGAGGGGGAAGGGAATACTAATCTCAGCAGCTACCCAGAATAGACATACACTGGCATAAAGTTAACTTCCACCTGCATGTGCCATTAACAGGATGCCAGACTATATGTAAGAAGTAGGAATCATGCAGTGCTCCAGCTGTTGTTGGACTGCAACATCCAGCTTTCTTAATCATTTACTGTGCTGGCTGGCACTAATGGCGGTTGCATTCCAATACACCTGTCGGTTGTGTTCAAAGCTTCCATAGCTCTGATAGGGCAATTTCTTGCTGTTTTTTAGGATCAGCATTAACCTCTTCTGACCTGAAGATAAAAGGTAAGATGGATGGGATGGGATTGCAGGCCTGCCTTTGGGGTGAGTCAAACTATGCCTACATGCAATGTTTATTAAAAATGGCTTGGGGGGAATTCCTTTCATCCAGAGAGCTAGTGTTAATTTCAGAAGCATTCTTGGGAGTGGTATTCCAGCAGTAGATAAAACAGTAGCATACCCTCCAACTCTCCCAATTTGTCTGGAACAGTCCCAGTTATCATCTCACTTTTTTCAGCTGCTTTTAAAATGACCCAGCTTTTCTCTCCCCCACTTCCCCTTTCATCCTCAGTTTATTTCAATTCCTGCAAACTGAGCTCAAAGCACAAAAGCAGTTTGCATTCAATTAATTCCACAAGTGGAAAGGGATCTTGTCCTTCCCAGGAGGCTCAGGCAAAGCAAACTGCTGTAGCCTTTCCTTGTTTGTGTATCAACTGTCCTTCAATAATAACTGTTGCCATCTTAACCACACTCTGATGTTCTTTGACCACATGTTTCCCAATTTCCATCTGTGAATTATTGGGGGTGGAGTACAACATGCTAGCATATTTTATTTGAAAAATCTTCTTGCCAATAACTAAGCATTAGGAATCGCAAGTCAATCTTCTAGAGTAAGAAGACCCTATACTAAAACTGAAGGATCACCAAACAGTGGTGCCACGGGTAAGGAGGCAACTGCAGAGGGGCAGATTAGATCTCAGGGCCCAAGATTCTATACCCTATATTTATAATGTAGATGGATTTTTTTAAAAAAGCTTTGCACTGAGCCCTTGGTGGGTCATAGGATCATAGAGCTGGAAGAGACCACAAGGGCTGTTGAGTCCAACCCCCTGCCATGCAGGAATATACCATCAAACCATTCCCAACAGATGGCCATCTAACCTCTGTTTAAACACCTCCAAAGAAGGAGACTCCATCACACTCCAAGGCAACATATTCTACTGTCAAATTGCTCTTACCATCAGGAAGTTGATCCAAATGTTTGGATGGAATCTCTTTCTGAAGTTTGAAGCCATTGCTCCATGTCCTAGTCTCTGGAGCAGCAGAAAACAGGCTTGCTCCATCCTCCATATGACACCCTTTCAAATATTTAAACGTAGCTATCGTGTTGGCTCTTAACCTTCTCTTCTCCAGGCTAAACATACTCAGTTGCCTAATCCACTCTTCACAGGACATCATTTCCAAGTCTTCTACCATTTGGTCACCCTCATCTGGACACAATCCATTTCATCAATATCCTTTCTGAATTGTGGTGCCCAGAACTGGACACAGTATTCCAGGAGAGGTCTGACCAAAGAGGGATAGAATGGTACTATTGCTTCTTTTGACCTAGACAGTGTACTCCTGATGATGCAGCCCAGAATTGCATCAGCTATTTTTAGCTGCTGCATTCCACTGCTGACTCTTGTTCAGTTAATGGTCTAGTAAGACTCCTAGCTCCTTTTCATGTGTGCTGTGGTCAAGTCAGGGATCTGAAGAGTTTAGAGGGCGTGACCATGTAGCTGATATCAAGAGTATGGCCATGCATCTGATATCATTAGTCCCATGGAGCTGGCTTCACTGTCCTAAGCTCTCTCCAAAGGAAAAAGACATAGGTCAGCCAAAATCCTCTCAAATCAGGTGCTGGCTCCAATCATCACTCCTGCACATGATGGCATTTCCTCCAACTTACTCAGTATGTTGGTAGAAAGAATCTGGAAACAGCACTGAAGAAAGAAAACAAAACAGTGAAGAAAATATATTCTGTTCTAGAACCACTGCTGTATCCGTATGGGACAGACCATGGTGATACAAGGAACCCCAAGTCAGATGATGCAACATCTCCAGAGATCTCCACAACTGTGCCTTTCCCCTACTATGGCAAGAAGTATCACTCTATCTATGTACGTAGCCTCTAGTCTGAATGAACTGCATCCCTATGCTTCTTTATCAGAAGAATGGTCGCTAGGTTTAAATCCAACTGTTAATCCAGTAGGCACGTTGAATCAATGAGGATTTGGTAAATCAACACTTACGTATATTCCAGTGATTCGACAGGCCTACAAAACTGCTCTATCTCTAATTTGTCTTTCCCTTTTTTTCATCCTTCATGACCTTTAATTTCTGTGGGCCTATCAGAAGAACCAAGATTTTATGTGATGTGGTCATAAACCCTTTTCATTTGCCTTCCCACAAGAACTTCTCCCAATCTGGGTTGGTAAAAATACAATAACAAACAAGTAGCTAACAATTTGAGAGCCAGCATAGTGTAGTGGTTTGAGCACTGGACTATGGCCCTGGAGACCAGAGTTCAATTTCCTGCTCAGCCATGGAAAACCCATTGGGTGACCTTGGGCACATCACAGACTCTCAGCCCCCAAGAAAACCCCATTATACGTTCACCTTAGGGTCACCATAAGTCAGAAATGACTTGAAGACTCACAAGAACAAGTTAACAGTTTGCTGCTTTTCCATAATGCCACAGAACTATAGCCTGAAGCACCTGCTCTATGCTCTTTAATGGTAGAGTCACCTCTTAGTAAAGCTAAGAGTAGTGTAGTGGTTTGAGCATTGGACAATGACACTGAAGACCCAGGTTTAATTCTCCACTCATCTATGGAAACTCACTGGATGGATGACCTTGGGTATGTCACACACTCTCACCCCCAGAAAATGTGACAGGCTCACCTTAGGATTGCTATAAGTCAGAAATAACTTGAAGGCACACAAAAACAACAGCAACACCCCCCAGTGCTTGATGAACCCATTTTTTTTCATGGACCCTGGCAGAACCTTCAAACTGTGCACAATGTGTATCTCACAGCAACAGGAAAGAATAGTAGGTATCACTCTGTACTGCATTTGAGGAAGTGGGTTTATAGCCACAAAAGTTCATGCTAAAATAAAAACTGGTTGGTCTTAAAGGTGCTATTATGCACCTTTTATTCCCCTCCCTCTCCATTCCTCTTTTTTATTTTAGCTTTACAGAATCATTCTAGACCGCTGCTTTTTCTTCATGATCTTTTTCTCCTTGGCAAAGAGCAATTCAGCTAAATGTGCTGATCTCTTTTCCCCTCTTTGTGCCATCTCCTTTCCTTTGGTCTCCTTTCTTCAGGTGGATAACAATGGAGTGATCTCCTTTGGCACAATGGTTCCAGAGTTTGCACAAACACCTGACCCTTTACCACTGGATGAGGGGCCACCCCTTGTTGCTCCGTTTTGGGGTGATGTTTACAATCCTATCAGCGGGGAAGTTTTCTGGAGGCAGACTCAGGACCCAAAGCTCCTTCAACGCTGCACTGCAGAAATCAATCAGTACTACCCTGAGATCTCTTTCACAGCCCTCTGGGCCTTCGTTGCTACTTGGGACCGGGTGGCCTATTTTGGATCTAAATCAAAGAAAGTAAGTCTCTTACTGCTCTGGACCCTGTTGGACCTTTTTGAGATTTCTTCTGAACACACAGGAGCTGCTTGTCTTTGGGCAAAATGCAGAAAAGTTACTTTTGGAGACTTCAACTCTCAATGGCCAGGGCAATAGAGCAGGTCTGAGGTTGTCACCCCTGGAAAGGACCATGCAGAAGGGGAATTACTGCAGGTAATTCAGGGTAACACCTGTGTGTGTACTTTGTCATACCTATTCCTTCTAGAAGGCTAAAAAAAAAGGTAAGGCTCAGGGTGACTCCTCCAGTTAGGCCTGCCTATGGCCGTTTCAGCACTAGACTGTTAAGGTGCTATTTTTCAATTTTCAACATCCTATGGAATCCTGGGGTTTGAGACCTCTCCCTAAACTGCAAACTCCAGGATTCCATAGGATGTTGAAAGTTGAATAATAGCACTATAACAGTCGAGTGCAGAAATGGCCTATGTCACCAACAGAATGCCAGCATAGGTTTCCTTCCCTTGCTACCGCTGTCAACTCAACTCTGGAATGAATGAATGAATCAATGAATGAATATTTAGATTATTGGACACGTATCAGATAGACAAGCTGACTATGTTGATCAATAATTGCAGCTTGAACGAATATATGAGGATTTGGACTGCATAAAGCAACTATGGGAAATGAAATGGGGGGACTGGTGTCTAAAGATTTAGAAGACTGAAACTTTGAGAAGGTATATGCACAGATAGTGTACACTTCCTCTTTTAGATAGGGTCAAAATAAGTATACACACACACACATATGTATGTCTATACACACACACACACACACTTATAACTGTTTATAAATGCCTATATTTTATACTAGAGTATAAACCCGGTGTTGCCCTGGATTTCATTTTCTCATAGTAATGCTTGTTAGAAAGATTTGAGATCCTGTGTCTCTAATTCCCCAAATTGTCTTGTCTAGTACCTGTAACTTTTCCCCATATTCCCCAATCCAGTCTGTATTCAGAGTTATTAACATATAGAGGTTGGGTTCCTGAGGGAATATACTGCCCTCCTCCTTCTTGCTGTTAGGCCTCATCTCCACAGCAACCGGCCTGAGGCCCAAGAGCTCTGTAGCTGAGAATTCTAAAGGCCCCTCTCTAAACTGTCAACCCCAGGATTCCATAGAATCTTCACAGCCAGTCAATCATATGTCTTTGCCTGCCTAGCACAGACAAACAGACAGACTTACAAACATTGACTTTTATATAGTAGATTTTAACAGAACTATATAGACTATATTTGAGCGCATAAAGATATGATTTTGTTATCTGAGATTGTTTATCAAGATTTTGTTTAGATGTGTAATTTTTGTATAATTTTTGTTTTTTATTATGTTATATACTATTACAAACTTTCATTATAGTGTTGATTTAAAAAAATCTGGAATAAATGTAGTTCCTCAACAAGATTCCAGCTTCTAGATCAGCCTTCCCCAACTGGGTACCCTCGAGGTGTTTTGGACTTCAGCTTCCATCATCTTTGACCATTGACCACACTGACCGAGGCTGATGAGAGACGAAGGCCAAGCCACATGGAGGACCCCAACTTTTGTGTGGTCAGTGGATTTTCTTCTCATGGCATAGTGGGAAGTGTTCCAGAGTTAAGCACAGAGAATGCTTTTGCTGGCTGAAGATGACTAAAACAGGCGGTTGTACCTTGGATGTATCATGAGACAACATGACTCACTGGAAAAGATGACAGTGCCTGGCAAAGCAGAAACCAGTGGGAAAAGAGGAAGACTACACTACAGGTGGATTGATGCAATTGAGGAATCTAAATCTGAAAGATCTCAGCAGGACAGTTGATGACGGGAAGTCCTGGAGCTCTCTCAGTCATACTCTGGAGCTCTCTCAGTCATAAGGTCACCATATGTCCAGGTCAACTTGATGGCGAAACAACAACAAATACATTTGCTGAGGCTTGGGGTAGGGTGGCGTGGGGAATGTGTTGTTATGATTCTCACTATTACCCCTAGAGGACTGATGTGTCATTCCGTATGCAAGAAAAGCCTGCTTGTGAGTGATCTCTGCTTTTTTGCCTTCTTCCACTCCTGTTGCAGGTCAACAGCTTTCAGGCTGTCTTGACCACCAATGAGGAATTATCCTTCATCATATTGAACTATGCAGACATTCAGTGGACCACAGGGACATGGAGCAATGGGGATGCTAAGACGGGCCTTGGAGGAATCCCAGCACAGGTACCTATGAGCAGAACTTGCATCATATAGCAAGTGTCATTCTGGCCAGTTCTGGACCAAGAGATCCCTAAAAAAGCAAACAAACAAACAACAGTAAGGAGATTTTTGTCTAAACCCCATTACCAGTCCCAGCTCAATAGAGTCACTCAATCATAGAATCATAGAATCATAGAAATGTAGAGTTGGAAGAAACCACACAGGCCATCCAGTCCAACCCCCTGCCATGCAGGAACACCCTCAAATCAATCCCGACAGATGGCCATCAAGTCTCTGCTTAAAAACCTCCAAGGAAGGAGACTCCACTACACTCCGAGGCAACAGATTCCATTGCCGGACAGCCCTGACTGTCAGGAAGTTCTTCCTGAGGTTCAGGTGGAATCTCCTTTCCTGCAGCTTGAATCCATTGCTCCTTGTCCTGGTCTCTGGAGCAGCAGAAAACAAGCCTTCTCCCTCCTCTACATGGCATCCCTTCAAATATTTAAACATGGCTATCATGTCCCCTCTTAACCTCCTCTTCTGCAGACTAAACATACCCAGCTCTCTAAGTCTATCCTCATAGGGCATATCTTCCAGGCCTCTCACCATTTTGGTCGCCCTCCTCTGGACTTGCTCCAGCTTGTCAATATCCTTCTTGAATTGGGGTGCCCAGAACTGGACACAATATTCAAGATGAGGTCTAACCAAAGCAGAGTAGAGTGGTACCAGTACCTCCCTCGATCTAGACACCATACTCCTATTGATGCAGCCAAGAATTGCATTGGCTTTCTTGGCTGCCGCATCACACTGCTGATTCATGTTCAGCTTGTGGTCTATTAAGACTCCTAGATCCCTTTCACACGTACTGCTATCCAGCCACGTGTCCCCCATCCTATATTTGTGGATTCCATTTTTTCTACCTAAGTGTAGGACCTTACACTTCTCTCTGTTGAATTTCATTTTGTTCGCCTTGGCCCAGCGCTCCAATCTATCCAGGTCATTTTGAATTTTGATCCTCTCCTCTGGCGTATTAGCAACCCCTCCCAATTTGGTGTCATCTGCAAATTTGATGAGGATGCCCTCTATTCCTTCATCCAAGTCATTGATAAAAATATTGAACAGCACTGGGCCCAGGACAGAACCCCGTGGCACCCCACTAGTCACTTCTCTCCAGGATGAAAAACAGCCATTCGTGATCACCCTTTGGGTTTGGTCGGTCAACCAATTACAAATCCAACTAACAGTAGCCCTGTCCAGCTCACATTTTACTAGCTTCATTGCAAGAATGTCATGGGGAACTTTGTCGAAGGCCTTACTGAAATCAAGATATGCTACATCCACAGCATTCCCTTCATCTATCAAGCTAGTTGCTTGATAGTTGCATCTATCAATCAGTTGCTAAACGATAAATTGACAGCTGTAGAAATCCCATTAATTCAAGTGGTGCACTGTGCTTGAACTTAGATTTGGATTTAGGTTTGAGTTTCTTCTTTTGTAGTAATGTTAAATTCCTAAGTCATGTGGTTTTCATACAGCATATAACCTAAGTATGAAAAAAATGTTTTTTTGACTAATCTCCCAGCATCTTCCAACTGTCATGGGTCCTGTTTATGCTGGCTGGAGGATTCTGGGAGTTTGGGTTCAAAAGTAATTCTTGTTTGTAACTCTGAATCACCTGTCCCCAAACTAGTACACTCCAAATGGCTTGTGGTAGAAATCCCATCATCCTGAAATAAATGAGAGATGCTGAAGTGAAAATTCCACAGTTTTTGCAGACCTTTTGCATCCCTCACTAGTGGTGCAGTTGTGTAGGAGCGGGCGGGGCACTTCACCCCTGGGCGGCAATGTTTTTGGGGTGTCCCAGATCATAGCCACACCCCCACAGACTGTGGTCACACCCCCACAGACTGTGGTCACACCCCATGCATCATGGCCACACCTTCTCCCATCCCTCCTCCATACACTCCAAGCTCCAGTACTGTAGAGGTGCAAAATTTTGTGATTTCTTTAAAGTCAGAGAAACTTTTTAAAAATTGGACTAGTGATTATTGGGATGTGGCTGTGCCTTGCCTTGCCTTGCCTTTCTCCTTACCTCATTCCTTCCTTCCTCCCTTCACTGTCACAAGTGTTGATGGAAGTGCAAGCATGGATGTATCATAATTTTCAAAATTTGCTAAGTTTGCATATTCTCATATTTTTTTGTTAACCAGAGGTGGGGAATGTGCAGTTGGTGGGCCCATTTTTTGTCACCTGAAACCCCAAAGCACCTGGATATCACTCACACACACACACACACACACACACCTTTTAAGGGTGACTTTTCACCCAAAAAGAGCAAAAATTGATCAAAACAGTTAAAGAAAACAGATCTTTGTCCCCAGTACTCTGCCCAAGGTTCCTGGCTACCAGAAAAATGGCAAAAAGTTCCCAAATCAGTTAAAAATTGGCCGAAAACAAAACCGGAAGTAATGTGATGTCACTTCTTGGCCACATCAGAGTGGTGAGGTGTATGTGTGTGAAAGTGACCCCAGCCTCCTCCGCATTTACTCTCCTCTGATGTTAACAATGGTTTGTTGCTATCAAAACAACCATCGTAGGTCTTTTGCCACCTAAATATTATAAAGATATTTGCCTTAGGTTATATGCAAGACGTATTCTCCAACTGGCCTTGTTTGGCAGGGACAGTCAATATTAATCCTCCATCATTCCACTTTTTCAGCTGCTTTTAAAACGTCCCAGTTTTTCTCCCCTCCCACTTTCCTTCCTTGTCCCTGGCTTTCTTCAATTGCTGCAAATGTAGTTTGAATTCACTTAACTCAATGGGAGAAAAGGCAGAATCTTGCCCTTTCCTTTAGACTAGGGCGAAAGTAAACTGCTGTAACCTCTCTTTGCTTGTCTCTTCCTTATTAATAACTTTTGCCATCTTGACCACACTCTTTGTGTTGTTTGGCCACATGCGTCCCAGTTTTCAGCTGCGAAATGTTGGAGAGTATACACAAGATGGGAAGCTGATGTGCACATATCTCCCCCTAATCACCACTGAGACCAAAGATTACACATTGTGCACTTCCACACAGATATATGGAGCATGTGCTACCTTGAATAAATTTTGCTGCATTGCAAAAATGCATTTCTCATTTTGTTTCTCCCCCAGGCTGGATTTGACAATGGAGACAAAATAAATTACTACATTCTACCTGGTTCCCGTACTTCGGATATTCTTAATATCACAAAAACAAGCAATGTGAATTGCCCGGGTCGCTGGGTATTCCAAGTGGATGAATATGTGATTGACAGCACCATGGAGTGTTTCTTGTGAGTACAAAGAAAACTAAATCAGCTCAGGCCTTTGGTCCTCTAATATATTCCTTAGGACCTTTCGTGGCCCTTCAGGTGTTGTTGGACTGCACCTCCCATCAGCCCATGGTGAAGGATAATGGAAACCGTAGCCAAACATGATCTGAAGTCTCACACTTCCTCCATGCCCTTGCATGTCTTTCTTAAAAGAAATGTGTGTGTGTGTGTGTGTGTGTGTGTTTGTTTTTGTAACTTTCTGTTGAAATTTTTGGTTATGCACAATCCCCTCCTTTTATTTCCAACAAATCAATCTTAAAAATATTAACCTAAAGCATCTGGGTTTTTGAATCTAACGTAGGATCACATTGGAGAGAATTCATCAGTAGTTTTTCTATTGGAATGAAGGAGATACATTGTAGGATAGTCTTTTGTGTGTTCATTTCATTTCTCAGTTGTCTCATTCCCTCTTTTTGCCAGTCTGTACTGTTACTGATTTCTCCCTTGAATATTTTCAAAGGTGCAACAAGAAGTTTCCAAGCCAAAGGAAAATTTTCATCTTGCTTTACCTGCTCACTTTTCATTTTCCTGTTCTTATAATACTTGGCGTGAGGTGGGGCAACTAAGCCCAATCAATTTCACATACGCTGCAATTGTGTGTGCTTCAGTCTCAAAGATGGAGAAGTACATGACCTGAGGTCATGTATATGACCTTGCTTTATCTATTCACCTATGGTGAATCAAAATAAGTTTCAGATGACCAAACAAACATTTCTAAACTTGAAAATACTTAATTCTTTAATTTTACTTTGAACTGTCAGTATGCAACAAACAATATTTTAGTCTGTCTGATTTTATGGTCTGTCAAAAAAAAAGTTTGCAGGCTGGTAAAATTCACTTGGGAGTCTCCCTGTTTAAATTTCCTCTCCCTTTCTTTTTCTTTTTAGGTGAGACTTCCCCTGACTCCTTCAAGATAAGATATATACCAAGGCCAAGGAATGTGCACTCTTTCAAATGCTGTTACTGCTACCAGCATTCTTTACTATGGGTTATGCAGACCAAGGCTGCTAGGAGTTGCAATCCAAGAATATCTGAAAGGCCACACAGTTTCCACCCTGATGTATGTAAGTCCTTGAAATGATCCCTCTGTGGCCTCCCATAGGCCATGGGACTCACCCACGATGTAATTAGGGTTGTACATAAGCAATAAACAACTGTTTTCAAGCTAATGCTCTGTGCTCATCTTTATGGGGCCATGGGGAAATGGGCAGCTGTTGTGGTGGAGGCAAGAAAGGCATGGCTGTTGCTGTGTTTGCAGTGTGAACCGGCCAAAAGAACAGCACCCTTGCAGAGATTAACTGACATCCATGTTGCTTACTGTTAACTGTGACCATTTCCTTAATAGACTGTTATAGTGGTATTATTCCACTTTCAACATCCTATGGAATCCTGGGGTTTGCTAACCCAGGATTCCATAGGATGTTGAAAATGGAATGATACCACTATAACAATCTAGTAAGGAAATGCCCTGTGATTCCAAAAACAGGATCCCTCAGCTCTCAACACCATACCATATTTGGGCAACTACATTCTCTTAAAACACTTCTAATGCCTGCTGTCCCTAGAGCAGAAAGAAGTTCAACATAGCATGAGATGACTTCTGTGCTGTTAATTTGATGTCTTCCAAGATCTTTTTTTCCCCATCATAATATTTATCCAGATATTTGAAAGAGGAGATCTGTTCTATCTTGTTCCATCACCATCACCCCCCCAAAAATCCAGTTCTACTTAGGTGATCATTTACCAAAAACCATCAGCTTTGATTTAAGATAATTTGTTCCAAGCTGGTCTGTTGGGCAGAACTCATGCAGTTTATTCAGACTTCTCTCCAGCCCAGCTTTATTCTCCTCAGCCCAATTTTATTTTAACATATCATCAGTATATATTAGGATTTCTATTTTATGGTTTCCTATCAAATCTGGAAAATTAGCTGAGAAGTTTAACAGAGTTACAGTGTTAATAATATAAAGATTAAACAGGAGCAATGTTAACAGGCAGCCTGTTCTAACTGCTGTTGTATGAATTCCCTCTGTCAATCTTCCATCTGTTCTAATCCTTTCCCTCATGAGTTGTGTTAGTGTATAATTGCTGAATTAAGAGTATCATTGTCTTATCAATATTGGTCCTGGCAAGCTTACCCAACAAATGTTTCCTATTTATTAAATCAAAGGCTGAAGAGAAGTCAATGAATGCAGCAAAAGCTGTTTGAAAGGGCCCCTGGTCTATTTATGATTTAAATGATGTAACACAAAAATACATAAGTATATCTGATTTGGAAATGAATTCAAATGAAAGTGAAAAGTCCTTACTATGCATGAAAAGTAAGAAGGGAACGGAAAAAAGGAATGTGACAACACCTTTTAGACTAACTGTTTTTTATTTTAACATGAGTTTTTGTGGATATAAACCCACTTCCTCAGATGCAGTACAGACTGAACAGATGTGCATTGTTTCAAGGAAAGCCATGCCTAGGGTAACATAGCTGTACTGGGTTTCTACTGTTTTCATGGTTCCCATGGCCTTGGGAAGGCAGGTGGCTTACAGGATGTACTTTATCCACCCCTTACAAAGATTCAACAATGAATTACCCAGTGTGCTCAGATTCGACAGCGTGAAATGACGGAGGTGAGGAAACAAGAACGAAATGTGATTTCCTAAGATATGTTCCATTTAATGTGTATTCCTTTGGTGTTAGTTCAGTGTCACATGGTACTTCCAGAAAGAGGCCAAAGAAAGAAGCCGATCTGCAATTCTTGAGTGGAAATGATTTGTCCGAGAGAGCAAGTGTCCATGCATTAGAAGTCCTTGGCTTTCCAAGCATGAATGAATGCAGCAGTATTGTTCTCTGACTCTCCACTAGGCAGTTTCAGATCATCAGACCTGTCCTTGTTGAAGTTTCCACACAGGGCACACAGCTTCCCTGCAAAGGTCTCCTTGACTTTCACCGTCACTTCTCCACTAGGATGAAGGTGAATATGCACCTGTGAATCCAGATCAATCATAGTCCCATTCCGAACTTGGCTGACAGATACAGCATTTTTGGTGTACGGAAGCTTTACTGGATGCCCATTTACCTGGAAAAGATAAGGATTGGGTTGGAGATAAGATACAAGGTTACGTGAAGGCCTAGATACTACAAGATTTCTTTTAAAAAGATGAATCATTATGACTGTTCTCAGGGCCGCCTTATCCATTAGACACTTTAGGCATAGTGTCTAGATCCTGCAAAAATTTCAGGGGCTATGAAAATGGAATCTTGGGCCTATGAAAACATGCCTAGTGGTTCACTGAAGTGAGGTGGTGAGTTGAATACAAGAGATCCTATAGCCTACAAAAACCTTAATGTGACCCTGACTGCCCTATATTAAATGCATTGAAGCAATTACCTTTCTGCTATTGAAATTCTGGTCAGTGAAAACTTTGACTCAGACTTTTCTGTGCAGAGCAATACCAGTTGTAGATGCACTTAAGTAGCCAAATGTCACTCTCTGACATGAGCCAGTTGTGACAACCAATTCCTCACTATTTCAGTGGGCATTACATCCAAGCACAGATGTTTAGAAATATATCTTAAATCAGGTGTCAAGAACCTTTAGCTCTTCAGATGTTTTGGATGACAATGTCTGCAGTCCTTATTCCCTGGCCCTGGTGTCTGGAGGTTTTGGGAGTTGGGGCAAGGGGCAAAGGGGCAAAGTTTACCAACCACCCATACCTTAAATGAATTTCTAGCCCTAGTTAAGCATCTTATAATTAAACATGAGAACATTAGCATCACAGGATCACTTACATAGCATCACAGCCCAAAGATCTAGCATAGCAGCCATAAATCACTACAAATTTCTACATGCTTTCCCAGTTTCTCCAAGCTTATCTCCTTAGCAGCTTTTAAAGAAAATCAGGTTTTAAAAGCAAAAGGAGAAAAACAGATGTTATTAGGGTTCCTTCTGTTTAAGTGGTAAACGGAAGAAGTATTTGATGCTTTGTTTCCACCACTGCCCACCTAGTGGTGGCTAGCATGCCAATGAAGCAGTGAATCCACTCCAAGTTTTAATCTAAAGACCTATCCAATGTGTTGAATCATAGTCCCAAAATAGAATTTCTGTACCAGTAGTATAATTCACCATCTTAGATCCCTCCTAATGGACTAATCCTTAAAAAGAGTTAATAATGCCTAAGAGTCAACATGGTGTTGTGGTTTGACCATTGGACTACAAGCTTGGAGACCAGGGTTTGATTCCCCCCTTGGCCATGGAAACCCAATGGGTGACCTTGGGTGCATCACACACTCTCAGCCCCAGAAAACCCTATGATAGATTTGCCTTAGGGTCACCATAAGTCAGAAAATACTTGAAGGCACACAAGAACAGTAATGCCTGAAAGTCAGTTGTGTAGGGATGGGGGATATTGGGGGACTGTTCACCCCCAGTGGCAATGTTTTGGGGGCATTCCAGCTTGTAGCCATGCTTCCACGCACTATGGCCACACCCCCGCGCATCACAGCCACGCCTCCACGTATCATGGCCATGCCCCCATCACACACACACACCATGCACTCCAAGTTCCGCTGCTGCTGAAAGTAATTCTCATTGTGTATTTCCTTTTGGGCAAGCTTTCACAAAAGTTTTAGAATTACAGATTCAGAGCTTCTGGCTTGAATCAGCACCTCTTTTATTATTGTTGTTGTTGTTAACTGCTGTCAAGCTAACTTTCATTTATGTGGACCCAATGAATGAATGATCTCCCAGTTACCCTGTTAACAACCCTTTTCCAATATTGAAAACTCAGGCCTGTGGCTTCCTTGATTGAGTCTACCCAGCTGTAATGTTGTCTTCTCCATTTCCTACTTTCTTCTATCTTACTGAAGCACTATTGTCATTTCTAATGAGTCATGTCTTCTCATGATATGTCCAAAATATGATAGTCTTTCTTTAGCCATCTTGGGTTCTAGGGTGAGTTCAGGCTTGATTTGCTTTAGGACCCCTTCATTGATTTTTTTAACACTCCACAGTATCCACAGAATCCTTCTCCAACACCCCATTTCAAATGAGTTGATTTTCTTCCTATCAGCTTTCTGCACTGCCCAACTTCCACAACCACATATAGAAACTGGAAATACAATGGCATGGACAATCCTAACTTGATTGATTTTCTCTTAGGTCCATTTATTGATTTTTTTTTTTTTTTTTTTTGGAGCCATAACCATCACCCATGGTATCCATAACCCCTTCTATAGAATGGCAATAACCCCTTCCCCATACACAGACCAGATAAATTGTGCAGAATTTGGTGGAAACATTTGATAAATGGAAATCTGAAAATCCTCCACTTACACACATATATTCCTACATGAAAACCTGAAATTACAGGACTGCCATTGATACAGCACTCCCTCATATATCTGGAGTCCAAAAATGCCCAAGTTTAATTCTGGCAAGATTATAAATAAGCTTTAATATTTTTTAAAAAAAGGGAAGATTGATCATGAACATTGGTTTTCTCTGGGCTTTTTTCCACCACTTTCAATCTGTAACAGTCAAAGATTAACATGTCACCCTGGGTGGGCAAGGTGTGTCCCTCCAGATAGACTACAATTCCCATCACCCCATACTATTTGTTTTGCTAAGGCTTCAGGTGGGAAATGAAGTCCAATAACATCTGGAAGGTCACAACATGCTTCCCTCTGAAAGTAAACAACCAAATAGCTAAGATGCTGAAGAAATGTAAGGAAGGATCAAGGTTTAATAAAATGAATCTTGTGACAATGGGCAAGTCACACACTCTCAGCCCCAGAGGAAAGCAAAGGCAAGTCCCTTCTGAACAAATCTTGCCAAGAAAACCCCGTGAAAGGTTCACTTCAGCATCACTATAAGTCAAAAAATGACTTGAAGACACATAACAACAACAAATCTTGATATTGCTGCTTGTTTTCCATTCTCTGCTTACCCATATCTTGTTGTTTTTCTTCACAGTGACAAATGTATCTTGGAAGAAAACATAAATGGCCTTTCCAGCCACCAAGCCATCATCACTGTCCTTTCCAATGCTGACTAAGACCCTGAACCAGGAGACGGCACTGTCATCACAAAGAAGAACCAAATCATAGACTCCGCTGCAGAGGAAATTTCCCAAGGCACCATCAAAGGAAGTGAGCTGGGCTTCTGTGGAGATCTTGCACTGGCCTTCATTCTGCCCACAACCTCTCACCCCATCTCTAAGTGTGCAGATCCCTCCAGATGGACAACTGGCTTGCTCACAGGTGACCTGGCCAGAGATGTTACAGGTACAACTTTCTACACAGTTGCTTGAGAAGATGCTCTCTCCAGCCTGTTGTATCAAGAGACAGAATTTCATACTGAGAAATGGAAAAGATCAAATACACAGATCAAATGATCTGTGTATTCATAGAATCATAGACTCACAGAGTTGGAAGAGACTACAGGGGCCATCGAGTCCAACCCCCTGCTATGCAGGAATACCCATCAAAGCATTCCTAACAGATGACCATCCATCTTCTGCTTAAAAACCTCCGAAGAAGGAGACTTCACCACACTCTGAGGCAGCATATTCCACTGCCATCAGGAAGTTCTTCCTGAGGTTCTGGTGGAATCTCCTTTCCTGCACCTTGAATCTAGTGCTCCTTGTCCTAATCTCTGGAGTAGTGGAAAACAAGCCCGCTCCCTCCTCGACATGACATCCCTTCAAATATCTAAACATGGCTATCATGAACCCTCTTAACCTTCTCTTCTGCAGACTAAACATACCAGCTCTCTAAGCTGCTCCTCATAGGGTATGGCTTCCAGACTCTTCACCATTTTGGTCCCCCTGCTCTGGACATGCTCCAGTTTGTCAATATCCTTCTCGAATTGAGGCGTCCAGAACTGGACACAGTATTCCAAATGAGGTCTAACCAATGCAGAATAGAGTGGTACCATTACCTCCCTTGATCTAGACACCATGCACCTATTGATGCAACCAAGAATTGAGTTGGCTTTCTTGGCTGCCGCATCACACTGTTGACTCATGTTCAGTTTGTGATCTACCAAGACTCCTAGATGTCTTTCACACTTACTATTATCCAGCCATGTGTCCCCCATCCTATATTTGTGCATTCTATTTTTTCTGCCTAAGTGCAGGACCTTACATTTCTCTTTCATTTTGTTAGCTTTGACCCAGCTCCCCAACCTGTCAAGGTCATTTTGAATTTTTGTATTTATGTATTTAATTAAGATGTCTGTATTCTACCTTCCCATATTAAACATAGACATGACTTACATTTTTAAACACATGTACCTGCATACACACACTTTTAAAAAGGTATGGTTCTAAAGAAAGGAAAAACAAAAAAGAAGAAAAAGGGGGAAGGAGGGAGTGTATGAATGTGGGCATGCATATATGTTAATATAAGCTGATTATGTTTCCAAAAACAAACTTGGAAGCTGGCATCTACAAAATACATGTCCCAAATCCCTGTTCTATGTATTTGCTAAACTTATATACTGCCTGACTGGCAAATGTCCTTGGGATGGTTTACAAACAACAAAGGAACAATAATTTGTAGTTTACTGAGGCCAAAGAGCTCTCTGGCTGAGAATTCTAAATGCCCTTCCCTAAACTGCAAATCCCAGGATTCCACAGGATGTTGAAAGTGGAATAATAGCACTGTAACAGTGTAGTGCGGAAAGGCCCAAAATAGCAAACATTATTTAACCACTGAAAGTCATTCCTGGGTTGGTCTTATCAAGAGATATTTCAGAGTAGCAATGATTACAGACTCTTTTTAAAAAGACTGTATTTTTGTATCCACTTGATAGACTATTGCCAGTCTTTCAGTATATCCACAGCAATCTAGTATCCAGTACCCAAAATATACCATGAGACATATTGTCTCTTGTAAACAAAGATGGCAGGCATGGTTGGACATTACCTTAAGATAGCGTCCATCATTTACACAGCCACACCTCTCAAAAGGCACACAGGTGTCCGCATCAGATGCATAGTCTTCATTACACTCACAGCCTTCAAAGCAATTCTTGGTGCACCGGACTGGAGCAGACATAACGGCACAGCTGGCATCACAGGGGGCAGTGCAGACCTCGTAATGGCTGTTAGGGGGACAGGTGAGAGCTGCAGAAAGAATCAGGAAAGGCAATGAGGCAAAACCACTTTTAGTCCCAACAGTGGAAGCAGTGAGATAAGTAAAATGTGTTATTCAACACATATGTCCCATTGATTTCAGTAGGTCTACTGTAGTTGGAAATCATGGAATCATAGAGTTGGAAGAGACCACAGGGACCATCTAGTCCAACCCCCTGACATGCATCAAAGACTCCCAACAGATGGTCATCCAGCCTCTGTTTAAAAACCTCCAAAGAAGGAGACTCCACCACATTCTGAGGCAGCATATTCCACTGCTGGACAGCTCTGACCGTCAGGAAGTTCTTCCTGAGGTTTAAGTGGAATCTCTTTTCCTGCAGCTTGAATCCATTGCTCCTTGTCCTAGTCTCTGGAGCAGTGGAAAACAAGCCCGCTCCTCTTTGACATGACGTCTCTTCAAATATTTAAACATGGCTATCATGTCCTCTCTTAAACTTCTTTTCTGCAGACTAAACATCCCCAGCTCCCAAAGCCACTCCTCATAGGGCAAGGCTTCCAGACCCTTCACCATTTTGGTCACCTTCCTCTGGACATATTCCAGCTTGTCAATATCCTTCTTGAAATGAGGTGCCCAGAACTGGACACAATATTCTAGATGAAGTCTGACCAAAGCAGAATAGAGGGGTACCATTACCTCCCTTGATCTAGACACCATACTCCTATTGATGCAACCAAAAATCGTGTTGACTTTCTTGGGATCAGAATCGAATTCCACCCAGTGCATTCTCATTCTCACCAAATATGAAAGGTTAATGGAACTGCTTTCAGGATTTATTTATTGCTTTATCTATGGAATATTGTGTGGCTTCTGCAGTATGTATATGTGTGGCAATGGAGCTTTTGGCACAAACTTTTTAGGGAATGGCACACAGCAACAACAAAATATTAGAACCCTCATAGTCCTGCCTCTGTACTGAGTAGAAAAATGATCAATTTGGTTTGGAGATTAACATACTATCTCAGTATTATAGAATGAGACACACACAGCTTAGGAAAGATACAGCAGCTAAGAGCCAAGAAGTTCAGAGACGTGGAATTAGTCAGTGGAGTAAAAGAAACAGGAACATGATAGAAGAACAGCTGGGGAAAAAAGGCTTGAGGAAACAAGGTGTTATCACGGTTATGATATGTCTGGTGAGAGCATTAGCTATCCTTTTGATATCAAATAATTTGGCCTTTACTTGACCTTTCTCTGCCACCCTACTCCACGTGTTTGCAGAGGTCAACCAGACAAGCATGTATTCACAGCTGTTAATGGTTGTACATTCCAAATCTCATTCAGGCAGGCAACTTAAGCCTCTCTGATGCTTTAGGGAAAAACCTTCTTGCAAACCAGCTTTGCTCGGCGTGTATCTTTACATAGCCATATGGCCAAGAGCTGAGCCATTCCTTTATGTTGGGCCATCAGCATACTGGCCATACTATTGTCATCCAGCGCTAAGCTCATCATGCAAAACTTGACCTTTTCCAACTCCTTTGTCCAGCTCCAAAATTCCGTTGTTCTCACTGAGCATGGCATAGTCTGTAGGTAAAATCCACCCTATATAAGGTCCCCTTTTCCAAATCCTCCTCGGATTGCTCCTGAATTCCATCCAGCCTTGCTGCCTCTGTGTTTGGCAAGTTGTCCCCTCAGTTCCCCATAACTGAGTCTGCCTCACTTCTTGGAACCCTTGCTTCTCTCCAGGACTATGAGACTAAGTATCGTATTACCCATTCCCCAAAAGCTCTCCATTTCTATTTCTAGTTAGATGTGTGCATGTGGTGTTTTTTATGTTATTTGTGCTCAATAAATATTATTTGTTACTTTGAAACCTTGTCTGGCTACGCTCTCTGACCTGAAGCCGTAGACATAGGGTAAAAGATCCTAGCTAAAGTTACCCTGCCTCTCGTTAGCTTAAGAGAGTGCTCGAGCTTAATTTCCCCATCTTGTGTTTTTATTTGATTATTTGGGTGCCCCTCCTGGGACCCCCAGCATACAAGGTAACAAAGGGGAGGTGAAAAAAAACAGTGAGTATGATGCTGTCAAACTTCAACCAACAATTTAAACTATCTTTATGTAACTTAGGGAGGTTTATTATGAGACAAGTGGAGGAAAAAACTGTTTCTTGAAAACTTACGACAGAAGGAGGCTGTTCTCCAGGCTCTAATTTTGGCTCCAGATGCTTGACAAGCAGCTACATAGGCTTGAAGGCTCTGACAGAGGGATTCTTGTGTCCCATCAGTTACACACATGTTATGGAGGCAGTGCTCAAAGTATTGAGCAGGGATCACCAAGGAGTGACAATCTCTGAATGGACCTGATTTGGACAGGATCATTCCACAGGAACTCTCTGCCTTGTATGGTTCAGTCATGGCTGCAGTGCAGGTGGGGCATCTCTCTCCACAGCCATCAGAGCAAATGGCATCATTCACGGGGACCTTCCAGGAGGCCCCAAACTCCTCCATGCTTCTGGTGAGTTCTCCATTGGGTAGCATGAAGTCATCAGTCTTATTGCCATTGAAATTGCCCCCCAGACCACACATGTGTTTCCAGTAGCTGCTAGGCACAGACACATGGACAAAGGAAGAAGTATCATAGAGGACTGTGAGGCCAAAGGAGGTCTGGACAATGATGTTGTTCCCCTCCTGGGTGATCCACAGTTTTCCATCCTCTTTGTTCACTGGCAGAGTGTAGGATTCTCCCTCCACCTAAGCCAATAACAAGCAATATTATTTTGGAGTTCATTCCTGGCCACATACAAATACATGCACACACTGTGCACATGACATTTTCTCCAACAGTATGTGTATAAAGGATTTGACTTGTTATTTAATGTTAGGTACTTACCGTGGCCTTCCATTTCACTCCCCGCTCCAGTACAATAGTATATCCATGTAGGGAAACCATAACAGTCTTTATTAGAATCAAAAGGCCACCATCAAGCTTCTCATTTGCCACTGACACAGAGAAATCCACTAGTTGCGGATCCTTGCTGCAGACTTTGGCTAAGGTATACGTGCAAGAGCCATGGAATCTAAAAGCTGAGCCATCAAAGGATATATAATGAGAGCCTCCAGAGGCTATTGTTGTCCCAACTCCAATGGCATGACAACCCAGGATGCCATTCTCTATGTTGCACACCTCATGAGAGCCACAGGAGAACTGTTGGCAGTGGATGGCTCCATCATCCATGCATTGACACTTCTTCTGGCAGAAGGTGTCAGAGTAGAATTCTTCTCCTTTCTTGTAGTATCTGCCCTGGTGCTCACAGCCACACTCTTCCTGAGGAACACATTGATCCCCGCTGAGGAAGAACCCAGAATCACAATAACATCCTTCCAAACATGATGTCTCACATGTTTTTGAAGAGGCATCATTGTGACATGTGGCGGAGCAGTCATTTCCACAGAGTTCATAGTGAGAATTTTGGGGACAGGTAAGGCCTGGAAGGACAGAAGGAGGAACATTTTGTTGCTATTTCAAATACAAATAGGATTGATCTGAAGTATTACAGAAGTGTAGGAGGCTGCCTTAAACTGAGTCAGAGCACAAGATCCATTGGCTCAACATTATCAACTCTGACTCTCACTGGCTGTCCAGGGTTTCAGCCAAGATTCTCTCCATTCCCTTTGTAGGGCTACTGGAGATTGTACCTGTGACCTTATCCATGTTAAATGTGTGATCTATCATGGAGCTAATACCATCCCTGTGTAATACCTGGAATTCCCTTGTACCATCTAAATATTAACCAGGCCCAATCTAGTTTAGTATAGTTTCTAAATCAAAAGAGATTAGGCGGTTCAGGGTAGTATCATCTAGCTGAAAAGAATCTAGTGTGTTGTGTAATTCAAAGTGCCCTTTTGAACTCCGTACACAAAACACTTCTAAAATGTTGTGAGCTTGTGCAGCACCATGGGGTTGACACAGTGGGAATGGTTAGACAGTTCTACTCTTCCCCACCCAAATATAAACAATAGCTTCTACTACAATTGAATGCCATATTTTGCATAGTAAATTGGGATCCTTCTCAAATACATCTTACTTTTTAAGATACACTAAAATTACACTGAAGTCAATTTCAATTTAGACATAAAGGGGGATGTCTTTTTTTCTTCAGTTAAACCTGTCTCCTTCCTACTACAAGATTTCCTCAGAGATGCATACAAGACACATCACTTGAGGAACATCGCATTCTGTGAGAAGCAGACATCTTTTACCACCTGAAGAAGCACCTCTTCTAAAAACATTCTAAGCATATTGTCTAGTTGGACCCCAAGACTTAAAAAACAACACTTACTACAGAAGGAAGCTGATCTCCACTGTCCAATCTGAATGCCAAGATATTGGCAGGCTGTCACATAGGCAGTGATAACATGGCAGAGTATGTCATGGCGACCCCTGTATGCACAGATGTCAAAGACACAATCTTCAAAGTAGGTTGTTGGGTCAATATCCTCATGGCATGATCTGAATGGCCCATCCTCTTTGATAAGGATCCCACAGAACTGGTCCCCCCTGTAGCTCTGTTTTTCTGTTTCCTGGCATACTGGACAATCAGTAGTACATCCTCCAGAGCACCCTGGAACATCCTTCAGCTTCCAGCTGTCTGCAAATTGTATTGCATCACTGGCTTCAGTACCATCCTTCATGGCAAAGTCATCACTGGGATCCTGATTGGCATTGCCACAGAGCCCACAAACAGCATTGGCATAAGTACTGGGCAGAATAACCCTGGCATAGCTGTACCAGTCAAAGCTGACTCTCAGGTCAAAATCTGTTTTGATGAAGCCATGAACTCCACTGGTGTAGACCTTGATTTTATTTTCATAGGAAAATGGTGGGTCGACAAAGATTCCATTGACCTGAAAAACACATAGAAGACATAGTCACAGTGGAGGCTTTTATTGAATTTAGAGAGGGGCTGGATTTGCTCTGATTAGAATTAACTCTTGAAGTAAATGAACAAATAATGATACACAGGATGGATTTACACTGTTGGTCCAAGCTAGTAAAGGAGATTGTTTAACATGCAGGAAAATCAGAACCGTTTTGAAAGAGAGGACTTTTCCCTCCAGTGGCCATAGGGATGGGAAGAACATTCATAATTATTCATTCTGAAGTAATGGTTTTCTTGACAGTAGGGAAGCGTCATCAAGAACAATAACAGACCAGTCAAAATTTTGCATAATTTTCTCCTTTGGCTTTTATTTACGCTCTTGCTCTCTGTGTGTGGAGAGTGACAAAAGCAGTTGGCAGGGTATGTACTCCTCACATTCAGAATAGTCCTTTTCTAAACATTTGAACAGGACTCACGTATTTACATGTATCTTCCCTCTTTCAAAGAACCCTTATTCCCTTACCTACGTAAGCACATGATAAAATGTGTTAGCAAGGTCCCTACTGTCCCTTAAAAAATACAGTTTTTCTCCCACATAAGGAAAAGTGTGGTGCTGAACTTCACAGCATGTCAGGCGGCTGGCCTACAGACCGAACACATAACATGAAGTCCCACCCTCCCTGTCTTCTCATTTGCCCAACACACCTACCTGTATCCTGTGTGGATACTCTTGGCTCAGACTGATGGTCATGTTGTACACCTCCAGAGTGACCATTTTGGTGAAGGACACTGCCTTATTGCCTCGGTTGTTATTCTCCACGCTGACCAAAAATGGGATGAGGGAAGGATCCTTGGAACAGACCCCTGCCATCTGATAAAGGCATGTCCCCATGAAATCATAATTCTTTCCATCAAAGGTGGTATAGTGGGGGTCTCCAGTTGCTATGCAGGTGTAGTACTTGGGGGAATGACACCCCTGGACTCCATTGACCACCATACATTTCTTGTTGTCCTTGCACGAATCTTCATTGCACATAACCTTGCCTAAATTGGGGTCACACTTGCAGAGGATATGACACTCTTTGTCATCCCAAAACTCCTCCCTTGCCTTGTAGGTGGCACCTTTATAAGTGCAGTTGCAGGTCTCCATGGGGACACATTCGCCAGCACTAAGAACATAGCCCTCGTTGCACTGGCAGATGGCAACACAGGTATCATCACATGTGAAAGGAGCAGTGCGGTCAGAACAGGTTGCAGGGCAGGCATTTCCACAGGGCTCATAGTGACTGTTCTCAGGGCAGGATAATGGGACTGGAATGGGATCGACAATCAAAATTGGTCATCTGAATTCTCAGATTTAGCCTTAGTCTTCATTACAAGGATAAATCCATAAGTTCATAAATTGAAAATTGATATATAAAACCAAAGTTTTGTCTTTGTAATAAAGAGTGTCACCCCCCCGCAACAAGTACTCTAATCTCACAGCAAACACTGGTTACTGCCAAGGACACCCAGATAGTCAAACATCTATCTCCAAATATGGATTTTGCCTTATTTACCGAACAACATGGAGCAGAGATATGGGAATATTTAAGCCAAACTGAAAATCGCATTATCTCAACAATCCTGAATTTGTTGTTCAACTGTACACTCAAACTGAGAGGGAAATGTATATTTCATCATGTTTTCCTCATATCATATTTATTCAGGACAATTTCAGGAGAAACGCTATGGCCTAAATTCTATTTTCAGTCCTAACTACTATAGACCTACTGGGATTTTCTGATGTGTCAGCTCATCATTCAACAATTGATTCAATAGGTCTATTCTAGTTTTAGTCCATGTCACAAAAGCATTGGGATACACGCCTGTACACGCAAATGTGTGAAATTAGCATGGGTAATATTGGTGGTGTTTTCTCTATGCATATTGAATAGAAAAGGAAAGCTATCTAGGTGTCTTCACAATTCCCTATACAATTAGCCCTCCACATTTGCTAGGATTGGGTGTAAGACCTTTGCAAAAGTGGAAAAAACACAAATATCAGAATATCTATGTCTGTCTGTCTGTCTGTCTGTGGGAAAATGGCTGAACCACAGCAGGGAAAATGGGCACCCAGGGTCCAAAACAGGTCAGAAAAAGGAGATGGAAAGGGATGTGTTGGCATGGTCACCCTATACACGATACTCTCTCTCACACACCTCCTTCCTTGGGCTGGGGGGAACATCAGAAGATGGTTTGTAATCCTGAGAAATCAGGCTGTGAGCTGTCCTTAGCTGGTCAGGCAGCAGCTGATGGAAGAAGAGGAGGACCAGAGATGAGTTTTTAAGTGTTGTATGGCCTGACTGGAGCTGCCGAGAGGGAAGTTTCCCCAGAAAAGAAGTGCCTGGGGTGAGGGCTGGGGGCAATGTTTAAAGAAACTTGCAAATAATCAAATTCATGAAAGTCAAATCTACAAATGTGGAGGGCCAACTGTATAGCAATCTTAGGTAAAACCAAAGGAGGGGGAGTCATGGCACCTCATGCACTTCTGAACCCTGCTTCTATCAGATCAGAAGTGTGGGTGCAGCTTTACTGGGATTTTCAGTCAGGTGGCTCACTTTTTTCTTTAACATCGTCCTGCTTTGGGAGGAAGAATTGTCTGTGTCAGGCTGGTGTAGATGAGGGCCCCAGTACTTGAGGAAGTAGGGGGCTTGGGGTACAATGGGTCCAAATAAGCTCTGCTCCGCCCAGATTGTTCCCATAAGCTGGCAGTAGAATGGTTGTCTCAATCTTCTGCCTTGCCTCAGAAAGGTAGAGATAAATGTACATGCATATAGTTTTTCATGGAGCCTTCAGAGAGGATGCCCCCTCACTAGTAAAGTTCTGGTCACAAGAGTTTCTGAGACAAGAATTGTTCCTCCTAAACAACTCAGAAGTTGGAGGAAATTGTTCTGAGCATAAGATGCTAACTTACTCTCCTGCTTCTGTGACTCAGCACCTGCCTCTGATCTAAGGATGGAGAAAAAATATTTGGAACTATTTTAACAATGGAAACCTTGATGAGGAGAAAGCTGGACGGATGAGAATCTTTGCAGATCAGGAGTTCTTTTGCACAAAATTTGCACACTCATGCATCTTGTGCAGAAAACAGGAGTTTCCGTACAGGAATCATGAAATAGTCTCTTTGCAAATAGTCTTTGAAAGTTGCATGGTTTTGGAAGAATTTCTTACAGTTCACATTTCAAGAAGGACATTGGAAAAGAATTACATCCCTGCTCTGATCATTTGAGCCTCCTTTATATGATTCAATGCCTGAATAGTTCTGTCGTCCACCTGATCTTTTTCTGCCCTTATTTGAAATGGACCTTAATGGTAGCCTGCCTTCAAATTAAGCCAGGATCTGACCATTCCTCTTCCTCTACAGCCAAAAATCATTGTTTTTAATCCTGCTTTCATTTTGATGATGTTCCTGTTTGAAACTATATCAAAAGAAGGATGGAAATATAAAGCGCTGCTTTTTTCTGTTCTTCTTTCAATAGAAAAGATGGCCAAGAGCAGCAGTTACAGAAGCTGAACTAACAGCAGCAGTGTAACTGTCAAATCAGGTTGGCATGTTTTAAAAAGATCTCCATCTGAGACTTTTGGCTCATACAGGTCCCTCTAATGCAGGGGTATGGAATCTTTGGACCTAGAGATGTTTTAGCTTCCAATTCATCAATAGTCCCACTCAACTTGGCCAATGATAAGAATCTGTGGGCATAATAGTCCTGAACATTTGGAGGGACAGTACCTTCCCACCCCTTTTCTAGTGTTCTGCATTGAGACAAACCAAAAATACTGACAGTCTTTTCTTAGGCACATGTTCAGACTATCTTTGGAACAGAAAATATCAGCCCTGGTTAGATAGGATGTAAACTATGCTTTATGAAAGATAAACAACACAATACTAGAGAAAATACTTTTATGTAGAAGTTCCTCGTAAGTGGTATTTGGATCTGAGCAGCTGCACTCTCAGTGAGTGTGTGTGTATATATATGTGTATGTATATATAAATATATATATATAGAGAGAGAGAGACGCATACAGTCATCCTTCTACATTCATTGGGTTAGGGGCACAGGACCCCTATGAAAGTGAAAAAAACATGAATTACTGTATGCCTTCCCAAAGCATATTTAACACAGAAAAAAAGTATGATCACCATATTTAACCTACCATGGATTCTTTTGAGGCATCAGGGTTCCTTTACAAGGCAGAAGTAGGGGGCTGGTGGGGCTTACTGCCACCTCTACTGCTGCCCCACGCCATTTTAAAGAGGGACTTACAAACCTCGTTCACAGTTTCTCAGTCTCATGAGGCTTGCAGTCACTATTAAATATGGCATAGGGCAGCAGCAGAGGCAGCAGCAAATAATCCATGAATAATCAAATCCGCAAAAATAAATCCTGCAAACATGGAGGGCTGACTGTATACACATACACACATACATTCTAGTCAATGTGCACCAGTGAATTTCTTCTTACCGTTAGAAACGCATGCCATGACCCCGTTTTGGAGTCCACAGGTCTCACTGTCAGCACAACTGTGAGTTTCACATGTTAGCCCACTTCCTGGGATGCAGATGCAATTTTCCTGGCATTTATTCAGCAGAACTGTCTCATTGGGCTGGTGCGAGGTTCAGAAAACAGTTAGACAAAACAACAGAATTATGGCAGAAAACAGATCTATAACATCAAGATCTAATTGAAACATCTAGTTCTGGAAAGCAAATAGAACCCACTCAAGTGTTCTGAATTATCGCTTCATTCTTGTTGTATACCTTCAAGTCATTTCAACCTATGGCGACCCTAAGGTGAACTTATCATGGGGTTTTATAAGTCTGAGAGTATGTGACTTGCTCAAGGTCACCCAGTGGATTTTCATGGCCAAGGTGGAATCAAACCCTGGTCTCCATGGTTATAATCCAGCTCTCAGACTACTATGCCACACTGGCTCTGTAAAACTACATCTACATTAGGAAAGGAAGAGCATCACTTTCACTTCTTTCAGATGGTAGAACTAGGCTCTTAATTGGATCCTGAAAAAAGAGAAAGGTATGAAATAATAAAATAAAATAACTATTTAATGTGTACTGAAAAACATAAAAGTTGATCACAATTGCTTGCAATATCCAGTTGGAATGCATGAAACAAAGTCAAAGTACTTAGAAGAAAAAATCAATGATCTGACCCCGAAGAAATACTGAAGATGAGAGAAACACGGGGTAAGAAAATCAGACCTTCAAGACCACCCTACCTTGAAGTAGCTTCCATTCATAAAGCACCCACAGCTCTCTGGAGGAACACAGCTAAAACCATCAAAGAGGAAGCCATCATCACACTGGCAGCCTGCAGAGCAGGATTCTGGGCATGGTCCAAGATCTGTGTACCTGGCACAGCTGGTGGAACAGAGGTCAACACAGTCTTCATAGTGACTGTTAGCTGGGCAGCTGGGGCCTAAATTAGAGAAGGGCATGCACATTAGAATGTAAAAAATGGATAGTCCTGTTCAAAATGGGAGGAAAGGAGCTAATTGGAGTGAATTCTGGCAAGTTCATCTGGATCTCTTAACAACAATTACCTGGAACAGTTAGAAGAGTTAGCTTAGAGCTCAGTTAGAAAATCATACACATTATAATATGGATGGGTCCCCCAGAAGTAATTGAACTGCAACTGCCAGCACTCTTCACCATTGCCAATGCTGCCTAGGTCTGCTAGGAGTTGCAGTTCAACAGCATCCAAAAGGCCTCACAAGTCCAACTTCTATAGTAGATGAACAAATCCACAGAGCAACTTAGGAGTGGAAGGAAGAAGAGATGACCTGGAGATCAGTTAGAAAAGAAAGATGAAGAGCTAGAATGGGAAAAGACCAATTCATTTATTTATTCATTAACATAATGTTGCCAATGGTTATTGCTTTCTCAAAGCATTTAAATCAGAGATTCTCAGCTTTTCATTCTCCAAATGGTTTGTACTTCAGCAGCCAGATTCCCTGAACAGTATCCATGCTGACTGGGGCTATCGGGAGATGAAGTTCAAAACACCAGGAGAACCACTGATTTAATACTGCAGGAATATTCATTGCTCTGGTGTCACTAATAGGTAAATCAGAAGAAATTTCATCAACATCAAATTCCCCTGAGATGACAGATTTTATGTTCCCTGTGATTCTTCCTCTCTCCCACTCCCCACATAAGCTATTATTTGGTTTAGGGAATGGATCTCCATCTCCATCTTGATCCATGTGTCAATTTTACCTGTCATTCAAGATGGAAAGAATATTGGTAAACATTCAAATCCCACATGGAAAAAAAAATGGTTTCCTGAATGTTGGAATACTCTGATGAGAAAAATCTTGGACAGATGAGAATATTCACAGTTTGGGACTTGTTCTAAGTGAAAAATACATTTTACCTATTTGTGTTGAAAATTGCATTTTCTGTGGAGGAGGTAAGTTTGTTGCAGAGAAAACATGATTTTCTGTGCAGACAAAAGGAATTCTGCACAGAAAAGCTAGGGTTTTTTTTGGCTGGCTTTTTAAAAACATTTTAAAAACAATCAAATTTATGTAAATTTGCATTCCTCCTTCCTGGCATTACCTTATCTTTCAATACATGGCAGACATTTTAAGAAACGAGTGCCAATAATGTCAAAAAATGGCAGTCAGTGCTATTGGAGGAAGAAACAGCACAAAGAGATACAAGAAACTCAAACTGAACTACAAGGAACCTCTTTGGTTTTGCCAGTTTATGATCAGCAGGCAAAGAGGAGAAGAGAAGAATAAAAACAGATTAAACCATCAATATTAAGAACCAGAGAAAAATCTCCTGTAGTTCTCACTCATTCCCCTCAAAAGGACTGAAAGAAGAAACCAGGGGGAAAAACATCAGGGACTGCAGTAACATGAAGTCTACATAGTTTTTGGCAATAGCAATAGCATGTGTATTTCTATACTACTTCTCAGCTAAGTGCTCTCTAAGCAGTTTACAATGTGTAAGCTAATTGCCCCCAAGAAGCTAGGTACTCATTTTAAAGGATGGAAGGCTGAGTCAACCTGGAGCCCGACAGGATTAAACTCACAACCTTGCGGCTGCAGTACCGGCATTTAACCACTGTGCCACCAGGGCTCAGAAATAATTTAGAAATAATGTTGACAATTAGATATAAGAACAGCTTGTCCTAAAAATTTTATTTATCATTATAACATAAAATCTCATGATCCATTTTTTAATTTTTCCAGAAAACAATGGCTTCAGAAAAAAAAAATAGAAAAAAAATCTCATATTTTCTGTTCCCCCACCCCAGCCCACCCCAGCCCAGTCCTTCACATGTCTAGTCAGAATGGAGGCTAAGGTGCTCTCTAGTTGACTGAGAGTACTGATCTCATTCTCTTGTCTATTACCAAGTGGGGCTGATGGGAGTTAGAGTCCAGAACACCTGGAAGGCACCATGTTAACAAAAACTCTACTAGACTATTATCAAACAATGCAGTAAACCTTAATTATTAATTAAGTAAAAGCAGTATGAGCAATAGATTTTTGTCCTTTTCTTCTTCTTTTTTTTTGGTGAATATCATAGATGAAATAGTCAGATAAGAGACAACTATAGCCATTTCAAGAAGTGTGGGAAGTCATTTAGCAAAGCCCTCTTGTTTTAGTTATCTGGGAATATTTAGTCTGTACATAACCTAAGTAGACTTATATAGTTAGAATAGCTTAACTGTAGACCATATATATATATATGTGTGTGTGTGTGTGTATATTAGTTAAGTCTGTAGTAAGTATGTGTTTTATGTTTTCCCCTATGTGTATTTTTAGGTGATAAAACTCTTTTGTAGTTAATTTTTTTTTTTTTTACAAAAACCCTATTCATTAATCCTTAAGCAAACTAAATTTTAAAAAACAAATGGTAACACTTACGGGAGGAACAAAGAGCTGCAGATCCATAGCCATCCCTTTCTGAGCCTCCAAAAAGGAAAAGCCCAAAAGGAGTGGTGGAGTGCTCAAAGGAGACTGTGACTGCTCTTTGGCCCAAGTTGCGCTCAGTCCAAGAATATTCTGTGCCAGGAATTGGTTTCCAACGGAAGTTTCCACTAGCCTTTGGATTCAGTGTGATGCCACTGGATTCTGAGGTTTTGGCTAAGACGACAGCATAATTATCGAAGTGATTAAGTCCACTCATGCGGTACGACTTGCAATAGCTAGTAATAGGAGGGATATTGATTAGAAAAGGGTCATATGTCCTACTTCCTCTTGAAGTCCCAGTAAAGAAGAAAAGGACTTGGATGCCATGGTCAGCTGATATGTAAAGTTGTTGGTTTGGCAGGACCGGCAGCTGGATAACTTCTCCAGTTTCCATTGGCTTGGAGAATTCTTTGTGTCCTAATTGGTACAACATGGAAGTACGCTGAGAAGCAGTGACATAAGCAATGTCATAACGCCTCTGGAAGGAGAGAGCAGGGACAAGGAAGGTAGTTCCCCAGCTGGAAACAGGCAAGAGCTGTTCAACAACATGGTCACAATGTCTATGTTTCATAGCACAGCTGTGTCCACTTAAGACAGCCACGGGTACATTGGATTCAACCTGGGTGCCTGATAAATCATCTGAGCTTTGGATCTGGATTGTTTGGTAGGCCTTGAGGTTGACAGTGAGTGTACTCCCTGCACGATAAACCCTTCCTTTGAATGTCACAGTTCCTTTAAGGTGGATATCAACTCTAGTAGGAACTGCATGGGCCACAACTGCAAATTCCTTGAAAGTATTCTCTATATTGCCTTCTGGGGTTACCACGTAATACAATGTCCCTAATTGCCAGAGTGGGTACACAGCTGTGGCACCGGTTGTATAATCCTTATGATTGTAGGAGAAAACAGAGATATCTTTGTCTGCTTGGATCCTCACAGTCTTGTCAGAGATTTCAGTCTTCAAGATCTCTACGGAGCCTGGAAGCTCAATTGAAAATATTTGTCCTTTAGAGAGAGAAAAGTTGTTTTCTATTGCAAGACCACTTACTGTCACCGTAACAGAAGTTTCTGGGTAATATCCATTGATGACCAGTTCTAATTTAGGATTGCGTTGCATTTGATTGAAGTTGGTTAGAAAGGCTGTGACAAATTTCTTCCCAAGGGAACTTGATAAACATGGTCCTAAAAGAAAGGAAAGGAAAATATTATTTTATATGACAGCAGTTGCTAAAATTACACTAACCCAAAACTAAAAACAAATAACTATTCCTACGGAAGAAAATTGGATTTTGAAGTATTAGATATGGCTTACATGGACAAACTTACAATTTTAGTAAGAGGAGAAAAACTTGTACGATTTATAAACGAATGAGATGCTGTGAACATTTGGGAAGATATAGTGGTAGCAAGTTTTGAAGTTTGATTTTATTAAGATAATTCTACATGTAAATACAATAAGAGGATGAAATACATAGAATTATTAGCTATGTTAGATGAAAAGATACAGAAGTTCTAGTTAGTGAAGACCCAAATTTTATCAGGAGGAAGTCAATGTATGTAACAGAATGATCATGTTTGTATGTTTGATGAGGTTTTTTTGTTTTAAATGGTATAAGGTTTATTTTAATAGATATAAATAATAAAAAAGAAGAAAAGAAAATACTACCAACAATCTCTTAATGTATAGTGGAGGCAGATGGCTCCCATGTCAGGTGAGCAGCAAATCCACTTTGGGTTTTAGTGTGACCTATTCAATTTGCTGAAGCTATTTTGGAGAGAAGGTCCATCACTTTGGATAACTCCTTTGAAGTCTAAACTAAGACCGATAGCAGATTCACCATGCCATGACCAGTAGCCACAAGCTGGCATTGATGATGTTGCTTTGTGCCCTATAATGGGCACTCATATGTATCATTGGAAGGTCTTTTTCAGCTCTCTCATTCTATGTACCATCGACTGGTTGACTACTCCTAATGTGGAATGGCAGCTTTTATTGCATATACTCTAACTGTCTATTCTGGTGAATGAACAAATCTGTGGTGTTGGTCAATCATTCTGCTACTGAAAGTCATGCAGTTCCAAGGCAGGGATGAAGAATTTATTTATTTATTTATTGCATTTATATGCTACTTTTTCCCCCCAGAGTGGGACTCAAGGAGGATTCCAAAAAAGTTAAAAAAAAAAATAAACAATTAAAGACACTAAAAATATATGAAACTGTAAAAACTTACAACATCTTTTATGAAAAAGCCCAATAAATAAATAAGGTCCTACACTTAGGCAGAAAAATATAGGATGGGGGACACGTGGCTGGATAACAGTATGTGTGAAAGGGATCTAGGAGTCTTGGTAGATCACAGGCTCAATATGAGTCAGCAGTGTGAAGTGGCAATCAAGAAAGCCAATGCCATTCTTGGTTGCATCAATAGGAGTATGGTGTCTAGATCAAGGGAGGTAATGGTACCACTCTATTCTGCATTGGTGAGACCTCATTTGGAATACTGCTGGGCACCTCATTTCAAGAAGGATATCGACAAGCTGAAACGTGTCCCGAGCAGGGTGACCAAAATAGTGAAGGGTCTGGAAGCCATGCCCCATGAGGAGTGGCTTAGGGAGTTGGGTATGTTTAGTCTGCAGAAGAGAAGGTTAAGAGGGGACATGATAGACATGTTTAAATATTTGAAGAGATGTCGTGTTGAGGAGGGAGCAGGCTTGTTTTCTGCTGCTTCAGAGACTAGGACAAGGAGCAATGAATTCAGTGGCAGAGCTTGGAGTGTGTGAAGTGCGCGTGGGAGGGGACAGGGCTACAGCTTGAGAGGCATGGACACTGTGTGCGGGGGCATGGCTGTGGTATGTGGGGGCATGGCTACGGGCTGAGATGTCCCCAAAACATTGTTGCCCAAGGTGAATTGGCCCCTGCCTCCACATTCCTATGCAACTGAATGGTTTCAAGGTGCAGGGAAGGAGATTCCACCTGAACCTCAGGAAGAACTTCCTGATGGTCAGAGTTGTGTGGCAGTGGAACATGCTGCCTCAGAATGTGGTAGGGTCTCCTTCTTTGGAGGATTTTTAAGCAGAGGCTGTGTTACCCTGATTTCTGGGGCCCCTTGGGGGACACCTCAATGTGGTCATGTGATGGGAATGGAAACTAGCCAGAGCACAAGCAATAGCAATGTGAGTGGCAGGGTAACCTAGTGGGGTCTTTTTACCCAGTGTTTACGGGATCAGGCTAAGCCAAAAACCAAACAAAAATGTCCAATAAATGATTTTATTGAAGGAAAGTCTCACGCAGCAATGCAATCACTCACACACTCACTCAAGACCTGTTAAGAAGCAAAAGAGAAGAAACTGCATAGGGGAATATTGAAGGGGTGTAGCTAGGGTGATACTGCACTTTTGTCCTGAAGTCCTTGGTCCGGGAAAAACAACAGAGAAGTGGGGCTCAGCACGGAGAGGGCTGAGGGGATCACTCAACGGATGGAGCAATGGTCTGCTGGGATGACTAGGGGTGATCCAAAGAACTGCTCAAAAACTGGGACTATTTGTAGGCGAAAAAGTACCTGGAGGACTAATCCTTTCCCTGGGAGAACAATGGGTGTTGGAACGATGACGAAGCTCCACCATGGTAATTTCCTTTGTGTGATGGGATTGCAAGGTGTTGCCAAAGTCTCAGGATCTTTGGCTGTGTTAGTTTGTGGTGTGACTTCATGTAAATGGTCCTCACCTGATGGAATATTTGCTCTATTTGGGGCAGACACGCTAATCCCTTCAAGTCAGCATCTTGGGGCTGAGGACACTTTGTTTATTGTGAGTTTGCTCATCTTGAGGATTCCTGGGGCTATGTGATGGGGTATTTACTGGCCTGACCTGGTTTTCAGTCTCTCAACCGCGCCTGCCTATGTGCCCCTTTGGGGGACCTCTCTGACACACAGGATCATATTTTAATATCAAAATTGTAGACCCCTGGATAGGGTTTCTCTCTAGAAGTAACAGCTGGATGCCATCTCTTGGGAATGCTTTGATGTGTGTTCCTGCATAGAAGGGAGTTGGACTGGATGGCTCTTGTGGTCCCTTCCAACTCTAGGAGTCTATGATTCCATATATACCACTTCAGATCCATACTGCCTATGTCAATGAAAAGCATGCTGCTTTATAGAATCATAGAAACATAGAAATGTAGAGTTGGAAGAGACCACAGGGGCCATCCAGTCCAACCCCCTTCCATGCAGGAACACCCTCAAATCAATCCCGACAGATGGCCATCCAGCCTCTGCTTAAAAACCTCCAAGGAAGGAGACTCCACTACACTCCGAGGCAGCAGATTCCACTGCCGGACAGCCCTGACTGTCAGGAAGTTCTTCCTGAGGTTCAGGTGGAATCTCCTTTCCTGCAGCTTGAATCCATTGCTCCTTGTCCTGGTCTCTGGAGCAGCAGAAAACAAGCCCTCTCCTTCCTCTACATGGCATCCCTTCAAATATTTAAACATGGCTATCATGTCCCCTCTTAACCTTCTCTTCTGCAGACTAAACATACCCAGCTCTCTAAGTCTATCCCCATAGGGCGTGGTTTCCAGGCCTCTCACCATTTTGGTCGCCCTCCTCTGGACTTGCTCCAGCTTGTCAATATCCTTCTTGAACTGGGCACCCCAATTCAAGTAGGATATATAGGTGTAACCTTTCAGCCTTTTGACACTTGAATGAACCTCCTTTTCATATGCAGTTAAACAAGCATTAAAGTGGTCAACAATGAAGGATTCTGGCCTCTGTCTCCATCTTGTGGACATTTTTGCTCTTAGCAGGGACAGCCCTGCGATTAGGCAGAATGAGTTGACTGGCAGAGTGTGTGGGAGAGGAGGGACAGCTGTGGCCTCCAGGCCTTTCATCTCTTTTGGAGGACGTTAATTGCACAGCATATCCTTTATCTTTTAAAGTGTCCTAAGACCCTCAGGTGTGCCAGAGGGCTCCATCCTGTGGCCAAGAGGGAAAGGGAGGTACAATTGCCAGTCTGGTTTGGTTCTATGTATAGCATTGAGGGAGGAATCTCCTTGAATCAGGGAGAAAAATGTCTTAGATTGGCCTTGACCATTAGGATTTCTTTGTCCAATCTGAGAAAAATGCCCTGGTCCCTGATACTTGTATTTATGAACTCACGACCCCCAGAACTGTATTTAAGGAAGAAGCTTAAGACTGTCAGGGCCTTTCCACACTACACTGTTATAGTGCTATTATTCCACTTTCAACATCCTAGGGAATCCTGGGATTTGCAATTTAGGGAGGGGCATTTAGAATTCTCAGCCAGAGAACTTTTTGGCCTCAGTAAACTACGAACCCCAGAATTCCACAGGATGTTGAAAGTGGAATAAGAGCACTATAACAGTGTAGTGCAGAAATGTCCTCAGACAAGTCTTTATGAATGTTGCATACTTGCATATATGTTTTTGTTGCTGTGTATCTTCAAGTCATTAGTGACTTATGGCAATGCTATCATGAGTTTTTCCTGGCAAGATTTGTTCAGAAAGGGTTTCCCTTTGCCTTTCTTTGAGACTGAGAGAATGTGACTTGCTCAAGGTAACCCAATGCATTTCCATGGCTGTGCAGGGATTCCGACTCTGGTCTCCAGAGTCATAGTCAAACCATTTTTTTTTTACAAAACAATAAAAATCAGAGAGTACATTGGCTAGTAGCAGTAGTAATATTAATAAATTACCAAATAGATCAGTTGACAATGTGACTACTAAGAAGACGATGACAAAATAAATAATTTACCAAGGAAAGGAGAAAATATATAAGACCCTATTAAGCAAATGCAGGCCCTTTCCACACAGGGGTAATAAAATGGTGTAGCGTGACCTCTGACGGAGGTCGTCTACACCGTAAGGTGGATTGGGACAGACTACTTTAGCGTAGGTCCACACCCCAATCTGCGCTAGAGCGACCGGAAGTGGTGGCGCCGTGTGCTTTTTAAAAACCACTTTTCAGGAGGTTTTTAAAAAGCATGGGGCATGCAGCTGCGTGCAGCCGTGTGCAGCCCTGTCGCAGCGCCCGGTGTAGATTTGCAGGTGTGCGTAAGTGCGTGCCTGCAGATCTGCCAGGGGTGGGCTTTCCGGCTGGCGAGCTTCTCCGGTTGGTGGAGAGCCTCCGCCAGTCGTAAGCCGCCATTTTGGATGCCACAGGACGCCGCAGGACGCTGACAAGTGTGGAGCAGTGAACTCGCACTGCTCCATGTGGCGACAGACTTACCCGGTTTCAGGTAAGCTCCGTTTTAGTGTGTTTTCGCCCGTTTCTTCCTCCGTGTGTGGAAAGGGCCACAGAGTGGCTTTAAGCCAAGACACTTCTGATTGGCAGTTCCTCAGAAGATCCAACTGCACAGAAGTCTTGGTAGTCCTGGTCACTGATGTCTGATTATTTCGAATGGGGGGGGGTCTCAACTCTCCCAGCCTAGTTTCCCCACCCTCCCTTCCAGGGCCCATGGCTGTACTTGAATAGATTGGAGAACTGAATCTCTGGCTGGTCTCCTCTTCTTTGTTAGGATAAATAACAAGAGGCTAATGTCTTTCAGATATGTTTTTATGTCATCAAAGAGCTTACAGCTTCTCCTTCCAAGACATATTGTTCAAAGAGGTCTTTACATTAGATCATTGATATCTTCTTTTGGACATCTGCCATGTGGGACACAACTCCCACAGTCCCTCACGATTAATAATGCTGGCTAGGGCTAGACCTTGAAATCTCATCTGGACATGCTAGCTGGGTGATTCTTGAACCTATCTATAGTCAGAAAAACATTTCCAAGCTTTAATTAGGGTTGACAGAAGTTGTGGGCCACAAACATCCAAAGATCCATAGTAGCCCAGCCCTGCATTGCATATAAAGTTACTTTTTTAAAAGAACAAAGTCACTTCTGAGAATAAGTCATATTGAATTAACATTTAAACTTCTTTTTCACATCTTTTTGTTTAGGGAGAAAATGCCAACTGAAGTTCTATTATTGTACTAGACCGAAAAACTGAGACAATATCTGCCAGTCCACTTTACTTACCAGTCAAAAGTACCAAGCCAGTCAAGAAGAATACAATTCTCTTCATGGCCATGGCTGCAGAAGAAAGAAAGAGAAAGAAAGATGTGAAGTTTTTTTAAAGAAAGAAAGAAAGAAAGAAAGAAAGAAAGAAAGAAAGAAAGAAAGAAAGAAAGAAAGAAAGAAAGAAAGAAAGAAAGAAAGGAAGACACCTGAAAACAGTGGTAACACACATTTGACTTTCCTACATCTTGTAACTTTTCTGAGACTTAAAAACAATTGTTCACTTGAGGTACAAATGTTGAACTTCTCTGTGGCTCTTTCCGCACCGGGCTATTAAAACAGTGCAGAGCGACCCTCAACGGAGGTCTTCTGTACTGTGGAGTGGACTGGGGCGGACTACTTTTTGTAGTTCCACACCTCAGTCTGGTTCGGAGCGACCAGAACTGGTCGCGCAGCGTGCTTTTTAGAAACCTCTTTTAAGAGGTTTTTAAAAAGCACGGAGCGCGTGACTCTGTATCTCTCCGTCGCCACGCTCTGGTGCAGATTTGCAGGTGTGCACTAGTGTGTGCCTGCAGATCTGTCGGGGGCGGGCTTTAGGCTGGCGAGCTTCTCCGGTTGGTGGAGAGTCTCCACCAACTGGAAGCTGCCATTTTGGACTCCGGAGCAAATGGTAATTTTTTTTGTGTGATGGAATTGCAAGGTGTTGCCAAAGTCTAAGGATCTTTGGCTGTGTTGGTTTGTGGTGAGACTTCATGTAAATGGTCCTTGCCTGATGGAATATTTGCTCTATTTGGGGCAGATAGACTAATCCCTTCAAGTCAGTGTCTCGGGGCTGAGGACACTTTGTTTATTGTGGGTTGAGGATCTTGAGGTTTCCTGGGGCTATGTGATGGGGTATTTACTGTCCTGACCTGGTTTTCAGTCTCTCAACTGTGCCTGCCTACGTGCCCCTTCGGGGGACCTCTCTGGTACAAAGAATCATATTTTAATATCAAAATTGTAGACCGTGGGATAGAGTTTCTCTCTCAAAGTAACAGCTGGATGGCCATCTGTTGGGAGTGCTTTGATGTGAGTTCCTGCATGTCAGGGGGTTGGACTGGGTGGCCTCTATGGTCTCTTCCAACTCTAGGATTCTATGATTCTATACCCACCCACCCCTAGCAGATGTCAAGACATGGGGGACATTGTCATTGCCATTTCTTGGCTGGGGAGAAGAGAAGGTGACCAGAGAGCATGTGCTTGTATTTCTATAGCCTGGAATAAGGAAATTTGATCAGTCTACCATATCTTCAGTGGATCTCACTGGAAATTAGGGAGAAGAACCCCATTTTTCTTCCCTATTTGCAACAGTGCAACTAGGACAAATTCTGCCTGGTCACCTCCCTACTTCTTCCCTGGCATGTAAATGGCCATGGAGTACCCCTGGCCTTGACAGTGGCCTTGAGGTGGACTGAACATTGAACAAGGAATCAGTAAATAGTTCCTTGTGCAATGTCTAGAAACAGACATAAGTGTATGTAACCTTCCACATTAGACATGCGCTTGTCAGAGACAGGATGCCAACCAGAGGATGCAGAGAAAATGTGACTCCATCCAGAACAGGAGCATATGCAGCCATCCTATATCTACTTAGAGACAGGAAACCCACTGAACTCAACAGAACTTTTAAGCTGATTGTGTTCCTCCTTTGCTAATAACATTGGCCAAAATCTTATATCACAGTCTACATTTTGTATCTCTCATAATATTTGAACTTTGTAAATCCATAGCTACGTTGCAGAAATGCAACAACACTGTTGGCAAGTTGCGTAGATGCTTATCTTGGTACTGGCAAGAGTGCTCCAATGCATGTTGGGCACTTCTGATGCACTTGAGGTACTTCCATTGTGCTCTGGCACTTCCTAGCTAGGAAATGTCCTGCTATACATCATGGAGTACATTGTTTAGCATTCATGCTTGTTTACATCAGGCCACAGTGCCTCAGTCCCCCCACTGGCAATCATAGTGCAATGTATGCTGTCATGCAACCTCAAAATACCATAGGTGTGCATGGATGTTGTGTAAGTATTTTATGCACACGTAAGGTGATTTGTGAAGATTAGGTCCCAACATTTTGAAATATTTCAACATTTTTGAAAGTCTAGGTTGAAAGACAAACCATTCAAAGGAAGACAAAGAAAGGAGAACAAGTTCCTTGCGAAGCAGAAGGCACAAAGATGACAGCAGAAGATCTCACAGACCTCTGTTCCCCTGCAACAGATTATTATTCGACTGTTTACTCCCTGCAATCCTGTTTACATGAAATGTCTTATGGATTAACACCAATGGCACTGAAAAGGAAAAGAAGTTAGATTCACTAGCCCCATCTCCCCTAAACTGGGAACCGTGAGATGCTACAGATAAAACCAGCCTAAAGCTGTGCTGCCTAACTCTTCTGGAATCCTGGGGGTACCATCCTCAACATGGGTGAATGGATGGATTCTTCTTTCATAGAGGACGTCATAGAATCATAGAACTGAAAGAGACCACAAGGGTTATTGAGTCCAACCCCCTTGGGTTTGGATCAACTTGCTGGTAACTGGGTTTAGCAGTGGAAACTGGTCAATATCATAAGGCACATCTCAAGTACACTCAGAATGCCACATATACAGGTTTGATGTTCACAGATTTGATTGTTTGTGAATTTCTCTAACCCCTGCCTCCCCTCCTCCTCCTCCTCTTCTTTTCCCTCTCAGTGGCTCCAGTCAGGCTGTGCAACCCTTTAAAACCTTCCTCTGGTCCTCCTCCTCCTTCACTAGCCACTGCCTAGTGAATGTAGAGGAGCAATTGTACTAGGAACATAAAAAGCTGCCTCTGACTAAGTCAAAACACTGATAAATCTAGTACAGCATTAGCAACAGTGATTGGCAGCAGGTCTCTGGGTTTTAGTTTGTCCAGGACTACCTGGAGATACCAAGGCCTTCTGTGTGTAAGACATGTGCTCTGCAACTGAGCTATGCCCCTTCCCATTCTCTTACCTTTTGTAAAGCTGCCTTGGCTTGATGAAGAAGAACTCTTTCTTTTTCCCTTATGGCTCTGCTGCTTCTTGTACTTTTATAGGGGAAATGAGTCAAAACTTATTGCTCAATTAACTTTGAAGGACGCTCCAGCTGTCCAAATGGGCAGAATCAGTGCAGGAGCCACATAACAAAGATTTGATCCCAGTGGGTCACAATTCTGGCCCCAAAGAAATAGAACTGGCTATCTTGGCCTGTCTCTGATCTGCTTGTTGTCTCTGATCTGCTTGCAAGTATTTTTTTTTCCTTACGTTTCCAAAATATATTTCAACATTTGAAATAGTGGGAAAAACAACATTCTTCATAATTAGCGTGACATGAATTGAACAAACAGACCTCTATTCTACGGATTATCATAACATTAAGATAAAATCTAACCGTAGCAAAAAAAAAAAAAAAATCCATGTGGTACTGACATCATTCACTGTCCATTGAAGGAAGATATTTCTCAGGGTTTTTTTTTTTTTTTAACAGTCATAGCAGAACAATTGCACCAAAAGCAGTAAAACTAATTACAGACTGGCACCTTCCAGATGTGCTGGACTTCAACTCTCATAATCCCCAGTCATAATGTAAGAACCAACCATAAGTTTTTCCTATATTATAATGGACAAAGATATAGATATATATTTATTACAAAAATTAAAGATATTCTAAAAAGGGTCAACCACAATTGCCCCACCCCTAGTATATTGTTTTGCAAATGATGCCTGCCATGGATCTTTACACCTTTCTGTTTGTATTTTCCTAGATGTACATATTATTCCTTGCACTTTTGTAATATACATATTTTCTCCCATTGACTCATTTTAAATGTATGTGTTTGTTCACGGTCTTTTCCCAAATCCCGCATTTTTTAAAACCAATAAATTAAACTCAAAATACCACCCACCCACCCTCTTAGAATCTCCCCATTAGTTGTATTAGAATAGGACAGTTCCAATTAATCATCTGTCATCCCACATTTTCAGCAGCTCTTAGAATGCCCCAGGAATCTCAATTTTGCCACATCTCAAGCAGAAGCTCTGAGATAGAGGCCATTTCTACACTACATTGTTATAGTGCTATTATTCCACTTTCAACATCCTATGGAATCCTGGGGTTTGCACTTTAGGGAGGGGCATGTAGCATTCTCAGCCAAAGAGCTGTTTAGCCTCAGTAAACTACAAAGCCCAGAATTTCACAGGATGTTGAAAGTGGAATAATAGCACTATAACAGTGTAGTGCAGAAATGGCCAAAGTCTTAAGCCTGTTAAGTGGCAAGAAAGCATTCCACACATGCACTTTGATCAAAGGGCCAGCTTCCCTACTCTATTGAACAGCTGAGCCAATCCACAGCAAGGAGATGGGGCAGATGAAACTTTATTTGAATGCCTAAAGCTTATGTAGAGCACAGGAGGAATTCAAGCAAAAGGTTAACAGTGTATGTCTTAATTCAAACAACAAGCCTGCCAGTTACTTGTTCTCAAGGTGGGGTTGAGGGGTTTTTATCAGCCTAGATGTTCTAACTAGCAGAAACCTTCCAGGCTGGCACATAGAAACAGGATGACTTTAGGTGAAGGCATCTGGTTTTTATCAGTGCCTTATCCCGCCCCCCCCCAAAAGCCTCCTTCTTTCAGAGTTTCACGGACAGGTGTTAACCTGTTCTCTGGGGGTCCCAGGAGGGGTGCCCAAATAACCAAACAACAACGACACAACCTTGTGGAAAATTAGTGCGAGCACCCACTAAAGCTAGCGAGAGGCAGGGTAATTTAGCAGGATCTTGCAACCCAGCGTCTACGGGGTCAGGTCAGTCAAGCAGTCAAACGGTTTAAAGTAGCAAAAATGATGTTTACTAAATACGGACAAACATTAAAGACAACACAGTCACACAGCTAACTAAAGAATTGGAAATAGGGATTTTCGGAGGGGAATGGGTGATACGACACCTGTCTTGTAGTCCTGGAGAGATATGAAGATAGAGTTCGTTGTGGTGCAGAGAAGAAGCTCAGGGCAGTTCACTGAGGGGAGCTCGCCGAACCAAACGGTAGCAAGGCGGGTTGGAACTCCGGAGCCATCTTGGGTTGAGTGGGTTCAGTTACTGGAACTGAGGGGATGGCTCGCCAAGCGGAGTGGCGGCAAGGCTGGATGGAACTCAGGAGTGATAGAAGCGGTCTGAGGAAGGTCTCGGAATCGTGAATTGTGACTGCAGGCCATACCTTACTCGGTGAGAACAATGCGATTTTGGAGTGGGACAAAGCTTTGGAAAGGTCAGAGTTTAGCATGATTGGCTTAGCGCTGATTTAACAATAGTGTAGCCAGTATGCAAATATGTAGCGCTTAGTACAGTTTTGTCAGGTTACCTGCTCGGGACAGGGAGCCTTTGTTAGTATCGCACATAAGCAAAAGGGTGTTTGCCGGGGAAGTCCCTGAAGCGACGAACTGGCTCTGTCCAGCCTGCCTAGGTGGAGAAACGAATGTCCAGCAGTTATCGGCCACGCCTGTTTACGTGCTTTTCCAGAGGCCTCGCAAACACGGGGAGCAGGGTGGCTGAAGAAAGCCGAATGGTTTGATATCAAAACAATATCAAGTGCTAGCTCCGGGTAGGCCTGGACCGCAGTAACACAGGGCACATTCCAAGCAGCTAGTGAGATACATAAAATGGATTCTAGGATTCTAGCTTATAAAATGGCATTACTTAAGATAACTAGCAACATAGCAAATATTTGCAGCTTGCACTGAGTTCCCTCTCTCCTCTTTCCACTGTTTACCTTTGTCCTCCGGTTACTTCAATTGGTGCAAAGTGATTTCAAAATGCATAAGCAGTTCACACTCAAGGGATGGAGAGGAGACAAGTGGGCAGAATCTTGCCTTTCTAGGTTCAGGTTAAAGCAAACCACAGCAGCCTCTCCTATATTGTCTCTTCCTTCTCATTAATAACTTTCATCATCTTGACCACACTCTTGATGCTTGGCCATACACACACTCAGTTTTCATCTGTGAAATGTCAGAGGGTGTGTACTGATTCCAGGAGAAGCCTTTTTAAAGCCCAGTTTGAAACTTGTGTTTTATTTCCTTCTCTTAAAAATGGCCTTCCCAAGGCCTAAAACTAGCCAGAGGTCTCAAAACATCATCAGGGTTGGGGAGGAGCTTGGGGTCATTTTTAGTTAAAAAGTTTTGTTTTTCCTAAAATATTTGAGGATGCTTGGAGGTCTTCAAGAGCTTCAGAATGGCAGAGGGGTGCAGTGGGTTGTGTTTGTGGAAGATTGGCAAGAAGTGTAGTGCTGGGCTTCTCATCTGTAATATACCATTATTGTAATAATCACACATATGTGTATTCATTTGATTCAGTAAATGCATTAGCTTGCTTTAAGGCCTGGAGTCATAGATCAGTATTACAAGCCTACTGTATTCTGTTCAAGCTCTATATAGAAGCTCTAACAGGAGTTTTGGGCAAGGCTGAGTATGACGAAGTAGCTATAAACAGATGTGCAACTGGTGGTAGGCCATAAGGACACCTCTACCTAAGATGAGGCATCTTTTCCCTCTCTCATACCTAACAGGAAAACAGGAAGGCAATTACACCCACTCTGAAACTATAACTGTCACCATAGTTTCTAGCAAACTAGTCCTGTTGGGATTGCCCTCCTTTTATGTGGCACTTCTTGGTCCGGGTCTCAGAAAGGGGAATGCCAATGCTTTGCATGAAAACTGTAGAGGTCCATCAAGAGCTAATCAAGACGTTCTGTGCAGACACTACCTGCACCTAACCCTGTGCCTGTATCCAGGAGAAGAAATAGAAGAACCATGTTTGCTGTTGCTTCATCCTTTTCCATCTATCTGTAACCTTAATTGTATGCTATATCATAAGTGGCTTTGTTTTACTTTGGCATATCTATTCAGCAAGACCTCAAAAGATCAGCCTCTGAAGCATGTTACAATGTCTACCTCTACTTTATGTTTTCAGTTCCATGTAAAGTTAAACAATTATAGCTAATTAATGTGTACTGTGTCTGGGTCCATCATCAAAGTGGGTCTTAGATGAGGTTTGTTACCCCAAACTGGGGGTGACTGGGGTCTACCTATGATGCTAGTACCTCCGTGTGCAATGGGAAATTAATTAGTTCAAAATTAGGAGGTCTGCAAGAGGGGGGTAACTTAACATTGTAATACAATATATATTAATGTATATTTAGCATGTGATTCATAACAAAAGGGGAAAATGTCAAAAAAAGAAGAAACAATCACAGTTTGGTGAGAACTTCCTCTTTCTGTGCAGAGATGTCCAGATTTAGGTTAAGCCTATTGTCTCCAGAGTTGCCTCATAATCTGCCTGACAATGACTTCAGTTGTTCCTAGAGGGGGTGTGGGCTGACCTGCCTTGCAATCTCACATTTACAGTCAGTAATTTTCCTCTTTCCAGCTTGACCTTCCGGTCACTTCAGGTTCTATTTTATATCAATTTCAATTACCATATTTGCCAGGGTATAAGATGCACCAGCGTATAAGACGCACCCTATTTATATGTCAGCAAATACTATTTGGCAGTGTATAAGACACACTAGTGTATAAGATGCACTCCATTTTCAAACAGTATTTTTTTGGGGGAAGTGAGTCCTTATATGCCAGCAAATAGGATAATGTAGTTGCCAGTTAAATAATATTTGCCAATTAAACAATATCAATCTGGGGTGTGTGTGCATGGGGCCGTAATAAATTCAAGGCACCTCCTTCCTTCTGGATGTGGTTGATGGATCTGGAATAGTGGTGTATTGATGAGCAACTGTCCAGGGGTGCCCTAATTGTCACCTGGAAGCTGATTGAGTGGTTACTCTATGTACTCATGTATAAGACTAAAACTTTGAGCCAAAAATGACCAAAAAGCTTGGATCAAATTATCGACAGGCCAATGTAACCACTGTACCCTTTATTTAAAAAGGAACCACCTCCTTCTTTGAGTAGTGTTACCCTGTATCTCGGGGGTCCCGGGAGGGACACCCAAATATCCAAATATTAACACAAATGGGGAACTTTACTAGAGCACACTCGCTGGCTAATGAGAGGCAGGGCAACGTTAGCGGAGATCTTTCACCCTATGTCTACAGCATCAGTTTAGTGAGGCAGACAAATTCAGAGTAAACCAATTAATGTTTTATTGAAAAGCAACATATAGGACAACAGACACACTGCTAACCTAGAAATAGGAAAAGGAGAGGAAAAGGAGAGCTTAAGGATGGGCAATACGACACCTGATCACAGAGTCCGGGAAAAACGGAGACAGAGGAAACTCAGCGAGGCTCGCTAAGGGGAACTCGCCACATCAACTGACAGCAAGGCGGGATGAAACTCAAAATGATCTGAGGGTTCCTCAGAAGTTCCCGGGATTCCAGGAGTTCCAAAGAACTCTCAAAATCAATGGGTTTGTATAGTAGAAATTGTGCCTGTGGGCCATGCCATAAATGTTGAGAACAAAATAAGTTTTTGAACTGGACAAAAGGCTCAGAAAAGGATCAAAGCTGTGGCGATAAGATCAGCGCGGGTAGATCAATCATGCAGCCCAAGTGCAAATCGATGGGCATTTATCGTGGTCTTGCTAGTTATGGGCACGAATCCGGCATCATTGTGAGATTAAAGGGATCTGCAAGCCAGGTTCTGGAGCAACAACCAAGGCTTTTGAAATGCCCGCCTGAGAGGGGAAGTTGGAAATCCCTGTCATTAACGGCTGCTCCTTGTGTACGTGCTTTTCTGGGGACCCTTGTAAACACATGAGCCAGGGTGCCAGGAAAAGTTCAAATTATTTGATATCAAAAGGGATATCTAGTGCTATCAACGTTCAGGTCTGAACCACAGTAATAGTAGAGTGGTGAAAAGTGAGAGCTTAGTCTCTCCTGGAAAAACCTAAAAGAAGCACTAACCCTGTTCCTTTGAGGGAACGTGGCATATTCCCACCCAGATATTCAAAAATGCCAGAAGGCAGTGCCACAAGAGAGAGAATAGAGGGGGTCGGTGCTTCTTTTAGGTTCTCCTGAGATTGACCAAGTTCTCGCCTTTTGCCACTCTACTTAAAGGAGAGAATGGTTCCTTTTTTTGATAAGAATTTATTCTGTATCTTAACTCTTATCAAAAAAAGGAAACATCCTCTTCTCTCAGTAGAATAGCAAGAGATCTTGAATGCTTGGGTGGGAAAATGGTGGCTGTCGTGTTGGTCAGGGATAGCTGGTCACCTGAGGCAAGGCTGGTGCTTTCCCATTTCCAAGGAATGATCCTCAACTTATCTATGGGTCATAATCATCTCAATATCCAAAAACAATCCTTCAACTTACACGTGAGGTCAACTTATACATGATTAAATATGGTATATTTATGTTCCTCCTTTCTTCTAATGAGCTCATGACATGGTTTGTTGATCCTCACAACCACCATCTCAACACAAGCTGAGAGAGTAATTGTCCCAACCTAGTGAGATTCATGGCTCCATGGACACCTCTTTTCTGATCAATTTATGCATGGAGAAGTTCATTTAAACACTGTCTTTCTTTTTTTTCATTTGGGGTTTTTCTTGCCATTTTCTGTAGTTCTAGTTTCTGGATGTAAGCAATGGAATAGAGACTTTTTAAGAAATTGAATGTTCTATGCCAAGAAAGGAGCACTTAGCTTTCCACAGGACAGAAACATCTGGATCTCAAAGGAAATTGCTTTTCTGTTACTAATGTAGTTGACATTTTATTACCTGTTTTTTTATTTCGGTTTGTCCATGGTCCTCACATGACCAAGAAGGAATGGCCTCTGCTTGCACTAATATCCCTCTAGACCATCTTAACTGACAACAGAGTAATATCTGAGGCAGAATGTAGGCCTTTGATTTTAACATCTTCACTTTTTTCTTCTGTGTGATTTTTAACATTTTTGCCTGATAAAGAAGCCAGTGAAGCTTTGAAAGCTTGTGTGATGCCTTTTCTGCATTTTGGTTGGCTAATGAAGGTATCGTTCTTTTCTGATTTTGTTGTGTTTTGCTGTATGGCCAACATGGCTACCCCGAATATGTTTTCTTAATTCCTTCTGTTACTCTTGGTTTATTGTATAAAATTTCTGCTTAGCAATTTATCTCCTTGTCTCTTTTTTACTGCTATGTTTTTTAATGCTACCAAACATTTTTCTTCAGAATTACTCTTGTAAATTCATGCAATAAATTGTAGTATACAGTAATAAATTGCATAAAAAAACTGCAAGGCAGGTATACATAATAAGTTATTCTAGAAAAAAAAAACATGATTAATACTGATCAAGTGAACAGACTAAGCTCATGATGAAAAATGTTTTATTTCACCAAGTGATACAGTCCTATTTCCAAGTAGCAAGCATTGCATCCTGTGTAAATTAGCAGTATTGGGTTATTTTTTTCTGAAGATCAAGCATAGCAACTGAAACTTCCAGCTACCTCTGAGAAACAATCAATAATAATAAAAAAGCTCCACTGAGATCATCTGCAAAACTGTTGGACATCTTTCTTTGGAAGTTGTCCTTTTATTACATTGGATTGAAGAGAAGGTGCTGCACTTGAGGAAGGAGAATGTTGCAGAGATGGTGTACTCTGAGACTGAAACACCAGTGGTTGGCTTATCAGTTAACAGTTTGAGAATTATGTGGCTTTTCTCTGACTCAGCAGGTCGTTTGCCACCTTTCACTGCATGTGGTGGTGGGATTTCCCCGGCAGTTACTGTGAAGAAGAAGAAAACAAAACAAAGCAGGATGAGTTCCCCATTTTTGAAAATACATCAATTCAAAGTAAGCTCTGTGCCAGCTCATGCAACAGAATTGGCCTTTTGATGATCTTTCTTTGGCTAAGACTGACAATAACTGGGCCATTTGTGTCCTTTTCAACCAATAGCCATGTAAACCCTGAAAGGCTGGAAGATAGTACCATGTTGCAGCAAAGTTCAGCAATGGAATTCCTCCTAAAAGAACAGACATGCGTGCACACACACACACATGAGAATACTCCTCTGCCTCATAATATGGTGGAGCACAGCCTGATGCCCAGCTGTGGATGCAGATTAATGTATTTTAATATTTTGAAGGAAACAATAGGCATGGCTTGTACCCCTTGCACTCCTACTGTCTATGAATAACCCTGGAGGTACTGTCTTTTAGGTGTTCCATGCCTTTCTTTAAGGGTGATTCCAGATAGGACAGTAACACAGGGAGGGAGGGAGTGTGCCATGTCCTGGCTAACTTGATCGCAAGAACTTTGCTCAGAGTTTAAGAACAGAAGTGTTTATTCAGTGAGCAACACAGCACCATTACCAAAATGTCTCTGAGACTCCAGCATCAGAGTTGTTACAAGTTTTATACAAATTTTGGTATGCGTATCAAAGATTGGTTACCCCACCAGCACAGGCACTTTCGCAGGCTTCAGTTATTTATATACCAGTATCTTTCATCATGTGAGTGAGGCCAAGGTCATGTCTCCTTATCTATACATTCTCACAACACCTTCTTGTTATTCTGTTGTTCCCCCACACCTTGATCTCCCCTTCTTTGTATTTGCTGCAAGGTGACAGTGAACACACAACAATCATCATTTGGAGCTAAAGATACTTGAATGTATTACCAGATACACAGTTGCAAATTGTAATTAGCAATGGATACATATTAGTGCTTAGCAAGCCCTGTCCTACTGGACTGCAGCTATACTATTACATATACTGGTGCATACATATGACAGGACTATACTGGCCCCCATAAGAATTCTTCTCCCCCCACCATGAAATTTCTCTTCTATACTCAAATTGCTAACTTTGTAGAGATTGAGACACTGAAAATCACTCATGTGTTGGCATCCGCTTGCATGCTGCGTTTCTATGGATACCTAAACTGGATTTCTAAATGCTCAACAGAAGCTTTAAGACACTGGAATGCAAGAAATCTGAAGAGTGAAGGAAAATTTCCTTTGGGGCAGAATTAACATTTGGGAAGCAATATCCTCATTTTGCTTTCTTGTTCCAGAAAGTGGCATCAGACAATCTGTTCATATCCATGGCCATAACACTGTGGGTACCACAGGGTTTCAGATTGGTGGGATGGAAAAGAAAATGGTCAAAAAATATGTTTTTCAAGTGTTGGGAAACTGTGATAAGAAGAATTGTGGACTGACAAAAATCTTTGCAGTTTGAGACTTATGCTGTGCAAAATTTGCAAGGAAATCACTGTTTTCTCTGCAGGAAGCCATCTTTTCTGGATAGAAAATAGTATGTTAGTGCAGAAATATTAATTCCTGCACAGAAAATGCTGTTTTCTGAATAGAAATGCTATTTTCTGTGCAAATCAACCATGTGTGAATTTTATGCAAAATAAATCCTCAACTGCAGAATTTCTTGGACATAAATTAATAATTCTGTATTGACATATTATTTTCCACACAGAAAAGACTTCTTCCTGCACAGAAAATGTTGATTTTGGCACAATTTTTTTTATTTTATTTTATTATTTTTTTTGCAGAATAAGTCTCAAATTGTGAATAGCCTTAGAAAAATGTGTGGTTTTCAAAGCCTCTCTTGCAGCAGACAGAAAATTGCTGAACTTACTCATTGCTACCTTTGAGAAGAAACTTGTTGAATAATTACATCCCTATCACTTGGCCTCCGGAGATGCTCAATATCTATAGGAAGCATTTGGGTGAGATTATTAGAGGTTTTAAGCCTTGGCATCACTAGAATACTGAACACCTCAGCCCTACTTCTCTTTGTCATTGGAGTGAGTTCCTCAGATATAGGGCGGGATATAAATGTTTTAATAAATAAAATAAATTATAACGTGTCATAATAAATTGATAAATTAAATTTATAAATTAGTAAATTGTACTAAATTTACAGAGGTAGATCTAGGGTGGGGCAACTGGGGCTCATGCCCTGGGCATCAATGATGGGGGGTTGCAAAGAAAAAAAGATGAACCTCCTCGTCTGCCCCCCCAAACCCACTCACACCTCCCTCCCCTGCCTGCCACTGCTTGCCACTCCCCCACCCGCCCACCACTAGCCACTCCCCCTTGCCTTGGGTGCTATTGATCCTCATACACCACTGTAAGTTTGTAATAAATAATGGCAATTTGTTTATAATAAAATAACAGAGGGAATTGTCCTGCCCTTCAGACATTCTTGGATGTCAGTTTCCATCCATCATCCCTCACCACTGGCTATGATGGGTAGAGCTGCTGGGAAATGCAGTCCAACAACACCTGCAGGATTACAGCAGCCCCCTCAAGTCTCCAAGCTGCCATTGTTGCTCAGTGTTAGAAAACTGAGGCAGAACCTGTTTGTGGAATTTCATCAGAGAACTACTGAAATGCAACATTAGTTTGCTGGCTTCCTTTTGTGAAGCAGTTCTCCTGTGTCCTGGCGGAAAAACAGCTGATCCACAAAAGGTTTTAAGCAATACATAAAAAGGCTGCATTCTTCTCATTCACAAAAATCAGTTGTGCATAGCAATGAGTATTGTATATCAGTTGAAAATTACTACATATTATTCATCACATCACAACTAGCACTTTATTTGCTTAGTGTTCATCATGACTAGTTACATTTGCGTAAGGAAAAGATTTCTTAAACATAATCAGTCAATAAAATTAATTTTCTGCCAAACTTCTGAAAGGAAACTCAACTTAAGGGGAAAAAACTGATACTGAACTAATGGGAGATTGCAAAATTTTACTGGGAACTAACACTTATATTAATGCCACTGTATAGTTGGAAAGAGATGAACTGCATTTATGTGTTCTGAACCATGTGAAGCATCACTGAGAAGATAGCATCTAAGAATTTCAGTTATGAAAAAGCTGACATCTCTCAGGCCAGAGTTCAGGATGCTGGAATATCAATCAAGTGAGATGGGGTGGAGAATCAGAAGTTTATCTAATAACAAGCCCTTATCAATATACTGCACTGTGCCACAAGGCTGGCAGGAATAATAAAACAAAAAATAAAATCAACTGTATTTCCTTGAAGGCTAAATGTTCCTTATCAGTTTCTTTTCTCTTAGCCCATTTCTGCCCTACATTGTTATAGTGCTATTATTCCACTTTCAACATCTTATGGAACTCTGGGGTTTGCAGTTTAGGGAGGGCCATTTAGAGTTCTCAGCCAGAGAGCTCTTTGGCCTCAGGAAACTACAAACCCCAGAATTCCACAGCATGTTGAAAGTGGAATAAAAGACCTGTAGGGACTTACCTTGTGTGAAATTTGCTGCTTGGGAAGCAATGGGCAGGCATAGCTCTGCTGGCCACGTATGAGCAGTGGCAGCCACTTCCACATTCCCAGAGGCCCCTGTTAAGGAAGGAGAGGCCCTTTCTTGAGGAGACAGCCGATGGCTTGCCTGAGTGATGGCAGCTCATTGGCTTGCTGAGGTGCCTGCTTCTGCAACTGAGCTCCTCTTCCAGACACTGTGGATTTCTTTATTCAGGAGCGGCCAAGAGGAGCAGTCGCGTGGAGGCGTGCAAAAGCACTACAACAGTGTACTGCAGAAATGGTCTTAGTGTGAACCTAACACCAACATGTGATTTTCAGTGTTGGACAGTGGGCTCCAACTGTGAAAGTGAGCATTCCACAACCATGGGTTCCAACCATCAAAATGAGTGGTTTTAGTCTGAACTTTAAAGGAATCATCCACATTTCTGAAGCAGTTTGGAGGACAGGCTGCAGTACCTTGGATAAAGTTCAAAGTCCAAACTAACGCTGGAGTGGAGTCACCCCACTGATTTGGGAACTGGAACCCTCTTCATTTTGCAGGGAAATCACATTGACACCACGATCCAGGATGACCTCTGGGCCTGACTCCTTGACTACAATTGTCCTCCAAAGATGCCATTTACTGCATTTAGTATATCTGATGGTCAACAGCCATTGTGGAAGAGCAATTTTTGGTAGGAAACCAGGGCAAGGCCTTGAAGTGGATTGGGAATGCATCACTTCTTTCTTTTCAAAATCAAAGTAGCTGACATAACAGTATACTTTTTAAAACAGCAGAAATAACAATAATGTACTTTGGCTCTCAGTATCACACAAGATTTTAACAATAAACAGGGATCTATTTAGTATGTCCATAAAGCTACTTACTAGTGTCAGTAGTCCTTAGACCTCCAGGCATGGAGGACCTCAGAAATATTCATCTCAGATTTGCCACTGGGCAGCTTTAGGTCATCAGAGCTGTCCCCATTGAAGTTTCCGCATGGGGCACACAACTTCCCAGCAAAGGTTTCTTTGACTTTCACTGTCACCTCCCCATTGGAATGAAGAAGAACCTGAACTTTAGAAGCTTGGTCAACTAGGATCCCATCACGAACCCGACTCACAGTTACAGCTTTGGAGACTTTGTATGGTAATTTCACAGTGCGCCCATTTACCTGGAAGACACAAAGTTACATTTCAGGCACGAGATGCTCTATTGACTGAAGGCGAAGAATCTAGGATGACCCTGAGATTGCCTTGGTATCTCAAGAAAAAGGAAATTTTGGGGCCTTCCATGAGTGAAATGAAGTTGCACACCTTAGACCCTATTCAGGTGTTCAGAATAGGGTTAATGTTACCTGAATAGCACAATCCAATTTAACACTTTATACTTACAATCACTGTCAAACTACATGATATATTTAGCCTATATTTAAAAGAATGGTTCCCCCAAATGGTAAACATTAACAATATCTTACCCATATGTTATTATTGGTCTTCAGAGTGATGGATGCATTTCTGAAGTAAAAGTAAACAGCCTTCCCAACTGCCAAGCCACCCTCCACGTCCTTTCCAATGTTCACTAACACCCTGAACCAGGAGGTGGCATTTTCATCACAAACAGAGGCCAGGTCATAAACCCCACTGCAGTAGTACTTTCCCAAGGCACCATCAAAGGAAGTGAACTTGGCTTCCGGCGTGACTGTGCACTGCCCTTCTCTGGGCTCACAGCCCCACATGCCATCTCTAAGTGTGCAGATCTCATCAGGTGGGCAGGTCGTTTCTTCACGGGCGACTCGGCCTGGAGCACTACAGGTGTATTTTTCTGTGCAGTTCTTTGAGAAGATGCTCTCTTTAGCCTGTAGGGAAATGCCCAGGAGAATTATTAGGACATTTGCAAAAGACCATGAACATTCCATGAAGGCTTTCTTCTACTGTTTTATTTAAATATATGGACTTTTGTAACTTGCTGGTTTTCAAAACAACAAGATTTTTTGCAGAGGAAATGGTGCACTCAATGCAAAATACATGGCAAAACATTATTATTTTGTTCAGAAAAAAGTCTTCAGTACAAACAATCCCATGTTCTCTACATAAAAAGCACATATTACACAAAATAGTTTTTTAAAAAAAGAAGGAGGAGAAGGAGATTATGGATTAAAAATGGGACACTAATCCTCATCTTCTCAAGCTGTAGGAAGAAAACTCTTGAACATACTTCCCCTTGCATTCAATAAATGCAAAAAATATGCATCTCTAGTAATCTACATCTCTTGCTGGAAATCATCAAGACTTTCAACCTTCGAAAGAGCTCTTCTGGATGGTATTGACTAGTGACTGTTTATCCTATCTCCCCCTATCTGGGTTATAAACTTCAGTTATTATGCTTCTGAGCACCTGAAGCCCACATCCGGCATCTCTATTGAATTGCTAGGACATTATTGCTCCAAGATAATGACTGAAGTCCCATTGGTGATTTACACTGGTATAAATGCCATTACACAAGCTGTAACATTTTCTAGGAGCTTGGGCAAGGATTATTACCTAATCGAGGATAGGCAATGGAAGCTACCATTGTTGATAGGTTAGCACAAGTCAGTGCCACCTGTTACACAATTGATTGTGCAACCCTGCTGTACAACCCTGCTATAGTGTAACTCCAACTGGTGCAAATTTATGCTACACCTACACTGAACAGGATCTGGAACACAATATCTGCACTGCATTCCAACACACAATTTTCCTTGGGGTATCTACAGGCCAAGCTGTTCCCAGTCTAAAACAAGAGTGAAAAATCTCATAGCTGGGACACAAAGGCCTGAAACCTGTTGGTGACTCCCAAGTAGAGTAGACTAATTGAATTAAGTGCCAAATGGTAGTTCCACATTTAGATTAAATAGGTCTACTTTAATCAGGACCAACGATATGATTTTGAGAACCAGCATGGTATAGTGTTTGAAGCATTGGACTACAACCCAGGAAATCAGGGTTCGATTTCCTGATCAGCCATGGAAATCTACTGGATGGAAATCCACACTCTTAGCCCAGGAAACCCCATTATAGTTCCCTTTAGGGTTGCCATAAGTCAGAAACATCTTGAAGGTGCACAACAACAGGAACAAGACTTAAGCCAAAGACTTACCTTGAGGTAGAATCCATCATGTACACAGCCACACTTATCTATAGGCACACAGACATCCCCATCAGACATATAGCCTTCATCACACTGGCAGCCTTCAAAGCAATGCTTTGTGCACTGGAGAGGAGTGTATAAGCTGGCACAGCTGAAGTCACAAAGGGAGCTGCAGGTCTCGTAGTGGCTGTTGGTCGGGCAGGTCAAGGCTACAGATGGAGAAAGCAGAAAGTATTGTCCCTGTGTCACCAATGCCAGATAAAACAAAATGTCACCATATGCCAGGACTTTCCCTCATTCCTGCTTCCTATCCCCTTCAAAAAAATGCAGGGTCTTATCACACTGCACTGTTATGATGCTATTATTCTACTTTAACTGCCATTACAACATCCCATGGAATCCTGGAATCTGCAGTTTAGGGCAGGACATTTAGGCCCTTTCCAAATGGCATTTGCCATGCAAAAGAGCGCCTGGAGCATTGTGCGATTGTGAGGAGCAATCTGCATGATGCACCCACAATCGTGTGATGCTCCAGGGGCAGGCAGGTGCCGATTGCGCACCTTTTCATTTTTGGCTGAAAGCCAAAAATGGTGTGCAATTGCGCACTGCTCCTGGCCCCTGCGTGCATTTACCTGGCGTGCGGAGCCTCCGGAACTGCTCTGGTCAAGCTTCCTGCCCCAGCGCAGCCTGGGAAAGTCCCAGGCTGCACTGCGGAAGGAAGAGGCAGGGTTCTCACATGAGCAGCCAGCTCATGTGGAGCTGAAGTAGCAGGAACACGAGAGCCTCTCACTGGAGGCTGCTTGTGTGATCCCCGCACCCCAGTTCCGGAAAAAGGTAAGGTGTGGAAAGGGCCTTAGAATTCTCAGCCAGAGAGCTCTTGAGCCTCCCAAAACTACTAACTCCAGAATTCCATAGAATGTTGTAACAGCAATTAAAGTATTATAGCACTATAACACTGCAGTGTAATAGGGTTATCAGAAACATACAGCACAATGATTTCTAATCATGATCATCCCCCAAAAAGGATCTCACTTTTTTCTTCATCCTGAGTGTTAGAATGAGTAGAACAGTTTTATCAATGGTATAGCTATGGCTTTTGCTGCCTGGGGTGGACCACCCATCCCTGCACCCCCTAGCTACGCCACTGCCAGAAGGGCCCCCATTGGCCTTGTTAAAAGATCGGGAGGAGCAGCGAGTCACCCTCAGCAGAGGCCTCCTGAGCCCCTTCGCCCTCTTTGCCTCCTTCACCCTACCCTCCTGCCTCCTCTATTGTTCTACTTTCAACAACCTGTGGAATTCTGAGGTTTGTAGTTTACTGAGGCAAAAGAGCTTTCCCTCTCTAAACTGCAAACCCAAGGATTCCATAGGGTGTTGGAAGTGGAATAATAGCACTGTAACAGTGTCGTGCAGAAAGGTATCCATTGGAAAGCTAGGGGCAGGAGGCCATTGAAACAAGTGTGCAATGGGTGGAAGACATGTGGAGTCTCTAGAAGGAACAAAGGTGGATACAGAGAAGAGAAATGTGAGTAAACAGCAAGTGATGGGGAAGAAGGTTTGAAGAAGAAGGCAAAGGAAACAGGGAACTGAAGCAAGAAGGAGACAAGAACAGAAGGGCTCCTGAAGAAACCATAGAGCCCTTGGGATCAGGTTGGGTAATAAGTTAAGAGGGAAGGCAGATAGGAGTTCAAGGATGACTGGCAAGAAGGAAGGAGTCAAAAGGATGTCACCCTATGTGAGTAGTTTGGCGAAATCCATGCATCCTCACACATCAGTGAGGAATGTATGGCCCTCCAGATATTGTTGAGCTGCACCTTTGATCAACATTGGCCAACATAGCCAGAGATCATGAATGCGGTAGCATTGGGAGGTCACCACATTCCCCATCCCTGCAATAAAAGAAGGAGAGATGGAGTTGAAAAAGTTGGCATAGAAATACAACTAGCAAAACCACAGAAATGGAAGATACTTTGGAGCAAGAGAGGCTCTGACAGGTAGAAAGTGGACAGGAAAGGGAATCTGGAGGAACTGAAGGTTATACACTGGACAGCAAAGAGGACACAGAATTTCTGAATATAAAGGTTTGTCCCTGATATTGCTGCTATGGAGTCAGTGTGATATAGTGGTTAAAGTGTTGGAGTAGGCCTCTGGGAAATGAGGGTCAAATCCCCACTCAGCTACTGGGTAACCTTAGACAGATCTTGGGAAACCACTGGGTAACCTTGGGCAGATCACATTCAGAGGAAGGCAATGGAAGGCATTGGCAACCCTCCTCTGAACAAACCTTGCCAAGAAACCCCCATGATAGGTTTGCTTTAGGGTCACCATAAGTCAGAAATGACCTGAAGGCAGATGGGCATGAGCACACACACACACACACACAGACACACACATACACACAGCTGCTATGCCTTCAGGAGGTACATAAAAATTGAATTCTGAGAGTCATGGCTTCCACTGTGACTACACTTTTGCACATTGATAGAACTCAAGCAGTAGCAAGATTTGGCTACTAAACCTTAGCAACAGTCATTCTTTAAAAAAAAAAAAAAAGGAGAAAAGAGTACTCAGCATTGCCAACTTACAACAGAAAGAGTTTGTTCTCCATGCACCAATCTCAGCTCCAGCTGCGCGGCATGCCGCCGTGTAAGCTTGAAGGTTTTGACAGAGGTATTCTTGGGTTCCGGTTACCCACATGTCATATAGGCAATTATGAAAGTATTCTGCAGGTCTCACAAGTGAGTGGCAGTCTGCAAAGGGGCCTGACTCAGACATGATCATTCCACAAGAACTCTCATCCTTATATATCGTTGCTTCGTCTGGCACCGTGTTAGGCCGTACCTGAATACAGTCATCGGAGCACCTGATACCAGCCACAGGAACATTCCAGGACTCTCCAAAGTCTGCCACATTTTCTGTAAGAGTTCCATTGGGCAGTGTGAAATCATCACTCTCATCACCATTGAAGTTGCCACCCAGACCATGCAACTGTCCCTGGTAGGTGATGGGAACAGAGACACGGATGTGGGAGGCAGTGTCATAAAAGACTGTGAATCCGTCGGATGTCTGGATAATGATGTTGATTCCCTCTTGGGTGATCCTGAGATTTTCGTTCTCTAGATTCAGTGGCAAACTGTGAAACTCTTCATTCACCTAGACAAAGAACAACAAAAGAAAATAACATCCATGGGGAATTAGGTTTCCTTACTAGGAGTGTCAACCTTTGTTTATTTGGTTCTGACAGGTGAGGATGAAAAAATTCAAAAGTTCTCATTGGTACTTCCAGCCAGTGTCCTGATGCACAACAGGACAGATACACCAGCAGTCCTTTTAGGTAGCTGTCCCTATTATGCATTGGGACCCATTGTACATCAGTCTCATTGCTGGCTCCCCTACATAGTAATCTAACTGCACCATTTTAATGGATATGTATGTAACAGAACTGCCTGGTTCTAATTCTCTCACTTACAAAGACACAAGCTGTATTGCTATTACTATTATGATTATGATTATCCAACTTAATATTGAAAATAAATTGGGGGTCCCAGAGGGGGAAAATAAGAACATGCATGAAAAGGAATTTGGCAGATTCATCTTACCATAACTTTCCATTGCATTCCCCTCTCCAAGACAATAGTGTTTCTGTCAATGTAGATCATAACAGACTTTATCAGAGTTGAAGAGCCAGCATCAAGTTCTTCGTACTCTACCAGCACAGAGAACTTCACTCTCTGAGGATCCTCCTCGTCAAAGATTTGAGACAAGATAAAAGAGCCAGACCCACGGAACCCAAAACTTCGTCCATCAAAAGAAATATAATGAAGGCCTCCGTACGTTGTTGCTGTTCCATAGCCCTCAGGATGGCAACCCTGGATGCCGTTCTCAACCTTGCACTCCTCTTGAACTCCACAAGAGAACTGCTGGCAATCAATGATGCCATTGTCCTTGCACTGGCACTTCTCCTGGCAGGAGGTATATGGATAGAACTCCTCTCCAGTCTTGTAGTACCTCCCCTGGTGCACACAGCCACATTCTGAAGGAGGGACACACCTGTCCCCACTGAGGACATATCCAAAATCACAGAAGCATCCTTCAGTACATGGAGCATCACACTTTTCACCAGTGAAGTGGCTATGGCATGTGGCAGGGCAGGCCGATCCACAGAGTTCATAGTGGGAATTAGTGGGACAGGGAAGGCCTGGGGAGAATGAACGAAGAGAATATTTTCCTGATTATTGCAATGGTACACAGAATATACATTGCCCTTGCTGGGGCTGGTGAAAGTAAATTAGGGGTCCCAATGGTGAAAATAATTCTTTCCCTCTCCCCCAGTTAGGGTTGCCAGGTTTTTCTTAAACAGCAATATCGTACAGTCTTGTCTATTGCCAAGCCAGTCCAGGACTGCCTGGGATATGTGAAGCAGGTCTGTATAAAGCCTATATCAAGTCTTGCAAGAGGAGGGTCTCTTGGACAGATTTCAGCCTCCCAAAAGATTAGAATATCATGAGAGTTCAGAACTCTTGTGAGAGATCCTCCTCTCACATGACTTGAAGTTGGTTTTATTTTATATATATATATATATATATATATATATATATATATATAATTGTGAATAAAAATTTACAAATGTGTTATGTTCATTCCAACAACAAAAAACAGAAAAATTTTAAATATGTATATGTATGTATGTATGTATGTATGTATGTATATAAATATATATATAAGATCTATAGAGGAACTACTAAATATGATATATAACCTTAATCATGACCTATGTCGTTCCATCTTTAAAGGCTAGCATCGAAACCTTCCCTATTTCTCCTCTAAATAAACAATTATCTCTTTCCACTGATTTATAAAATTATCATTAGTTTTGTCTTTCAAAAACATTGTCCATTTCCATGACATCATATGACTCTGTTAACCATGCATCTATTTCAGGGGTCTCAGCTGTTTTCCAGGTTTTAGCATACAGAATTCTTGCTTTTGTTATTATGCTTACCAACACACTTTTCTATTGCGCTAGCCATGTTAAGCAAATAAAATTCTGGCTTCATTGGAAAATTCTTCTTCGTTATCTTAATGATTTCAGAATGAATATTTTTCCAGAATGCTTGGGTCTTTTTGCAAAGCCACCAGCCGTGGTAAAAGGACCTTTTTTTCTGTTTTACATTTCCAGCACCTGTCATTGTCACCCTTGTAGATTTTTGCTATTTTTGCTGGAATCAGGTGCTTTCGGTATAACATTTTAAAATAATTTTCTCCTCTTTAGCATACCTGCTGTGGCATGTGCATTATCTAAAGGTAAAGTATCCTTTTGCTTTAGATGCTTCATGTTTGGATAAACAGAGCTTGGAAAGTTTCTTGTTAAAAGTAATTAGTATCTATAGATCCAAGCCACTGAGGTCATTTGCAAACGAAGGAGCATTTTGGGCTCTTATATATACCATGTCCCTTGGCACCCACACCACCTGCTGCCACATCCCTGTCAAAAGGGACATGCACCAGGCATGTGTGCACACCCAAATTGCTTCTTTGTTTGCAAATAAGGGAGCAGTTTTGGCACCTGTACACACACACACACACACACTGCTGCATCCCCCAATGAAAGTGGCATGGTGACAGCCACCCAATCTATGGCTCATTCTGCACCATATCTTGATCTCACAGCATCCTGGCATCATCCCTGCAGTGTCTTTGCTTGAAAAGGGCCTACAATTGTGGAGACCAAGGTTTGAATCCCCACTCAGCCATGGAAACCCACTGGGTGAGCTCAGGTAAGTAACATTGTCTCAGCCATAGCACAATCAGTGCATAACTCCACATGCATACATTTATGTTACACAACTAAATAAGATCTTGGCCATTCGTACTCACGTTCTCTCTCCTTCCCTCTCTCTGGCCATTTCCGCACTAGACTGTTATAGCGCTATTATTCCACTTTCAACATGCTATGGAATCCTGGGGTTTGCAGTTTCAGGAGGGGCCAGCCAGCCCTTCCCAAAACTGCAAACCCCAGGATTCCATAGGATGTTGAAAGTGGAATTATAGCGCTATAACAGTCTAGTGCAGAAATGGCCAGTCTAGCACTTTTACTGAGTGCTAAATATGGGGCCGCTCAGACCTCAATCCAAGCAATGAGGGATGATGTGACATTACAAGGTACCAGAAATCTAAATAGCCTTGTGTAGTAAAGCTCTCAGTTAACCGTGAAATTGCTAGCTTATTTTTACTCAGCTTTTCAGGAAAATTGTCCAACATTGAATGTTCTTGTGCTGAACTCCAGGAGATGTCATTTTTTTAAAGTGTATGTGTGTGTGTGGCATTAACAGCCTAAATAACCTGAAGGCACCAGATCCTGTCTGATCTTGGAAGCTAAGCAAGGTTATCTCTGATTAGTACTTGGATGGGAGACCACCAACAATGCTGTAGGCTCTATTTCAGAGCAAGGAAATGGCAGAACCACCTCTGTGTATTCCTTGTTTAAGAAAATGGTATGAAATTCATGGGGTCATCAGGTGACTTGAAGCCACATGTACAAAGATGGCATTAACCTTGGCGACCTATTATAGACCTCAGATGTCATTTTTGTATTCTTATATCCCTATAAGACAAACAATAGTTCCTATAGTAGAAACAATTTCATATTTTATGCATAACACTGGAAGCCTCGAATTTTTAAAAAGTTGATTAAATTGCATTCTAATGTTTCATGAGACTGGACCTTGAAAGCAACACTTACTGTATGAGGAAGCTGATCTCCACTCCTCAATCTGGATGCCCTGAGCTTGACAATCTGTCGCATAGGCACTGATAGAAGTGCACAAAACATGTTGAAAGCCTTTGTACAAGCAGGTATCAAAGACACAGTCCTCAAAGTAGTATGTTGGATCAATGACAGCATTACACTGCTTGAATGGACCATTTTTTCTATTGAGGAGCCCACAGTAATGTTCACCCTGGTAAATCTGTTTCTCTGCTTCACTGCACACTGGGCAATTGTTGGAACAGCCCTCTGAGCATTGTGGGGGTCCTCTCAGCTTCCAGCTGTCTGCAAATTGGATCATGCTTCTTGTTTGAGTACCATCCTTCATGGTGAAGTCGTCACTGGGATCTCGATTGGCATTGCCACAGAGTCCACAAATAGATTCAGCGTAAGTGTGGGGAACAATGACCCTGGCATAGCTGTACCAATCAAAGCTGACTCGTATATCAAAGTCTGTTCTGATAATGCCATGGACCCCACTCATGTAGATCTGCAGTTTATTCTCATAGGAGAATGGTAGGTTCACAGAGACTCCATTGATCTGGAAAACACATACCATCAAGGATTTTAAAGGAATCCAGGAAACAAGGATATGGTCACGTTATTACTTGCTGCAGAACAAATAAGAAATGTGTGTGTTGTCCCTATAGAATTTGTCCAGACTATTTGAAAAACTGCATCTCCCTCTATGAACTGGCTAGAGCCCTAAGATCTGCAGGGGAAGGCTTTCTCTCACTCTGCCACCATCCCAGGCTCATCTGGTCAGGACATGGGAGAGAACCTTCTCAGTGACTGCTCCCACCATGTGGAATGTCTTCCATGGGAAGCTAGGCTCGCCACCTCCCTGCTCTCCTTTTGCCAGCAGGCAAAAATGTTTCTTGAGCTGAAGTTTTTAGCTGAAGCCTATTACTTATTTATTAGCTACTTTTAAAAATCTATTGTAGTTTTACTGTTTTATATGCCTTTTAATGATTTAATTGTTTATATGCTTTTAACATTTTTTAACCTGTTGGAAGCTGCCTTGGTCTTATCTTGGAAGAAAAGGAAGCACATAAATTCAATCAATCAATCAATCAATCAATCAATCAATCAATATAGAATAAATTCATCTCTGCTGGTCTAAACTAGAAAGACAATCACTAGTTTTGTCGTATGATGAGAAAGAAATTGGTCTTGACGAGATAAATTACTTTCATTTCTAGAAGTCCAGAAAGGATTTGGCTGCTTCTTTTGCAAAAATTTCCATTGCATTCTTGCTGCCCTTCACTTTCCACTTTATGTTTTACAAACAAGGCCAGCCCTACCATTTGGTAGACAAGGTAGCAAAAGTGTAATCTAGATGTTTTGAACTTCAACTCTCATCGGTCCAAGTCAGTATATCCAATGGTGTGGAACACTGGCAGCTACACTTTCCCCATCCCTGAGGTAAATTAAGGAAATCACATCAAGTGACAAACTTTCAGTGGTGTGCTGAGATGATTGACCATTACCTTCCATTAGGGGACAGAGTTGTGTGTTCTAGAGTTTGTACTCTGAAGACTATATAATTTAATCTGATACCCTTAAAGAAGGTAGAAGATGCTGTCCTCATACCAATGTTGGAGAAAAAACATCTACAGTCAGTCTGGTCAACTTTGTAAGTTGGCATGGGGGAGCACCATCATGCTTCAGGTAGAACAATGTATTGGGGAAACCCTATTTCTACCATTCTCCCCCCCACCAATAAAAGAAAATAGTCCGGTGTAATCAACCTAAGAAACCTTACATCTCAGTATTTCTACCTGAACCTTCTGTGGATCCTCTTGGCTCAGACTGATAGTCATGTTGTAGACCTCCAGTGTCACCACTTTGGTGTAGGACACAGTCTTGCTTCCTCGGTTGTTGTTTTCCACTGTGACCAAAAATGGGGTGAGTCTGGGATGGTCTACACAGACCCCTGCCAACTGATAAACACAGGTCCCCATGAAATCAAATTTCTTTCCATCAAAGGTTGTGTAATGAGGGTCCCCAGATGCAGTACAAGTGCTGTAGGCGACTTCATGACAGCCCCGAATGCCGTTGACCATGACACATTTCTCATTTCTCTTGCATGAAGACCTCATGCACACGGTTCGGCCTAACCTGGGCTCACACTTGCAGCGAGTACGACAGTCTTCATCACCCCAAAACTCCTCCAAGGGACCATATTCCACACCTTTGTAAGTGCAGCTACAGCTCATCTTTGGGACACATGCCTCCTCGTTGCGGACATAACCCTCGTCACACTGGCAGCTTTCTTCACAGGGCTGATTGCACTTGGTGGGAGCAGTTCTGTCAAAACAGGTAGCTGGGCAGGCGGTTCCACAGGCTTCATAATGGCTGTTCTCAGGGCAGGATAATGGGATGGGAATTGGTGAGGGAGATGGAACAGGATCTGAAGGAAACATTGATTTAAAAAAAAAAAAAACGGGGGGGGGGAGAGAGGTGAATTCCAGGTCCATTAATCAGCCTCCCCATCTAAGATAATGCTTACCTGAACATGTGCAACAGAGTCACTGCAGGGGAAGGTAACTTTTAGATGATCTCCACAATAGAAACTAGGGTGATTGGTGATAGACTCTTGATGCCAGATCATAATACATGACAGGGGCAGAACAAGAGGCTATTTAAGCCTGATTGCCCCTGCACATGTGTTTGACCTTCACAGCATGACCCACCCTCCCACTTTCTGTGCAGTGTGAGATTTGTCTGATCTCTTTGGGGCTGGTTGGGATTCCTTTCCCATTTTTCCCATTTTTTTTAATTTTTTTTTTTTTTGCTTGTCTCATACTGTATCTGCTGGGACTTAGACAATTGGTTTGGCTGGTGTCTTTAAACAGGCTTTCTTCTGGCAAGAGCAGGGGAAGAATATAAGACTTCAGTGTAGGGTAGGCCTCTGGAACTCCCTCTTTAGCAGTGGCGTATTTGGCATAAACAGTGCCTAGGGCAAGCATGGAAGTTGTACTTCTACCTTCTTAGCTCTAACCCTACTCCCCTGCCCTACATGCATGAGGGGGTTCACCCGTCTGGCATTGGCACCAAGGGCACGCCCTACTTGCCCCACCTTAGATATGCCTCTGTTCTTTAGGGTCCTGCATCCCAGAGAGTGGGGATGGATGCTACCCTTGTGGCTAACCTGGTAGTAAGGCTCTTATTTGTTGGGCCCTGAGACTTGTCTGGAGTCTGCTGGGTTACCCTCTAATTATGCTGGACTGTGGCATAACCAAAAGCATTGGTATTGCCCTCAGGGCTGAGGTGTTTTGCCCAAGGGAAAACTGAGGAGGTAGTCTCCTGGTCTCAGCTGGACCCTCATCAGGTTGTTCTCCTTCCCTTACTCCCTTACTCCTTCCCCAGGCAAGGCAACTTAAATATGTCAGGTTAAAATGGCTTGTTTTCTACTGCTCCAGAGACCAGGACAAGGAGCAATGGATTCAAGCTGGAGGAGAGGAGATTCCACCTGAACCTCAGGAAGAACTTCCTGATGGTCAGAGCTGCCCTGCAGTGGAATATGCTGCCTTGGAGTGTGGTGGAATCTCCTTCTTTGGAAGTTTTTAAGCAGAGGCTGGATGGCCATCTGTTGGGAGTTCTTTGATGTGTGTTCCTGCATGGCATAGGGTTGGATTGGATGGCCCTTGTGGTCTCTTCCAACTCTATGATTCTATGATTTAACCCAATTCTCTGGGTCTGTTTTCCTTATTTCATGGTTGACATCAAATACATACACGTAGTCTTAATTTACAATACACTTCCCAAGAGTTTGTCATAGCAGACTTAGGCCCAGCTCTGTCATTAAGCAGACTGAGGTGGATACCTCAAACAGAGACTGTGTGAGGCAGGGGACAGACAGAGCTGTATGTCCTAGCTCCACCCACCCAGCCAGCTTTTTTTCTCCTCAAGTGCATTGAGGGACACTGTCCTATCACCAGAATGGATGTAAGATTCAGCGCCTACTCTGCTCAACTTCTGAAATGTGAACCAGAATCCTGCTGGTGTTATTCACACGTGCAAGGTCCTTTACATATGCAAGTTGTACATTTTTGACTGTTGTACAACATACATAATCAGTTTGTGGTTGCATCAGGCAACCCAGGTGTAAGCATTTCACATCTCCCCTGATATTATTCTTGACTAGAGCAGAACCAATAAACCAGTTTGATTTATCTACGCATCAATTGGACAACTGATTATATGAGTCTACTCTAGTTGGACCAACCAACAGGATTCCAGCCATGGAACTGTGTATTCTTGGATGGTGTGTAACTATCTCTCAGTGCCTTCCATGTGCTATTTTATTCACTGAGTTTGCAGTAATGGTCACTGTGCATTCTCTGTTGCACAACAAGACAATAAGCAGCCACACTGCCAGATACACAGCTGATTGCACAGTGCCAATACTCAGCTGAATAGTATGACCATAGTATAACAACTTCTGTCTACATTTATACTATGCAAAGGAAATATAGGATCTCAGCTATCTGCGTGGGGAAAAACCATCCTGTGCTTCACCTCAGGCTCTAAAATGTCTTGGGCTGGCCCTGTTAGAAGTTTTTTGCAGGGTTCCATATATTGGAACTCCAAGGAGCTTAAGATGCCAGGAACTCAGTTGCACAATCTGCAGACATTTCAGGGCTGAAACAAACAGTTGACAAACCACAATTTCTCCTTGGCTGTGGTCCCAGGGGTAGATGGCTATAAAGTAAACAGATCACAGCTGTAGGCAACTGCTCATTGCTACACAATCTTCAAATGTGAGTTTCATAAGGTTCTTGGGTTGGTTTTGGTTTTGGGAGCAATCTGTTGGAAGGATGAGGCACAGATTAAGATGAGTGTTTACCTAAATTACTAGCTAAATTAGATTAATACACACACACACACACACACACACAGAATTTATAGAATTTATTTTTCCAGCTTTAGGTGCGTGTAGAAGGGTTTATACCTTTCCTTTTCAATATAAGATGAAAACTGCTTGTGTGAATTTAGTAGAAACCCTGCCCAAAGGGAATGGTTTAAGAACGCCCCTGTAAAAGTCTCCTACTCCAGGTTATAATGTTCACAAACACCTCAGGGAAAGAACTTCAGGTGACTGAACATTGTACCTATTTTGATTGTCAGAGACAACTGTCAGACAAATATAACTTAGCAGATCAATTATCCATAAAGGAAGAGCTTTCATAACCCCTGATAAATCCACAGTCTGGGACAACTGAGTACGGGAGTATTGAGATATACAGTCAGCCCTCCACATTTGTGGGTTTAACATTCATGCATGGGTTTATTTGCAAGTTTCTCTAGCCCCTGTTCCCCACGTCATGCCTCTTTTCCAGGGGAACTTTCCCTCTCAGCAGCTCCAATCAGTCTGTACAGCCCTTTTAAAAAACTGCCTCTGATACTCCTCTATGTCCATCACCACCAGCTGCCTGGTGAGCTAAGGATGGATTTCAGTTCAATTTCTCAGCAGCACAAACTCAGCATCACAAAATGCCCCCATACACATACCCAAGGAAGGAGATGGGCGGGAGAGAAGAAGTATAGAGCCACCATGCTGACTCACCCCTTTTCCCTCTCTTTTCCCTGACCTTGTTTGGACCCTGGGTGCCTGCTCTCCCCATCATGCCTCAGCCCCCTTCCCACAGACACACACACATATTTTGATATTTGTGGGGGTCCTGAGCCCCTAAACCCTAGCAATTGTGAAATGCCAACTGTATTGCGGAGTTACAGCTATGCAATCAATGTCTCTGTGTTTCCAACAGGGCCTTGCAATCCCTTAAAAACAAAAATATATTATGATTTCCAATCCTACCATGACAAGAACTCAAGATAATTAAATATGTAAGGAAGCTGGGACTTGTGACCACTGTCTTGATTTATACACAGTTTGAGAATAATTACCAAATGTGCCGAAAGGTGGCGGAGCAAAGCCAAAGCCTTCGTAGTTTTTGGTACCAAAGAGAAAGACACCAAAGGGAACTTCAGGATGCTCTAGGAAGACAGATCTGCTTGCAGGGGGCCATTTTTGTTCCCCCCATGAATACTGTGAGCCAGGGATCTGTCTCCATTGAATGCCTGTAATAGCCGAGTTATCCTGAGTAATGCGATTGATTTCAGACCTTTTGGCTATGATGGCGATATAGTTCTCAAACTTGTCCATTCGCTCAATATAGTAAGACAAGCCATAGTGTGTTACGGGTGGGATGTTGATGAGGAACGGATCATAGCCTGTATTTGCTGACTTGATACCAGTGAAGAACAAAAAGACTTGGATTCCAGCATTAGAAGAGATATAAAACGCCTCTGGGTATTGGATTTCAAACTGGCTTACCTCCCCAGCCACCATGTCTTGAAAGCTTTTTAGGTTCCCTGATTGATAATGTATACGTGTGGTTTGGGATGCAACCACATATACAGTATCAACACTGCCCTGGAAAAGCACAGGAGGAACAATGAAAGTAGTGCCCCAGTTGGAGACCGGCAGGAGCTGTTCAGAGACATGATCACAATAATAGTTTTGCTGAACGCAAACGTGCCCACTCAGGACTGCCACAGGTGCTGAGGACTGAACTCTGGTGCCAGACAGATCTTCTGAGCTTTGCAGCTGGACAACCTGGAAAGCACCAAGGTTAACGGTGAGTATTCTTCCTGCACCATAGGTCTTTCCGTCAAAGACCACTTTCCCTCTCAGATCAATATCAACTCTCGTTGGCGTCTGCCAAGCTATGACTGCAAATTCTTTTAAGTAGTTTGTCAATCTGGTACCAGCTGGAGTAACGATGTAATACTCTGTGCCAAGTTCCTGGACTGGATATACGGTTGTGGTGGCAACAGAAAATAGCTTCCTGTCCAACGAGATGACAGAAATGTCCTTGTCAGCTTGGATCAGAACAGAATTATCGAATGTGTTGCTGCCTATCATCTCTGTAGTCACTGGGATTTGCACAGGCACTGTTTGACCTTCCTCAATTGAGTAACTTTTCCGGATAGCGCTTTTGGTCAGTGTCACGGTTACTGTGGTGGCACTGTGGTAACCAGTGAGGAACAGCTGCAACCTTGTTTCAGAGGGCCATCTCGTCTCAAAATTTTCCATGAATGCTGTGATGAATTGTTTCCCCTGGAATCCAGTTCTGACAGTACCTGATGCAAGGAGAAGAGAAGAGATCTCAAGAAACTAAACCTGGCAATAAAATAACTGTAAAAACTGTAAGAATGTCAAGATACCTTCTCAAACATTATTTTGAGACCTGTATATGGATTAAGCGAGCCAGCATGATGTAGGTTTGAGCATTCAACTACAACCCTGGAGACCAGCGTTTGATTCCTTGCTCAGTCACGGAAACCCTCTGGGTGACCTTGGGTGTGTCACATGCTCTCAGCCCCCAGAAAACCTTGTGATTCACCTTAGGGTCACAGTAAGTTGGAAACAATTTGAAGGCATACAACAACAACAGCATGTATTAAGGAGTAGAGGAAGCATTCCTCCCCTTATATCACTTACCTTCCTACATAATTAACATATTTCTCTGTTTATTTGACTTTCTTTTTTTTCCTAATTCACCACTTGTCTCTCTTCCTGTTCCCCCCCCCAGTATAATACTACAAAAGGCAAATCAGTGTAATAGAATCAGAATCATAGAGCTGGAAGAGACCACAAGAGCCATTGAGTTCAACCCCTTGTCATGCAGGAGTATACCATCAGAGCATTCCCAACAAATGGCCATCCAGTATCTGTTTAAAAACCTCCAAAGAAGGAGACTCCACCACACTCCAAGGCAGTGCATTCCACTGTCAAACTGCTCTTACCATCAAGAAGTTCTTCCTAATGTTTAGATGGAATCCCTTTTCCCAACATTTGAAGCCATTGCTCCATGTCCTAGCCTCTAGAGTTGCAGAAAACAGGCTTGCACCCTCCTCCATAGGACATCCCTTCAAAAATGTAAACATGGCTATCATGTTGCCTCTTGACCTTCTCTTCTCCAGGCTACATATCCAGCTTCCTAAGATTACAGAACCCCAGGTTAGGAGAGTTTATGAGATCAACAGGACTCTGGACCAAGAATTCTGAGAACTCTAGTCCATAAAGCTAATGCTTCCAGACTCTAACTGTCTGCAGAAAGTATACAAAGCAGTTTAAGAACTGATCCAAACTGATCCAAATTACTGTTTCTGGTTATTGGGTTATTGCATCATTTCTTCCTATAGAAGTACATGGTTCAGGAAGAGGGAGAATAATACTAGAAGTGAACAATTGGTTCCACAAATGGTGACATGAATAAAGAATTGGCTTCTTAGACCAAGATATAGCTTTTTGGTGCAAGAGATCGGTTGCACCTCACAGCAGTTGGTAAAGTATTTACTAGAAGTCTTGCAAATCTGACCATGAGGGCTTTAAAACTGAATTACATGAGGGAGGGAGACAGCCTTTCAGAGGGCAACAGGACAACAAATATAGGGGACAATAACTTCCATGATACAGGAGAAATCTTTAAAATAACTTTTCTAAGCTCTGATTAACGGCACCAGACCTCATGTGCTTCAAAAACACACCATTTGAGCATAGCCTAGGCCTTACTAACTGTTGTTTAGCCTGGGGTAGAGAAGGTTAAGCTGCTACATGAGATCACCAGAGAATCATAGAATCATAGAAATCTAGAGTTGGAAGAGACCACACAGGCCATCCAGTCCAACCCCCTGCCATGCAGGAACACCCTCAAAGCACTCCCGACAGATGGCCATCAAGCCTCTGCTTAAAAACCTCCAAGGAAGGAGACTCCACTACACTCCGAGGCAGCAGATTCCACTGCCGGACAGCCCTGACTGTCAGGAAGTTCTTCCTGAGGTTCAGGTGGAATCTCCTTTCCTGCAGCTTGAATCCATTGCTCCTTGTCCTGGTCTCTGGAGCAGCAGAAAACAAGCCCTCTCCTTCCTCTACGTGGCATCCCTTCAAATATTTAAACATGGCTATCATGTCCCCTCTTAACCTTCTCTTCTGCAGACTAAACATACCCAGCTCTCTAAGTCTATCCTCATAGGGCATGGCTTCCAGGCCTCTCACCATTTTGGTCACCCTCCTCTAGACTTGCTCCAGCTTGTCAATATCCCTCTTGAATTGAGGTGCCCAGAACTGGACACAGTATTCAAGATGAGGTCTAACCAAAGCAGAGTAGAGTGGTACCAGTCTCCCTCGACCTAGACACCATGCTTCTATTGACGCAGCCAAGAATTGCATTGGCTTTCCTGGCTGCCGCATCACACTGCTGACTCATGTTCAGCTTGTGGTCTATGAAGACTCCTAGATCCCTTTCACATGTACTGCTATCCAGCCACGTGTCCCCCATCCTATATTTCTGTATTCCATTTTTTCTCCCAAAGTGTAGGACCTTACACTTCTCTCTGTTGAATTTCATTTTGTTCGCCTTGGCCCAGCTCTCCAATCCATAGGCTATATATTCAGTGACAGGCAATAGCAAACCACTTTTTAGTATTTCTTACTAAGACAACCCTATGAAATTCATGGGATTGCCATAAATCAACAAGTGACTTGAAAGGACATGCACAACAAGATGCAGAGGGAGAAATGAAAATAGTTAAACCTTGTTGTGTTCTATTTCATTGCAACAACAGAGAAACTGAAACGAATAATAGAGAACAATAGGCTTCCTCTTTTGAGGAAAAAAAAGGGAAGTGGGAGTCTAGATTTTGTCATTGTGGTTCTTCTCTTCAGCACCTTCCCCAAAGATGTGAGTGATCAGCATTATAAAATGTCCACTCCCATCTGTTGCAAGAGGTGGTCGCTACCAGTGAGTTTTATAGTGTGCACGCTTGTAGCAGATGCTTCTATGCTGAATGCACAAGTGGTTGAATCAGAGGAGTCCAATGACCTCAGCAAAACATACGATTGCTGATAACTAGTACTGGGAAGCTGTTTGGGAATTTCCCCATGGAAGCTTATTTGCAGTACATTTGCAAAATGTTAGTGATTATTAAACAGGATGCATTCCATTAAGCTGACATGTTGACAGTTGACATAGCTATGGGAAGAGGAGTGGAAAAGAGGGAACAAAATTTGGACTTCTCAGCTTCCAACAATAGAGGGGGGCAAAATTACTTATATGCACTTGATTAGATCTCTGACTTGTATCTCTAGTACAACAGATCAGGAAGGTGGATTAATTCACTTCTCTCAACATAATCTCATATTCTGTTTCCCACTTTGTAGCGATGGGGCATTGATTCATGCAGAGACATTCACAGATTTTTCTCTGGGCTTTTCTGTTAGTTAGTTTTTGTTTGGCTGGGCTGATGTGTAATAACAGTTTACTTCTGCAAGTGTACCTGATTTCTGTTCAGCTAATACATACTTCATTTTTTAATTCAAGGAGGAGCCCATTTAGAATGAGTGTTAGGTGCAGGCCAGTTCAAAACATTTTGCTGGACGAAGCAAGGAGGCTTCCATTTCTATTCCATGTACAAAATTTGGCTGGACTGGATGCTGAAATTTACTTCAAAAGAAGCAATAGGATCTTCTACTACAGTGTTTGTTAAGCTGAGTTCTACAGACCACTGGGAGTCCACGATATCCTCACATCATCCATAAAAGCTTGAAAAAAACCTTATGAGCTTTTACAGTTAGGAAGGAAGGAAGGAAGGAAGGAAGGAAGGAAGGAAGGAAGGAAGGAAGGAAGGAAGGAAGGAAGGAAGGAAGGAAAATAGATAGAGAAATACTGTTTTAGGGTTTTTTTCTGATTTTATACGTTTTAATGTTTTAATTGTTTTAACTATGTTTAATATTTTAAATTATCTCTGGAAGCTGCCTTGGATCTCATGCTGGGAGAGAGGTGGCCAACAAATATAGAAAATAAAATAAAATAAAGCTTTTGCTGATAGACATCATTTCTACAAAGTTTTAATACAATATCTCAAACTGTTCAAAAAAGTTATGAAAATAACTGCTTGATATCACACACCCAAAAAAAGTACCCCACACTTGATACTACTTCATGCAGTGAGAATATGCAAGTGAATGCTGAGTGGCTGAGGGAAAGCATGTGACAATTCTTGGTGTTGCACATACATCCAGAAGCCACCATCGTAGCTGCACTGAACCTTTGTGTCATCCACATCATGACATGGATACTGCTCTGAAACTTCAGTTCAAGGAGCAATCCCTTCCAAATTTTTGGCCTAACATACAAGCAAATTTTCCAGAACTATCAAGGAGGATTTATGGAAGCAGTTATGCCTTTCATAACATCATACTTGTGTGAAAAGTCAATCTCTGCTCCCGTTTACCATAAAAACAAGTAAAGAAACTGTTTGAAAAACCTGGAGTCAGAACTCAGAAATCAAGTTTCAGCCATTAAGCTCAACATAACAAAGCTTCTCATTGAAATGCAGCACCAGCCTTCTCATTATCTAATTTATTAATTTGGTGTTCAGGTATTATTAATAATAATTATTATTATTATTATTATTATTTTCTGGAATCATTCCAAAAATGTTGTAATAGGAGTATGTGCATTTGCTTATTTCTCCCTTCTCTTCAAATTTGAAGACCCTTGGAGAACAACTTTAAATGAATATTTGATGCACTTTAGGATTTTAAATCTTGAGTTATATCTTGTTGGTCCATAGCAACAAAAGATATTTAAATAGGATCTATATTAAAGAAACATTAAGAACTATTCCACAACATTTGAGGTAAAAAGCTAGCTTGTTGATTAATTTATTAAAATATTTATAACCTGCCCTACATCTGAAGAGCTTCTGGTATACAGGATGTGCTGTGTAGCATAATCAGTTCATTCCTCCGACAAATAAGAAATAGCCAGAGAATCCAGAAGAATTCCCAATGTTAGGGCTGGCCCCAGAACTGACAGCCAGACTCATCTTTCTAATTCTCCTCTGGATATTAGACACCCATCCCAAAGAATAAAGGGGGAGACATATTCCATGCCAGCTTACTCACCAATCAGGAGCATTAAACCAGCCAAAATGTACAGGTTCCTCATTCTTGCCATAGCTGCAAAAGAAATAATTTAGGATGAAATACTATACAGATTTCCCCATATTTTTGCTTGTCGTTGCACATATATATAACCTCTAAAGCAAAGCTTGGAAAGTTACTTTTAAAAATGATTTTGTTATGTAACATATTGCAACGATACACACATACACACTGACATAATTGGATAGCATTGCAGGAAAAAATAATAACCCCTTGATAGAATCCATATTCCTTTTAAGTTCCTTTTGGGGAGAAGGGGAGAAAAATATCTCTACAAAAATTGAAAAAATGATCTGAAATTTTCAAAAGATCCCAAGAAAACATTTTATCTACCCAAAATAAAGAGAAAGTAGTAACAATATTATTAACCATGACTTTGTTTGCAATAGGCAAATAATGCTCCATATTACCTAGCAAAAATACTCTGCTGCCAACATTATCAGTTGTAACAATTATTTGCAAACACTGTGAAGCTTTCTTTTCTTTCCTAAATCTCCAATGGATGGAGATTTCTTGAAGGAGGTTCTGTCGTTTTTAACAGCTGCCTGATATCAACAAGAAAAGGTCTTCCCCACATGAAGATTCAGTGACAGAAAATGTCCGTCTGTCCAAAAAGTAGTTTCCTTCATCTGGCATGAAGAAGGAAGGCAAAGACCAAGTACTGTAGGAACTCACACACAATTGCATGACAGCTCCAGAGACATGGACACATGAAAAACACTGAAACTTCAGATTAACCCAAAAGCACCTTGATCCAAATATTATATCACAATGCCTATGGTTAAGAGAAGGGGAGTGGTTGTCTTTCTGGCTTAAGTGTGGGGGATTTTGTTACATATTTGTATGGAAGAGAGCAGGTACTTGAAATAAACCTGTTTTACAAGAGACAACACGGAAACCTCTATTTATTCTTTGGGGAGTGGTCTCTCTCAAACAGTATTCAACTCCCCTATAAATTTATTTTTGCCTTTCTGCACAAAAACTCACTATTACACAACCTAAACAGTTGTGTAAATAATAAGACAAAGTGAAGCCATGGAAAAGAGACAATCTGCTCACCCTGGGATTTAGAAAAGGGTGAGAATCACACTGCTCTCCAGATGCTACAGAATTGCAATTTCCAATAACTCCTAGTCGCTGTCTGAATTTACAGAGACTCAAAGTATTGGGAGTTATCAAAAACTGAGGTGACATCTTGGGAGAGTCATAGATGTCACTTTTTTCCAGAATATGATCAGAATTAGCAGTGATGTGATTTGCTTCCAAAATGTATGTCCGTGGATTAAGAGAAATTCTTTAACTGGAATAACACAGCTGGTCATTAGCCACAATGTGACAGGAAGTTAGAGCATTACTCTGAGGCCTTTTCCACACTGGGAGAGGGAATTGCCCCGCGCCGCTACTCACTGGACCTTTCAGCTCCCTGGTCTGGTCCATGGCGCTCCGGAGCTGTGTGTGCTCATCAATAGCACTGCTCCGGTGTCCCAAATGGCAGCCTCTGGTTGGTCGAGGGTCTCAACCAAGCGCTGAAGCTCGCCAGCCTAAAGCCCACCCCTGGGCAGATCGCAGGCTTGCATTGGTGCGAGCCTGCAAATCTGCATAAGGGAGCAGGCTCGCAGTGGCGTGCTGCGTGCTTTTGAAAGACCAGAAAATTCAGGTATTTCAAAAGCACGCTGGAGGAGTACTTGGGGTCGTTCCGGACCAGGCTGAGATGCAGATCTACGTTAAATAGGTCCAACCCAGTCCAGTCCGAGATGCAGACCTCCTCCTTGGAGGACGGACTGCACTGTTTCAAAAACCCCATGTGGAAAAGGCCTCAGATCAGCTTTTCAGTGTTGAGGCACAGTGTTTTAATTTCATGGCCACAGGGAAGCAACTACCTTTAGGGAAATAAGCAGTGATGTATTCAAGTCTTTTACTCCAAGTCTCAAGTCAAGTCATAAGTCTCTATTTTCAAGTGTCAAGTCAAGTTTCACCTCCTTGGAAGATACTTCAAAGTTTCAAGTCTGGGAGCCAACATTATAACCCAACCTATGTTCCTGAATTTCTGGACAGAGTCGAATAAAGTCAGTTTTAACAATTTAAGGAGAGTTGGCCCTCCACGTTTGTGATTTTTCCATCTACAACTTCAGGAGTGGGGAATCGGATCCTTCTCATTTGTGAAGCTGGAGCCTTTTTCAGAAGCAGGGAATAGGAGCCTTGTTACTCTCCCTTCCCAAAGCTGGAGCTTTTGTGTCAAATCTACAGCTTCAGAAGTGGGGAACAGGATCCTTCTTACTCCTCATTACTGAAGCTCCAAAAGCTTTAAAAGGAAGGTTCCTTTCTCCTCAAGCCCACTGCCTAACACATTTTCTGTTCCCCCTCTAAGATATCATGGGAGCAAGTCTTGCCTTCTGCTCTTAGGAAAAGCTCTTCCTATATGCAATGCTGACAGGTTGCTAAGCAGACCTCAATCCTGCCTCAAACCCATTGCCTCATCTGTTTACTGTTCTCTTCTGAGATATGCATCCACACTTTGCACTCAAGACAGATTAACATATGACCAGTATGCAAAAAGAGATGGAAGCATTGTTCAAAGTTTTAAGGTTTCTGGACGAATGTGTTATGTTACTGAACCAAGGGCAGCAAGTCAGTGACTAAAAATATACAAGTCACAAGTTGAGTTGAGTCAGTGCATCATTTATTGTCAAATCCAGTCCAAGTCAAGTCACTGAAGCGACTGAAGTCTGACTTGAGTCCAAGCCAATTGACTCAAGTCTACATCACTGGAAATAAGCCAGGTTAAGAGGCAATTGTCCAAAGTTGGCTAAGGAACAGAAGATCTGCAGGAAATTGGCAGCAACAACTTTGAGGACCTTGGTGATTATTTTATGCCATGTGTCCTCCTTCAAGCAGTTCTTAGGTGATTTTTGTCAAACTAGAAGAAGGGAACAGTGAGGGGATACTTCAAAACAAGAGCAAAAAAAGACTTCATGGGAACACCTCACTACAGAAATGTTGACAGCAGTGTCACTGCATGTTATGATGAGAAGTAAAATGATGAAATGTAAAAGAGATCAAGGAGAAAAATGTTGGCAGCTCACATGGAACTGTGACACCATCCCTAGCATATCTCACAAACTTACTTTGTGGCAGCAGTATGAAGATGCACAAGCTGGAAATAAAGGCATGCATGCTTAAAAAAAAAATACTTTAGCAATCATAAGTCTTTGGTGTTCTTCACCATTACAAGGAAGACTGTAATGAAATGACATATTACAAGGGACTGAGCCATAAGCCCTTTTCATTAAAATTCTACAGTCCTAGTACTGAAAGATTCTGAGACACCAAGGCAGGGAGATACCCCTTGAGATCCTTGCCTCAGGTTGACCATTTCTACCATCTGTCCTCTGGGAAACATCCATATCAATCATCACATGAAAATATTGGCTGGCATCATGCTGGTGAATTAAGATAGTAGAAGTTGGATTTATACCATCGCAACCCACTTTTTTTGCTCTTTGCAGAGATCAAAATTCAGTACGAACTGCACAACAACTAACATACACATACACAAAACCCACCTTTTCTCAGCTGCAGCTCCTGGACTTGGGCACTTCCCAGTAATGGAGAGAGCTAGAGAGGAGCTGCAGACAACATTTCCAGAAAAAATTACGATTCTGAAGGTTTCTCAGAAAGAGACAGAGATTTTGGATGCAATGGCCATGGAAACTGCTCACATCCACAGGTATTCTCAATGGCTTTCTGAGGACCCCCATGAATGATGTATTTGTGGGAAATACTGGTCACATGAGCAAAAAAAGGTGTGTACAGAGGCCTGTGTCCTGCCTCCAGTGGTATCTCATGCTATCTTTGGGGCAAGGAGAACTAACAAAGTCACACTTTGCTGATCCTATCTGCTCATGGTGAGGGTCATCAGCTGGGGTTGCTTCACATGCCAATCCAGTCAAAAGCTAGAGTTAAATGGCCCTAGATAATCTTTTCTAAGGGCCTTTCCGCACTGCACTGTTATAGTGCTATTATTCCACTTTCAACCTCCTGTGTAATTCTGGGGTTTGTAGTTTACTGAGGCCTAAGATTTCTCTGGCTGAGAATCTTAAAGGCCCCTCCCTACTGCAAACCCCAGGATTCTGTAGGAGGTTGAAAGTGGAATAATAGCACTCTAACAGTGTAGTATGGAAAATCCCAAAGAGTGCCTCCAGCTGGAAAGAAACTTCACAATGAGCCAAAGAAGGATGAGTAAGCACGAGGTCCACCTACTGCAGGGAAAAGGTACTGCTAAAAGAAATTCCACTTCAGATGGTTGAGTTTTAAATATACCATGAACTTTGCAAGCTTTGACTGCAGACTGATAAGAGGCACATGGAGGAGTGAAGTGGTAGAGGGGAAACACAGCATATGGGAAAAGAGAGGAAGATAATATCAATTTGGTGTGTTTGTTGAATGATAGCTGGTTTGTGTGATGTCAGCTCTAACTCGCTTTCCAGAGTAAATACTCAGAATGTGGAAACACACATGAACAGAAGCATTCTTTAATGAAAAAGTACAGCTTGATACCAAACATAACTTTGAGTTGCAGAAACTGAGTATCATCAGTCCACTGAAGTTATATAGATTCAATTAATAATTATTCAGCATGCATTACATTGATTGGTGGAATTCACATGTCATATTAATTCCTCAGCCACTCTGATCCTGCCCAGGCTTGCCTTTTATATACATTGCTGCATGGCCATCTGCTCTCCTTTTATTGCTCTTTCTTCCTGCCTGGCTTAATTCCCTAGCCCAGCATCCTGCTCCTCTTTGATCTTGGCTGATATACAACTTCTCCACTAGCCATCTCTGGTGTTGTGCTAAATTAAAACAATCTTTGAATGCTAGCTTGGTATCTGGTTACCCATCAAAGCCCTTCCAAGGAAGCATTCTGTTTATTGCCTTCAGTTTCCCAGCTTAACCCATTATCCTTTAAAACACAGTCTTGTTTTCCCAGTTGTTCGTATCCTATCATCCCTTCACAGCACATCACACTTTCATTGCCTGGCCCTTGTTTCCCAGGAACAAGTACAAATCATACATTAGCAAGTTACAGTATCAAACTACTCGTCTTCGTACAATCTGTAAATATACTACTTATTCTCTAGATTCTATGCAAGCAGTAATACATATATGTAATACAATATGGGTGCAATCAATGAAGGTATATGATAACCCCATTAAACAAAGTTAACAGCCAGTACTAACTAGACCTGCTTAATAGATACCCTGACCTGCTGCATTGGCATACAGCAAAAGACAAGACATCATAACATAAGAGGAAATACTGACAAACTCCAATACAACTACTACCTCCTACAACATGCTTATTGCATATGGTATTAAAAAGCATAACATAACCAGTAAGCCTCCTTCATTAGGAATCATATCATGGAGCATGCTGACATAACAGTTTGCATTAAGTGGTTTCATTCAGGCCAGCCAATGAGTCAACGAATCTGCTTGGAAGAAAAACCCGAGAGAGACAATATACGGTTGTTGCCTTCTTATACTAGCTTTCAGGTAGCACCAGTTCTTGAAGTTTCTGAACAGCAAGATGAATGAGAGAAGAAAATCAAGAACAACTACAAGAATATTAGGGCAAAGCAGGAAGAACTGTGATTCCTACTTGCTTTGTTGCTGTGTTGTGTGCTTTCAAGTGCTTTCTGACTATGGCGATCCTAAGGCAACTCTATCATGGGGTTTTCTGGAGCTGACAACGTATGATGCACCTAAGGTCACCCAGTGGATTTTCATGGCCAAACAAGAAACATTTCTGCATGACGCTCTTATAGCGCAATGATTCCACTTTCAGACTCTTATGGAATCCTGGGGTTTGCAGTTCCGGGAGGGGTCGACCAGCACAGATCTCCTCTTTGCCACTTTATCCACACAACAGCTACCTTGGAGGGTAGGTCAGACTGAGAAAGAGAGAGAAAGCTAGGGAGAGCAAGATCAAGAGTTTCATGGTTAAGTGGGGATTTGAATCTGACCCACTATATGAAGTAGATTAAGTTCAAAATGTGGTTTGGGCCTTAGAAAAGTAACATTTGAGTTTCAAGGCCTTTTAGAAACAGATGACAGAGATACCAAGGAAGTTAACAGTAATTACCCAGCACTCAGAAGCAGTGGTGATCATAGCTATTTGGGAGGGGGGAGCAGTGGGTTATACTACAAGGACACTCTAAACTTAATTTCCCAGAACCCAGAGTCCCAGAGTGTGCTTTAGCAAACATTTGCATATACAGAAAAAGTTCCCTCAAGGTGGCATGCTTGGAAAGTGCCAAGTTAAACATAACCTGTGAATTCTTTGCTAGCTTCAAATTAGATCTGAAATGGTGAGCTGTAATACTCCTATCAGCACTTGAGATAAGAACTGAGCTTCTGCATTCAAGGATAACCACATTGCATCAGAATTCAGATATGATAATTACCTTGTTATTGTTAACTGCTATCTAGTTGACCTGGATTTATGATGACCCCATAGGTGAGAGACCTCCAAACAGTGATGTAGACTCGAGTTGATAGACTTGGACTCAAGTCAGACTTAAGTCACTTCAGTGACTCGACTTGGCCATAAATGATGCACTGACTCAACTTGACTCAAGACTTGTATATTTTTAATGACTGACTTACTGCCCTTGGATCAATAAATATAATGCATTCATCCAGAAACTTTGCAGCTTTGAACAGTGCCTCCATCTCTTTTTGCCAACTGGTTGGCTAACAATCTGTCTCAAGCCCAAAGCATGGGTGCATTTCTCAAAGGGGAATAGCAAATGGGTTAGGCAATGGGCTTGAGGTCTGCTCAGCAGCCTGTCCCCACTGCATAGCAGAGAGCGTTCTAAAACATTTCACAAGAGCCAAAGACAAGACTTGCTCCCAGAGTGCAGGGTGCATTTCTCAGAGGGGAACAGCAAATGTGTTAGGCAATGGGCTTAAGGAAGAAGGATTCTTCCTTCTAAATCTTTTGAATCTTCAGTAATGGGGAGTAAGATAGGATCCTATTCCCCACTTCCAAAGCTGCAGATGGCAAAATTGCAAATGTGGAGAGCCAACTCTGCTTAAATTGTTAAAACTGACTTGATTTCACTCTATCCAATAATTCTGGAATTGTGGGTGGGATATACAGTTGGCTTTCAGACTTGACGTGAAAGTATATTCAAGGACTTGAGACTTGGAGTAAAAGACTTAAATATACCACTGCCTCCATGTTACCCTATCCTCAATTGCCCTGCTCAGGTTTTGCAGATTAAGGAACATGTTTTCCTTATTGAATCTATCCTTCTGTAGTGTGGTCTTTCTCTTTTCCTACTGCCTTCTAGCTTACCAAACATTATTCTCTTCTCTAGTGAGTGATGTCTTCTCATGATACAGCCAAAGTACAACAGCCTCAGTTTAGTCATCTCGGCTTCTAGGGAGAGTTCAGGTTTGATTCTCTCTAGGACCCTTTCATTTGTCTTTTTAGCAGTTCAAAATATCCATACATAGAAATTGGAATTATGATGGCATGAACAATCCTAACTTCGGTATTCCATGATTTATCTTGGTATTTCAGGATCTTGTCTAATTCCTTCATAGTTGCCCTTCCAAGTTCTAGTCATCTTCCGATTCCTTCATTGCAGTCACTATTCTGGTTAATGACTGAGCCAAGGAATGGAAAATCTTGAAGTATTTCAATATCTTCATTGTCTCCTTTAAGGTTAGGTAAATGTACAGCTATAAACCTTCCATTGCACTTTCTTCCTTGAATTTCTTCAGTAATCATTCCCAGTCTTTGCTCTTTTCTGCTAGTAATATGGTGTCATCTGCATGTCTAAATTGTTGATATTCTTTCCTCCAGTTTTCATGCCTCCTTCCTCTGAATCTAATCCTGCTTTACCCATGATATGTTCCACGTACAAGTTAAACTGACAGAGTGATAAAATGCCTGACCCCGTTGCCAGTTGGAAACCATTCCATTTTTCAGTATTTTGTCCTAACAGTAACCTATTGTAGTGTATATAGGATATGCACCAGCACCTGCTAAATACTTTAGAAGCACTATATCCTGCCTGATCTTGGAAGCTAAGCAGGGTCAGCCCTGGTTAGTACTTGGATGGGAGACCGCTAATAAATACCAGGAAGGAACTAGCAAAATCACCTCTGAGTATTCCTTGCCTAAGAAAACCTATGAAATTCATGGAGTTGCAATAAGTAGACCAACAATTTGAATGCACATACACACAGACACAATTGCATAGCACTTCTGAGACATGGTTCTTTGCCAAACAGATTATCCAGATTTTCCTACAGTAGCAAATTGCAAGCTACCTGTTTCAGAATGAACTCATTTGAAATTTAGTACTGTAGAAGAATTCTAAAGATACTACAGACTGTCAAAAAGTCAAATAAATGGGTCCAAAAGCAAATCAAACCTGTATTCTCCATAAAAACCAAAATGACTAAACACAGGCTATCCTAGTTCAGATGCATCATGAGTCAACATCATTCATCACAAAAACCAATAATGCTTGGCAAATTAAAGACAAGACTGCATTATGGGGAATAAACTGAATCAATGAAGCCACAACTCTGAGTTTACAAAACCTGAACAGGGCTATTGATATCTAGGGCTCTTGGATCTTTGTTCACAGGGTCACCATAAGCTGAAGCCAACTTGATGGAAAGATATAGTGGTCCCTTAATATTCACTAGGGTTTGGTTCCAGGACACCCCCTCTCCACCATAGATAACAAACTTTGTGGATGCTGAAATCGCATTATGTACAATGTTGCAGTAAAATAATGCCCCTTATGTAAAACAGCAAAGTCAAAGCTTGCTTTTTGGAATTTCTTTTCTTTTTCCTTTTTCCTTTTTTTTTGGGGGGTGGTGGAGGGGGGCGAGTGGGTATATTTTCAAGCCATGGTTGGTTGAATCTGTGGATGCAGAACCGTGGATATGGAGCATCAACTATACTCAATGCAAAGGAAAAGATGTGGAGATCAGAGCAGATGAGTGAGAGCAGAGAGAAAGAGAGCTTGGAAAAGTTAGTTTTTTGGATGTCTACTCCCAGAATCCCCAGCCTCCATGGCCAATGGCAATGTGGACTGAGGTATTTGGGGAATTGTAACTGAAAAATAACATTTCAGATCTCTGCACGTGCACTCACTTACACACACACACACACACACATATTCTCTCTTAGTGGGAGTTTCTTTCACACGAATTTGCCACTAATGACGAATGGCTTTTAGACTAAATCCATCCTTGCCCAGTCCAGATATCCTCTTTCCTGGAAAAATTCAATAAGAAGAGCTGATGAATATAAGAAGACAATGACCTTGAGAAGCAAAGTGGTCAAACTTACCAGACAAGAAGTGGAGTCACCTCTGTTCAACTATCCACCACTTATATAGGAAACTTGATGTGTGACCATGAGTCAGTCACCATCTCTTGCTTTACAGGGCTATTGTATGGATTACCCTATTTACTGGCATGCAAGAAAAATACTGTTTAAAAATGGGGTGCATCTTATATGCCAGTGCATCTTGTATGAGGGCAAATAGTATATGCTGGCATATAAATGAGGTGCGTCTTATAAGCTGGCACGTCTTATACACTGGCAAATATGGTAAAAGGGGAAACCAAAAGTTATGCTTACCATCCTGAGACCCTGGAAGATGGTCAGGGTGCAGGTCTAATAATCAGACCAAATATTTAAAATGTGCAGTCCAAAGGATCATCTTACCTTCAATGAGACAATAGCACAATCTTAGCAGGACAAAAAAGAGCAAAGAACTTGGCTGGCTCACTCCATCTCTCTCCCTTCCTCTGCTGATTTTTCTCCTTTTATAAGGATAAAGAATTAAAGGCTTGTTCCACAGAACTGACCAGGAAGCTCTGAGGTTGTTGCCAAATAGAATAGGACGTCCCAAATGGAATGGAATTTCCAGAGGGCTGGAGGAGCAGACTCAGCAAATAGTGCTTCCTGTTGCTCTGATTGTTTAATTGATCTCTCCTCAGAGCTTTCACCCTACCTGGCTATTTCAGGAATAAGTAGCTGGTTTCCTGTTGGCTGCAAGTTCTAGAAGAACTGCTGCTCTGATGCCACACAAGCTCAGCTGCAATGGCTTTCCTCACCATACAGCAGTGATATATTTAAGTCTTTTACTCCAAGTCTCAAGTCTCTACCTTCAAGTCTCAAGTCAAGTCTCAAGTCCTTGAAGATACTTTCAAAGTCAAGTCTCAAGGCTGGAAGCCAAACTTATACCCCAACCAAAATTCAAGAATTATTGGATAGAGTGAAATAAGGTCAGTTTTAACAATTTAAGCAGCGTTGACTCTCCACATTTGCAATTTTGCTATCTGTAGCTTTGGAAGAGGGGAATAGGATCCTATCTTACTCCCCATTCCTGAAGATTCAAAACTTTAGAAGGAAGGATCCTTCTTCCTCAAGCTCGTTGTCTAACACATTTGCTGTTCCCCTCTGAGAAATGCACCCTGCACTCTGGGGGTGAGTCTTGTCTTCTGCTCTTGAGAAATGCTTTAGAAGGCTTTTCCGATATGCAGCAGGGACAGGCTGCTGAGCAGTTCTCAAGTCTGCCTCAAGTCCATTGCTTAAACCTGTTTGCTATTCCCCTCTGAGAAATGCACCCACACTTTGGGCTTGAGATGATTGTCATGTGACTAGTAGGCAAAAAGAGATGGAGGCAAGTTGTAGGATTTCTGGATGAATGCATTATGTTACTGAAGCAAGCAAGTCAGTCATTAAAAATATACAAGTCTTGAGTCGAATTGAGTCAGTGCATCATTTATGGCCAAGTCAAGTCTGAGGCCCTTTCCGCACCTTACCTTCTTCCGGCGTTGGGGTGCAGGGATTGCGCGAGCAGCCTCTAGTGAGAGGCTCTCTCATTCAGGGTCCTTCGGCTCCACATGAGCTGCCTGCTCATGTAAGAGCCCTGCCTCTTCCTTCCACAGCGCAGCCTGGGACTTTCCCAGGCTGCACTGGGGCAGGAAGTACAACAGACGTGGCTCCATAGGCTCCACATGCCAGGTAAGTGTGTGTGGGGTCTGGGAGCAATGCGCGATCATCTGCCTTTTTCGGTTTCTAGCCAAAAATGAAAAGGTGTGTGATCGGCGCCTGCTGGCCCCTGGAGTATTGCACGATTGTGAATGCATGGTGCGGATAGCTCCTCACAATCACGTGATGCTCCAGGCACTCTTTTGCATGGAAAATGCCATGCAAAAAGGGCCTGAGTCGAATCACCGAAGCAACTTAAGTCCAACTTGAGTCTGAGTCTATCGACTTGAGTCTACATCACTGCCATATAGCAAGGATGTTTGGACCAATGGGGCATTATTCACCTAAGCCCAACATCCTTCTAAACCAGATGTGGGGAGAACAAAGTATAGTGAGATCTTCCTGGGGTCCTTCTAGAGTTTCTGGAGTCTTTCTAGAGTCTGGAGCAATCTATCTAAAAGATAGAGATCCCAAAAGGGGAGGGAGATGGTGGCATTTGATATTCTTACTTGAACTAATTAGTTCCAGTCAAAGATGGGAGAAAGACAAATTCAGATAGTTTCTACATTTGCCCTCAGAATTTTCTCAGCTTGTTACAAATACCATGTACAGTGGTGGTAGCCCCTCAGCCATTTCTCCGAAGTACCCAAACATTTCCCTCTTGTGTGCCACAAAGTTCTTTCCTGCAGCCCCTACTATCTACTGCCCTCAGGAGGAAAAGGTGACCTACTGGCACTATTAAAAGTCCAGTGCCACTCCACTTGGCTTTTGAAAATGGAATGGATAGGAAGTACCATCTTGGTCTTTTTCCTCAGGCAGCAAACGGTCTTCGGCAAGCTTTGCCTTTTTCGAAATGGAGCAACTGGAGCCCCTTTTTACACTATACAATAATTGTATTATGATTTAGCTCCCATGGACAGATCCTACAAAATCCTGGAATTAGTAGTTTGATGAGGCAATGGAGGTCCCCAAAAGAGCACTCTAAGCAGCTCATGAAACTAAAAATCCAATATTCCATATGATAAAGCCATGGCAGTATATTATAAGGCATATATAATAGTGGTATCAAAGTGCTATAATTTTGTGTGGAAGCAAGAGGCCAGAAGGCTGCTGTGCTTCTTCAAGTGCTGTTACAATAGGGCAGCTAGTTATAAAGGAGCAAAACTCAGTAGTGGACTCACAGCTCAGAAGCAATTCAACAGTCAAGCGTGTGAAGTAAGATCTTGAAGGAGTTTAAACACAGATTCAGTCTGGAAGCAGTCCAGGCATTTGAGTGTGGGGCTGCAGTGTCCAACCAGGCAGTCAAAACAAAAGCTTTCATCACCCATATGACACAGTTAGAGCACTTTGGCACCATTTTAATGCTATGACTCAAACCTATGGGCCCTATGGAATCCTGAGATACTGAGGATTCCCTATCAGAAAGTTCTACTGCAGCATTTCAGGGGAGTGGACTACACCTCTCTAGCAGAAATTTCTAAGTACCTCACCAAACTACAAACCCTAGGATTCCATAGAACCCTGGTAGATTGAATTAAAAAGAATAACCCCCAGGAAGCTTCAACTTCCATGTTCCTACCCTAGCCATACAACCTATTAGGATATATATTTTTTATCTTGGGTAATCCAAAACCTTGGTGCAGAACATGGTCTAATCCTGAAGTGTCACTATCCCAAGATAGATCAACTAACTAAGGAACCACCACCACACTCTGCATGGTTCCTCTTGGTTTGTATGTCTCTGCTACAACTTGAAATTTTACTTGTTTGGGCAACAGCCCTCAACTCTCTAAGAGTTGTAGTCCCAGGCTGGACTCTTGATGAGGCTTTGCATGGGAGCAAATGTCATTATGCAAGTAGTTGCACTTTCTTGGAGGTTGTGGGAAGGTGATATCCTGACCCTGTTACATCAGAGTGAAGTATTGTTCAAATGGTTGCACTTCCTAGGAAAGTGTGGTTCTAAGTGGTGGTAGTGGGGAGTTAGAATGATTATTTTGCAATCAGAAAGTACATAGCTGTTGCTTCCAGCATGTTAAGCAATTAATGCTTAACTCCCAGCTTCCAAAGGTAATTTTTCTGAGCTCTGGCCTCTGTATGTCTATCTCCCAGAAATGTGGCTTTGGTCATGCTCTGTCAAACAGCTTTAACTCTTTGCAAGGAACAAGCACCAAAAAACTTACCTGAGAATCCTTGTCATGGAAAACTCCAGTCACCACACATAGGAGCCCTAGACAAGAGATGGAGAAGTGTAACTGTCCTTTGCTTGGTTATTTTCCTGTTTATCTGACATGCTCAATACTTATCCGCCACAAACGATAATATATATCAAAAGCCTTACCAAAACCTCCTCACTTGCCATAGTAAGGAAAGTCCATCAGTAGCCTTGGTGCACAATGAGGAGACATCACTGCTTCTGCTTTGGAATGGAGGCGCAGAGCTATGTTGCCCACATCCCTCCCTCTGATATGCTACTTCAGACAAACACTCCTTAAAGGCATGCTGAATCTATGATCCAGCACAGTCATACATTTCTGCCAACAAAGCAGAGAACAAAGTGATACCAGGAGAAACAAGATCTAACGTAACAACACTAACAAATATGCTCTCCAGGCCGTCATCCATGGAAACTCAGCTGCAATACACCAGAGTGTTGCAATTCCTTATTAAGTTTGCACAGAAGGCATAGGGTAGGTGACTGGTGATGGCTGAACAATTGCATGAGACATGCTTCTGCTAAGTGAGAATGGCTTGCTTGCTCAAAGGAGAAGGTAGAGGCAGCTGGCCAGTTGTGCCCATGAATCATTTCAAGTACTTCGTTATGTCTGACTAGCAAGAAATTAGTCAGATTTAATCTGACCTAGGGATCAAGATAGGGCTGCCTGACAATAGGGATATCAAAGCACCAGGAAGACTACCTCTTTGCTTCTCTAGTTCTTTCATTGGCTGGGTGCCCCCAGAGAGAACCCCTGGTTGGTTCAGTTTATTGGCCCAAAGTTGGGAACATTCTTGAATGCTTGCATTTAGTGTCAGTGGACCAACACAAGTTTGAATATCATGACATAGTTTTTCTGTCTGTTTTCATCATGCCATCTACTCCACAGCCTGCCTTCTTTCTTTCTAACTTCCATGGAAATTACAACAAAATGAAACGGTAGGTACTAGGATTATTCTTTAAGGGAGTAGTAGGGAATGTGTACCATTGCCCAGGTGTTATTGTGCTGAGACTTCCATCAACCGTTGTCAGAATAACAAGGATGAGGAATGCTGGGCACTGCAGTCTGACAACATCTGGAGGCAGGGCTGCCAAGAACAGATTTGGGCCTCGGTGAAAAGAAACCAGGCAACCCCCTTAGCTTTTGCCAGACTGAAAACTATGTCATGGCTGGGGGCTGTCAGGGGATAACTACGAACTGGTCAGCCATGTAAGAACCTCTGAGCCAGGTTGATGTTTTCAGGCTAAAAGGAAAAGGCACTCCCATCTATGCGTGAAGGGGAGAGATATCACAAATGGACTCTTCTTTTGCTCCCCTTGCTTCATCCCTCTCTCCAGGCCAAGAAGAGACTCCCTAGACCAAGGGGCCTCCTTGTGGGTGTAGTCACAGAATCCTTTGCAATCTAGAAGGTGAGCAGACAGACAGACAGGGTGGAGGGACAGTGAGGTGGCCATTTGGTGTAAGAGACTGGGGAAAGAGGAGGGCCTGTCTCAGTTCCATGGGTGCAAACAGCTTCCTTCGTTTGCTCCCACGGTCAAACCGCTTCATTTGGCAGCTGCAGCTGTTACTTTTGGACTGCCTGGCAGAAGTTTTGAGCACCTGGCAGACCATCTAAAAATCTTTATATGGGATTTCAAATTTTCTATATCTGTTTTATTTTTCTTTGAAACTCACTTATTTTACAACAGATGTCAAAAATGAATGACAAGTAACGATACTACCCAGAAAGAGAAAAGCATCTGGATTATTGTCAAGCCCAGCCCCCTATCTATCACCACCACCATCTCACCAGCCCTCTCTGGAGGGGAACACTCTCACCACTGCTGGTTTAGCAACATCATTACACATTTTCAGTATCAACCCATGATCCTAAAGCAGGAGTGGGCAAAGCATGGGTCCTCCAGATGTTGTTAGGTGGCAGTTCCCAGCATTCTTCACCATTGGCTACGATGGTTAGGGCTGATGGGAGGCACAACCCAATTACACCTGGAGACTCACCTTTGCCCACCCTCACTCTAGTGCAAGCTCACCAAACTCCTGTAATCATCCCTCTCCATCAAGGAAATAGCCTAAGCAGACAAATGTTGTATTTGCTACAGAGCAATAACTTTCCTGTTACAGTACATTCTAGACTTTGGACAACATATCGGGTATTCCCCCTTTTTGTTTGCAGAAACTAAAATGCAAAGAGTTTCTATTCTTTTGCTGCAGTGATTTGTGTAGCAACCAGGTCAACCTCAGGGCAGGACGTGGGTTGTAAAATGTTTTCTCATTTCATTTGATTGCAACACCAGAGTTTGTGAAACTGCTTTTTCAACAACAAAAAAAAGAGTTAGTACAGCTTTAGGGAACTGCAGAGTATGGAGACGATGAAATCTTTCTGTGCATTGTTCAGTAATCTGTGGCCAAATTTGACGGACAAGCCCAAAGAGCTTGTTGTTGTTGTGTGCCTTCGAGTTGTTTCTAATTTATGGTGACTCTAAGGTGAAGCTATTATGGGGTTTTATTTTGGGCTGAAAGTGTGTGACATGCCCATGGTCATCCAGTAGGTTTTTATGGCCAAGTGGGGAATTGAACCCCAAACCGTTTTACCCAACAGCTAATTGGATCGCTCTTAGTTTGGCTTCAGGCTGATGAATGTTTCTGAGCCAGTGTGCCAGGAAATGCCTCAAGAACCTTTGTCAGGCATTGCTTGAGCAACATCTTATAAGCAAGCACACTTTCCCACTTATGCTCCATGTATTTTTGTACAATCAGATCTGAGGGCATTTACTCCAAAGAAAGTCATGCACCCCGCTTCAGTGGGCTTAATCCCAGCCCAGCATGCTTATGGTTCAACCATAGTGAGTTTCTTCACTCTGTGACCTTGCTGTCACATTTTAAAACAATTTTAAAATTTATTTTATACTAGCATATTTACCTGGTGTTGCCCAGATTTTATTTTCTCATAGGTAATACTTGTCAGAAATACCTTAGGAATTACCTTACCTTACCTTAGGAATTAGCTGTGGTTGAAATAAACAGATTTCAGTTCCTGTGTGTCCAGTACATGTAGTCTTTCCTCATATTCCTCAATCCAATCTGTACTCAGAGCTGCTAGGCCTCGTCTCCATAGCAACTGACCTATTCAGAGCTCTCTGGCTAGAATTCAGGCCCCTCTCTGAACTGCCAAACCCAGGATTCCATCGAACCTTCACAGTCAGCCAATCATATGATGTCTTCTCGTCTCACACAGCCAATAATATGAGGTCTTCACCTGCCTGATGCAGACAAACAGACAAGATCACTCACAAATGTTGACTTTTATATAGTAGAAGATTATCATAGATTATGTATGTTACAGGAAACATACAACTGGAGGGGATGCTTGTGCAAAAAAAAAAAAAAAAAGCCTTTAAACTTGCTATAGAATGGCCAGTCGAATGCTGTTCAATCAGTTCAGGAATGTTGGACTCTGAGATTAATTTTTGGAGTGGGCATAAGTTTATTGCCTTTGTTATCTTCCCCATCCTGAATATGATTTGACCAAGATAGTAACCTATTGGTTAGAGTTAAACTGATCCATAGCAACAGACCAACTCTAGCAGTTTTCCTCTCTGCAAGGGTCTTTTGTAGAATTAATGGTTTTTGACTGACCATTCAAGCCATCCCAAAATACTTTAGATGACTACAGAGATCATTGACAATACTATGGCCCTTTTCGCACGGGCCTTTGCTCGCGCGATAGCCCCGTGAGCCTCGCGGGAGTGGGAGCGTCGCTCCGCACGACGCACTCCCACTTCCGCCCGGCTCACGGGGCTGAAGCGGTGCGAGCGCGGGTTTTTTGATTTTCGCGTCCAAGCAAAAATCACCCCGCGCTCGCGCAACGCTCCCGGAGCCCACCCGCACTTACCTTTCGTGCGGAGCCTCCGGGAACCGGCCGGGTTGCGCTTCCTTCCCTCCACCCCTGCGGAAGGAAGGAGCGGGGTGGGGAGGTAGTGCGACGGATGCAACGCCTGCTTCGCGCGCGCGCGGGGACGCAACGCCGCCCGCTTCGCGCGCGGGGGGAGATCCGGCGCACGCGGGGGGGAGGAATCCGGCACGTGCGGGGGGAGGAATCCAGTGCGCGCGGGGGGAGGAATCTGGCATGAGGTCTCCCGCTTCGCACGGGGGAGGGCGGCTTGCGCGGCAAGCCTCCTTCGGTGCCGCTTCCCCGCTGGTTCCTTCGCCTGCGGAAGGAAAGGGGGGAAGCGGCAGCCTCCCGGACGAGCCTTCTTGCGCTTGCCGGCCTCCCCCGCTTGCGCTAGAAGCCTCAGTGCGGAAAGGGCCTATGTTATTTCTGGAAAAATCAATTTCCTTCTGGCTACTGTAAGGACTGCAACTAAACCCAAGGGAAAAGGATTAACAGATTAAATATGTACTTATTTATATATCTCTGCCCACTCCTATATCTAGAGTTCACAGGAAAAGGTACAGGCAATGAAAGCAATTTTGAAGCTATCATAAAACTGTTGAGACCATTTTGAAAAATTCAAACTAATCAAAACAGAATAAAACCCAAAAACTAGCTAGACAGAACCAGGCCAATGATAATGGGCTTGCAGATCAGGAAGTCCTGGTGCTTTGATCCTGAACAATTTGACTCCAATAAGGACGGAACAATTCACTTGGAAGCAACTCTGATGTCTTCTTCCATGACAAAGTGGCAACTTCCTAACAATAACAGACTGGCATTCCAAACATTGATGGAGGCATTCTACAGACAATGATGTGAACTCACAATACCATGTGATTATAATGAACAAAACACTCTACCTGCCACAAAGAGTTAGCAAAATACTCTTCTCTGGAAAGTTAGACCATTTCCGCACTTCACTGTTATAGTGCTATTATTCCACTTTCAATATCCTGTGGAATTCTGGGGTTTGTAGTTTACTGAGGCCAAAGACTTCTATGGCTGAGAATTCTAAATGCCTCTCCCTAAACTGCAGATTCTAGGATTCCATAACATATTGAAAGAGGAATAATAGCATTATAACAGTATAGTGCAGAAATCGCCTGTGACACATGGCCCACCTGGCCACAGAAATGTTTTATTCAAACAGGCTCTCAGACATGTCATGCTCTTATTCACGTCAAAAATTAGTGGCTTTGAATAGCCGAGAAAACTTTTCAGAAGCGCTTGTGAAATCTCTAAAAGGGTTCTTAGAACTAAGCAGTTGAATAGTCTTAATCCCCTCCTAAGAGGCTACTAAGCCAGACAATTTCATCTAACTCTGATAAAGAGTTCCCAGTTGCAGTTTATAGTTAAAGGTTATCACTATTTTTATGCCTCTCATGATAACTGAGAAGAGGCACAAGTCTTTAGATTTCTACATTTTCAGTTGGGTTTGAGACCCTTGTCCAAATTGATAAGTTCTGAATAGATCTGAGCAAAACCATACCATTTTCCAAAAAGCTGAATTGGGATCTGAACCAAATGTGTGTGTACCGAGTGTGTGTGTACACATTCTCAGAAAAGGAAAAGAAAAGCTGGAACATGTGTGTAGTGCTCAATGTTGTCACAAGAGGGCTCACTTGCCTTTCTCTATACTGCTATTTTTTTAAAAAAATCTTGTGTTTGTCTCCTATAGCTTTCTACACAGCACTTCCAGATGTTATAAATTCCATCATCCCCAGGCAGTTTGGAGAGGCAGTCTGCTACTCTGTGGAGGCAGAGCCGCTAAACTAGAGGCATATCAGGCCTCTTGTGCTTTTAATAGTCACACAGTTGACGATTCGTCTCTTTCCCTCTAGCTGGAGGTTATTACCTTTCAGGTGATTGACTAACAATGGAGTGTTTAACCCTTTTTTGACACTTCCAAATGAAAGATTAATTCCATTTATTAAACAGGGGTGCTGCTCTTTCATCAGTTCTTCTTGCTTATAGAGGCTTGCTTGGAACCATTTGTGTGCACATGCTACTTGTAAAATTTGCTGGGGTGGGGCGGGGAAAGATGCTATACTGGCTGAGAGCAGCATATGTACAATCGGTCCCAAGGGAGTCTCTGTAAGTCCTTCATGTTCCCTATACTACAGTACATGCATTCTGCTTTTCAACTAATTCCCTTTTCTGACAATGCTCCCGTCCCTAACCTGTCAGATAAGTGGAGAAGACTGTATTTTGTTTTGGAAATGTATGGGAGACTCCTCACCTCCACAGATTTCCTTGCAATCAGGGTTGCCAAGGAAGGACTATACCCCAGGCCTTGAGATTTCAGGGACAAAACCTAAGGATGATCCCTTGTGACACCACAGGAGGTGGGCCATGTTACAAGGGAGATGCTACAGGGGCAGGCCCTGGTGATTAACCGTGAGATTAAGCACCAACCATGGTTGCACAGAGGATGCCATTCAATTTTTTTTAAAAAAACAAAGCACTACGTCTAACAAATCAGGAGAAACATATATATCTACACATACCTTTCAATGCTCTTGCCCTGAGATTCCTCCTCCTTGCAGGCCCTGAGTTCTAGAAACCCTGCTTGAGGAGGCTGCAGCTTCTATCTAGCAAAGGCAGATTTTGTTTTCCACATCTGCACCATGATGTAATATGTGTAATAGTCATTAAGATTTTTCTTAATCTGTGATTTTTCATCTGCCTCTTGAGCTGTGCTGTCAATAAATACAAAGGTTTCAGTATGAATGGAATGATGAATTAATGGTCCTGTTTCACGTAACCACCAGATAGCAGCTTTAACCTCCACATCTGCTATTATCTATGGATTTGAAATTGTAAGGTGTACAACAAGAACTCTTTTCATACCAACAAAAAAGGATCCAACACTGATCATGCAAGCATCCTGCTGAAACATGCTGATATTCAGTGGGGTATAGGAATCATCAGCATCATCACGCGCCTTCAAAGCATCTATGGTAATAGCTGCATGACTATGGTCTCTTTCCTTCTTCCTGCAGGTCAAAATTGGTGTCTTCCACATCAGTGGGATGGTGAATCTGTTCTGGCTTTTAGTTGGAAGTCTGAAGGAACCATCCAAGGTGGTGAACCCAATTCGAGGTACGGTTCAGCAAATGGATTTAAATGGATTTAAAAATTGATGTTAAAACCTGCAGTGGACAAAAAATGCCCTACTGTTCTAGATAGAAGCCACCAGTTACCCGTTGCCACAATTCCTATTGCACTGCATTCTATCACCCTCCAACATTACTGTACTTTGAACTCAATGGAACAGCAGCAAGGATGTGTATGTTTTATACTGTTCTGAGCAGTGCAGGGAAAAGTAAAAAAAAAACAGATATGCCCAGCCGTCTTGTATAATTAAGGTAAGAAGGTTGTAAGAACTGTTCACCAGTGGAATAGACTATTTCAAACGGTGGCAATTCTCCTTCTTTGAAGGTCTTTAAATAGAGGTTGGATGGGCATTTTTCAGGAGTGCTTTAGCTGTGTATTCCTGTATAGCCAGTGGTTGGACTAGATGGCCCTTGTGCTTCCTTCCAGTTCTAAGATTCTATGATTCTATGATAAGATCCTCTTACTAAGAGGCAAAGCTTCATCCAGCTCCAAATAATGACTATGGGGAAAACAGCAGAGTCCCCCTCCCATGTAATGACTTCTGCTCTTTATGTTATTTTAGGAAAGGAACATCAGGAAAGTGACTCATAGCAGATGACACGACTACATGAAATAAATTACTTCTGCTGGTAGGCAATGCTTCACACACGTCTTTGTCTTCTTTGTGTGGGGAAGGGCCAAAGAAGGACAAAGTCAGATCCCTGACCAAAGCATCAGGTGAAACTGCTGTAAGGTCCCACTTTGGGGGTCCCCAGTGTCAGTATGGCTTGGATGGGCACCATACCTAATTGGCATCATGTGTAATTGTCAACACATTTTATCGGCTCTGATATCAAATCCAAGCCTGAGAGGTGATGAAGAGGTCAAACCGAGTGAGGAAAGAATTTGACTGTAAATGTGAGAAACATAGGTCAACTCCAAACTTTCTCCAGGTAAGACTGGGTCGTTTGTCAGGCAAATACGCACCATTCCTGTGGATAATAGGCTTAAATAGAAGCTGGAATTTTCCAGGGAATCCAACTGTGAGGAGCCCACCAGGACACTGATTGACAGATATCCATCCTTTGTACACCTGGATTCTTTCCTCTGTCCTCACAGCACCCACAATAGACAGCTATTACAACACCCATCATGTCTTAGTCAATCAAAGCACTAAGTCCATCAACAGATGAAAGACTCATTGTCCACAACAGGTTCCCTTTGTCTTGCATCTGGAACCTTCACAGCCACAAGCCATTTTCAGGGTACAAATATCCCTGATTTGAGGATGCCCAGTGCAGTCTCTTGAAGGTCTACGCGTGACTCTGTCTGTCTCGGTCCTGAATGAGAACTGTCCTTAGGTCTTACCTAAGCCAAAATACATTTCTGCTCTTCACTATTCTTCTGCACTAGTAATTATAAATTCTCCAAACCCCTCAGCCTCTCTGTAATTTTTCCTCTCTTTGTCTTTCAGTTAGCTCTTATGTGAATGTGTGATTGTCTGTATCTTGTGTGCATGCATGAGTGAATTCCCCTCAATAAAATACATTTTTATCTTACTTCTGACTCTCTGGCTGGTTCCTTTCCTGTGTGTGCCCATAAACACTGGTAGAAAAGATCTCGCTAAGTTGCCCCCTCTCGCAGCCTCCTGATTTTGAGCTAATTAATTCCATTTTTTCAAGGAGGTATTTGGCATTGCAGGGTGGCCCTTGTGGCACCTACATTTTGGGGTAACAATGCTCCAACCAGAGCTTTGGCCTTTCAGATGACACTGAGGAACATGGCCATGTTGGGTATAAGACCATGGCCAGAATCCTATTGATGAAATGCATGCACGCAACTCAAAATACTATTTTGGATGGAGGAACAAGTACCCGCTGTGGTCCATCCAAATCTTCGTTTGATCAAAGGGCTTGCTGCAGCTGCTGTTATATGGCAGGGAGAAGGGAAAGGAAGGGACTGCTTCCCATCCTCACTGCTGTTCTGTAGATAGAGACAAGAGGAACATCAATCTTGTTCTCCTGCCCTGTGCCTGGGAAACTGCAGTAGGGACAGGAGACAGTCTCTGCTGCTTGGTCCCCTCCCTCACTCCCCTGTTACCCTGACTTCAGGGGGTCCCTTGAGGGGACACCTTGATTGGCTCCAAAAATGTAAAGGTTGCGGAAATTAGTGGAGCACTGGCAATAGCAGAACAAGGGGCAGGGTAGCCCAGCAGAATCTTTTACGGGGTCAGGCCAAGCAAAAAGCCAGACAAACGTACTAATAAATGGATTTTATTAATAAATATGTTCTCACTCACCTACGCACTCACTCACTCATGCACACAAGGCCTATCAAGAAAGGAAAGAGGTGAAAATTGATAGGGGATATAGTGGAGAGGGTGTAAAGGTGGTGATACTGCACCTATCCTGAAGTCTTTAGTCTGTGAAGCGGCAAGAAGGATGGAGTTCAGTGAAGAAAGGCAGCTGAGGGGATCACTTGACTAACAGAGTGCTAGTGTGCTAGAGGTCTGCTAGCGTGGTGGGGAGTTCTCCAAAGAGACCCTCCAAAACTGGGACTACTTATAGGGCAGAATGTACCTCGGGCCCTCTCCCGGGCCTTCTCCCGGGGAGAACAATGGCCAAAACAAAGGGAAAAATGCTGCACAATAGCAACATGATGGTTTGCATGACTGGTTCATGCAGATGGATCTCATCTAGTAGGATTTTCCAATGTTGAGTTGCTCAACCTGGGGAAAACCCAGTAATCCCCTCAAGTTGGCTATTTGTGGCTGAGGACCCTTTGTTCGTGTGGACATGTTTAGCTTGAGGTCTTCTTAGGGAAACGTGACTGGGGATTTTCCTGACCCTGACCTAGTTTCGGTCATTTGACCTATTTGTCTATGCACTCACCCAGGCAACCTCTCTGGCATGGAGGGCATATTTGATATCAATTTTATATCCCCCTGGGATGGGGTCTGCCACTGGGGTTACACCCCCTTCCATTTAAAGGTGGTGGCAACAGCTCATAGGGTTTGATGCTTACCATGGGGAAAGCAAAATGGAGCACTGCATTCCACCTACCTGATCCAGGATCTTGTCCCATGTTTCCTAATACCATGTGGCCTAAAGAAGGCTGTTTGAGTGGGAATTTCCCATCAGCATCCCTCTGTCAAACAAATGACTATTCTTTGAAAGCCTTTCAAATGAACAGCTACCTTCCATAAAAAGGGGACATGTGGCACTGGTCACTCAACATGCAGGCAAAGGGAAGAGTAAGCCTGTAGGAGAGGAGTGCCTTCCTGGCACGATTTCATAACAAGAATCAATAGGAACAAGTAATAGGAGATGCTTTTCTCCAAACTTTGTTTATTCAATCTTTTAATCTTTCCTTGGAAAGCTTCCTTCATGCTAAATGAATGAGCCACAAATAATGGCACTGAGAACAAAGCTGACCATGTCTGAATAACCAGGATATAAGTTTCAGATAGCCCTGTCTGTCAGTACAATTTCAATTTTGGGAAGGACTTGTTGCAAATAATGGCAGGTAGTTGTGTGCCTTCAAGTCAATCCCAATTTATGGCAACCCTATCATGGGGTTTCCTGGGCTAAAAGTGTGTGATGCACCTAAAGTCACCAAGTGGGTTTCCACAGACGAGTGGGGAATTGAACTCTCGTCTGCAGGGTCATAGTCCAAGGCCTTTTCTGCACCTTACCTTTTTGCAGAGTTGTCCGGTGGGGATCCCTGCAGCAGCTCTGCTGGGAGGGGAGTGTGACAGGAACACTCCCTTCTGCACCAGCTGGATTCCTGTGGAAGGCAGCACGATAGACATGCCTCTTCCTTCCACAGTGCAGCCAGGTACTTTCCCAGCCTGTGCTGGGCCAGGAAGCACAGTCATCATACTTCTGTAGCTTCCCCAAGACAGGTAAGTGTGAAATGGTGGCACAATCACATGTCATTGATGACGAAAACCCGTCAATGATTTAATCCACAATTGTGCCAGCTGGGGATGACAGAAGGATGAGACCACAACGACATCATGCAGAAGTGTCATCACAGTCCTGTCCTTCTCCCATCCCCATTACAGGATGGGAGGGTGCTGTGGAAAGAGCCCAACACTCAAACCACTACACAACCTTGTCAGATAAATGCAGGCCAAAATGTTCCTAGCACAAATATGGGGAACATGCTTCCTTCCATGCTCTGTTGGACAACAACTTCCACCACTGTTGGCCTTTGGCTCCTTCTGGCTTAGGCGAGAACTGGGGTCCAAAAATATGCAGGGGCACAGGTTCTCCACCCCTGCTATAACACATCTACCAAAGACAGCATATTGGCATTAGAATGTCATCACATCTTTCTTGATGTAGGGGTGAGAAAAATTACACCACTTGAAATTCCTTCTTGAAATTATAATGAGCTGGGGGGTCATGTTGCCAAGTCAGGAGGTCCCATTTTTGAATCAGAGGATACATGAGATCTAGACAACCTCCCTTGATATCATTTATCTTGATCATTACAGTTGTTCAAATTAAAAAATGTAAAGTCTAACTAATGAGAAAATATTTTTCACCTAGATGAAAATTAAGTTTTCTAGATTCTGCACTGAACAGAATGTCCTCTGAACCCCAAGCAACCTCCAGCATCAAAGCCAGCAGCACTCAGTTTAAAAAGTATATATTTTCATGGAAGTGTTCTCACTCTGAGATTTCTTCCCATTCCTTGATGACCACAGACAAAGGTCCAGGCCTTGAGATCTGTGATTCCTACAGCTGGGATGGGAGGTGTCCTCTTCTTTCTTGTGTCTGGTCACCCAGCTGGAAAAATTTCAACCTCAGTCATAAAGCCAAAAACCAAGTATCCTTTTTTTTTAAGGCATATTGTTTCTGGAAAGTGTCTTAGCTTTTCTCATATTAAGATCTACAAATAATCTATTGGGAAACTTTTATGCATGGCAGTGGATAAGAGGGCACATTTCAAATTTTCAGTGCAAAGCCCAGTAAGATGAATTTTCATAGAACAAAGTGAGATCAAAGATCTCTTCTGGTAGCAGCTGATGGTCTGTACAGGAAGCCCTCACCTTTTGACAACCTGTTATCTGACAACTTGCTTTCCTGATGTTTCCAACTTAAGGACAAGTTCTATTAATTCAATAGGGGTTCTGCTCTTTCATCAGTTCTTGCCTATAGAGGCTCCCTTGTGAGTGCTTGCAAACACACACTGCTTTCAAAGTGAGCTGAGAAGGGTTGGAAAGGTACCAAGCTGGCTGAGAGATTTTGCAAGCAGCACATGTACAGCTGGTCCCAAGTGACTCTCTGTAAGTCCTTCATACTGCCTATGGTATAGCACATGGCTTCCGCTTTTCAACCAATTCCATTTTCTGACATATCCAGTCCCTAACCTGTCAAATGAGTGGGTGATGCCTTTATAAATAGCATCTTAGTTCTGTAGCTAGTGCATTGGAGCATTCCACTCTGCCACTGAAGAGATTCTGGTTTCTTTCACACTATACAGTTATAGCACTTTGATGCCACTTGAACCGCCGTAGCTTCATCCTATGGAGTTCTGGCATGTATACTTTTGTGAGGTATTAAGAACACCCTGACAAAGAGCTCTAGTGCCTCACCAGATGACAGATCCCAGGATTCTGTATTAAAATACTATAACTGTGTAATCTTGAAAAGATCTCTGGCGGAATGCCAGATAGGGATGTCAGTGCTTGCCCCAGAGTTAATGGCTAAATCTTAAAATGTTTTGATGCAGCCATGTCTCTTGCTTTACTGCTTCCCTTCCTAGTTCTCATCCTCTGCTACAACACCTGAGGGCTAAATCAGGTTCAGCATTTCTAATTATGTGCATCCATTCCTGAAAGGCTGGGGTACGTGCCACCTCAACTGCTCCCTGACTCTTGAGCTCCCTCTCTCAAGGGAAGCTAGGTTTGCTTTCCTTCTACTGGTACTCATGGCAAAGACCTCTAGATTCAGACATTTGGCCATTTCCACACCCAAGGCCATTAGTGTGTTATACCGTTATAGTGGTAGCATCGCCATTCACACAATGCCATTGGATTAGGGACACTCTTTTCTGCACCCTTCCCCCTACAGTGGATGGGTAGAGGTATTGTCACTTGTGTTCCTTCCACATTACAGAGTCCTTGGTCACTCCCATGTCCTGCCTTCACCCTGCCCCACCACCCCAACTGGGCAATGATTTTTTTTTTTTTTTAAGCTGTACTAACACTAACATTGTAACAGCATGATATGCCAGTGCACTATTGCACTTTTGCCCTATACTGTTTAAAAACGTATTAAAAAGATAAAAAGTTTTGACTCAAAGGAGACATTTAAAATAAACAGAGAGAGGTGATAGGGAAGGGTTTTTTTAATTTTTTTTTATTAATTATTAAAAAAATAATAAAAATACATAACATGATAAATATAAAGGTGAAAGAAAAAAAGTTACAACAGAAAAATGCTTACATTTCTATTTTCTCTCTAAATCTATTAACATAATATACTTATTCAACATATTGTAAATCATACTGATTATATATTTTTATTATATGTATCTGAATCTCATTCTCATTATACCCACTGTTATTATTTATTCTCATCATTAGCATTTTAAAAAATATGCCATTAGTAATTTCATTCTTATTTCTATCTTTTTCAAACTAAATTTAACCTATTGCTATTACTGAATGTAACCTTATTACTAAATATGCTGTTACTAAGTACTCTAAATGTACCCCTTCCCCAGAGCCAATTATATCTCAAGTTACTCCACCTTCCAAAATTGTAACTCTTCTTGTAGAAGTATGACACTATCCTCTTTTATTAACATCTCTTCCACAAATATCTTCCATATTGCTTCAAGGTCATTCCCTTTCATTAGTCCCTTTTTGACCTTAATTCCACATGTTAACTCATCGCTGATCGCAATTTTCCACACAAGGTGATAGAGAAGTTACCATGCCATGGGAATCGTTCAGGGAGGGACCAACCGGGCATGCCCAGAGCCCGCCCACTATTGGATCCACCATTACAGGAAGCACTATCAAGCACTATGATGGTACCACACAATGACAGCTGATTGGCTTCAAATGCTATAGGAGGCTCAACAGATTTTTCCTGGAAATAGAATATGGCAATTTGGTGATGCTTGGGAATGGGATGACAGCTGGATAGTGATGATATCATGCAGAAGCACAGTTCCTGGACGGTAACAACCCACTGTTACTGTGTTATGGCGACATCGTGCGGAAATGGCCTTTGACACATAAGATGATCTGCTATGGAAGGTGATCTTCTTAGATGCTGTTATTTATTCCTGTGTTTTTAATTTAATAAAGATTAATCACTATGAGTACTTTTGTTGGCAGAAATATGGGCAATTGATCAGTCAGACAAATACATATGACGCTTCGGTGAGGAGGACTTGTTCAATCTGGGGTAAAAGTGCACCCAGACCCTCTACAGGAAATTGGAAAATGTAAGTAAATACTAGGGTGTGCATTTGAAGGCCATGCTAATGCTAAGGTCCACTGGTTTTCTGGTGTCATTTTGGACTGACATAAAGGTAAACTAAAGAACAAGCTGTCAATGGAAGATCTGGGTATCAGTCAGGTGAGATATGAGAACAAACACATCACTGTTGACTTGCGAAGTGTCAACATGTGTGACAATGGCAAGATCAAATAGTCTCGCTTTTCTTCCACAAGGAAGCCAGGCAAATTTACTTTTTCTGACAAACAGATCCCAGTGAGATAAAAATTAAAGAATGCATAGGTAGAATCTTCAAAAATATAGATTCAGATTGATGGGGACAATTCCGTGCCTCACCCTATAACAAGGCCATTGCATTAACAAACTTGTAAATGCATTATATGAATATTTTCTATATTTATACCATGACACTAAGGAGTAGTTTGCCATTTAGAACATCATAGAACAGACTTACTAAAAGAAGAAAAGTATGGTTCCAGGTCATGATTATCCCTGGCCCTGAGACTTGGGGACCAAAGCTGTAGACTGAGGGACAAGCCCTTCTGATGTCACGTTCATTCATTTATTTGTTTATCTGATTCTCAATTTTCTCCCACAGTGGTTAACAGCAGAGAGTGAGCCTGATGATGTTAAGATACATTAAGCATCAACCACAATTCCCCAGTTATGCCTTTCAAATTTTAAAAAACAACAAGTCAAACAAATAAGGAGAAATTAAGGCACAAATCTTTATCCTCTCCCAGCTTCTTGTGACTGGAGAACAGAGTCCAGGCCCTGAGATCTGGGAACCCTTGTGTGTGTGTGTGGTATATAGTATAGTATATATGTGTGTGTGTGTATATAATGGATTTTTCATATTCTACTACCTAGAAAGGCAGGATAGCCCTATCCTTAATAGCCTTCCAATGACAGGCTAGGACACTTCTGTGGTTGCAGGCATTTATAAATCGACTAGCTGTGGGCTCTTGATGCTGTGCAGGTCTTTTTGAGACTGATATAATTTCTAATGTATGTTAATATATTTAATATTTTTAAAATTAATATTTTTAACATGTAATGTTTTAATATTATGAATGATTTGACTGGGGTTTTTTTGCTTTTATATTTATGTTTATACTTACACTTTTACAGAAGTTTTAATTTGTTCTGTTTTAATGTTGTTAGCCACCTTGAATTCCACTGTCAGGAGAAAGGAGGGAGATAAATAAATGAATAATATGAAGGGTGGGGAAAGTGTGGCTGTGGGCCCAATGCAATTCCACCCCCAAAGTTAATTTAAAAAATTAACATCTCCAGAAACCATTTATAATCTCTCCTCTTTGGAGCTGGTTCTGGTCCAAAATAGTCTTTTTGGGGGGCAGTGGTAGACTCTTCATCCATAATTCCTTCATGTTTCCTACAGGAAGAAGTCAATGGAGGAACTGATAAAAGAATAGACCCTGCATTGAAAGAACGGTACATGTCTATCATTTACAATAGTTCAAAGAGCAGAACGTTGAAAAACAAGTTGTCGAAAAGTGGGAGTTACACCCAAAAGGGGTGTAACTAAAGCATGTACCTCAGTGGCCAGATCTGGCATCTCAAGGAATGGGCATAGTTGGCCTACAAGCTTAAAATGTGCAAAAGCACTCCTAGCCACCATAGAAACCTGGGCCTCCTGATTCAAAGCTGAGTCGAGGAATATACCCAAACTGTGAACATGTGTCTTCAGGGGGGAAATCTAACCCCTTCTAGCACAGGCTGAATCCCTATTGCTTGATCTGTCTTTCAACTGACCAGAAGTACCTTTCTTGTCTGAATCAAGTTTCAATTTATTCACCATCATCCAGTCCATTACCAGTGACAAGTTCCAGCTTAAAACCAAGACAGCCTCCTTAGATTGGGGTGGAAAAGAGTAGTAGAGTTGGGTGTCATCTGTATATTGCTAGCACCACACCCAAAACTCTGGACAACCTCTCTCAGAAGTTTCATGTATATATTAAATAGCATGGGGGACAAGACAGAATATTACAGGACCCTGCATGCCAATGGCTAGGGGGTTGAATAAGAGTCTTCTAGCATCATCTTCTGGGCTTGCCTCTCCAGGAAGGAACAGACCCGCTGTGAAACAATGCCTCCAAGTCCCATCCCAGTGTGGCCCAGAAGGATAACCTGGTCAGTGGTATCAAAAGCTCCTGAGAGTCCAACAGAACCAACAAGGACACATTTGCCCTGCACAGATCATGCTCAAAGGCAATCAAAGCTGTCTCTGTTTTCATATCTTATGGTTGTTGTTCTTCCACTTCTAACCTGCCCTGATCATTTGGTCTTTTATTTGGTTATTGCACTTCAGTGCTATGAAGCTTTGTCTCTTCTTCCCTTCCACTGTTTTGGAAACTTTGCATTGCCTATTTACACTATTTTTCAGATTTCTTACCTGTCACTCTAGTAGTGACGCCCTTAGATTGGAAATGGAAGCTAAGAACCACACAATTTTGGGAATACAATACTTCAGTCTTTTGAATTTACTTTTTCTCCCCAAGGGCAATCAGTGATAACCCTTTAAATAGGGACTAAAAAACCATTGTAGAGCAAGCCCAGGGACAATTATGCACAACAAGGCCTCCAAACAGCTCAAAATTGATTAATTGTTTGACTGTGAGGAAACTGTGAGTATTCCAAACTTAAACTCACTGTTTGCAGTTTCTACAACTAACAGTTTCTCGGCTGTGGATACAGGAAAATGAGTTCCTATCTAATTCCTTGAAAATCTCCAGCAATCATTTGGCTACTTCTCAGGAAGGAGTGTCCTCCCAGTCACATGACTAACCTATTCTTGAGAAATCGCTTATTCTTGAGAAGAAACAACCCACTTAACTACAATCTCCCAGACTTTGTGGAAAAGCCTTCTAATAGCCCATGCTGTTATTTCATTTTATGAACATTTAGAAAAAAAATATTAAAATTGCTCCTTAAACTCTCCTTTGATAATTTTATACAGAAACATACAACTTGAAAACAGTTTGGCTCAGTTTACTAGCACAGGATCCAAAAAGGAGGAAAAATGAAGTGAGGAAAAGAAACACCATACATGATTTTAGGAGTACAGTTCTCCCTCCACATTCGCAGGTTTCGCTCTCACAAATTTGATAATTCGCAAGGTGCCTGTGTCTCCCCCACCATTCTCCTCATCTCATAACCTTTGTTTTGCCAGCACACAGAAAGGATGTAAGTGTACCAAAGCAAAAGGTACACTTGGGGCAAATGTGTGCACGCAGTTCCCCAATGCTTCCCATTCCCTTGCCTCTGCCTTGGCACTGAGAACTCATGCCGAGGCAGAAGGTAAGGCAATGGAGGGGACACATGCTCCTCAGGAGCTCTTCTCTCCCATTGCTTTGCCTCTGCCACAGTGCTTAGAACTTGCATGGAAGCAAAAAAGTAAGGTAGTAGGTACACACACACACACACACACACATTCTTTTGCCCCTCTGGAGCAGCCCTCTCCCATTGCTTTGCCACTGCCCCATCAATGATAAATCACATGGAAGCAAAAAGTAAGGCAATACAGGAGGATACACACAAATGGTTTCCTTCACCTCTTTGGAGCTCTTCCCTCCCACTGCTTTGCCTTTGGCCCAGGTGCGGAGAAGGAAGGCTCCCACGCCCTGCCCTGGAAGGCAATGGGAGGGGGAAACATGGGAGGACAGTTACTTGTGATTTTTCCACTTTTGTGAAGGTTCTGTGCCCCAAACCCTTGTGAATGTGGAGGGGCCACTGTAGTTCATGAGTAACTAAAGGGGTCAGAAAAAGGATACTGCAATAGGATCTTACCAGCAAACCAAGTTACGCCATAAATTGCTTGTAACAGAATAAATAATGGTAGACAGAGGTCATATAGAGATATCCGATTTTCTCTGAGCCAGCTTTTACATATATACTGTCACAGTATTGATATGCCGCTTGCTGTAGAATGGCTTCTCTGTCTAGTTGCACATCAGAGAGTTTTGGTAGCATTCAAACAATTTACAGTCCCTCTTATGCCGATGAAACATAAGATGCAGGTTTTTTGAGACTTAGCTATCACTCCTTTAATTATTCCTAAGCATAGTATTGGGGAATAAGTATAGCACAGAAACAGAGTCAGTGTGGTTTGAGTGTTGGAATACAACCCTGAGGACTATGAATTGATTCCTTGTTTGGCCATGGAAGCCCACTGAGTGACCTGGATACATCACCCAGTCTTAGTCACAGAAAAATAGGGTGGTCTCAGGGTCACCATAAGTTGGAAATGACTTGAATGCACAGAACAATAATAGTATTGGGGTACCAACAGAGGAAAGGAATACCTGTTTGTTAATCTACAAAGAAACCTTTTACAAGGCCAAGCTGAAAGCTAGTTGAGCCCAAACTTCCTGCACTGTAGCACAGAAACAGTTTATGGGCCCAATCAAATCAACTATCAGTGAAGAACAAAAAGACATTGGCTCTAGATGGGATGGTCTTAAGAACATGCTGTCTATTGTCAGTGACTTGGCTAAACAGCTGATGAATGCAGTATCCATTGATGAGTTCTCTCATACTGAGAGGGATCTGGCTGTACTGATGATCTACTGGCAACGAATGATGATGACTTGATACAGTGGTGGAGCTTGGAGTGTGCATGGGGGGAAGGAGGCATGGCTACAGCATGAGGGGCGTGGCTGCAGTCCGTTGGGGCATGGTCAGAGTGCATGGTGGTGTGGCTACGGGCTGGGATGCCCCAAAAACATTGCCGCCTGGGGCAAATCGCTCCTCCCGCCCCCACGTCCCTACTTGAATGACTTTACCATTCCAGCTCAACCCTTGGAGCCAAAGAGGGAGGCAAAGGTCATCCTCAGTGGGAAACAAAGGCACACAATAACAACAAAAGATTTATAGGATAAATACATTTGCAGTGTGTGTGGTGGGGACTTTGTCCCATGTTTCTAAGAGTTCTTCCAGACTGGTGTAAAACGTGAGTTCTCACAACAGATCTCCTTGGATTTTCTTGGTTGTTATCACCTTTACACTCACTCATCCTATTTGGGAAGGGGCTTGCCTGTTGCAATTTCTTGGAATTGCACTACAGTATCTCCAAAGGTTTTTTAGAACCAGGATGTGGTTTGCTGAGGTGCTCCTACAGTCTGAAGGCAAATTTCATCCTCCCTGAATTTTCTCCCCAAGTTCTTAAAGAGTTATAGTTCTGTAGTACAATACCATGATTATGCACTATAGCACAGTTACTCTAAGGAAAATAATAAATGAGACGAACAGAGAAGAAAAGTCAGATATGATGCTGGATTAAAAAGAAACCCACTCCAAGGTGGGAGTAAAATTTTGCAACTGGTGCTGCCAAATATTTTTGGATATGTTAAAAACAAACAAACCCTAAGAACTATAGGAACAAATATCATAATCTCAAGCAAAATCTCAACACATTTGCCCCATCTAGAGAAGCATTAAATTAATTAATTAATTAATCTATTTATTTTTATACATGGCTTCCTCCTCCTAACTTTATCCTTATAAAAACATTTTGAAATAGATTAAAGAACCGTTTGGAAAAATATTGCTAAACAGAGGAAAAAATGTCACTAGTAATGTTTACGTAAGGTAGTAGCAGGAAACAAAATAGTGAATATACATACAACAATGTTTGCGTCATAAAGAAAAAGACAGGGAAATTGTATAAGTAATTGCACCAAGTATAAGCATGGCTTCTTTTCCCCCATAATAAGCAAGAACCAACACAAATCAACACAAAAGCAACAGGAACACAAAGTTCCTGTTTCCTTATCCTCACAAAAAGTGAGGATAAGAAAAATAATTTCAGGCTTATCTATATTTCTTCATTCAATACATTAAGCAATACTTGATAATCATAGTCATAATAGTACATTGTAGTCTATTATTAAATTATTAAAAATAATTTCAAGCTGGCTGTAGGTTGTCCTCCAACTCTATGGTCCCAACTAGGTATAGAAAGAAAATTGCTCATTTTACATTTTTGTTGTTTTCATGCACCTTCAAGCAGACTCCATGCGTTGTTGTTGTTTTTAATTATTCAGAGGAAGTTTCCCATTGCCTTCCTCTTAGACTGAGAGACTATAAGACTTGTTTGAGCTCACCCAGTGGGTTTCCATGGCTGAGCAGGATTTGAACCATGGTTTTCCAAAGTCCTTAGCCCAACACTTAACCACTCCCCGCACCACTTGCTGACTGTATTTACATGGACCAAATTTCACACTTCTGAACCAAGGTGAGGATTGAAACTCTGTTGTCAATCTAAATCTGCATTTCCCTGGATTTTTGTAATAGCACTTCTCCAATTTAATAAAAGAAAAAGAAATTCCAGGGATGTGCAGCTAAGGGAAGTACACAAAAGGCTTTCTATTTACTGCAAGTAACATTCAAAAGCAAATAACACAGTTGGCCCTCTACTTTTCTGAGGGTTCGGAACATAGGACCCTCGCAAAAGTGGGAAAACCATAAATATCTTTCCTCTGACACCATTGTGCTGTCGGCCAGTGGGGAAACATCTTGCATAAGGGAGTATTGAATACCTCCTTATGCAAGTATGTAAAAAGTATAACTCATGGCCAAATCAAAAGTTACAGAAGCACTACATCCTCAAAAGGATCCCAACCAAAGGTTTATCAAGCAACTTCTCGGGTATACCCTTCAAGATGGATGTCTTCTCCAACAGTTCACAGATCAAAAGCAGAGTATGGGTATTGAAGCAATATCAGAGTGTGGTCATCATGGCAAACATTATTACGAGGAAGAACAGACAAGTTAGGAGAAGCTGCAGCAGTTTGCTTTTGCCTGAGCCTACTGGGAAAGGCAAGATCTTCCCACTCCACTCTGAGTTAATTCAATGCAAACTCCTTTTGCACTTTGAACTCAGTTTGGAGCAAGTGAAGTAAGAGGAGGACAAAGGGAGAAACCAGAAGGAGGAGGAGAGAAACTAGGGCATTTTAAAACCAGTCGAAAAATTGGACAACAGAGGATTACATGGAACTGTCTCTGCCAAATTTTGGCAGTTGTACAGTATGGATCCACTAGTTTAAGAAAGACTTTCTTGAACATCACCCTAACTATTCCTTGTACACCCTTACACTTTGATAGGTCTCTTCCTCCTCTCAACTTCACCCCTCTTCTGCCTCATGCATGCATAATCCCATCACCCATCCTTATTTCTTCCACCCAAAGTCAATAACATGCCATTTAAGCTGGGCCCTGATCCAGTCAGCATTCTAAGCAACATCTCAAGCACTCTCAGTACTATGCTTATTTGCCAAGGTACAGAGATATCAACATTTCCTGATTCAGTCCAGGAGCTGGCCCTACCCATCTATTGAGATGTTGATCTGTTTCTCACAAAAGATTTGCAAATAAATTAGACTGTTGAAATGGGTTGTTTGGTTAATATCCCCTTTGTTTTACGAGAATTGTTTGCTCTTAGTCTCTAAAAGTAGGTGGGGGTGGGGGTGGGGCATACACATATACATATATATATATATATACACATACATATATAAATTCCATCAATTTCTCGGGATACACAACAACCTACAGTGAAGGCCTCATTGGTCTCTGGAACAGACAGCATGTGGAGGCTCTGGGTCTTCCTCCTTTTGGCAGTGGGTAAGTCTCATTAAATCGAGTCTTTTTTTACAGTCTGTTTTCTTTGTAAGTGGGAGATCAAGTCTGATTTTAGCTTGATCATCAACTGGATTGATTCAACACACTCATGATTGACTACAGCTACCTTCACAGGGAAAATTCACTTCAATGTGTAGGGCTGGATCCTGACCTAGGTGAATGCTATGGGGCTGGCAGAAGTAGACCTGCTGTCAGTCTCTTTGCCAGAAACACAAATTTAATACACTATACATACAGGCCAGCATCCTGTTAGTGACATACACAGGCGTCAGTTGCATTTATCATACAGTGTGTTTTCACTGGATACTGCTCAATGGCTATATCCATATCCATCTATATCCAGCCGGCCCCTCCCGAAACTGCAAACCCCAGGATTCCGTAGGATGTTGAAAGTGGAATAATAGCGCTATAACAGTTTTGTGCCGAAATGGCCCAGCTGACAGAGGTGGAATGTGCATGTGGAATAGATAGCAATGGGCATCAGGAAGGGAGTGCACAATCTGTAGTGGTCCTCTGATCACTCCCTAATAGGGCCTGAGGCCCAACTGCAGAATATACGGGGGCCCAACTTTGTGAAATAGATTAAGAAACATGCACATTGCCCATTGCAATTGCACAAAGGAGTGTCAACCATGTGCTTCTAGCCATGAACCACATGTTACACCATACTAGCCACCAGTTAAGGACTGCATAATGCAAGCAGAAGATGACTCCACAGGTGACTATTTATACTACACTGTGGCAATGTAGGATCTGGGACCCTGCTGTCTGGACTGAGCAATGGTAGAGAAGATCTCTGAAAACTGTGGGGGGCTCCTTCTATAAGGAGGAATTCCTTTGGCACAAAAGCCGATCTTCATTCCAACTGATTTATTTTAACATACATGGCCTTCCTTTACATTAAAAATGCATATGACTGCCTGTAATAACATTAAATGGGATCTAGATTTAATCACAGTTAGGGGAGGCCCACTGAAATGAATGGGCCCCCAATTAGTCCCATTCATTTCAATGGGGTCTGCTCTGAATATGACTAATTCTAGATCCAACTCATTGCATTTTTTTTTTAAAAAAAGGCAGGATTACAATAACATTTGTTGATGCACATTTTAAAAACCAACAATGCAATTATTTCATAAAGAGCAAATAAAACAATAACAGGAGGAGTCAAAAACAGAAATCAGGAGCATTTAAAGGGTTTTTCAATCCAGCAGAATTAGTTCTTGTAAGAATCGGTACCCATATTGGTATCCTGAAATAATCGCAGAAACATATCAGACCTTCATTTAGATAAAAATTGTAAGATGGTCAGTCTTCAAAAATTAGCAATAAATAACACAAAACTGGGGCAAAAAAAAAAAAAAAGAAAAGAAAAGAAAAAGAACAAACAAGATATAAAGAAGATGAAAATGTCGAGCACAACTCTCACTCCCAGGATCTTCTTCTGATCACAATAAAAGCCAAGGGACCTTTAGAACAACAGAAAAGGACCACATTCTCCCTTCATCTGAGAGCTATCATACTGAATTCCTCAAAATGCATTTTTCTGGGACTTAATATACTGCTCAGGTGGACTATGTGGTGAAGAATCCTTCTTCGTGAATAAGTTTAAAAAGATGCCAAACATTCAACAAATAGCCTTTCTTTTCTTGTCCTTTGGCCATTAAGAGATTCTGTGCCAGCTTCATTACTGTAGTGACTGCAGCCTAAATGGAAATTGTCAGACTGTGGAAAACTCTTGATGGTTTTAATATGATGGTTTTGCTAGATAAGATCTAATCTGGGCCATTGTAAGGTGGCGTCTTTTGTTGGACTGATTTTGACTTTGTAGGAGTGCAAGTGTTTGAATTCCTCAGAACTCTTCATCACACACAAAGGAACAGAAACAACACATGTTATCCAGTGCTGGACCTTCCACCCTCACAAGAATGAAATCCAGCATCAGTGGGAACACAGTCATTTTTCTCTTTTCCCTGCTGCAGCATCTCCCCCACTACAGTAGCCCCAAATACTTGCTCTGGGGAACTTCAAAAAGCAAACAAACCCAGAGCTGGTTTCCAGGCAGTGCCAAGGGCTGCAGGGAAGAGGTGGAAGAGCTCCAAAATTCCAGCACCACCACTAACATCCCACTGGATTTGGGACAAGATACAGTAAATGTATTGCATAAGCAGACAATTGAGCTACCTAATCCTTTAGAGGATTCTCTGGTTATTTTGATTCTAAGGAGGCTCTGACAGAAGGCATGGTGGCTTCAGTTCTGTAGATTTTCCTGATGGGATGGAAAGGGCTCATGAATGGATAGTTTCATCTTCTAGAAGAGCTTAGACAAAATGGCCTCTTTTTTTTTTTTTTTAAAGGAAACTTTCCAGTGCAATCAATTCATTAACAATTTCAAACAGGATCCAATGATAGGCTTATTCATCGTCTCCTTCACAATTAAAAATAGAAAAATAAAAGGATGGGGGAACAAATCAAATCAGTGAATAATAACATCCTTCCACAAATTGAAATGTACTTCAAGGAGTAGGTGTTGTACTAGTATTACAATTAATGTAGCCTATGAATGGAGGCCAAATGTATGAGAACCTGGATTTACACTATATTTATGTTGCCATAACTACTATTGCAGAAGCAGTTGTGTTTTCTTGGTCCTGGCTGGAAGGACAGGATTCACAGCTTATTTGCACAAGTGGGTCCATTGCTTGTGCAAGGGTTTTATATCAGTTGCACTTTCCCTAGATGTTTCATATTCAAACTAGGGTGTCTTCCTAACTGTAAGCAGAGGTGCGGTGTGGACTGAGGTTCCTAGGCAACAGGAACCTGATATAGTAAATGATATGTGTGTGCATATGTTACAGACCTGACCACTTTTTTGTTGTTGCTTTTCTTAGGATTAGCACTCGCTTCTCCTGTTGAGAACTCAAAAGGTAAGGTTTCCTTGACTGGGGTCTCTGAATTTGGGCTGAGGTCTGCCAAAACACCATAAAATTGTGTCATGCTTATACAATAGTGAAGTAGTGGGTGGGAAATCTATGGCCCTTTCCGCAATGCACCTTTCCGCAGAGCTGGGGTGCGGGGATCGCACGAGCAGCCTCTAGCGAGAGGCTCTCGCATCCCAGTTCCTTCAGCTCCACAACTGCCGCCTGCTCACTCGAGAGCCCTACCTCTTCCTTCCGCAGTGCAGCCTGGGATTTTCCCAGGCTGCACTGGGGCAGGCAGGAAGTGTGAGTGCCATGACTCCGGAGCTCCGCAAGCACGGCAAGTGCACACAGGGGCCTGGAGTGATGTGCAATCGCACACCATTTTTGGTTCACAGCCAAAAATGAAAAAGTGTGCAGTTGGCACCTGCCAGCCCCTGGAGCATCACATGATCGTAAGTGTGTCGTGTGGACCGCTCTTCACATTCGCACGACACTCGAGGGGCCCTTTTGCATGGCAAATGCCATGCGAAAAGGGCCTATGATCAAAACAGGATACTTATAACTTATTTTGTGCTTTAGATTTCAGGAGATCCTTAGTATTGTACTGGATCCAGGGCTCACAGGTTCACAGCACAGGGATGTTTTGATTAGCAAGGTCCGTGCCATCATCTGCCAGGCTTCTCTATTCCTTCTAGCTGAGCTGTAATTTTCACAGCAGCTGAAGGTCTAGCATCAGTTTTCCTAGCAACAATACAGCGTGCCCATATACGCAAGGGTTCTATTCCGGGAACCTCTGTGTAAAACAAAAAATGTGAATGCTCACATCCCATTATAATCAATCAGTGTGACGTGCACAAGTCCACAGCAGTCTGTACATACACATGTTGCATCCATTGACTATAACGGCGCACAACGCTTCACACAGCCTCGAATTCACAAGGGCAGATGTAGAAAGGGAGGGTCCACTGTACAGCAGGATCTCTGCATTCAATAAGGTTAGGAGTGCAGGACCCTTGCAAAAGTGGGAAAATCACAAATATCAAAATGTATGTGTGTCTACGGGAACGGGGCTGAGGCATGGTGGGGTGAATGGGCACCCTAGGTTCAAATCAAGTCAAGGAAAAGAGAGAGAAAGGGGAATGAGTTGGCATGGTGGGCTTATACTTCCTCTGAGTTGCCCATCTCCTTCCTTGGGTGTTGGGGGGGGCACTAGGAGAAGATTTGTGGTACTGAGAAATCGGGCTACAAGCTGTTCTTAGCTGGTCAGGTAGTGGCTGGTGAAGGAGGAGGAGGAGGACCAGAGGCAGGTTTTTAAAGGGTTGCACAGCCCACTTAGAGCTGCCAAGAGGGAAGTTTCCTCCACAAAAGAAGTATCTGAAGTGACAAGGGAGCAAGGATTGAAGAAATTTGCAAATAATCAAATCCATGAAAGTCAAGCCCTCAAATGTGAAGGGCAGACTGTATATTGTTATGAGCCAGCCCAGCCTAGGCCTAATCTAATGTATTACAGTCCCTCTACAAAGTGGCTTGTTTTTCATTTTTGCTTTGAAAAGCGAATTGCTGGCCAAAACTCTGTGTCAACAAGTCATTCTCTCCTATTCTAGCATCACTGATGTATCCTTATGGGACAGACAAGGGTGACACAAAGAACCCCAAGTCAGATGATGGGACATCTCCAGAGATCACTCTTCCGGTGCCCTTTACCTTCTATGGAAAGAAATACCACTCCCTCTATGTACGTAATGCTTGGCTAGAACAAACCTCCATGTTCCTTTATTAGGAGGCAGACTGGCATAGAATTCAGACTGCCCGCCTCATCCGTATCCCTCCTTACATACCGTACCCCTTGATTTCTGTGCATCTGCCAGAAAAAAAACAAGCTATTTTATTTGATTAAAAGTTTAGAACAGCCATTTTTATATGTCAATATCCAGTACATATATCTTACCAAGAAAAGAGAAAATTTGCATAAAATTTGCACATCCTAATTTATAAACACTGGTGAAAAAACAGGATTTTTTTTATTATTGAAATAAAAAAGCATCTAACCATGCCTTTGAAGGCATTTCCCTCTCAAGAATTTTGCTTTCTCTCCCCTCAGAAAAAAAAATGACATTTTCCTTCACTCCTCAAATTTCTAGCATTTTAGACTGTGACACACTGAAAATTTTCACATCTAGGGCCCTTTTCGCAGCTTACCTTTTTGCACTGCTGGGTTGGGGTCCTCGCATGAGAAACCTTGGAAGGAACACTGCCGCTTCCCTGTTGCTTTGGCTCCGCAGCTCCTTCCTCCTCACGCGAGCGCCCCGCCTCTTCCATTCGCAGTGCAGCCTGGGACCTCGCAGGCTGCACTGAGGAGAAGACGCATGACCGGCCCAGCTCCCAAGGCACCGCACACCAGGTAAGTGTGCGCGGGGCAAGGGAGCATTGCGCGATGGCGCATCATTTTCGGCTTTAAGCCGAAAATGAAAAGATGTGTGCCCTCTCTGCGTCCGGCCCTTGAGCATTGAGTAAATGTGAGTGTGTCATGCAGACCGCTCCTCACATTTACACAACGCTCAAGGGGCACTCTCACTTCCAAAACACCATGCGAAAAGGGCCTAGAACTCTTGCATTTGTTGTGTTCACAATCTCTTGGTCTCTTTGTTTGCCTATTTTCTCTAGATGCCTAAACTGTATTTCTAAATGCTTAAGTGAATTGCACTTACATGCTTCAGTTGCTGCAATGCTAGAAATTTGAGCATAGAAAGCAAGTTTCATTGGGGGACAGAATTCTTCCTTGTATCCTCGTTTTTCCAGATACAACTGCACATCTGCTACCTACTTATGGTCATTTTCATCTTCTGTACCTTTTCTTCAGGTCAACAACAATGGTGTGGTCTCCTTTGGTGTGAATGTCTCACAGTATACACCTGATCCATTCCCCCTAGATGGTGGATCTCCCTTTGTTGCTCCATATTGGGGGGATGTCGACAATGTTAAAGGTGGGGATGTTCTGTGGAGGCAAACTCAAGATCCAGCACTGCTTAGTCGCTGCACTGCGGACATCAATCTGTATTTCCCTGAGGTCCCCTTCACAGCTAGCTGGGCCCTCATTGCGACCTGGGACCGTGTGGCCTACTTTGGAACAGCATCAAAGAAGGTAGGCTTCTCGCTGACCTGAACACTTCAGTAGAGTGCAACTGCTTTTCCCAGCATAAGCAAAAATATATCCATGTGGCAAGAAGAACACATTAATGGCCCAAATGATTGCATTGGGCAGTGAGGGAGATCTCTGGAACCTCAGATAAATTCCGGGGCAACCAAGTGCAAATTACTTTTTGCACTTCAAACTCAGGCCCTTTCCAAATCCTACCTTTTCACGTAGTTATTTGGTGGGGACCCTGGCAGGGGCCCTGATGAAAGCCTCCACACCAGCTGGCTCCTTGCAGAAGGGAGTGCAATGGCCAAGCCTCTTCCTTCTGCAATGCAGCCGGGCACTTTCTCAGGTCGTCCAGGGGCAGGAAGTGCAGCCATTGTGCTTCTGTAGCTTCCACAGGGCAGGTAAGTGCAGGATGGTGGCACGATTGTGTATCATTGACTGGGAAAACTCATCAGTGATTAAATCCATGATTGCACTGTTTGGGGATGGGATTAAAACAGGACTGCAATGACGTCATTGTGGTCCTGTCCTTCTCCCATCCCCACTGCAGGATGGGAGGGTGCTGATGAAAGGGTCTCAGTTTGCAGCAACTGGAGTAAGTTGAGACCCAAGCAGAAAAGTGAGAGGAGGAGAAAAAAACTGGGACATTTTAAAAGTAGCTGGAAAACATGGGATTACAGAAGATTAAGCCCAATTGAGACAGATGGAGGGTATAGACGCACCTTTAGAAATGGTGTATAGATGTATAGATGCACCTTTAGAAATGGTGAGAGAAAGTATCTAGTTTTGTATGGCTTCAGGGCCACCAAGCCTCCCTGCCCTCATGTTATTTTTGTTCTCTTCCATCTCTGCTCCTTTCTTTCCTTGTTGACCTTTCTCTCCCTCCATTCATTTTTGTGCCACCCCCACCTGGTTCTCTGCTAAAGCTGTCAGGAGTGAGTGAGTGAGTGAGTGAGTTGAGTGAGTGAGTGAGTGCAAGAGAGAGAGAGAGGACAATCTGACTTGTCCTAGATCATCAATTTGTTTTTGTTTTTGACCTTTCAGCACTACACTGTTATGGTGCTATTATTCCACTTTCAACCTCCTATGGAAGAGCTTTCCAAACTGTGTGTCATGACACATTAGTGTGTCAGCTGCACTGTGTAGGTATGTTACGCAAACATAATGGGTGGAGGGGCTGCCTCTCCCACAGTTGGGGTTGGCCAGGCCTGGGTCAAGGGGATGCCTCTACCATCACCTCCTCAGGCCAAGGAAGACCCTGGTGAGAGCAGCAGTAGACCAGGCCTGGGTGGAAAGTCTGCCTCTCCTGCCACCGCCTCAGGCCAAGGAAGACCCCAGCATGGGCAGCGGCAGAGATGGGCCAGGCTCAGGTGGAGAGGCTGCCACCACTTACTGAATTACTTACTGAAGTACTGTGTTGTGAAATCATGCGTGTCTAAAAAGTATGTCACCAACCTGAAAAGTTTGGAAAGCTCTGTCCTTTGGAATCCTGGGGTTTGCAATTTAGGGAGGGGCATTTACCATTCTCAGCCAGAGAGCTGTTTGGCCTCAGTAAACTACAAACCCCAGAATTCCACAGGATGGTGAAAGTAGAATAATAGCACATGACAGTGTAGGGCAGAAATCCCCTTTGTTACAATGGGATTCCCTTGCTATTAGAAAAAATTATCTTGTAATCCCTCTGCCACAGCCTTCCACAGCCTAGTGTCCTCCAGAAGTATTGGACTACAACTCCCATCAATTCCAACTAGCCTAAGGAAGGATGCTACCTGACACTTTTGAGTGATACCAAAGGCAGAGCTGCAAAACTAGACACATGCCAGGGCCTTGAATGGAAGTCAATCATAGGTCTCCTTCCTTTTTGCTACAGGTCAACACCTTCCAGGCTGTCTTGACTACCAATGGGGAAATATCTTTCATCATGCTGAACTATGATGACATTCAATGGACCACCGGGATAGCAAGTGGAGGCAATGCTAGGACAGGTCTTGGAGGAACTCCAGCACAGGTAGATCTGCTGAGATCTCATGCTATGTAAGACATAGGAAGTTTGGGGTCAAAGGATCGAACCTATAAAATGATTGTACTTCTTTCAGAGAAATATCAGTAAACATTAATTTAATGCCTGAAATTTTAGGGTGCTACTATTGGTGTAACTAAGGCCATTTCCACACGGGTTTTTTAACACGGGGCAGAGTGTCCTCCACGGAGGACGTCTGCACCTGGGAGCGGACTGGGTCAGACCTACTTAACATAGACCCGCATTCCATCCCGCTCTGGAATGACCTCAAGTGGTCGTCCAGTGTGCTTTTGAAAGACCGCTAAAAACATGTCTTTCAAAAGCACGGAGCGCGCTACTGTGAGCCTGCTCCCTTATGCAGATTCGCAGGCTCGCATTGGTGCGAGCCCGCAATCTTCTGGGGATGGGCTTTAGGCTGGCAAGCTTCAGCGGTTGGTCGAGACCCTTAACCAACCAGAAGCTGCCATTTTCATCCCCGGAGCAGTGCGGAGCAGCGGCCACGCACTGTTCCGGAGAAGCGTGAACCGGACCAGGGAGCCCAAAAGTTCGGTAAGTAGTGTCATGGGGAGATTCCCTCGCCCCGTGCAGAAATGGCCTAAGTGTAGCATCAGCCTCATCATTAGGCACAGTGAGAGAAATGTCTCTGACAGCAAATACTGCTGGGCAGCCCCACTCCGACAGATCTTCCTGAGCTGTTATGCTTTCTCATCTGTTGGCCTGAAGGGCTTTCCTGAAGAGAGAATCGGGCTAGAAAAAGATCTTCCTGTTTGCCCTGCAGGAGGACTGAAGATTGCAAAACAGATCAAAACAAGAAGTGATCAGAGACCCCACTAACATCTTCTTGCTGCTCTTCTCAAAAACTTATGATCAGTGATATTTTTCGATAGAATCCATTGTTTTGTGCTGTATGATGGTTACTGTCCATCAAAACCAGAACATGTTAAGTTATGCTGGATAGAAGGTTTGCTAGCTGTGTTGAAGGATTGGACTGTTCATGGTTGTTCTTTTGTGTTTTCTGCCCAGGCTGGATTTGACAGCGGAGACAAAATCAATTATTACAACATCCCTGGTTCCCGCACCCCCGATATTCTCAACATTACAAAAACCACCAATGTCAGAAGACCAGGGCGCTGGATGTTCCAAGTGGATGAGTTTGTGATTGGAGTCACCACGGAGGAAAGTAACTGTCTGGAGTAAGCAGCAGCTCATCTCTTGTCATTCTCTGCTGCTTTGTGAAAGGCATTATGTGAAGCTGAGCCAACTATATTTTAGTTTAAAGTCTTGCATTTTCTAAACATTGGACAATAAAACATTGATTGGGGCCACAGAGAGTACAAACTTCCAAGAACCAGTGAAGAGCATGTATAGTCCCCAGACGTCCCACACTTGCCTAGCCCCTAGGACCCATCCGCACTACACAATTATAGCACTGTTATGCCACTTTGTCATGGTTCCATCCTATGTAATCCTGAGGTTTGTAGTTTCGTGAAACACTGAAACACTCTGGTGGAAAATTCTAAATGCCCCTCCCTAAACTGCAATTCCCGGGATTCTGCAGGACAAAACAGTGGCAGTTAAAGTGGAATAATAGTGTTATAATTCTGCCATGTGAATGGCCCCCAGATTTGTTCCTTGCTGAATAAGTGAAATTCTTTCTTCTGTGCTAGCATTAAAGTGCCGGGGATCTTCTATGTATCTAAAGGGCAGAGATCCCAAAAGCTGAGGGAAGAGGTAGCATTTGACAAACTGAATTGAAGTAATTAGCTCTAGTGGATGGTGAGAGAAAGGTAATACTATTGATTGATTTCTGGATTTACTCAGAGGACTTTTCCAGCTTGTTATAAACATCATATATAATGCTGCCCCTCAGTCATTTCTGCTAAGCACCCATATCATTTCCCTGGCCAAAACTGAGACTTCCTCTCCCCACTCTGCAACTTCCACCCCAGGAGGCAGAGATCTTTTCTTAACAGTTTTTAGCCCAGCTGACAGGAAATGAACTGTGATAAGGTCAAAACAATAGAACTTTGTAGTATCTCAAAGAGCAGCGAACGTATCATGGGATAGGTTCTTAATACACTAGCGTGTATTTCACCAGACAGCAGATCCAAAGGAGCAAATTGTGGTATTCGAGTAAAAATGTTTTAGTCCACCTGTTTTGGTGGAGAAAATTTCCAGAAGCCCTTTCCCACTACACAGTTAATGGCACTATAATTTCACTTTAGGAATCCTTTAGCAAACTGTAGTGTCATAGTTCCATCCCATGAAATCTTGGGATTTGAAGTTTAAGGAGTGGTAGTTGGAATTCTCAACCAGAAAGCTAGTACCTCACCAAAGTACCAACCCCAGGATTCCATAGAATGTAGCCATAGGGAGTTAAAGTGTAATCATAACACTTTAATTCTGTGGGGTAAATGGTTTTTTATCTGGGAGTTTACTGGCATTTACTCCTCAGGAAATGTATTGGATTTCAGTCTTATTGCATGAACCAGGAGTCCCATTAAAAGTATCTGTAAGCACCAAAAAGTGCTGCAGGGCAGGAGGATGCAATCTCTTCTCTATTTCCAACGTTGCTGTCTCTCTTCACTAGGTGACACCTCTTTCCTCGACTCAAGGACCTCTTGTTTGTATCTCAGCATCAAGACAGTCTGTACTAAATCCTTGCAAAGATCTCTCTTCTGCCCTCTACAGTCAGAAAGGTTTCTGGAGATGATACCATCGTAGTGTAGCAATAAACAATTATACTCACATTGCTTCTCTCCCAAATCCATTTCCTGAATGGTAAAAGATGGTTAGGCTGTCTGATAAAGTGCATGGCTGTTAGAATGTGTACTAGTGTGTGTGCAAGCATGTATGCATGCTTTTTTTTTTTAATGACCAGATGAACACTGAGCCTTCAGCTTAGGTGGGAGATATGTCCTTTGAATTTTGCTCCCCTAACCATAGGTCGTGTTATAATCAGTGATGTAACAGTAAATGTAGAGATGGAGGCCCTTATCATGACAATATATTGTGATACTCCCAAAGAGACTCCACAATACAGATGGTTGTGTTGATCTATTTTAAATAAAATCTAGCAGTGTTCATCCCCAACTGAAATGGGTCTTTTGTGAAGTTAAGAGGTCTTGCTCACTCAAGATAATGCCCCCCCAAAAATATTTTTGATTATTGATTTGCAAACTGGGTCCAGGTGCTGACTATATTTTTCCAGACGGGTTCCAGGTGCTCATTCAATGCAATTCTCATGCATTGGTGCTTGGAAAAATCCATCTCTCCTTCAGCTATTGTGTACATTGCACTAAACTCCAAAGCAACTGAGAAGCCCAAAGTGGGTGGCAGGTGATGTCATGCTCCCTGCTAATCAAAAAATCCCAGAGCTTTGACTCTACGAGCCTTGGCTCCACTACACCATTAGTGGCAATCCCATGAGTACGTTCTTTCTATTCGTTACTGCTGTATCTATTCCAGGAAGGGTTGTCACTCTTGCCCCCCCCCCGTCTCAGTGTTTTTAATAGCATCTTTCCAAGCAGAAAGTCAAATAATGACAGTTTCCCTCTGTACAGTGATATGTACAGAGCCAGACCAAGTCATTTTGCTACTTGGACAAAGGACAAAAAGGGCAAGCAGAATGGCAGCTGAACATTTAAACAGGCAAAGGAACAAGGTCTTCCTTCCCCACACAAGAAAACCCGTTTGAAGATTGTAAGGAAGACTTTGCCTTCCAAGAGAAAAGAATGGCTGCAGGGCTCAAGAGGAATGCTTGGGGGATTCAAAAGTCATCAACACCAACACTGTCCCAATAAACTTGTGCCAGTTGAGCTGATTGTATCAGATACCTAATGGCAGAGATTTTCTGAACTAAGCTGCTTCTCAGGGTGGAGAAAAGTTTCACCCACTGAGCGTCTGCTTCCTCTAAGGGGCAAAGAAAACCAGCCCAGATAAAATGCCAGAGTGCTTTAAAGGTCGTGCAGACTGGTTCCAGGTGCTGATTCAATCCATTTAAAAACAAGAGCAGGCAAAGTGCAGTTGCAGCACTGGACATCACCCCCAAGGCTGTTTTTTTTTTTCAAGCCCTCCCGACTCCCTAAAATTCCCTTTTTCTGGTTTAAAAAAAAAAAAAAAAGGAAAGAAGATGAATAATCGAGGCAATTCATGTTTTGAATAGGATTTTTTTTGTGGGGGGGCACACTCTGTTTAACATCAAAAATACTACTTTTAAAAAGGCAGGAACAGAATTTGAGCTGCTTCAGGTTTCCTTTCTTTTATAGTCTGTGCTGGTGCCTGCAGTGTCAGAGAGGCAGAAGATTGGCTCTGGCCCAGCCACTCTTGCCCGGTATATCTTTAGAATCCATGAGTTAAAATCCTCATCCTGAAGTTCAACTGATGTATATAGTCTCTGCCTGGAATCTATTGATGACATAGGAGTGCATAACCCCAGGTTACGCATAGATGTCTTTTGGAGACATTGCAAGAGGGGTATTTGATGCTTCCTTGTTCAGCACATATTCAATTTGTCAGGGACAGTCTTGATGAATCCTCCGTCATCCTACTTTTTCAGTACTTTTAAAATGTTCCAGTTTCCCTCTCTTCCTCCCAGAGCCCCGAAGTCTGTCCTCAGCTTACTTCAATTGATGCAAACTGAATTGAGAATCCATAAGTAGTTTGCATCCACTTAACTCAGCAAGGGGAAGAAGAGAGGAGGGGGTGAAATCATACCCTTCCCTGTAGACTCAGGCAAAAGCAGACTGCTGCAGCTTATGTGTTCTTCTTCATTAATAACTGTTGCCACCTTGATCACACTCTCTCACCTGGACATTCCATGTCCCGGTTTTCACCTGTGAAATGCTGATGGATATGAAAACATCAGCCCTCCCCCCCCCAATGCACATGGAACACTCTGCATGGCCATTTAGTGGCTGGGAATGAGAGAGCAAAGTGAATTGGCATTGCCATCCCATATCTACAGCATCTTACTGGAGATAAAGGAGGAGGACACCAGCTCTCTCCTCCCAGGTGAAGACCATCTAGGTACAGACTGGGAACCTCCACCATTTCCCTCCTACTTCCCCCCATACACACACATGTCTCAGCCATAAGAGCATACTCCAGGGATGCCTTCTGCTGTCCCTTTCCCCAACCAGTAACTGGCCATTGCCGCACATGTGGGCATATTCAAGACACTTATTGACTTATGGTGATACCAGAGGGGCCATTTCTGCACAAGGCAAGGGAATCACTCCATGCCGTTACTTACCATCTCTTCTGGGCACGGACCAATGTGGACTGTCCCTTAAGCACTTCCACAGGGCTCCTCAGTCTGGTCCAGGGTGAATTGGAGCAGTGCAAGTTCTTAGATCCGCACTGCTCTGGCTTACAAAATGACGACTTCTGGTTGTTCGCGGGTTCCGACCAACCACTGAAGCTCGCCACGCCTAAAGCCCGCCCTCCGCAGATCTCAGGCTCGCATTGGTGCGAGCCTGCAAATCTGCATGAGGGAGCAGGAACGCAATGGCAGGCTCTGAAAAATTAAAGGACGGGTTTCTACTGTTCTTTAACAAGCACACTGGAGGACCAGTTGGGGGAGTTTCGGAGCGGACTGAGGTGCGGATCTCAGGTAAGTAGCCCGGACCTAGTCCGCTCCAAGATGCAGACGATCTCCGTGAGAGGACAAACTGCGCCATTTTAATTCCCTCATGCAGAAATGGCCAGGGTTTTCTTAGGCAAGGAATTACTCAAGAGGTGGCTTTGTCAATTTCTTCCTCTGAAATAAAGCCTGCAGCACCTGGCATTCATTAGCAGTCTCCTATCCAAATACTATCCAGGGCTGACCCTGCTTAGTTTCCAAGATCAGAGAGGATCTGGTGCCTTTTGGGTACTTAGGCCCCATTGCAACACATATCATGGGCAAGACGGATGCTTAACTGTGTGAACTCTTTGCCCACACAATAGAAAATCTTGGCCTGCATCTGCTTTAATGCCGCTAATGGACTAACATTTCCCTTGCAGAGCATGGCAGGATGAAGCCGGATGTACTGCTGTTGAATAAAGGCTAGAGACTGTGCAATGCAAATATGAGCCACGCCTCACAGGTGATAGGAACTGCTAGTAAGAATCTGTGCTTGAATTCTGTAACCAGATCCTCTCAGTTCTACCAGGGTTGCCTTCTCAAAGTGATATTTTGAGCACAATGTTTGAGCCCAATGTTTATTAAGGCAAATACTATTTGAGCCCAGTGTTTATTAAGGCAAATATTATTGTACTCCAACAGTTTGCACTGCTTGAGTACTACAAGATGAGATTTTTGGGTGTGGGAAATGGTAGGGACAATGAATCATCTGCAGACACAGTCCCCATGGAATATTGGGGTTTGTTTGTTTGTTTGTTTGTTTGAGCTTAATTCCACATCTGTCAGGAACCAGAGGAATGGATGCATTTTCCCATAAATAATATATTGTCATCCTGGACATTAAGCAGAATATTTTGAAGTAGTTTTGCAATTCAGATCCATTAGCTTTACAAAAGAGCTGCCTTTTGCTGGAAAAGAACCTTGCTAGAACTGCTTTGTCAATATGGATCAACACAGCTGTCTGCATTTTGGGGGGGCATTTCTATACATGTACACATCAGGATTTATCACCACATCACTGAAAGAAAGAAAAAAAAGGAACTGGAAGAACAGCAAAGTGTCTCAGCCACACTTGCAAGTTTTCTCTGGACAGAAAAAGGAGAGTAAATGTCCATAAAATATTTTTCCAAAATGGCTTACTGAAGAGTTTCCTCTTCATGTGTAAAAATGTGGGGGGGGGGCGGGAATCAAAGGAAACAAGGAAATCCATCAGATTATCAGAATTTCCCACTTTGAGGGCCATGTGTCCCACAGCCCAACTCTTTCTTTGTGACACAGAAACTAGTGAGTCATCTACCCCAAAACAAGATATCAGAATTTATAACCCACAAAGCTGCACACAATTCAGCTACATATGATGCTCCACTAAGTATTTAATAACAATGCTTTAGTTGAAAATTGAAGTCATCTTTGGAAAAAGAAATCAGATTGCAACCTTTTCTGAGGGAGTGTATACATCACTACTATTTTTAGTGAGGCAGTGCCACTTCCTGGATGTTGGGAGAAATGCAGTTTGAAAAATGGGAAGACAGATCCAATATTTGATTCATCGTGTGTCTTAAAACACACAAATCCTATGTACCTTTTCCATTTCCATCTATGTCAGAGATACATCAAGCCTACTCTCCTATATGAAATAAATGGGATTAAGTCCTAACAAACTGTCATTATTTTTCTAAATAATAATGTAGAAGACCCTGTTAACATAGTCACCTTCTATTGTCTATCCCATAATACCAGGATTCTTGCAAGGAAGTCCAGGGCTTGTATTAAAAAACATAGAATCATAGAGTTGGAAGAGACTACATGGGTCACTGAGTCCACCCCCTAAACATCAATTTCATTTTGTTATGGGCTATTAGCTGAAACATCTTCTTAGGCCTGTTTTCGGCTGCAGTGCTTGACATCTGATTTGTTGTTACTGTTCTGTGTTAACATCTTTTCTTTCATTTGATTTTTCTTTTTTAAAAAAAATTAGTTTAAATTATGCGTTTAAAAAAGTGTTTGGCATGTTTCAGGTTTCTGGCATGTTTTTAGACGAATGACTTTGACTAGAGATAGACAAATTTGCACTATTTTCCCAATGTAAATCACACATGCCCTTTTGTACTGAGTGTGTTGTATACACATATTTGCAAGAATCAAAAGTGCTGCCAGTCCAAGGAACGGTTTGGAAGCTTCACACATTATAAAAAGGAGTACAATACATCAGCTAGAAATTTTATGATGCTGGGTCTCTAAGGATCTAGCATTATACACTTCGATTACACCATTCTAACACTCTAATACCACTTTAACTGTCATAGGTCCATTATATACAGTAATGGGATTTACAGTTTGGTCAATGAGATGATTAGAATTCTTTGCTAGAGAGCTCCTGCTGCTGTTGTTTAGGGAAGCACACTAGTGCTCTCCCTAGCACAAAATTCCAAGTACCTCAACAAACTACAGTTTCCAGGATTCTGTGAGACAACGCCATGGCAGTTAAAGTGGTGTCAAACTGCTATAATTACACAGTTAGGATACACCTTAAGTCTGCAACAGATACCAGATCCTTTGCACAGAGACGAATAAGAATCTCTGATGGATACTATCTGCTCATGTTGCCTATACCATCTTGCATAGCTCTTGGGTTTGACTCTATTCACAGAAATGAACAAACATGGTATTCAAAGAAATAGCCATGTTAGGCTGTTGTAGCTTGAAAAGAATACAAGTGAGAAAGGAATCTAGCAGCACTTTTAAGGCTGACTTACATTTTAGCATGAGGTTTTGTGGGTATCAGTCCACTTTTTCAGATGCATTGTCAAACTGATATTAAAGCCACAGGTTTTTAAGCATAATGAAACAGTTGAAGTAGTGGGATAGGCCTGATCCATTATTTTTGCCTTACCTTCCTCACAGTTCTTTCTATCATTCTAATTCCCTTCATTTAGTCTTTGTGTTGTTTGTTTCTCATAACCATCATCATCATCAACAAAGCCCTTCGCACTGAATTTCCTTAATTTTCAAATCTCTAAATTGAATTTTCATTTCTTAAGGCAATTCTGAACAGCCAGAAACATAAGAAAGTTTACAGAGAAAGGTACACAAATGGCTGAGAGTGGTGACATTAGGTGCTGGAGCCATATTGAGCCATAGGAAAATATTTAGCCTAGATCCCATTGCTAGTTCTTGCAAAGGTAAAGCCACTGGATCCATTGATGAATGGAAAATCCACATGAATGGAAAGCTAATTGGTTCAGTGGTTCTACTTTACTTGGGGCTAGCAACTAGATTTGAACTAAAGCCAGGAACAAAGAAGACGTATGCCTATAAGGTACATGATATATTTCTCTTTTATATATTTATATATTTTTGTAAAATCACTGGTATGATTTCCTAAATATTTATTCTTCCTGTCTACATATATCCTGTTCATGAAATTTCTTCTTCCTTTTCTTCTTTCCTCCCTTTTATAGTCTCTCTCATCTCTTCTTGCTCATTTATCCATTATGTCTGATATATTTTGCTTAAAAAAAAGTAGAAAAATACTTTTTTTATTTAAAAACAATCACATTTATTTCAGTGCCCCTCTTTAGAGCTTCCATGTAATCTGCTATCTAAATTTTGACCACAAAACCTCCATTCTGCATTACCACTGTTTCATCCACATTGTTTCACAGCATATTCCATAGTTCATGATAGAGTTCAGGGAATCTCAGGATCTGTGGAAGCAGCTGTCTGGCTATCAGCATTGATGGGGGTCATGTTCTGGTAAACCACCACAACCTGAAAAAAGGAAGAGGCCAGGAACACAATCATCCCCTTAGACATTCTTTCTGTTCCTCTTTATCTAAACGAAAAGCTTCGGTTTTATGATGTTCAAGGCATTCACCTCAAACTTTTGCTCAGAATGTATTGGCTTTTAGGGTCAAAGAAAATGGTCTATCAAACTATTTTAGAATTCCCCTTCTTTGTGCAATTTGGTGGCGCAAGTGACAAAGGAGTCATTCCAAAACACAGAACATAAGCATTGAGCCACAGTGACTAGACTGCTAAGCAGACATTTAACATCTTGCACTGGTGATTAGCTAATAGCCACTATTAAATAATCAGTGACGGGAAAATGTCCAGAACCCTGTCGGAGAAATAGGCCAGCATAAAGGTCCCTTTCGTTCTTGTGTGCCTTCAGGTTTTTTCTGACTTATGGTGACCCTAAAACGAACCTATCGTGGGGTTGCCTGGGGCTGAGAGTGTGTGATGCACCCAAGGTTACCCAGTGGATTCCCAGGGTTGAGTTGAACTCTGGTCTCCAGGATTGTAGTACAACACTCAAACCACTATGCCATACTGGCTGTAAAGATCTATTATGTTGGTATAACAAGTTGTTTGAGCAAGGCATGGTGGCAGCAATGAGACAGCAGCCAAACCCATCTCTGTCAGTGGGAAAAAAATGGCCTGTAGGCTCCCAAGGAGATCAGCTTTATCCTGACAGATCAGCTTTAGATCCTGATAGAAAAGGCTTCCACTGTTCGTTTTGTGCCTCCTCCTCCTCTCATCATCGTAACATCCAGAGCCATTCTGCCACCTCCTCCTATGCTGATGACTGGGCTCTTGGTGAGTCAGTCCTGATCAGAAAACCTTTTTTGGCATGGAACAGTCTTTCAACCTTTAGATCAGGAACCTACATTTCATTCCAAACCAAAACATAGCACTCCTTTTAAAAAAAATTCTTCATTATTTTCTTTCTACCAACTGTACTAGAGTATGGTGACAGCACTTCCAAGGAAACCCACCTTTATTTAGGACCTAACTCAAAAGGGGCTTAGAATTATTCTACACTTATTCAAGACTCTACACCAGCCTTTCCCCATTTGATATCATCCAAATGTGTCGAACAACTTCCATCGGTGGCAATGGAATCCCCCCTCATACTGGCTGGCTGATTGTGGGAGGTTTGGTCTACCATGACTACAGAGGGTTCCACTGGTGAAGGATATCCTAAAGAGCAGAGACCATGACCATCCAAGTGGGTTAGTTTTTTGCATCACTCAGTGCAGTTAACAAGTGAACATCGTAAGACATTACCGTTTCAGCATAGGCATCCCGACACACTGTCTTGCACCCAAAGGCAGCAATAGAAATGGCGATGCAGAACTCTAGAATGGCAAAAGCCAGGAAAACAGCAAGAATTGCATATAAGATATCCTGCCAATAAAACATACAACAAAGGGAATCATCCTTCAGTGCCTAAAATATAGACAGATTCTGATTCAAGGTTCATGTAACTATGCACGATCTGGTGACAAAGAAAGAAACAGAGCAGCTGGACTTGACTGCGACCCACATGACCCTCAGAGTGTTGTACACTTTTATGAGCACTGAGAAGAACAGAAACACAGGAGACCTAATTGCAAACATCCCTTTTGACAAGCAAGCCAAAGCGTACTTTTGGATTGGATGTGTACTTACAAATTGAGTAGCTGCAGCAGCCATACACTCATTTCTAGCTGCCAAGTCATCGCTACGACATAGATATTCCAAATACCAATATGGAGAGAAATGTGGCAGTGAAACACAAAGGGCTATGATCCCAATGGCAGCTGCGAGAGCACTCACGATATTCATTCCCAGCATGCCTTTTATCTAATAGTGAGAAATAATAAAATCTTATTTCATTAAGCAATATTACGGCCAACTCCCGGGAATGGTATAGATACATCTTCCCTGCTGCTGCTGCTAGAAAGAAAATCCCTCGTGCTTTCTCCACTGACTTTGCTTGATAAAGAGCAGAGACTCTGAGCAAAGCATCACATTGTAAGAATCATAGAATCATAGAATCATAGAAATGTAGAGTTGGAAGAGACCACACGGGCCATCCAGTCCAACTCCCTGTCATGCAGGAACACCCTCAAAGCACTCCCGACAGATGGCCATCAAGCCTCTGCTTAAAAACCTCCAAGGTAGGAGACTCCACTACTCTCCGAGGCAGCAGATTCCACTGCCGGACAGCCCTGACTGTCAGGAAGTTCTTCCTGAGGTTCAGGTGGAATCTCCTTTCCTGCAGCTTGAATCCATTGCTCCTTGTCCTGGTTTCAGGAGCAGCAGAAAACAAGCCCCCTCCTTCCTCTACGTGGCATCCCTTCAAATATTTAAACATGGCTATCATGTCCCCTCTTAACCTCCTTTTCTGCAGACTAAACATACCCAGCTCTCTCAGTCTATCCTCATAGGGCATGTTTTCCAGGCCTCTCACCATTTTGGTCACCCTCCTCTGGACTTGCTCCAGTTTGTCAATATCCTTCTTGAATTGGGGTGCCCAGAACTGGACACAGTATTCAAGATGGGGTCTAACCAAAGCAGAGTAGAGTGGTACCAGTACCTCCCTCGATCTAGACACCATACTCCTGTTGATGCAGCCGAGAATTGCATTGGCTTTCTTGGCTGCCGCATCACACTGTTGACTCATGTTCAGTCACGGCCCCAGGTATGTCAGTTGCTGTGGAATGCTCCATCAACCATCAAGTCCTTTTCCAGAAAAACCTGGGCCTTGGAGTTGGCTGGATCTTCTGCATCCCACCATAGGGGTCAGCTGCATCTAATGAACTACCTGCTGGTTGCTAATAGGGATACAGTCAGTCCTCCACATTTCCAGGTTAGATTTTGACAGATGTTATTATTTGCGAGTTTCTCCAAGCCTTGTCCTCCACTTCAGGTGCTTCTTTTCCAGGGGAACATTTCCTCTTGGCAGCTCTGATCAGGCTGTGCAGCCCTTTAAAAACCACCTCTGTTCCGGTTTCTGCTCCTCCTCATTCACCAGAAGCAGCAGCAGGAGCCTTGACCTGGCCAGCTAAAGATTGATCATAGCCCAGTTTCTCAGTACTACAAACTCGCTTCCATATCCTCTCACATCCAAAGAAAAAGATGCACACAAGAAAGGAGTATATGGCCACCATTGCCAACCCAGGCCTTTTCCCTCTCCTTTCATGACCTGGCTTGGACCCTGGATGTCCACTCTCCCCACCATGCCTTACCCTCTCTTTCCGCAGACACACATTTTGATGTTTGTGGTTATCCACTTTTATGGAAATCTTGTGCCCCTAACCCTAGCAAATGTGGAGGGTTGTCTGCTTATATCTTCAACTATTTCTTTCCTGTCCATGACAATAAATAGTTTCTAGAGTTTTTTTCTCCACAGCAGAAAAAAATTATAAATTCCCATACAGTTTTTACCCAGCATTCACACATCCGGAAGTATTTCAGGAAAGAATTCTGCAAAGAAATACATGGGAAGGGGATTGCAGGGGAAAACATGGCCCAAGAACCTGCAGGAGTATCCCAGGTAGAGCTATAACTGCAGAGCTCCATCATCCTAGCAACTTCTGCCAATGCTAACCCCCCAAAATGTTCCACTTAATTCCAGGCAGCATTCCAGCCAAAGATGGACAAATGGCTAAACAGACTGATGGGAATTGTTGAAATGCACAATCTTATGCACAGGATAAAAGACAGACCACAAAATCAATTTTTGTCTAAATGGAAGGGGTTGATTGAATTTTTTAGAAAAAAAAGGAGCCAATCTGATAACAGGTTTTGAAACATAAAATTTATATTACTAGATGAGAAGTGCAAAAGTAGTTTTAGAGGATGTACTCTGTTGTTTCAAAATGTTATTTTTTATATAGAGAGAGGATTATTATTTTTGATGATTGATCATTAGCCTAAACTAATTAGAATAATTTAATAATGACTTACAAACCTGAAAAATAAAGTAATTAATTAACTAAAATGATAAGTGATTAGCAGCAATTAATAACTATGGGATAAAATGAATGATTCAATAGGTAGGGGTAAATGCCAACAAGGGTGGAAACTAATTTTTACTTATGTTTTGTTAGTTTAATTTTAGTCGTGTGTAGATTACGATGCTTGTATTTGTACATTAGGATGAATGTATTTTTTGCTGTTTTGTATGTTTCATTTGTATTGTTTTTTTTTTTGTTTTTTTACTTAATAAACAATTAATAGGGAAAAAAAATTCCAACCAAAAAGTTTCCAAGGAACCATTCTTCAGTGCTCTGGGCACAACTGCAGCACTCTCTCAGTTGCAGGGGTGCCTTGAGAAAGGAGGCTGGAGAATTCCCTCTAGCTCTCGCCACAACTGCTTCTCTCAACAAGCTCCAGGACCGGGAAAGCACTGCAGCTGGCATTTCCATGATCAGCAGTGCCTTGAAAACCCCTCAGCTGGGGCACTGCCTTTGGTGACAAGATTGCAAGTCCCTCTTGCAGTCTTACAAATATCAAACAGAATGCTAGCTGTGGAATCCTGTTTGCATAACATGTTTTGTGCAAAAATATTGGCTTTGCAACTCTGCAAATTTTGGCGTAAAAAAAAAATATTATAGAACAAAAGAATACCTTTTTATACAGGAAAATTATGTGTGTTTCTGCACAGAACTATTATACAATAAAGGAATATCTTTTTATGCAAGAAAGCTATGTGTGTTTGTGTGTAAAATTCCTTCCCCAAATGCTTCAGGATGTGTATATACTGGACAAAACGCCACAAAATTTTCACTTCTGTAATATAGTTTGTGACTCAAGTGTCAGAAAACTGAGAGCCACTGCTATCTCATTAGCCCAATCTTCCTGAATCACATCACACCTTCCCCAAATAGGTCAGTTACCAGAGGCATCTTCGGATTCCTGGAAGCTGCCACAGACAGAGATCCAGAAATTATGTACTGCAAGAAATAAAAGAGAAAGTCAAGAGCGGCAATGGACAAGATTGAAATGACTGTCTTGCATTTCTCCAGTTCTCTCTTCTTGATCTTAATCAGGGAATTATCAGCTTGGATGTCACCCAGAATTTCTCAAGGTGTGGCACTGAGGACAGTTTATCTTATTCCCCACCTCCAGCATGCCAATGGACAGATCCCTACTAATCAAGAGATTCATCTATGGAAAAACTTCAGAATTACTGATGTGGAATCTGGATCCCTGCACAATGGGTGACTCTCTTCCCCTAATGCAACATAAAGCCATGCTCCCTCTATATAAGTACTAGCTCTTGAGGACGTGACTAGGGATGGCATTAGTTCAACAATCCTAGTTCTAAATTGACCGACAGCTGTGAAACTATAGTTTGTAACATGCTGTTATACAGAATTACCAAGACTCCAGTCCAGTACGGTGTCTTCAACATGAGGTATTCTATTCTGTATTGATCAATCATATCCATCACCACCCCAAAAGCTATTCCAATGACTGCTGTGAGTATCTGGGTGATCTGAGAAGACAGAATGGAACAAGTTGCTTTCGATTAAAAAGAACAGTCTTTAAAAGACAATCAGCAAAGAAATTAGGGCATCGGTAACTTAAATACCACAGAGCCAGCATGGTGTAGTGGTTTGAGCCTTGGACTATGACCCTGGAGACCAGGGTTTAGTTCCCACTCAGCCATGGAAACCCACTGGATGAATATAGGTACATCACACACTCTCAGCCCCAGGAAACCCCATTATAGGTTTGCCTAGGCTCACCGTAAGTCGGAAACAACTTCAAGGCACAAGAACAACCGCAAAATTTAACTATCAGATTAACACAGAAATAACTTAGCTGCATCTATAGCTATTTATGGGGGGAAGATTTTAGTTTTGCTTCATTTCTAGTGCCTTTTGTCCACTGAACTCAAGGTGGCACATAGGGATCTTCCATATTATTCTCATCACCGCAAATATAAGCTACGTCAGGTTGAGAGAGCGCAGTCCCAAGATTGTCATTCAATGGGTTTTATGGTTCAGTGGGGACTTGAACCTAGATCTTCCAAGTCTCAGTCCAGCAGACTCTACACCACAACAGCAATATTGTCCCCTTCTCTTATATGTGGTAAAGGGGCAGAGAAGACCAAACTAAGCATTACTTAAAATGCATTACTTCCTTTATCTTGCTGTCCCCCTTCTCCCTCCTGCCAACAGCCATCACTATGGTGTGGCATGCATAAATTGAGGGATCTTGGCAGATGAAAAAGTTTCCCCTCACTACTTTATCTTCAGTCAAGAGGATATACAGACGACTGTAGACATCATCCTCTCCTTACCACACTCCCTTATACCTGTGCATCACATGCGAATAGGGGAAGTTTGGGCAAACTGTCTGCACAAGATGCTATTGGTTGTGATGCTATGTTATTAAGGAACCCCTCAGCTATCCAGAAAATACTCCAAAAACAATGCTTGCATCAAAGGAAATGCAAAGGGTTCATAAATTAATCTACATGTAATTTTTCCTAGGCAAGGTACTCACCCCGAGGGCCAGTGGTTCTCCCAAATAAAACTTCTTCAATGGCCGTGGCAAAGAAAGTTTTGTCTCATCAGTTGAGGAAGACCTTGATAGCTGGGGCATGACTGGTGTCGAATCCATGCTTGTGCTTTGAACCAAGCTTCTTTTGGCTTGCAGAACAGTAATGCTTCCACTGCGCAGGGGAGGAGTGGGGGGGAAAGGGAATTACTGTCACCTTTTGAAAGAATTCTCCTTCCAATTTCCTTGGGGCCCCTTCTGAATCAATAAATGTAGAGTCCCTGTACTGAAAGACATGCTATTATTTGAACAGCCACATAACACAGAATAAATTAAGTAGGTACCACCTCCCTAACGTGGCAATGCATTGATTTAGAAACCATTCCTGCTGAATTATTGTCTACCATAAGATTGTTAACAACCCCCTGCCTTTAAAGCAAAGATCTGACAACAGAGACAGGACGTTTCTATTTGGTATACATTTTCTTGGGATCACAATCTCACGATAAGAAGCTAGGTACATTCCCCTTTTAAAGAGCTCCAGAACTTTAAGCCAATTCATCTCAAACTATCTGATGGGGCAGACCGCTGTTTTTTCCTTCCAAAGTGCCAAGGGGTGGTCTCATATTTTTGCCCATTGGGTACAGTCCTTCTTCTTTCCTGGAAACCTGCCAGGCACCAGAGACCAATGGCTCAGGAACCAGCACTTTGAGTAGCACTGCTTTAAGATGCAGGAGAAACTGAGCTCTTTTCTGGGTATCTTCTTTATCAGCTACTAATTGAACACAGATTAGATGCTGCTAACAGCAAACATTGGGGAGGCCTTAGTCTAAAGTAGATTTGCTGTGCCTGTAGGGGCCAATTCACTTGCCATGCCTCTGTATGGTAATATGTTTATTGCTAAAAACCAACAAGTATTTCATAATTGTGAACACAGTTTCAATCTGTAAAGTAACTGAAATAATTTGTATCTTTATGTAGCAAATACAACGTGAACAATAAGGGAAGTGTTGAACATAGATAAATATACTGTACAGGAAGTGGTAATTAACTGTTTTTTAAAAAATCAAAATCATTCCTTTCTGTACACAGTTCAAGGAAGCTAAACACAATCACCCTGTACTGATAAAAGAATGGACAAGGAGACTAAGGCAGAATATTGAAAGCAAAAATATATGTCTTGCCTTTCAAACGAAAAACAGCACTTATGAGAATAAAGATGCAATCAAAAATACCAATAGCAATAGCATTTATTTCTATACCGCTTATCAACTGAGTGTTATCTAAGCGGTTTACAATGTGTTTTAGCTAATTGCCCCCAACAAGCTGGGCACTCATTTTATCGACCTGCGGAAGGATGGAAGGCTGAGTCAACCTTGGAGCCCGGCAGGATCGAACTCACAACCTTGTGGTTGCAGTACTAGCATTTAACCACTGCACCACCAGGGCTCCTATATAACATAATATAATAAATGCAATCAAAAATATTAATCAGAACAATACAAATTAAAGTGGGTTAATAAAACATGAATCGCTGTTATCATTATTTGATCGCTGTTATCATTATTTGACCTTTATATTAAATTATTAACATCGCAGCAGGTGATGATGAACAAAAGCAGCATTCACTTCTCTACCCTCCTTTTTCCTTTTGAAGAAATAGCCACCCCACTTGTTCCTCTAGCTTCAAATACAGCAGTCCATATTTCAACAAAAAATGTGGTAGCCATTGAAAAACTTCTGTTCTCTCTCTCCATTCTCATCTTACGCAAATGTGTCCAGGGCCACTTCAGAACCTAATTAAACTGCTTTACACTTTAGGGCCTCAAATGACAAAAAGCTTTTAACTACAATAACGGAAAAAACTAAGCATATACTTCATTTTTGGTATTGGGCTTCTCCAACATGTTATTTGTGGTGCTTTGTATGCCTTAGGTTCGAGACTTAAGTGCAAACAGAGAAGCGATGATTTTGAGCAGAGTGTGGAACACGTTTGCTTTCAGGGCTATCTACAGGTGGGGCAACAAAGGGTGGCCTGGATCCTGTTCATTACACCCACTGATATGATTTCCAAAAGTGAAGTCAACACTTGTGTAAATCCCATTGATTCAACGGACCTATTCAAAGTGGGATTAAAACAGCATTTATCCCACCCCTGAACCCGCATGGGTCAAAGCCAGTGACATGCATGGTGGTGGGGAGATGCTATACATACATTGTTAGCATTATTATTTATATCCCACTTTTCCCAGTTTAGAAAAAAAGAAGGAAATATTGTATGTATATGAGAGGTTAATTAAATGTTGGGTATACTATCATGATATGACCTGTATAACTTTTTGTTTTGTAAGTTATTTTATATTAATAAACTCACATATATATATAAAAACCTTTTCCCAGTTGAGAACAGGGAGCAGTTTACAAAAGATAAAACAAACACATTTAACATTCACTGCATGCAAAAATTTAAATCGAATAGATTTTTTAAAAGAAAAAAATAAACACACCTCAAACGAAAACTATTAAAAACAAAAGAATTCCCGAGATTAACTAAACATCACAAATAATAATCCAGCACATGGGTCTTTTCCTGCAGCTCTGCCCAAAAGGGAGAACTGCAAAGACACAGAACAGCCAACGTCTGCCTAACGCTGGTGCTTCCCTCTACCTAACAGTGGGGCCGGTCCGCTCATTTTCCTAGGCCATTTCCGCACTAGCGTGTTGTAGCGCGATGATTCCACTTTCAACATCCTTGGATCCTGGGGTTTGCAGTTTCGGGAGGGGCCGGTGGCCCCTCCCGAAACTGCAAACCCCAGGATTCCAGAGGATGTTGAAAGTGGAATCATCGCGCTATAATACACTAGTGCGGAAATGGCCCTAGTGAGCAGTGGGGCATTTACTGTCCCAACTCTGCAGAACCAATCAGACTGCAAACCCCAGGATTCCATAGAATGTTGAAAGTGGAATAATCGCGCTGTAAGAGTGTAGTGCGGAAATGGCCAGGGTCTCTTTTACACCGCCCAGTAAAATCATTTCGCTGTCATCCTCTGGAAGCTTGGGATTTGTAGTTCTGTGAAGGATTCAGCCCCGATCTCTGGCAGAGAGCTACAGAGCTTCCCCAAAGTCTACATCCCAGGATTCCGGGGCAAACCAAGCGACACGGATGCGCCCTGGAGCTGCGTCGTGTGAAAGGGGCGAGACTGCGATCCCTTCCCCGGTTGTAGATGGTTAGGACCCGGCATCCTCTTTCCTTTTTGCAAAGCACCCTCGGGGGCTCTTTAAAAGGCGCCGCTCCCCGGAGGGATGGCCCCCCACCCCCCTCCCCTCTCCCCATTCCCACGCTCCCCCCTCCGCACGGGCTCACCTCCTCCCGGGACGCGGCGTCCCTCCCGTGACCGGCCCCGAGGGCTCTCCTGGAAAGAGGACGGGGCTCGGAAAGGCTCTTCCCCTTTAGGACGGGAAATTGCAAAACAGGCCCAAACTAGGCAGTGAGCCCGGGAGTCCGCGCCCCTCTGCCGGCCGCTGGCCGCCGATCTCTCCCGCCGTCCTCAGCCTTGCGATCGGCGACCTCGGCACCCCTTTCCTTTGCGAGCCTTCGGAGAGGCATTTTGCGCCTTCGCCGCCTCTCCTGCCGCCCCTGGGAACCGCCTGGCTGGCTTGGTCCAAAGAGGAGGCTGACAGCCCTGGGATCGGCAAAGCCCAAAACGGGGCCGGGGAGCCAGGAAAGCAGCGGCGGAGCTTGGAGTGCGCGGGGGGGGAGGCGGGAGGGGACATGTCTATGAGCAGGGCCGCCCCAAAAACATTGCCGCCGGAGGCGGATCGCCCCCATTGCCCTCCCCAGTCCCAAGCCACTGGAGGGAGCCAAACGAAAACAAACACACACCCTGGGGAGCAATCCCTAAACTACAAACTGCAGAACTCCACAGGGTGTTGAAAATGGAATAATAGCACTACAACAGGGCAGAAATGGCCTAAAACAAACGTTGCTTGCTAGATCCTGCTAAGGGAGGGAATTAGACAGCTGGAAGGCTTGGCTGGCTGGCTGGCTGGCTGTCCTGGGGGAGAGGAGGCACTGAGATCAGGCCCTTCCCTGTAGGCTCAGGCCAAAGCAGACTGCTGTAGCTTATGTGTTCTTCCTCATGAATTACTGTGACCACTTTCTGTTGCCTGGCTGCTCCTTGTCCCAATTTTCATCTGTGAAATGGGTATGACAACTTCAGCCCCTCCCGCCCCCCACAAAGAGGGGAGTGGAGAGAATGAGAAGGGGAGCATCCCAGCAGGTGGAACTCTCTGCATGGCTGTTTACTGCCTGGGAAGGGGGGGCTGAAGAGAGCTGGCCTTGCCATCTGACACCTCCAGCAACTTATTGGAGATAAAGCAGGAGGACAGCAGCTCTCTTCTCCCCAATGCAGACCTGCATCCAGGTATGGTCTGGGAACCTCCACCATTTCCCTCCAGCTTCCCCCCCCAACACACATGTCCCAGCCATAAAAGCATGCTCCAGGGATGCCTTCTGCTGTCCTTTTCCTCAATCAATAAGTGGCCATCGCAGCACACATGAGTGTACATGACTTCAAGCCACTTGTTGACTTATGTTGACACCATGGATTTCATAGGATTTTCTTAGTAGAGGAGTACTCAAGAGGTGGTTTTGCCAGTTTCTTCCTCTGAAATAAAGCCTACAGCACCTGGTATTCATTGGCAATCTCCTATCCAAATACTGTCCAGGGCTGACCCTGCTTCGTTTCCAAGATCAGAGAGGATCCGGTGTCTCTTGGATAGTACTTAGGCCTGATTGCAGCAAGTACCAAGGGTAGAAGCAATAGAGAACTACATGAACCCCCCACCTACACAGTACCAAATCTTGGCCTGCATCTAGGTTAATGCCACTGATGCTCTAACATTTACCTTGCAGAGCATGTCAGGATGAAGCTGGATGTACTGTTGTTGAGTAAAGGCCAGAGACTGAGCAATGCAAATATGAATCACACCACACAGGTGATATGAGCTGCTAATGAGAATCTGTGCTTGAATTTTGCAACCAGATCCTCTCAGTTCTCCCAGGTTTGCCTCCTCAAAGTGATATTTTGAACCCAATGTGCATTAAGGCAAATACTATTGTAGTGGATTCTGAGTTTGCAGTGCTGGAGTACCACAAGGTGGGGTTTTTTGGAGGCGAGGGGAAATAGTAGGGACAATGAATCATCTGCCACCACACTCCCCATTCCACACTGTTTTCTCTGAACTCAATTCTACATCTTCCAGGAACCAAAGGAATCGATACATTTTTCCGTAAATGATATATATTGTCATCCTTGATATTAAGCAGAATATTTTGAAATAGTTTGGCAATTCAGATCCCTTAACTCTATAAAAGAGCTGTCTTTTGCTGGAAAAGAAGCTTGCTAGAACTGCTTTGTCAATACGGCTCAACACAGCTGTCTGCATTTTTGAACCCTTCTTGAGGGGCATGTTTATGAGAACTACTATTATGAAGGCCCACATGTCAGCATTTATCACCATACCACTGAAGGCAAAAAAAAGAAGAAACTGGAAGAACAACAAAGTGTCTCATTCCCATGATCAATTTTTCTTTGAAAAGGGAGAGTACATGTCCACAAAATATTTTCTAAAGTGTCTTACGGAAGAGATTCCTGTTCACATGTAAAAAGTTGGGGGAAAAAATCAGTGGAAACAAGGAAAGTATCCATCAGATTAATAGAATTTCCCAGTTTGAGGGCAATGTCTCCCACAGCTCAACTCCTTATCTGTGACATAGAAACTAGTGAGTCATCTGCCTCAACACAAGACACCAGAATTTATCACCCACAAAGCCACACAGCTGCAGATGATGTTCTACTAAGGATTTAATAATAATGCTTTTGTTGAAAACTGAAGTCATTTTTGGAAAAGAAGCCAGCTTGCAACTTTTTTTGAAGGAGCGTACACATCACAACTGTTTTTAATGAGACAGTGCCACTTCCTGAATGCTGAGGGAAATGCAGTTTGAAAAATGGGATGCAATATTTGATTAACAGTTTAAGTGTGTCTTAAAACAGTCAAATCCTATGTGCATTTTCCATTTCCTTCTATGTCAGGGATACATCAAACCTGCAGTCCTATGTGAAATTAAATGGGATTAAGCCCCAACTAAGTTTGTCAGAGTTCTAACTAATAATGTATAAGACCCTGTTAACATAGTCACCTTGTTTTGCCTATCCCATAATATCAGGATTCTTGCAAGGAAGGCTTGCAACTTTAATTTTGTTAAGGTCTATTACCTGAAATATCTGCTTGGGACTATTTTTGGCTGCAATGCTTGATATCTGATTTGTTGTTACTATTCTGAGTTACATCATTTCTTTCTTTCTTTGTTAAGTTTAAACTATACTTTTTTTTAAAAAAAAAAGTGTTTAGTATGTTTCAGGTTTCTGGCATGTTTTCAGACAAGTGACCTTGGCTAGAGGAAGACAAATTCATGCTATTTTCACAATGCAAAGTACCATGCCCCTTTGTACTAAGTGCGTTGAATACAAATATTTGCAAGACTCAGAAGTTCTGTCTTTCCAGGAAACTGTTAGGAAACTTCACACATTATAAAAAGAGTACAATGTATCATATCTTCATTCAGCTAGAAATTTTATGAAGCTGGGTCTCTGAGGATCAGGTTCTAATACTAACACTCTGATAACCACTTAATCTGTCATAGCTCAATCATATACAGCTAAGAAAACCCTTTGTTTCATAGACACATATTTCATCTTCTTCCCCTTGCTGCTGTAATATGAGACAGAAGTTCAGAAGAGTTGGGTAGAAGGAACAAGAGTTCAGGGAGTCTCAGGATCCGTGGAACCAGCTGTCTGGCTATCAGCATTGATGGGGTTCATGTTCTGATAAACCACCACAACCTGATGAAAGCAAGAGGACAAGAACACAATCATCCCCCTAGGCATTCATTCTGGTCCTCCATAGCTAAGCAAAAGCTTTGGTTGTTATGATGTTGAAGGCATTCCCCTCAAACATTTGTTCAGAATCTATTGGCTTTTAGGATAAAGAAAATGGTCTACAGAACCCTCTTAGAATTTCCCTTCTTTGTGCTATGTGGTGGGGCAAGCATCAAAAGAGGCATTCCAAAACACAGAACATAAGCAATGAGCCACAGTGATTAGACTGCTGAGCATACATTTAACATCTTTCAGTGGTGATTAGCAAATAGCCACTCTTAAATAATCAGTGATGGTACAATGTTCAAAACTCTGTTGGAGAAATAGGCCAGCAGAAAGGTCTATTTTGTTGTGTGCCTTCAGGTAGTTTCCAACTTATGGCGACGCTAAGACGAAAACCTATCATTGGGTTTTCTGGGGCTGAGAGTATGTGATGCACCCAACGTTACCCAGTGGGTTCCCATGGTTGAGTTGAATTCTGGTCTCCAGGATTGTAGTACAACACTCAAACCACTATGAAATGCTGGCTATAAAGATCTATTATGCTGGTATAACTAGTTGTTTGAGCAAGACATGGTGGCAGCAACAAGACAGCAGCCAAACCCATCTCTGTTAGTGGGAAAAAATGGCCTGTTGGCTCCCAAGGAGATCAGCTTTATCCTGACAGGTCAGCTTTAGATCCTGACAGAAAAGGCTTCTGCTGTTCAATTCCTGCCTCCTCCTCTCATCATCATAACTCCCACAGCCAGTGTGCCACTATGCTGGTGGGTGGGCTCTTGGTGAGTTAGTCCTGATCAGACAAACTTTTTGGCATGAAATAGTCTTTCAACCTTTAAATCAGGAAGCCACATTTCATTTCAAACCAAAACACAGGATACCTTTTAAAAAATTCATTTTTTCTTTCTTTCCACCAACTGCACTAGAGTATGATGACAGCGCTTCCAAGGAAACCTGCCTTTATTTAGGACATAACGCAAAAGGGCCTTACAGTTATTCTACAATTATTCAAGACTCTACATCAGCCTTTCCCCATATGATGTCATCCAAATGTGTCAAACAACAACCTCCATCAGTGGCAGTGACAGCTGTTTAATGACTGGTAGAGAGCAGACAGATGTCAGCAGAGGGTGTCTCAGAAGCAGGTTGATGACATCATCCACTGAAAACTGCAAGGGGTTTCATGAGGTCAGATTATATCATCATTCTGTGTCTGGCTACAGGGACATAGGGTAGCTGGATGCTTCTCTGATCTCCCTTTGCTGGCAGCCGCTGAATGGCCATGGTGGAGAAACTGCAGCACCTAAATGGTGACTGGAAGGAGACTTTGGTCATTGTGAGACAAGAAGAGCAATCTCCACAATGACTCCAAAGTGGGATATATAGTCAGATGTTGGATTTAAGCTTAGGTAGGTCACTAAGAGGATGCTGTCCCAAATGGGTATTAAAGGATAGCCAATCAGGAGCTTCCCATCTCACAGTGCTGAAAGCAAAGCCAGTCTTTTTGGTTATATTTCTATCCATTTGCCAATGGGAACTTGGCAGTGAAAGGCTAAGAATAAACATTTCAAATCTCCATATCAAGATATTATCTTGATGACGACGATGGTGAATTTTACTTATATCCTGGTTTTTCCCCAAAGATGGAGACTCAAGGCAGCTTGCATATTTAAAACATTACACTTAAAAACATACAAAAAGTCAACATTAAAACCAACTTAAGCTATTAATCATATTAAATATATATACTTTAAAAAGGATTTTAAATGTTACTGTGTGTGTGTGTGTGTGTGTGTGTGTGTATTCAACTTTAGAAATTTTAGTCTAAAAATATACTCTGGAAACTTGGGTCAACTTATCCAAGAGTCAATGCTGGTTTCTGTAGGAGTTCAGGCCAGCCTGCCCACTCTGTGGAGAGGGAAGGAAGAAGCCCTAATTTGGGCTTCTTCCTTACGCCGTAACTTTGGGCCCAAAACCTGCCCTCAGTTTATCCTTGAGATCAACATATAGTTGAATATACATGACAATAATACATTTTAAAACACTACAACTCTTAGCAGCCTTTTTCTTAAGAACCTTCCATTCTAAAAGCCCAAGGAGATACAGTCTGTCAGGTAGCCTGGACCTAAACCATACAAGGCTTTATAATCATTTTGACTTGCAGCAAAATCCTTACTAAGATGCAAGAGTGCAGGCCCAGTTCCTAGTTCTTTTTGTCTACATAACTCCACACTGTTTTAAACATTACCGTTTCAGTATAAGCATCTCGACACACCGTCATGCACCCAAAGGCAGCAGTAGAGGTGGCGATGCAGAACTCTAGGATGGTGAAGGCCAGGAAAACAGCTAGCATCCCATATATGGTATACTGCCAATAAAACATACAGCAAGGGAATTGTTTTTTAGTGCTGAAAATAAGACAGATTCCAATTCAAAGTTCATGTAGCTATGCACGATCCGGTGACAATGAAAGAAACAGAGCAGCTTAACTTGACTGCAACCCACACGACCCCCAGAGTGGTGTACTCCTTTATGAGCACTGAGAAGAAGAGAAACGCAGGAGACCTAACTGCAAACATCCCTTTGGACAAACAACCCAAAGCCTATTTCCATACTTATGTGTGGAACCTCTTCAGCAGCCATACACTCCTTTTCAGTTGTTGGGTCAGGGCTAGCACATCAATGTGACAAATACCATTGTGGAGAGAAATTTACCAGTGAAAAATAGAGGAATATGATCCCATCACCAGCTACAAGAGTACTCACAACATTCATTCCCAGCATGCCTTTCACCCAATAGTAACAAATAATATAATGTTATTTCATTAAGCAATATCATGGCCCAGTCCCAGAGATGGTATAGATGTATCTTCCCTGCTGCTGGACCACATAGAAAGAAAATCCCTTGTGCTTTCTCCAATGACTTTGCTTGATAAAGAGCAGAGACTCTGACAAAGCATCACACTGTACCAAAGCAGAGCCGAGCCCAGGTACATCAATTGTGGAGGGATGCTCCATCCACCATCCAGTCCTTTTTCAGAAAAACTTGGGCCTTGGAGTTGGCTGGATTTTCTGCATCCCACCATAGGGGCCAGCTGCATCTAATGAACTACCTGCTGGATGCTAATACAGTCAGCCCTCCACATTTCCAGGTTAGACTCCAATGGATGTGATTATTTGCAAGCTTCTCCAACCCTTTTCCCCCACCTCAGGTGCTTCTTTTCCAGGGGAACCTTCCCTCTCAGCAGCTCTGATCAGGCTCTCTGTCCTGTTTCTGTTCCTCTTCATTCACCAGAAGCAGCCACAGCCACATCAGCCTGGCCAGCTAAGAATGGATCACAGCCCAGTTTATCAGCACCACAAACTTTCTTCCAGTGTCCTCCCATATCCGAGGAAAGAGATGGACACAAGAAAGCGGTATATTGCTACCATGCCAACCCACCCCCTTTCCTTTTCCTTCACTGACCTGAGTAGGACCCTAAGTCTCTTCTCTGACCTTGACACCCCCCTACACACACTCCAAGCTCCACCACTGTTGCCTGGGCAGGAAAATGGTGGTGGTGGTGGCTCTTCAGCACTGCTCCTCACTGAGAGAGTAAAAGGGATTGGTGCTTCTTTTAGGTTTTCCCAAGATGGACTATGCTCTCACTTGTTGTCACTCTACTCAGAGAAGGAGGTGGTTTCTTTTTTGATAAGAGTTAAGACTGTATCTTCACTTCTATTTTATTTAGCCTTTTTGAATGCCTGGGAGGGAGAATGCTGGCAGCAAAAACCAGGGGCAGCTGGCCCCTGAGACAGTACTAGAATTTTACCCTGTCCATGGAATGACCTTCAACTTATTCACGAGTTACATCAAAATCCATAATTTTGGTTCGCAAACTTTCCTTCAACTTATACATGAGACTGATTCAAACATGAGCAGATCCAGTGATTATTGGCAGTAGGAGCGTTAAGATAACACATTGTGGTATTTTGGTCCCACTCATTGTCTATGGGATTGTCAAACAGTGAAATGTAGTTTCCCAAAACTTCTCCAAAACAAAATGCAGCCCTTGGGCTAAAAATGGTTTGCTAACTTTGATCTTGCCAGAACTGAAGAAGTAACTTCCCTGGCATGCTCTTTTTAAACAATTTTTGGACTTCTCTATACTCTATACTTTTTTTGTACAAGTCACTACTTTGTGTACATGACACACACGGCTGGACAAGGTGATATGTGGTCGAGATGCTTCTCTCTCTTCACAGGTAACTGAAAGTGCTGACATTACTAGCTCACTGACCAAGAAACAAGAGATTTATAAATGCTAGTCTCTCTGTAAATGCTACAGTCTCTCTATGTCATCTCTGTGGCCCACTGCTATCTCATTAGCCCGATCTTCCTGAATCACATCACACCTTCCCCAAATAGGTCAGTTACCAGTGGCATCTTTGGATTCCTGGAAGCTGCCACAGACAGAGATCTCGAAATTATGTACTGTAAGAGATAAAAGAGAAAGTCAGGAGTAGCAATGAACAAAATTTAAGTGGCTGTCTTGCATTCCCCCAATTCTCTCTACTTGATCTTCATCAGAGAATCATCAGCCTGGATGTCACCCAGCATTTCTCTGGGCATGGCACTGAGGAGAGCTTATGTGTTCCAATGGACAGATCCCTAGTAATCAAGAGATTTGTCTATGAAAGGCATCATAATTCCTGATGTGGCATCTTGATCAATGCAGAATGAGAGCTTCTCTCTCCCTAATGTAACACGAACCCCCCAGAGGTTGCTGTGTAGACACTAGCTGTTGAGGATGTAATCAGGGGATGGCAATAGTTCAACAATCCTATTGTGAAACTATACTTCGCATAGGCTGTTACCCAGAATTACCAACATGCCAGTATGGTGCCTTGAAAACTAGGTAATCTATGTTGTATTCATTAATCATGTCCATCACAACCACAAAAGCTATTACAATGACTGCTGTGAGTATCTGGGTAATCTGAGAAGACAAAATGGAACAAGTTGGTTTTGGTTAAAGAAAATAATCCTTGAGGGATAATCAGCAATGAAATAAAGGCATCAATAATTTAAATATCACAGAGATAGCATGGTATAGTGCTTTGAGCCTTGGGCTATGACCCTGGAGACCAGGATTCAGTTATCCACTCAGTCCATGGAAACCCACAGGGTGAATTTGGGCACCTCACACACTCTTAGCCCCAGAAAACCCCATGATAGGTTTTCCTTGGGACATCGTAAGTCAGTAACAACTTGAAGGTACAGCAACAACAAAATTTAACTATCAGATTAATATAGAAATAAATTGGCTGCATCTATAGTTGTTTATGGGGGAAAAGGTTCTTGTTTTGCTTCATTTCTAGTGCCTTTCATCCACTGAACTCAAGGTTCAGTATGATTTTTCTACATTATTCTCATAACCACAACTATAAGCTAGGACAGGTTGAGAGAGTGTAGTCCCAAGGTCAATCAATGGGCTTTATGGACTAGAACCTAAGTGCCAGTCCAACAATCTCTACACCACAACAGCAACATTGTCCCCTTCTCTTATATGTGGTAAAGAGTCAGAGAAGGCCAGATTAAGCATGACTTGAAATGCATTAGTGACTTTAACTTACTGTCCTCCTCTCCCCTTATGCAAACAGCCATAACAGTGGTGTGGTATTCATAAACTGAGGGATCTTTGCAGATGGAAAAGTTTCCTTCACTACTGTATCTTCAGTGAAAAGGATACACATATGACTGTATACATGTGAGATTGGTGCATCCTTTCCTTAGCATACTCCCTTATACCTTTGCATCACATGGGGAACAAGGGTAGTTTGGGCAAACTGTCTGCAAAAGAGATTATTGATTCTGACGTTATTATCTTATCAATTATCTTATTAAGGAACCTCTCAGCTGCCCAGAAATTACTCTGAAAACTTTGCTTTCATGTTCATACTATCACCTACATATATTTTTTCCTAAACGAGGTACTCATCCCCAGGGCCAGTGGTTCTCCCAAATAGAATTTCTTCAATGGTCGCAGCCAAGAAAGTTTTGTCTCATCAGTTGAGGAGGAACTTGGTAGGTGGGGCATAACTGGTGCTGAATCCATGCTTGTGTTTGGAACCAAGCTTCTTTTGGCTTGCAAAATAGGAATGCTTCCACTGTGCAGGGGAAGTGAGGGGAGAAGAAGGGAATTACTGTCACCTTTTGAAGGAATTCTCTTCCCAAACTCCTTGGGGCCCTTTCTGAATCAAGAAACATGAAGTGCCTGTATTTAAGTTTTCTCCTGAAAGACAGTCTGTTCTTTTAACAACTATGTAACAGGGAATAAATTCAGTAGGTACCACTTTGCTAACACAGCAATTCATGGACGTGAAAACCCTACCTGCTGAATTATTGTCTACCAGAAGACTGTTAACAGCCCACTGCCTTTAAAGCAAAAACCTGAGAGCAGAGATGGGATGTTTCGATTCGGTATGCCTTTTCTTGGGACCAGAATCTGATGATAGGAAACTAGGAACAGACTCCTTTTTAAGAGCTCCTGTACTTTAAAACAGTGAATCTCAAACTATCTGATGGGGGAGCCCATTGATTGTTCTCCCCAAAGTGCCAAGGACTGGTGCCATGTTTATGCCCATTGGCTACACCTGTTTTCCTTTTCTGGAAAATTGCCAGCCAACAGAGACCAATGGCCTAGGGACTAGCACTTTGAGTAGCACTATTTTAATACCTACATGAGAAACTGAATTCCTTTCTGGGTACCTTTTTTTCCTGCTACTAATTGAACAGAGATTGGAGGTTTCTAACAGCAAATGGTGGAGAGGCCTTAGTTCAAAGCAGATTTGCTTCCCCTGTAGGGACAGATTCACTTGCTACATCTCTGTATGGTAATATGTTTATTGCTAAGTACCCACCAAGTGTTGCATAATTGTGAACACAGTTTCAAAAGACAATCTGTAAAGCAACTAAAATAATGTATATCTTTACCTAGCAAATAAAACATGAGCAATAAGGGAGAAGTTGAATATAGATACACTTGCTGTACATGCGGTGGTTATTCAGCTAGTTTAAAAAATTAAAATAATCTCTTTCCTTACACAGTTCAAAGAATCTAAACACTGTAGTGATAAAACAATGGACATGGAGATAGAATTTTATAAGCAAAAGTATTAAGGATTATATCTTGATTTCCAGCCAAAATAAAAACAGCCCTCGTGAGAATAAAAATAAATACAATCAAAATGTTAATCAAAACATAATACAAATAAAAACATATTGATAAAAAAACATCAATCACTGTTACCATCATTTAAATTTTATACTGAAGATTTATATTGACATTACTAACACCATAGCAGATGAAGATGGAAAAAAACAGCATTCTGAAAGCAAAAACATTAAGTATTACATCTTGCCTTTCAAAAGAAAAACAGCAATCATGAGAATAAAAATGCAATCAAAAATACAATAAAATACAAACAAAATATTAATCAAAACAATACAAATTAAAACAGGTTAATAAAACATGAAACAATGTTATAATCATCTGAACTTTATATTAAACTAGCATATATGCCTGGCATTGCCTGGGATTTTCTCATAGGTAATACTTGTTAGAAAGATTTGAGACCCTGTATATTTAATTTCTCAAACTGTATTGTCCAGTACCTGTAACTTTCCCCCATATTCCTTAATCCAATCTGTATTCATAGTTATTAAAAAGCCCTCCTCTTTGCTGCTAGGCAACCAGCTTATTCAAAACAGGCCCAACAGCTCTCTGGCTGACAATTCTAAAGGCCACCCTAAACTTCAAACCCCAGAATTCCATAGAATCTTCTTAGGTAGCCAATCATATGATGCCTTCTTGCCTGACAGAGACAAACAAACACACTTTGACTTTTATATATTAGTAGATTACTAACATCACAGTAGATGGGGAAAAACAGCATTCACTTCTCTTTCTAATACTGTACCCTCATTTTTCCTTTTGAGGAAATAGCCACCCCACTTATTCATCTAGCTTCACATGCAGCAGTCCATATTTGAACAAAAAATGTGGTAGCCATTGCAAAACTTTCACTTTTTTACTCCATTCTCATCTTACGCAACATGTGTCCAGGACCACATAAAAATAAACTCTGTAGCCTTTGAGATGGAACCAGTGGCAGGTAAATTCAGAGGCTAATTAAACTGCTGTATAGTTAAGGGCCTCAGATTATGAGAAGCCTTCAAATACAAAAATGCAAAAAACTAAGCATACATTTCATTTTTGGTAATGGTACTGGGCTTCTTCAACATGTTATATGTGGGGTTCTTGAATGTCTTAGGGCTCAGACCTAAGCGCAAACAGCGAGGCCGTGATTTTGACCAGGGTATAGAACATGCTTGCTTTCAGGGCTATGGACAGGTGGAACAGCAAAGGATGGTCTGGATCCTGTTAATTGCACCTACTGATTTGATTTTTGAAAGTCAAGTCAACATTAAGCGACAATCGCTTATTTAAGATGGAGAGATTGGAGCATGCAATTGAAGTCACGTAATTGAAACTGGTAATCAGAGTAGTCTAAATAATATTATTTTGTTAGATTTGGCTTTAGTTATTGAATATAGATGGAACAAGGAAATGGAACTGTGAGAATCTGGTAAATCTGATAATGGAAAGTATAATGGAAACCAGATAGGAAATTAGCTGATGTTATGGAATGTATGAAGTTGACGTACTGAATGGATGTATAAATGAGGCATGAGCATCTATTTGTTTTAACTTTTGTGTTTTAATGCATTAAAATTAAAAAAAAAACAGTTAAGTCAACATATGGGTAAATCCCATTGATTCAATGGGTCTACTCAAATTGAGATTAAAGCAGAATTTAGGCCAATGTCTCTGCACCCATATGGGTCAAAGCCGTCAAGTTCTCTTGAAAGGTGGTGGGGAATCCCATATGCATGTTAGTAGCATTATTACAGTTATTTATTTCCCACTTTTTCCCAGTTTAGGACACAGGGAAGTTTCGAAAGATAAAACAAACATAGTTACAATTCACAGTATAGAAAAAAATAAGAACTTACAGATTTTTTTTTAAAAAATAACAACTGTTAAAACGAAAACCATTAAAAACAAAAGAATTCCTGGGAATAACTAAATACAACAAATAATAATCCAGCACCCGGGTCTTTTCCTGCGGCTCTGCCAGGAAAGGGAGAACTGCAAAGAAAGAGAACAGCCGGAGGCAGCTGTGAGTGCCGGGACATTTATTGGCCCAACTCCCCAGAGCCAATCAAACCTCCACTGACTGCCTTTCTCCTTCCTGATAGGTCTTCTCCTGTCAGGTTGGGGGGCAGGGGGAGATGCAGACAGTGGCCAAATCCGCACTACACAGCTATTATTCCATTTTCAGCATCTTATGGAATCCTGGAGTTTGCAGTTTAGGGAGGAACATTTAGAATTTTCAGCCAGAGAGCTCTTTGGCCTCAGTAAACTACAAACCCCAGAATTCCACAGGGTGTTGAAAGTGAAATAATAGCACTGTGACAGTGTAGTGCAGAAATGGCCAGTGTCTCTTTTGTACTGCCCAGTAATATCAAAATGGCCTTAGACTTTGGGGAGCTCTGTAGCTCTCTGCCAGAGATCAGGGCTAAATTCTTCACGGAACTACAAATCCCAGGCTTCCAGAGGATGGCATTTTGACAGTTGAACTGTCAAAATGTCATCCACTGGAAGCCTGGGATTTGTAGTTCCATGAAGAATTTAGCCCTGATCTCTGGCAGAGAGCTACAGAGCTTCCCCAAAGTCAAGGCCATTTCTGCACGACACTCTTATAGTGTGATTATTCCACTTTCAACATCCTATGGATTCCTGGGGTTTGCAGTTTTGGGAGGGGCCCAGGAAACTGCAAACCCCAGGATTCCAGAGGATGTTGAAAGTGGAATCATCGCGCTATAACAGGCTAGTGCGGAAATGGCCGTGGAGAGAGAACCGGGTCGGAAAGGATCCTCTCCTTTAGCCCGCGGAAGGACGGGAGATTGCAAAAGAACTCAAAAGAGGCCGCTGGCAGCCAACCTCTCCCGGAGCCCTTAGCCTTGCGGTCGGCGCCCGGGGCCCTTCTCTCCTTTGCAGGCATTGGAAAGGCATCCCCCCCCCACAGGGGAATCGCTCCCAGCTCTTGCGCCTTCGCCTCTCCTGCCTTCCCTGAGAACTGCCTGGCTAGCTGGCTTCTTGGAGAGAGATCCGAGGCTTGGAGCCCCGGGATCAGTAAAGTCAAAAACTGGGATGTGGGAGTGAGGGAAGACGAATTAAAATTCTAAAAGCCCCGGGGAGCAGTCGAAAGGGAAAATCCCTCTGCAGGGATTTTCTCTGTGGGCTGTACAGAGCATCCTCGCTGGGCCTTTGCCTGGAGGAAACCTCAGGGTCCTAGACTGGGCACTCAAAAACAATGTTATACCTTCATTTTTAGAGGTTACTAGTGTATATACCCTGCATTGCCCGGGATTTTATTTTCTCAAAAGTAATACTTGCTGGAAAGATTCCAGATCCTGTGTCTCTAATTCCCCAAAGTGTCTTGTCCAATACCTGTAGCTTTTCCCCATATTCGCTAATCCAATCTGTATTCAGAGTTATTAACATGAAGAGGTTGGGTTCCTGAAGGAATACACTGCCCTCCTGCTTGCTGCTAAGCCTCATCTCCATAGCAACCAGCCTATTCAAGACAGACACAGTTGACTGAGGCCCACACCCCTCCCCAAAACTGCAAACCCCAGGATTCCATAGAATCTTCTTAGGCAGCCAATCATACGAGGTCTTCGTCTGACACAGCCAATCATATGAAGTCTTCACTTAACACAGACAAACAAATTTTGACTTTTATATATTAGATTATCCTTTCCCTTTGGGCATAAGCCTTGTGCTTCCCACCCCCATAAGAATTTATTTCCCCAATGAAATTTTCCTTCAGTTTCCAAATTTCTAGCCTGATAGAGAGTAAGGCATGGAAAAATATTTGCATCTAAAACTCATTAGGACTTTCTGCACTACATAACTATCGCACTATGATTCCATTTTCACTGTCATGAGTCTGTTCTATGGAATCACGGGTTTTCCATTTTAGGGAGGGATATTTAGCAGTCTCAGCCAGAAAGCTCCAGTATCTCCTAAGGTACAAACCCCAGGATTCCATAGGAGGCAGCCGTGGTAGTCAAAGTAGAATTATAATGCCATAGTTACATAGCACAGAAAGGCCTTTATATTTGTTGCGTTCACATTCCTTTGGTCACTTGGCCTGCCCCTTTTTTCTTTGGATGCCTAAATGGCATTTTTAAATGGTCAAGTGAAGTTTTAAATTACTGTACTGCAATGCTAGAAATTTGGAAACTAACAGAAAATTTCATGCGGGGGGAGTAGAATTCTTTAGGGAGGCAATGCCCTCAGTGCCCCTCCATAGCTACCCATCTGTTTGGAATCCATTTCATCCTCCTTTGTTTTTAAGTAAATGTACGGGGGAAAGAGTGCTGGGTGCCAACTGGACAAGTGGAACAAGTGGATCCTGAACAAGTAGAAGTCTGAGCCAATCTACCAACAAGTCCATTTTCCAAACTCCACCAAACATCTCTCTAGTTGTCAGTTCCAAACTGAATTTGGCTTGGGTCCAGGCTTAAACTTGTGCTTATAACGTGTGCATGCATGGGCCTTCAAAGCATTTGTTGATTTATGGTGGGCCCATGAATTTTGTAGGGTTTTTGTAAGCAAGGAAACCTCAGAGGTGGTTTTGCCAGTTCCTTCCTCTGAAATGTAGCCTGCAGTGCCTGGAATTCATTGGCAGTCTCCTGGCCAAGTACTTATAATAGACTCATTGATGTTAATGAATGCAAACAAATCTTCACTAATTGAGCTCCCACTGATTTTGAGCAGTTGATAGGAAGCATGGATTCTGGATCCAAGATAATGGTGCAGGCAATTTTGTTCCAGCTTTCTCTTTTTAACAATAGCTTTTGGTTTGAAAATAAGCACATTTTGCAGAGCCAATCAAGTAAATCAAGAATACACACCTATAGTTTTTTCTTTATCAATTACTGTTTTCCTATATGTGGAAGAAAGCTGACCAGGTAGTCAATCTTTTTTCTGTTTCATTCAGACTCAATAAATGTTTATACTGGTTTGAAATTATATCCACATTTTTGTTGCAGGGTAAACCTACTGATATTAATGGGGGAAACGCATCATATCTAACAAATCCCACTGATTTCCAGTGAGTACAATCAAAGTAGTGAGTACAAATTTCTAAATTTTGATCTTTCTCATTCTTTTTCTTGACCTACTTTTCTCTTAAACAGTGGCTTTTTTCTGTCTTTACATAACTTTGAAATCATTCATATGCAAACATACTGCGAACATCATTACCTTTCAGACTTTTGGTTCATGCAGTTCTCCTTTGTTTGGCCCAAGTGTATCTGAGTAAGTGAAGGGGGTACCCTGATGAGATGAAGTTCTGGGAGTTGTAACTATCTGAAGGGTCAGTGCAACCTGGAGGCAGGTTACTAGGCAACCAGAATAGCACCTCAGGAGAGAACTCCATCCCAGTATCGTGTGGGATGAGCTTGTGGATGACAGAAAAAGTTATATAAAGCCAAGTAGCTGTGGGTGCTGGGTTTCCTTCAGTATGAGCCTAGCAAGGAGTTAAGGAGTACAATCCCCATTGTGTTTTATCATTGCCCCCAAGTCATGCCACAAGTCTGTTTCACTCTCTAGTTGAAAAACTTCAGGCTGCCTTTTTGCTTTCTCTTCCCTGCTTCTTTTCCACTCCTAAGTCCTGCCTGTCCTTATGCACCATAGAAAGCAAGTGCAGTAGCCACCACCAAATTAAGATGTGATGGCTAATTCAAGCAACAGTATGATCCACGAGAGCTTAGGGGTCCAATGCTGTCCCTTCACCGAGGAAATTGTCCAAACCTGCTATAGGGTTACATTTTTTTAAAGCAGATCTGAGAACTACTTTGAAAACTTCAAATGCATTGGGGGAAGTAGCAGTGAGTCTGTAAAGCATAAGCTATGCTGCTTTTATGATGAACTAGTGCCACTTGCTGGCTACTGACGAAAATGCAATTTGAAATTTGACCTAAAGATCACTTCTGAGTATGCCTTGCCTAAGAAAACCACAGAAATTCAGGGGTGCCATAAATCAACAGGTGACTTGAAGACACATGCGCACACACAAAACCACCAGGTCCTGTCTGTCCTTAGAATCTAAGCAAGATTAGGCTTGCGTCAGCATGGCTACTTTTGCATTTTGGGTGATGCAACATTTAAACATTCAGTCAGTGAGATCCTAGAGTGGAAGGTTTTATCCTACTTGAAAATCAGGTTCTTTTCCGAAGGATCATCCTCTCCAATCAGATAGGTAAAGCTACTCACACGGGCTTCTACTGACTTGTATCTGACTCAGCATCTAAAACCTTTGCCAGCCTTGACATTATCAATTCCCTAAGGAACTCTTCTTTCTATCTAAAAATGGGTCTGTGAGCTTCACACTGGATAGAGACTGCTGGGAGGACTACTGAATTTTCAAAACAAGGAACTATTTTTTTTTTTCATTTATTGCTTTTTATGTTCCTAGCGAGCCTGAAGGACATTCAGCACAGCATAATGGGTTCTATCTGGAAAACTGTAGACACTTTCTCATCGTGACATCTTAAGGCCACGATTAACCTTTTTTCTACTTTCTTATAGGGAGCCTTTTTATGACAGGTGCTGTTTTTAATCTTTACAATTTCCAACTGAGTTTTATTTTAGACTTGTTGTAAGCTGTCTTAAGCCCAAGTAGGGAGGGGAAAGGCTGGATATAAAACAAAACAAAACAAAACACAGAGATTATGTGATTTTAAGAATAAACATGGACATACACTATACCAGTGTATCCTCAAGTTATCTGATGTGTTGGAGCAGTCATTTCTTCTACCCAATGTGCCATAAGCTGGTACCATATTTGCACTCACTGCCTACAACTGGTTCTTTCCTGGAAAACATGCCAGGGACCAGCAGCTGAGACCTCATGAACCAGCACTAGTCTAGAGATGACCATCTGAGTAGCCATTGTAAAATATGATGCTGATTTATCTGTCCTGGCTCCATCCTAGGAACTCCTAGGATTTGTAGTTTGGTGAAATACTTGATGTGAGAGGCAGTGTGGTGTAGTGGTTTGAGTGTCATACTGCGATCCTGGAGACCAGGATTCAGTTCCCCATGTGACCATGGAAACCCACTATGTGACCTTGGGCACATCACACACTATCAGCCTACCCTCCCCACAAAAAAAACAACAACCCATGATATGCTCACTTTAGAGTTGCCATAAATTCGAAATGACTTGAAGGCATACCACAATGAGGTTCTTAATATTCTCAGCTATAAAGTGTACCCCCATTATTTCCACATGGCATTTTTAAAAAGACATCTTTCTTTGTTCAAGGGACGTAGAGGTCTGGAAAGCTTACACAGCTTTTTGGTTGGCCTAACAAAGTTTACAGAACCATGTAACTGTAAAGTTGCAAAGACAGACCCAAAGATAACTTAGTCCATTTCCACCCTAAACTGTTCTAGTGCTATTATTCCACTTTCAACATCCTGTGGAATCCTAGGCTTTGCACTTTAGGGAGGGGCACTGAGAATGCTCCGCCAGAGAGCGCTTGGGTCTCAGTAAACTATAAACCCCAGAATTCCACAGGATGTTGAAAGTGGAATAATAGCACTGTAACAGTATAGTGCCGAAATGGCCTAAGTCCAAACCTCCTCCGATCCAGGAATCAATAGCTAAGGCATTCCTAACCAGAGGGCCCTCCAACCTTTGTTATAAAGCTCTCCAAAACAGACAATAGGGATTTCAGAACAAATCTGGAAAATAAAATAAAAAGAACAAGTCTCATAGGACTGTAGCCTAAAGAGTTAACCAAACCCTAATCCCCTGCCTTTGCAAGGGTTGCATTTGGCCAGGTGGAGGGACCCCCCATTCCTCCCTCATCTTTTGAGTTATTTTGTCTGCGGGGACCAGCACCAGCCCCTTTGGACAGCAGTGGTTTCAGGACTACCCTTCTCTTGCCCTTTCCACATTACACCGTTATGGTGCTATTATTCCGCTTTCCACATCCTATGGAATCCTGGGGTTTGAGGTTTAGGGAGGGGCCTCTAAGCCTTCCCTCCCCTCCTCCTGCTGGGATCCCACCCAGCCAGAGCAAATCCGCCCCCCCCCACCCGCCAACCCTCCTCTCCCTCCCGGCCTCCTCCAGGCAGAATGAATCGCTCTTGCTGCTGGTAGGAAATCTAAGCCAGGAAGGAACCATTCAGGGGTGGAGGGGGACGCACGGACGGAGGTGGCTGCCTGCAATGGAAGGAAAGGCTTCTAAGAGATTTATGAAAGAAAACTGTTTAAGTTAGCATTTCAGTGGCTGAAGATGGAACAGCCAGCTTAACTCGTGACGCCGTTTGCAAAATTTTGATTTTATTTTTTGGTCTCCCCTCCCCGAAGAGAAATGGGAATGGCCCACCCGAGATGAAAAAAGGAGACGGAGGGTTGCGCAATTCCATCTGGGTGGAAAGTTTGCTGCTTACCCCTCGCTGTCCCTAAATATTGATAGTAAAGGCCCTATGCTTGCCACACACAGCTCCCTCCCCGCCCCCGAATCTTATTTTCCTGTGGAAAAGATGGATATTATTATGATTTGATGACTTTTTTTTTTTCCTGGAAGGAAGGGTCATATTAAAAAGGTCCTGCGAAAACAGATCTTAGCTTGTTGCAATTTTTGTGGTATTGCAATGTGGGTGGCTCGGGGAAGAAGCAGGAGAGGCATAGGATCAGTCCGTAGAAAAGAGTTAATGCTTTTAAATAATCGTTAGTAAAAAAAAGGGGGAAAAAAGAAAAGAAAAAAAGTCAAAGTGATTCAATTACATCTATCTTAAAGATGGGGAAAATATAACTATTGCATTCAAACAGATCATTAACGCTGTTGTTGTTGTTGTTGTGTGTCTTCAAGTCGTTTCTGACTTAACTGCAGCGGTAAGTGAACCTATCACCGGGTTTTCTGCGGGCTGAGAGTGTGTGACTGCATCCAAAGTCACTCAGGGGGTTTCCATGGTGGAGCAGGGAATGGAACCCCCTTCCAGACCATAATCAGTTTTGACAACTGTTTTCTCTGAAAGACAGCCTACAGCACCTGGTAATGGTTGGTGGTCTCCCATCCAAGTAATAACCCGAGCTGAACCTGCTTAGCTTCCAAGATCAGACAAAATTTGGTGCCTTCAGGCTATTTAGGGCTTGAGTTATGCTCTCTTTTTAATTTGTACCTAGGAGAAGTAATGGCACTGAATCCTTCTTATTACAAAGAATAATATAAGCTATGCCCTATAAAGAGCTCATTTTTCAAGTGCCAATCCTTGTGTTGCCAAGAGACCTGAGGCAAACTAGCAATAATCCAGTGTTGGTCTTCATTAAGTAAAGAATTTGAGTCCTCAGGTACAAATGAAAGCAGTTGTAATCTCATCTGCTAGTGTATGTATGTGTGTGTATATATATATATATTTGACAATTCACTCCAGTGGTGACCTAATACCTTTGATATTATCTTGACCAACAAAAGAACAGAATCAAATGAAGCCAGAAAACATAGAAAAAACAAACCACGCCAGATTTTTTTATTGTGAGTACAGAACTTGAGACTTTTTGGAACAGAATTAGCGGAGGGAGATTTTTCTTGGCATTGAATGTCTACCATCATGTCTACAATCCATGTGCCAGCGCAAGTCTCTCCTACCCTGAGGCTGCACAAAGAAAAGACGTTTCAACCCATGAATCTTTCAATCTTTCTGGTTCTACAGGGGAATTAGTTTATAATGAAAATATGTCTTAGGTGTAGAGCCAGAAAAAAAATGAATGAGTGTTATAGGGATGGGTAAAAAAAAGACACGTTGGGAGGGCAGAGGGAGGGCTGGATGATTTGAGGATGGAGTGGATGAGGGAGGCTAAGCAGTGACTTTTCCACTGAGGAAGAATAGGAAAAACTGCCAAATGGGGCATCCATGACCGGGTTGGAAGTTGGACGGTTTGCTTCCTTTAGTGCAGTCCTCCGAGGACACAAAGTGGCTTCAAGCCTGTGTCACATCATAGGTTCTGTAAAAGAAGTGGACAGAGTTTGGGACAGGAAATGTACCGTAATGTGCTTCATTGTGTATCGAGCGCAGGCCAAGCCTAAGATACTTGTGATGTCTCAATTGAAGGAGAAGATCGGGGTGGGGAGAAGGTGTTGCATGGACTGCGTCAGGCCTCTCGAGTGCCAATTTCTGATGCTTCAACTCCCCACCGATCCCCCAAAGCCCTGAAGTCCACCTCCCCAATTATTTTTTAAATAGTGTACTTTTTTTCGCTTTTGGCTTAAAAGCCACACAGAGACACCACAAGTGCATGGAAATGCCACTCCTCGACCCCCAGAATCCCACTACTTTTTCCAAATACCTCCATTTTCAGCACAGCCCCTCTCAAAATGGTGACAGGATGTGACAGGATGTCGTTTCCTCTTACCATTTTGAGAGGGACTGCAGGGGAAAGTTGAGATATTTGGACTTGGAGGCCGCAGCCTGTGATGGGGAGGGGATGGCCAGGAAAGTGCTCCTAGCCCCCCCACAACCGACTACAAGATGCTACCCCCTCCCTCTTCCATATTCAGTTGTTGGGTGGACTGCTAGAGGCATGCTGGCAATGGAATAGCACCCTCCATTACACCTGAGGGCAGCAAGCTAGTTTAGGTGGAGAAGGCAGCTTGTGGAGTACACATACCTGTGTCCTCCAAGACAGAAGAATGGCCAGAGAGTTCATGAGGAATGACCAGTAGCCTGATATTGTTATACCCTGGAATTTGCTAACTGAGGTACATTCTGCTTCTTGAAAGGACCATCTCTAATCTGGTCCATTTATCTTTGGAGCAGTGAACTTCACATGCTGGCACCAGATCTGTTTCTCTGGGCTTTCCCAAACAGCCATGGCCTTTTCCCCACAACCCCCATGGTGGTTTCTCATCTTTTCTATGAGATATCCCAATTCTGGTATTTCTTTCCGAATGCTTAGTTATGGCACTAACAGCATTGAGCAAATGTATACTGGTAATTTTGGTTTTGCCCTTTTACTCTGCCCATCACTGGAATGCAGCCTCCAGGAACCTCTCTGAAATTGAATAAAGTCCTTGAGTGAAAGGAGTTCCCAACTCTTTATTTATATACTGGCATTCAGCTTCATTCAAGAAATAATGAATTAGCGAGGAAGAAAGGGAGCCAGGCTAGTTGTTTTCTTACCTTGTCCGTTTCTTTCCTCGGCATCTCGGGAATTTCCCATGTTTACCACCTGGAAATGGAGAGAGAACAAAGAGTTACAGTTCTAATGTTGTACAAAATAGTTTACAAAATATTTAAGAGTAGAATGAACAACAACCTGCTTCAAATCTAGTAAGGACAGAACACATAAGGAAAAAAAAAAGTACAGCCCTGTGCAGGTAGAATGCTTCATCACAATTAAAATATTATGTCTAAATAGCTAAATTATGGCTAAGGATTGGCTCCAAACCAAAATCTGAATGATGATTTGAAGTAGTTTTGCAATTGTTTAGTAGCCTCAAGCATTACATCTGCCTCAGGCATGCTATAGTTACTGCTTGCAAAATGACAAGCACATCTGCCTGAGGTCTCCCAAAACTGCCTTTTCAAGGGCTGGCTTTTCTCAATCTGGAAGTATCCTTTTGTAGATAGCATCTCCTGCTGGCCATGCAGTCTGTGTGATTCTGGGAGTTGTAATATAAAAAGTGACTTCTCCAAGACCTAATTAAGCCACATAAATTCTTCTCTGAACATTTGGAAAGCTAAACTAGTACAAATGCAACAAGCCGTGGTGAATGCTAATGCTTAAAGTGTTACGTATATATATGAACTACATAATGCATCATTCCTCTTTAATTGCCATGGATGCATCGTACAGAATGCTGGGATTTGTAGTCTGGTTGGAAGCACAAGAGCTCCTTGACTGAGAATGCTCAGTGTTGTTGTGATGGTGGTGGTGGGTGTGCCTTAGAGTCATCTCTGACTTAAGGTGACCCTAATGCTACCCTATCACAGGTTTTTCTGGGGCTGAGAGTTTATGATGTGCCCAAGGTCACCCAGTGGATTTCTGTGGATGAGCAGGGAACTGAACAGTCATCTCCAATATCATACACCAATGATCAAACCACTACACTCAAAATATCCCTCCTTAAAGTACAAATCCCAGAATTCTGTAGGATACTGCCATGCTGGTTAAAGTGGAAACATATTATTAATGTGTAGTGTGGAACAGGCCTTTAAACTGCAAGCAGGCTGATATGGAAGAAATCTCTCAGCGATCCTTTTGCCAACAAGAAAGGACCATTTTTATTTTAAATCCGCACTTGGTGGTTAAGGAGTTGCAGGGAATATTTTTATGGGCATGTGTGTCGTGTGCTGTAATTTGATTGTTAATGTTAACATTTTTAAATGATTTCACATCTTTGTCAAATGAATGACATTTTACGCCTTTTAAAACTAATCATACCTTCTTTAATTGTGTTTTAAGTTTTTCTCATCAGGTTTCTAGCTTTATTTTAGCCTTATTGTAGGCTGCCCTGGGTCCCAGTTGGGAGAAAGGTGGGATATGAGATAGATAGATAGACAGACAGATAATACCTTGATTTACACTGTTCCCACCCTCACTAGCAACACAATTCAAATCAGAGCCATTTATGCCACTCATCTATTCTTACAGGTGAGAATGAGAATGCCGAGGATGAACAGGATAGCAGCTGCTACTAAACCCCATTTGCGCAGGGAGTAATAATCTGCAACAGAAGGGGGAAAAACAGGAACTTAGTGCAAACATTGAATGATATGCTAAGACTATTTCTGCACTGGACTGTTATAGCGCTATGATTCCACTTGCAACCTCCTATGGAATCCTAGGGTTTGCAGTTTCGGGAGGGGCCGGAAGGTCTAGTGTGGAAATGGCCTAAGATGAGCTAATGTTGGTGCATAAGTAATGTAATAATAATAATAAAGAGCCAGTTTTAAAGGATGCTGAAAGACATTTGAGCAGTGGTGTCACTAGTGTTGGTGTCACCCAGTGTAGTAATTCATGGTAATCCACAGAGCTTATCTGTCCAGGAAGCAGAATTCCAGGGGTCCCGGACTATCAGCAGGCCCCACCCCTCTGGGCCTCCTGATCTACCCGCCTGGGTCCACATGTGGAAAAGTACTGGGGATCTCATAGAATCATAGTTGGAAGAGACCACAAGGGCCATCAAATCCAACCCTTGCCATGCAGGAATATACCATCAAAGCATCCCGACAGATGGCCATTCAGCCTCTGTCTAAAAACGTCCAAAGAAGGAGAATTCACCACACTCCTAGGCAGCGTGTTCTTACTGCTCTTACTGTCAGGAAATTCTTCCTAATAGTTAGATGGAATCTCTTTTCCTGAAGTTTGATGCCATTGCTCCATGTCCTAGTCCCTAGAGCAGCACAAAATAGGCTTGCTCCATCCTCCAAATGATGTTCCTTCAGATATTTAAACATAGCTATCATTCCAGTCATAAGGGGGTGGTCATCCTATATGAATCTATATAGGCTGTTGGGGATGGGGGAAGAAAGAAGGGGCAGATAATTATTTGGGTATCATCTGTGCTGATGGTGTCACCCAGTCATCCCCTGCACGCCCCTGGTGATGTTGGTGCATTTGCGATACCCAGTGCTTCTCACAGTGTATACCCACATGTATTTCCTTTGTGCCATGATCTCCTCTAGTCAAACAGGTTGTGCAGGTTTTTTTAGGCATCTCAAAGCCTGCAAAACCTGTTTCCTAAAAACAAATACAGCAAGGATGAAAAAAACCATGAACCAGAAGGCATCCTTTATTCAAAACCCTCCAAGGTCTCAAAGAGAGATAATTAAAAGAAAACTCCCCTGAGTATCACTTTCTTCATCTTGAGACTTACCATAATGGAAAAAATTGTCATCAAATTCTCTCCTTTCAACATCTACGAAAAGAGAAAGAACATTAGATGAACCTAAATAAATAAATAAATGTGGTTTTTGCCATCTTGGGAATTTCAGATCTGATCCTCTTGATATAAATTACATATATAAATGCCCCCCCTGCCCCTCCCCATCCCTACGTGACTGGTTTGGAAAGTGAAGAAGGGCAGGTACCTTCATCCCACTTGATGGAACTTTATGGTACCTCATCCTGTTCCAAGATCTGTCCAAGATTAAAGTTGCAAGAGATCCACCCTGGATCCATTTTCATAACCCTATTGCAGGAGGACATTAAGATGCTGCCTTCTGGAGTCAGTCTATTCTTCCTTCTGAGCCATTCTACTTCAACAATGTATCCTTCTGATGCCTTGGATTTCAACTCCTATTACTCCCAGCAATGGCTATGTTTGGTGAGAATTATGGGACATGTAGTGCAAGGCATCAAGAGGGAACTAGGTTAGGGAAGGCTGTTCCAAGCATTAACTTATGGCAACTCAGCATAGAATTCCTTGTCTAGAAAAACTGGCCCATTCCTTAAAAACAGAGCTGAGAAACCCCCTAGAATCCCCTAGCCAGCATACCTACTGACTGTGCGGGCTGGAGGTTTCTGGGAACTGTAGTCCAGCAAGTAATGTTGCCAAGTTCTGCTTGAAATGTGCTGAGATATTAAAGGAACTTTTAATGCATTTTATTTCACAGTGTACTTCACTTTAATGTACTTTATTTTTGAGTGTTTTGTAATGGCCATTGTGCCACAAGCAAATAAAACTATATCATCACTTTATTTCCTTAATGCACCTATAGCATTCAAACAGAAAGCTTGTTTTAGCATTAAAACATAACAGGAATCCTGTAACACCATTGAGTCTAATCAGGAAAAAGAAACTTCTAACATAAGCTTTTCTGGACACAGCTACTCCTCATAGGGCATGGTTTCCATGATTTCTTTCAGGAAAACAAATCCCAAAGCAGCCAAATTTTCCCTCCCTCTCTGGAAGCCTTCAATATACCTGTTCCCCTTTTCTTGACAAAAGGTGGCAGTTCAGTTGAGGTAAGTCCTAGAAAAGACAATGCAGAGACATGACATCTGAGGAGGTGCATTTCAGTTGAGTTTGGTATCCCAAGAATCTTTTGTTGGTTCTGTCTGTTCCAGTCCTTCTCACTTAGATTGTCTCCAGTCTCATGGGCTGGGTTTTAGTGCTCACCTGTAGAACTTGTGGATTCCATAATGCTGGTGCTGATTATGTCCATTGTTGATGCTTCAACTGCAGTTGTCGCTTCAGCTGCAGTTGTCCCTTCTATTGCTGCAGTTGTCGCTTCTATTGCTGCAGTTGTCGCTTCTATTGCAAGCCAAGGAAATTAAAAAAAATATAGAAATGAGCCAAAATTCCTCAGGGGAAAAAAAAAGCACATTCTGAGCTTTGTGGCCAGACAGAGACTCAGTCTTAAACCTCAGTCTTATACCAACAATTTAATCATCACACAAGTGTAATACTGTCAGTCCTCCATATTTCTAGGGTCCACTTTCAAGGATTTGATTATTTGCAAGTGTCTTCAATCCCTGCCCCTGCAACCTCAAGTGGTCTTTTCCTGGGGAACTTCTGTTCCTCTTCCTTTTCCAGTAGCTCCTGTCTGGCCAGCTAAGGGCAGCTCATAGCCCAATTTCTCAGCACCACAAACTCTCTCCTGATGCCCCCACACACACACCCCCAAGGAAGAAGATGGGCAAGAGAGGAAATATAGGCCCTCATGCCAACACATATCCTTTCCTTCTCCTTTCCCTGGCCAGGTTTGGACCCTGGGTGCCCATTCTCTCCACCATGCCTTGGCCCCCTTCCCACAGACACACACACACAAACATTTTGATATTTGCAGTTTTCCCACTTTTGTGTGTGTGGGGGGTCCTGTGCCCCTAACCATAGTGAGAATGGAGGGCCAACTGTAATTGTGGTCAAGTTGTCTCTACCCAGGTATGAACACAACTGGCATATTAGCCAAAACCTGAAAAAGACATCCTGATAGCACATTCTGAAGGACTAGTTGGGGTTGCCACATCGATTGCTCTTGTTCAGAGTCACTGTTAGCCAAACGTGCCTTCTGCAAAAATCATCCATTCCATTCTCCGGCCCAAGCATCATTTATTATAGACACGGAGTATCAGTCCTCAGTGGTCTGAAGAGGTTTCCACCATCCTGAAAGCGTTGCTCCCCACAATTATTTTTGTTCTTCTGGCATCTTGGGAATTCTTCCAGGCCTGCTGCTACCTCCCTTTTCTATGTCAATGGTACCTTTTGGCTACATAAGAACTGACGCTTGGAGAACCACTGACAATGCTAGTTATGAGATACTGAGAGTTGCAGTCCAAAGCAGTAACCTTTCCAAGCTTCACAGAACTGAGATCAACATTATTATTAAAGGATTCCAGCCCAGAGATGTTCTCAGACACATACCATTTGTTGACACAACTTCTTGCAGGAAGTTCAGAAGGTTCTGGTTAGTACTTGCATCTGCTGATCCCTCTGCTATATAAGATGAGGCTATGGAACAGAAAAACGGCGTTAGAAGGACTTGGATCTTAAAACTAGGGTGGCTTTTTTTTAAAAAAAATATTTTTATTAAAATTTTCAAGAAAAAGTATAAAATGGGGACATTTCTTCCAGATGTTCCCCTCTCCCTCCCAACTCCCGTAACAAATTTTCTTCTCCAGTTTTGCCCAGCTGGAGCAATAAAAAAATACAATACAATGCTGTACAATACAAGGAATACAGTCAATTATAGAATATAGAATCTCAGGCATAATGATCATAAATTGCCATTTAACCAATCAATATATTTTTACCATTTTTACTATGTTATACCATTGTAATCAATATCTTTACAGTTGAAGCCACTCTTTTATTTCTCTCCATTCTCTATCAAATTGTTGAATAGATTTATTCTTTAATGTATTTGTCAATTTCTCCGTCTCTAGCATGTCCATAACCCTTAATTTCCATTCATTTAAATCTATATTAATATCTTGTTTCCAATATTGAGCATATGTTAATCTAGCTGCTGTAATTAAATATAACATTTTTTTATGCTTTCTAATTTCTAACTTTGCTTTTAATATAGTTAATAAATATAATTCAGGTATCATTTCAAAATCCAATTTAAATATTTTTTTAATTTCATCATGCATTTCTTTCCAAATTTTTTTCGCTTTTTTGCAAGTCCACCACATATGATAAAATGTTCCCTCTTTTTCTCCACACTTCCAACATTTCAAATTACCATTCTCCATGCTAAACTTCACTGTATCATTCCAATTTTAGTATATGTGCTACTCAAGCAAGCACAAAACTAGGGTGGCTTTTCTATTGGTTTTAATTGCCTATGTTTTTGAAAATTGGTTTTAAAAAGTTTTAAGTCAGTTTTTCACTTGTCCTGTCTGTTTTCATTTGTTCTACATTGCCTGGAAGCCATAGTGAGCTGAAAGGTGATATCACAAATACCTAAGGAAGTGAAGACTAGATATCTGTTCCATCAGTCAAAGGATGTACCACTTCTTTTCTCAGGATGACTTCCAGAAAGTAGATAGGGCTCCTCTGTTTTTATTACATCTGTTTGAAAAGGGGATTGAAGTTGGTGGTGAGGACTCTTTCCATTTCTGCCACTCATCAAACAGGTTTTGCAGGCTTTTATACTGTCTCAGAAACCTACCAAACCTATGTGACCAGCAACAGCAATAGGAACAGAGGAATATATGGACATAGTGCAGGAAATGCACTCTTTCCAAATCTTCAGTCTCTCTAAAAAAGGATCTTGTTTCTTCATCCCGTGAGCTCAAGGACCTTAAAACAGAGTCCTCTATGCCACAAGAAGGGAACGACATCCCAGGTATCACACTGGGCACCAAGAATAAGAACAAGTAGTCACACAAATGTTTGAAACGCAAACCTGTTTTAAAAAATGAAAAGTAGCTTTAGGAAGGAAGGCTTGAGAATGGAGATACAGCACAAGGAGTGGGTACTAGTGAATGTTTCTCCACTTGAATCACATCTTCAACAATGTTCCCCCTTCATTGTACAGATGAAAGTGTGACACAGCATACGCTCAGCCGGTAAGGGGGGAAAATACATCTGGGAAGTTAGCATGCAGATGCTAGCTGCAAAACAAAACAATAATCCCGTTTGGCCAGCATGTAGATGCAGCCTCTCCGAAAAGGGCCAGGTACTCTCATTGACCAGAGATTATTTGCCAAGCCATAAGACTCACATGTGGAAAACAGCTGGGGTTTCATTGTGGTTGAATCTGTAGCATTCTCTTTCTGTTCAGCAACCGGGAGTGGGCTTACTGAAATCAAAGCAAGGATCAGTCACTCAGCATACAATGGCTGCTGAACACATTCAGACATTATTGAACTAAACCTTTACAGCCCAGTGTTTTTCCCCTAACAGTCTTTAAAAAAAACAACAACACTGCAATCTTTAAGATTCCCTTAAGCTTTTGGATATGTGGGGAGGGAGCCAGGCCTGTTTTCCCTTCTCTCAGACTGGAGATAGCAGCTTCCTTCCAAGCTTCCTATAGCACCCTGCCACCCTTCTTACACAACCATTGCTTTCCCCTTGTTACCTCACTGGTAAACCCTGTCCCGAGGCCTACAATTTTTGATATTAAATATGATTCAAATGTGCCTGAGAGGTCACCCGGATGAGCATGTAGGCAGCAATGGTTGAAGAATCAAAAACCAGGTCAGGCCAGTACAATGCCCCATCATGTAGCCCCAGGAGACCTCAAGCTGTGCAAACCCACAGTAGACAAAGGGTCCTCAACCTCTGAGAAGCCAATTTGAGGGATTAGAGTATTTTCCTCAAGTTGAGCACTGATAGCGGTAAAATCATATCCGGGCCATCTACATAAATTCATACCACAACCCAACACAACCAAAGATCCTGAAGCTTTGGCAATACCTTGTAATCCTATCATGCAAACAAAGTTGCCATTGTGGAACTTTTCCGTTGCAACACCCATTGTTCTCCCCAGGAAAGGATTAGCCCTCCAGGTACTTTGTCCCCTACAAATGGTCTCTGTTTTTGAGCTGTTCTTTGGATCACTCCCAGTCATACCACAGAACCCCAGAAATCAGACCGACAGAACCACAGAACCACAGAAATCAGGGTAACAGATTTTGAATCCACCACCGTCAAGCCTCTCTGGTCTTATTCAGAAAGATTTAATAATTTGTGGTAGCATGTTTCTGTAAAATTAAAACTGATGAAAAAGTACTCTGCTGTCAGAAATTATAAAAATAGAATGTAGTCTTTTTTAAAAATAACAAACAAGGAAAAGGTATTGAGTGCTATGAGTATATTCAAACACCAACTTCCAAAAGTATTTAACCAAGTTTCTTCAGCTTAACACAGTATTCAGATTCAGAGCTCTCTTATACACCAAGGCCTTTGGTTTCCTTTTCTGCTCAAAGGTTACATTCCCAAGTTCAGGTGTACTCTTCTGACCCAACTCAAACTGATTGGTTTCTTCTCTGTCTCTCACTAGACCCCTGAGAAGCTAACCTCACTTGTTCAAACAACCTCCCTTGGCTGACTGAAAAACTCTCACTCAAAACTCTCTGGAACTCTCTCAAAGGGAGCTCCAAAAATGCAAATCACTGCCTTATATAGAGCTCCTCCTCAGAAAGCTCAGCCCCTCCCATGCACCAATGGGTTGGGTTTCTCTCTTACTCGGAGCCACTTGGGTTACATGGCAACCTGTTGCCAGGGCAGCCCTGTCACTGAGGCTGGCCACACATATACCCAGGCTCTGTCACAATCCCTTGTTCTTCCACACTTGTAGTGCTACTTCAGCTACATTAACAACAACATTCATCATCTGAACACCAGAAATAGAGGAAATACTTCCCCCACTTACCTGACAGGTTACGGACTGGAGCACAGTCAGAAAACAGAGTTGGTTGAAAAGTGGAACTACTGTAGGAAGCATAAAAGACTTGCAGAGGCTCACTTGGAACGGAGTGTGTGTGTGCTCCTTGCAAAGTCTCTCAGTTGGCTTGCCACCTTTTTCTCCCCTCTCAGCTTGCTTTACAATTGGCATGCACAAGCAGTCTCAAGTGAGCCTCCATAGACAAGAAGAACTGATGAAAGAGTGAAACCCTGGCTGAATTAATGGAACTTGTCCTTAATTTGGAAGTGGCAAGAGAGTGAGTTATCAGACAATATGGTGTCGAAAGTCAGGGTCTTTCTGTAATAATTTTTATTAGAGGTGGGTATGTTTACCCTTAGTTCATGTCATACCAAAGATACTGCTCCTGTTCTCTACATCTTTTTGCATGTAGCACTCTGGACATGCATGTAGTTTGTAAACTTGGTCAACTATAGATGGCAGGAGGTTGGACTCAGTGGTCCTTATAGGCTCTTCTAGCTCTATGATTCTATGATTTTCTTCAGAGCTGAAGGAGTGTTACATTGTGCCAGTGGCAAGCCCAATAGAGGCATGATGGAGTTTTCCATGTGCACCCCTGCATGCTGCCAAGGATAATCAGTGGCTGTTCACACTGGATGGTGGAGTGCCAGAAGGTACTGGCCACCTCCTTCCACAACATCCAAAAAACAAAAAATTACACCAGCAAGGGGATTCTGACCATGAATTCATCCCACTCCTATAGCAAAGTGTTTGTGCAGATAGTCATGCCATTTCCACACTACAGTGTTATAGTGCTATTATTCCCCTTTCAACATCCTGTGGAATCCTGGGGTTTGCAGTTTAGAGCTCTTTAGCCTCAATAGACTGCAAACCCAGAATTCTACAGGATGTTGAAAGTGGAATAATAGCACTATAACACTATAGTGCAGAAATGGTCTAAGAATAAAGATGCAGGGGGTAAAATCATGCCATTTTCTGAAGCCTGCAACTATTCACCAATTCTACCCTGTGCTAAGCTTCAAAAAGTTACATTTTGGTGCCACAACTACCAGAATCCCCTAGCCAGCTAGTGACAAGCAATAATGGCTATGGCGTTCTGGGAACCATGGTCTAATACAATAATTGCTTCCCCTTACTTTTGCAATTGGACGTGACAAGGGGTTACCCCTCCTTGTCTTCATCACCATTCATCCTTTGCTGTGATTCAAGCCCTGTTAAGCAGCTGGAGACTCTGGAACTCTGCCTCTACCACAACACATGCGAGAAGGGGTGCTTGGGCTGTGAAGCAATCACCATGGCATTTTGCAAATTCTTGGAAATGCCAGCATGTGTTCCAACTTATTTAACAAAAATTATTTTTCATTTGCAGGGTAAAATATTTCACAACATTATTTCCTTTTATTTCCCCAAATATTTCCTCCCTCTACATCTTGAGAGATCTGTCTGAGCCTCTGCAAAACACACACAACTCCGCCCACAGTTGTTCTGCACAGAATACAAAGTGCAGTCGTTTAGCTCAAGTGAGATTTGGATGATAGTCACAGCGTTTCTCTCCCAAAGGTCAAGACAGAAACATCTGAGGAGGGAAGTGGAATGTTTGGCTCTCCAGATATGGTGACTATCAGTCCACCTCAGTGTAGCCAGTGGTGAGGCACTGTGGAGTAAGTCAGCATGAGTGCTGGGCTACAACGCAGAGTTGATCAGAGTCCAAATCACCATTCTGCCATGGAAAGCCACCTTGGGCAAGTCATACTCTCTCAGCCTCAGAGGAAGGCAAAGGCAAACTCTCTCTGAACAAATTTTGCCAAGAAAACCCCATGATAGGTTCATTTTAGGGGCCATTTCCACACTAGACTGTTATAGTGCTATTATTCCACCTTCAACATCCTAGGGAATCCTGGAGTTTGCAGTTTAGGGAGGGCCCTCAAAGCCCCTTTCCTAAACTTCAAACCCAGGATTCCATAGGATGTTGAAAGTGAATAATAGCACTATAACAGTCTAGTGCAGAAATGGCCAGAGTCACCGTAAGTTGGAAACAACTTGAAGGCACACAACAACAACAACAACAACAACAACAACAATCAAGGCATTGTGGGAACTGTACTCCAAGTCCTTTGGAAGGCCATTTATTTTTTCACCTAGGAGCTATGGATTGTGTCTGAAAAGTGCATTAAGTGACTTGGCTGCTTCTTTTTTTGGAAAAAAAATGTTTTTTTGAATTTAATTTCTTTCTCCTTTCCTTGATGTACACCCTTCACACAGTGCTCAGGGTAGCTTGCATTAGAGCAACTCAAAGAAGTCATCCCTGGACTGATGCCAGTCTACCAGCTGTCAATCCCTGGTGGCACAGTGGTTAAATGCTGGTACTGCAGCCACAACATTGTGAGTTCTGTCCTGCAGGGCTCCAGGTTGACTCAGCTTTCCATCCTTCCGTGGGTTGATAAAATGAGTACCCAGCTTGTTGGGGGCAATTAGCTTAAACACATTGTAAACCATGCAGAGAGTGTTTTGCACTTGTAAGTGGTATAGAAATGTAACTGCTATTGCTATTGCTAAATCCCTGATGAGTTTCCAAGAAAGAAAGAAAAATTGTAGCCAATGGGCACAAATATGGAAGCAATCCCTGGCACATTGAGAAAAAGGTAATTGTGGATTTTCTAGACCAGATAGCAAGAAAAGCACTGGCTTATATGTTCTACTCCCTTTCAAATCTACTCAGAAATATGTATTTATTTATTTATGGTGATCATATGGAGCTGGACATGGTGGTACTGATTATGTGGAATAATTTCCTTGCTGAAATTAGAAATGTTTGACAAGTTTGTTTTTTTTTTAAGTTGTCCTCTAAAGACATGAAAGTCTTACCCTCCCCTTCATTGTAGCAAAAAGATGACCCAGGCCATCTGAAGGCTCTGCCGGTAGATGCAGGTTCTACCAAATTGGTAAGGCTTCTGGTACAGCCCCTGCATGCTTGTCCTCTAAGGATCAGTCTCCCTAAGAACAGAGAGGTACATCACCCAAAGCCTGGCCACCATCTGATGAACTGTCCAATGATACTGTGAAATGCTTGCCACGTCAACAGAGGGACTACCAATATTGATGAAATTCTGGATCATCAAAACATTCAAGGTGAGGTTGAAACCATAGCTATTTTAGACACTCTTTTCAATGTAACGCAATTGTTAATGTGGACACTGACTTTAATTGGTTTGGATTTACAATGTGTTTAATTAATAATGTGGGCACTGGCTTTAGCTATAGTTTTATATTGAATCCATTGTGATTGAAAGCTTTGAAAACTTTCAGTGTAAGCTCTTAACGTAAGGAATGATGGCTATATGAAACCATCAAGTTCAGAGGCAGCATACCACCAAATACCAGTTATGGAGGAGCAACAATGGAAGAGAACTGTTGCCTTCATCTCCTGTTTGTAACATTACTAGAAGTATCTGGCCTGCATGGAAAACAGGACTCTAGGTAGTAGATTTGTGTGTGTGTGTGTCTGATCTTCTTGTGTTTTTACTTTTTGGACTCCCTCTATCCTGCAAGCAGCAAAGCTACTGGCTGTGCTGGCTGGGTGATTTTAGGAACTAGAATTTCCTTTTTGCCTATATAGATCTCTAAAATATTTTTCTAGTACTCTGTATTCCTGCCTGCTTTCACCATTTGGTTGTTCAGTTTTGACAGCAGTCTACAACAATGAATTAGTAAGTTGGAAAGAAGCAGAAAGCTCTTAATTCCAGGACTTCCCAAAGCCAGGAAGGCTCAACAATCTCCAGAAGTCAAGCAAGGTAAAACAGCTTGGTGGTCTTCAAAACTTCCAGACTTGGACTCAAATTTAATGTCAAGCTGCAATGTGATGAAAATTCCAGTTTTATTTTGTCTTCTGTATCCATTGACATTTATATCCCCCTCTCTGTTGGGCCCCTATTCCAAAAACATGGTAACAACTGCAGAAGTGAAATCCTTGAACTGTGTTCAATGTTGTAGATGAAGGTAACCAACTTTGTTCTAAGGGGCTGTTATATTAGTCCAAATGTCAGAAGTGTCTGTTTTGTCTCACTAACCAACTATAACTCATCCAGTTTGGGCAAGGCCAGGACATCCCTACTGCCTTAGCCAAAGGCCAAGATGACTCAGGGAAAAATGGTAACTTCTGGAGAACATGGATGTGTGACTCCATTGTTGTCTGTTGACACAGAGGTAAGAGTTGGAACACATCCTTGGAAAAACGTCATGAGGAGGCAATATCTTACCTTCTGTATCCACGGCAGTTGTGAGGCTGACAAGGCTAAGCAGCAGAAAGAACTGTAGAATAAATACACAGAGATATTATTCAACTGTTATGCCCCAAGTCCAGATAGTGTCCCATGTTCCCAACTGTAATTTTCCAAAATAGCTTCCAGTGTGGACATTATGGGATAAAATCATAACTGGTAAGCAAGATGGGGCCAGAATATTTTTCTGCCTGAGCAGTTGCGGAGCTTGGAGTGTGTGGAAGAGGGGCGGGAGGGGCGTGACTGCAGTGTGTGGGGGCATGGCTATGGGCTGAGACACCCCAGAAACATTGCCGCCAGGGGCGAATCTCTCCCCCTGCCTCCATGTCCCTATGCGACTGTGCCTGAGCAAAAAAAAAAATACAATAGTAATTCCTTCTCATTCCATGTTTAAAGCCAAGCAGACTGGCAGCTGAGTCCTTCTTCAGTGCTGGTGATGAGACTGTGGCCATTTCCGCACTACACTGTTATAGTGTTATTATTCCACTGTCAACATCCTATGGAATCCTGGGGTTTGCAGTTTAGGGAGGGGAATTTAGAATTCTTAGCCAGGGAACTCTTTGGCCTCAGCAAACTACAAACCCCAGAATTCCATAGGATGTTGAAAGTGGAACAGTAGCACTATAACAGTGTAGTCTGGAAATAGCTGTACTACAGCCTAGATTAGAAGGCAAAGGAAAAGTTGTGTGGCATGCAACTCTTTCCTCCAGTACTTTACTGCAGCCTCTTGGTATCTGCCGCTTGAAGAAACTTTGCCTAATGACAGGGCTGGCCCTAACTGTAAGCCATAAGATCCTCTTATTACAACAGATGGGTAGATCCATCTTAAGATGGGGCTGATAACTTCAGCAGTGCTGGGAGAAAATGTCTGCTTCAGGACACCCTAGGAGCCACATGGATTGCCTCAAAACGGGGAAGAACAGAAGTTGCCAGAAGTCCACTTTTGTTTTTGAAAAATGGATATTATGTGATGTTAAACAGTGCAGAGGAACTTGCCTCCCATTCAAAAGGTGAACTGTTTTTGGTGTTTTGCAGGGGTGGCCATTTGTGCTCTTTTTTGCTTAAAATTAGAGGTCCATGGGAAATGAGGAATAACAAAATCAACCTTGGGAGCAATGTGTACCCACTCCTTCCCTACACTGTTCCAGAAAGACACTGTTGGCCCTCCACATTTGTGGGTTTAACATTCACAGGTTTGATCAGTGGTGAGTTTCTCCAACACATGTCTGTAACCCACCTCAAGCACCTCTTTTCTGGAGCAACTTTCCCTCTTGCTGGCTCTGATCAGGCTGTGAAGCCCTTTAAAAACCCATCCCTGATCTTCTCCCTTCTTGACCAGCTACTGACTGACCAGCTAAGGACAACTCTCACCCCAATTTCTCAGCACCACAAACCCTCTCCTAGTGCCCCCCTACACCCAAGGAAGGAGATAGGTGTGAGAGAGGAAGTATAGGGCCACCATGCCAAGGCACTCCCTTTCCCTCTTCTTTCCCTGATCTGGTTTCAGCCCTTTGTGCTTGCTCTCCTCTCCATTCTTCAGCCACCTTTCAAAAGACACACACATACATTTTGATATTTGCTGAGTTTTTCACTTTTATGGCAGTTTGTGAGCCCTAACTCTTAGTGAATGTGGCAGATTCAGTGGCGGAGCTTGGATTGTGTGGATGGGGGGACGGGAGGGGGCAGCACTATGGAGAGAGAGGCATGGCCACTGTGTGTGTGAGTGTGGCTGTGGTGTGTGTGGGGGTGGCCAGGGCACATGGGGGTGTGGCTACAGGCCGGGACGCCCCAGAAACATTGCTGCCTGGGGCAAATCACCCCCCTCACCCCCAGTTCCTATGCGACTGGGCAGACTGACTGTATAAATAAATGTGCAGCTCTTATATAATACCCTCATATTTGTTGGACTTAAAACCAAGGCTGCGTTTGTTCACTTGCTGGTTTGCTTACTTGTTTATTACACTGAGAGTGTTCAAGACATTGCTTTATTAGTCTGTTTCAGCATAAAAAGATATGGAGGAATTCTGTAGTACCTTTGACAATGTGTTTGATGAGGATACAGATGATGAAGTGGGCTGGAGCACACTAGAACTTATGCCAGAAATACCTTTTTCTCAGGCCATTTCTTCACTAGACTGTTATAGTGCTATTATTCTTGTTTTAACATCTTATGGCATCCTGGGGTTTGCAGTTGAGGGAGGGGCATTTAGAATTCTCAGCCAGAGAGCTCTTTGGCCTCAGTAAACTACAAACCCCAGAATTCCACAGGATGTTGAAAGTGGAATAATAGCACTATAACAGTATAGTGCGGAAATAGCCTCAATTACTCTCAAAGGTGCTAGAGGATTCCTTTGTATCTTTTTACACTGAGATTATGCCATCCACAAAGTAGTACACAACATTATAAAAATATGAACAGACACATCAAGAACCACATACATATGAAATAAAACAAAAACAGTTCTGTTGGCAAAACAGTGTTAGCTTTAAACATTATTTTGTTTTTGTTAATTGTTAGCATGCACCTAATAATTAATTTGTTGTTTTTAAAGTTAGTAGTGAATTTTTAATTCATTATGTTGATCATTACATTAATCATTTTGTTAATCATTAGTTTTTCAAGAAACCAGGAGGACTCTGCAGAGCAGAGCTTCTGTTCCATGCAAAAGCTTCCCAGTCTGCATACAGGACCACTTCCTGAATGCAAAACCTTCCAGGATTACAAACCAGAGCATATTTCACTGTAAAGCCTTCCCAAAAAGTTTGAATAACTTTTTGTCTCCAATCTCTGATCAGAGATAAGAGCAAAAATATAACAGAATAATGAATAACGTCCAACTATTGGGTATGTTGTTGTTTTTTTAAAGTCCTGGTTACATTAAAAACAAAACAAAAATGTGAAGGTGCTTCCTCTTGTTTGTTTAAAAAAGCTCAGTGAATTGAAATAGCAAATTGTTCTGAAGAGCTCTTTCCAAGCTCTTCTTGCCAGAGCAGAAGCTACCTTCTGATATTCCGCTTCCAGGGCTGTTAGTTTTAAATGGCCCTGGGCTAAAAGAAGAGACAGTTCAGCTCAAACAGATATCTAGTGCTGCCCTCACCCACTTCTGCCCGTCTTTGATATGACTGTATAGACACACAGTTCAGCTTCCATAGAATCTCTGGCCATTTCTGCACTACATTGTTACAGTGCTATTATTCAACTTTCAACATCCTGTGGAATTCTGGGGTTTGTAGTTTATTGAGGTCCAAGATCTCTCTGGCTGAGAATTCTAAAAGCCCCTCCCTAAACTGCAAACCCCAGGATTCCATAGGGGGTTGAAAGTAGAATAATAGCACTATAAGAGGGTAGTGCAGAAATGGCCTCTCTTTCCTTTTCTTCCTGGAAATGCAAGTTTCTAGTCCTCAAGCATGCAGTGGTTTACTTAATATGGAAGGAATGCCTGCAAGAATTTCACCAGTCCAAAAGTGGCTGTCAAAAAGATTTTCGACTTCTTGGCGAGAAGGAATTCATAACACAATCTTATACAATCTTATACTAGCCTATTCAGTCTGATTTTAGTGGGGTATAGTCATCAATAAGCAGGTGTGGGCAGTGGCAGGGCTTGGAGTGTGTGGAGGGGGTCCAAGATGGGGGCGGGGCTATGGTGTGAGGGGCGTGGCCACTGTGTGTGGGGCATGGGGCACAGGGGCGTGGTCAGGGTGCATGGGGGTGTGGTTACAGGCTGGGACACCCCAGAAACATTGCTGCCCAGGGTGAATCGCCCCCGTGCCTGCACGTTCCTACACGACTGGGTGTAGGATTATAGCTCCTCTTATGAAAAATAAACCCAAATACTCTGTGCAAATTTGCAAACTTTTCAGAGGTTTTTGCACAATGAGGCAAGCAGTACAGTTGGCCTTCCATGTTTGCTAGGGGCACCGAACTCCAGCAAAAGTGGAAAAAACACAAAAATCAAAAGGTATGTGTGTCTGTAGGACAAGGCATGGTGGTGGTGGTGGTGAAAATAGGAATCCAAAGTCCAAACTAGATCAGGAGAAGGAGAAGGAAAGGGGATGGGCAGGAATAGTGGCCCAATACTTCCTCTCTCTCACCCACCGCCTTCCTTGGGTGGGTGGGTAGGCACTGGGAGAGGGTTTGGGTACTGAGAAATTTGGTGATGGAGGAAGAGGACCAGAGATAGATTTTTAAAGGGCTGTGCAGCCTGATCAGAGCCTCTGAGACAGAATTTCCCCCAGGAAAGAAGCACTTGAAGTGGTGGGGGGGGGTGAAATGATCAAATCTGTGAAAGTTAAACCCACAAATGTGCAAGGCCAACACTTCCTCAGTTTGCACAGTGTATGCCAGTCGCAGACCTTTAAACTGTCCTATTGCAGAATGTCAGTTTCCTGGATGAAGAAAATTCTTTTAGGGCGGAACAAACACAAAGACCTATTTATAGCCTGTTCTTTGTTGCCAGGACTGCATTTTTCCTTTCTGGACAGGTTCATGCTGTATGCTAGGGGAGAGCAAAAGTGGCCCTTGAAATGGTGTTGGATTGTGACTCCTATCCATCCTGCAGGGATTATGGGATTTGCAGCCTAAAACCTTCTGGAAGACCACAGTTACTTACCTCTCATGTAGATCAGGTCAGTTATTTTTAAAATTAAAATCTGTATGAAATAATCATATATTTGACATATTTTCCCACACAAAAAAGTGTTACCGTGTGTAATAAACAGAATAATAACAAACAGAAAAGTATTACAGTCGGCCCTGCACATTAGCAGGTTTAACATTCATGGATTTGATTATTTGCAAGTTTCTTCAGCCTCTGCTTCTCCCACATCAGGTGCTTCTTTTCTGGGGGAACCTTCCCTCTCATTGACCCTGATCAGCCCTTTAAAAACCCTTGTCTGGTCCTCTTTCTCCTCCAGCCACTGTTTGGCCAGCTAAGGATGGCTCACAGCTTGACTTCTCAGCACCACAGACCCTCTCCCGATGCCCTCCACAACCAAGGAAGGAAACGGGTGAAGGTGGAAGTACAGGGCCACTGTGCCAATCCACCCTTTTCCCCTCTCCTTTCCCTGACCTGGTTTGGACCCTGTGTGCTCAGTCTCCCTACCATGACTTGCCCCCCTTATTGGCCTTTTCAAAAAAGAAAAGAAAAGAAAGGGAAAGGACTTGGTAATGTTTGGGTATGATGACTAGAAAAAATAGGGTATTGAAAGAAGGGAATATGTTGTAATTTTGGAGAGAGAGGTATCAATAAATATTAATATAAATGACTATTAATAACTTCCAATCTTTAGGCAAATATATAGGTGTGTGTGTGTGTGTGTGTGTGTATACACACTCACACACACATACATGCATGCATAAAAATAAAAATTGCTTAAAGGAAGATTGGAAGTCTTTTTTTTCTTTTATTGTTCTTTTCTTTTCCTCTCTATTTTTGTCCTGCACTTATCCTTTCATTTTTTTAAAATCTCTGTAATAATGTTTTTTTAAAAAAATTCTTAATAAAAATTCTTTTAAAAAAAGAGTGAGAAGCCCATTTTTTTCAGTGAGCTAATAGGGCAAGTCAGTCTCAAATTCTATACTGTGTGTTCCTGTTTGCCTCTTTAGATCTCATAACAGAATAGCCATAGCACTTAACAGAAGTTTGTTCTCCTGTAGTAACAAACTTAGGGTATATCTACACTGCACAATTATACCACTCTGATACCACTTTAGTTGTCTTAGCCACATCTTGTGGAATTTTTGTAGTTTCATCACATACTCAGAATTATCTGACAGAGAGCTTCTGTAGTCCTATAGGTCAGGGAAGTGGACAAGAGAATTTGAAGTCCCTCCTGACCAAACTACAAATCCAAGAATTCTGAAAGTTTACAACCATAACAGTTAAAGTAGTAGCAAACTGGTAAAACTGTGCAGTGTCAGTCTCCTCATTCAATATTCCACCACATATTGCTTTTTAAAAATGTGCAACAATGCTACCAAATGCAAATAAAGTTTTCCCATACATGGCCAAAATTGTAAAAGCAATGGATGCAATAGCCTTGAGGAATAAACACACACAAACATGCATGCAAGAACCCTACCCTACATGTTTCCCACTACTCTTCTAGGTGGCTGTTTCATCAACGTGGTGGGCATTTCTGCCTCGGCAGCTCAGCTGAGGTCTCAAGCTCTCGATCCAGTCTCTCAAGATGGAAAAATACTGACACTTCTGCTCAACAAAAGGTCTACTTCTTCTTTGATAGCCACTGACATAGTAGCTTACAACTGTAGGAAAACTTCAAAGGATGTGATGCATGATGCAGAAGTCTGAGCAGACAGCTCTTGAGCTATCTGGCCATTAGCGTTTTAGAAAGGAGTCCCTTAGAGTTTGCATTTTGACTGCATTGCAAGGACTGATTGGTAAGCCTCTCCCACTGGATTTGTTCCAATCCACTGTAGCCCCAACATCAACTGAAATTAACCAGCCACCTCCTCCCTCTTGGCTTCATAACAGAAGCCAAATGCGTTGTTCTCCTCTCTCCCACACTTAACAATCCCACAGGCTCATACCAAAGCTCTGGCACTTTGTGACTTTCCAGCTGGTCTGAGACTTCTACTTTAGAATAAAAACTTTGTGTGGAGCATGGAAAAATTAAGATTTGGGATGATAAGTGCCAGAAATCCCCCAGCCCATGGGGCCAGCTGGGGGATTTGCGGAAGATGTATTTACAAAAGTGAGTGAGTGAGAGAGAGAGAGAGATTGAGAGAGAGAGAGAGAGAGAGAAAGAAAGAAAGGAAAAAGAAAAGAAGCAACCTTCCCTAGTTTAGACTGTGTGTGTCCTATGTATCTTTCCCAAATTTATTACACTAAGTCCTTACCTCCCGTCCAGAACTGCGGGCAGAGGGAGACCAAGAAGGCAATAAATGTGACCTGAAGCAGGTAAGGCATTTGCCGTATAGTTTATCTGCCTGGCATACAGCCTGGTTCTTTGCCTTATACTGCTGAATGCCTTCCCTCCCATCCCAGTCTCAATTAGGGACATGTGGCTTTCATTTCCAAAGGCCTCTTTCTTGAACCGCCAATTTCAACCCAAAGGGTTAATCCCCAGCAGAAACTTTTCTCCTAGCTTGTAAGTTATTCCAGAGGCAGGAAACAAGTAGGAGGAGGGATGTAAGTTATTATTAGAAAGGAGACCTGGGTGGTCTGGTCTACGCTAAAGAGACCAAAGCTCACTCACCTTCATGGCGGATGCTTCACAACCCCAGGCGTGCGGCATGCCGGGCATCTGCGAGTGAACGAAAGGCCTCGCCAGTCATTTCCTCCTCTTGCCACTTCCTGGCACTTCTGGAGTGGGTGTGAGTCACAAGGCACGTGTTCTTGCATTTCCAAGTGTGTGGGTATATATAAAGTCCAGCCAGCAGCGCGTGTCTGTGTGTGCGCGTGCGCGTCAGAAGAGCATTATGCAGAAGTACCAGATCTCTGTACATGACAACAGGCTGTAACCAAACCTAGAGCTGTTAATAAGAATAAAAACAACCTTTCCACCCTCCCGCTCGGTACGCTTGGGCGAGTAGCAAAGGCCACGTGGATCATCTGGAGATGTTAATGGGAACCACTATGTGCACAGTTGGAATTGCCCAGAGGACATTTTTCTGAGGGAAGCACATTAAAAGAATGGAAAATTGGGGATCTGGAAAAGATACAAAGTTAGCTAGGTGGAAATGGTACAGAAAAAGACCCTTCTGTTATATCTTACAAGGTGAGTACCAGTGCCTGTGTTGGGAAGAGGGTACAAAATGATGGCCAGACTGACAACACAGCTGCCACTACTCAAAGCCAGTGGGGGATGTGGGGAGTTGTAGTTCAGAAAAGAGGTATTTTCAAGTTTTCCTGTTAACCATGGGCAGCAAAATAAAAATATTTAAAAGAGAGGAAAGAAGGCCTTTGGCTGCCACCAATTGTGAATACCACCCCTAAGAAACAGTTGGAGAACTTCTCCCCCTCTTTAAAAATGAACCCCTCCTCCTCAGGTCTGGTGTTCAAAAATAGGAGAAGCTGGAAGATTCAGCTCCAAAGCCCAGTTCAACCAGCCCCTTCCCTATGTCTAAGCATATGTTCTCTCTTCTAAACATGGGAACTTTGGTTGTCTCCTGGGAAACCCAGTCCTGCTTGAGAGATGACCAAAGGAGCCTCCAGTATTTGGGTCACAATCCTTAATTCCCTGGAGTATGACACAAGCAGAAAGAAGTTCTACTCCAGAGTAGCTAGAGAGATCCCATGATTACATCTGCAAGATTACATAAAGGTAGAATATATAAGGTGTCTAAAGTGAAAGCAAATTGTACACCGAAAACTCAAGGAAGCAGATGATATACTTTAGTCCCCCGAGTTGCATTTTGTTGCAAGACTTTGCACACAACAAGACTTATGAGGTACACATTTTATGATACTGTCACTGAAAAAAATTGTAAACAATGTCCTCAAGTTTCAAACAACTACCAAGGAACATGTTTTTGTTTGTTTGTTTTAACAGATCAAAAATAGGACAAAAAAGTATCCCAGTCAATCTTTTGTGTTTGTGTTGGTTCATTTTATTTTTTAAAAAATTATTTTTAAACACAAAGGCTTAAGAGCTACTCAAAGCAAGTGACCATGTCATTTCTGGCTCTGGATGTGTGGATATTGTGGAATAGCCTAGACTCTACATTAGCACGGTTGATGAGAACTCAAGAGAGGGCCTTCTTGTTGGCTGCTCCCAGACTGTAGAACTCCTTTCCATAGGAGATCCACTCAGCCTCCTCCTTGTTTTCTTTTCACCGACAGGTGAAGACTTTTTTTAAAAAAAAGATTAGGCAGGCTGTTGGATCGAATTTTATTTATGGACCTGTAGCAGGTCAGTAAAGTAGAGTGGTTCTTTTTAATCTGTATTTTTACTATTTTTTAGTGTGTTTTAACAATTGGAATGCTTATTAACTTTTGTAAATTAAATGTTTCAGCTGTATCTTTTTAGATTATTGTAAGCTGCCTTGGATCCCATTTGGAAGAAAGGTGGGATATAAATTCAATAAATAAATAAATAAATAAATAATCTCATTCCCATAGAGGTGGGGAGAGCCAATGATTCAGGAAGAAGCTGTTACAAGTTACTGTGATCGGGCAGTCCAGAAAAGGGTCCAGGGCACAAGCATATTATGGGTGTTGTCCTGTCTACATAGCTAGCCATGGTTTAAAGATCTTCAATAGGGTCTATATTAGCACCTACAGACAAGGTTTACAAAAGCTCATCAGTCAATTATCATTTTTTGTTTCAACAGTCTAGGGGCCTTTCCACACTACACTGTTATAGTGCTATTATTCCACTTCAACATCCTATGGAATTCTGGGTTTGCAGTTTAAAGAAGGGCGTTTAGAATTCTCAGCTAGAGAGCTCTTTGGCCTCAGTAAACTAAAAAATGGATATATTTGAGAGTATATAGGAATCTAGGATACTTATGGGTTTGAGGTGAGGGTATATATGTTTTTGTCTTTCTCAATAGTATCATCATTTGTTGATTGTGTTTTATATACAAGGTCACCCAGTGGGTTTCCACAGCTGAGTGGGGAATCAAACCCTGGTTGCTAGGACCGTAGCCCAATGTTCAAACCACTGCACTATGCTGGTTCTCAAAAGGGATGCAATAGTACCTGCAAATGAAAGGATGGGAATGAAACGCTAGACAGGCAGGAGGGCAGTGTTGGAGGGAGCCATGGGTTAAACATTGCCTCCAGTATTCACAGAGGAAAACCAGGACACACGTGGCCAAACAACATCAGAGTGTAGTCAAGATGGCAAATGTTATTAATGAGGAAGGACAGACAAACTAGGAGACACTGCAGGAGTTTGCTTTCACCCAAGCCAACCTAGATGGGCAAGACTCCATTCCCTCGTCAAATCTTCCCCTTGCTAAGCTGAGTACAAACAGCTGTTGAACTTTGACTTCATTTGCAATAGCTGAAGAAAGCTGAGGGCAAGGGGGAAAGTGGAAGGAGAGAGACACTGGGATATTTTAAAAGCAGCTTGAAAAATGGGATGTCCCTGCCAAATCAGGACAGTTGTGATGGGGGTGGTAAAACACAAGACCTCCCCCTTCAGTGGTGGTGGTTGGAAATACAGACCCTGAGGTAATCAGACCACTGTGACCTCAGCTGCCTCGAGGAAGAGGAGGAGCATCATCACCACCATCATCTGTCGCTCCCCACCTGGGCAAACAGCTCTCCTCATTCTTCACCAAACTCCTCTGCCTTCAAGAGCAGTGCCCAAACATCTCCTGGCTTGTCCAGATCAGCCACCAAGAAGTACATGAGGCAGGAGAGGGATAGACTCCAGGTCCAGGTCCAAGTCTAGAATTGTGCAGGTGACCAGGGACAAAGGTCTTGGTTCTGGGTGGCAGTGACTATGTCCCCCCCAGTGATGTAGGGATGGAAGTGAGAGGGCAGTGTGCCCTGGGTGGCATTTTGGGGGGGCATCGCCACTCCTTTCCTGCCCCCCATGCATTGTTGCTCCGCCCATGCATGCCATTGTCCTGCCCACATGCTCTGTCACCCATCCCACATGCACCGTAGCCCCTCCCATGCATGCTGTAGCCCCGCCCCCATGCCTCCATCCCTGCCCTTACCCCTTTCGCGTCAAGCTATGCCACTGCTCCACCCCACAAATTCAAGGGATGTTGAGAAAACAACTTCCATCACCCTACCCCCCAAAAATCATTGGAGTCCAAACTTACTTTCAGGAACCCTGAACACAAGTCAATGTTAGTCACCATCATGGAATTGTCATTGGGGCCAAAAAATACTTCAGTTTAAGGCATTTAAGGGAAGGGGTAAAAAAAACAAATCTGAAAATGATATGAAAGTTACTTCCTTTTGGCTCAAACCTCCACATTTTCAACTTTCTCTTTGGGCAGTTTAAGTACTTGGCAAATGCATAAAGCTAGCAAACAGCTAATTCCCACCCCATCTCTTATTTTAGCAATAGGACTAGGAGCTTTCCAACTGTACATTTTGTTTCCAGCTGCCCCCTTTGAAAGGTAAACTATGGCAGATCCACAAAATAAATTTGTATAGTAGATAAGATGATGGGTTCCTATGTAGCAACCATGGGAGATACAAGGTGCAAGCAAGTGCAAATTGTGGGCCTAGCAAATTGTAGCATTGAGGCTGCATGTGCCCTCCCCTCTCCCCTGGCCCTGACTCTCCAGGATCTTCTTTTTCTGGCCAAAAATGTGTTCAGGGGGGTGAATGATCCATTCTGAAAATGTTAAATGTCCTTGCCTGGAAGCCTCCAGAAATGGCAGTTCATCATTTAAATTGGTTGCAGCCCCTGGCCTCCATACTGTTTAACATAAAAAATAAATAAAATAATCAAAAATAGACTTCTGAGTCTCTTTCACAGTACACAGTTAGCTATATGCTGCACAGTTGTAGCCCTTTGATTCCACTTTAACTACCCTGATTCCATCCTATGGACACCTCTGGAATTTTGCAATTAAGGGAGGGCTGTCTCAAATTCTCCAGTGTTGCACCAAACTCTTAGGATTCCATAGGATGGAACCATGGCAGTAAAAAAAAAAGTGGAAATAAGGTGCTTTAATTGCCTGGTTTGAAAGAAGCCCTAGTGGGGGGGGGCATTTTTTGTGGTCTGGAGAGTCCCAGCAGCAGAAAATTGGCTTCTGGACAGTTGCCCACCTCTGAAGAAATCAATTGAGGCAATTATACTTTGTGCTTGGCTTTTCTTTTGCCTTTTTTTAAAAAATGGTACCTGACACAGCATTTGTGTAACTGGAAAAATTTGTTTGGAAAGAACAATAGCATCTGACCATCCCCTCTGAGCATGAGTGTGTGTGGTTACACATCTGTGTGTGTGAGAGAGAGAGAGAGAGAGAGAAGAGAGAGGGAGAGGGAGACAGAGAGCGCAGGAAGGCAAAGGAACTTAGCTACAGGAAACCACCTTTATTCCTTCTCATACTGGTGGCCCCTCATTTCCTATTTTGGTTTCTTCATCCCACAGAAAGGAGGCTGTGAAACCTGCTGCAGTGCGTGGTCTATGGTGAAGCAGACAAGAAAACACAGTAGGGGCATTACTGTTTTGGATTACAGCTCCCAGAAACTCATCTGGCAGTTATCCAAAAGAAAAAAAAATAACTTTTCCAACCTCTGGCAGGAGAGCCATAGTAGTACTGCACAGCCAGTATCTTACTGGCAAAAGAAAAGAGCTTGGAAAAGTTAGGTTTTGGCTTTCAGTCGAACACAATTGTCCACGCCAGCTGGGAAATTCTAGGATATCTAGTCCAGAAAAATAACTTTTGCAAGATCTATAAAGGAGCTTTTAGGAAAGTCTGGTAAGGGCTGTGGGATAATGGCAGTCCTCTCTGGTGCATCTCTTGCCCCTCATAGGTGCCGATGCAGTGCTTGGAGGGACTTTGGGTGCTGTAGTCCAAAAAAATAACTTTTCCAAAATCCAGGGTAGGGAAAAACAGTGAGTGACTTCCAAATCATGTAGTAAGTGGTATATAAAGTTTGCTTCCTGCCCCCATTATCCACCCCTTATTAAAATTGAATAATGATAGTTAAATTTTAGTATTGCCTGGTTGAATGTGTGAATTTAACCTGAGCAAGAGATGAGGACTTGGAAAGCTCTGTGGAGGCTTGGCAAGGATGGAAGCTTGAGTAGATACCACCTTAGAATACATTCAACACAACATTAAAAAAAAAAACACCCTGTAGGATAAGACATAAAAACAAATAAAAGCATGCGCTGTTTCTTTAAGGTGTATTATGGGCATTTACCATGATCCTTATACTATATATTTCCTTTGGTATTTCTTGCATCAACAGATAGTGGGTACCTCTTCTATGGTATAGGCCATTTCCACCCTGTGCTGCTATAGTGCTATTATTCCACTTTGAACATCCTGCGGAATCCTGGAGTTTGTAGTTTAGGGAGGGGCATTTAGAATTCTTAGCCAGAGAGCTCTTTGTAAACTACAAACCCCAGAATTCCACAAGATGTTCAAAGTGGAATAATAGCACTGTAACAGTGTAGTGTGGAAAGGTCCTAAGAATTCCCTTCCCTTCTCTTCTTTTATTTTCTTTTCTCTTCTCTTCCTTCTTGAAGTTCCTTTGGTTTCAAAACTTTCCTCTGTATCTCCAGGAGTTGAATGATTTTCTGAATTGTTGGCAAGAGTTTTCTCACTCACTTTAAAGTTTTTTCATCTGGTTTCAAACCGTAAATTAAATATAACAAGTGCACTGCTTTGCAAGTGTAGCAATTAAGAGCAATTAACCTGCTCTTTTGCTTCTGAACTATATTTAGCTGCTGTGTATTCAAGCCCTGTACCTTGTCAAATCTTGTATTGTGAAGAGACATGGAAATAACATCCTATTCTAGAATTGTCATGGAAGAACTTGAAATATCGTGGTAATCTGTACTATTAATATGTAAAATAATAAGGATTTTCTGTTTGATCAGATATTCAGTTTGATCGGACTCTTTATCAGGACTATTAGTTAGTACAGAATTAAGTACTGGTCTGTGTACATTTATATTTCTTGTTGCTAACTGCTGTCAAGTTGATTTTGACTTATGGCAACCATAGAAATGAGACACCTGCAAGTTACCCTGTCAACAACAGGCCTGCTCAGGTCTTGCAGACTCAGGGCTGTGGCCTCCTTGGTTGAGTCTATCCATCCATAATGTGGTCTTCCTCTTTTCCTACTGCCTTCTACCCTATGAATCATTGTTCTTTTTGTTGTGAGTTTTGTCTTCTCACAATATCAGCGGTGGAGCTTGGAGTGCATGGAGCTCATAGTCACACTCCCATGCACTGCGGCCCCCACACACATGGCCATGCATGCATGCACTGCAGCCACGCTCCCATGCTGTAGCCCTGTCCCCCCACCCCTGCATGGAATGGGGATGGGGGGGCAGGGCTACAGCATGGGGGCATGGCTGCAGTGAGTGCGTGTGTGGCCACGTGTGTGGGGGCATGGCCGCAGTGCACGGGGGTGTGGCTATGAGCGGAGGTGACCAAAAACATTGCCACCAGGGGTAAACCACCCCCATCGCCCTCCCATCCCTACACGACTACATAGTATGACCAAAATGTGACAGCCTCAGTTTAGTCATCTTGGCTTCTAGGGGAAGTTCAGGCTTGATTTCCTCTAGGACCCATTCATTTGTCTCTTTTATCAGTCCAGGGTATCTATAGAACTCTTCTCCCAGCACCACATTTCAGACGAGTCGATTTGCTTCCTATCAGCTTTTTTTCACTATCCAGCTTTCACATTCAGGCAGGGAAACTGAAAATACAATGTCATGGACAATGCTAATGTTAGCATTCAACAATGTATCTTTACATTTTAATTAGATCTTGTCTAATGTTGGCCCTTCACATTTGTGAGTTTCACTTTCATGGAGTTGATTATTTGTGAGTTTCTCCAACCCCTGCCCCGCCCCCCACAAGTGCCTCTTTGCTGGGGGAACCTTCCTTCTCAGTGGTCACAATCAGGCCATGCAGCTCTTTTAAAAATTGCCCCTGGTTCCCTTTCTCCTCCACCAGCAACTGCCAGACCAGTTAAGGACAGATCACAACCCAACAGAGACACAGCACCACAAACCCTGTCAATGCCACCCACACACCCAAAGAAGGAGATGGACAAAAGAGAGGAAGTATAGGCCCATCTTACCAACCCACTCCCTTTCCCTCCCCTTTCCCTGACCTGTTGGACCCTGGGTGCCCATTCTCCCCACCATGCCTTGGCCCCCTTCCCATAGACACACACACACACACCTTTTGATACTTGGATTTTTTCCACTTTGCAAAGGTCCTGTGCCCCTCACCTTAGCAAATGCAGAAGGCCGACTGTAGTTCCTCATAAACTGCCCTTCCAAGCCCTAGCCTTCTACTGATTTTTTTGACAATAGTCTCCACTCTAATTAATGACCAGGCCAAGATATAGAAAATCTTGAACTATTTCAATGTCTTCATCATGTACTTTAAAACTGTGTAAATCAGTTGTGGTCATTATTTTTGTTTTCTTAATGCTCAATTGTAAACCTGCCTTTGCAGCTTCTTCCTCGACTTTAGATATACATGTGCATATATATGCATGCTTGCATGTTCTATATTTATGTTACTTTTGGAGTTTTCATTCTGTTTTCACGGCCACCTTACCTCTTGCTTTTGAAAGCAGCCCATACTTCACCTTCAATAGGATTACTCCAAAATTTCTGCCTGTGGCATTGCGCCCTCTGCTGAACATTCTACCAATTAGCAAGTACTAAAGCAGCCTAGAAAAGATCAGAACACAGGCCCAGACAGTTCCCATAGACCCAGCTTGCCAATGATGAAGGACCATGGGAGCTGCAGACTAACAGACTTCTGGGGTGGCTAAGGTTGCCAAGTGTCGCTTCTTATAAAAGATACGTCTTATTTGAAGTTTGGAAAGTTGGTCCCTTGTATATCTGGCAAGTGTCTCTTATAAGGTGGGATGTATCTTATTTGAGTTTTGGGCAGCTTTCCTTTCATACCACTGAATAAGATGCCAAAAAAAAAAAAAAATCCTATAATTTGGGGTGTGGGACCTTCCTAAAGAAAGATATGTGTGTCATGGAATTTGTACATGTGGACAATATGTTAATTTTACAGAAAAACCCATGGCTAGGTTAGCAGAAATCAATACTGTCATTTGATATTTAGGAAGCACAGGTGCTTGTCAATAGCTACTTCCTGATTGCCAACCCTGCACATCATGAATTTCAGGTGTGCCTTATTGGTATTTTGAAAACATGACAACATTAGGAAGGCCACAAGCTTCATATCTCTGTGATAAAAGAACAAAGGAAACTATGACCTATGAGGAGTAGCTTAGGGAGTTGAGTATGTTTAGCCTGGAAAATAGAAGGTTAGGAGGCAACATGATAGCTATATTTAAATATTTGAAGAGATGTCATATGGTGGATGGAGCAAGCCTATTTTCTGCTGCTCCAGAAACTAGGACATTGAGCAATGGCTTCAAACTACAGGAAAAGAAATTCCATTTAAACATTGGGAAGAACTTCCTGAGGGTAAGAGCAATTTGATAGTTTAATATGCTGCCTTGGAATGTGGTGGAGTCTTTTTTAAAACAGAGGCTGGGTGGCCATTTATTGGGAATGCTTTCATGGTATATTTCTGCATGGCACGGGGTTGGACTTGATGGCTCTTGTGGTCTCTTCCAGCTCTACAATTCTTTGATTCTATGTGCTCACCTTGGAGTGCTTAAGATTGCCTCTATGAGCAACTTCTGTTAAGAAAGAAAGGATAGAATAGTTGCACAGTGTCTTTTGACTGTTAATGGTCATCCTAAAAGCTGTCTGTCTGGAAGCATTTGCCCATTCAGTCTAGGAGGGCTTTCTTTACTGGTGGCAGTAGTTCTTCAGGGGTCTTAGGCTGGTTTATTTCCCATCACTGGCTTCCCAGTTCTTTTAACTGTGCAGCAGATATTGTACAGTAAGGATCTGTTGGAAGAGGTGAGAGAATGGAATGTCAGGAGTCAATGGGGATTGGTGGAGTGTTTGAATAGGTTTTGAAAAGGCTGATGTGTGAGAGTTGGTTAAGGAGTGAGAATGGAATCTGTCAAGATTGGCAACTAAGGGGAGTTAGGAGTTTGATTTGTTAGGACATTTAGGTTCAGACAGGGATAAGAGATGAGTTAAGAGTCAGGGTCCGAGTTAGAATATGAGTGTGTGTGTGAGAGAGGTGTGACTGTGTGTGAGAGAGAGGTGTGAGTAGTGTTGGTCAGAATTTAGATGTAATAAGCAATCGTTGATGTCATGTTCTAATTTCTGTTTAACGAGTCATTATTTTTGTATCATAACACTTGAGACCCTGAGAAGACTTCATTTTAGGAAGCGTAAGTCCAGACACCCAGTGTCTGTGATGGCAGCCATTAAGCAAGGGTGATAGTGTGTGATAGGGATATAAGATGAATGAAGTCTTGCACAGGAACCATGAGGGCATCTAAAAGGTCCACAAGTTAGTGGCCACAGTGGTGGGACAGGAGGAAGTATGCACATTGGTGGCGGAGCTGGGGATAAGTGAAAAACCTCACAGTGCACTCCATAATCATCCTTAAATCCAGGAGAATTTCACAGTGAGAAGTCACTGACATTCTGACAGATGGGATCCATCTGTCCCAAAGATATCTTATCCTCCCAGTGTTCAAATTTGGCAGGGATAGTCTTAATTCATTCTCTGACATCTAACTTTTCCAGTTGTTTTGAAAATGTCCCAGTTTTTCTCTATCTCTCTCCCACTTTCTCTCTTTGTCCTCAGCTTACTTCAACTGCCACAAACAGAGGTCAAAGAACAAAAGTAGTTTGCACTCAGTTAACTCACTGGAGGGGGCGGCGAAGGAGGAAGTAGAATCTTAGCCTTCCTGGAAGGGTCAGGCAAAAGCAAACTGCTGCAGCCTCTCCTAGCTTGTGTGTTTTTCCTCGTTGTTAACTTTCGTCACCTTGAGAGGATATGTTATATAGATGAAGGTCACTGGCAAGTATGTCAGCTGAAACCACTACTGACAGACTCAGTAAGAAGGAATAAAAAACTGAAAAAGTACCTTCCAACTTAAAACAGTGGACAACCTCAAAGCATGCACCCTAATGTCCCGGAGAAGATTCTCCATGTGATGGCATCAAGATCAACATGTTCTAGGTGAAATTGTACTTCATACATTCATGCATCATGGCTGCTGTGCGACTGAGACTATGGAAGGGAATGGGTAGTTATCCCAATGCCAGCTACCACAGTACTCACCACAGCCGGGATTGACTTGGGCAGTTATGAATGTGTAACTGCTATAGCTGTGTAGCTTTGACTCCTGGCCTTACCCCTCCAATCTCCACTTAGTAGGCAACAGCTGCTGTGATCAATTGGGGGTCTGTCTCCCTGTCAATCAGGAAACAGCTGATTGATTGCCCCACTCCCTTCCATGAGTGATCTTCAGCATGATGGGGAGAAGCAGAGTCCCTATCACAATCCCTTCTCTGTCCTGTTTTCACCAGCAACTGCCCAGAGCTTGGCGGGGGGGAGTGAAGTACAGGAGCTGTCAGGTTGTTATTCTCTCCCAGTCAGTTTCAGGTAAGTCACTGCAATGGAGGGAGTAACAAAAGGGCCATTGTCAACCAGTCCAAGTCATAGCAGCGAATCAGGAATTCAAAGTAAGAGGCCAGAAGGGAATCTAAAAGCAGCAAAGCAAGTTCCAAGGTCACTAAGGAAGAAGAAAGTGAAAAAAACTGCTAATCAGCCAGACAGGCTGGTTGTGAGCAACAATCTACCAGGGCACTGCTGTGATAATTTATAGCTAGCTGTCTTCACACAGTTGGTGTTCGATTAATTAGTGTCTCTTACTTAAGAGCCATCCGGACCTGCACGCTATCTTTCACTCTCTTTCTTATGTAAAGGTAAGTACCATGCGCCCACCAGCTTCTTCCCCCTGTTGCAAGGAAGAATCTCCTTCTGTCTGCTGGAGTTTGGGGTCCCTTCTTGCTTCACCCCCGGGCACTGCAACTTCTGAATCTATGTCTGACTCACTCAAAGGGTGGGGCATGATACTCTCATGCTGGAAATTGCTTACATGAGGGGAAGCATCAGTCATCTGCTTCCTGACCAAGACAGGAACAAACCCATCCACCAGTCACAGTGGCTGTTGCCTGGTAAGTGGGGATTGGGGGACTTCCATGGTCCCTGTGCATCCCTTAAATGATGGAACATATAGGTGTTGTGAATATGGAATAGTCATGAATGCATAACTGTAGATTATGTTTTCATAACTGACTTAGTGGATTACAGCCCACATTTATTCCCAGTGTGCACTTCATCTGTATTCCGGCTTCCATGTCCCTCTATTGAAGTCCTCTCTTCCTGAACCTCCATACCAAAACTTAGGAGCATCATTCTAAACCTCTTTCCACACTAGCCTGTTATAGCACTATGATTCCACTTGCAACATCCTATGGAATCCTGGGGTTTGCAGTTTCGGGAAGGGCCACGTGGCCCTTCCCGAAACTGCAAACCCCAAGATTCCATAGGATGTTGCAAGTGGAATCATAGCGCTATAACAGGCTAGTGCAGAAATAACCAAAGATAGCTGTGTTAGTCTGTTTCAGCATAATACAATAAAATAAAAATAAAGAATCTTGTAGCACCTTTAAGACTAACTTAGAAAAAGAATTTTCTAGCATAAACTTTCATGGACTCTACCATATCTCATATAGTAGACTAGAGTCCATGAAAGCTTATGCTAGAAAACTTTTTTTCCCCAGTGAGGCTCAAAGATGCTCCATGACTCCTTTAGGAGTAACCAAAATGAAAAATAATGAGTTACTCATAATTAAGTCCTTTTGCTTAGAACTGTGACAGAATTAAGTTACATTATAATTATAGTCTAATAAGGGCTAACTCATTCCCTTTTCTGCAGTATAGCTGGCCCTTTTCGTTCTTTTATTTTTCTGCATGAAAGGCTCATTATGTCTCGGGGGGACCTGAACACTCTAGGGCCATCTGGTCCTGCTGCCCTTACCAAGAAACTTCCTATTTTGATCTGCAGGAGTCCAAAACCAACATTTGGATTCAGGAGAGATGGAGGAAAGGAAGGAGGAAAGATGGGATGAAAGGAACAGATTTTAGTATAAGTCTTCTTTTTGGAAAATGTACAATTTATTGAAGATTGATCACCTTTTTTCATGCAAATACGTTCCACTACCTGTATATGTGGTAATGTTATTATTGCCATATATTATATATAATATTGAATGTACTGTACCTTGTATATTGTCTATTAATCACTCTAATAAGTACACTGTAAATATTGTTCATTGTATTATTGTGTTATCATTCTATACTAATAAAATTATTGATTACTAAAATAATAAGCAACTATAATATATTATTACTTATTATTATGTTTACATAGTTATCTTTTGGCACATTACAATATACCAGATTTTTCCTTTAGAGCAAGCATGTTGTAGCATTGGACTACAACACTGGAGACCAGGTTGCCTTTGGGTCTCCATAAGTTGGAAATGACTTGAAGGCACACAGTAACAACAAGATATTTATTTAATGAAATTCCTTCTGGATTCTGCCTGTAGGACCTTCGGTACAGATGGACAATTGCAGCCAAAACAAGCCACTGTTTAGTCATCTGCATTGCCTCTCCCCTTAGCTAATTAATGGCTTTAGCAGCACTGGCCCCTCTCAGGGCTTAACAGTTGTTGGAGGGGGTTAGTTTTGGGTGCTGTGTTAGAGGCTAGTGAATAGACAAAGCAGTAAAGAGCTGGGCTATTTATTTGTGATAGTGGCTTCTCAAACTATGAGCTATGTCAGAAGGTTTAGGGGAGAGAAACATCTCTGTATCATGCAATTTTAGATACCTTGGGCAAATCCAAGAAAATGGATTGGCAGTGGTATTTTTCCAACAGAGCGAGGAGGCTGAATGTAATGCCAGATTAGGTCAGCCAGTCAGCCAGCCAAGTGTTCAGTACATTGTTCAGTTCCATCCAACAGCTCCTTAGGCTTTAAATAGTTTCTTATCAGTTGGACATACAAGCAGAAGAAGCATGCTGTGGAATAGAGTACATACACATACCGGTCTGCATCTAGCCGGAGGCTCCAGATTCTTGTAACATTGTCTGTTTTGACCATCAGCAGATCTCTGGGGCCACCAACAAAAATCTTCTGCATTATTTGCAACCAAATCTCTCTAACTGGAGATGCCAGTGACTGAAATTGATTCTTGTTGTTGTTGTTGTTGTTGTTGTTGTTGTTGTTGTGTGCCTTCATGTCATTTTTGAATTACAGTGACCTTAGGGTGATGAACTTATCACGGGGTTTTCTGAGGCTGAGTACATGTGACAAATCCAAGGTTACCACAGTGGGTTCCCATGGGTGAGCAAGGAATTGAAACTTGGTTTTCAGGGCCATAATTCAATGTTCGAACTATTATGCCACACTGACTCTCAATAGGAGATGGTAGAAACCTTTAAATATCTGAAGGAATGACATGTAGAAGATGGACTGAGTTTGTTTTCTACTGCTCCAGAGACTAGAATAGGAACTAATGGATTCAAATTACAAGACTCCACCAAAACATGAGGAAGAACTTCCGGATTGTTACTGCTGCCTGACAGTGGAGCAGATGGCCTCAGAAGGTGGTGCTCTCTTTTTCTTCAGAGACCTTTAAACAGAGGTTGGGTGGTCATCTCTTGAGAACACTGTAGCTATGCATTCTGGCATGGCAGAGATAGGACTAGATGACTTTTGCAATCTTTTCCAATTCCATAATTTTATGACTCCAGGATTCTAGGGACACTGTTTATAAATCTGAGAAAGGGACATAAATCATACCTGCTCCATACAGACAAGGTCACAAATTGAATTCCTGGCATCTTCAACTAAGGATCAGGTGGCAAGTGATGGGAACCCATCCCTCCTGCAAGAAACTCAGGAAATGTTACCTGAAGCATTCTGTCTCTAGCCAATATCATCACTTTAAATCAAACCTGGAAAACTCACTGGTAGACAGGATTTGTTGGAATAGGGACAGTGATGACTTTGTCCAGCAGCAAAAACATTTTGGAAGAAAATAAATTCAAGCTGTTGAAGATACACCTGAGTTAAACTAAGTTTTAGATCTATTAATATTTATTTTAATTTATATGTGACTCATACTAAACATGTTCTGAGAATTCAAAGTTATCGGAACAATCATTACTGCTAACCTGTGTTGCACCTCCATCAGTGTTACGATGGGTACATAAATAAAATGGCTATGCCCTCGCACTGACTTTAATGAAGTAGACGGCACTTAAGGAAGGAATTCGACAATGTGATGTTATGCATGTGCAAAATGTGTTTTCTTAGGAAATGGCAAAATAAAGCTTATTCACCTACAAGCACAATCTAGATGTTTAATTTACTGTGGGATAAATAAGGCCAAGAGGTCTCAGATAGATGATACTTTTCCAATCCCCCATTGCTGTCACCAGGCATGGAATGATTTTGAGGGTGGAGGTTAGAGAAACTCTACAGTGGCTCTTGAGTAGCTTTGATCAGTGTAGAGGGAGGAAAGGAATGTTAATATTCATGCTGACCATATGCAGGTATGAGCTTGATTTATGCCTGCGTATGCTACTAACTGGGTGCCAGTAAGAGGATCCCAGCCATTATTTGCATATGCATTAACTCTGTAAAAGAAAAATAGGAAGAACCTTATAGTATAGTGGCCCCACAATTTTCGCAAGGGTTTGGGACGCAGAACTCTTGCAAGTCGAAAAAGCACAAATAACTCCCCTGCACCAGAATGAGCACTTCCCCTCTCTTTCTCTTAGAATCTTAGAATCATAGAGTTGGAAGAGACCACAGGGGCCATCAAGTCCAACCCCCTGCTATGCAGGAACACCCATCAAAGCATTCCCGACAGATGGCCATCCAGCCTCTGCTAAAAACCTTCAAAGAAGGAGACTCGACCACACTCCAAGGCAGCATATTCCACTGCCAGACAGCTCTGACCATCAGGAAATTCTTCCTGAGTTTCAGGTGGAATCTCCTTTCCTGCAGCTTGAATCCATTGCTCCTTATCCTAGTCTCTGGAGCAGTGGAAAACAAGTTCCCTCCTCGATATGACATCCCTTCAAATATTTAAACATGGTTATCTTGTCCTCTCTTAACCTTCTCTTCTATAGACTAAACATACTCAACTCCCTAAGTTGCTCCTCATAGGGCATGGCTTCCAGACCCTTCACCATCTTGGTCACCCTCCTCTGGACACGCTCCAGCTTGTCGATATCCTTCTTAAATTGAAGTGCCCAGAACTGGGCACAGTATTCTAAATGAGGCCTAACCAGTGCAGAATAGAGCGGTACCATTACTTCTTTGATCCAGACACCATACTCCTATTGATGCAACCAAGAATTGCATTGGTTTTCTTAGCTGCCGCATCACACTACTGACTCATGTTCAGCTTGTGATCTACCAAGACTCCTAGGTCTCTTTCACATGTACTGTTATCTACCCACGTGTCTCCCATCCTACATTTGTGCATTCCACTTTGTCCAGGCATGGAGAAAGCAGGCTGAGCACCTAGGCAAATAGCAAGTGAATGGAGGTGGGGGGATACACATACAAGAGCCTTTTCCCTTCCATTCACTTGCCTTGTGCAGGGTGCAAAGAAGGAAGGCAAAAAGCACGGGAATGGGAAGGGGATAATGGTGGAGAGACAAGTGGTCACCTCGAGAATAATCAAATTTACGAAGGAAGAACCTGCAAATGTGGAGGAGGTTTGTAGCCATTATTGTATCCCATCAGGAGGGACAGCAGTATGTGCAGAAAAAAAAGAAGTCATCTCCTCAGCTTAAGGTAACTTTCATAGGACAAGGCCATGGAAAGGAATCACCCTGAACTTCAATGGGCCAGATGAAGCTTGCAGGACATATGTTGTCTCTCTCTCTCTCTCTGTGGATCCCTTAAAAATGAAACAATTTGTTGAATATGATTTCTTTTTCCATCTGGTACTGCTCAGCATTTCAGGAGTGTCATCTGTTGCAGCTGCTAAGAGTTCTGTTTCTTTCTTTTTTAATTATTTTTATTCAGCAAAGTGATGAAAGGGAAAGCTGCAAAGAGTTCTTAAAGAATCTACTGGGACCTAAGCCATGCTATGAGGAAGGATCAGGATTTGGAAGTTTCTTTTTAGACTACATTTCCCAGAATACCGAGCCAGATTGGATAAAAAGCAAATGAAATGTCTCTTCCCCCATGGAATGCATCCATGAGGGGAAGGGAGAGAAATTTACCCAGTGAAAACACAGAGACACCCACACATAGGGGCACACAGCAAATGGCATTTTTGAGACAATTACTAAATGAAATGTTTATGTTGGGGGAGTGTCTTTGGGAGAAGGGTAGTGTGGAAAAGGGGAACTGGACCGCTTGAGTAGGCATGGTTGCTTTTAAAAATATATAGAGATATGTTTAAGCACCTAAGTTTAAAATATGTCTAAAGCAACATACTGAGAGGCACCATGCCAATTTTTTTTCTTTTAAAAATTGTATTTTTTTTCTTTTAAAAATTGTATTCTTTTGCCCTCTGGTGGTTGAAAGATGGAATGCATACTATTACAGAATGTAGGCCTTTTCATTGTGTGGTTTCCATTTCTGTACTACTCTGGAAGTGTAAAAGTTTAAGACTTTTGCCATTCCATTTTCCCCCCCAAGTCTTCTACTCTCATATTTTCTATTCCTATCCTTTTGCCTCCCCATTCATAATATACTATTTCAGCTGCTACTAACCATAGCCTTCCCAGGGGCTGGGAGTTTGGGAAAACTATCACAAAGCTATTTGTAAGTGCTAGCACTGAATGGAGGCAATGGAGATGTGCTCAGTGTTCTGTACTGTTGTCCTTACTGTAGTTTCTCTGCCAGAACACCAAGAATGAAATGGTCATCAAGTGGAAGACTATATGGTTCTGTAGTGTAGGGAACTATGATCCTGGAGACTAGAGTTCAATACTTTGTTCAGCCATTGTGTGACCTTGGGTGCATCACACACTTTTGGCCCCAGCAAACCCCATGCTAGGTTCCTTTTAGGTTCTCCATAACTGTGAAACAACTTCAAGGCACACAAAAACAAACAACTAAGTTTGGGGAATTCATAGAAGATTACATTTAAGAGTGTTCTTCAAGCCACACAACAGGGCTTTCCAGGTTGACCATACAATAAAATCCAAAGTCCATGTCATAGTTACATCTCCATTAATACTCTCAATAATCAAGTTGATGACAGAATAAGCCTCATTTGAGAGTATGCAAGCCTTTCCTCTAAATCAGGGATGGGCAAAGTGCAATCTATTGACCAAATAGAACCCCTGGATCCCACTTTTATGACCCACTGAACCACACTTTTGTGATCCCCGGAATCACTGAATCCCCCACCAGACCCCCAAAGTCCTCACCCCCAAATTGAAAAAATAAATCAGCATGATTTTGGGGCAATTTTTTTTGCCTCCAAACCATGCAGAAAGCCCTCCAAATGTATGAAAACAAGCAAAGATACCATCACCCAAAAGCATCCCTTGTGTTACTCCCAAATATCTCTATATTCTTCTGCAGTTCCTTTCAAGATGTCAACATGAGACATCACTTCCTGTTGCCATTTTGAGAACGGACTGCAGAGGAAAATGGAGACATTTGGGCTTGTGAGGGAATGCAGCTTGTGTGGGGATGGGGAAAAATTGGCTTCTGGCCCCCCACCCGGTTGCCCACCCCTGCTCAGAAAACAACATGCAGATTATGCGAATCTGACATTGTCATTCTCCCCTACCTTCCTCTGTATACCTTTTCAATCCTTCTTTGCCCAGTGAAGAAACTTTTAATTTTGAAAGCTTCCACACTGATATTACAATAAAGACCTTCACAACATGGGCCTACAAAACCAAGTAGGTATGGCACAGACAGAGTCTATGATGCACATTTGAAAGGTCTTGGGTTCAATTCCAGGTATTCAAAGTAAGGTCAATCAATGTAGGCAATACTGAAATGAGTCAGCATGTGGACTCAATGTAGGTCAACTAGTTATGATCTAGATTCCTAACCCAAGTCCACCAAGCAGTCCACCCTAGGATGTCCCTGGCCAAGAGCTGCTTGATAAGGACTTCACAGACATATTTGAGCTGTAATTCTGGAGACAGGGGGAAATATGTGGAAGGAGATGAACAGAGACTTTGGACTCTTGATTTTTCAGAATTCCATCCACCACCACCACACCTGCTGGACAGTAAGACTCAATATTACAAGTGTGTCTGAAGATGGAATGTCTTTTCTTGAGGTTTGGAGTAATGGTTTGAAATTTCATAGAAAGAAATTCCACCTAAACTTTCAGAAGGAATTCCTTATGGTAATAGTAGTTGTATAGTGGAGTCTCCTTCTTTGGAGGTTTTTAAAAAGAAGTTGGATGACCATCTATTGGGAATGCTCTGATGGTATATTCTTGCATGGTAGAAGGGGGTTGGACTTGATGGCCCATGTGGCCTCTTCTAATTCAACAATTCTATGAAACCTCGGAGTGGGACCTGCAGGAAATATGACCATTTTGAGGTAAATAAATAATCAACACAAGAGAGATCAGTTAGAAAAACCCCACATTTATTGATCGGTCAAATTTGGCTCCATGCGTAGATGAAACACGGAGATGTGGAAAGTACAAGCGAGGAGAAGCTGTGGGGAGCTCCCCCTTCCAGGAGGGGGAAGCAGAAAGTATGCCAAAGAAGTAAGCCCTCCCCTGCTAATTCTTCTTCCCAGGCCAGTCCTATTCTTGGGCCCAGGGATGACTGAACACCCTTGCCCATCCACCACACCCACAAATGGCCTTTCTAGTTTCTATAAAAGCCCAGGGGGCAATGTGGCTCTTTCCCCTTGTGGCTATGATGGTCATTGGACTTCACAGCATAGCATGAGGCAGAGAAAGCAAAGCAGCAGCAGCTAGATCAATGGAGGGTTATTATGCTTTACAGCAAGGGGGGCTTTTTTTTTTTAATTTTTTTTGGTGGATGTTTCCTAGAGGGTGTCGGCGGCAACAGCAGCAGCAGCAGCAGCAGCAGGCAGCATTATTGCAACTTTAGGGACCTTTTGGGGGATGGGGGGTGGGAGGTGGATTATAGGAACCAGCCCCCAGCAGGATGGGTGCCAGATGGGAAAACTGACAGGCAGAAAGGACTGCCACGCTACTCTATCACCTGAGCAGCACCCCAGCCCTGCCCAGGGGCTTGCTCCCATCATGCAATGGAAGCGCAAGAGCTAACTGGTTATAAAATTGCCCCTCCCTCATCGAGGATAGAACGGAGAGCCCCTCCCCCTCCCGGGCAGTCAGTGCCAAGGTGCCAAGGTCTCAGGAGAAATGTTCCTGGGCGCAGTTCATCCCCCAGCCAGTCGGGAGCAGCACATCTTGGAGACGGCGCTTATGCACTGCCAGCTGGAGCTAGAAAAAGAGGGAGAGGAATAAAGAATGTGAGGAAGAGAGCGAAGGCACTGGTGGTTAAGATGGAGAAAGACAAATCCCAGCATCTAGGAGCCCTGACAAACAATGTCTCCCTGCGGGCTTCCCAGCTGCTACAGGAATAGTGCTCTCTGTTGCCATGGCATCACCATAGAGTCCTCAGCATCCCTTGCAACGTCAGCAAACTCCATGGTAACAGATGGTGGGTGGGAACTTACCTCAGGTGTGGGAGCTTCAGCCACCCACTCATATATTTCTTCATTGCCTTGCAATTAGACGAGGTGTAGGACACAGAGAGAGACACACATCAACAGGCACATGTGGGACACAGGCCTTGTTCAACAGGAAGAACTGATGTCTTTGCTGTTTCTTGTTTAAAAAAAACACTACTCTGAGATGGAATGTGGTGGTCAAGGTGGGTCTTTAGGCCACTTTTGGGGCAGAAATTCAACAGGGCCAGCCCAAGTCATTTTGGCCACCTGAGGCAAAAGAAAAGATGGTACTCCCCAACATCACTGCCCATTTCACATAAAGAAGATCTGGACTGGCAGTTGAACCTTACTCTAACACTGGAAGTGAAATAGTATTCTTCACCACACCTAAGGCAGCAGGCTAGTTTACAGTGGCCCAGAATAAGTTGTTTGGCCTACACATCTCTGTCCCAAAGAGGGGAGCAGCTAGGGTGCTCAGAAGGAAAAGCTGGGAGACTGTCAACATCCCCCACCCTCACCTGGGGTCTGAACATTGTGACAATATGTGGCCCCCCAGATGTTGTCCTGCAACTCCCACTGGTCTTCAACATTAGCTATGACAATTAGGGGTGATGTAGCCCAACAGCATTTGGAGGACCATGAGTTATCATCAGCCTAATGGTAGGGCCAGCCCTGAAACTAAAACAGAACAAAACATGAGGTCATGGTTGCTAGGGTTACACAGGGCTACATCCACAAACATGCCAATAAGGTACTACTCGCCCTGTGCTCTCATCCCTCCCAATGCCACATCACTTACTGGGAGTCTTGCCTGCTGCCCTGGGATCCGACAGGCTGCAGAAGGGAAGACACAGAAAGGGTGCAAGTGAATAGGGAGCAAAGGGTACCACATTTTGGGGTAGGGAGGGTCAGATAAGAGTTCAGATGAGCAATGGAAACAAAAGGAGTGGATGAGCTGGGAGCACATACCTCGGGTCAGATTTTTTGCACTTGAACTTTTTGCCTGCAAAAAGAGATTAAGGAAGAAAATATCAGTGGCAGAAAAGACACAGAGATGTGTTTGGTGGGCAAGATGCGTGTGTACATGTTGTGTAGGGATCAGATTGCAGAGGCTTAACTACTGGGGAAAGGGAAAATGGGGGAACTGTTCTTGTGAACATATGCTTTTCTGTATACAGTGCTTAACCTACCCCTGCAGTGCAATCCCAGGCATGTCTGCTCAGAAGAAAGGTCCACTAAGAACAATGGGACTTACTCCTAAACATTGCCAGTTCCATACCTCCTTCGTTGCTAATTCCATATCTCCTGAAATCCCATACACCTGATCAGATTTGAAAATGTACTTCTGTTAATGTACTAAGGAGTCCCTGAATATGCTAAAACCATTCTTCTTTGGCAGGAGAGGCCTTATGATACTTCCAAATGGACTAGTATTTAAATACCCACAGCTACTATTAAAGAAAATGAAAAACAACAAAGTGCTACTAGACATTGCAACAACGGATCCACAAGCTAATTTTTGCTTGTTTTAATAGTTCCTGTCAGGTGGGGCAAAACATTTGTGGCTGACATAGTCAAGAAGCAGGTTACAGGGTGCCTGCTGTATAGGTAGGGGTTCTGTCCCAAGACTCCCTGTGTAAAACAAAACAAAACAAAACAATGATCAATGAGTCTCATCATAATCAAGGGACACAACATGCATGCCCCTGCAGTGGAGGGTGCATGCCAATCACATCCATTGACTAGAATGGGACACAATGCATTGCACAACCTTGCATTCATGCATGTGGAGATCACACCAGAAGAGGGAGCACTGTAATCTGATCCCTTTTCTGCTGTTTCCCAATTGTTCTCCAACACCACTATGCACACACATGCAGTGTTACTGTCTGCCCTGAGTGAGGGGAACATCCATCCTTGAGCATGCCCCATAATCAACTCCAATGCCTAGGTCCTTGGGAGTTCTGAGGTAGACATATTTCTGGAAAACAGAATGTCTGAAAGGCACTTCCTCAGGCATGTCCAGTAGTCCTAACCACCCGCATTCTAAATTTACCAATTTTCCTTTTGGCAAAACTTCATATACCTAATATATAAAAGTCAAAGTTTATTTGTTTGTGTCAGGAGAAGACCTCATATGATTGGCTGTGTCAGCTGAAGACCTCATATGACTGGCTGCCTAAGAAGATTTTATGGAATCCTGGTGTTTGCAGTTTAGGGAGGGACCTTTAGAATTCTCAGCCAGAGAGCTCTTGGGCCTCAGTCAACTGTGTCTGTCTTGAATAGGCTGGTTGCTATGGAGACGAGGCCTAGCAGCAAGCAGGAGGGTAGTGTATGCCCTCAAGAACCCAACCTCTGTATATGTTACTAACTCTGAATACAGATTGGATTGGGGAATATGAAGAAAAGTTACAGGTACTAGACAAGACAGTTTGAGGAATTAGAGACACAGGATCTCAAATTTTTTAACAAGTATTACCTATGAGAAAATAAAATCCTGGGCAACACCAGGTATATACACTAGTTCTGTAATAGAAGTAATAATAAATATGCCACACCCAAAGGCTGGGTTTATCTATGTGTCACATTTTTGTTTATGTTATCTAATCTATTTTTTTTTACTAAATCTGATTGCTAGTCCTAACCAAAGCAAATGTGCCAAGCCAAGTGCTGCATGATCAACACTGATGTGAATCCCATTGATTCAATTACTCTACTCTAGCTGGGACTAGCAACTGAATTTAGGCTGTTGTATTTACCCACCAAATGTGAATGGTACTCTTTCTTCAAGGAAACTATAGTGGACTACATATGATATTCTCTCTCTCTGCTTCATTTGATTCAGACATAACACTGTGGGGTAAGTTGAGCTGAGAGAGAAAGAGTAACAAGAGTGACCTCAAGGCTCAAAGGTATAGAACATGCTTTACTTGTAGTACGTCCAAGATTTGGGCTCTGGTATCTCCAGTTAAAAGGATCATGTTACAGTTAAAAAGATCCTGGAGAGCTTCTGCCGGTCAGAGTAGACAATACTAGACTAGAAGAACAGTGTCTTGTTATTGGCCCCAAAACACTGAGTGAGGTTTGTGGCTGAATACAAGTATGAATGCTGACCAAAGCATCTCATTTATACAGTTTGTGTTAATCATTGGGACTGGAACAACCATAAGAAGTGCAAATACCTATTCGGCTAAACCATGGCTTCTGTAGTTTCTCAAAGTGTCACCTATATGTTTTTAATTAAGCAGTATTCAAAACAAGGCACTTTTTTATAAACAGAAAGGAAGACTGGGAGGAGGGATGTTGATGGTTCCATTGGCCAACACAGAATTCTGTGTTTGGGTGGTGAGACTCCCTTTCTTGGATCCATATAAAGCAGCAACAGTAGAACTTAGGATGGGATTTAGATGCTAATACCAAAGCCAAGCAAGGCATAAAAGAACAAGCATGAAGAAAAGAGGACTCACTCAGTGCTATCAAGATTCCCAGCACAAACATGACGATGGCCAAGATCAGCCCCACCATGCGCAATGTGTCGTAGTCTAGAGGGAAATGCCGGTCAGAATATGAGATGCTCACAGTCACCCTTGCCTGTCATGTCCCCTGCCCAGCATCAACCCAAGGAGGAGTCCAATTCAGAGAGGTCATAAATTGTCCTGTTTTGGATATGGACACCCCTTTTCCCTAGGATGACTTGCCTGCAGTCTCTCAGCCGTGCAGGGCCATGAGATTTATAAATAACTATGGGCCTTTATAAGAATTATAGTCAACATCCTGAAAACAGCCAAATTGTACCAGCCTCCGAAAGGCTTCAGTTGACTTCTTTGAAGCATCATCTTTTCCAGCATGACTGAGTGAACTGGGAGCTATCCATGGTCCTGACTGTTTTTTCCCTGAATCAGTCAAGACTAAGCCATGAGTGAACTAGCTCACCTCACTCTTTTCACTCAGTAGTGCCTTGATCAGGTCACTTGCTGTGAATAGACTGGTGTTAATCTGAAATACTGGCATAATTTGATCTGAGTGTCTTGGAACTGATTAGTTGACTGAGCCTGATTTACTTCAAGTGGACATTGCCTACCTCTTCCTTCCAAGTTCCCACAAACAGGATAACCAGCACTCATGTCAAGATGGCTTGGATGGCATACTCACCACCCTAAGCAAAATCATGTCTTAGTTTCTTTGGGTGTTGCTTAGCTACTGACACCTCTGTTTCTTCTCCTGTTGCTCAATATCTTATCCTGGAGTGGCTAGAAACATCCTCTTTCGTTTGTGGGACAAAAGATTCCCCACCCCAGTAACTGAACAGCATTCCTGTAGTATTACTCACCATAGGTGAAGGGGTCCATGTGGCTGTTGGTATCTGCGGAGAGAACAAAGAGCCAGAGGACAATAAGCAACCAAGCCTACCAAGTATGTTTCATTTACTGGTCAACTATTGTGTTAGGGTCACACCCAACAAATTTACAACAAAACTGCAACTTTGACAAATACAGTCAGCCCTCCATATTTGCAGGTTTAATTTCCACAGATTGGATGATTTGTGAGTCTCTTCAACCCCTGATCCTCCCACCACCACCTCAGGTGCTTCTTTTCTGGAGGAACCTTCCCTCTCAGTGGGGCTGATCAAGCCATGCAGCCCTTGAAAAACCCACCCCTGCTCCTGCTCCTCCAACACCAGCAGCTGCCTTGACAGCTAAGGCTGGATTGCAGCTCAGTTTCTCAGCACCACAAACCCTCACCCAGTGCCACACAAGAAAATGGAGAAGAGAGAGGAAGTATAGGGCCATCATGCCAACCCACTCCCCTTCCCTCTCCCTTTCCTGACCTGGCGTGGATCCTGGGTACCTATTCTCCCCATCCTGCTTCCCATAGTCACATACACACACATTTGGATATTTGTGATTTTTCCACTTTTGTGAGGGTCCTATGCTTCTAGCCCTAGCAAACATGGAGGGCCAACTGTATTACATAGATCTGCTCTGCTCCTTATAAGGATGGTGTCATTGTATAGTTTAGTCATTGAATGATGCTAGACTTTGTTGCATTCCATGGGTGTCAAAAGTCTCCAACATTTATTAAGAGGAAAAACAAAAATTCTGTCTAGCATCTTACTGGCATATGCTCTAAACCTTCCAAAGTCAGCCAGGAAGCACAATCCTGTTAATGTCAAGACATTTCAGGAGTACCAAAATCAACAATTCCCTTCAAGCCATTACAGGATTGACATTTGCCTTGAATGGCCTTAAGTGGGCTTGACAAACAATAATCCAGAGAAAATTTCTCTAAAAAGTGAAACAGTAAGTGAAGATAACAGTAGCTGAGTCTCCTGAACTTGATCTCTTCTCATCTTCTTACCTTATTGTGGCCAAAGTTGTCTTTAATATTAAAAAAGGAGGGGAAGGGTAGGTACTTGAGGAAGCTATGGACAGAAGGACAAGAGACGCAGTAGCCCCATCAGCTTTAGGTCTTTTAAAAGAGTATGTTCTCTTGGTGGACATCTGGCAATGTTTTCAAACCCAGATGTGATTGTAGAGTGATTGACATGTTTTAGTGAATCCACCAGTAAGATTCTACCTTTCACATATATTTTGATCATATAAGAATTACCAGCAACAACATATTGCAATATGGAGTTCAGAATTCCAGCCATTCTATTATATTTCCTCTCAGGGGACCTTTCTTGTTAGACAATTATAGCACTATGATTCCATTTAACTGCTATGACTGCACCTTATGGAACCCTGGGGATTGTAGTTTGTGAGGCTTCTCTGGCCAAGAATTCTAAATATAAACTGCAGACACCAGGATGCCATAGAATGCAGCCATGGCAATTAAAGTGGAATCATAGTGCCATAATTGTCTAGTGTGAATGGTGTCCCAGTTTCAGTTCTGGCTTCCCATAGTCAGTCAAAATCCTGCAACAAAGAAGAGGAGGAGGTATATCCCTCCTGATTTTTCTCCCTTGTGTATTATATTTTATACTTCTGCAAACCACGGGATTCCTCTATGCCTGCTGATACTTCCCCTTTGAGCGTGGAAGGGTATGTTTTGGCTATATAAGGACTGGCACTTGGAGAACCGTGTACAATTTACAATTTATTAATGTACAGTTTGAACGGAATGTAAACACTGGACAGAGTTACCCTGACATGTGGGTGTGGGAGTGATGATACTGAACTGCAACAGGTGGGTATGTGTGGGAACATGCCTCAATGTATGAACTCCGATTTCTGAAGTGTGGCAAGGCTGCCACGTTCCCAATGCCAGAGTCATTTCCCAACACTATAATTATGACTATAAACATGTCTAGGAATGAGCAAGTGTGAGGCACAACTCAGTCTGGAGGCCTTTTACTTTCCAAGGCCCAAATTCTGCAGAGGGTCTCATTTCCAATCTCAAAATGGTTTGGTACTTCAAAGTGGTCTTTTTGATATCTATTGATTACTGATCCCCTGTGATGATTTCAGTGGTTTATTGTTTAATTTGGTTTTACTTATGCTGACAGCTACATTTAGAGCCTTTTGACAATGGAAATGGAGGATTGAAATGAAATAATCAGTGGTATTTAACCTGGGGTCTGCGGACCCTCAGGGGGCCACAATGTCCTCACAAGGGGTCTGTGAAGGCTTGAAGAAATATTATGAGTTTTTAGAGTTAAAATAGGAAGGAAGGAAGGAAGGAAGGAAGGAAGGAAGGAAGGTAGGAAGGAAGGTAGGAAGGAAGGAAGGAAGGAAGGAAGGAAGGAAGGAAGGAAGGAAGGAAGGAAGGAAGGAAGGACGACAGATGGACAGACAGATGGTCATACATTGACCTCAAAGATTAGGATTCTTTTGTTGGTGACTGACGTCATTAGTACAAAGTTTCACTGTAATATCTCAAACCATTCAGAAGTTATGAAACTGATAAACTGATAGCAAAAAACGTGCTGAGCACTTTGCTACTTCTGCACACAGTGAGAACGTGCAAGTGAATGATGTTGACTGAAAGCATGTAAGATTTCTTGCTACCGCATATATAGCCAGAAGCCTCTTTAAGTCTTGGTAGTCTATGGCAACAAAAAATATTTAAAGGGAGTCTATGGTAAGGGAAAGGTTAAGAACCATTAAATAAAACCTTGGGTTTAAGAAAATGGCCAAAAAGTTTAATCACTGACTCTGTGATTTGAGGCAGCACCCTCATTGTGCATAAAGAGAGGACTGTATATGGCTTCAAATAGTGGAGTTGAACAACAGTGGGTGGTATTTTTCAATCATATACCTATGACAACAGATCCTGAGAATAAATTTCAGGAATCTGATCCTGGTTCTGTGTGTGTCATGAAAAGGTGTTATAAACAACTAGAGGAAAGTCAATACTTTAAGAAATAATCCATATTTCTAGAGGAGTTACTGCAAATATTTTACAACCGTATGCATGTTTCTTGAAGGAGGGTCTGTGTATCGGGAGGGGGGTAAGGTATACTTTACCAAAAGCTGGAGGTCCAGTGGGGCCTGGCCCATTCTGCAACCACATTACCATGAGAAAAGAAACGAGGCTAAATTGTAGGTCATGCTTGAGGATATTTATGGAAACTTACTTCCAACATCTATCTACCTATTGTCCAATCTTGTCAGATTTGCTTGGGCCAAAAAGAAAAATGTTAAAGCAGAACCAAAGACACATCCTGAACAGTGGGTTTCTGCTCATGCATTTTCTATAGAGCAGAGAGAATCTGTGCAGTGAAGTAAGACATACAGTCTAAAAGATAGAGAGATTTTTGCTTTCTTATGGCACATGCTTTCTCAAGAACTACCATGGGGTGGGCCCAGTGTGGCCCCTGGGGTGCATGGGATTCCTATATCCCACTTCTGTGGGCCCTCCCCACCCTCCAAGGATCCAAATATTTTTGGTGCAATTTTTGGGCAATGTTCTCCAAAATCATGCACCCTCAAATTTAGAAAAGCACAGGAAAATACCCCTACCTCAAACTCATAAGCATCCTAGATTCCCATACTGCCCCCAAATACATTTGCAGGTGCTACTGCATTCCTTTTGACAGCCAGCATAGTGTAGTGGTTTGAACACTGAACTATGGCCCTAGAGACCAGAGTTTGATTCTCCACTCAGCCTTGGAGACCCACTGGGTGACCTTATATAGCAAACACAATCAGCAAATGATGATACTATCGAGAAAGGCAAAAACATATATATACCTCCACCTTAAACCCAGAAGCATACTAGATTCCCATAGTACCCTAAAATATCTCAGATTTCCTCCACAGTCCCTCTCAAGTGGTAACAGGAAATACTGTGGTGCCATATCCTGTTGCCATTTTGAGATGCACTGAAAAGGAAAATGGAGTTATTTGGACTTGCTGCCCGGGGGTGTGTGTGCTGCCCACATAGGCTCTGGAGGAGGGAATTGGCCCTTGCCTCCTATGCAGTTGCCCACATCTGAACTGCCAGTTCCAAAGTTCCTTGTGCCTAACCACAAGAGGAGAGACAGCTGGTAAAAAGGAACAGACTTCATGATCAGTCATTTGGTGCCTGAGGCAAATAACAAGATGGCACCATCTACAAAAGCCATCTAGACTGGCAGTAAAATCCTTTTTCAACAATGGCAATGACAGAACATCCTCAATTACCTCTGGGGGTAGCAGGCTAAGTCAGTGGGTAGTCATAGGACATGCAGCTCTCTCCTCCATTATCTTTTGAATGCCTCCAAGCATCGGCTGCCTGAGGCAACCACCTCACTACGCCTCATTGGTAGCCACCTGTAGTGGAAATTGTACTTTTGCAGCCTCTGTGTTAAGACATCTGTTAACACAGATGTCTCCCATACCTTCTTTCTCTGTTTTAAAAAAAACTAGGAAGGGTATGTAGGTTAAAAAATACTTTTAGATTTTCACCATAGATGTACCCTAACCATGATTCAAACAATAATTTCCAGAGTGTACAAAATGGCACTAACTTGGCAGAAAGTCTGGAAAGCCAACAACTATCTGTAGATCCCCAAGGCAAGGGGCAGAGTACCTCCTTTGCCTGCATAGCCCACATTCAGTCTCCAATACTTCAGTTAAAAGGATCAAATAGCACAAGGCTGGAGAATCTTTGGCCTTCTAGATGTTCTGCTGTACCACACCCATAATCCTTCATCATCAGTTGTGTTGGCTGGGTGGTTAGATCCAAAACATCTGGAAGACTTAGCCCTAAAATGGCAGGTGATGAAAAAGATACCCTGGAGAACTGCTACCAGACAGGACAAAGGGAAGGTCCTTCCAGTCCTTTATCAGTTTCAAGTCAGCTGTAAACCCACAATACGGCAGTTACTACTTAGAAATTACATTTATATTCCCATTTACACCGGTGGGTTCAAGGTAGCATGCATGTTTCTCTTCTGCCCGACTTCACTGTGAAGTTGGCCAAACTCAACAAGAGTGCTTGATATCACCACCCCCACCTTCAACATACTTTATTGTAGAAACTAAGTTGGGTTAGACCTGATTGATAGTTGGATGGGAGACCACCAGGAAATTCCTATGCTCTCTTAGCACAGCTGGGACAGAATCTTGCCTGAAACCCTGGAGAGGTGCTGCCATCCAAATTGACAATACTGGTCTAAATGGATCTGTGGTTTCAGTCACTACAAGGCAGCCTCCAATGAAGCATGGTGTCTATAACACCATTAAACTGAGATCTTGTCTGTGCTTCTGTTTCAAGCCGGATCAGACCAAAGGCTGATGAGCTGCAATCAGTTCAGACAGCGGCCAACGAGTTGCCCATGGTAAGCTCTCTAGCAGGTCATGTGTGCGACAGTCTTCTGAATAGGGAGGAATGCTTCTCACATTCTCTGCATAGGGAGTGGGAGCCATTTCTTTTTTCAATCCCACACATATCTGCACTATGTCACACCTGCAATGTTTCTGGTTAAGACTTACTTCCAGAATGTAGCCCTCCCAACACAGGCCTGTTTGCCATCCTCCACCTTGATTTCTATTTGCTACACTGATATAGTACCAATTTTATCTGCAAGCAGTTTGGGAAGGCCAGGCAGTTATAGCTCTCTTACCACCACTGGTTTCGCAATATACAGTCATAGTAATTTGACACCACTTTAATTCACCATGGTTCCTGGTGAAATATTTAATTGCCATGGTTCCTTGGTGAAATATTTAGAATTCACTGCTATAGCACTCTAATCTACTCTGCTGAACTACAGCACTAGAGCTCTCTAGCAAAGAAATCTAAGCATCTCACCAAACTACAAATCCCAGAATTCTGTAGTGGGGGAGTGCTACTAGAGAGCTACCAAATTACTAAAACTATGAAGTACGCATATAGCATAAAATACTACAAGATCAGCTCCACCATCTGCCCTGAACATGAGGAAATTCTGTCTCACTCCCTATCTATAACCAGAAACAACTACTGACACAACATCCTTCATTTTTGACACTTTTATCTACTAAATGTAAATGAGTTATACTACAGAACTCCCTCCTCCCACTTTGGCATTCCTGTCACACACTTTGTAAAGCCCAAAGCCTGCCATGAACTGCCTGGAGACCACACATTTGCACAGGTTTATAAACTCTCCCAAGCACTGTTTCTGAACAAGCAGCGCTCTGTCAGTTTCTGTCTCATCCATGTTTCCCCATCCTTCCTTTTTGGTCCAAAAGGAGATGCCCCCAAATTTCCACATGGAAGTGGAATAATAAGAGGACAAAAAAGAGAATAGTAACTGCTGCAACTTCTCCTGCTACATAGGGAGCTGGGTAAGTTTAGCCTGGAGAATAGAAGGTTATGAGGCAACATGATAGCTATGTTTAAATATTTGAAGGGGTGTCATATGGAAAATGGGGAAAGGCTTTTATCTGCTGCTCTAGAGATGAGGACATGGAGCAACTGAAGCAAACTTCAGGAAAAGATATTCCATCTAAACATTAGGAAGAACTTCCTAACAGTAGCAGCAATTCAACAGTGGAATACGCTGCCTGAGAGTGCAGTGGAGTCTCCATCTTTGGAGGTTTTTAAATAGAAGCTGGATGGCCATCTGTTGGGAATGCTTTGATGGTGTATTTCTACATGGCAGGGGGTTGAACTTGATGGCCCCTACGTTCCCTTCTAGCTCTATGATCCTATGATTCTATACATAAGTGGACTCACGTAAAGTGCTACCTCCTTTTCACAGTTGGAAGTTGGGCTAAAGAGGGAAGGAAGTTGCAGTTGCAGTTGAGCTAAAGAAGTGGTTAAACATCACCCCACCCTAATTTTCCACTCATGCATTCCCATTGTGTCTCTTCTTCCTTCTCTAGTTCCTCTAATGAACTGATCAAATACACTTGGCCCTCTACATTTGCAGATCTCAATTTCATAGATTTGATTATTTGCTAGTTTCTTCAACCCCCTGCCTGCCCACTGGTCCTCCTCCTCCTCCTCCACCAGTCTGGCCAGCTAAGGACAGCTCATACCCCCATTTCTCAGCATCACAAACCCTCTCCTGATACCCCCCCACACACACACCCAAGGAAGGAAATAGTTGAGAGAGGGGAAGTATAGGGCTACCATGCCAACCCACCCCCTTTCCCTCTCCTTTCCCTGACCTGGTTTAGACCTGGCTGCCCACTTTCCTCACCATTCCTCAGACCCCCTCCCCCCCCCACATTTTGATATTAGTGGTTTTTCCATTTTTGTGGGTGTCCTGTGCCCCAACCCTAGGCAAATGTAGAAGCCAATCACATCCCTCTTCGTACCCCACCCCCATACACAGCCACCCACACCTATAATCATCAGTATCCCCTTGCTCAATACTTTCTATGCCTCCTACTAAGACACCAGCCCCATGTTAGTAATTGGGACCCATGTCTCAATCCTATGACCACTTCTTCATAATAAAATACAAGCTGCCCCACACTGCCCCCTCAACCAGTGATTCCTTCCCCTGCCAACCCATCTATCTGCAGCATTTAGGTAGGGAGAGGCCTCCGAAGCCCTTGATGCAAGATTGAGGGCGGTTGCTGCTGCGGCGGCAGCGGCGCAGGGACTGCGGATGAATAATGCAAACTCCAATGCAGGGGATGGGGGGTTGCCATGGAGACAGGACACTGCATTGTGGAGAGTGCCGGTGTCTTAATCCGCTGCCAGGGCTCAGAGGAGGCTGCCGAGGAGACAGGATGCTCAGGGAATCACAGGGCTGGCTCCGAGCCAACTGTCTACAGGAAACTTTCCGGGCCTTGGGTTCAAGCTACCTTGGCTCCCCCAGCTGTCAGTTTCCCTCTGTTTTAACCCAACAACTTCTCCTGTCAAGCTGAGCAACAGTCCCCCCCTTAAATGTTTTATCCACGCATGTCCTCAAATCCACTCTGTGCCCTCAAGTGTCCCTTTACACAATCCCCTCCGTTTCATCCTTTCCTCTTTAATATCTGAGCCCTGGCCTGTCTAGGAATACCCAGAGCAGGCATGGAGTCTGGTGCGGTGGACCAGTACAGGTCAAGGTCTCCCCCATCACTGAATCTGTAGGTTTCCCAGAACCTTCTGGAAGCGAGCCAAGGAAACACCCTGCAGACTGACAGCAATAGCCGAGACCGGGGCAGCCGCAGAGATGGAGAGAGTGATAAAAAAAGGAGTGGCATTTCCCAGAGCTGCGCATTAAACCAAGAAACATTATTCTCTCTTCCCTCTTGCCACAAAGCTGGCGAAGGGAGCCCAGTGCCACTCTATTGCCGTCTCTCCTTTCCCCAAACAGAATGCTACATTCCATTGCCACAGCCTCTCCGTAAGTTCAGCCTCTCCAAAAGGAAGCTGGCTCTCTGCAGTGGTGGATATGCCTCCGACTCCTGTTGAAGTACTGACTTTATTTAGAATGTGGGATTTGAGCATAGACTGGGGAGTCGCGGAGGCTGGAGGTGGGGGAAATGGCTTCAGGCCAGCCCCTCAGAAGTCCTTGAAATAAAAAGCATTTTTGTGGCTGGGACATACTGACTGGGCAGACACCCAGAGTGATGCGGGGTGGCGGTTAACAGTTGTGAGCACGTAGGAATGCACCTCTAGAATCTGAAAAAACATTTGAGGCAGTTACTTTTTGGAGAAAGGGGCCTGAATATATCAGGCTTCACTTTATGGTGCATTGGCCAGAGAGAGAGTTTTTCCCTAACCAGCAGCATGAGGGGTTAGCCACCAAAAGCCATTTGCAGAATGCTAGATGCTTGGCCCTAGAACAGTGGTAGGGAGCTTGCTGACCTCCAGATATTATTAGACCACAATTCCCAGCATTCCTCACTGGTTGTTATAGGGGCCAGGGCTGCTGGGACACAGGTCTAACAACCTATGGAGGGGTGCATGATTGCCAGCCCTGTTCTAGAGCAAGAAATTCAATAAAGACATAAGTGACTTTGAGTATGTACAGAATGCCTTCTCCTTAGCAAGGACTAATCACAGTAAGGTATCCTTGTGTTAGCCTTTTGCTGTCCTCCAGATTTGTTGGACAGCACTTAACATAATCCTTGGCCAGCACTGTGGAAGCTGAAGTCTATGCTTTCAGGTCAGAAGGTACCATGTTGGATACTCCTGATCTATCATGGTAAAACGAACAGCTTCCCCTAATTCAATGTTCTGTGAGTCTTAAAGCTGGCTTAAATTTGTAATCTATATTTGGGTTGGGCTTGTCTTGAAAAATTATGTTTGGGGCCTCAGTATATCCTTTCTTTCTGGTTTCAAAATGCAAATAATCTGATATCAACTTCAAAGCCCCCATATTTAACTGAAAGATACTATTAAATTTCAGATATATTAATATTACTGTGGGTTTGTTGAATGTCCTTCCTTTGAAGTCCTGTCTGGTTCAGATATTGGTTTGCTAACAGCACCAGCGAAAACCTTATTGCTAAATCTTTTGGAACCTCATAATTTCTGTTGTTTCTGTTGTTTAAAAGAACTTTACTGTAAGCTTCCCAGAAAGATAAGGTGGGCTAATAAATATTTTAAGATAATAATAATAAAACAATAATAATAAATAATAAAACAAACATTACAGTGCACCCTTCTTACTCACAGTCTCTGCCATCTAAGCATTCCCTAACCTATATCTAAAATGGTGGCAACATGCACATGTATTTAAAGTGTCTGCATGCCCATCACCACCACCAAATAAAATGGGACGCAAGCATTCATGAATTTTGTCATTCGTGGTAGTTGCTGAAATGGAACTCTTGGATATAGATGGTGCACTGTAGTCTATTTATTATTAATCTACACATCTCATTAAACTTTTGAGTAGATAGGAGAAAGTTCTAATGGAGGAACCTTCCTATTTGCTGTGACATAGAAAAATATTAGTATTATATAGAAAAGTATTAGTATTATTGCTGGATATCTTGTGATGGGAAGGTAGGAACTGGTTTCTGTTGATGGGCAACTTGTGCCCCCTCAGAAAGTGCTGGACTTCATCTCCTATCACCAGGACAGCCAATGGCAGTGGTTGTTTGGGAGCTGCAGTCCAATAACATGTGGAGTGCCACACATTCCCCACACCTGGCTTAGGAGGATATAGGCTTTTGGTTTATACAGAACTATTCAGCTATTCACAAGGAAGATTACCATCATGCCAAAGCTTAGATACTTGATCTAGTGGATACCTCTGTTTGTCAAAACCATTTCAGAAACCCACTGAGACTTATAAATGATCCCCCACTGAGCACAAAGAACAAACGGTTCTCATGAATATCCAGACATGCAGCAGCCCACTAGTTTTCTCTTCTGGTAAAAAAATAGCAACCAGAATGTTAGAGGAGGTCTTGTTAGTGTCACAAGGCAGGTCATAATGATCACTTGGCTGCTAATCCTCAGCAGAAATGCCTAAACCATCCCATTCTGATGTGATGCCTTCGAGGTCAGTGTTTCCCAAACTCTGGTCTTCCAGGTATTTTGAACTTCAGCTTCCAGAATCCCTAATCATTGGCCAAGACAGCTGGGACTTCTGGGGGTTGAAATCCAAAACGCCTGGAGAACTAGAGTTTGAGAATCATTGCTCTAGATGTTTGAGACTCCAGTTTCCATCAGCCTCAGCCAGAATGGCCAATCATCAGGGAAACAAGTCACCTAGAAACATTGAAAAGACATTAAGCTGCGGAAAGCTGGCCCCAAAGACCTTTTGACCACAAAAAAAGAATAATGGACAAAATATAATTAATGTCCCCCATCCCAATTAAAATAGCTGTTCTAATGTACGTTCATGATTACAGTGAAAATAAAGCCACTTGAGCTAATATATAAGTCAGCAGCATGATGCGGCAGCTAAAAAAGCCAATGCGATTCTGGGCTGCATCAAGAGGAATATAGTGTCTAGGTCAAAGGAAGGCATAGTATCACTCCATTCTAGTTTGGTCAGACCCCACCAGGAATACTGTGTCCAGTTCTGGCCACCACAGTTCAGGAAAAAAAATTGACAAACTATCCAGATGACAGTGGCCAAAATGGTAGCAGTCCTGGAAACCACAGCCTATGAGGAGCAGCTTAGGGAGCTGCGTTTGTTTAGGCTACAGAAGAGAAGGTTAAGGAGGTGACATGATAACAATGTTAAATATTTGAAGGAATGTCATATGGGGGGCGAAGCAAGCCTGTTTTTGGCTGCTCCAGAGACTAGGACATGGATCAATGCACTGAAACTTCAGGAAAAGAGATTCTATCTAAACATTAGGAATAATTTCCTGATGGTAAGAGCAGTTTGACAGTGGAATATGCTACCTTGGAGTGTGATGGAGTCTTCTTTTTTGCAGGTTTTTAAACAGAGGTTGGATGGCCATCTGTCAGGAATACTTTGGTGGTATATTCCTGCATGGCAGGGGGTTGGACTAAATGGCCCTTGTGGTCTCTTCCAGCCCTATGAATCTATTATTCTATTTGTCTACTTAGAAATAAGTCTCAATGAACTCAGTGGGGCCTTCCTATTTATAAGAGGGTATGGTGTTGCAGTTGGCCTAAATATCCTAAAGGTACCAGATCCTAACTGATCTTGGTGTCAGCTCTGGTTAGTACTTGGATGAAAGACCAGCAATGAATACCAATCACTGTAGGCTGTATTTCAGAGAAAGGAACTGGCAAAACCAATTCTGAATATTTCTTGCCTAAGAAAAGCCTTGCCTAAGAAAACCCCATGAAGTTCATGGGATTGACATAAGTTGATAGGCAACTCTGAAAGCACGCACATACAAACAGTGTTGCAACTTAAGAGCAGCAATGTGTCCACATTAATTTAAGTTGGAGCCAAAACCAAGCTAAACCAAATAGTTCATGTTCAGAAGATCCCACAAGAGAATTCCCTGCTGAGATTAGCACATATCTACATTCACACAAGATTAATTTTCTACCAATTAACCCTGGCAAATGCACATCAGGGCAAACTTACAATATCACAGTTTGGCAGACTGACCAAACTTAGTGGGTGAGTGAGCAGCAGTGAAGCAGCAAAAGTTGGACCTTAGGGCTAAAAACTCCAGGCTCAGAGCCTGGGGCAAGCCAGGGTATGATATGGTCTCACATGGTCTGCCTCCCAGACAGCCACAGATGGAGTAGAAGGAAAGACAAACAGGCCCAGAACCAGCCCCCAGGCTGCTGCTATTCATCATATCATCCTCTCCTCCTCCTTACTTCGGAAGACATTAGTGTCAAGGGGCAAGCAGTTGGGGACAAACACAATTACAGCCTAGACATTCATTTTGTTTTTTCACAATAAATAAATATTTGTCCTCTTCAAAACTAAAACGATGCTTGTGCCCAGGTAAAATAGCAGCAGGAACAAACTCCATTCCTGTGATCGTGACCATGCTATGAACAGAGTTTAAAATGCAAAACTGTATGTGATCAGAGTATTTCTTCTTTTTAAAACAATCAGGGTTGGAAATTCTATCCCACCCATTCCCCCCCTCCATCACATCAGGAATTAGAAGCAATCATAAAGCCTAGAAAGTGGTTACAGGGAAGATGAAAAAATTGAGTCGTCGCTTTCTCAATATACAACTACACATGGCTGAGGTCCAAAGCCTAAAACATTTGGGAAACCACAACCCTCCAAATGTTTTTGACTTCAGCTTCCAATATCTGCAGTTAGCAGGATCAATGGCAAGGAATTAAGGGAGTTGTCGTCCAACAACATCTGGAAGACCAAAAGTTCCCCACTCTGTTTATTGAGCATATCTTTATCTTTATAAAAGTTCCTCTAAAACTCAAGGTGGAAAGGTATCCTGTCCCCATTAGAGGGGTGACAACACATCCTACAATGGATAAACAGCAACCATCATCTAGTTGGGCATGTATCAGCACCACAGAGGAAAAAAAACAGATGGGCAGTAAGAAGCAGTTCTACATTATTACATTGAAGAGTCTGATGTGTTTATCCCTGGTTTTCTGGAAACTAATCCTCGCATAACAATTTTTTTTAGTGTAGACCAACAAATAAAAGATGAATGCAACAAACATCTGCATCATAGAAACAAGGGGATGCCATTAGCTGCTCATCTCTGCTGATTGCCACTAAGTACAAACACTGTGGTTTGTCACTGCATCATGTGTGAAAATAGTCCTGAATAGCTAAGGGAATACTAGGACGATGCATATAACTGTCTGTGGCTGGAATCAGTGCATGTAGCTAGCAATAACCTTGCATGACTCCCACTTCCCCAGTTTGCGTGCAGGGAGGCACATTACCTTGGCCTGTGCATAAGGCTGTTTGGTCATGCACAGGAAGGGGAGGGCTACAGACAAAAGACAGCATGCATGTTTGCACGCGCACAGAAGAGCTGACAATACACCTGCCCAATTGCACAGATGCACACCTTGCCTGTTAGGGCTGTCAGCTAGCAGCTGATCAAAAAGTCCCCCACAAGCACAGTTTAATCACTATGATACCCTGAAACTGGATGCCTGTGCTATAAGACAAGACACTCAGATGTCCTTCACAACATGCTTTTGCAGGTAGGGGCACATACAGGCAGACACATTTTTGACACACATATGTTTCCTTTTTCGCTACCTACCTCCTCCGACACTCTTCACAAATCATGTCATGCCTACACACCTTGATGAGTGTGCCATTGATGAAACTGGAGGTACACTGACAACAGAATTGTGCAGAGGAGGGTTACAAGTGAGGTGGGAAAGCTTTAGCCCTCTAGATGCTTTGGATTTCAAAACCAAGAGGCCGCAGGCGGCATCACCAATAGTAAAGGATGATGGAAGCTGTAGTCCCACATACCTGAAGGCCAAAATTTCCTCAACTCTGGGCTACCAAGATTCTTCTCAGACAGTTTCATGGTCCAAATACAATACACATTTAAATTATCACCATACAGATGCCCCCCACACAAGTATTCAACATGTGATCAGGGAGAGGGCTGCATTCATTAATAATGAGAGAAGACCTTGCATGTATGTAATACATACTCGCTAGGAGGAGAAGGGATGGAAGGAACCTGCCCTCTCACTTCTTTTTCAGAAGGCTATTTGAAGGGCAGTGATCCTCAGCTAACACTGGGAGACCTCGGGGGGCCGGGGGGATTTGTGGATTTCATTAAGCCAGGCAAAAATGCAGCATACTGGATGCTGCTAAAGACATCAAGTCCCATAAGCTCTTGTCAGTGTAGCTAGTACAGTCAGCCCTTCATATTTGCGGGTTTGACATTCACAGATTTGATTATTTGTGAATTTCTCCGACCCCTGCCCTCCCACCTCAGGTGCTTCTTTTTTTGGGGGGGACCTTTCCTCTTGGTGGCTCCAATCAGACCACATAGCCCTTTAAAAACCCACCTCTGGTCCTCCTCTTCCTCTACCAGTCTCTGCCTGGCCAGCTAAGGATGGCTCTCTGCCCAAATTCTCAGCACCACAAACCTTGTACCCATGCTCCACATACACCCAAAGGAGGAGATGGACAAGAGAGAGGAAGTACAGGACCATCACACCAACCATCCCCTTTCCCTGACCTGGTTTGGACCCTGGATGCCCACCTTCCCTACCCGTGTCCCACAGACACACAAATTTTGTTACTTGCAAATTGTTCACTTTTGCCAGGATCCTGTGTCCCTAACCCTAGTGATTGTGGAGGGCCAAGTGTATTGACAAATGCCAGGAGCTTGATTTCAATAATTATCTGAAGGGACACAGTATTAAGGACATTTCTAACCAAACACTAATGCACCCCTGTATTACGGATGTTTCTAACCAACACAACTAACCACCACTCATAAGTTTTGCTGTCCAGAAACAGGGAAGCCTCATTAGGCCCAAATATTGTGGAGAAGCCATAGAGGAATATGTTTGTACATGCACAGTGATCTCTCTCTCTGTCCCTCCTCCCTCTCCCTCTAACTAATGTCTGGCTGTCATGTAGTGGCATTGCTAGGGTGTATATAGAACATTCAGTATACATATAGGAGGGTGACTCTACCATCTCTATTGCCAATTTGTCATCCTATCTTTTGCATTTAAAAACTTTTTAATAGGGCTTAGGAAAAGTAGCCCCCAGTGCTCCCCAGGACAATCTTCAAACTCCCAAAGTTTGAAAAAAAATGTGCCAAAAAATGATCCCAAATGGCTGAAAACTATTTGCTACAAAAACGCAGCAATTTTGGATTCATTTGCCCCCACTACCTCCTAAAATGGCCATTTTTTCATCTGAAAAGTGGAGCCAGAAGTGATTCACTTGCCCCAAACATGTCTCTGCAGCCCTTTGGGTAGGGGGAGGAGAGAGAAATGGCACCAGCCCTGGCACAGTTGCCCATTCCTACTGTATTGGGTTACCTGCTACGTAGACTCTTAACTCCCAGGCGATTTAGGAAAGGGTTAGGAAAACATCTGGTATACTTAACCCCACTCCCAACTCTAGACACCACCAGCCCCATGCACACTCACATGGACAGAAGCTTAGATTTAATTCTCTCATAACCACCCACTTGGTACAACATATGCATTCTGAACAAAATGTCATTCAAACACATATGCATACAAATAACAGATGGTAGAGCATATATACACAATCATATCAAATGCACTCAACCTGAAACATTATTTGCATCCACACACTGGAAATGCAGCATCCGTACATTCCCTCATACATGCTAATGTACCTAAGACCTCATACACAGAGAGAATCATAGATGACAAAGCACTTATTTTGTTACAATCCTCAGTCCTGTATCAGCCCAGAACGAATGGGATAGCATGAATGAATGGAACTAGAAAAGTGAGACAGCAACTAGGATATGGCTCCATTCATATACCAGGCCAAACTATGTTTCACGTTTCCAATAGGCCAAGCTTGGTTCAGAGACGGCTGCCTGCTTTCATTTGCTTCCTGCACAAAACTTGTATCTTCTATGCACAGCGGCCTTGGAACTAGAACAACAGCTATATCCATGGCCAATCATTTCAGCCATCACACCCAGACACAGTCACACAGATCATGGCTACTTTGAACCATGGTTTCAGATTCTTGCTCACAATCATGAGTTTCTCAATTCTGGGGCCCTTTTACAATAAAAAAATAATGCAGGTTAACAGTCGTGGCAAATTCCTATGGAGTCCTGGGGTTTGTAGTTTGATGTGGCACTAGAGCTCTTTGGCTGAGAATTCTAAACACCTCTCCCTAAACTGGAGTTCCTAGAATTCCACAGGATGCTGCCTTGTCAGTTAAAGTGGAATGATAATGCCATAACTGCACAGTGTGCCAGAGCCGGTGGTCTCATTTCAAATGGCTGTTAGGCTTCCCTAGGTGTGGTTTGACATTCTGTTTCTACGTGTGAGCTGGAGCAGACCACCTATCACTAGTTTTGCAGTATGCCTTGCAAACCACAGGTTCTGGGTTCAAAGTCTGGTATCTCCAGTTAAAAGGAAAAAGATAAACAGGTGATGGGAAATAATCTCCCTCTGGTATCCTGGAAAGATCTTGGTAGTTATAAAGGACAGATTTGATGAACAGATAACCTGACCTGAATATAAGGCAATTTCCTCTATGGGTGTGTATGCACATATAGATGTTCACACATGTGTATGTAGCATAGTGGTTAAAGTGTTAAGACTGGGACCAGCAACAGCTAGTGGTTTCTGTGTCAATATGGCATTAAATCTGCACTGGACTTTAGCCTGAAGTTTAAAAGAGCTGTCCAAGGTACTTAACTTTGAAGAATAGGGTTCTATACTTCCGATAGTGCCTTTCAAGTTCAGAATAAAGCCAAGAGCAGATTCAAAGACTGCTGATATGGAAGCCACCAAACTTGGATTATCCAAGCTCAGGTTCCACATCCAGGAATGGTGATATTCACTAAGTGAGCAGGGCCAGTCACTTTCTCTTAGCCTGCCCTACCTTACAGGGTTGTTGTGAAGGTAAAGTTTTCATCCTAGATAGTACATCATATCATCCTCCACCCTTTCTCCCAAGTAACCATTTCTCTGACATACATAGAGAGAGAGAGAGAGATTTCAGGCCCTTTCTGCACTAGAGGGTTATAGTGCTATTATTCCACTTTCAACATCCTATGGAATCTTGGGGTTTGCTGTTGAGGGAGGGGCCTTTGAGGATTCCATAAGATGTTGAAAGTGGAATAATAGCACTATAACCCTCTAGTGCAGAAAGGGTCTGAGAGCCGGAGAGAGCTCTGCAGCAGGAGTTTAGCCCAAATTCTTGGCATCTTGACCAGGGGAAAAAGAAAACAGGTCATACGTTCGGCTGCACACAAGCACAACAAACCCCACGTTCACAGCCCTGCACAGACTGTTCCTGTCCTACAGAAGCAGGCCACGGCATCTCTCCGTTCTTCTTCTTCTCCCTCTTTTTTTCCTCCACCAGCCACATTCCATCAAGGCATTCCAAGCGACCAGATCCGCCGCCGCCGCCGCCGCTACCACCCCACCGCTGGCAGCATCCTCTTCCCTCCTGTCAGTCAAAGAGCAGCTGCAGAAGCGGATAATGACTTGAGGCTTCCAAGGACTGCAGTGAGCCGGGCAACATGCTATGTGACCGCAAACACACACACACACACGCACGCACGCGCGCGCACACATACACAACAGACCCTGCAGCAACTCCCCGAGGACTGTCGGAGGGAAGGGAGCCGCTTTGCACACCTGCCTCTGCAGTCTCTCTCTCTCCCCCTCTCTCTCAGTGCTAAATAACCAGAGGCGAGTTGCACCCCGTTGATTCGCCCCCGCCAGCCGCACCGGCAAAGCCGGCATCAGCCCGCCGCATCCCATTCATTCGCAGAGCTCGCCTCCCCGCCCCCTCCCCGCCTGGTTTGCTCCGGAAGGTACTCCCATTGAGTTCAATGGAACTTCACTCCCAATCCCAGTGCCTCTCCAGCGGTACCGGGAAGGTGGAAGCGGGGTGGGGTGGGGGCAATGGAAAAGGATATGCACCCACTCCCTGCAGACTGAAGAAGTTGCGGGAAAGAGAGGGCGCAGAGCAGCCGGCATTCGGCGAACCGGCGCCGCCCCGGAGTGACTCCGGAGTCGCGCCAGTTCTGCAAAACGCACCTTTTTCTTAGCCCGCGATTCAGCGAGGCGTGTTTCCTCATAGAGGCACCTATGAGGAATCCGGGGAAGGGAGATTCCTTCTGAGTAAAACGACTAATACAACGCAGATCTCTTACTTTCTCCCCTCCTCCCATAGTCAAAAAATCAGACCGCTTTCCCCAGAAGAGGAATCTGGAATAACCCCTGACCCACTTTTTTAAAAAATAATAATAATAATAACAATAGCACCCTCCCCCGGGAAGATTTCTCCTGACTGGCTTTGCGCAAGAGGAGGTGGACTAGATGAGCTCGTGGGGGCCCCTCTCCTCCCCACCTCAATCTGAACCCCGTCGCCCCCTCTTTGCCTGCTTTCCCGGGAATGAACGGAGGCGGGGGGGGTCTCACCCTGGTGGGTCGTCGCGGGGGTAGCCATGGTGGTGGTTAGACGGCGGCGCTGGGCTGCGGCTCCTTCTCCGCAAGTCTGTTCCGGAGCGAATGCGGCACAAGCCGGCTGGGAGAGCGAAGAAATAAGACTAGCGCGAAGATGCGGAGCTAGGCTTTCTTCCTTCCCTTCTCCTTCTTCCTCTCTCCTTCAGTCTCTCTCTCTCTCTCTTTCCCTCTCTCAATCCCTCTCTCTCCTTCTCTCCCCCTTCGCTCCACGTGGGGAGGGAGCGACCAGTGGAAACGAAGCGGCGGATCCAGCGGGAGGGGCGGCTGTTGGAGGGGGATGAATCCGCAAGACCTCTGACCTGCCTCTCCCCCAAGAGCTCCACCCCAGTTAGAGCCCTTCGGGAAGGTCCCCAGCATTGCACCCACTTCCCAGATCTGTCTTCCACTTCCTCCTCTGCTTGACACATCTGGAAAGAGAGGCCCTGTCAGATGCCCCTAGGAGGGGTCGACCCAAGAAATGTTGAGGTCTGAGGCAGGGCAGCGGAGGGCACACTTACCCAAACCCTCCCCTACACATTCAGTGTGGGTAGAATCCCCCATCAAGAAGCTATTTCAGCACAAGAAGCAAGGGGGGGAACCCCACAAATCCCCCCCAGCCACCATATAAATACAATCAACAGCGAATCAAATAATGAATGGCCATTTCTGCACTAGACTGTTACAATGCTATTATTCCACTTTGAGGTCCCTCCCTAAACTACAAACACCAGGATCCCATAGAATGTTGAAAGTGGAATGATAACACTATAACCGTCTAGTGCGGATTTGCTGCCCTTTCAAAATGCCTCCAAATGGAGTGTCCAAGGCAACTGGCTCACTCTCCTCAAAAGCGGAACTGACTTTGCTGTTGGCAGAGAGGTCTTCCTGAGAGAGGGGGGGAAAGGAGAGGAAACTTTGAGGTGTGGTTGACATACAACTCCCATCAGCCCCATATTCAGTCATGAGGGATTATGGAGTCCAAAAGTATCTTAAGATCCACAGTTGTCCACCTGTGGCTCTAACAAATAAGGACTGGGATGCGTGAAGGCTGTTTCTCAGTACCAATGGCCATCTCATGAAAGGTCAGCAGAATCTCCACAGGTAGAAAAGATAAGAACTAAAAGGACGGAAAATGACCTTCTTTGTGGTTTCTCAGAAATGAGGCTGTCTCTGTTGGCTAAAGGATGCAAATCTAAATAGCGAAGAACTAAGGTAATTTTAGATTCTGGGACTAATGGTTTTATGGGTCCCCCCTTCTTACATCAGAAAACTCACTGTGTCAAGGAATCATGGGAACTGTAATCCAAAACATCTGAAAAACAAAAGGTCCACAACTCTTGCTTTAGGTGGTACAGTATTTCTTCATTTTAAGATGTGGTAAGGTTGCTTCATATGGGCAACTCATGCTGCTGACTGGGTCCTGAGATCCATCAAGTGTAACAGGGTACTTTGTATGTTTGTTTGTTTTTTTCTGCTTTCAGGGCCATCAGCGCTCAGAACAAAAGTTTTTTGGAACACAATTGCCAGGATTCCAATTCACCATGGCTATTGGTAGCTCCCTGGCTCAGAGTGAAGTCCTTTGCCCTGGAAACTGGTGAGAAGTTGTTCACTTAATGAAGAGCAACTTCAGAGCTATCCTTCTGGTAGGGAAACTTCTCTTGTGATGTTAGATTTGTTTGGGATAATTCACTACATACACTGATTTCTCTTACACCGAATGCATCATGTTGAAGGATGCAACCCTTACCTAGGAGTGGGTAACTCTGCTGGGTACGGAGGCCAATTTTCTGCCCCTAAGATCTTCCAAAGGTGTTTAAGGATGCCTAAAATGCCCCCTCCCCCAAAAATGGGGAGGCAGGCAGGCAGAACTCACCCAGTTGCATAGGGACGGGGGCAGCACTAAGGGGTAGTGCGCCCTGGGTGGCATTTTTTGGCGGGTACAGCCACTCCTTGCCTGCCTCCCTGTGCACCGTAGCCATGCCCACGTGTGCTATAGCCCCACCCACATGTGTCGTAGCCCCCCCACACCTCTGCCCCCCCCACCAAGCTACACCGCTGAAGTCACCATAAGTTCACTTGTTTTAAAGTCAGTGGTTCTTAATCTGGGGGCTGTGGACCTCTAGGGATCTGTAGAGCCCTTACAGGAGGTCTGTGAACCCTTGCTGCTAGATACTAACAGCAGCAGCAGCAGCAACAGGAATGTGGCAGTGGAGGGGTGCAGGCGCTGAAATTGCTCCCTTATTTGCAAATGAGGGAGTAGTTTGGGCACATGCACATGCCTGCTTCCATGTCCCTTTCCTCAGAGACATGGCAACAGGGGATGTGGGCACTGAGGGGCAGACAGCAGGCATGTGCATGCACCCAAACTGCTGCTTCCTTTGCAAACAAGGGAGCAGTTTCAGCATTTGCACCCCCACCCCCACTGCCACATTCCTGAAGTGTGTGCATACCCAAACTATGACTCCGGAGACCATCTTTTTAATCCTCACTAGACCAGGGAAACCCACTGGTTGACCTCAGACAAGTCACATTCTCTCAGCCTCAGAGAAGGGCAAAGACAACAAATCTTGCCAAGATAATCCCCCGATCGGTTCACTTTAGGATCACCATAAATCGGTTTTCAAAGGAGAGAGACATGATGGCTAGAAAGACAGCAGCACTTTGTTGTTGTGTGTTTTCAGGTCACTTCTGACTTAGGGCAACCCTAAGGTGAACCTATCAAAGGTTGAGTTTTTTCTTGGGGAGGGGGTAAAATTTGTTCAGAGGAGTTCGCCTTTGCCTTCCTTTAAGGCTGAAAGAATGTGACTTGCCCAAGTAGGGATTTGAATGCTGCTCTGCAGAAACCTTTAATAAATCAATAAATATTGGAATATTTAAACAAATATTTGAATATTTGAATCTAAGTTTAAATATTTAAATCTCAAATTAACAAATTAAATTTACAGGAAGTCCCTGGTAAAGAAAAGGTTAAGAACTACTTTTCTAGGTTATCTGAAGGACCATATGTCCCTCTGTGAGCCTTTCTGTGTCCTGAGATGTTCTGACGAGGGCCTTCTTTCTATCCCATGACCCTCACAGGGACATCTGGTGGGAACAAAAGATGGTGCTTTCTCAGTAGCTGGTCACAGGCTCTGGAATCCCTTTCTAGAGAAGTTAGACTGACACCCATCTTGCTATCCTTTCAGTAAGCCATTTTGGGGAAGGGCCTTTCGTATATCATGTCGCTTATGTTTGCTGTTCTTTTTAGTAGTTATGGATTTGACTGATTTTAATTTTATTGATAGTTTAATTATATTTTTAACTTAGGTATGATGTAATTTTTTTCAGTTGTATCTGTTTTATTGGCAACTTTGAGTTAAAACCTTGGGTCCTTGAGTCCTGCCTTGTGTCCTTGACTGGGGAAAAGATGCAATAGATTTCTTCTTCTTCTTCTTCTTCTTCTTCTTCTTCTTCTTCTTCTTCTTCTTCTTCTTCTTCTTCTTCCTCTTCCTCTTCCTCTTCCTCTTCCTCTTCCTCTCATCATCATCATCATCATCATCATTTATTAATGGTATTTTTAACATTAAATCATCCAGAAGATCCCTGAGGCCTGTTTAAATGATGAGTCACCATTTTATTACCATTCCTGGAAGTTTCCAAGACAGGCAATTTTTTTGTTAGAAAAAAGAGTGGATGGGGTAGTTGAGACCTCTCAAAACAAGCTTGGGGTCACATCAAACCCAAGGACCACCCTTTTCCCACCAGTGCCAGTTCTTGAGCCATTGGTGAGCAGTCCCTTCTGAGTTTCTAGGAAAGAAAGAAACAACTGTAGCCAGTAGGGTTGCCAGAGTGAAAACTGATGAGGGTTCTAATATTTGTATGGAAGAGGAAATTGCAGCAGATGTTGGTTGTTACCTGGTTGCATTACAAGCAACATCTTCTAACATTCTCTTTTCTATACAACCATTAAAGATACAGGATACAGTTTTTGATCTAGGAGAACAAATAAGGTTCTAGCCCATGACATGTTGGGGAAAAAATAATCATCGGTCCCTCATATCAGGTAGTTTGAGAAAACCCTGGTCTAAGTCTTCTGAAAGGCACCTGTTTGCTACCTCATCATTCCCTCCTGGGCCCTTTAGATATTTTGGCTTACAACTCCAACTCCACTGACTATTGGCCATGCTGGCTGGGGAAGCTGTAGTACCAAAGCGCTCTGGAGGGATCTGGATTTGAGGAAGCCTGTGTAGGAAAATTAAAACTGTACTGAAGCTACTTGCATTTAGCGGCAGTTCTAGCAACATGTAGCCCTGGTAACTGCCAGCGCAGAAAAGTTGTAAACAGAGGAAGTGCCGGGAGGAGGGGATGTATCTTTGTAATGGCAATGTGACCTAGCTTTCAGTGATCATGTGTGGGGTGGCAAGCATTTTTGTTTTAATTTGCAAACCATAAGAAGTCAGGGATATTAACAGAAAGCAGCTGGCAGCAAAAGAAAGACTCTCTTCATGCAGCACAGAACTATCTCATGGAATGACCTGTCCTGTGACTGTTAACATGATGAGCCATAAGAATTGATTTTTTAAAGGATTTGCCAAATAGACAAAGGGAAAACCAAGCCTTAAGGTCCAGATTTAAACAGTATAATGGGTCAGACACTAATTAGGGGATCCTCCGACATTTCACAGATGAAAACTGGGACATGTGCGGCAGCATCACAATGTGGCCAAGATGGCAAAAGTTATTAACAAGGAAGAACAGACAAGCTGAGAAAGGGTGCAGCAGTTTGCTTTTGCCTGAGCCTACTGGGAACAGTGAGATTCTGCCCCATCCCCTTTCTCCCTCCTTCGGAGTTAATTCAATGCAAACTACTTTTGCATTTTGAATTCAGATTGCAGCAACTGAAGTAAGCTGAGGATAAAAGGAGAAGTGGTGGGAGAAGAGAGGAAAATGGGACATTTTAAAAGTACTTTTAAAAAATGGGATGACAGCGGATTAATTGGGGCTGTCCCTGCCAAATTGGCATAGCTAGAGGGTATGCCCTATGCCTTCCTCAGGGCAAGAAGGCAGCTTAGCCCAACTATGCAGGCAAAGTGTTACACCCCACGTGTGTGAATGCAGGATCTTGGCCAGTTATGTTTTAAATGCATTTCAATTTTTTAAATTCAGTGTCTGCTTTAAACATAATAACTTGTTTTTTGTTATTGTTCTTAACATTTTTAGGATTGATTTTTAGCTGTTTTTCTGGTTTAATTCATCTTGTGAGCTGCCTTGTGTCCTGTTTCAAGAGAAAGGAGGCGTATAAAGGGAAATGCAATGCAATAGAACAAGCCTTGGCAGAAAAGGTGGTGTTGAAGCTGATCGTTTTAATGTTTCATGTTATAATTCTATCTTGTTTAAAATTTTAGTATTGAACAGTAGAGCTTGGAAAAGTTACTTTTTTGGACCACAGCTCTCAGAATTCATGGGAAATTTGTTTTAGAGCAGTAGATCATTTGTTGTAGAGTGGTGGCAATTGTACAGCCTGTAGGCTCCATATGGTCCACCAACTCATCCCTTGAAACCCCAGAGACGCCTTTCCCTATGAGGCCCTGAAAACAAATCTGGCCTAGAAAACATACGACCTAGAGCAATGCCCCATAAGTCTCTCAGAGCCTGTAATTCTCCATTTTTTTATTATATATTTTACACACACACACACACATGCTTTATAAAATAGCAATATTATTAACAACTGTAAGTAAGCAATTTTAAGTATCTTCTTAACCTTCCTTCACTCCTACCTAGGATACGGTACTAGATTCTAATTCTAAATGTACTTCCAAAAACCCAGGTATTTAACTGTCTATACCTATACCCGATGTTTAACATATGAGAAAAGGCTTTTATTTTTCACATATTCTTAATTCATTTCCTGCAAAAATAAAAGTATAAGGCCAGTTGACATAGTAAGTTTCAAGAAGCAAAGTTTTGATGAGGAAAATTGGATTAGAATAAACATGGGGGTAATAAATTCCATCTTGTAAGGTACGGAAAGCAATAATGCAATTCTCTATTTCAACACTATTTTCCTTGGGGAATGTCAGGACTCAAAACTCCTGGCATAGTATGCTGAACATATGAGTATATGTATAGAATGGTTTTGCTAGATCAAATAGGGTGATACTTTGCTATAGCACTATTCTGTATCAATGGCTAATTGCTACTTGCAACTGTGTATCTGGCTGGAACTTCTGAAGTATTTCAAGGCACCGAATGGTTAATAGGTGTATTGTTCAATGTCACTTTGTATCAGGGCAAGAGAGAAGCCTATCAGAAGAAGAGGGGGATATGAAAACTAGCAGGAAAGTGTTATGGGAAGAGGCAAGGAGGGCTAGATACCCTTTTTTCAGCACAAGGAAGAGCCCTTGTGGTCACTTTCATTTTGGAAGGAGAAAGAGCTCAGTGCAGCCTGAGAAGACCTAGGTAGTGGAAAAAGCGGCCAACATGGCATCTAAACCCTTCCCCAGTTATTGGGGCAGAGGGATACTGGGTATATGCAATACTTCGTCTATGATTTTCATAGCAATAGAGCCTTGATAACATCTATGAATCACTGAAATCAGCATGAAAGGCTTGTCCAAACTTTATCCACTCTTTGCCTTAGGACATGATATTCCGTGCCAAAAGCTATGGCCTTATATAAACTCTAACCACTGAGCCCACGGAAGTGTTAAATGTCTGGTAGGCACTTAGAGAGAGGTTTTCTTCGAGAGGCATTGCCATTAGTGTGGCAAGCTCTAGGTCAGAGCTTTCCAAACTTTTCAGGTTGGAGACACACTTTTGTAGACATGCATTATTTCGCAACACGGTACAGTCAGCCATCTATATTTCAGGTTTCACTTTTGCGGATTTGATTATTCACATATTATTTGCTGTCACCTCTGCTGCTTCCCTGTGCCATTTTTAATAGAGACTGCAAGCCTCATAAGACTGAGAAACTGCAAACGAGGCTTGTAAGTCCCTATTACAAATGGTGTGGGGCAGCAGTGGAGGTGGCAGTAAGCCCCACCGGCCACCCACTTCTGCCTTGTGAAGGAACCCTGATGCCTCAAAGGAATCCATGATGGGTTGAATATGGTGATCATATTTTTGTGTGTTAAATATGATTTTGGAGGGTCTAGAGTTATTCACAGTTTTTCCACTTTCTGTGTCCCTAACCATAGTGAATGTGGAGGGATGACTGTAATTCAGTTTTACTAGCAAACCGGAGGTTAAACTAATCCCTTATAAGAGGTACATAAATTGTAATAACAAAATGTATAGGGACGCAACATGTCTCATGAAAACCATTCATATATTTTTAAAAATTATGATTTATAAATAACATACATTTCCAAGATTGTAGGCAACACACCTACACACTTCAGGTGACACACTAATGTGTCACAGCACACCATTTGGAAAGCCCTGCTCTAGGTTCTAACACAGTGATTTTCTTGATACCAGGAGCAACACATTGTGAAATTTATTAATCGGCTGTGTCTCTAGCTGTAGGAAATTGTCCAACTGCAGTGACCCAGTCCATATTAAGGTACATGGTTTTAGAATACAATGGCTTCTCCACTTTTGCGAAGGTTTGGGGTGCAGAACCCTTGCAAAAGTAGGAAAACTAAATAATTCCCCCCTTCCACGATCCCCCTACCATTCCCTTGCCTTTTGCCCTTCCTTCTCTGCGCTTGGCAAAAGACAAGGGAATGAGAGGAGGAGAATGAGGGGGAGGCACATGTGCGCCTTGTGAATAATCAAATTCACAAAGGTAAAATATGCAAGTGCAGAGGGAGGACTGTATCTTTGGTGTCCAGAAAGACAGATCATAAGAAATGGAAAAGAATAAGTAGACTTGCTTCGGGGTGTCTACTAATAGGAAAATTACCCTGAACACCCCTTGGGGGGGTACTAGATGGTAAACATTCAGACCCCCCCAATAATGGAAGGTATCCTAAGGACCAAAGAAAATGCCCTGGGGGCTGCATGTAGTTCATGAGCTGTACACCTCACACCTCCAAAGGTCTCCTGAGGAGGAAATCAATGTACAAGTCAAGAAACTGTGTTGGTATTTTCTTGTGTGAGCTGATTTATAACCTTACTTTGATTCTCTGTAACAGTGAATGAATCCACAGACAGATACATACTTCCCAGAGTTATAAATGCTGCAGAATTTCAGAAATGTTTTTAACTGTTTTGTTTAAAATCAATAGATGATTTCTCATAGCTCTTCACATTACTTGTCATAAAAGTTGCTTTGTTCCAGTAACATATGGTCTCTAATCTTTTACACACTCATTTTGGATCTTTCAAAATGGGAGTGTCTAGGTGCATGAATGAGCATCAGTGTAGTATAGTGGTTTGAGCATTGAATTATGATCCTGGAGACCAGGGTTCAATTCCCCACTGAGCCATGGAAACCCACCAGCTGACCTAGATGTGTCACACACTCTCAGCCCCCAGAAAACCTCATAATATGTTTGCCTAAGGATCATCATAAGTCAGAAATTACTTGAAGGCACACGACAACAATTGCAACAGCAACATCAGCAGCAACGTAGGTGCATAAATAATTCTGTGTGATGAACCTTTGTGTCAACTTTGCCTTCCCTCCCTCCTCAACTGTCATGATATCCAAGCTGTACAATGTCTTACTACCCTTATTTAGAATAAAAATGTCCTTTGCTTATCTTTTTGTTAAATGTTATTAATACTTTGACTGCTTGGGCCCACAGGGTATACTATCTCTCAGTGAGAAGGGAAGCTGAAGATTTACTTCAGCTTACTCATCACTTTATTTTACTCATGGAAAAAGAAGAGAAAGGTCATGGAAGACATATAAGTAGGACCTGGGAGCCTTTGTTTCACTAGACCTCTCTTCCTTCTCTAGCATTTCCTCCACCCTGAGAAACAAAGGCTATTTCCACCCTACACTGTTATAGTGCTATTATTCTACTTTCAACATGCTGTGGAATTCTGGGGTATGTAGTTTCTTGAGACCCAAGATCTCTCTGCCTGAGAATTTTAAATGCTCCTTCCTAAACTGCAAACCACAGGATCCCATAAGATGTTGAAAGTGGAATAATAGCACTATAATAGTGTAGTGTGGAAATGGCCAAAAACAGATGTTTTCCCCCTTACAGCTACCAATCTGGTGCTGAGGAACCCAGTTCCCCCACCTTTCCTGGAAAGGAGTAGCTCACACCCCTTTCCTGCTGGAGAGGTAAGGAAATGTGGGCACAGTTGCTCAGCTTTCCTATTCTGCCTTCTAGAAGACATTTAGAAACCTCAGCCACCTTCCCAAAGAGATGGTTCCCAGAGAAGATTCCTGGCAGGAGAAAGCACTACTGTGATATTCAATCTGGACTTTTGTTTGAAAAAAAGCTTCTTGTGATTGTTAAAGAAATAAAAGTAAAGTATGGTTATGTACAGACTTCTCCTGCTTATCTGACAGGTTAGTGGCTATAGCATGTCAGAAAGCAGAAATGGTCAAAAATCAAAACCTGTCTTCTGTAGAGAACATGAAGGACTTAACAAAGGATCTCTTGGGACCGACTGCATGTGCTGCTTGTAAAGTATCTCAGCTGGCTTGGCATCTTCCCCCCCGCCTTGAGCTCACTTTACTAGCAGTGCATGTGTGATCCCAAGCCAGCCTCCATAGGCAGGAAGAACTGATGGAAGCTCACTGCGTTGATGCCTGCAATGCAGACAAGTTCCATTAATTCAACCAGGCAAGCCACCCTTTCTGTAGGCAAGACGTTGGACCTCCCACACATGTGATTGGTCCCAAGCAAGCCTCTGTAGACAAAAAGAACAGATGAAAAAGAAGAACCCACATCAAATTAATGGAACTTGTACTCAATTTGGAAGTGCTGAAAGAGCAAGTCATCAGATAACGGGACTTCGGAAGGCAAAGGCTTCCTGTATGTGATGTACAGGATATTTAATAAAGTGATGATCTGTTGTGGGGTTGAAAACATGGAATGTTGGAGAGGATTGGTGTCTGGCTGAGTCCTTCAATGGGATTTTTAACAGGCTGGTATATATTAGTCAGTGAAAAATAGGAGTAAGAGACAGGAATTAGTGAGAGTCAGAGATAGTGAAGGGAAAGAGTTTGAATTTTGAGTCAGTTGAGACTGGATCAGCATGTATTAAGAAGAGACAGGGAAAGCGTTAGTAAGATGTGATAGGGTCAGTTAGGATTTAGGGTTCATCCAGAAGGGAAAAAAGGTATCTAGAAGTGCTAAGAACTTCTAGTTCTTTTTTATTTTAGCTGCATATTCCCAGATTTGCAACCAAACTCATCCTTGAGACATCCCACATTTCTTTTACTCTCCCTCCCTTGCGTTCTTCTTACTCCCTCTTCCACAGATCATATGTCACATCTGAACTCATGCAGCATGTCAGAAATTGGATTTCCATCAGTTTCTACAGAGCCATCTTTATTATTACTCAGGAGTTATAGCCTAAATACTAAAGTGTTTTGGCAGTATTAGAATAAGTAAGCATTGGGATCATTTTGTGTTTTGGTAAAACCATTCCTCTTTGTGAGAGCCAGTCTGGTGTGGAGGTTTGATCATTGGACTATGATCCTGGAGACCAGGGTTTGATTCCCTGCTTGGTCATGGAAACTCACTGGGTGACCTTGGGTGTATCACACACTCTCAGCCCCCAAAAACCCTATGAGGGATTCACCTTAGGGTCGTGACTTGAAGGCACCTAACAACAACTATTCCTCTTTGCCTCACTTGATCCCTTTTGCATCTGTATGGTGGAAACAATAACTGTGTTTACTGGTGGCAATCACTTAGCTAGTTCCAGGATAATACCAAATGACACCCAAGTAGAGATATATTTCATTTTGGAAGATACTGGACCTGGACAGTAGGAATGAAAAGTGCTTCATAATACCAGAAGTTCACAGGACATACTTCAGGAGGAAGAATGCTTTGTGTGGATTTCCAAAATAAATTTGATTTGTACAGGAACAAACTGGGACTTTCAGAAACTTTTTTTTCCTACCAGGAGGAAAGATTAGATGAGCTAAGAAAACAACAATAAGAACTAAGCCTTGAAATTCGGTAACCATAGGCTTCTGTGCACCCAGTAATCTTTAACTGTGTATTGAACTTCCATTTAAGTTTATTCTTGTAATGTACGCACGTGCCTCTAGGAAGGCTACAATAGCACTATTGGTGTGGCTGAGTTCAGACACATGCTGTCTGTGGTGGCAGCATTTATTCAAGATTCTTACAAGCATTTCCCCTCTGGGAAATGAGGGAGAAAACACACACACAGACAGAGAAGCAAAGATCCTCCTCTTCATGCCTCAGCAAACCTTGTCTGCCAGGAGTTCAAACAAGGAAGCCCAGCCAGGGGCACATACGTTTCAGTTGGCATAAGCTTTCCTAGCCTTCAGCCCGCTTGTATTTGATGAATTAAGCTGCATTTACAAAAGCTTATGTCAAATCAAACCTGTCAGGCTTTCATGTGTTACAAGGCAGAGTTCAGCTGAAAGTGAAGAGCCACAAAGGTATGGGGTTGGAATCTTAATTGCCTTGTTAAGTGTCCCAAATCCACTTGGGAAAAAGCCTCCATAGACTCTAATGGGTCTTTATTTTGGAGAAAATGCATCGTGGGTTTGGGTTTGGAACAGATTTCATCTGATGTCTCTTTAACCCTCCCATTCCCAGGCTTTGTAAAAAGAAAGGGCCAAGGCAAGTTTTAGGTCTTGCTGCTATATTTCTAGCTCCGTGCACTTTGCATCTTTTTAAATCTCCCCTTCTTGTTCTGTTCCATCCCACCATCCTCCTTCTTTCTCATGGAAAACGATCCCTCATACTAGATTTGAAAATATCCATAAAGTGAGGGGGTTTCAGTGTGAGGAAGAACAGAAACTGATTGTGATGATATTGACTTTTGAGAGTGAAATTAAGGTATAGTTATATTTTGCCTAAAGGCACCAGATCCCATCTGAACTTGGCAGTTATGCATGGTCAGCCCTGGTTAGCACTTGGATGGGAGACTGCCAATGAATACCAGGTACTGTAGGCTATATTTCAGAGGACGGAACTGGCAAAACCACCTACAAGTATTCCTTGCCTAAAAAAAACCCATGCAATTCATGCAGTTTCCATAAATCAATGGGTGACTTAAATGCACATACCCACCCATCCATATAGTTATGTATGCAATATATACTATATGTAATAAGGTAAGAATCTCTTGAGCAATAGTGAGAATATGGAATGTTGGTAACTGACTGAATTGTTGATGTTAAAAAGGCAGGTGGGTATGACAGAGTGAGAGATTTGAGTCTGTCAAAGTTAGGAATTAGGGTTAGTCACAAGGATAGTTATACTGAGCCTGAAGGAGAGATAGGGATTACTTAGGATCAGGCAGTTAGTTGGGTTCAGTAAGGCTTACGAGGAGATCGGGAAGTGTTAGTAGAGTCAATTAGGATTTAGATGTGTTAAATAAGTAATCTTTAACTGCATTTCATACTTCTGTTTAATAAATTAGTTTCTTATTATACACCTGTGCCTCTAAGAATGTGATAATAGTGCTATAGGTTGAGTTCAGACACTAGCGCCCTTACTGCACAAAGTTGTCATACCGCCACAGTAACATGTTGTTCCTGGTCCACCATGTCAATGCTAACCAGCTCCTATCATGTTGCAATCCATTGGAAATACACCCTTTTTCAATGCTGGAAAAAAAATCTGGTAATGACCCTCTTTCCCGCTACAATCCCATCAGCTATGTGAGGGTGGTTTCTCAATAGCGCTTGATACAGCTTCCTGCCATAGCCGATCCCAGAGTGAGTGTGGTGTGGGAATTTCCAGGATGTCCTTTCTTCAGCTACTCCCATGGCATGCTAAGTTCAAAATTTATCACCTCTTCATGTTTGTTTTAAATTTCTCCTTTGAGTTATTTGTTTTAATTACATTTTTAGCACTATAGTGCAAAAATGCAATAGCATATGGTATGCCATGATGTTTAATTTTCTGCACTAGTACAGCTTTTTTAAAAACTGACCAATCGTGAGCTGTGGGGCAGGAAAAAGGTGGGGGAAAGCACTTGTCAGTGGCATTATGATGCAATGGGAACACCAGTGGCAATGACGCTACTCATCTGCTTAAGTTGGAAGGATATAGTAGAGAGTGTTCATAGCCCAATACCATCATGGAAATGGCAATGCTGGGATTGAAACAGAACAACACGCTATTGAGGTATGTATGGCGTGGTAAGGGTCATGCCATCTGTAGTGGCACCAATGGTTCAAGGGTGGCAGTGACCAGTGGTGAGGTTATAGAACAGAATCTGAACAGACAAACTACAGGGATACCTTGAAGGTTCCCCTCAAGTGGTGATGGTAGCACTGGCACCAATGGAGGTCCTTACCTTTGATGCCATAGTGGTGGGTTAAATAGAAGTCCTCACCGTACTGCTTCTGAGATTCCATATGATGGCTTGCATGGCATGGAGGTCTGAGCACACAAGTGCCCTGAAGCCAACAGAAATCAGCCAGAAAGTGTGACTCGGGGGGAGGGAAGCAAGACTTTGCTAGTGAGACCATAGCATTACCAATACGAGAAGGGATCAAAAGTCACAAAGCATTGTGGTATAATGAAACACATGTCCCAGAGAAGCAATCCCAGTTAGAACATGTTTATATGGTTTTAGAGCACCCAGAAGAACCTAAAGATGATGGTGAGAATCTGTAGGAATGGTGACATTTTACTTTGGATGTGTGAGTGTGTTATGTGAATATGGAATTTAAATGTAGGAACAGCTGTATACTTTCAGGTATTTTACCGTTATGTCACCCCATTTTGATTCACCCAGCATGGAGTATATAACTCAGCAGAACTCATTCTATAATTATTGCTGAAGGGTGGAAGTATCGCATTTTTCTTTTTGAAATAGTGAAAGCAAAGGTTAGAATTCATCTCAGTCACTCATAACAAATCGGGATAAATGTAAATATTTCCAATATCTAATGTTCTAATGTCATTAAGTCTGCTTTTTTTGTAATACAGCTAGATTTGCTGTAAAAGCCACCTTAACAGGCTTTTGAAGGCAATTTGCTGATTAATGGATGCTTGTTGTTTGTATATATTCTAACCCTGTATGTACTTGGTTGCTGTGGCTGTGACCTTTCTCTTTGCTTTTCTGCCTATAACCGGTATTTGGTTGCCAAACAAATTTGACTGAGCAGTTGTATCCCATCAGACTAAATACTGAAATAGGTGAGTCTTTACAAAGGAACTAACAGAAAGACAGGCCCCTGTCCTCAGGAGCTTACAATATAAAATATTTGTCTCTCCTATTGCCAATCTTCTACCTTTTGGACAATCACTCCTTTAAAGTATATGTGAAGCCTTGAGGCTGATAATTAATTTACTTAAGGGGATTGGAGGAGAATATGTTGACCCTTGCAAGATTCCAACAAGAGTCTCTAGGCCTCATACAATGGAGTCATCTGTTGCAAATGTTAGAAAACTCTACAAGATTTTATAGGAAGAAGGGCTATCATCTGTATTATATACCTTCCCTCAGGCCCATAATCTGAGGTCTAGCACTGAGTGAAGTGTCCCCAAAAATGGCTAATCATGGGAGTGCACCTGTTCTATGTTCTATGTTTCCAATAATGCTTGGAAAGGCAGTAGGAAATGAGAGAATCCACATCACAAGTGGATTTGTTCAGTCAAGGAAGCTACAAGATTAAGTTTGCAAAATCTGAGCAAGGCTGTTGATGACCATGGTTCTTGATGATCTCTCATTCATAGGCTTGCCATAAATCAATGCCTACCTGACGGCCATTAACAACAGCCAAGTGATTTTACCAATATAAACTTCCTGACATCTACATTGGAAGGCATAAATAGCAATCTGCAACTGCAAGTGACAAAATGATTCAAAGCATATCTTTTGAATTCAGTCATCACCAGTATGTGCTCCATGCTCCTGATTCTTTTAAATGAACACTCAGATTATTTTGGTGACCTGGCATAAGCTGAGTATTTTGCTGGGGCTATCACTGGGTCAGGAATACTATAGCCCTCCAGATGTTGCAGCTCCTAGCAATGCCACCATGGACTCTGCTGTTAATGATCACATCTGGAGGGCCTCATAATCTCCACTTCTGGAATTCTTCCTTTAGGTGAGTGGAAGTGACCACAGGAGAGGTGGAAAGGGGGGAAATCAATTCCATGCTCTTATATATCCCTGTTACTTCCGGTATGGCACCCTGGGTGAGGACCCCCAGATATCATTTTGATATCAAACAATTCGGCCTTAGCTGGACTGGCTTGCAGTTACCACACTCCACGTGTTTGTGAGGTCCTCCGGACAAGCATGGACATGAGTGCAGCCACTAATGGTTTTACTTTCCAGACTCTATTGAGGCCAGCAGCCTAAACTCCACTCCCAGCTTCAGGGGACTTCCAGCCGCAAACTCCACAATAGCCGCACGGCTCTCAGCCGAGCTACTCTTTTATGTTGGGCCATCAGCGTCCTGGCCACGCTATTGTCTTCAAGCGCAAATCCAATCCTGTTAAACTTGTCCTTTCCAAACCCTTTGTCCAGCACCAGAATTCCTTTTGTTCTCACCTGGCTTGGCATAGCCAAGAGGCACAAAATCCCCTATAAAAACCCCTCACTTTCAAACGGTCTTCGGATCACTTTGGACTTCCATCCCGCCTTGCTGCTGGTTGTCTAAGGGACTCCCCTCAGCTCCCCAGGCTGAGCTTTCTCCCCTGGAACACCTCTTCTCTCCAGGACTACGAGACAGTTAGTATTCCCTTTCCTGAACAAACCTCCGCTTCTATTTCTCAGCTAGTTAGTTTATGTTTTGTCCTTCGTGTTTTTGTCTTTAATAAAGAATTGTCTGTTATTTGGAAAACCTTGTCTAGCTGCTCTCTGACCCGCTGCTGTATACATCGGGTTTAAAGATCCTTGCAAAGTTACCCTGCCTCTTGCTAGCTAAAAGAGTGTTCCAACTAATTTCCCCAATTGGTATTTTATTTGGCAATCTGGGCACCCCTCCCAGGACCCCCCAAAAACACAGGGTAACATCCCCTGGCTAACTCAAAGTTCATATCCATGAGTGACTGAAGTTCTGCCTGTCTGTGGCAAGACAGTCTCCCTTTTTCCCTGTGTCTCCTGCCAGGAAACCGTTTTTGACTGAAAATAATGTTTTCAAACAATCAGTTTGCTGTTGACATTGCACATAAGCAACATGTGGGCCCCACCACAAGGCCAGTTCAGAGCACTGATTTTATGGGTTGTGAAATTGCAGCAAATTGCTGGAAGGTGACAATGATGATGATTTCAACAGTGATGGGTGTTCTGGAAGCAATTCGGAACAAACTGACAAAGCATCTGAATGAAATCCCCCTGGACAGGATCCCAATAGCCCAATAAGAAAAGAGTGACACACCTTGGAACCTGCCACATTATCCAATGGTACCTCACTGATTCTTGGATTCTGAAAAGAATCAACTCACTAGACCCACTCCAGTAGTTAACACCCTGTAGACTGGGCAACTGAGAGACAGCAGTACAAATGGTGATAGGAGGAAGAGAAAGAAGAAAAATAACATTGGGTAACATTGGTGAATTGATCATATCCCTGGTGCTAGTTGGATTGCCCTCAGGCAGCAAAAATCTTGGGTTAGCCCTGATTTTTAGTTTCCTAGTATTGTTCTGTTTTGTCACCCTCGGGACAGCTTCTTTTTTGTTTGTTTTTAATTTTTAAAAATAGTATTTATTAAATTGTAGATTAAAAACAAGAACGAACAAACATACACAAAAAGACAAAGACAAAAGTATACATAATTATACTCTAAATTCTGTAAGAAACTTAAAGAGTCCCCTTGAAATACACAAATGAAATACACAAATGAAATGTATCAACTACTATCTATTATCCCTATTATGAGTCTTATCAATACATACATTTCTACTTATAACTACATAAGCATAATTTTATATTCCTATTCATTATATTAATTATATCTCTTTAGGGTCTTCTTTATCTTTAAAGTATAATATTTACTACTTAATAAGTATCTATGAATAAAAATAAATGAATTAAGTAAGTGAGCAAGTTATGCCTTATATAATTATCAAATAATAATACAGCAACTTAAGACTACATGTAAAAAACACACACCTGCTTACAAGACAAGACAAAACAAAAAATTCATACATACTTGAAACATCTACATACAAAGTCCTTACATACATTTATGACTTCTTTCATTTTCACCACTGGGTAGTATACTCATATTTTCCTTTTATATCCTGCTTTATGAATATAATTCCCCTTAATCTTTATAGCAATTTAAACACTCTGGGCAGCTTCTCACACTTTAGTCAGTTGTCTTTTGCATCCAGAAAAATAAGACCCAGTAGCTAACACCTGAGATCTCCACTGTTTTCTTCTTTTCCTCCCCAAGTAGTATGTTTTTACCAGCTCAGCAGCCTATCAGCAGTGGGCTGAGACAATCCCTCCTGCAGTCTTTGGTCAGTGTGCTTTGCAATATCTTCCTTGAGTTGGAGACCACTATCGGGAAGCTGCCATTGTTCGGAAAGGATGATCTTTGTAAGATCCTTGGCATGCTGCCATAAAGATTACAAAGATACAGCCAATAGTTCAGATGGCCTGTGCTTTTTTATTTTTAAAAAAGCTTCCTGCAGTCATCCTCAAATACAGCAAAGGTCTGCATCAATGAAGCATAGAGCAAAGATGTTTTAAAAATCAAGAATCAGATCACAATAAATGGAAGAGAGGACCAGGCAGAGTGGCAGCCAGCCAGCCAGAATCACAGAGTTGGATCATAGAATCATAGAGTGGTCAACACATAGAATCACAGAGTTGAAAGTTGAAAAGAATGACAGAGTTGAAAGTTGGACAGAAGCACTGAGCTGGTCTCTAGTTCTCAAACTTTAATCCTCCAGGTATTTTGGATTTGAAGTCCCAGAAGCCCCAGCCAGTTTGCACAATGGCTGAAGATTCTGAGAACTGAAATATCCAGAGATGTAGCTATGGTGTAACACAAAATAAAGGGATTACCCCCCATAAGAATTCTGCCTTCCCAAATGAAATTTCCTTTCAGTCCCCAAATTTCAGAATGAGACACAGAAAACTGTACGCATAGAACTCTTCTCTGTTTGGATACCTTTGGTAATGTTGCCTGCCACTTTTCTTTGGAATATTACACTGTATTTCTGAATGCTCAACTGAAGTTTTAAGTTTCTGCAGTGCTAGAAATTTGGGGCCTGAAAGAAAATTTCCTGGGGGCAGGCAGAATTCCCACTGGGATAATGACTTTATTTCCTCACCCTTCACCAGCTACACCTCTGGACTAGACATTCACTTCCAAATTGACCTACCTTACAGGGTTGTTTTAGGGATAAAATGAGTATGTTTGAGCTCATTAGAGGAAAGATGGGACAGGAATGTAAGTAAGAAATAATGAATGCATGCAGGAACACATTGCAGTGCCACAGACCTAGATCTGAGGTTTCCAGATTCATTCTTGGTGCTTCAAAAGCAAAACCGAGAGATGACAAACATCAAGTAACAGTGAGTTTACAGATCCCCTATTCTTCTCAGAAGCCTTGTGACAGCACAATGCATATTACCTTCCTGAGTTAAGGTCATCGATGAGATGCTATCAATGGAAAGTACTGGCATAAACTTCTCTCATCTGAAATTCTTATGAGATTATGTTAATTTATTTGATTTAATAATATCTGGGATCTAAGACAACAAGCAGAAGGCAACCAGCATGAAAGAGAAGTCTGTCCATTGTCAACCTTGAAAAGGAATGTCAAGATGGCTATCTTTGTTATTAACAAAAGCAATTCAAGAGGAGATGAGAGAGCTGGGCAAGAGATTCTAAAGAAGAAAGAGAGTCTGAAGACTAAAAGAATTTGTCGTGATATAGGTTTTTGTACAGTAGAATTTATTTTGTCCAGTGCAGAACATTCATGGCTATACAGCAGGAGTGGGGATCTGGTAGGCCAGATATACCCTATGGGCAACTCTAATGTCTATGCCACATCCACCCACATGGCATTTAAGCTTTAAAAGAAACCTTAAATACCTCACTAGGGCAAAGGGTAGGGTTGCAATATGACTTGGATAGCCAGGTTTTACACTGATTCTAGGCATGCTCCCCAGTGCCTGTTGGGACTATGATTTCACCTGAATTCCTGGCTTTCATTTCAAAACAAGTAAGCCTCTAGCCTTTGTAGAAGCTGAGATATGGAGCAAAATGTGGAGGCACATTTCTATCAAATTGCTCTGACAGAAGTAGGTCCATCTGGGAATTTCAGGTGTGAGGAGAGTGAGAATGAGGGTGTGAGTGGTGGACTGCAAGAAGAAGCAAGGGAGAGGGCAAACGGTGAAAGCCAAGGACAGGCAAGGGAGGGAATAGGAGAGAGAAGAGAGTGAGGAGTGAAAGCAGTGGGGTGCAAGAAAGGAGGAGCAGTGAGATGCACTGCAAGACCACAGAGAGAGAGGTGAGGTAAGAGAGACAACAAATACAGTCAGTCCTCCACATTTGCCAGGGTGCAAGATCTGGCCATTTCTGCATGACACTCTTATAGCGCAATGATTCCACTTTCAACCTCCTATGGAATCCTGGGGTTTGCAGTTTTGGGAGGAGCCAGACGGCCCCTCCCAGAACTGCAAACCCCAAGGATTCCGTAGGCAGTTGAAAGTGGAATCATCGCGCTATAACAGTGTCGTGCGGAAATGTTCTCTTGCAAAAATGGAAAAACCCAAATATTCAAATGTGTGTCTGTGTCTGTGGGAAGGGGGATGAGGCATGGTAGGGAGAATGGGACCCAGGGTCCAGACCAGATCAAGGAAAAGAGAGGGAAAGGGGATTGGTTGGCATGATAGCCCTGTACTTTCTCTTTCTTGTCAATCACTGTCCTTGGATTTGTTGGAGGCATCGGGAAAGAGTTTGTGGTGAGGGGAACTTGGACTGCAATCCATCTTTAGCTGGGCAGGCAGCAGCTGGTGGGGGGGAGGAGGTCCAGGGGTGGTTTTTTAAAGGGCTGTGCAACTATCAAGAGCTTCCCTTGGGAAAGAGGAACTAGAGATGATGGGACAGGGGTTGGAGAAACTCTCAAACAATCAAATCTGTAAAAGCTAAACCTGCAAATGTAGAAGGCCAACTATAATTCAAGTGACAGAGTGCAAGAAGCATGGCACATTGCAAGGGAGTGATGTGAGGCTAGGGAAGGGAGCAGGAGAAAAAGTAAAACAAGCAGTGTGAGTAGAGGGAGAGGAAGCAGCAGCCAAGGGGCCTGTTGTGAGATGGTGAGGAGGATGGGAGGGAGGGTGAAATGTACCTTGGCAGGTTTGGAGAAGTAGGCATGTTGAGGGGCAAGGTACATGAGAAGCAGGAAAGGTGGTGGGGACAGTAGAATCATAGAATTGTAAAGTTGGAAGAGGCCACAAGGGTCATGGAGTCCAACCTCCTGTTTAAAAATCTCCAAAGGAGATATGCACCGGCCCCTCCTGAAACTGCAAGCCCCAGAATTCCATAGCATGTTGCAAGTGGAATCATAGCACTATAACAGTCTAGTGCGGAAATGGCCATAGTCTGATCAAAGCAGAATGGAGTGGTACTATCACTTTTCTTGATGCAGCAGTGGAGTGCAAAAGCAAGAGAAGGGAGTATGGAAGAGGTGAGTCCAGGGAGAGGGGAAAACTGGAGATGGGGCAAACTGGAAGCATGCAAAAGAGGCAAGGCAATAGCAACAGATGTCATCACTCCATAGTGGGTTTTCTTTTTTTTTTATCACACTTGCAATTCTAAAAATTAGTATTGTTACCCTGTATGTTGGGGATCCTGGAAGGGGCACCCAAATAACCAAATAAAAACACAAGATGGGGAAATTAAGCTCGAGCACTCTCTTAAGCTAACGAGAGGCAGGGTAACTTTAGCTAGGATCTTGTACCCTATGTCTACGACTTCAGGTCAGAGAGCGTAGCCAGACAAGGTTTCAAAGTAACAAAAATAACATTTATTGAGCACAAATAACATAAAAGACACCACATGCACACAGCTAACTAGAAATGGAAATGGAGAGCTTTGGGGAATGGGTAATACGACACCTGGTCTCGTAGTCCTGGAGAGAAGAAGAGGTTGCAGGGGAGAAAGCTCAGCGCGGTTCGCTGAGGGGAGCTCACTGGACAAACCGACAGCAAGGCGGGATGGAAGTCCAAAGTGTTCCAAGCAGTCCAAAAGGGAGGCAGACTCAGTTATAGGGAACTGAGGGGAAAACTTCAATGGACAGAGCGGCAGCAAGGCTGGATGGACGTCCAGGGTGATCCAAAGTATTCCCAAAAGTGGAGACTTTTTATAGGGTGGAGTTTACCTACAAGCTATGCCATGCTCGGTGAGAACAAAGAGAATTTGTAGCTGGACAAAGGCATTGGAAAATGTCAGGTTTTGCATGATGAGCTTAGTGCTGGATGACAATAGTATGGCCAGTATGCTAATGGCCCAACATAAAGGAATGGCTCGGCACTTGGCCATGCGTCTTTGTATAGATTCGCGCTGAGCAAGGCCGGTTTGCAAGAAGGTGTTCCCTGAAGCATCGAAGAGGCTTAAGCTGCCTGCCTAAATGAGGTTTGGAATGTACAACCATTAACGGCCGTGCCTAATACATGCTTGTCCGGTGGACCTCTGCAAACACGTGGAGCAGGGTGGCAGAGAAAGGTCAAGTAAAGGCCAAATTATTTGATATCAAAAGGATATCTAGTGCTCTCACCAGACATGTCATAACCGTGATAACAGTATGAAGCTTGAAATATTGTGCAAGGAAAAAAAAACTATTAATATATAATTTGCATACTTAGAATAGTTCAGATAATTTTCATTAATATGCAGATTAGGTGACCAGACTACATGGAATATGACACTCCTACTAAAGGAGGTTCAGTAAGCCCAGTTATAAAGCAGTTTGCAGCAACGGTTAACTGTTCTCTCCTTAACTGTGACTCCTTCAAATCATTTGGAAAAGGTATCTATCTGATTGTTAAGCATGGGAAGTTTTTTATAATTTGAATTGTAGCAGGAGGTAGACTATTTTTGTGCTGTTGTAAAAAAAAATGTGGACAGTAAGAATGGCAGGTGCCCCTTATTGCTATCCCTTGTTAAAGGCCTAGAAAGTTTCTCCTATACAGACATTAAACATGGCGCCAAAATATCCTGCATTTTCAATTATTGGTCAAACACACATAGAATCATAGAGTTGGAAGAGACCTCAGGGGTCATCAAGTCCAACTCCCTGCTATGTAAGAACATACATCAAAGCATTCTCAACAAATGGCCATCTAGCCTCTGCTTAAAAACCTTCAAAGAAGAAGACTCCACCACACTCCCAGGTAGCATATTCCACTCCCAGACAGCTTTGACAATCAGGAAGTTCTTCCTGAGGTTCTGGTGGAATCTCCTTTCCTGCAGCTTGAATCCATTGCTCCTTGTCCTAGTCTGTGGAGCAGTGGAAAACAAGCCTGCTCCCTCCTCGACATGACATCCCTTCAAATATTTAAACATGGCTATCGCGTCCCCTCTTAACTTTCTCTTCTGCAGACTAAACATACCCAGCTCGCTAAGCCATTCCTCATAGGGCATGGCTTCCAGACCCTTCACCATCTTGGTCACCCTCCTCTGGAAACATTCCAGCTTGTCCTTCTTGAATTGGACACAGTATTCCAAATGAAGTCTAACCAAAGCAGAATAGAGTGGTACCATTACCTCCCTCAACCTAGACGCCATACTCCTAATGATGCAACCAAGAATTGTATTGACTTTCTTGGCTGCTGCATCACACTGCTGACTCATGTTCAGCTTGTGATCTATCAAGACTCCTAGATCTCTTTCACACGTACTGCCACCCACAATTTACACTCCAGGCATTGGTGGGGTCTTTTTGCAAGTGAGGCTATGGCACAGTCATTGCACTCCAGGCTGAGCAGAGTGCTCAGTCTGGCAGCAGTAAAATTCCTCCCTTCGCAGTGGCTGCTAGCCAGTCATCACAAGATTTTCAGTGGTTGAGGGTTCTTATGAGATTTGAGACCTTACAGGAGCCTGAAACTCTCAGGAGAGGCCCATCTCTCATGAGACTTGAGGGAGACCTACATAGACCTGCCTCATGTATCCCAGCCAGTCTTGACTGTCTCTTATTGCTATTTTGAAAATCTGGCAACCCTTGTGGAAGCATGAGTGTGTGGTACACACTGTGGCATGAAGCCCCTAGAATGTTAACCTACAAAAGAAAGACAGCCCTTCTCCTCCAGGCCTGGAAAAGATTCTACCACCCAAACATAGATGGAAAACAATCATAAGATATGGAGCCCATCTGCAATAAAAGGCAAAAGTAAATTTTAACATGGGGAAAGAGCCCAGCCCTCCAGATGTTGTCTGACTGCAACTTCCAGCATTCTTCATCATTGCCTATGCTGGTTAGGGCTGTTGATACTTGAAGTCCAACAATTTCTGGGCAGCTACATGATTCCTGCTGCTACCTTTCAGCAATGCAAACCTTAAGTAAAGTGGGCCATTATCACTGAGGCTTGGCTCATTTTAAGCCTTAGATCAAGTCTGAGCAATTTGCAACCTTCCAGATATGATTGGAACCGCAACTCCCATCAGTGTGGTGTAGTCAATGGCAAGGGATTGTGGGAACTGCAGCTTATTATCTGGTGGGCCAGAAGTTTCCCCCTGACACTTTAAACAGAATTGCTTTGAAATGTTCTTTTGTGCATTTCTTTGCCTTTTGATTCTACTGTTTACAACCTACACAGGTGTACACTCACCTGCCATCTGAGAATACTTCATGCATTTGCTGGACTCTCCTTCCCAATAGCTCCTGCTGCAGTAAATCTGTCAGGCTTTAAGAAAACACATGTTTCATCATTGTTTCTGTTGTTTCAGGCTTATATGCACTTGCTGACTCTGGATGCTGACATCCTATATTGGAGACTGAAGTCCCCAGGAGATGGAAACTCAAAATGTCACCCTGCATTTCCCTTGATATTTTGTTATTTTCCATTAAGACTTGAAGTGTGGCTCAGAGAAACTATGCAGAAATTTCCAAAAGGCTTTAGAAAACTCTGAAGCTCTGAGCTAGTCCTGTGAGACCAAGTGAAGCAAAGGAGTGGGGGCAAAACAGTTCTGTTGTTGTGTGCCTTCAAGTTGTTTCTGACATATGGTGACCCTAAAACAAACCTATCACAGGGTTTTCTAGGGCTGAGAGTGTGTGATGCACCCAATGTCACTCAGTGGTTTTTCATGGCCAACTGGGGAATCAAACTCTGGTTTCCAAGGTCGTAGTCCAACCCTCAAACCACAGTTCTGATTTGTTTTCAGTATGGTTTTAGGGTGCTCCATTTCTCAGGGGTTGGCCCTTTTTATCTAGACCACAGAATAAGGGAAAGAATCTCAGGGCAAGAGCACTGTCCTGAAAAGATATTTTCCCCTATCTGCTGTTGGTCCACAGCTACAGTCTTCTTTATGGAATTTGCTATAGACTCTCCAGAAAGGTCCTTTACCTCCTTTGTCTCATTTGTGAGACTTTACGGCTTGTCTATTATTAGAACGACATGCTTTCAGCAGCTGTGGCTGATGCTCAATGAATATACTTAATAACATCACCCCAGATCTCACCCCCACTGCAGCACCTAAGTCTCAGCTTTTGGATTTAAGCTGGGGCCTGAAATGCTCAAGAACTGGTGAGCTTTGTCTACATGCCTATTGGATGAAATATTTATTCTAATCAAAGGAGCTGATTTAAAATTCACAGAAACCCCAACTTTACTGTGATCTGCTCACAGAACTACAACATTGTGACTACGTACTTGATGCAGGATCTTGGTGGCTTTGGCTACTGGTGGTGATGATGATGATGATGATGATGATGATGATGATGATGATGATGATTGGAATCCTGTTCAGTATTCACATTGTCATGAGTTGGACTTTCAGTGTTCTGAATTTTGGAATATGCATTTATAGTTGTTGTACCATTGCAAAGATTGAAAGGAGCCCCAAAACCAACCTTAGATGCTTTACAGAAGGAGAAGAAAGCAGAATTTTGTGAATAAAAATTCACAATAAAATTGAGAGAGCTGGCAAAGTAAAAACTAACCCAATAACACTTAACAGTTTTATAAATTCTGTTACCAAAGTTGTTGTTGTTGTTATTTTCTCACTATTGCTACTATATTATTGGTTCTACAGTATTAGTGACTGGAGTTTTGGACCATCATTTATTCAGATACTATCTAGGAATCTGCAATGTATGCTTGGGTATTATTATTATTATTATTATTATTATTATTATTATTATTATTATTATTAGTCTAGCTGTTATTTCCTCCTCCTCCTTCTTTTCTTCTTCTTCTCCCCAATTAAATAATGAATCTTCCTTAGATATGCATTGGCTCTGTTTGTTTTTAGGACTGCAATACTCTCTCCTTTTCAGCTTTGCTGTATGTGATCTTTGCCACTACCTTGAATTCCCCGTCAACAGTTGGGCAAGAGGCTGACATCTGGCAAGCGGCAGCTGTGCACAGCTAAGTCATGAAATCAACACCCTAATTGGTTGGGGGAGAAACAAGCGATCTCAGCTTGGAAAGGCATTTCAGGCAAGCTTTCCAGTATGGGCCCGATCTGAGCCACAAAGCCCTGCAGTGATGCATGTATATGGCCATTTCCGCATGAGTCTGTTATAGTGCGATGATTCCACTTTCAACCTCCTATGGAATCCAGGTGGCCCCTCCCGAAACTGCAAACCCCAGGACTCCATATGAGGTTGAAAGTGGAATCATTGCGCTATAACAGCCTTGTGCGGAAATGGCCTATGAGGAGTAGAGTTGTGTCTCATATACAAAACCCTCTCCTTTGCAGTGATGGCTCCCATGTCAGCACCATGGTGACTCTGCTCCAGGTTTTAGTTCGAGCTTTAAAGTTCTTATCCAAAGTGCTGAACCTGTTTTGAGGAGGAGGTTCAGCAGCTAAGACAGCTTCTTCAAAGTTCAGACTAAATCCTGACATACCTCCTTCCTTCATACGAAAAGGAAGCTCACAGTTCTAACAGTTCAATTATCAGCAAACAAAAACTTTGTGGAAGCAATTTAGCACACAGTTTAAGTAAAGCTATATACACACTGTATGCAACAATCTGTTAGAGTTGCATTTTGAGGAAGGGAACTGTGTGATGGCCATGAGTCAGGCAACTAAGGTGTTGTGGGGTTTTTTTTTTAGGGGGGCATTTTTTTTTTAAGATGACCGAATCTCTTAGACCAAGGGCCCTTTCATGTTACATAATTACAACAATATGATTCTACTTTAACTGCCATGGCTACATCCTTTGGGCAATTTTGGCTCAATGTCTAGGGCCTATAAAAATTTTGGGACCCACAGAAACAGGATTAACAAAAAACGTAGGGCCTATGAGGCAGGGAATTGAATGCAAGAGTGCCTAGGGACTACGAAACCCTAATGCAGCCCTATCTCTGGCAAGGAATTTTAAACAATTCTCCCTAAGCTTCTACAGGATGTTCCCATGACAATTTCAGGGACAATTTCAGGGAGCCCTGGTGGCGCAGTGGTTAAATGCCAGTACTGCAAGCCACAAACCACAAGGTTGTGAGTTCGATCCTGCCGGGCCCCAAGGTTGACTCAGCCTTCCATCCTTTCACAGGTCGGTAAAATGAGTACCCATCTTGTTGGGGGCATGTATAGAAAAATGTTTCGAAATACATGCTAAGTTGTTCACCGCCTCGATCTATATGGAGAGGCGGGAAATAAATAAATAAATAAAGGGAATCACAGCACTACAATTACATAAAGTGAAAGGGCCCCAGAGGTGGGAATTGTGCAGCCCTCCAGATACCATTGGACTACAGTCTCCATCATTCCCTATCATTGGTTCTGCTGATAGAACCTGCTGGGAGTTGACATCCAACATCTGGATGGCCACCTAATTCCTGCCTCTGCTTTAGAGCAAGTATGGGCAACTTCCAGTCTTCCAAAAATTGATGTATTTCTACTCCCATCATCCCTCACTACTACCAATGCTGATGGGAACTAGTGTCCAGCAGCATCTGGAATACTAAAGTTTGCCCCGCCATGTCTAAGATGATTGTACATGTACTCAGATCTGCGCTCACACATGCACACTTAAGAGCAAATCTGGCATCTTGCAATGGTTGGAGAAAGTACCACTTTATTTATATAGCTCCATCTATGTACATTTTAACATTGTAAAAGGCACTTGCCAGGCTGACAAAGGTCAGAAACCATACAAAGGGATCAGCAAAAACGTGAAGATAAGGCTCTTCTAGAGGCAAAGACCACACAGTAAGAATATCAGGTGCTAGATTTTGTATGTCATCACAGCTGTGTGACTCCTGCACAGCTGCACTGAATTTAAGTAGGCAAATGTTAGTATTGCCATCTGCTGGAGAGAAATGAAACTGCTCCTTGTGAGAGAATTCTGCTTGTCGTCACTGGTATACCAAGTCTTTGTACAACAAATCAGGAGGTGAGTAGACAAGTGTGTGAAGCAGCCGGACCAAGGTGATGGTGATAGGATTGGGGAAGTGCCTCTCACGGTGTGCATACCCATTCCTTTCATACCAGCCCCATCGCTTATGAAAATGACATGCACATTTATGAAGTACAAAAAGAGACCAAGGATTTTTGTCCTCTGCAGCACTGGGAACAACACCTCTTATCATTTTATCATCCAACACTCAAGGCAAGGAAGAGAACTGGAGTATTTCTCTAGTCTTGTGCTCCAAGACATGCCCATTTCAATCAAGTTTACTTATTTGGTAGGGAGTTTTAGAACAAATCTGTATCAAACTTGTCTGCAATACTAAAAGCAAAGGTGGAAGTCGGAGTTTGGCAGCCTGTATCCCCATTGATACTGTTGGACTGTACCTCCCATCCTAGCTCAGTACTGGCTAGGATGGATAGGGATGATGAGAGCTACAATTCAACAACTTCTGGAGGACCAGAGGCTATCCTTGAGCTAAACCAAAAAAAGTATGTTACACTTCACACTAAGAAGGAGAAGAAATGGGCAGGGAAGGTACTACAAAGCTAGAGCTGCATCGTTTCCACCCTCCCAGCTATCATTTATTTTTTCCTAATCTTGTATCTTACAGGTATGGGACTATATCTGGAGGTAACATCTTTAGAGGACACCAGATGGGAGGAGAGCTAAAAACTTACTCTTAGGGTCCTTTTACACTGCACAGTTATATCACTCTGATTCCACTTCAGCTGCCATGTGCTAGATTTGGCAAATCAAATCCTAGGGTTTGTAGTTTGGTGAAGCAACAGAAGTCTCTGGCTGGGAAGTCTATGTAACTCTCCCTAAACCACAGTTTCCACGGCAGTTAAATTGCAATCATAGTGCTATAACTGTATAGTGTGAAAGGGCCCTTAATAAAAACAACAATGCTAGAGAAAATTCACACTGCTGTCATTTTAATATTGTGTATTTGGCAAGGCTGTAATCCCAGACGCCAGCAGACAAGTACAAGATGATCATTTCTCACTGTAGCCCTGACGCCAGTTGCTAAAGACAACAAATAGGCCTGGGGGGAATTGTAAAACTGTGACTGGTGAGTTAGGACTGCATTATTTATCATCACTCTCAAAAAACATTATGTGCTACCATCTCCTCTCCAAATCTGCTCTTTTCTGCATGCTTTGGTAGGCCAGATCAAGTCCTTTCATTGTTGCTCAGTTGGAATTACAGTTGCCCCTGCTTGGCATAGAGAGAGAGAGAAAGGGACTTTTGTGCCATGATACAGCAAAGCCACTAGAAAAAAGTGGCTTTCCATCTGCATTGGTGATATGTGTCTCCATCTGTATTGCAATATGCATCTGGGCAGCTCCAAATGTTTCTCAGTCTGGGCAACATAAGTCATCTGCTTGTCCTTAAACTGGTACTGAATGCTGGAAGTCAGTGAAGTTAGCATCTGGCTTTGGACTTGCTGCTAGCTTCATTAGGGCCCTCCATCTAGGACAAGGCATACACCAAAAGAGCACAGGAAACTCAACATTTCTATTTTCTTGTGATACCTTGAGACAGAATAGGACAGTTGGTTGTCTGCCCACCTACAGAACTTAGATAGGTGCAAGGAATGTTTGACGTCTCCTCTAGTCTTAGGAAGGCCCATCTCACACTGTTGAACTTAACAACAATCTGAGAATGCAGATTTTAGCTTCGAAAAGTTCACTGTTTGGACTACAACACCTACAGTGCTCCAGCTGAAAGATTCTGGAAAGTAGCCTTTTTGAGCTCTGCCCATTGCCTAACAATAAGACTATGTTTCATCAAAATGGCTACCCCATAATCCTCTCTCCATGAAATAAAGTGGCCTTGGGTCAGCAGTTTAAGACATGGTGGTAGGGATTGGGAGTTTATTGGGGCTAGAGTCAGAATTGGGGCATCAGGCCTGGAATTTGCTGGGTTCAGTGGAAGAGAACGAAGCAGGGCTAAGGTTGTGCAATGCAACATATAGAGGGAACATTCTGGATCCAGGAGGAAGAATGTGCTGGGAGCAGCCTGGAATGAGAAAGAAGAAATTAAGTGATGTAAGAAGTCAGGGCTCTTTCAGATTGGTCTAAAGAAATGCAAGATCCCACAATATAGCTCCTTGGGTTTTGCCAGTTGTTATCACCTTTCTGCACACTTGTTGCATTCTTTTGGAGTGTCTCTTTCTTGGATCTGCAGTAGGGCTCTTCCAAACGTCTTTTAAAACCTTTGCTGATGTGGTCCTATGTTTGAAGTTCATATATTTCTCTTCTGAATTTTTTAATTTCTCTCTTTTTTAGAGTTATAGTGCAAAAGTGCCATTTTTGACATACTACAACTCTTTTAAAAATTAAAAAAAAGGAGATGAGAAGGGAGTGTATTGTTCTGATATGTCTTGAAATTAAAAAGAAATCCACACAAGGGTTGTAATAAAATGTTGCAGCTGGTACCAGTATTTGCCAGAAAATAGTCCAGGAGAACAGAAATGTTGTTTGGATATGTTAAAAAATATGAGCATTGTGGCAAGAAATACTGCAGCCACTCAACACTTTTGACCATCTGGAAGAGCCCACAGAGTTAATCTGTGCTATTATGGTTGCTACTTTGTCATGGATCCATTATATGGAATTCCTGCAATCCAGGCAATAATTATGAATGAATTCTTTTGCTTGAATTAATTTTTTTTTCTTTATTACAAGGTCCTAAATTGTAAGGAACGCCTGAATTACAATGAACTTCTTTGGCTTTGCAAAAGAGGAGCAGCCAAAAAACAAGAAAACCAGAAAACACAACGAACATTAGCAAAACAAAGAAAATAATTGTATCTCTTTTAGTCTCAAACAGATGTAAAGCACTCATTCCCATAAAAAGAACTGAGAAAAGGAAAGCAACACCAGGAATTGCAATGATGTGAGATACTATATATAACCTTATCAAAAAATCTTCCAGTTATATAGTTTTTAGAAATAATTTTGTGGGAAGTAGATATGTGAACATCTTGTCTTGACTATTTATCATTCCAAAAGAAAATACTGTTGGCCCTCCACAATCAGGCCATTTCCGCACTACAGTCTTATAGTGCGAACATTCCACTTTCAACATCCTATGGAATCCTGGGGTTTTCAGTTTAGGGAAGGGCAAACTGCAAACTACAGGATTTCATAGGATGTTGAAAATGGAATAATAGCACCAGAAGAGTCCAGTGGGAAAAGTGTGTGACTCGGTATAAGGCAGCTTCTCATCTTCTCCCTATGGCATCTCCTCTTAAAGCAAATGTGGGCCACGTGCCACTGAACTACAGCCACCTTGACCATTTTTGGCAGCCCTCTCTTGGTGGTGTTGGGGATTTAATCAAAAACTAAAAGCGCTCCTGCTGGAAGCCTTCTGAAGAGATGTATTTCTGTTAAAACAAGGTGCAGCCCTTCCCACCACCCCTTTGTCCACAAAAAGGAGTGCTATGGAACAAGAGACTGACATTTCTGACTTTAGGTGTATGTGCATGTGTGGACTTACAGCCAGTATGGTGTTGTAGTTTGAGTACTAGACTAGGGAGACCAGGGTTCCAATCTCTGCTCAGACACAGAAATGCACTGGGTGACTCTGAGCAAGTCACACTCTCTTATCCTAAGAGGAGGGGAATGGCAAACCCTCTCTGAACAAACCTCACTGAGAAAACCCTGTGATAGGTTCACCGTAGGTTTGCTGTAAATCAGAAATTATGGGAAGGCATGCATAAAAACAACAAGTGTGTGTGTGTGGACAGAAACTGCAGCCTGCTGTGAATCCCAGCAAAGGAAAATTGGGCCTTTTTTTTGTTTTTGCTGTGTGCCTTCAAGTCGTTTCTGATTTATGGTGATCCTAAGGCAATCCTATCAGAGGGTTTTCTGGGGCTGAGAGTGTGTGAAACACCGAAGTCACCTAGTTGGTTTCCATGGTTGAGTGGGGAACTGGACCATGGTCTTTAGGGTCATACCACTCAAACCACTACACCACACTGCCTTGGGCTCCCAGAATTCCCCACTCCTGACTTAAAGGAATCAGGTAGCTAGAAGATGGGAAAGACTTCTCCTACATAGTGTTTGTATGTCACTGTGCATTCCAGACATGACTCACCAGTCCCAGGCTCCTTCTATCTCATCCTGGTGGACAAACCTAGTGAAGATATAGAAAAATATATTTTTATTGCATGGATTGTTTCCCTGAAATGATGCATTCTGTCCTTTTGCTACTATACCTCAGGCTGGGACAGTCTGTCGCCTGCAGAGAATGTTACATGACAGACCAAAGCAGGCCCAAAGCCCATCTTGTTCCAGAATGAAAGATCTAGTAGACACATGACTGTTCCATCATGATGTGGAAGACATAATTCCCACTGCGAAGGTCTGTGTTGTCCTAAGGGCACCCTTAGTTTGACAAATGCTGCATCAAAACATGGCCTGAACGGCAAAGCAATTTTTCTTTTCTCATGTTTTCCCAAAGCTTGGAAAAGTTAAGTTTAGACTACACTTCCCAGAATCCCCCTCATCACCATGACTACTGCCCATCCTAGCTGGAAGATTTGGAGAACTCTAGTCTAAGAAAAGTAAAACTCTAGTCTAAAAAAAAAAAATACAACTTTTCTATGTTCAGAGAAAATGTGAGACAAGAAAATTGCTCTTCTGCTCAAACAATGGCTTGAACTCAGTAATCTCCTAATTTCAGCTTTGTCATAGGCTTTACATTGGGGCTCTTTCACTTTTGTCAATTATAGCATCATAATTCTATTTTTGCTGCTATGGTTGCATCCTGGTTTGTAGTTTGGGGAAGCACTGGAACTCTCTAGTTAAGAATTTTAAATACCTCTCCCTAGACTGCTAATCCCTAGATTCCATAGGATGTTGCCACAGCAGTTAACGTCAAATGACAGTGCTACAACCGGGTAGCATGAAAGGGCCCTTGATAAAGGAAGAATTGCTTCACACTGATTGCTCAGTCTTTTAAAGGATATCTAATGTGCCTCCACTTTCTCTAGGCATCCCCAAACAGTCCCCATTATGGAATCTGTAATCCAATGTAGTGCCAAGCTCAAGTTTCTAGCCCTCGATTTTAAAGAAAAGAGGGATGGCCCAACAGGTGAGCAAACAGAAGAATGATATATATATATAAAAAAAGACTAGATCTTACGTCGAATTGAGCTGCGTAGGGTCCCTTCCTCCTCGTCAGGTTCACCCGTCCTGGGAACAGAACAAAAAAATTGTCATGCTGAGCTTTCCAAGCATGTAGCATTGTTCACATCTCACAGTGCAGACAGACTTCTTTTACTAACAGGACTGGGTCAGGTCAGAAGCTGGCTAACTACTCCCATTTGGCTTACTGCTCCTATAAACTGGCACATTTTGCACAAGCAAAGCAATTGCTCCCCCTGCTGACAGACAGAGGCAGTAACAACAGGCTTCCCTCACTTACCTGACAGCTTAGAGACCCTCAGTAAATGGTTGAAATGCAGATCCCTTGTACTATACTGAAGGGAGCATGAAGGACTTATGGAGGCTCACTTGGGACCAACCACACATGCACCGCTTGCAAACTTTCTCAGCCAACTTAATGCCTTTCCCCCCCTCTCAGCCCACTTTGCAAGCAGTGTGTGCACGTGTGAGTGGTTCCAAGCAAAAACTGATGAAAGAATGGAGCCCCTGCCAGTTTATTGGAATTTGTCCTAAATTTGGAAGCACTGAAAGAGCAAGCCATCAGATAATAGGGTGTCAAAGGGCAGGGGTTTCCTGTACTCAATACACAGTGGTCAGTCAAGATGATTTCATCAACATGGTAGAATCAGAGCTCAGAAAAGTTACTTTTGGGGACCATAACTCCCAAAATCTTGCAGCAGTATTCTGAAATCTGGGTACGATATCTTTATGCAAGGGAAGATGCACCACTGAAGATGCAGGAACAGGGCTTGGTGTTCCTTCCTCATGTGCCCCAAACCATGTTTCCAAAGTGCATGAGTAACTGATGGAAGAGATTGAAAACTTTGGTAGGATGGGACTGAAATGGATTGAACACCCCAGAAAAAGAGATGGTTGACGGTATCTCTTAGGATGAAAAACCCCCGTCGGTGGACATCCTGGATAGGTACTGAAATAGTGGAGAGTAGTTAATGGAGGGGCAATAGGAATTATTAGAGTTAGAGTACTACAAAGTATTGAGTTTTAATTGTTGATTGCAACAATGAATCTGTTTGAAGCTCACTTTGTATTCCAATATATCAAATGGTTAATTGCTTTATTGCCCATTGCTACAATGTATCCAGTGAGGGGGGAAAGATCACAGTGAATGAAAATGACACCCAATTAAGATTTTGAAAGAAAAGGCCTTACCTTTGTTGCTGGTTGAACTTGCAGCGGCAATGTCGACCTAAGTAAGAAAAAGTGATTCAGAGTAGTGACCTCAGCAAGTAGACCAGAACAAGGGGAGGTAGGAATTACAATTGTCCAGTCCTTTGGGAGGGGAGTGCTGACTAATGGTTGGAACAGAAAGGAGATAACGTAAGGGAATGCTTATATATCGGTAGCCAAGCACATGGAGATATTCTCCAGACTCAGGTCCTAGCACCTCATGACTTCAGGCAGCAGGGCTGGGATGGGATGACTGAGACCTTAGAGTCACCGTGAATCAAATAAGCTGATCTAGATGGACAATTAATTTGGAAGTCAAACTTCACGTTAGGGTACCGGGGCTCTGCAACACAATGTTGCCATGGTGAGTGGAGGCTTCTAGCTAGCTAGCCAGCCAGCAGCTTTCTCTTCCATCATACCCAATTCCACTCCCCCTCCTCTTTTGTTTTCTATCCCCTTCTACAAAAACACACTCTCTTACTGATCCCTATATGTCTGCAGGGAAGGAATATTCCTTCCTATTCCTAAAGGTGGTCAGAATCAGCCTTCTCCTAAGTTATTTGCTGCTTCTAGACATTGTGAGCTGATCAATTTACTGAGCTATTATTCTGTTTCATACTGCAAATTCCCTGTATATTGAATACTACACCGTTTTTCTTTTTGATTGCTATCTCACTATGAAGGCCCTAAATACCCTAAAAGGTTTCAGATCCTGTCTGATCTTGAAAGCTAAGCAGGGTTAGCCCTGGCTAGTACTTGGAAGGGAGACCACCAACAAATACCAGGTGCTGTAGGCTATATTTTACAGCAAAACTGCCTCTGAGCATTCCTTGCCTAACAAAACCTTCTGAAATTTCATGAGGTTGCCATAAGCCAACAGCCTACTTGAAAGCACATATCCATATCTTACTTTAATGTAATAACATATTTTTAAAAAAAACTAAGATGCTTTTCACTTCACATAGAAAAAGATGGAGGTCACTTCCACACCAGACTATTATAATGCTATTATTCTACTTTCAACATCCTATGGAATCCTGGGGTTTGCAGTTTAGGGAGGGGCCTCAGGATTCCATGGGATGAAAACCCCAGGATTCCATAGGATGTTGAAAGTGGAATAATAGCATTATAACAGTCTAGTGCGGAAATGGCCATAGATTTCCATTAAAAGGAAGAACAGGGTTAGATTGTGGAATTTTTCACAGAAAAACCACAACAATGGAGCAGAAACAGAGTTAGTCTGAGATCTTTCAGCCTGAAGTGAAGGACAGGATGATGGTCGAAGTGGAGATGGACCTTTGAGCACAGCAGGGCAGACAGTGAAGCATGGCTAGTCTCATCTCTAAACTTTAACCAAAACAAATCACGACAGTGCATATCAATAAACTAATTTTATCTGTTTTGGTTACAATCTTGAGACTGTGGTTTTGGTACTGGTCATGCTTTGCCCTCTGGATGGCTGAGTTACCAAGCTGCAAATTTGAACTTAGCTTTGCTTACTAGATTAATAACTTGATCTACTCTCCAGTTCCATGTATGGAAGGCAGCTGGCCTGCTACTAATCTAGAGACAGCAAACTAGCTTAGGGAATGCAGGACAATATGGATGGCACACACTGCTCTCTCATGCCACTCCCAATTTCCATTCCCCTATCACTGCTGCCAGGGACAGCTGCTTCACTCTGACTATTGTCAGGACTGGCACTGAATGAAATGAAGCCTATGAAACCTTTCCCACAGATGAACAAGCAGGAGCTTCTATAGCTGCATTTTATTACAGAACCATGTTGGGGACAAAACTAGCGTGCCATTCAGATTCTAACGTGCCATTCAGATTGTGGAACCTGACCTGGCATAAGACAGCTTCATTAGTAAATGCTGGAAGAATCTACTCACTGAGCACAATAAGAATGCCAAGAAGGAACAGGACAACTGCAAAAACCAGGCCCCCAATTCTCAGCGATTTATAATCTGGGGAGGAAGGGGAAAAAAATCAACAGACATGTCAGTATTGAGAACCAGCATGGTGTAGTAATTTGAGCATCGGACTACAAGCCTGGAGACCAAGGTTTGATTCACTGCTTGGTCATGGAAACCCAGTGGGTGACCTTGGGTGTGTCACACACACTCAGCTCCAGAAAGTCAGAAATCACTTGAAGGCACACAATAACAATGTCAGTGTTTGTCATGGACCCTGAAAAGGGGGAGAGCAGAGCTTGAGCCCCCTCTAAGACTAGGCCGTGGTGGGCGAAGGCTGAGCTTAGCAATGTGGTGAAACTGGACCACCAAAATGTTGGTGTGCCTCCTCTGGAATTATCAATCAGAAGTGCATGAAATGACCAAGCATTAAGAAATATTTTTGCATCCTCCCAGGAATAAAAAAGGCTGCCTGCAATCTATCTGAGGAACAGTTACTTTGGAGTAATCTACACTGACCGCTTTAAGTAGGGGTGCCAGGTGAACTAAGGGGTAGGGCTCTTGAACCTCCTGGCATGCAAGTAACATCTTGTTGAAATGCCATCTTCTATGTAACTATTACAGATACAGGAGCTCTGTCCCTTGTTTCACTGGCAACTCTACTTCAAAGTAAACAGGGTGCTTGTCAGAGTCTTTATATTTAAATATGTTGCAGTGATAATGGATGGAAAAAGTCATTTGCCCTCCCATTGCAAGTATTTGCAGCTAGGCAAAATTATTAACAACCTGCCTGTTAATGTAGAGTCCTCAGAAACACACCTATGCTTGGAAAGAAGGAGCATTCCAATGTTCCACATCAGTCTTCTCCACCCTGAAGATATGTGGGACTACAATTCCCATTACCTCCAGACAAGAGCCAGGGCAGTGGGGATTATAATGTTTCAGACAAAGAAAACATCAGATTGGGAAAAGCTCCTGTTTTATCACTGACAACACTTTAAACCTGCCAAAGAACAGTCATGTATACTCACTGGAGGGATCAGGAACAAACACACAAGTGAGTGTTTATTAAGTAAGTCATGCTGTCTGTAGGGATTCTGGATGTTACAGTCCAAAAAAGTTACTATTCCAGTCCCTTCTCAGATTTTTGAGTTATACTCTTGAAATGGCAAGTTCTGATGCCAAGCATTTTGTCACTAAGCTGGCATTCAGCCTGTAAAATTTTGTGAATTGCATCCTTGCCATCATTTCAGGAATGCACAATAAAATTTTATGATCACTGATCAAAGTGAATGAAATCCTGCCCCTACAATAAGAAGGCTTTGGGCATTTTTCAGATTTCTTCTGTGCCATCTTACACCTGCCCTACAAGAAAGCCTACTCTTCACATTCCACAAATGAGTTTCTGGACCTAAAGCAGAGTGGGACAATTGCATGGGAGGAGAAGGTAATTTCCCCCCAGACACACACATACAGCAAGCCCAAATACCTTTGTTTTCATCTGCTGTCCCTCTCAAAATGGCAACCCAAACTGAGGTATGATTGCATGTTGCTTCATGGAGACCCGAGTCTTTTTGCCTGGTTTAGAGGCCAAAATTGCCCCCAAATCGTGCCACCCTTTCTTTACATTTGAGGGGTTGGGGGACCAGTGGAAAACTTCAGGAGTCACAAATGTGGAATCTATCAGCCCCATGGAAGCCACAGGGTGCACTGTGCTACCCCTTCTTTAAGAGAAAGTCAAGGAAATGTCAGCTCCCACCACAAGGCTGAATATGGGCCAGGGCTTATGTTCCTTTATATTTGGTAGATCCTTGAGCAGAAGTTCCATAAGGCAGAAATATAGCACCTCTCCTCCCTCACCACCATCCCCTCTTTTAGCTGATGCAGCCTCCAAACCTGATTATCTATCGGCCAAAGCTGGGAGGGCTACAAAGCATACCATTCCGTTCCTATAGCTGGACACGGAGCATCAGACACACTCCATGTTCTCCCAGAGGTACTGAGGGGGTCCTGGAAAGTGACATCATTGCTATGACACAGGTAGGCAAAATGGGGCCCTGGGACTGCATTTGGCCTCAAGAAAGTTTTTGTGGCCCTCAACACATCCAGAACCTCCAAATCAACCTTTCCCTAGCCAAAAAGAAAAAGAAAAAAGGAAACTTCTAGATGCAAACTTTTTTTTAATATGTTGTAAGGCTTCACCGTACTGTTTAATATATAAAAAAATACTCATTTTTGAGAACCAAGAGTGGAATGCTAGCCACTTTGGGGTGGGGTTGTTTTGTTGGTCTCTGAGGCTCCCATGAGGCCCTGGGGCATAAAAGTGACACCTGGACCTGCCCCAGTTGTTTACTCCTGAACTTTAGCAATGAAGCTGGATACTTTGCTGTCACTGTTCTCCCCTTATGTTCTATCAGATAGTAAATAGCCATGTTGAGAAGAAGCTACCTCAGGTAGAAAGAGGAGCTGTGGATGAGAGATATGCCACAGTACTCCCTGACAGAATTTTACAGTAAGTCTTCCTGACTGAGGATCTGCTAAATATCAAAGCAACAGGAGCCCTCTTCTGCATTCACCCTGGCAACCCTACCTGGCTAGGATACCCAACAGTGACAAATCATGGAAGCTGAGGCCCAATAACACCTGGAGGATCACGCATTCCCTATTCCTACCCGAAGTCATAGGTGGCCAACTTGTGACATCAGGAAAATTGCAGACAAAATAGGATTTTGTTGGTGAATCAAGCCTTCCTATCCTGTTAAATGTTGCTCACCACCATCATTGTTATGCTTATATTTGAAGTAGACTGGATTTTAAAGTCTAGAAAATAAAAATAAAGGACATTCCATCATGTCCTCATGCTCTGTTTCAGGGGTTTCCGTGCTTACATTCAGTTCCTGAACCCAAGGAAGGCTGCTGGTAATCTTTCACTCACCATAATGGAAGGGGTCAATGGGAACATCTTTGGGTGGAGGAGGTTCTAAAAAAGAAAGACATGCATACATACAGAAAGAAAGAAAGAGAGAAAGAGAAAGGCAATTAATGATAGCAATAGCCTTAACTGTGTCTTCAAATCAATAAATTAAATGAAAATAATTCAGTTTTATAGATGAAAATAATTGGGTTTTATAATTTGCTTTGAGAAAAACAAATGCAGAATTTGTGGGAAAGGTACCATGGATGCTTGTCTTCTTGAGACAATTAGCTATTAAAGACCTAAGTAGCTTGAGATCATATCTTCTCCCACATGAACCCACCCAATCTTTAATTAAATTCTTCCTCAGGACCCCCCCCCTTCTTCCTCTGGTCACTCCAGGTTACCCACAATGAGGGAGGTGGCATTTGGGAGTCACCAGAAACAATTCTTTTCAAAAAATTGGATTTCAGCAGGCATGGCTCATACACCTACTAACATTCTCTCTTTTGTCCTTCTGAAGAAGCAGGAGCTCTGTCTTCTTTTGTCTATAGCTTTCCTAGTGATACTTGGACTGGCCCCAGGACCTTTTGGGTTGTGGCTTCCCATCTCTACAATTTTCTTTTCCACAGCAAGCTCATCTGACAAGGAGTCCAATTCCTTTGAGAACCAAATAACGTTTTTTCTCTGTCTAGGGCTTTCAAATGTCTTTGGAGTTATACTAATTTTATGCTGTAATACTGCCTGCACTGTGGCTTGAGGTGTGTTATTGCTTTATTTTTGTTATGGTTGTCCAACACTGTTCTTGCAAGTCATCCATTTTGAGCCAGAATGTAGGGTTGAAACAGTTGTCGTTCCCCCACCCCATCTTTTAGTTGAGGGACTGAAGGTTCTTTGCCTTATGCTTGTCAATCTGTATCTAGCTAGCATTCCTTAGAGCAGAGCTTTCCAAACTTTTCATGTTGGTGACACACTTTTTGGACATGGGTAATTTTGCAACACAGTAATTCAGTTTTAATAGCAAGCCAGAGGTTAAACAGCATGAAAGGCAGCCCCCCCCCATCCTAGCTCACTGCCATTGCCCTCACTGAGGAAAGATCCCCGTGAGGGTGGCAGCAGTGGGAAAGACAGCCTCCCTTCCTGATCTTGGCTTGCTGCCTTCACCCTCTCCAAGGAAAGACCCTGGTGAGGGCGGCAGCAGCAGAAAGGCAGTCCCCCACCTGATCCTGGCCCGCTGCTGCAGTGGCAGCAACAAGAGAGGCTCAGGTGGGGGATCTTTCTCAGCCCAGGGAGGCAACACACCTACACACTTTAGGCGACACACTAACATGTTGCAACACACCATTAGGAAAGCCCTGCCTTAGAGTTTACCACTTCTAAGCTCCCAAGGCTGCAGACAACAATACTGTCTAGCAGGCAGGATACCACAAGTATTCTGCTTAAGAATCTCTTAATCTTTGGACTTTCAGGAAATGTATTATTACAGGAGAATAAACATGCAGGTTTATTTCCTTTAAGAGATAAACAAGGAGCTTTTGCAATAACATACTTCCTATGGACAGCCATCGTAACACACAGACACTTCCAGTCTATTATCTCTCATGACATTAAATAATTGAAATATGTGACTTCTACAGACCTTTCATAGCCCAGGCAGATTATCTCCTATAAGTAGCATATCTCAGACATAAAGCACATGGTACTTGTAGTATATTGAAGCTGTCAGGAACATCAGCTTACACAGTACAGAGGCATCACAATTCATTTAATCTACAGAGGAATCCTTATACAAGTATTCAGCATTTCCAATACATTGCAGTACATAACGGAATCTAGCTTTTTATTTATTTTTACTTCAAGCTCTTTTTTTTTAGGCCTAGCATTATTGCTGCTTAATAAATTATAGTATAAATGTATTTTCAGGCTTTTATATGCATTGGCCAGTGGCGGGGGGGAGGCTGCAGTTCACTTTAAGACAATTTTTCCTTTACGGAGGTGGTACGGATCCTAACTCTCCATATTAGCAAGTTATGCCTGAATAGGTTTAAGGCTTAGAAAAGGACCCATGCTTTCTGTTGAGCATAAGATGAATGGAAACAGAATAGCTATGCTAGGTCAGAACAATTTTTCATCAAATTTTATACAGTTAGTGTGCCTATTGATAGCAGTCAGCCCCTTACCAAAGAGAAGTTCATACATAGGGCATGAAGGTCTATCTGTGTAGTTAGTTTCCTATACAAGATATTGCTTTGAGTCCCCTGAAGGAAAGAAGGAATATAAATTCAACAAATACGTACCCCACTCAACTAGAATGTACTTTCTAGGAAAGCCAATTAAACCCAGACTGACAAACCTTAAGATTTGTATTGCTAATTATGTGCTGAATGCATAGCCCATATGATACTTCATAACAGCTAGTGCATTATGGAGCACTTGATCTTTTGGGAACCTTAATTAGCATAAGGAAAGAGCTGCTAAAAGAAGGTCTACAGTGAGCCAACAGCTCCGTAAAGAAAGGGGGAGATCAAGGCTAAAGAAGTATACTATTTGCATAATTAAGAAGTGTGTGAATTACCTTCTGAAAGTAAAGAACAAAGGAGAAGAGGAAGTTAATGCATACACATTTTTCATAAAATAATTGAGGGTTTTTTTTTAAAGCTGGGAGTACAACCTGCTAGCTTCTACTGTTTTAAGCTGCCCATAATATCAGTAGATAGTATAAATGTGTGTTCCACACACATTCCAATCTTACCTGCAACTGTAAGGCTTATCAAGATTCCACAGAGAGGAAGAAGGATCCACAAGTCCATCTCTGTCCTGGCGAGACACAAGAGAAATCACAGTCAGATTTCTGGCTGGGGCCAAGGGAAGGGTGCTAGCCCTTTAAACCAGGACTCAGGTATTTCTGTGAGCCTACAGCTTTTGAGCTCCAAGTCCCATGAACATGAATATGCTTAGCCCTTGTGAGGTATGATGGTTGTAGCAGTTCACCAACATTTGGTGTGCCATTTCTAGCTGAGGAAAAATGGAGGATTATATGCCTTTAATCATCCACCACCTCCTATAGTTCCATCCTAGGATCCCAGGATTTGCAGGTTAGGGACAGGTATTTAGAATTCTCAGCCAGAAAGTCCTAGGGCCTCACCAAATTCCAAACTTCAGAATTCCACAGGATGCAGCCACTACTGTTAAAATAGAATCACAGCACTATAATTCTGCAGTATGGAAGGATCTCTTATGCAATGCTGGCGTCTGCAGTTTGGTCAGACATTAGAGACCTTTGAGTGAGAATTCTAAATATAGGTTGAGTATCCCTTATCGGAAATGCTTGGAACCAGAAGTGTTCTGTATTTTGGATTTTGGAATATAGTACCGGTTCCTGTATATAAAACGGTATAGGGCAGCAGCTGAGGAGGCAATAAGCCCTGGTTGCCAGGGATTCATTCTTCAGGCTCCCCTGTCTCTTGGGAGAGGAACAGAACAAGAGGGAGGGACATAGTGCAGCTGAGTTCACAGCCAAAGTCTGCACAAGTGTCAATCACAGTGGCTGCTGCTCCTCCTGCTCATCTTCCATCACCACCATCCAGCTGAAAGGAGGTGTAGAGCAGGACACAGCAGCAGCAGCTGCTGGCAACCATCTCCAACTTTGGCCCAGAGAAGCGCCTCATGTCAAAAAAACCCCCCTGTACCCCCTTCTCTCCCCCGGCATCTCTTGCTGGGCCCCACATCCCAATCAGTGCCTTTCCTACCTAAGTCTTCCACAGATGGAACCCAGTAATTGCAGCCAACTTCAACAGCAGCACCAGTGGCAGAGCTGCCAGCCACCCACATCCACCTTCATGGAAGCAGCTGCAGTGCTCCCGCTCATCCATTTGGCTGGAGAGAGACACAAGAATCTGTGAAAGGACAGGACTCATGGATTCCTGCTGTTCCACAGAACCACACATCTCTCTCCAGCTGTGTCTCTCTCCAGCTTCACAAAGACAGTACGGGTACATACATGCTGTAGCTCCAAAAGTTTCAGATTTTGGAACATTTTGGATTTTGGAATTATGGATAAAGAATAATCAACCCTATACTTCTCCCTAACTGTACATTGGTCTAAATACCCTAAAGGCATCAGATCCTGTCTGATCTTGGAGACTAAGGCCCTTTTTGCATGGCATTTGCCATGCAAAAGGGCACCTGGAGCATTGCACAATTGTGAGGAGCAATCTGCATGACACACTCACAATTGTGCGATGCTCCAGGGTAAGGCAGGTGCCACTCACGCACTTTTTCATTTTCGGCTTTCAGCTGAAAATGATGCGTGATCGCGCATTGCTCCAGGACCCCACGTGCACTTGCTGTGTGTGCGGAGCCTCTGGAGCAACGGCCGTCGCGCTTCCTGCCCCAGCGCTGCACTGCGGAAGGAAGAGGTAGGACTCCCGTGCTGCCTGCTTGGGAGCAGGCAGCTCGTGCAGAGCTGAAGCAGCGGGGATATGAGTACCTCTCGGCAGAGGCTGCTCGCGTGATCCCCGCTCCCCAGTGCTGAGAAAACGTGAGTTGCGGAAAGGGCCTAAGTAGAATCAGCCTTGGATAAGAGACTGCCAACAAATGGCAGTATTGCGCACTGTATTTCAGAGGAATAAACTGGTAATACCACCTCTGAGTATTTCTGCCTGAGAAAACCCTATGAAATTCATGGGGTCACCATAAGTAAACAGGCAATTTGAAGGCACACAGAGAGAGACATTGTACATATGGAATGCCATATGGAATTGCCATGACATTTGAAGTGGAATCACAGCACCATAACTTTGTAGTGTGAAAAACTCCAGAAAGGATGCTGAATAGAGATTAAAGCTCCCACAGCCAAATTCTAGCACAAGTTCAGAGCATAATGCATAGTATGCAGACTGAATCTTGTGGTTCCATGAAATGTTTAAATCTTTGGACTTGAAAGTGAGTTCTCTTTGGACTTCCAAGGGGCAGGGGACCTATGTGTCCTCCCTTAACTCACCCTCTTTTGCTGCTAGCTGTTTTTCATAGGCAGAATATCTTTGTGAATAGCTACCATGATTTTGTCCTTATGTGAGGAAGCATCACCATTCTGGGGGGTGGGGGTGGGACAGATGCAGTTTTTAAACATTTTGGGACTGCAAAAGAGATGGGACTTAGCTGTAGCATATATCTTGAGCCTTTCACCTCATATTCAATGGACACTGGTTCTCATAAATGAATTTTGGTCCATACTGTCAATTCCATCATCATTCAGTGTTTTTAAAAAGCATATCTAGCACTAGATAGTAATGGGACCTCTATCCAGAGCCCAACTGTTGTACAAGACAGGAGATGGTTAAAATTTTTATTTTTCATCCTGTTTTCTCACTAAATCCCTTTCTCCCCGTTAGCAATTTGGTCTCCCACTTTTCCATGGCCATAATTTCCTCCCATTCCTCTCCTCCTCACAACAATAATATGCAGTGGAGTTGCCACTTTTACTGCCTGGCAGAGCTCCTGTGCTTTTTAACAGCTCTACCAATCTGAAGGGATCACCAGGAATTCAACATGTAAAGCTTCCCTCCGCCATTGCATGGTTTCCAAACTAGAAGAAAGCAATGTGCTTTGTTTTTGCTCCTGAGGCCCACAGGATAAAACGCTGGAGCCCCAGAGGAACCCAAAGTTGACAGCTTTTAAGAACAGAAAAAGCAAAGATTAACTCCACAAGGAGTAGGAACTCCTGCTAAAAAGAGCTCTGCTTAAAAGAGCAGAAAATGGAAAAGAAAATACAAAGAATTCTATAGGGAAGAAGGAAACAATAGTTGAAGAACTGGAAAGGAAAGAATTGTGCAGACTGAGCGAGGGGTGGGTCCAGAAGGGTTTGGTGGAAAGGGAAATGGATTAGGGAGAGGAGAGGAAATAGTCTCTGGAACAGCTGGTTTTAGACCCATTATTTCACATCCTGAAATGGCTTAGGTGGCCCCGAGGAGGGAGGGCATAGGCCTGTTACCATAGGGATGGGGCCTTTGGCAGTGCTGAAAACTCACTTTGCAATGTTTACAGATGATAACCTATCTTCAGGGACATTTCAGGGTTCCCCGCAGACTGCCCTCAGCCCAGACAGTTAAAACCAGTGTATTTCCAAAGAAGATTTGGCCTCACAATACACTCTAAAGGTCATCTTGTTGCTGTTACATGCCTTCAAGTCATTTTCAACTTATGGGAACCCTAAGGCAACCCTATCATGGGGTTTCTTGCCAGGAGTGGTTCAGAAGGCAGGGCCACCTTGGGCACAGGGCCGATGGTTTCTGAGAATTTAAGGCCCTACAAAAACAGGATTAACAAAAAATTTTTTTTTACAGGCATTGGGAAGGAAAACAAGATTTCAAAATAAAGATTTTTTATATTTTTATCTACAAAAATTATAAACAACTATTAGAAAACAGAAATAGGTTTATTAACAATCTTGAAAACATAAACTATCATGAATCATATACATAAACGGAAAACAAGAGTGCCTAAGGTCTACCGTGCCTCTCTCAGAGGGGTTTGCCTTTGCTTCCCTCTGAGGCTGAGAGAGCAGAGTTTGCTTAAGGTCGCCAAGAAGGGATTTGAACCCTCATCTTCAGAATCCTAGTCCAACACTCAAACCCCTGCTTCACAATTTGAATATACAAGTGCCCATGGACTCAAACAGTCAGGAGAGCAGTAAAAGAAAATAACAGGGAGTGTATTATTTTAAAATGAGAACTGGGATGTGTAAGCAAATGCTCGCAATAGTACAGAAATCATTAGAGGAAAATATCTCTCAAGGGGAAACCCTCTCAACGGCTTACTGAAAACTGGATATGGTCAGTGATGATAGAATGCTGAGTATCTCTAGGGAACAAAAACTGAAAGATGGAGCAAGAAGAAAGAGGCACATGCATACTACAGTCAGCCTTCTATAGTTGCAGGTTTAAGTTTCCTGGACTTGATTATTTGCAGGTTTCTTCAACCCCTGTTCCTCTACTTTAGGCACTTCTTTTCTGGGGAAAACTTCCCTCTAGATGGCTTCAATGAGGCCATGCACTCCTTTAAAAAAAACAAAAAAAAACACCTCTGGTTCTCCTTCTCCTACATTGGCCATTGCCTGGCCAGCTAGGGTTTCAGAGAAATTGGGTTTCAGCCCAATTTCTCAGCACACAAACCCCCTCCCAATACCCTCCAACAACCAAGGAAGGAGACAGGCAAGAGAGAGGAAGCATAGGGCCACCACGCCAATCCATCCCCTTTCCCCCTCCTTTGCCTGACCTGGGCCATTTCCGCACTAGACTGTTCTAGCGCTATGATTCCACTTTCAACATCCTATGGAATCCTGGGGTTTCCACTTGGCCCCTCCCGAAACTGCAAACCCCAGGATTCCATAGGATGTTGAAAGTGGAATCATACCGCTAGAACAGCCTAGTGTGGAAATGGCCCTGGTTTGGGCCCTGGGTGCCCATTCTCTCCATCATGCCTTGGCCCCCTTCCCACAGACACACACATTAATTTTATATTTGCAATTTTTCTACTTTTGTGGGGGGCCCTGTGAAGATCCAACTGTACACAGTTACAGTGTTATTATTCCACACAGACTCCATCCTATGGAATATTTGGATTTGTAGTATGGTGAGACACTAGAGCTCTAGATGAGAATGCTAGATGCCCATCCCTACTGTGCAAATTCTAGGATTTTAAAGAATATTGCCATGGCACTTAAAGCAGAATAATAGTGCTATAATTGTGTAGTGTAATTGGGTCTGAGGAATAACACAGAGTATGCTGGAAGACAGCACGGGTGGCTGGAACCTTTAACAGGAGTGTCCCACACTGCAATATGCTCTTGCAGGTCCTGCTAGCCCCTGTTGCTCATTAGTATACTGAGAAAATGAAGACCTTTGATCAATGGCCACAAGCACACAAACATTCCAGAAAATCAGGTGACAATACATTCCATCCCCTGCAGCAAGGATGAAGAACCTTTGGTCTTCCAGATGTTTTGGATCTCAACTCCTGGAAGCTTCATAAGCATAGTTAATCATTAGGGGTTATCGGAGTTGTAGTCAAGAATATTCAAGGAACCAAATGTTCCCCACCTGACTTATAGGTGGGTACGTTGCTATGGGCAGGGATAAATTTACCAGAATTCCTTATTTGAAACCCCAAACTAACAAAAACGGAAATACTCTACCCTGATTTATAAACTGGAATCCATGCTTGCTCTAATTCAAGAGTATGGAAAATATCACTTAATTTTTCTAGAAAAAGTCTGTCACTTCCTCCATCGCATTACTTTTTGAATTTAAGTGATCTGATGAAGTGCATCTGATGAAGCAGACTTGAGTATGCTACCCAACTTCTTTCTCTCAGTCTCTAAGTTGCTACAAGATTTTTTTGCATACTGATCCAGACAAGCACGGCTGAATGTAAGTGAATCATCACAAATTTCTTACGAAAACACCTCATCATTACCTTATTTTCTCCCTATGACAAGGAAGGCTTGTTTCCCGTAACTGCCTAGGCACACGGATATGTTGAGACCTAGGCCCTTTCTGCACAGCATTTGCCATGCGAAAGGGCGCCTGTAGCATCGCGCAATTGTGAGGAGCAATCTGCACGACGCACTCACAATCGCGTGATGCTCCAGGGGCTGGCAGGCGCTGATCACGCACCTTTCCATTTTCGGCTAGAAGCTGAACATGGTGCGCGATCGCACATTGCTCCTGGGCCCCGAACGCACTTACCTGGCGTGAGGAGCCTCCAGAGCTGCGCCGGCCACGCTTCTTGCCCCAACACAGTCTGGGAAACCCCCAGGCTGCGCTGCGGAAGGAAGAGGCGGGGCTCTCGCGCGAGCAGGCAGCTCGTGCAGAGCTGTAGGAAGCGCATTAGCTCCGCCCCTTCCTTCCACAGCGCAGCCGGGTACTATCCCAGGCTGCGCTGGGGGAGGAAGCATGGCCATAGCGCTTCCTGAGGTTCTTCACGCCAGGTAAGTGCGGGAGGGATGTGGGAGGAATGCGCAATCGCGGGTCATTTTTGGCAAAGAGTCAAAAATGATATAATCCATGATTGCCGCAGGATCACTACGGGAGCACCGCGCAATTGCGAGAACATCATGCAGAACCATCCTTGCGATCCCATGGCACTCCCATGGCCATTTCACATGGGAAACAGCATGCGAAAGGGGCCTTAGGGTCACCATAAGTCAGAAACAACTTGAAGGCATGCAACTGTCAGAATCTCTAGGCGCCCATCTCTAGTCACACAGAACTCTTCATCTGACACTTAAAGAATTAGGTGTGACCTAAAAGCTTCCAGATTCCTATATCAACAGGCCTTGTTCAAAAACTACCACCACCACCAATTAATTTATTTTTCATTAATGCTGGAAAGAAAACCTAACTGCTTCCTTTAAGCATGAAGCAAAGAAGTCTGGTAGGTACAAATATATAACTCCCTGCCCCCTGCCTTAGACAATCTGATCTTCTTAAACTCTGATCTTCTTAAACTTGAAACCTCTGGGTTTAGAGTTTGACTGTTATCACCAACTAACAGGAAAGGAAACAAGAACACTATTGTCCTCTGGCTCATTGTATTCAAAAAAGGCTGTGCTTTAACACTTTATACTGCAAACATCAAGCTAGAGATCCTCATTCTGCAAATTGCATTCAAACATCCAGGGGCCTTTTCACAGTACCCAGGTTTACAGCACTATGACTCCACTTTTCACTGCCATGGTTCCATCTTATGCAACCCAGGGATCTGCAGTTAAGGAGAAGTAAGGACCAGATTTTGTCATCATAGAAGCTAAATAGGGTCATCCCTGCTTAGCACTTGGGTGGGAGATTGCTAATGAATACCTAGTACTGTAGGAAGGAACTGGCAAATCCACCTCCAAGTATTCCTTGCCTTAAAAAACTCCATGAAAGGCATGGGGCTCCATAAGTCAACAGGTAACTTGAAGGCACATATGCGCACATTAAAAATTCTCAACCAGAAAGCTCTAGAGTCTCACCAAACTACAAACTTCAGACGTCCTTAGGATGCAGCTGTTAAAGTAGAATCATAGTGCTATATTTGTGTCGCATGAAAGGGCTCCATAGCACTGGACATTGGGTACCACTTCCCAAACTGGAAGGAAGAACATGCATTTTAATTTCCTTTCAAACTCTGGAATGCAACCCAGTATAGCTGGCCCTGCACATTTGCAGGTTTAGCTTTCATGGATTCATTCTCAAGTTTCTTCAATGCCTGGCACCTCCACCCACCCACCCACCCACCCACCCCATGGTGCTTCTTTTCTGAGGGAGAATACCCAAGGAAGGAGATGGGTGAGAAAAGAAAGTGTAGGGCCCTTATGCTGAGCCATCTCATTTCCCTCCCCCTTCCCCAACCTGGTTTGGACCTTGGGTTAGATCGACATCTTATGGGAGTAAATAAAATTAGATGGTCCTTGCAAATTTCCTTCCAAGCAATTTTGCCACCTCAATCTGCAACCTGCATCATCCAAAAGACTGCAATGTCTGGAGATGGTGGGTTTTGAAAAACAAAACATCCGGAAGGTGCTGACTTGGGAAGAGCTACATTTACAGTCTTTTGAAATATAAGGAAACTAGGGGCCTTCCTAGAAAACTCCCCACCTCCTATTTTGAAATCTGTGGCACAAGATCAAAGGAGATACATTTGCACATCCTCACTCCTTATTGAGGAAACAGGGAAGAACTGGATTGCCTTGAAAATGCACCCCTAGGTACTACTGGGTGGTGGCTGTCTGCCACACCAGCTGGAATGTTTTTGTTTTTTTTCTCCAATCTGCTTTGATTTTTCCTGCTCTTTAATCCCTGTTATTTGTTTCTATAGCTCCAAGCAATGCCACCAGCTTTCCCCCCTGGCTGCTCAGCAACTGCACCCCTATCCCAGCAGGGAGCACATTCCTGGAGGTGAGGTTGCTGGGCTGCCAAGACTCAGTCCAGCAGTGTTGGTCCTGCCAGGAGGGAGGCTGAAGCAGCTCTTTCTCCAGCAGCAGACTGTGTTTCCAATCATGGGGCAACAGACTCTCAGGCTTTCCCCACCTTGGCAGCCCAGGTCTGAACCAAGTCACTTTGTTGTATGAGGGAACAGAAAAATGCACCCTCACCTCTACTCCAGGACTAAGAGTTGACATTCACTGAGAAGAGGATAGGGCTGGAGTTTATGAGCAGGCAAAATGAGGGCGCTGCCCCTCCCATAAGAATTCTGCCACCCCAAAGACATTTTTCCTTTGGTCTCCAAATTTCTTCCATTGCACAGATTGAAACACTGAAAATTGCTCACACCTGGAACTCTTCTATTTGCCATAGTCACATTCAGTTGGCAACTTTGCCTCCCTCTTTTCTTTGGATGCCTGTCCTGTATTTCTAAATGCTCAACTTAGAAGGTTTAAATTACTGCAATGCTAGAAAATGTGGGGACTGAAGAAAAATTTCACTAGGAAGGAGCGTAATTTTGTGCCAGCCCCCACAGAACAGGACAGTCCTTCTCAGCCCTTGACCTCCAGATGTTTGGAACTTCAATACCCAGAATTTCTGGTCACTGACTGGGACTTCTAGGTATTGAAATCCCAAACATCCTAAAGGACCGAAATTTGAGAATCACTAGAACAGAGTTCTCCACCCACCTGAAGGCAGCCTAGCTGAGGAAGTAAAGGACAGATAATTATAGCTCTATCCTCCAAGAGTGGGGAATGACCAAGGACTAAAGAAAAACAGCTGGGGGACTGCCACAGAAGCTTACCAAACCTTGGGAAAGGTTTTTGTTTTTGTTTTGGATTACAGTTCCCAAAATTTTCAACCCCACACACACACACACACCAGCTTGGCCACGATGCTTCTCCTGCACAATCAATAATCCAGTCTTGCTGTGGTGGTTGCTTCATTGTGGCCATTTCGCACTAGCCTGTTACAGCACAATGAATCCACTTTCAACATCCTCTGGAATCCTGGGGTTTGCAGTTTCAGGAGGGGCCAGCCAGCCCCTCCCGAAACTGCAAACCCTAGGTTTCCAGAGAATGTTGAAAGTGGAATCATTGTGCTATAACAGGCTAGTGCGGAAATGTCCTCTGTCTGATGGTAGGGCCAGGTCCACTACATCTGTCCCATTATCATTCTCTGATGAGAGTAGATAAAGTGAGCAGACAAAGTAAGTCACTGTTCTACAGAAAATCCTTAGAGATCTGTTGGGAAATCCAGAGCCACCTTACTGCCTGGCCTTGCTTAGCTCTCCTGACTGCTCTAAAATCCAAGACCTTTGCTATCATAGCATTGCATGATTCCATGGAGCTTTGCCCATTCTGGTCCATTCTAGCATGGAACAATATCATTCGAGGTTTGAAAAATTAACACTATGGCCATTTCCACACTACACTGTTATAGTGCTCTTATTCCACTTTCAACATCCTTTGGAATTCTATGGTTTGTAGTTTACTGAGGCCAAAGAGTTCTCTGGCTGAGAATTCTAAATGCCTCTCCATAAACTGCAAATCCGAAGACTCCATGGGATGTTGAAAGGGGAATGATAGTGTAGTGCAGTGCGGAAATGGTCTATAACTCTCACAATCCATGATCCAGGCATGCTTGGGGGCTTCTGGGAGTTGTAGTTCAAAAATTAACTCTTCCACATGCCAGACTTGCCTTTGGAGGGCCCTGCACTGTCCTATATCAGTGTCCTTCAAGGCCAGCCATTCCCCACTCCCTATCCACCTAAAAAACTGTGCTGCTCCCCTCTCATGCATCCCCTTGCACCTACCCTCCAGAAGATATCCCGCGGGACCTCTCTGACGTCTCAGAGGGAAGATAACCAAAAGTTGGAGAGACCTCAGGGAACAGGACAAAGTTTTATCAAGGCAAGGCACGGGCTCATGGCAGAGGGAGATTACAGGAGCTAAATTAGTCTGCTTTAGCTCCAGGACAACAGGGGGTGAGGGGAGCACCGTGCTACTGAACAGAAGGTGCAGCTGGGAAGGAAGCACAGGCTGAAAGATTGAACTGGATCAGACTGGCCTCTCCTACCCACGCCAAACGAGGCAGGCCTGCAAATTAGTCTAGAAAAGATACCAGCTGCAGCGTTTGTTTAGTTTAACTAGCTAGCTTGTCCACAAACATCTGTGTCGCTCATTTTTGATAAGCTGGCAGCCTGAAAGAGAAGCCAGAGAGAGGGAGAAGAAGAACCAACTCTGTGGCCCTTTTAGATAAAGCATTCTTGCAGCTACAGTGCAGCAGCATCTGCTGTTATATGCATTTGGCTTTTTAAACCAGTAGCCACAGGAATGTGGTGATGGTGGTGGTGGTATGGAAACTAAGATTGAACTACAAAGTGTGGGGATTTGCCCTTCCTTTTCCCTGTGCTAAGAACTAAGAAGCAACGTGTGTGATGGTTACAATAAGGGTATGGGACTTCTTTCAGCCTGAGGGTGGAATTCAATTGCAGAGAGGTTTTCAGGGGCCACACTGCAGGAGAAGCAAGGGCCAAGGAGAAAGTAGCATAATGGTATAGTGGTATAGTGGTTTGAGCATTAGTCTAGCCCCTCCCGAAACTGCAAACCCCAAGATTCCATAGGATGTTGAAAGTGGAATAATAGTGTTATAATAGTCTAGTGCAGAAATGGCCAATGGCATAATCTGCCACTCCTTTGCACCTCCCTGTTTCCTCTAAATTTAGCTACAACCCCCATGGTATCTTGGGGAATGGGTAGATTTATCCTGGTATAGTAGTTTGAGCGTTGGAGTACAACCCTGGAGATCAGGGTTCAGTTCCCTGCTTGGCCATGGAAACCCACTGCGTGACGCTGGGTGTGTCATACACTCTCAGTCCCAGAAACCTCCATGATATGTTCACTTAGGATTGCCATAAGTTGGAAATGACTTGAGGGCACATGGGCTCAGCAGCAGCAGCAGCAGCAACAACAGCAATATATTGTTGCACACCATCCCTTGGTCTTAAATGGTAAATTAAGAACCAATAGCTTTACAAAAGACCTGCTCCTAGTGGAGATGAAAATAGTTAGAACTGATCTGTTCATACATATAAACCCAGCCGCCTGCTTTTTTTAAATATATATATATATATATCTTGGGCTGGGGGTAGCTATTGGGACTCTCAGGATGAGCCCATGTGCTACAAAATTTATTATTGTACCACTGATGGCTGAGCGAGAGGAATAAGAAATGACAAGCTATTTACTCTCTCTTGTCTGGTGACCCATGCCTCTTATATCTGTACGTTATTAAGATTTTATAGATGGGAGGACAAAATAGCAAAGAACGTTCCTAGGGAAGCCTAGAGTTGAATACAGAAAAGCTCAGCTGCAAGCCCTTTTATGGAACCCCCCTCCCCTGACTTGTTGTTTGGCAGCACTGTCTAAATATACCAAGGCTGGCAGGATGCTGGAGTTATAAATATCCCCCATACTCATCCCTAGTGGCATCCAGCCCTGTAGCTCTGCTGGGGTTCAAGCCAGTACAGAGCTTTCCCAAAGAAGGCACACAGCCACAAATTGTTTGCACAACCAGTTAAAGGACACCACACCTTTCCCTCAATCCCACATGCCATTTGAAAAATTCAGAGATCGGAGAACACTCTCTGACTATGGCGATGGGAAGCAAGCATTAAGATTGACATATGTTTACTTATTTATTACCTCTATCCTTGTTTCTTCCAACCAGTTCCACACACAGGTCCCTTCCTCCCTGCTTTATCCTCACAACGACCCTTGTAGGATAGGTTAGGCTGAGAGAAAGTAACTGGTCCCCAAGATAACTCTGTGACTTGAGAGCTTGGTGCTGAAACACCCAACACTTAGTCCAAGTCTACACCACACTGACTCTCATTCTCAATCTTCAAATCTCAGAGTGTATAACAAAATGAAAACACTGATTTAGAACAATGCTTACATTTAAGCAATAGGATATTACCAGCACTGGCACATGCTATTGTCAATTAAAAACCATGCCTATTTGTGCAACTTGAAGAGGGGGGTGGGAACATATCAGAAATATCTAAAAGCTCTGAGCAGATACAGTTATTTTTCTGTTAATGAAGTAGATGTGTTCATGGACATTACTTCTTTAACAGAAAATTTGGTACCAGTGGCTGAAATAGCATGGAAAGAATGGGGATAGGCTCCTATGTCACAAAAAAGAACAGCAGGTCAACATGTTTCAGCAAACTTTCCATCCAAAACTAACAATAGGCATATGTGAAATGAACAATCAAGTCAGGCAAGCCTCGCAGACAAAAACAAAAGCACTTTTCATTTAGAGACCACAGAAAAGTGTCTTCCAAAATGCATGAAGGGATAATGTTTTTTTTCACCACTCAAAACTTTCCTTACAATTTCCATTTTGGTGGCCAAACTTAGGCTTTTTCCACAGGGGGGGAATTAAAATGGCGCAGTGCATCCTCTACGGAGGTCGTCTGCACCTCGGAGTGGACTAGGTTTGGACTACTTACCGGAGATCCACACCTCAGTCCGCTCCGAAACACCCCCAACTGGTCCTCCAGCGTGCTTTTTAAAGACCGGAAAAAAGAGGTCTCTCATTTTTCCAGAGTGCACCATTGCATACCTGCTCCTTTGTGCAGATTTGCAGGCTCGCACCAATGCGAGCCTGCAATCTGCGGAGGGTGGGCTTTAGGTGTGGCAAGCTTCACGGTTGGTCAGGACTCACAACCAACTGGAAGCTGCCATTTTGGAAGCCAGAGCAGTGCAGATCTAAGACCTCGCACTGCTCCGATTCACCCTGGGCCAGACAGAGGAGCCAGAAGATCCAGTGAGTAATGGCACGGAGCAATTCCTTCGCCTTGTGCAGAAGTGGCCTTAGAGATCTGTGCCTTTTTAACATGCTGGGGAAGCTAGTCAGGCCAACTTATCTGATTTCCCCTTTTCTCTCTGTTCTGCAGCTCAAACATATTCACTATGGAATTCTGGAGGTGGTCGCCGTTTACCTTGCCCGCTGTAGGCAAGCATATACAATGATCAGGTACAGCAGAATCCTGTTATCTCCCAACTCAAGCTTTCTTGCATTACTTACTGCAGACAGGATGCTGCAACCCATCACCAAAAGTCTGTGTTTCTCCAGCCATCCTTCCCAATGCTGATACTGCTAAAAAAATGTCCAGTTACAGAGGTCAAAGAGAGTTGGGTGAGCATAAAAAGACTTTGTAAAAAGAAGCTTCTTTATCTTGGACTTTGTTAACTGAGTACGCCTGTAAGGCCTTCATTAAGCAAGCTTCTCTGTAAAGTTGTTCAAAGATAGGTTACAATTTCCAAAAAGGCCCATAAGTACTGAACACCTGTCTGTCCCTTGTACCCTCTGCTATATGACATGTTTACCTGGACACAGAGAAACTGTATTTCCTACAAAAGGAATTTCCTACAAAAGGAAATTTACCTATTTTGGGCAAACTGGTGTTTCCCGCAATAAACACCAGGCATGATTTTCACACACTAATGAACACACACATGGGGTTTACCACAACCTGTTCCAGTTTGATATCTCGTATTCAGTAGTGCTAGGGTCACCTTAGGGTCGCCATAAGTTGGAAATGACTTGAATGACAACAATAACAACAACAAAGGATGGACATGCTCAGAGAAACTTTGAGTAAGATGGAACTCTGGCAATAAAAGAGATCCCAGGGCAGGTTTAATCTTGGAGACAGGGAGAGTAGAAGTAATCTTCCCCAAGTGTAAAACACAATGCTATTCAACACTAGTGTGATTCCAACAAAACATGGAACAGTCATTCTGTGTGTAACTCGTCAAGTATGACTTGCATACTCATCTGAAGTAATATTTACTAGCTACTGGCAATCAAATGGTGTCTTATTATAAGTCTGTTGACTTTTTATAGAAACAGTTAAATAAAGCATGGCCTGGAACAGCAAATACACAATGTAACCATTAATGCAGTTCAGCGGATAGAAAAGTTGCATTTGACCATGAGACACAGATCCACTAGGCAGCTTTGGGGAAACAGCTTTTTCTAAACTTTAGTAGGGGTCAGTAGTTTTTTTAGCTTACAGTTGTTGTAAGGATAAAGACGATAGAACACTATGTACCAGAAGAGCTACAAGCATAATTAGCAACAAAACAGTTCAGACTGAAAGGATGGCATCTTTGAGGGGAAAACAATATTTTATTTTATTTTTTTTCATTTTTTCATTTTGTTTTATTTTACTTTTGGTGAGGAAAACATCACCAATGTACAAAATACATACAGGAAAGAGCAAACTTACAGAGATCTGGGAAGAAGTGCATAACAAATTACACACCCTGACACACCGGTTGGTTTGAGCCATCACCATGGTGAAAATACTAATTTTGATATGGCTATTTATTTATTTATTTCTGTCTGGAGAAGATGTGAAGCTAGTGGATTGCCTGGATTTGGCAAAACAAATCAGCTTAAGACAAAAGATGGATCTACAAGCAAGTCTTAATTTATGTTGCCCCAGTTTACACCATGTTTAAAGTATTTCTCCAGAAATAATAATAATTAAAAAAACACATAAAACTGTCACCCACAAGACAATGAGTGAGTAAGCAAATGCAGTCTTGGGGCAGCTGTAAGGAAGGAGTTTCCTTTGCCTGCTTAGAAAGGAGAGCATAAGCAATAGGAAGAAACTTGAATCTTGCCAACATGACATGGGGGAGAAGGGGACATGTGGGGGAGGAAGAAATTGGAATTTTGCTGTCTTTGGAGGACAGGTTTCCTTTGCCAAATTTAGAAGAGGAGTTGAGGAGAAAGAAACTGCAATCATGGAATTATAGTGTGGTTGGAAGGGATTTCCTTTACTTGCTTAGGTAGGAGAGTAAGCAACTTCGGTGTTGTTGTCTGGAAGAGAAAGGCTTATTTAGCCTGGGTGTTTTATGCTTTAAACGCTTTAAAACTGGTGGTGGATTGAATAAAATCACAAAGCCTGTGACTACTTCAGTTCCATGGGAATGCATCCCCTTGGTCTTCCCCCATTGACACCAGACTCAATTTACACTGTGAGTATGGGAACACAATCCCAGTATAAATCAAGACTTGCCTGTTGTTAATATTCCCTTTTTACTGATGGATAAACTGAAAAAGAAAGATAGGACCTTACTCCAACCCAACCAGTGCATCTAGATCTAGATGTTGGATCACATAAGATGTTCTTCAAACTTCAGGAACTTTTCAAGTTCTCCACAGCAATTTGCTGATTAATCCCCAAAGGCGTTTTGTGACACTTGTCCCATGCATGATGCAGATGATTTTAGCGAGAGGCCCCGGGGAAGTAACACAGTTATTGCACAGAGCTGGCTATGCGTGCTGGGTTCACTAGTGTTCCCCTCTGGTTTGAGAGCATGAACCAGACAGCAATGCTCACCTCCAACATTCCCATGAAGCTGCATATTTTAAGAGACAGCAGGTCATGGAGGGCAAGGTGTCTTCTGGGGATGTTTATCCAGCGTTACAGGCTTTCACAGGGAGGTATTCCTCAGACATGTGAAAATCCCAAGGTTTCAAAGAACATACTGGAGCAGGCCTGAAAGATCAGGCCAGAGGTTCATCTAGGCCAATAGTCACTTTCCCATAGTGGCCAATCAGTGCCTCTGGGCAGCCAACAAGCAAGGCAGAAAGGCCAGTAGCCTCTTTCACTATTGCATCCCAAACCACTGGGATTTTGAGGCATCTTTTGCATAAAGGTGGCTTACAGCCATGACAATTAGCAAGCAGAGCTTGGAAAAGTTACCTTTTTGGACCACAGCTTCCAGAACTCTTCAGCCACTATGATCAGTGGCCATAGTTGGGGGATTCTGGGTATTGTGGTCCAAAATGTCTCATTGTGAAATTCTGCTAATAACCACAAATTAGATGTATCCTTCATAAACCAGTAAGCCTTTTAAACAAGCCACATGGTCACCATATCTTGTGACAGCAAATGCCATCAACTAATTATGCACTAATTTCATTTTCAAATTATATGGTATGCGCAAAAGAAACAGTGTTTCTCACAAATGACCTGAGAATGTATCTCCTGGGACTGCTGCTAATTGTTGTTGTTCTGTGCCTTCAAGTCATTTCTGACTTATGGCAATCTTACAACAAACCTCTCACAGGGTTTTCTGGGTCTTAAAGTGTGTGATGTCCCCCAAGGTCACTCAGTGGGTTTCCATGGCTGAGCAGGGAATTGAATCCTGATCTCCAACACTCACACCACTACAATATTATAGCATTTATTTCTATACCGCTTATCAACTGAGTGTTATCTAAGCGGTTTACAATGTATTTTAGCTAATTGCCCCCAACAAACTGGGTACACCACACTGGCTCTCTATATATACCACAGGACAAAGGTGGGCTAGTGTTCTCTTGATCCAAGCAAGCAGTTTGAGTCAACAAAGGTGTTTCCATACTGATCTCCACATTAACCAGAGTCCCCTAGGATATCTCTCTCCAACATGGTGCTATCCAGGCAGGCTTGACTTCAACACCCATCATCCCCAGTGCTGGGGAAGGTAGGCACTGTATAGTCCCCCTCTACCCCACCCAGGGGGTTGCAGGAGACTTTTCTGAGATTTTTCCATCTGAAAAGGCAAAACGCTACCACTCCCATCTGACATCTATATCATTTTCCTCCTGCTGCGTGGCAGGCAAACATTCCACAGGAGAAGCCTTCCCAGACAGTAATGTCATAGGCAGAGGCTTCACCTGTTGACTTTATTCCTTTCCTACAGCTGTTACACCTACAAAGCTTTTGCCAAGAAAACCAAGGCAACCCCTCAGCTGATTCCAAAGGCTCAGATCTCTCCTCCAAGATCTCAAAATCACCCCAGTGACCTTCCGAGAAGGCCACCTCCTCCCTAGGCTCCCCAGTTCCAGAGGGGACCCCAACTCCCTCCAAGACCACCCGCGCGGAGGGCTGTCCCACGGTCAGAAAATGCTTTTTGATTTAATCCATTTTCTCATCTCCGTTTGGAACTGCGGAAGGTAACACCCTAAAAAAACTCTCCCTGCCTGGCTTATTCCCGAGCCGGCCGCGGTTGCTTCTACCAGCCAGAGAAACTCTAGCCCCAGCTCTCCAAGGGCGAAAGAGGAGGCAACTTTTTGGGCAACGTGGTTTATTTATAGAAGGGAGAAAAAATCCGTTAGGTTGGCAAAAGAAGGGTGGGCGCCTCCTGGTCGCTTTGTGAGTGGGAGCCTAAATGGGGACTTCAGGGACCTCGAAATCCACCCGCAATCATACCAGGGCTCCCCCGGTCGCCCCCAACTTACTTGCGAAGCCCTTTCCGAAGTCCAAACGCCGGGACAAGAACCGGTCGATCCCTACGCGATTGGGCTCTCCAAGTGATCTACCCTCCCTGTTTTCCCCTTCTTGCCACGCGGTTCCGGGAGGTCACCTCTCCGCGGGCGCCCCCCGTGGCGGGCCCGCCTCCCCAGCGCCTGAGCGACACCCGCGGACTCGAGTGGGCGTGGGAGGCACAGGCGGCGGAGGGAGGGGGGACGATCGGGCGAGAGGATCGGGCCGGGGCGGGGCCGTGAGCTCAGAGGGGCCGGCCGGAGGTCAACAGCAGCCCGGGAAGGATCGCCGTGTCGAGCGTTCGCACGAGGGCGCCCGCGCCGGACGGTGCTGACACGTGTAGAGCGCGCGGGTTGGGGAGGAAGGCTGCCCGCTGCGGGAGAATATAACTATGGCCATTTCCACACTAGACGGTTATAGTGCTATTATTCCACTTTTAACCTCCTATGGAATCCTGGGGTTTGCAAACCCCAGGATTCCATAGGAGGTTGAAAGTGGAATAATAGCACTATAACAGTCTAGTGTGGAAGTAGCCTGTGCCGTCCCCACCGCTATCCTTCTTTGATCGAGTCTTTAACGTGCGACTTGAAGAAATTCTTCCAGGCTTATTTTCGCTGGGGCGGCCCCAGGATCCCGCCCTCCCGGCCTGCCTCCAAATCTGTCATATATTATCTGGTCGTGTGCATGAGAGAGGCAGGGAGAGGGCTTCACCGTTTTCTTCTTCCCAATTCCTGGAGAAGGCGTGGAGCCAGCACCCTTTGTCCACGCGTCGTCTTCTTTTCAGCCCTGCTTTTAGACCCCAGCGCCTGGTCACACGACCACCAGGAGCTGTTGCCAGATTGAAAACTGGAGAGGGCTCATGTCACACCGTTTTTCCCATTTCTATGTATGGTTGTGAAAGCTGGACAGTAAAGAAAGCTGACCATGATAGGCTGAAAATCAACTCCTTTGAAATGTGGTGCTGGAGAAGAGTTCTCTGGACTGCTAAGAAGCCCAATGAATGAGTCCTCGATCAAATCAAGCCTGAACTCTCCCTAGAAGCCAAGATGACTAAACCAAGGCTGCCCTACTTGGGTATATCCTGAGAAGACATGGCTCATTAGAAAAGATAATAATGCTTGGTAAGGTAGAAGGCAGTAGGAGAAAAGGAAAGCTGCATTACAGATGGATGGACTCAATCGAGGAAGATGCATCCCTTAATCTTCAAGACCTGAACAGGGCAGTTGATGATAGAGGGGCTTGGAGATCTTTCATTCATAGGGCTACCATAGGTTGAGGTTGACAAGAAAAGGGGGTTTCTGCCAGTGCTGCATGTTACTTGTTACTTACTACTTACATAACCAGATAACAAGCAACACTGGCTGAAATCCCCCTTTTACACAACCATTAAAGGTCCAGGAGCAGTTTCCAGTTTTCAGTCCAGCAACGTTAACCAGATGCTGCTTACAAGGCGTGTGGCCTGCTGTGCCATCTGAATGTAGGTTGGCCTAGCATGGGCTCAGAGCCCCGCTTCATTCACTCCCTTCACATGTTCAAAATAATTATGCGAATAGATGAAAGTTTAATAACCCACTTTGTCTTTCTGTGCAGCAGAATCCTGTGCATGCTTAAGCAAGGCATGTTCCCCCTTTCAGTGCTTGTAGGACTGTGGCCTTTTACAGGAAAACAAAAGTGTCAGGAATTGCGGCCGCTTTATCTTGAGGGGAAAGGCTGTGCCTGTGTGAACAAAATTTTGTGTAAGTAATTCATGGTTCTGAAAATTTTTTAGGGCTTCAAGGTCTTCATGTTTTGGTCCTCTTGCTTCTGTTTTCCTCAAGTTATTTACATTGGAAGGGAAACTGAGAATGGATTGAAAAGTAGCTCATGAAGGCCTACCTTTGAAGACAGGGCTAGACAAAGCAGGGCCCTCCAAACACTATCGCACTGCAGCTCCCATCATTCCTAGTGAGCATAGCCAATGGTAAAGGATCTTGGAAGCTACAGTCCAACAACACCTGGGGAGCCACATGTTCCTCAGCCTTGTTTTTGGAGTTGCACATCAGACTTGACACAATCCTACTGATGCTTTTTGGCTTCAAGCCTCAGAAGCCCGCACCAGCATGCCTATGGTAGGAGGTTATGGGAGTTATTTATTAATTAAAATATTTCTATCCTGTCCTGTATCTTGAGATCTCAGGGAGGCATACAGTCAATACAATATAAACAACTTCTAAAAATTCCAGATGAAAACAATAACATAATTTAAATAGGATAACATCATATTACAATTTATAACAATGGTGGCAAGAATTCTGTATGTGCAGGAGTGTACAGATCCTACAATACCATCTCAAGAAGATTGGGTGATAAAGCTGTTGGATGTGGCTAAGATAGATAAATTGATGACTTTAATCAGAGAAAGCTCTTTGAAAGAATTTAAGAAGCAATGGGAGCAAGTTATAATATATTTAAGAGAAGGGGAGGGGAGGCATGCAACATTAGGTTTTGAGTAAAAAGATTATAATTATTATTGTAGAACATTATTTTGAATCTGTAAGAGCATTTCTCATTTAAAGTAATGGAAAAACGGTTTTAGAGGTCTAAATGTAGCTTAAATTTTACATAATTATTGTATTAGATTATTAAGATCACCGTGTAAGTGTAGATACTGATAGAACTTACAGGAATTATAATAAATTTGTATTGTTATCCATTTTCTAAGGAATTAGAAGTCAAGTGTGTTGCTCCTTTTTCAGTTATAGTATGTTTTAGCTTATGTGTAGTAAGTTAGTTGCTTAGTTTAGTTAGTAAATATGTTGGTGTGTTGTGCCCTTTTATATTCATGAAATGTGTTTTCAATAAAAATATATTTTTAAAAAAGATAAAACCATATTAATCAGGTCACTGAGTTAAAACAAGGCTAAAATAGTTAAAATCATGGATATGTAGATTAATTTTTTTAAAAAAAAATTAGGCCCCAAAGGCTATAACAAGAAGCCAGCCTGATTTTTAAGATCTTCTGAGGAGGGCTTTCTCTTAGGGCCTTTCCACCCTACAATGTTATACTGCTGTTATTCTACTTTCAACATCCTGTGGAATTCTGGGGTTTGTAGTCTACTGAGGCCCAAGAGGTCTCCAGCTGAGAATTCTAAATGCTCCTCCCTAAACTGCAAACCCCAGGATTCCATAGGATGTTGAAAATGGAATAATAGCACCATAATAGTGTAGGGTGGAAGTTCCTAAGTTCCACAACTTATCACAGACACATTTTGTCAGGCCATAAGAGAGAGCACTGAGAGCTTTCTCAGTGGCTGCTCCCAGGCTGTGAATTTTCCTTTCCTGGGAGGATTGGTTGACCCATTCACTGCTATCTTTCCATTGGCAGGCAAAGGCTATTTTATTTAGGCGAGCAGAAGGGTGTTTTGGATGCAGTGTATTGTGCTTTTATCTCCTTATCTTTTAATTAGGTTTGAAATGTGTTTTAATGATGCACTTTTAAGATTAGAACTGTTTAATTGCTTTTTAAAAAACTGGAGCACCACTGTAGAAAAAAATCTCTCTCCCACGTGGTGTGTTACTCGCAAAGGTGGCATACAGAGAAGGGACCCTCCAGCGGATCTCAGTACTTGGATGACTATATATGTGAAGAAGCATGCCTTCGAGTATTGAAGAGTTGTAGCTCTGTTGTTGTTGTGTGCCTTCAAGCCATTTCCAACTTATCATAACCTTAAGGTAAACTTCTCATGGGATTTTCTGGTGGCTGAGAGTGTGTGACGTGCCCAAGATTATCCAGTGAGTTTCCATGGCCAAGCAGGGGATTGGACACTAGTCTCCAGGGTTGTAGACCAACGCTCAAACCACTATACCACCCTGCTCCAGGAATAGCTATTTCCCATTGAAGTTTCTATACCTTAGAGAAGCCCCTTCTGTTCCAAGTTTTTATTCCGTGTACAGGTCTTAAAGTGACAGACCCTGTCAGAATCACTGAGCAGTTCAATATGCAGACATACCTCTGTTTACTTCTGACAAAAATGATCCTTTTTACAAAGCTTTTTACACCTGTCTTTCCTTCTCATCCTCAATATAGCTAGGAGTTTTTTGGCAGCATCAGCACTGGGGGGATGGTGAAAGAGAGCTGTAGGAAACACAGACTTTCCATGTTTAGTTGCAGCACTGTGTCTGATGGCCATCTGTCGGGAGTGTTTTGAAGGTGTTCCTGCATGGCAGGGGGTTGGACTGGATGGCCCATGTGGTCTCTTCCAACTCTACATTTCTATGATTCTATGAAACAATGCAATAAAGCTTGAACTGGGAAAGAATGGGATTCACTTCTAGACTACCCTACTGTAGCTGTGTGTATCTCCCTACAACAGTACAAGTAAACAGCAGATGCCTCTAGAATCCCTTAGTGAGCATGTGTGAACAGCAAAACACAGAGAAAGGGAGAGAACAGATAAGTCTGCCTTACCAGTTACATCCCGCATGTGGAAAAAAGCATAGATCTATAAGTTTGGCCACTAAAGTGTAACTCATAAGGAAACTAGAGACAGGTAAAGGAAGCAGTTAGTTCTGGATCCATTTTGGAAAACACTTTGTTGTTTCTAGAATGTCCAGAATGCTTTTGCTTACTTATGCAAGGCTTACCTGATGTTTCACATATGCACGTTGTTAGCTTTGAATAAAACACTTGCTGAAACATGTTGAATGGCTCTTTATGTGATGCAGGAACCTATCCCTATTTGTTGTTGTTGTTGTGTGCCTTCAAGTTGTTTCAGACTTATGGCAACCCCAAGGTGAACCTATCAGAGGGTTTTCTGTGTGATGTGCCCAAGGTCACCCAGTGTGTTTCCATGGCCAAGCAGGGAATTGAACCCTGGACTTCAGGCTCATAGTTCAACACTCAGACCACTACACCACACTGGCCCTCTACCTATCCCTATTCCCTCCATGTTATTTCTACCTCTTGTACCAAAGTTTCTGTTAAAGAAGTAATGTCTAGGAACACATCTGCTTCGGTAACTGAGGTAGCCCTGTAGTCTTTGTGGATGATTTGTGCTCCTCCAGATGTTCTTAGTGTTACCCTAAGAAGTGAGGGACATTGGGGTCCAGCTACAATGCCAGCCTGACCTTAGAATTTGGGGAAAATACAGCTCAAAGGAGGTCTGCAAGAGGAGGATAATGGCAGGATCTTTTTGCCTATATGTACCAGTACTAAGTATGGAGACGACTCCAGTTAAAAGTTAGACAAGGTATTTTGTTTGGATTTAACATACACACTGAAAATCAGACATTCTAAGAACCATACAAGGCTATTGGAAAGCAAGGCATGAAATTTGGACAGGGAGAGATATTGAGGTGCAAAGGATCTAGTTACCAATCCTGAAGAAGCCGGTCAAAGTGGAGTGGCTCAGACAGCATCTGAGGGCACAACAGTCTGGGTGCCACGTGTTACCTCCAAATACTACAATTTTCTAGGGCTGAAGCTAGGATTTATATATCCTATTTCTGACCCTGAAGGGCATACATAGACAAAGTAGTAATGGCTTTCTCACAGGATTGACAAAGGAGTCCAGAATGGGCTGATTGCTATAACTCTGGGTGACAAAACATTGATGGGAGTCATGATAAGCTCTTAATGTCTTGGCAGGGAGTAGGGCAAGATCAAGGGATGATCCCTGATTGATTCACCTGGGCAGTTTCATCTTCCATTGTTTTTGGGTGTACACAGAGCCTGAGGTGTTGAAAGGATGAGTATCGACCCCTTAGTATGTGGGTTTCCCACTGAATCCTCTCTGAACTTATGACCTGACCATATTTAAGGTCCGCTTGACCTGGCAAAACACTCTTCTGGCCAGCATGCCTTTGATCATGCTTTCCAGCTGTAAATATATTCAATTATGAAAATAGCACATCTCGCAGGATGAGAGTGTAGGGTAGGGTAACATGAGCAGGGCTGTTGATGACTGGAGCACCTAGAGGTCTGTGATTCTTAAACTTGCCATAAGTCAAAGCTAGCTTGATGGCAAATAACAATAATATGTGTGTGTGTGTGTGTGTGTATTAAAAAAAGGTCTTTAAGCTTTCTATTGGAACTGAGCAGTCCTAGGATGGCTGCAAATCACCCAGTAATATATCAATCAGTTCCATTGTATTTCTATCCATTCTGTAGTTTTAGCAAGACCAAATCCTCCACTCCAGCAGCAGAATTGTATGCTTTGCTTATTAAGACTTTTATAGTAGCTAGCAATAGCAGTTACATTTCTATACCGCTTATCAATGCTGAGCACTCTCTAAGCAGTTTACCATGTGTTAGCTAATTGCCCCCAACAAGCTGAGTACTCATTTTACCAACCTACAGAAGGATGGAAGGCTGACTCAACCTGGTGTCCTGCAGGATCAAACTCACAACGTTGCGGCTGCAGTACTGGCATTTAATCCCTCTGCCACCAGGGTTCTCATATACTGAATTAACTGATCTAGAGCAGCAGTTCTTGACCTAGGGACTGTGGACCCACTGGGAGCCATTTGGCCTCACTTGGGGTCCATGAAATCTTGAAGAAATGTTATGAGTTTCTTACAGTTACCATAGAAATAGTAAAAGAAAGGAAGAAAGACAGACAAATTTGCATGGAATCATTCCAATAAAAATATTATAATAGGAGGGTGTGCATTTACTTATTTCTCCATTCTCTCCAAATTTGAAGACCCTTGATGAGCAATTTTAAATAAATATTTGATGTACTTTAGGGTTTCAAATCTTGAGTTAGGCCTTGGTGGTGCATGGCACCACGAGATATTTAAAGGGGGTCCCTGCTAAAGAAACGGCCAAGAGCCACAGTTGCCTCACAGTACCTGTTTGCAGCTATAAAGTATCTTTTCTACCCATAAGCAGAGATACAGTGGAACCATATAGTGAAGGGTTGCTGCCAGGACTGTTTGACTAGCAAGGGCAGTGATATCATCTTCCATCCACCATTCCATCTAAGCATAGTTACAATTCTTACAATTGCTTAGTTGGAGGTGGGTGGGTAACAGTGGATTTTTCCCAGAAAAAATATTGTTATGAGTTATCCTATTTGCAATGCAAAGTGTTTTGCCATGGCTTTATTTTAAATGGACAATTAAAGTCCATTAGCTTTATAAAACACTCGCTCCTAGTAGAGATGAAAAGTGCTAGATTTGGCTTGTTGATGCAGTTCAACACAGCTATCTGCTTTTTCGGATTCTCGCTAGGAACATGATACAAGAGGCTCTCATTATAAATAGCTTCTCTTCTCCTACTTACCACCAGGTCACTGCATAAACTTACTGACCATTTTTCTCTCTTTTTTTCTGGAAAAAAATACTCTTGGGCCACCCTATTGATAAGTACAATTAGATTTTCAAGCTATATTAAAGGAATAACTAACATCCATCAAGTAACCTTGGGGGTGACTTGTGCATGGCGCATGAGGCTTAGAGTATCCAATGAATTAACAAGCATATATCCAAGAGTACTGTAAAGCTTTTCAGATTTTCACATCAGATGTGAGTGTACATTTGCTTTGACATGTGCTAAGATTCACTGAAGAGAGAGAGGGAATCTATTGAGCTTATTAGCCTTTGAGTATTTTAACTTCTGCATAAAACATACAGACGTGTCTGAACTGCAATTATAGGAAAGTAAATGGGCTTTGGAAAGGAACATTAATGTGGCTTCAGGACAGAGCTATTGTCACAACCAATCACTTCTCATGGCTTCAAAATAGACATTCACTCAGAGCTTGGGAATGTTACATTTTGCACTATAATTTCCAGAATCCTCCTAGCAACATGGTCATGGCCATGCTGGATGGGGGATTCAGGAAATGGAGTCCAAACAAGTAATTTTCCCAAACTCTGTTTGCAGCATCTGCGACCTGTGTTGGAGAGCTCACTCACTGACTAAGGATGAAATTAGCTGTTCCTCTTCTTTTGAATTACAACTCATAGAATCCCCTGGATAGCACAATCACTGGCCTAACTGACTCAAGGATTCTCATCTGAAAAAATTAACTTTTTCTCAAATCAACAGGCATAATCCTAAGCTCTCATATCATCATTTCTGTATATTCTACTCAATCAGTTTTATTTATTGATCTAGCCAAAAGACAACACAACACTTTTGCATCAGCTATATTCAGAAGTACAGTCAGAGAATTGATCAAATATCTCTAGTAACCAAAAGCTGACTGAGATATAATTTCAAGTCATATCTTTATTATACTTGCTAAACATTGTGCTCCTATGGATAAACTTGTTCGTACCAAAAGGGGGGGATATTCACTCAAGAGCCAGCATGGTATAGTGGTTTGAGTGTTAAGACTATGACCCTGGAGACCAGTGTTCGATTCCCTGCTTGGCTGTGGAAACCAGCTGGATGACCTTGGATGCATCACACAATCTCAACTCCAGAAAACCCCATGACAGGTTCACCTTAGGGTTATCATAAGTCAGAAGTGATTGGAAGTCACACAACAACAACAATATTCACTCATGTTTGTCAGGTGATTTACAATATGACCTGAAGGGGGCAATGTATTTCCAGCAATAGAATACAAAAGGCATCCAAAGGAGATGGGGGAAGGATCTTTCTTCTGTGACACAATGGGGTCCCATTTGCTGGGGTTATTTTGGTACTTGCCCTCTTTTAATTCACTGGGCTCCTGTGACTTGGATGGCAGCTTAGGACAGATAAATTTGACCTATGTCATTTTTCCCTGCATGAAGACAAAATGTATGAGAAGAACTTAACTGGCAGAGAATCTTTGTGTCAGGAAGTGGTTCAAGGTTCAGGAGGAGAACCAATGAAAAGGTCAGCTAGTGATTTCATTGCACAGAATACATGCCAAGATTAATCTACCCACCCATCACAAAAAGAAGATGTGATTGAAGCACCAAGTTGGTTTGTTGGTTCTGGCACAGGTTGTGTTTCCAAAAGTTCCAAAGTTGGCAGCTTCAGGATGAATAGTTCATACCTGATGTCCTAATTTTTGGGAGGAGCCATTGCTTCTGAAGGTGCTGCTTTCATAAGGATTTCCTAGCTAATCATCCTTACAGTAAACCCATTGAAATTGATTGGATAAGTAAGTCTCAACTAACTTAAGCACTATTTCAATGAGTTCCCTCTGACTATCACAAAATTAGGATCCAACCTTTGCAGTTAACCATCATTCTAGCAGTGACATGGGCAAAGTGTGAGCCTTCAAATGTTGTTGGGGCTGCAGCTCCCATCATCCCTAGTCAGTCTAGCAAGTGGCAAGGAATGCTGGTAACTGCAGTATAACATTGGAAGGACCATACAGTTCTCATGAGAAACTCTTCTTCAGTGACATCATAGAATCATAGAGCTGGAAGAGACCACAAGGACCAATGAGTCCAACCCCCCCCCCGCCATTCAAGAATACACCATTAAAGCATTCCTGGCAGATGGCCATCCAGCCTCTGTTTAAAAACCTCCAAAGAAGGAGACTTCACTACACTCCAAGGCAGCGTATTCCACTGTCAGACTGATCTTACTGTTAGGGAGTTCTTCCTAATGTTTAGATGAAATCTCTTTTTCTGAAGTTTGAATCTATTGTTCCACGTTCCTAGTCTCTGGTGCAGCAGAAAACAGACTTAGTCCATTCTCTGTATGACATCCCTTCAAATATTTAAACATAGCTATCATATCACCTCTTAGCCTTCTCTTCTCCAGGCTAAACATACCCTAAGCAGATCCTCATAGGGCCTGGTTTCCAGGCCTTCTACCATTTTGGCTGCCCTCCTCTGGACACATTCCAGCTTGTCAATGACCCTTCTGAACTGTGCCACCCAGAACAGGACACAGTATTCTAGGTCAGGATCTAACCAATATGGAAAAGAGTGGTACTGTCATTTCTCTTGACCTAGACACAATGGATGAATGCTGATTCATCCCAGAATCACATTGGCTTTTTTCAGCTGTCACATCACACTCCTGGCTCATATTCAGCTTGTGGTCTACCAAGATTCTTAGATCTTTTTCAAATGAACTGTAGTTAAACCAGGTGTTGCCCATTTTATGTCTGTGCATTTGATCTTTATAATTGGTTTCTGTTATAATATTGACTTCTTTATTTGTAGGATTTTCACCCTGCCCTTCAGTCAAAATGACTTCCAGAGTGCCAGTATGGTTTAGTGGTTACAGCAAAATTAGGAAAGGTATGGCCCTCCAAATGTAGTTAGACTACAACTCCCAGCATTCCTCACCATTGACTATCCTAACTGGGAAACAATTCAGTCCAACAATATCTGAAGAGCCACATGTTTTCCGGTCTTGTTTTAGAAACAACCACCATAACCACCCCACCATTTCCCTAAATCTGGGACTCTGGTAGAGGAACACACACTGTGAATATAATTTTTAAAAAGTAGCGAAGAAAACAATTGTAAAGAGCTTACTCTTGATCTCATCATTATCTTAATTAAATTAACTAATCAATTGGTATCTTAATGAATCTCTAGCCACAGCTGTTAGAAGCTACCCAGAATCAAGTTGTTGAACTTCCTGATACATCCTATCCAAGCTTTGTGTTCACATGAGGTGGGAATTTTGTGTTGGTGTTACCAAACTGCAGTTTCTAGCATCATTAACCAACATAGCCACTGGTGAAGAATCCTGGGATCTGAAGTTCAATCACAGGTGGGGAGACATATAATTCCCACCCATGTTCTGTTCCAAGGCTAAAGAGTGCGAGCCCCACCAGACATTGATGGACTTAACTCCCATGATCCCTCATCAATATCCATCTAAGTGAGGGGTGATGGAACCTGCAACCTAATAATAGCTGAAGGGCCACTGGTTGCCCATCATCAGGTTAGACTGTAGGACAGGGACTTGAGAGATCCAGTTTTTAGCCTCCATTGTACTGTGAAACTCACTGACCTTGGGTCAGTCACTCTCTTTTGCACTAACCTAACCTGTAGGGATAGAATCATAGAATTGTAGAGTTGAAAGAGACCACAAGCGCCATGGAGTCTAACGCCCTGACATGCAGAAATACATCATCAAAGCATTACTGACAGTTTATGGTTATAGGGATAATTTTGTAGGTGCTGGATATCCATTTACAGGCAACAGAGTGCAGGGCTAGTAGGAGGTCATTTGCAGTCAAACAAGCCTGCTTGTTCAGGGTAAAGCAGAAGTGTCATCAAGGATCAGTCCAAAAGTCCAGGAATCCAGCAGGCAACACAGTCAAATAGTCCAGGGTCAGAGAAGCTAGTGTCCTATCTCAGTCCCAGTATAACAACTGATAAAACAAAGAAAACAAACTAAATAGCTTCCAGCTATTTACTTACTTCCAGGCAGTAAGTAAAGAGTCTTATTCAACATAAAGTCTGGCAGGATTCCACGGCAAGGTCAATCCAAACATTCGTCAAGGAATCCAGCAGGGTAGAAGGTTGGATAAGTTCTGACAACTCCTGGAGGGAAAGGACACCAGCTAAATAGGTCTGAAGCCTAGTACAGCTGTGACTTGATTGATGGTTGCCAGTTATAAATTCTGAGAGAGCAACACTGGCTCTTTCTTTGCTGCTTGCACTCTGAAAAGCTGGGTCTAGGTAAGTGTTCTTCTAAATCTGAGGAGGCAGGAGTCTCTGTTGGAGCTGGCGCCACCCCCTGTTCTGTTTCTGGCACTGTAATCTCTCTCTCTGTACAGCAAGCCCTGGCATGCTCCCTGTTTCAGCCTCTGGCATGCCCCCTGTCTCAGCTTCTGGCTTGTCCTCTGTTTCAGACTCTGAGTCAGAGTCCATGCTCTGGAAGCAGGGCATGACAGCCAGGCAGACAGTGAGCAAGGAGTCTGTAGCACACAAGGCAAGGGCCAGCAAATGTATTAGTTGTTTCCGACATTGGGCCACCACCCTCTGCCTGCCTTAAAAAAGGCTGGAGACAGCTAGCTCTCGTCCCACCCTGTTTAGCTCCTGGTTGGCCTGCTTGCATCTGCTTGTGCTCCTTCGAGACTGTTGTTTGCCTGGAGAAGCTGACTCCTAGCCCATGACAGGTAAATGAGGAGGAAGAAAATCTATGTGCACCACTCTGAAATCATTGAAGGAAAGGCAGGAAATAAGGAAGGGTTATTAGTTCGGTTTACATATTTGATCTATAAATGTAATATTTTAAATGTTTTTATCTGTTGCACATTGCCTCAAGATCCCTGGGGAGCTGAGATACAATACCAAAATGTCATAAATAGATAAATAAAATGATAAACAGAGAGACAGAGAGACAGTTAATCAATCAATCTCTGACCACAGGCCCTTTCATACTACACAGTTATTGGATTGTGGTTCCGCTTTAATGGCCATGGCTGCGTCCTATCGAATCTTGGTGTTTGTAGTATGAAGAAGCATGATAGCTCTCTCTAGCTCAGAATTCTAACTGTCCCCTCTGTAAACTGCAAATCCCAAGATTTGGTAAGATTTTGCTGTGGTACCTAAAGTGGAATTATAGTGCTATAACTGAGTAATGTAAAAGGGCCCCAGCTCAAGGGTACATTAAGCTTTCAGGATCACTGATGGAGTAACTGGTTTCTCTATCTGCTGCAGCCTGAGTGAATGATTAAAGCCAAAAGAGAAAGAAGCTTGATAAAGGTGGGTTTTCCCCCCAGAATTGCTGATGGCACTACTTCCCTTCTCTTCCTTGTTTAAACCCAATGGAAATGGCTGCTGTCAGGTGACAGTTGCTGGAAGGGGGCAGGGAATGGATTTTACTTATGCTAAGTATTAAAATTACCATTTAATCTTCTAGGAAGAACTCAATGAGTTTTAAAAATTAACATATTAAAACACCCATGTCCTTCAAAAAGCATCTCAAAGGCAGATGTTCTCAAAAAGTCAAAACTGAAATGTTCGCTTTGTTGTCATCCCATTAAATAACTAATTGCACCTGTTTCAGTTGTTATCTTAATTATTATCAATTGACTGAATCTGCACATCTACATTTGAGAAAAATCGTTCTAAAAAGGCTTGTTTTTTTCTTTTTCTTTTAGTCTATATGCACACATATTCTGACAGGCACAATCTCATAGGATTATTCATCATTCTTTCTCAGACAGCACTTGCCATCAGCATTTTTAATAAGTATTTGTACTTTTCAAAATTAGATTCAATAAATTAATATATTATAGCCAAAACTCTCAGGGTGACACAAGTAAAGACACAAGAAAACATGATAAAAATTTGCTTTTATTCATACCCTTTTCCCCCCAAACATGTGGGGGTACATTCACACTACAGAATTATAGCACTTTGGGCCTTTTTGCAGTACACTGTTAAGAGTGCTATCACTCCACTTTCTACATCCTGTGGAATCCTGGGATTTGCAGTTTGGGGGGGCATTTAGAATTCTCAGCTAGAGAGCTCTTTGGCCTCAGTAAACTACAAAACCCAGAATTCCACAGGATGTTGAAAATGGAATAATAGCCCTATAACAGTGTAGTGCAGAAAGGCCCTATGATTCCACTTTAATTGCCATGGCAACATCCTGTTGAATCTTGGGGTCTGTAGTTTGGGGAGGCACTAGAGTTTTCTGGCTGAGAATACTAAACATCCCTCCCTAAAATGCCAGTCTCAGGATTCCATAGGGTGGCACTTGACAGTTAAGGTGGAATAATAATTATTCTTATTAAGTGCTATATTTCTATAGTGAAAGGTCCCTGTGAGTCAAGATGGATTACACATTAAAACATAGTTAAACACAGTTTAAAAAATTTAAAAGATCAACAAAAAAGTAGAATCAAACTATTAACAAGATTAAAAACAATTTAAGACATACAATTACAATGGTAAAAAGCAGCATTTTTTTTAAAAAAAGTACAATTAAGCCAGTACAGTACACTCTTAAAAGTCCTTCCCTTAAAAACCTCCACTTTGCAAAAGCCTGTAGGAATGAAAAAGTCTTTGCCTATTGATAGAAGGCCAGTAAAGAGGGGACTGTTCTAACCTCCCCAGGAAGAGAGTTCCAGAACCAAGGGCAGTCAGTTAATATATTTACCATATATATTCATGTATAAGTCTAGAAACTGTAGTAAAAAAATTGGCCCAATACTCCTGGATCAACTTATCCATGAGTCAGTGTAACTACTGTACCTTAACTCTTAGCAAAAAAGGAACCATCCCCTTCTCAGAACAGAGGGGAGAAAGGTGAGAGGTTAGTCTTTCCTGCAAGAATCCAAAAGAAGCACTGACCCCTTCTATTCTCTCCTCAGTAGTGATGCTTCCGGCCCCTTTGAATTCTTGGGTGGAAAAATGGTGGTAGCAGCAACTCGTTGGTGCTTCTCATCAATGGAGCACCAAGACAGTAGAAGTGGTCAGTGTCTATTTTAGGTTATCCCAGAATGGACTAAGCATTCTCCTTTCACCACGCTACTCAGAGAAGGAGATAGTTCATTTTTTTGATAAAGGTTAAGTTACAGTGTTAACTCCTATTTTAAAAAAGAGGGAGTAGGGTAGCAAAAGGCCTTTTTGAATGCCTGGGTAGGAAAATGGCGGTGACCTGTGATGACCCCTGGCACTTTCCATGGAACGACCCTCAATTTATTCACAGGTCACATCAAAATCCATAACCTTTGCCCCAAGACCTGCCCTTGACATATACATGAGGTCAACTTATACATGAGTATATACAATAACTAGATTTTATCTTGTTTTCTTGTGTATTTACATAGTCTTGGGCATATAATGGAGACCGGCAGAGACCTTATTTTATTATTATGGAGAGGAAGAACATATGGTCCCTATGCTGAAAAGCAGACAAGTACAGAATAGGTAGGAAGTGGTAGCAGATTTGGAGGTACTTTTAAACATTTCTAGCTGCAAATAAATTCATGCACAGGTGTATCTCAGATAACACAGTAGATATCTTCCTGGGTGTTACTTCTTTAACAGAAAATTTTGCACCAGATGTAAAAAATAGTGTGGAAAGAAGAGGGATGTGTTCCCACAGCACAAAAGAGAAAATAGTTCAACATGTTTCAGCAAACTTTGTATTCAGAATTATCTACATTTATATGTGAATGAAATAACCAGGTCAAGTAAGCCTTGCATAAGTACACAAAAGCATCTTCAACCTTCTACAGACCACTTGAAGGTTGCTTTTGAAATATATCTATGGTAATGTTTTATTTCACCAGTTTCCACTTTTCTTATGATTTCCATTTTGTTGACCAAGTTGTAGATCTATACTTTTTTTCACATGCGAGGTGGAAGTAGCTAGTATGAAAGGTTTCTCTGCTATTCCTCTCTCTTTCTCGCTCTTTTTTTGTGTTTCTTGCATGCTCAGTCAGGGATTCTGGAAGGAGTCTGTTCTAGGCAAGCGTACGCAGCTACACTTGGACTGGTTAGAACAGAATCTCATTTGTTCCCAGCTCAAGCTTTATTGCACTGTTTAGTGTAGACAACCCCAACACCAGAACTCAGCATTTTTTCAGCCACAGTACCATCTTCCCAGCATCTTCCAGCTAGATAGAGAACAAAGAAGAAATGGCGGCTGAGTGGGCATAAAAAGAATTTGTAAAAAATGCTTCCTTGTCAAAGACTCTGTTAAAGGAGGTATTGCAATCTTTTCCCTACTGGGGATGGATTTGGATTGTCTCCCACAAAGGTTTTTTTTTTTTGAACCAGCCTTTCCCAGCTTGAGTGCATTTTACATATGTTGGATTCCCATCACTAGTCATGTTGGCTGGGGATGATGAGTGTTATGGTTCAACTGGACTGGAGGAGTATCTGAGTCCCAAATGTCTGGAAGGCACCAGCTTGGAGAAGACTGTCCTGACATGTGCACATCTGCAACAGCTGGACAGTTCCTTCCTTCTGCCACCAATCATTTTGCTGTTCTCTTTGCTTTGGGGGTGCATGTAAGCCTTATTGTTTCAGTGGTGCTGTAAGGTCATGAACAATGTGTCTTCTTCTCTCTCTCTTTCCGCCTGCTTACAAAGCAATTTCAGAATGCAAGTCTTGTTGTGGGTCTAGATAGCTATTCTGGGTGCCAAGTGGGAGGTAATAGCTACCCACGAAGGCAGGCATGTAGAACAAGACATTAAAAGAAATAGGTATTTTGCTGGTCAGCAACTATTTGTGAGGGGAGGCAGTTCCAAAGGAAAGGGAGGTGGAGGAGTAAGGTCCCATGCCACAGCTCACTATACTTCTCCACCTCTCCAAATGGGATACCACCTAGTCTCTTAGACTGCAGTGCAGCTTATCCATACTTCTCCTTCCTTCTGGGGGAGGATCATTGGGAAGCAGCTGATTTGGCCCAATGGACACCAGTTGCCACCCCCCCCTCAATCTGTTACACATCAAAGATGGCAAGTTTCTCCAACATATCATTTCCACAAACACTGCTGCACTCTCTGATTCTGCCTGGGGCTGTTCTTATTTTAAACAGCTGCTCTTTAAAATCTGGTCCGCTCCATCCTACCCTCACCCCCCACCCCTTTCCCAAAAGGCTTCTACAGAACAAAGCTGTGCTGTGTGAAGGGAAATGCCGAGGCCTGGGCGGGAATCCTAGCTCTGAGGGCGCTAGGCCAAACAGCTGGGCCCATTGTGCAACAGTGGGTTGGGCCTTTCCTCTGTGCTGCACTTTATAGCTTGGCATTTTGGGGGGTGAGAGGGCCAAATGGCCATGGTGTCAGGGACAGTGGAAACTATTAGAGCATGTTAGTGCTTGCTAGAGACTCCCTGGAGATGGAGAGAGGGGATTGACCTTACAGGAGCTGCCAGGTTTTTCAAAAAGCAGTCCCCATGTACAAAAAGGCTATTGAAAGAGTCCAGCATGTCCTAAGATGCCAAAAACCCAGGGCAGGCAAAGCTGTTCTAGATGAGAGCTTTATGAAGCTCAAGCCCCACTAATTAAATACCTGCAGGGTCTCTTAAGATTCTCTAAGTCTTGAGGACCCCCAAGAATAGGGATGGGGAAGTCCTGAGCCAAACTGAGGTATCAATACAGCCTGCTGGGGTTCCCCAGACAGCCAAGTCTCTTTTCTCTCACATCAACATCAGAACATTTCCTAGCTTTTGCACAGGTTTCTTCGCTTGCCCTGTCCTAAAAGACTGAAATGAATGCCTGTTGCTGCCAATAAATTACTGAAAGGAAGAGTATCATGCTAAAATGCACTGATGTTTTTGGTTCTCTTCTCCCTCCCTCTCTTATTTATATCCCATCTTTCTCTCAGACTGAGATTCAAAGCAGCTTTCAAAAAGACAGGGAATATGATAAAATGCAGTTGACCCTCCACATTCAGTAGGGTTAGGGGTGTAGGACCCTTGCAGTAGTGAAAAAAAAAATCACAATATCAAAGAGTGTGTGTGTGTGTGTGTGTGTCTATCCGTGGGAAGACATCTGAAGCATGGTGGGAAGAATGGCTACCCAAGAAAGGGAGAGAAGAGGGAAGTGGGGGTTGGCATGGTGGCCTTATATTTCTTCTCTCACACCCATCTCCTTCCTTGGGTGTAGGGGAGGCAGCAGGAGAGAGTTTGTGGTGCTGAAAAATCAGGCTGTGAGCTGTCCTTAGCTGGCCAGGCAGTGGTTAGTGGAGGAGGTGGAGGAGGAGTGATGCTTGGTTTTTAAAGGGCTGCATGGTCTGATCAAAGCCACCAAGAGAGAAGGTTCCACAAGAAAAGGAGCACCTGAAATGGGGGGCAGGGGTTAGAGAAACTCGTAAATAATCAAATCCATGAAAGCCAAGCCCACAAATGTGGAGGGCAAACTGTAGTTTTAAAAAACATACACATTTAAGTTTAAAACAGTATTAAAATACATTAGAATTAAAAACCAATTAAGATCTTTAAAACAGATTTTAAAAATAGCACAGCACCATAAAGGCCACTTTTTGTTCAAATCTTCCAAAACATACTGAGAAAATAAAGTCTTGACCTGTCGCCCAAAGGAGCTGTCCTAACTTCCCTGGGCAGGTTACAGAGAAGGCCTTCTCCGACATTCCCACCAACTATGCCTGTGAAGGCAATGGGGTGAGAGAAAGGCCTCCCCTGCAGATCTTAGAGCTTGGGCCAGCTCATATGGGAAGATAAGGTCTTTCAAATAGCTTGTCATAAGTTGTATAGAGCACTGGTTCTCAAACTTTTTACTCCATGACCTCTTTTACTTCAGCTTGCAGAGGTCAGCCCCCACCCCACCTGCTCAACGTAGTATATGAATAAAAATATTTTGTTAGTTTAGTGTGTATATTTTCATTTACATATTTATATTTTAACATTTTATAAGGAAATAACATCGTTCAAATTAGAACATTTGTATTTTAAAATAAATTCAATACCTAACTCAGCACTATCCCTGGAAGAGAATGTCAGGAATGGTTTGATTGTGTATTCCTGCATGGCAGGGGACGGGACTCAATGGCCCTCGTGGCATCTTCCAGTTCTATGATTCTAGTGTTTAATCTTTACATCTGAGGATTTTATCTAGTCCCTTCCTAACTGTCCTTCTAAGCCTTAGGCCATTTCCACATGGTGTTGCAGTCCCACTATGGGGATAGGATGGCAGCGGTTCACAGGTGCTTTCACACGACGTTAGCATGATCCCACTGCCATCCCACCCCCACCTGTATTCGCTTAATGGAATACATCTGTTAAGCATCCATGATCACGCAATGCTCCCATCCTTCCCAGCCATGCAGAAGGGCAGGAAGTTAGATGGAGGCACTTCCTTCCCTAGCACAGCATGGGAAAGAGCCCAGCTGCGTTGCAGAAGGCAGGCATGTGTCATTTGCATTCCCGTATCCAGGGAGCTGGTTGAGTGTGGACTGTTCCCATTGCGCTCTCTTCCCAGCAAAAGCGCTGCTGGGATTGCAACGGAAGGACAACAGGATCAGGTAAAGTGTGGAAAAGGCCTTAGTCTTCTTCTGATTTCTTAACTACAATTTCCATTTTGACTAATGATTGAGTTTAGGTATATAAAATCTAGTTAAAGAACCACTGCTGTTGTCTCTGAAAGATCAGCTACCAGTGTCACACCCCCACATCTTCACACGCTACTGCTTGGCACATTTACTTCCTCTGTTTAGCAAAAGCCTGTCTGACTTGGGTCACCCTACAGATACCAGTGCTGCTGTCAGCACAGCCTTTGGCTTCACTGAAGCATGCAATCCCACCACATTAAAAGATAGTGCAAAGGTTGGTGCTTTATTTTAGAAGGTTGGAAAAGAACACTGCACCAAGCTGAAAAGGTACTGAGGAAGTGCCCAAAGTTTCTGCATCACCACAAAGGATGCCAGGGGAGTCTCAGTTGTTGTTCAGCAGAGTGAGGCAGCTACTTCAGGCTACAAACTTTAAAGGAAGTGTTGCATTTAGTGCAGAGTACTGCCATTGCCAAATACCAAGTTCTGCTTTTATTCCTGAATCCTCTAAGCTAGGCTGTCCTTAAAGACAGGTTGCTGTTTATAGGCACGGGGGACAATGCTAGTCCATTGTTGTTGTTGTTGTCGCTGTTGTGTGCCTTTAAGTCATCTCCAACTTATGGTGATCCCAAGGTGAACCTGTCACAGGGTTTTCTGGAGGCTGAGAGTGTGTGATGTACCCAAGGTCATTCAGTGGATTTCCATGGCCAAGCAGGAAATTGGAACTCTGGTCTCCAGGGTCGTAGTCCAACTCTCAAACCACTATCACTACACCATACCAGCTCAGTTGCCAAGTTGTCTGTATGTGCACAGGAGGTGGACCATCATTTCTGGGATGTATTCAGGCAAGTTAATTGTCCAGTTGGGTGGAAAAAGGCACCTCAACACAAAAAATGGCCAGAAGAGAGCTCTCGCTCTACCTCAGACCACAAGCTGCTTGTGGATAGATTTGCAAGAACTTGCCTATAGGCCAGATGTAGCCAGACTGGGGCCTATGGGTCCCATGTGGCCCCCAGAGGTCAAACATAGCCAACCTTTGCCTCCAAATGTCTTCTATGCAGCATGTGGTGCATTTTTGTCACATTTTTGGGTCACTTTAGATCCACAAGAGGCTTTTCAAAAACAGGTCATGAACAGGCCACTCAGGCTCTACAAATGTGGTGAAAATACCACCGCCACAACCCAACACACACACGCTTTAGTATAGACAAATAGACAATTGTTTTCTGTCAGGCCAGACAACATGGCTACTGAGCCCAATGTTGTCTGTTGCTCTGCAGGTTCTCAGTGTCTGCTATCTCAGCTGGAGAAGCCAAGGAATCAACCAGGAAAGCATCTGATCTACAGTTGAACTAAGGTGTTTTTTTTGGGAAGCCATAGGAAAGTGTGAATTTTTGTGATTCTTCCAGGAGTGCAGGCATCATTTCATCTTACTATGGATGTGATAACCTAGACTATCACAGATGGTGAAGTACTTTAAGTACTTCCTGATAACCCTCCCATGAGGCAGAGGCAACTGCCATGTACTCAGTGGCTACTTTTCAGATTAACCAAGTGCTCAAAAACTTCACTTCTTCTGTTTTCTGCTTAGATAAAAACAGATTAAAGACTAGCTATAATATGTGTAAAATAGATTTTACTTAAAACCAGTACTTCCCTAAACATTATTAAATTCTTTCGAAATCTTTGCCACTCAGTAACATCAAAAATCTCATATGTACTTCATCAGATATTCATTTATTTTTGATCAGTTATTCATATGTGAATATGAATATTCACACTCCCCTTAAATGTACTTAAATTTAACCCAAGTTTAAGTAATATGATATTGACTCTTGATAGGGAACTAAAAGTAACTAAAATGACTATAGTCAGACAGCCACATTCGTGAGTTTCACTTTCATGGATTTGACTATTTGTGAGTTTCTCCAACCCCTGCCCCCACCTAAGGTGTGTTTTCCAGGGGAACCTTCCTCCTCTGCTTCTCCAATCAGGCCACTCAGCCCTTTAAAAACCTGCTCTGGTCCTTCTTCACCAGCTGCTGCCTGGCCAGAACCACAAACCATCTCCCTATGCCTCCGTTCCACACCCAAGGAAATAAACGGGTAAAAGAGAGGGAGTATGGGCCATCACTCCAAACCTCCCCCTTTCCCTCTTCTTTCCCTGACTTAATTTGAGTTTGGATCCTGGGTGCCCACTGTCCCCACCACACCTGAGAGCCCTTACCCACACAGACACACACATACATGTCTTTTGAAATTTGTGGGCTTTTTAATCACTTTTCTGTGTGTCCTGCACCCCTAATCCTAGCGAATGTGGAGAGTTGACTGTATATATTGACAGGAGGTCACATAGTTCTTTTTCCTGTTGGCAATTTGTCATTTAGATGAATTTAGACTGTAGATTGCAATGTCAATTTTTTAAAAGTAAAAATCTGGGGAACACTGGGAGTACTGTAGACTGCAAAAATGGCTTTGGCAGCTGAGTGCAACCCAGAGTGGTACTTTCCTAATGTTGGGGAGGGATGTAATTCTTCGCCAGGTTTCTTCCTGAAGGAAGCAACCAGGAGTTTTAGCATTTTTCTTCCTGCTGCAAGAAAGTCTTTGAAAACCATGCAGCTTTCAAAGCCCACTCACAATTTAGGATTTACTTTGTTCAAAAATTTGCACATTGCTTCTATTAAACAGAAAGCAGTAATTTTTTTTCTTCACACTGGAAACACCTATTTCTATGCAGAAAAAAATTGTTTCTGTGCAGAAAATGCTGTTTTCTGTGCAAGCAAACACATGCAATTTCTGTGAGGAATAAGTCCTGAACTGCAAAGATTCTCATCAGTTTAGGATTCTTCTCCTCCTCCTTCTATTGTGTTTGAACATTCTTTCCATCCTTTGTGCAGGCTTATATAGAGCTGGCTATGGATTTTATTCCAAGGAACTGACATAAAAACACATCTTGGGAAAGGAAACAATTCCAGCAGAGGGCCTCCCTGCACCAGCACAAGTATTTGCTTGGTCTAGTATAGTACTGGCCTGAAAAAGAAGAGGCTTTGAGAAGATAAAGATATTATGGATGACCAGTCATGTGCTACCCAGTCAAGGCATCCATTACTGTGATCAGACTATAACAGATACCAGGTGCAGAATTAACTTCTCGTTTCTTTGGGTTTTTTAAAAAATAAATTCTTGTTCTTGGGGTGGTAAAAGTAGGTTTCAATATCTGTGGTCAAAGTCTGGTGAAACTGCAAAAGCCAGAACAGGTGCCCCAGAGCAGTTACTCCCTGGTAAGGGGATGGAGCTTCAGCAGTGGCAGCTGGTGCCTTCTGTGTCAGTGAATGAATGAATGAATGCAATGAATCCACACCAAATGTTAGTCTGAAGGAGCTATCCAAAGTGCTGGACCTCTTTAGGAGCTAGAATTCAGCACCTTGAATAGCGCCTTTACAGTATAGACCAAAATGTGGAATGGACTGGCCACTCCATTGACATGGAAGCCATCTCTCACCCTTCTTTACCCTTCTGGGCTTCCACAGTAATTTTGTGGAGGAGTTTTGTTTGAAATATTCTACTTGATTGAAGCCTGTGTCCTTTTTACATACATAGTAAAGCCACTTAGGGTTGCCAGACTGAAAACTGGAGAAGGCTCCTATAATTGTAATGGTTGTGTAGAAGGGGGGATTTCAGCAGGTGTTGCTTGCAATGCAACCAAATAACAACACCTACTGAAATTCCATCTTCTACACAACCATTAAACAGTGATGTAGACTCAAATCAATGAGCTCAAGTCAGACTTAAGTCACTTCAGTAACACAATTTGGACTCAACTTGGCCATAGATGATGCACTGACTCAACTTGACCTGAGACTTCTATATTTTTAATGACTGACTTGCTGCCCTTGGTTCAGTAACATAACTCATTCATCCAGAAACCTTGCAACTTTGAACAAGGCTTCCATCTCGTTTTGGCTACTGGTCACATGACAATCGGTCTCAAGCCCAAAGTGTGGGCACATTTCTCAGAGGGGAACAGCAAATAGATTAGACAATGGGCTTGAAGCAGGCTTGAGGTCTGTTCAGCAGCCTGTCCCCACTGCATATCAGAGGAGACTTCTAAAACAAGACTTGCTTCCAGAGTACAGGGTGCATTTCTCAGAGGGGAACAGCAAATGGGTTAGGCAACAGGCTGAGGAAGAAGGATCTTTCCTTCTAAAGCTTTTGAATCTTCAGTAATGGGGAGTAAGATAGGATCCTATTCCCCACTTCCAAAGCTACAGATGGCAAAATTGCAAATGTGGAGAGCTGACTGCTTAAATTTTTAAAACTGACTTTATTTCCATCTATCCCATAATTCTGGCATATAGGTTGGAGTATAAAATTGGCTCCCAAACTTGAGACTTGACTTGAAAGTATTTTCAAGTAGTTGAGATTTGACTTGAGACTTGAAGGGAGGGACTTGAAACTTGGAGTATAAGACTTAAATACATCACTGCCATTAAATGTATAGCAGCCCTCTCCAGTTTTCACTCTGGCAATCCTGACCTCAGTATAACGTTTCCTGATCCCTCCTAGAGCAAAAGTGGGAAACTTTTGATGTAGTTCAGAGATTTTGAATTACATTTCCCACAACTCTTTACCACTGGATATGCTGGTTGAAGTTTCTGTGAAACAATGTCCAAAACACCAAAGATCCAAAGGCTCCCCAACCATACTATAAAAATTGAGGGGTAACAGTAACCTACTGGTTTTCTCTATTACCCCAGATTTATGATAAGTTTTTTGTGTTTATGTTCTGTTTTGGTAGCATCAAGCACTCTATCTCACTATTTCTTATCGTCTTTCTGCACTAACATGTGAAAATGATGCTTTCATACTATGCAATTATAGCATTTTGATTTCACTTTAATTGCCATGACTGCAACCCGGGGAAATCTGGGCTTTGTAGTTTGGTGACTCACTAGTGCTCTCTAACTGAGAATTTTAAATACTCTTTGCTAAACTGTAAATCCTAGGTTTCTGTAGGACAACTATGACAGTTAAAATGGAATCAAAGTGCCATGAATTGTGTGGTGTGAAGGAGCCCCAAGTCTTGTTGCTGAAGCAGATTGTGTGTACCTAAAAAACGGTAAAGGATCTAATGGAACTTTCTGTGTCCTGGTGCCCATCAGATTTTTGGTTGACATTATAAACAAGAATGGTGAAGTATGTGGCCTCCTTAGATGACTTGCAACTTTGCTGTCTTTCAGCACCGATTATGTTAGGGTGACAGGAGTTGCAGAACAACAATATATGCAGGCCACACATTCCTACCCCTTGGAACAGAGGAATGTGAACTCAGAGTTGGGACAGACTGCATCAGTATCTCCAATCATCATCATTCTGGGCACTTTCCAGCAATGGTAATAAGAGATTAATTAAGATAGTAATGCAATTTACTTAATCAAATTAAATTAATTAAGATGATTTAGAAGATTAAGACTAAGGACCTTACAATTATTTTGTTGCTTTTTATGCCATTGTTCTCTTAATATGATTGGCATCCTGCTAGTTACTTTCATCTGGAGTAGATCCATTCAATACATTGTTGAATAGTGAATCAAGAGAGGTAAATACCATTGACTAGATATGTTTACCCTAGTCTGGACTTACAACAGGACTTAGATCTATGTGCATTTTTCTTCCACTTGTTTTTATACCTAAATAAGCAATTGGTGACCCTCCACATATCGTTAAATTACCAACCCCATCAGCCCTAGCCAGCATAGCCAGTGGCAAAGAATCATGAGAATTGCAGTCCAAATATATCTGGAGGACCACAAAGGTCTGAAGAAAAGCCAAATATTTGCTAAGAAACTTATTTCTCATATCTAAAAATTAAATATCCATACATCTCTACCATCCCTACAGCTGTTAAGGTATTCTGCTCATATTGCTTAGCTTGCTGGGAAAACTATTACTTGTTGATGTTTGATGTGAAGTCAATCCCATTGTGCCAAAATATCTGGAGAGCCAGAGGCTCCCAACTTCTGACATACACAATCCGACTATCAAACATGTTCTGATGGCGAAATTGTTTGGGTGTGTGTGTACTCAGAATTAAATATAAGTTAATTCAGTGGAAATTTTTGTTATAGTTATTACTTATCAAGTCAACTTTGATGTACGGCAACGCTAAAGATCCCCAATAATCAACAGCCCTGCTCAAGTCTTGCAAACCTCATGACTTCCTTTATTAAGTCAACTCATCTGTACCAAAGTCTTCTTCTTTTCCTACTGCCTTCTTCTTTACTGAACACTGTCATCTTTTTGAAGGAGTCATGTCATCTCATGATGTGTCCAAAGTACAATAGCTTCAGTTAAGTCATTTTGACTTATAGAGAGAATTTAGCTTGATTTAGTTTTGAACTAATTTATCTGTCTTTTGGGGGGAGGGTCCAAGGTATCTGTAGAACTCTCCTCCAGAACCACACTTCAAATGCAGGGGATGTGAACATCTTCCTGTAAAGTGGGTGGGTACCATGTTTCTTGAGACCTAGCGTGGTGTAGTGGTTTGAGCATTAGACTATGACCATGGAGACCAGGGTTTGATTCTCTGCTCAGCCATGGAAACCCACTAGATAACCTTGGGCATGTCACACACTCTCAGACTCACAAAACCCCTTGATAGGTTTGCCTTAGGGTTAGCATAAGCTGAAAATGACTTGAAGGCACACAACAACAAAAACCATGTTTCTTCCACCTCGCTCCGTACTTACTGCTATATTCTATGCCAACCTTATTTGGAAATCCTAGCACTCATCTTTTGGCAAGTATTTGTTCCCAAGACAGATAATCCACAGATATGGGCAATTTTTCCCAAAGCAGGAATGAGAAACATATGGCCTTCCCCACATTGTTTAACTAAAACTGCCACCACCCTTTGTTTTCTGCTGTGCTAGCTAGGACTTATGAGAACTGCAGTCCAACCACATCTGGCCATCTTCCACTGCTAATTATCCATTTAAAAGCTGTTTGGAGATCTTTTGGATATTATGAAGAGTCATTTTGAATGAAATGCATTTTCCCCCTATTTTGCATCAAGTGCATTTGGAACAAGCTTGGGAATCCTTCCAGCCCCCCATCTATCAAAATCTCAAATGTGATAGGTTGATGAAATCACTTCTGGTCAAGGTTCAGCATACTAGGCCACTAAGCATCCATAGATCCCATGTGTGGTCAGTCCCATATTCAGGGGCTTTGAACAACTCTGCCTAGGAATCCTTTTACCTGTTTAGTGCTTGGGATGGAATATCAGTGTTGGCTGGAGCTTGTCCCTTGAGAAGCTGACCTTTCATTGTTGTTGTTGCTGTGTGCCTTCAAGTTGTTTCTGACTTAAGGCAACCCTACGATGAACCTATCACAGGGTTTTCTGGAACTGAGTGTGTTTGGTGTGCCCAAGTTCACCCAGTGGGTTTCCATGGCTGAGCAGGGAATCAGACCCTGGTCTCCAGTATCGTGGTCCAAAGCTCAAGCCACAATGTACCCTTGTATGTCAACAAGTCTCCTCTGTTTTATTAGTTTGCTGCAACAATGGGGAGCTAGTCCTAGGAACTCCCATTTCAATTTCTCCCATGCTTCTGAAGCCAGCATGATGAGGTGGCTTGTATGCTCCACTGGGACCCAAGGAGTTCAAATCCTTGAGTCCCAATGGAGCATACAAGCCAAAGCAAACAAACAAACACACACCACTGGATATGAGTTGTACTCTTAGCCTAAAAAGAAGACAATGGTAAATCTCCTCCAAAGACATCCTATAAGGAAAATCCTATGAAACAGTCCCCATAAATCAGGATCAACTTGAAGGCATGTAACAAAAATACCTCTGATGTAATATTACCTGAGAGCATTGGAAGAGCATTGTCCCACATGCCTGTATTATCTGACTGAGAATATCAGACATGGAGGCCTGGATCCAAATCTTCTTTGGCAATCTTGGCTATCAAAGACAATAAACTGGGAGGGAATATACACAGATTTTTTTTCCTGTCTGCTCTGAGATCTGATCTCACACACAGCGACTTCAGCTTTCAGCATTACAGTACGTTCTTTCTGCCAAGAAGGAAAACTTGTACCGACTCAGGCTCATTCCCAGGGTGGCCTACCCTTAGATAAGATGAGGCAACCAACTCAGGCAGGAGATGCTGAAGGACTAGGGGGTCAGCAGTGAGATGCATCAGGGAACAGAGCTGTAGAAGCTCTAGAGCCTGCGCTGCACCTTGTAACCCAATGCTTCTCCAATGTGGAGGACCAGCATGTTTTTCTCTCCTAATGTGCCATAAACTGGTGTCGTATTTGTTCCCATTGACTACAGCTGTTTCTTTCTGGGGAAAAATAGCTGCGGAGTGGCAGATAATAGCACTGGTTGCTAAGGAGTGACAGGTTATAGCAGTAGCAATGCTCTGAACTAACCAGTCAGCTTCAGGCATGGCAAGGACATGGTCTCAGGAGCGGTGAGTATCCCACAGTTCATCATCTGTACATGGAATGGAGAGTGGGTGAGAAAGACTCCACTATTTCCTTTGCCATAGGAAAAGTGACATGTTTTGGTCCTCACCCAGGCCCATTGGTACATGGATTGCACTTTTGGCGTTCCACTCCCCTGCACGTTTGGTGTCCCATTCTGCATAGATATGGTAAGTATCTATGCAGTGAAGAAGCCATGGCTTCCAAGAGCATGCACACAGGTCTACACCAAAAAAAACCCTCCCAAGTGGAACGAAAAGGTAAGAGGCACACTGGTTGCATCTTCTTTTCGAGATGATCCTTAATCGGTACCCACTTCATCCTTCACCATTGGGATTCGAAGGATGATGCTAATTATGAACACCCCCTCTCCCCCCTTTTTTTTAAAAAATCCCGATCTTATTTGCCTCTCCACTGTAGGTTGGTTGCTGTGCCAGCCAGAAGCCTGCGTTTCTATTGGTTGGCAGCAGTGTGTGTGTGTGTGTGTGTGTACGCGGCACTGATGTATCTGCGGAGACAAGGGAAAAAAGAGAGAGAGAGAGAGAGAGAGAGAGAGACTGCTTGGATCCATTACCTTTTGCTAAATAGGCGCCTTATAGATGCTCTGCTTTCTGTCAGGTCTCGAGCGGATTGGGGGATCGACGGACCCGATGGAGACCTTGAGCGATCCGGTTTTTTACATGCGACCCATGCGAACAGTGGGCTGCTGTTAATATATTTTTTTAAAAAAAGGAGGGAGAAGGGCGTGTGGGTGTTTTAGCAGCGAGGGTTCCTGGCTACGAGCGGGCAGCGAAGGCGAGCCAGGAAGGCAGGCGCAGAGTCGGCGGGGCGGGCGCGGAGACATCGTCTGCGCTTCCCGGCGCCCGGGTGGGGGGCGGATGGGGACGGGCGGGGGGTGGCCGGCGGCAAGAGTCCGGGGCTCAAGCCCGGCCGGGGGATGTTGGCCATGAGGCGCCCGCCGCGGGATTAGGGCCAACCCGAGCGCGGCGGCGGCGGCGGCGGCGGCGTGTTTTGTGGAGGCGCGCGCGCGCCCGCCCGCCCGCCCGCCCGCTGGAGGCGGCGGCGGGGGGTCTCCGCTTTGCGGTTTTGCGCGCGGGCAGCCGAAGCGGCGAGGAAGCGCCCGCCCGCGGGAGGATGGGCTGGCGGCTGGGGCTCGGTGGGGCCGGCGCCCCGCTGCTCCTCCTGCTGCTCCTGGCGGGGCAGGGCGCCGGCCGAAAGCCCCCGAAGAGGAAGTGCCCGCTGGGCTGCACCTGCACCAAGGACACGGCGCTCTGCGAGAGGGTCAAGGAGATCCCCTCGGACCTGCCCCAGAACCTCATCTCGCTGTAAGCCTTCCGAGAGGTGGGGGGGGTGAGGGGATGGCTTTTTGGCGGGCTTCGGCCACCGGGTGGGGGAGGGGTTCGCTCAGCCCCGCGGGCGCCTCCACGCACGCGCTCTCGCCCCTTTTTCCTGGCGGGAGCGGGTGGGCAGGAGGAGGTGACAGGGTCTCTTTCTGCACTGGGCTGTTATAGCGCCATTATTCCACTTTTTACATCCTATGGAATCCTGGGGTTTGCGGTTTCGGGAGGGGCCTTAGTGTGGAAACAGCCTAGTGTGGAAATGCCCAGGCGTTGGGACAATTTTGGATTAATTCCTTTGGGGCCAGTGCTGGAAAGAGGGGGACGGGAAGAAGAGGTGGCATCTACATCCTCTTGCCCCAGTTTCCTCCTCCCAAATTTAGTCTCAACCATGGGGCACATAGAAAAAGATGGAGGCCCAGAGGAGCCACTAGGTCCTCACCTCCCCATCATGTGAGCCCCTGTCTGGGCCCCTCGAGGGAGTCTGGAGGAGCTTGTGGGAATGGGCACCCCATTCGAAGGGGTGCCCTAGTGGTCTCGCTGGCTTTGAGGTTGGCTGGTTGGTTATTATGGTTGGCAGCTGGCTGGGAATGGAGTGGGAGTTCATGGTAGATGCATTGCTTCTCTCCCGCCAACGCACACCAGCTTTTATGGTGCAAGGATGGAGGATTTGCATTGGCTGGCCAATATGTCCAGCAGCACACATTATAACCCCATCTTCCTCCCAAATTGTATTAAATCCAGCCTAGAGCTTGCTCTGGAATCGTAGTGCCTCCTGCATTTGGGCACACACACACCTGCTTCCTACACCGGTTTTCCCCAACAAAGGAATGTGTTGAGTCCAGATCCCATCATCCTCAACCATCATGATGAACAGTTGTGCTAGCTGGGGAGTGTTGGGACTGTCGACTAACATCTTGGAGGTGCTGGGTTAGGCGAAAGCTGTCCTAGAGCAGTGATGGAGAACCTGTTGTGGCTCCCCAGGTGTTGATGAAGAACTCTTCCTGTCATTCCCCTGCAGTGGCAATGTTGTTCTTGCTGTTCCTACTGCCGTTGTTGTTATGGGAAGTGGGTTCCATCAATATCTAGAGGGCTCCAGCCCAGAGACATACATGGGATGCTTAAAGGCAGTCTATTTAGGAAAAGAAATGATTGCCATAATCAGAGGCATCCCAGAGACTGGAATCAATATGGTATGTGAACCCTTCCGGTAGTGCTGTAGATGCTGCCTGGGTAAACACCAGCAAGTCTCCCCAGTGAGTTGCTCAGCTGTTGTATAGATGAAGAGTGCAGCTGCCTAGAGGTAGAACTCCCCCCCTCCCCATGAACCAAGGATTAAAAAGCAAGGTGTAGGGTCCAGGGAAGCTGGCAGTACATACACCCTACTGAATTTACCTCTCTAGATGTTGCATCAGAAACAAAATAAAATAAATAAAAATGCAGGTGGGCTTAGTTGCAGCGATTGCTTTCATGCAGCAGTGAAAGCGGGGGGCACAGTCAAAATGCTCTGAAATACTGTCCCTGGTTGATTTGTCAGCCTGTTTGCAGGGCTAGTAATTCAGCTTCTTCTGATTCAGGTGCTGATGGGGCAGATTGTACCAGTACTGCTGCTGGTGTAAGTGATGCTGCAGCTGGCATCTCTCACCAGATCACCCAACTTCCCACTCTCTTCTGTCTCTGTGCAGGTCTCTCATTCGGTCGGGGTTCACCGTGATCTTAGAGGGCAGCTTTCAACAAGTGCCATCTCTTCAGCTGCTGTAAGGATCTTGAGACATCAGCTGTGAGGGGGTGTCTGTGTGTGTCTGTGTGTGTGTGTGTGGCCATCATTTGCTCTATGTGTGGGTGGTACCTGGGAATCTATCTCCTTAGCAGTCAGTCTTCCAAACGGTGTATCTGTTTATGTGCCTTGTAAATGTGAATCCATTTACACTGGCAGAAATGAATTTGTACTGGTTTCCTGATCTGTATGTTGTGTCACAGGGTGAAGGAGTGTGTTGTGTGGATGTATGGTTTGATGTAAGAGGAGTGTGTGAATCTATCTCTCTTTGAGGCAGTGTGGCAACACTGCAGTCTGTGAACTACATATGGGCCCCAGATCCTATCTGGACAATTGCCCCTGCAAACCCTTCCATGAAAATAAAAAAAATGAAAAATAACCTATTTCCATTCCTGCTGGCATAGTGGCTTTGCTTTAAAATGAGATATAGCCCACTGACCTTATTTTGCCCCCAAAATAGGGTTTTTACAAAATTATAGATAGTGATAAAACAGCTGCAAGAATATATAACTTTTATAACAGTTCTTGTACCAGCTAAAAATGTCAAGTGCTGTCCAAAAGGGGCACTTCCTTTTGTGCAAGGGAGAATGGGGAACTTCCTCTTTGAAGATGGTTTCTCCTGAGATACATCTATACCTCATCTTGTTCAGTTTTTTTAGGACAAATTGAGTCAATTAATTGTTCATTGATCAGCTAAAATTCAAACTGTTCATCAGCTAAGATTGAATATACACTGTTCCACTGGCTCTTGCTAGTGAGTATACCATATAGGTACCTTTCCTTTGATATTTCTGTTGCATGAGGAGCTCAGTGTGTATGCTCCAGTAAGCATGATTTTGGATATGTGTGCAAGTGAATTTTGTACATTTGCGGTGGCACTTCCTTGTGCCACACCCTGTAGCTGGTGAAAGAGTATACCATACACACCACAGGCATGGCCTAGTGGGTTGGTTGATGGTAAGTGAGGCCTTTATTCCCTTTGCATGCTGAAGGGCTCTGCTCAGAGACAGAAGCCTAAATCTAAATATTAGATTCATCTGGAGTCGGCCTACAGTATCAGCTACTGAATGATAGATCAACATGTACATAAATTCCATTGATTCAATAGGCATAGAGTTGCGAGAGTGAAAACTGGAGAGGGCTCCTATACCTTTAATGGTTGTGGGGAAGACAGAATTTCAGCAGGTGTTGCTTGAGACCTGCTTGCATAACAAGCAACACACTGCTGAAATTCCCCCTTCCGCACAACTACAACAGATACACAAGCTCTCTCCAGTTTTCACTCTGGTAATGATAAATGGGTGTACTCTAGTTGAGAGTAAATATTGTATGTAAGCCACTGGTCCCTGCTTTAGTTGGTGACTTTTGCTTTGAGGGCCCTTTAAACACAGGTGTGAAGGTAGAAACTTCTTTTTATATATTGATCTAGGGAAAGATACTGTGTCGGTATATGCTGAGGCACTACTCTTTGTTATGATAGATGTCCCATGTTCCAAGGCTGTGTTGAAAAACAGACTTGAAGGTAAAAACCTACTTAAACTGTAGTTAATAACTAGATAAATGAGGGTTGATGAAGAGGTCTGGGGTAAAACTTCGAGTACCCCACTGTATCTATGACTGCCCAGTCTCTTCTCTTCCTGATGATCTTTCTCCCAGATGAAGGTACCCTAACAGTCTGATGCCATAGAGAAGCTGTGTTCTTACATTTCCCTGAGTGACAGTCCTTTAGAACACCAGTTTTTTTCCTGGAGAACGGAATAGGTGGTGTACTGGTGAAATTTGAAGTCCAGGCACATATCATGATGGTCCCTATAAATGTACCCCCAAGGAAAGTCCAAGATTGCAACTAGCTAAATGCTAATTCATATTCACAAAGCAGTTTTAGCTCTCTTCAGCTCTAGAAGAAGCGTTTGTAAAGCTAGCAAGTCTTAATTGCCTATCCCAAATCAAACCACGACAAATCACTTTGTACTGCAACAGGGATATCTGAAAACATTATATTGCTTCTAGCATCCCCCATCCTTCTCCCAGCAATTGTGAGAATTGCAGCTATGCTTAGAAGAAGCAGAGAACCCTATGGTAGTTGCCAGATAACATCAGAATCCCAGTTACGGAAAAAGTCCTGGTGTTTTGAACCTGCAACAGTGGAGCTACTCCTTTGAGATGTTATTTTCCCCTTTCCTGTCTTCTCCTGAAAACTTGGCTGCCCTTCCTTTATATTTCCCACTGTCTGACCTGCCTGCTTCTCCCTCCCCTGCCCTCACCCTAGCTTGATCACATACAACTCCCTGGAACTGATTGGGGACGACGCCTTTGCGGGACTCGTACACCTGGAGTATCTGTGAGTGTGCAAAGGTGATGGGTCGTGGGAGGACTGGGATGCATGCAAAATTGGGATGGGGTGGCGTCTGGTGTGGTGTGGCATAAAGAACTAGTGAAGAAAAGTGTGTCTTCTGCAGGGAGTGAGTTTGGGAGGCGATGGAACTGTGACGAATTTGTGGGTCAGTGTGAGAGTGGTACAGGACTGACTCTAAGAAGTGAGACTGCATTCAAAGTAGGGCAGTAAAATAATTAAAATTAGCTGATTACTTACCTGTTTTGAATTGTTTAAGTAAGCCTAATGCCATTTTAAATGTGTTTCCATACAAATGAATATGAGCAAAAGCACAGTACATGTATTGCAGAGTTTAGAGAAGTTACTATTTTGGATGACAACACTTGGAAGGTCTCACGCAGCGTGGCCACTGGGTAGTAGATTCACAAGCAGACCTGTAGAGCAGTGCTGTTCAAAGTGGTGGTCGTTGGATGAGTGCTGATCTTTCAGACATTGCCTGTCAATCCCTGGTTGGTTTTTGGAAGGAAAGAAACGGTTGTAGCCAGTGGTGCCAGTTTCTGGCACATTGGGAAAAAAATTGCTAGGTTCCTAAATAATTCTGAAAAGCATGGCTGTAGGTGCTATTCTGAGAGCAGCACATAGCCTTATATTGTTTCCCGAGTCCTGCACAAGAGAAGGGGGTCCTGTCGGATTGAGAAGTGATGAACAAATTCCTCAAATATATGAATAATAAATAAAGGTTTTAATAGCATTACACTGTACTTCTCCAGGAACTAGTGCTATATATGCCATGAATGGGAAACAGAAGTAATCTAAGTGAGACACAGGGTTTTCCCAACTATTTTCAACAACTTATTTCTCTTTGTTCATGTTTATCCCAAACATAGACCAGATTGTTCACTTCTATCTTGGTGACACCCAAGTTCTTTGACACAGTGATTGCTGAGATGTAAGATACAAATGTTGAGAACTATTGTGGTAAAATAGCAAGGTGCCTGAATAATCATTATTTCTCTCCATGAAAATCTGGGAACTGCCATTCTGTGATGGGGTGTGGGGAAGTCCTCAGCCTAGAATTCCAAGGATTTCCTAGGTGATGCTATGACAGTTAAATAAACATACAACTGATATGAGGGACAAACTAGGTGCAACAGCATTGATGCAATTAGCAATATTGCAAGGAATGTTTTTAAGCATAAATAGCTGGTTCCATGACTGATGGAGAAAGCAGGTGGCTTTCACCCTTTGCAGTCCTAATCGAGCTCTGAATCATATTCTTCCTATTTGCCTTTCAAGGCAAGTTCACTGTCATGAAAATTCAGAAGTCAGTTTCAGCTCAAATACTAGGCATTTATGGATACATTGTGGAGTGGGATCACAACAAGGGGAAACAAGTTTAAGTGCTTGTATGAAAATGTCAGTCCAGATTGAGGGGAATCAGGCAGGCCTGCACAACCTGCTGTTTGTTTTTAAAAAGTGTTGAACCCATTTATAGCTACATGAATGACTCCACATATGACTTGGCACTCCATTTCTGAATGTGCCTGTAGATTGTAATTGTGCCCACACAATAACTAGCAAACAGAAGCTAATTGCTCTAAGATAGAAGATGAGAAACTTTTTACTCTGTAGACATTTTGAACAAAAACTCTCATAATTCCTTCACTTGGTCATACTAGGTGGGATTGATGACAGTTGTAGACCAAAAAGTTCCCACTTCTGGAGAAATTTGTTATCCAGAACTTTTTGGCCTGGAGGGGTGGCAGTCTTGGCGCCTTAATTTGGTAGTGGCCAACTGAATGAGCACCAGGGACCACTTTTCAGCCCCACACTCGCTGGTGAGCCGCATACATTTTCTAGTGAGCTGGAGGTGACAACATATCCCTTCAAGTTTCATATTTTAGCAAAAAGTCAGTGCTGTTCAGGGGTGAAGGGATTAGAGGTACAAAACTAGCCAAACCGATGCACTAAAGGCAATTTTGCAGCAGTTTGGGTGATTGTGAGGGGTTGCAAAAAGTGGGACAGGGAGCCATATGTGGGCTATGGGCTATACTGCCCTCCCACCTTAAAGATTGTCATGTGTTCCTAGGCATAAACATTTAGGGACTGCTGCTACATCAGATTTCAGTGGGCTTACATAGAATTCTTTCCAATTCTGTGACAGAATCAGAGAATTGAAAAGAGCCTCATAAGGCACTGAGGCCTACCCCCTGCTCAGTGCAGAAACTCCAGCTAGAGCAGGGGTGGGCAAAACTTGGCCTGCAGGCCCCATGTGGCCCTCCATAGTTGTTGTGGTCCCTAGGACCTCATGAAATTTTGTAAGACTTATTTTTAAGAAACAATTTTTGCCTCAAAATGCCTAAAATGCCCCCTAGAGCCCCATAAAGGCCCCAAAACATATCCCATATGTCACATAGGTACTCCATAGGTACTTAGTTCATTTGCTGAACTGTTCTTACTGTCCAGAGGTTCCTTCTAATGTTCAGTCAAGAACTACTGTAACTTAAAGCCATTATGCCCTTTGGGGCAGCAAAAAAACAAACCTGCAACCTGCTTTCTGTGACAGCCCTTTAGATACTCAGAGAGTGCAGTCATATCACCCCTCAGTCTGGCCTTCACCAGGCTGGACACACAGCTCCCTTAACCTTTCCTTTTAAGATGCCACAAATACTCTTGTATTTATTATTCAGAGAAGCCCAAAGAGTGTACCTATACCTGCTGCCAGGCAAATATCTGCTCTGCTATTAATGTATCACACTTTTCAGCCAAGCCAAGTTAATGGCATTTCAAATACCCGGAACGCCTAAGTAACAGGGATTTGTGGGTGAAAATGCAAGATCTTTGAAAGTGACTGTTGTGAAAAATGAATACAATGGTATGCTGAACCATAACTAGTAAGAAGATACCACTTTTGGATGGTGGCAGCATGCCAATATATCAATTCTCTTTGAAAGTATCAAGATACTCCTCAAATGTTACCAAGGTACTCCAGTGTCAGTGAACATGCCTGTTTGCTCCCTCAGAGACACAGTGGCTATGATATGAAAAGGATGAATAATTTAATATGCTGATATTTATTGTTTAAAAAGTAATTGTGGGGGCAATCAGGAATGTCCCAGGAGGGCAGAGGGTTTAACCATCCCACATATGTAGTTCTTATGAAAATTGCCTCCTTCCCATTATCCTGACAGAAAACATTGGTACTAGCTGCAGGAACTTCATGTTACCTTCCTAGGGCTATGTATTAGTTAGATTTATATCTCATGCCACCTCCACTAAGCTCAAAGCAGCACATGTGGCCCTCCTCCTCACTTTATCTTCATAGCATCCATGTGAGGTAGGTCAGGTTTAGAAAAAGTGGCTATCCTAAAGTAGTTTCATGGCTCCATGAGGATTCAAACTTCTGAGCCTAGTACTCTGACCATTATACCACACTAAGTGGGTCCCTTCCCTTCACTTGTAGCATGGTCTCAATCTTGATTGTCTACAATGCAATTTCTCTTTAAGTAACAATGGTCGAACATGTTAAATAGGGGCTAAATACCCCAAAAGCACCAGATCCCATCTGATTTTGGAAGCTAAGGAGAGCCCTGGTTAGTACTTGGATGGGAGACTTCCAATGAATAGCAGGCACTATAGTTTGTATTTCAGAGGAAGGAACTGGCAAAGCCACCTTTGAGTACTCCTTGCCTAAGAAAACCTTGGGCAATATATGGACTCACCATTATTTGACTGGCTGCTTGAAGGTGCCAGATGTTTGTATATTGTTTAGTCTTGGGCCCTTTTCACACTTTACCTTTTCGTGGTGCTGGGGTGCGGGGATCGTGCAAGCAGCCTCTTGCGAGAGGCTCTCGCGTCCCCGCTGCTTCAGCTCCGCAGCCGCTGTCTGCTAGCAAGCAGGCAGTGTGAGGGCTCCTCCTCTTCCTTCCGCAGCACAACCTTGGATTTTCCCAGGCTGTGCTGGGGCAGGAAGCACAAGTGCTGCAGCTCCAGAGGCTCTGCATGCACGGTAAGTGCGCGCAGGGCCCTGGAGCGATGCGCAACGCACCATTTTTGACTGTAAGCCGAAAATGAAATAGTGCACAATTGGTGCCTGCTGGCCCTGGCAGCATTGTGCAATGGCGTCGTCATGTGGACCACTCCTCGCAATTGTGCAATGCCCCAGAAGCCCTTTCACATGGCAAATGCCGTGCGAAAAGGGCCTTGTTCTCAGTGTACCTAGCCCCTGGGTTGGCGCTAGGTTTCGGAAGGGCAAAGTGCACAATTATGAGCCCCCTCCTGTTCTTGTGGCTTAGTGAGTTTATCTGGCATTTGGGGTGGCCAATAGCAGAACTGTTTGGCTGACAGCCACCACTGGGGCCAGCCATGTCATTAAGCAGTATGAGGCAACTGCTGTAGGTCGTGTGTGAGCCTGAGATAATTTCAAGAACTGCATATGCCACAATGGCTTGCTCTGTGCTCACTAAGCTGTCCTGCTTCCCTCAGGTGTGATGGAGAACATTGTCCTGTCACCAGTGTTAAAGTTAGATTCGTCAGCCACAGTAATTATCACTGCTACATGATATGATGATAGAGGGGTGTCATCCTGGTCATATTAGCACCCAAATGTTGTAGGCCAGCTCTGCCTGTCATCTTTGTTTCCCACAATTCCCAGAGTGATGCTGTGTTAGGATTGTAGTGAGAAAATAGCAAGATTCATAACTGACTTCTAATAGACAAACCTATCATGGTATATTTCTCCTCTTCTAATAATTTTTCACCCCCTTTCCTTATCATTGCCACACTAAAGTAGTTAGTGTTGCATGACTACTAATGCTGGAAGAGAATTGAGATATCCCTAGAGATCTTTGTATTTGTTTCTTAGATTCTTATAGGGGTTTTTTGGTTTTGTTTTTTGTTTTTTTACTGTCATGGCCTCCATCAAAGAAGCCTGAACATTGTAGTTTGGAAAGGGTGTCCAGAATTCTCTGAGAGAATCCTGAGCCCTCTCTCACCCTGAAATAATCATTCTCAACAAACTATGCATACTTACATTTACACTAATTTGTGATGGAGATAATAATTCTAGTTTTTTAAAAATTATTTATATTCCACCTTTCTCCCTAAAAGGGGACTCAAACTGCTATATGATCAAATAGGACAAATACTATTTTAAAATTGAAACTGCATTAAAAACATTAACAATAAAGCATATACCTTTTCCTGTTAGGTACAACTGCAAGCTGTATTGTCATGCCTTGCAATTTTAGGCGTCAGAATCCCTCTCACATCATTTAAGCCATGAAGCACATCATTAAACATCTGGAAATAACTCCTCTCCACTTTGTGATCTGTCCATTGTTGTCTTCCTTTGTTATTGACTTAACATGGTCTTTTCTCTGCTTGCAGATTCATTGAGCAAAATAGGCTTGAAGTGATCTCCAAGAATGCCTTCAGAGGCCTGAAGAATCTTCTCCATCTGTGAGTGCTTCCTGGACGTGCTCCCAATCCTCACTTAAGAATCTGATTAAGGGTGGCCACTTAACTAAAGCCCAGAAAAGAACAAATGCTTCACTTGAAAAGAGGAAAAGAGAGGACACAGATTAGCATATGATGTGCATAGTTGTATGTTTGTATGCAAGTATAGGAATGATTAGTATAACATACACAGAAAAGTAAACAGAAAAAGAAATGCAACACATCTCACCATAGTAGGTAAAATTGTGGCAAGTTGATCTGTATGCCTGTTCAGTCTTCTGGCTAGGTGTTAATAGTTGTTTGGAAACTGCAGTGGGTCCAAAATGCTGCAGCCAGGCTGCTGACTGGGGCTGGTTACAGGGAACATGCAACTCCCCTGTTAAAACACGTTTGGTGCTACCAGTTCATTTTCAACCACAATTCAGAGTTCTAGCCACAGCCTATAATGCACTCTATGGGCTGGATTCAGACTATTTAAAAGATAGCATCTTGCAATGTAAGCCTACATGAGTTTTAAAATTTGCAGAGGAGGGGTTTTTCTCAGTTCCACCACTACTGCAGGTACATTTGATGAGGACATAGGAGAGACTCTTCTTGGTGGATGTTCCTGGGTTATGGAGGTTTCCTTGCATGGAAGGTTAGATCCCCCCATCACTACCCTACTGTTTCCACTAGCAGGCAAAGACATTGTTATTAACTCAGGCCTGTGGCTGCTAACTGCCTGTTGCAGAAGGACTTTTAATTGGGGTGTACTGTATTTTTATCATTATTACTATATTTTAATTGCCTTTTAAAACAGTTTAAAATTAATATTGTTAATATGACTTTGTTTAACTATTTTTTAACTAATATATTATCTATTGTTTTAATTGCATGTTCTTTTTAGATATATTGTGAGCTGCTTATGTCCCAGGGAGAAAGACAGGATATAAATTAAATAAATCATTGGAAATCAATAAGAGCTGATAGATAACTTTTAAGACCTCTCTCTGATTCTTTATCATGACAGGCCAGTTCTTCAAAAAGAAGATGTCTTCAAACAGAAAACTGTCTTCTAATAGCCCAGTTAGAACACTGCTTCCCAAATTTTGGTACTCCAGATGTTTTGGACTATAGCTCCCAGAATTCTGGACTGTTGGCCAAGCTGGCTAGGACTTTGGGGCACTGAAGTACATAACACTTGGAGGAGGAAAGTTTGGGAACTACTGAGTTAGAGGATTGTCCTCTGTAAAGTGGAAGACGTGGCCATGCTGACTCTATACAGTTCCAGCCTTGCACTAAATCACCTTTTGTCTTGGCTTGTTCACACCCTGCCTGATTTCCCCATTTTATTCAACACCTGCTTCAGTGCTGGAGTGGCCACCTGTTTTGCTGGACCTGTTCCTGTACAGCTTCACCTCAAACATCACCTTACCACCCTTTAGCCCTCTGTTTTCCTACCTTGACATAGGTCTAGGTCTAAATTTTCAGAGAACTGGGAAACCTATGTCTGGACTGTCCCACTTCAGGCTGCAGGGCAAGGCTCACATAAAGCAATTTTCCCACATTTATGTTGCAGCTAAGGAGAGAAAGCTCAGAGGCATCTGGTTTTACATGTGTGGATGTTTATATAGGGGGATGGTGGAGCACATGAGGTCCCCCCTGCCATTTGGTGGTAAAGCCCAAAATAAATGTTTATCACTGTAAGAGAGAAGGTCTTGTCCAGTGTAGATTAGTCTTACTATTACATAGGCCGAGGGTCTAACACAGGCAAAGGGGTCATCCAGGGCCAGCAAATTATTCATTTAAAACAAACAAACAAAATGTCATTGCTATAATAGTATTTTTATATCCATGGAGAGGGTTTGTGGAAATTTCTTTCAGGAACCCATAGCCTTAGATAAAGGCACTGTGACAGATTGTGTGTTTATAGATTCAACTTCAGTTGTTTTGTCTCAGGCAACTAATTATACAGTCAGTCTTTCAACATTTGCAAGTTTTACTTTCATAGATTTGGTTATTTGTGAGTTTCCCCAACCCCTCTACCCCATCTCAGGTGCTTCTCTTTCTGGGGGAACCTTCCTTCTCTGCCGCTCCAGTCGGGCCCTACAGCTACAGCCCTCTAAAAACCTGCCTCTCCTTATCCTTTACCACCAGCAGCTGCTGCTGCTGCTTCTGCAACTGCCTGGTGAGCTACAAATGGCTCACAGCCTGATTTCTCAGTACCACAAACCCACTTCTGATGCCCCCCCACACCTAAGGAAAGAGATCGACCCCCAAGCCAACCCACACCTTTCCCTGATGTGGGTTGGACCTTGGGTGTCTGTTCTCCCCATCATGCCTCAGCCCTCATTACCATACACACACACACATTTTGATATTTGCAGTTTTTCCACTTTTACGGGCGGGGGGGAGTCTAGTGCCCCTAACTTTAGCGAATATGGAGACCTAACTATGCCTATTCTTCCAGTCCTTACTTTCATTGTACCTCCTTCAAATCCATTGCGGCTGGAGTTGCCAGGCTGGGCTTATCCCAGACCCTCAGATTTCAGGACCAAATCCGGAGACTTGGGGTTAATCCTTGTGATGTCACAGGAAGTGGGCCCTTGTGATATTACAAGGCTGATGTTACAAATTACAGGCTCTGGTGAAGCATTAAATATGATGCATGAAGCATCAACCACAGTTACAGAGTATACGATACAGATGAAAAAAACCCCATATACATACAGCTTTCAAGACAATGCTCTAATCCTGAGATTTCGCCTCCTTGCCCTGATATCTGGCAACCATGATTGCAGCATTCCTTCCCAGACCCCAGAACTGAGCATCTCTACAGTGCCTTCCTTCTGAGGATGTTTCTCTCCCCTTTCCCGCAGGAATTTGGCCAACAATAATCTGCAGACGTTGCCAAGACACCTGTTCCGGGGCTTGGATTCTTTGACTTCAGTGTGAGTTGAAGGGCAAGGGATAGGGCAACAAAGGGGGTGGGGACATGGCAGTGGGTATGGAGGATATAGTTTCCCCCAATTTGCCTCCTACTTGCTTCCTGTTGTTTTCCCAATTTGCTAGCAAGAAGGACAATGAAAGCACATTGGTTTCTGGAGCACCCTCCAGGTATGTTGAATTCTAAATCTTATCAGCCCCAGCCTTTGTGGCTCCTGGCGATGGTTGGAGTTGTGATCCAGCCCACTTGGACTGTGCTCGGTTAAGGAAGGTCATAAGGGGTTGTTTGCTTAGTTAACTGGCGTGTTACAGCTAACATTATGACAGTTCAGCCTTCAAAGAGCTTGGAACACTTATTGTTTTGAATTACAACTCCCAGTGGTCTTCTTGTTGGGGAATTTTGGGAACAGTACTTAAAAACAATTTTCCAGATGTTGCCAAACGTACCCAATCTACATTCAGAAACCTAGCTTAATTGCAAAAGGATTGAAAGGTGGAGGATATTGGGTGGGTCCAATATCAGTTGACGGAGGCAAAGGAATAAGGAAGGGTGTTTGAGGAAGAACAATGGTGTTTGGTGAGTTCCTTTCCTGACTGTGTGTTCACATCTACTCTTAGAATGTTTAGCACAGCTATATCAGTAGCATGACTATATTGTTGAAGGCTGCTGATGTTAAAACAATACTAAATTGTCAAAGATTAGTTTGTTAATGTTAAAACATTAAAAGAGATGAATAGAATTAATTTGTTATGTTGATAGTTAATAAAACATTAATCATTAATGAGTTATTTTTTTTAAATTACTAAAAATGGCCAACTCCCACAGAAGTGACTAATTAGAACAATGTGAAATGTGTGACTCATTATTCAAAAAACTGACAGTATATGTATTTAATGTTTAAAATAATGCATTTTAATTGTGTTGCCTTTTTTAAAAAAATTACTAAGGCTAAGTAATTGGTTTTAAACAAATAATTTCCAAATCCTGCCATTAGGCAGTGCAAGGTGGCTGCCTCAGGTTGCAAACTGGAAGCAATGTGAACTGGCAGGAAATTAGTTATTTGATTTCTGTTATTGTATTTCCCTGCCAGAGAGAAGGAGAGGTGTTTGTGGGATTTTCCATCTCATGTACCAAAATAACTTGACTGAATTTTAATACTATATACCTTGACTTGGTAGGTAGGACTGCATTTGCTGCTGTACCTCAGGCAGCAAAGTGTCTCATGATGGCCCTGTGCCCACCTTCCATCTCCAGCGCACTAGGAGCTTTCCTACTTGAATACAGGCTTCCTCCACTTATCTGACAGATGAATGACTAGAGCACTATCAGAAAATGGAATTGGTTGAAAAGCAGAACCCATGGACTGTACTGTAGGGAGCATGAAGGACTTATGGAGACTCACTTGGGACCGATCACGTGTGTGCTGCTTGCACAGTCTCTCAGCCAGCTAGGTGCCTTTTTTCCCCTATAAGCAATGAAAGATGAAAGAGTGGAACCTCCATCAAATTAATGAAACATGCCCTTAATTTGGAAGTGCTCATAAGAGCAAGTCATCAGATAACAGACTGTGAGAAGATGGGGGGGCTTCCTGTATCTGTTTTCATTCAGATGGATGAACCTGCTACAGCAAGTCAAAATACAGGTCCATTTGGCCCCTTATAATCTATTCTGAGAGACAGCAACGCTCCAGGTTAGGCCTTTGCCTCACTGTCCTGCACTGTGTGCCTTTCACTGGAGATACTAGGCAGGGCCAGCCCTACCATTAGGCAGAGGAAGGCAAAAGCCTCACATGAAAGATGGTAGGGAGGAGCAGTGCTAGGCTTCCTAAGCTCTCTGGCCTATCCCATCATTTGGAAGACAGAACCAAGTACACCACATAGCCTATCTTCCACCCTTAAACTGGGCTGATGCCCTCAGAGGAGTATTGGAGGACCTTGCCCAAGTACCAGTTCAGCTGCAGATTTAACTGTCTGTTCTGTTGGCTTCTGAATTGCAAAAGTGTTTGCTGGGGGCGCGGCAGTGAGGGCAATCACTTTGTCACTGTTGTGAGCTAGGAAAAATGTCTTAGGTCAGACTTTGAGTTGGAGAGCCAAACTGACATCTGTAAGAGATGAGTTCTTCTACCCCGGGCCGTATTCCACTCCCTGTCTGCTATTTGCCAGGATTTTTATCAAGAGAAGGGCAGGAATTTTGCTGAATCAGGATTCTGTAGCTTTCTGTATGTAGGGAAAGGAGAGAGAAGAGTAAATGGTGGGAATGCAGGAGGGAAGGAGGAGCTCTCCTTTTTCCTCCTGCTTCTCTAATCTTCTTTGTCCAGGTAAATGGAACTGGACAACTGACTCTTCTTTCTCACAGGATTGCAGAATTGGCACAGAGTCATTTTAAGGCCAGCGTCAGAGGTTGGCATTGTTGGTCGGCATCTGCTGAGGCCAGACTGTTTGTAGGGGTCCCACCGCTGAAGTCTTCAGGCCCAGAGGAGACAGATGGACAGGTTGTGCCAGCAGGGAGGAATGGCAAGTGGTGAATATAGGAGATGGAACATTATGTTCAATTCACACTGCCTCTCCTGCTTATGCATAGTCTTATTTATTTGTTTGTTATATGTATACCTTTCCTTTCCTTCAAGGCTGTCAATGTGGCATGCGTGGTCCTCCTTTTCACAATTATCCTCACAACAAGATCAGGTTCAAGTTGAGAGATAGTGCCACATTCAAGGTCTCCCAGTGAGCTTTGCAGCCATATAGGTATTCTGAATCCAGGTCTCACCTGTCCTAGTTCAGCAGTCTAGCCACTACACCACACTGTCATCAAATGTGGCCCAGAAGGAGGTGCCATGTGCATTGGCAGCAGGGACAGTGGCAAGGAAGTGGTGCCTCCATTCAAAGTTTGTCCAAAGACATACCAAGACCTGGCACTAGGTTCACCTTCACCCAGTCCAGTGTGGTGACAGACTGCCTTCTTTCCTGGCAGGGACTTGAGGGGAAATGCCTTCCACTGTGACTGCAAGTTGAAATGGCTGGTGGAGTGGCTGAGCCAAACCAATGCCTTGGTGGAGCCCATAGAGTGTCGGTCGCCACCTGAGCTGAACCGCACCAGCCTTAGTGAACTCCGTCCTGGAGAATTTGACTGCATCACCACTGGTATGTCATCTCTTTGCATGCGTCTCTCACCAAGCTGTTCCCCTGTCCCATGCTTCAGTTACTGCAGGCCTGGAACCCCTTGGGTTTCTCCTTCACCCTTTCTCCTCTTGAAAGCAGTTATCTGCACTTTAATTATCACTGTTTTAGTAAGCAACATTATACACAGAAACAAAATATATCCAGTATGGAACAACTCAGACTATGAGAGAAAAAAGTCATTGGAGAAAATAAAGTGACAGAACAGTAATTATTGTCAGGTTACCATTAGTTCTGATTTTTTTTAAAGTTTATTGGTTTATTGGTTTTATTTTATATGTTCTTATTGTAAACAAATGAGAGATATTTTTTAAAATAAAAAGCAGATAAAGATGTTAAACAAAAATAAGTATACGCAAGAAGAGTAACAACTTACTACATGCAGAGTGAAGGAAATAGAATGAATTCTAATTAGCTGTATAATTAGTAACCAAAAATATTTTAAAATGATTGGTGACCTCCCCAAAATCCTGGGTGGCACTTCTTTGTTCATCTGCCCCACCTCCGGCTTTTACTTCTGAGCTGCCTAGTCCTGCTGAAATTAAGGTATGTCTAAACTTAAAATATGCTCACTTTTTCAAATATCACATACAATTTTAGATTCTTATAGATGGGATTTGTCCAGCATGGATTCTGGCAGCAAAGGCTGTTCTCAACCTTGAACTTGCATGTTGAAACTCAAAGGCTTTGTTGTTTAAAGAATCAAAAGCAACACAGCAAAATTTTCAGTTTGTGTTTTGACAGTTCTTTTCTGGCTTTGAACATGAGGCAGCCTCTTTGTGCCATCCTATTGACTACATACGTCTTCTAGGTGATCAAGGAGAGGGACTGTGTGGGTGTCATGGGGGAATATCATGATTGAGGTTTCTAAAATTATGCATAGTGTGGAAAAGGTGGGTAAAGTTTTTCTCCATTTTTCATAACAGTTGAAGACAGAGTAATCGAGTTGAAACAGATGGGCAAACAGGAAAAAAGCATTGCCACACATCTTAGATTGGGACTAACTGCTACAAGATTCAGTGGTGATGGCCACTATCTTACATGGCTTTAAAATAGCATTATTTTTTAAAGCACCTTTCTCTCACTCTTCAGTCAGACAGACTCCCAGGCTGGCTTACCATACAATCAATAAAAGTAAAACAGATTCTGCTCCGTAGGCTTGCAGTCTTGTCATGACACAAAAGGAAGAAAAGGATGAGAAGGAAAGAGGAGAAAAAGGGGAAAGGATGAGAAGGAAAGAGGAAAAAAGAAAGTAGTTTTTTGCTGCTTTGATCCCCACTGCTAGTGGGGGCTTATCACAGGAGGTAGGTAAATTACACGGCAGGATACTGGTGTCTGGCTGGGACTTATCAAATGGTGTCATTTCTCTATTGCTGTTCTCCTGGTGGTAGTTGTCTTTTCTACAATGAAAACCAAATTTTGGGGCACTCAGTTACCAGAAATACTATACCGCAGTGGTTCTCAAACTTTTTACCTCTGTAACCCCCTTTACATCTACATGCAAATGTTGCATCTCCTATCAACTCATGGTCACTAAAGGGCATGCACCTGCTGTGCCAATGATGGAATGTTTGGAGAAGCTGAGTGGGAAAAGCCTAAAAAAAGGAAGCCAAATTTTGCTGTGTCTAAGGTTGGAAGAAGGCATAACAGAGGAAGATACTTTATGTTACTCTTTTGCAGGGGCCAGTCAATTGTCAGTGGTGCATACACGTGCACATGCACACACATACACACACACCTACACACTATAGACTTGCCTTTCTTTTTCACGTTTGCTGTACTTTCAGGCTGGCTTTTCTTGAGCCCCCCCCCCCGAATAACTAACACACACTCTTTAGAATTGCACCCCACAGTTTGAGAACTACTGCTGTAAAAGTCTCCAAACAGGGAACAACAGAAGAGGAATACATTGTTAGTCCCAGCCAAAGACACTATTATCCTGCTGTAAGTGTGATTTACCTGCCTCATGATAAAAGCCTTGGGAGATGAGAAGCAAAGCATCAGCCCTGGTCCCTTCTAATCTCTTTCTGCTACAGCCTTACGCATGAGATTAAAGTGGGAACCCCAACCCACATTCTGTAATTCCAGTGTAAAAAAGTACTTTTTTCTCCTACTTCCAAGTCTTAACGCCCTCTCCCCAGATATTCGGAAGTACCTCTAAGACAGAGGGGCAGAAAGTGCAGTCCTGGGGTTGCTTGTAGTCCTTTGCCAATTCAGACTCCCTTGGCTACCATTTTATGTGCAAAAAAGGTTGAATTGCCTCTCCTGGGTTTTCCCTTACACTTTTCAACATCATTTTTCCTTTTCTATATTTGAAATGAGTTTCCAGCAATGTTTTCCTTTTTAAAAAAGACCATTTAGCAGTCCTTATGGCCCCAGACCAGAAAAGTGGTCCCTGGACCTTCAGCAGTTGCCCATTCCTGCTTTAGAGGATACAGTTCTCCTCCAAAACAATGTAAGGGCAGATTTTGTTTTAACAGAGATTTAAAAACAAAGGGAAAGAGGAAATGGCTTTCTGGTTGCTTCCTGTTTCATTTGAAAGGAGTGATATCCTCCCGGAGGCTCTTGTAGCAGGAAAATGGCCCCTGGACCTCCAGAACTTGCCCATTCAAAGGTCAGATGAATTAATAGAAGAGGAGAGATCTGTCAGTGGCTACTGATCATGATCAGAGTTTGCAAATCATCAAGTTGTAACAAAGTCAAATTATTATGGACAATTTAACAAGGGTTTTCTTAACTCCTTTTGCTGTGTAACTATAATTATGTTTTAGTAACTTTTCTAGTTAAAAGGAATACGTGGACTCAATACTTCAGTATGTTTTAACTTACAACATTCTTCTAAACAATTAGCTTACAACATTTTTCAAAAAGTAATAAAAAGGGAAAGAGAAGGCACAGCAATAAGCAGCATGATAAATAAGCATGTACAAGCTGTGAGACACATCTGAAATAACAACTCTTGCAAACATGCCCTGGTGGATGAAGTGTTTTTTAGTAACCAACTTAGTTTTCTACGGCAAACACTCTGGTGGGGTAGGGGTGTCCCTTTTTGTTCTACTACTAACCCTATCTTCTTTCGTTAGACCTTGTTCTCTTTGATACCCTGCCTGAACAGTCGCTCTCAGTGGAAACCTTCACCTACCACGGAGAACAGAACTTGGTGGTTGCCCAGCCTTTTACTGGACGCTGCAGCTTCTTAGAATGGGACCATGTGGCAGGGAAATTCCGCAACTATGCCTACATCAATGGTGAGAAATGCACCATCTTCATTAGACAGGGGACTATCTCACACCCTCAAGGACAGACAGCACACAGTCTATCACAGTGTTATCCTTCTTTAGGCAGAAAAACACCTCAGGCTGACTGATGAGTTACAGTTGGCCCTCTATATTGGCTAGGGTTAGGGGTGCAGGACCTCTGCAAAAGTGGAAAAATCACAAATATCAACATGTGTGTCTGTGTCTGTGGGAAGCAGGGGCCAAGGCACAATGGGTAAAATGGACACTCAGAGTCCAAACCAGATCAGGGAAAAGAGAGGGAAAGAGGGGTTGGCATGGTTGCCCTATACTTCCTCTCTCTTCCCCATCTCCTTTCGTGGGTTTGTGGGGGGCATTGAGAAAACTCAGGTTCTGACCCATCCTTAGCTGGCCAGGCAGCAGCTGGTGGAGGAAAAGGATGACCAGAGGAAGGTTTTTAAAGGACTGTGTGGCCTGATCAGAGCCACTGAGAGGCAAAGTTCCCCTAGAAAAGAAGCACTTGAGGTGTACAGGGGGAGAGGATGGGAAAACTTGCAAATAAATCCATGAAAGTGAAACCTGCAAATGTGGAGGGCCTATTCTAGTTGTATCCTTCCACCCATAACCATTTTGCATAGGTCTCACAGGGCTACTCCATGGATATTGGTTCTTTTTAACTAAAAAAAGTAGGAGAAAACAGGGGAAGGAGTCTAATAATACCTCTAAGATTCATTTATTTACTTTAAGCATGATCTTTCCTGATTAAAATCTACTTCAGAAGATGCTTTTAATATTCTTTTAAGTTTAATATCCTAACATCAGATGTAGGCAAAAGAACCAGTCATCGTTAATTCTCTCCTTATGCTTTGACTTTTCCTAGGTTCCTCCACAGTGGTCTGCAAACCCCTCGTGATCGAGGGGGAGCTCTTTGTGGTAGTGGCCCAGCTGTTCAAAGGCTCGCACATCTACAAACGGCATGAAGCGACAGGCCAGTTCCTGCACATGCAGGTGATTGAGAGCTCCCGCATGCGTAAACCCAATGACATTGAGGTCTTCCGTGTGGAAGGAGACTGGTATTTCATCATGGCTGACAGCTCCAAAGCTGGCTCCACAACTCTGTACCGCTGGAATGGTCATGGCTTCTATTCTCACCAGTCACTGCATCCCTGGTATCGTGACACAGATGCTGAATTTCTGGAGATTGCAGGCAAGCCCCACCTCATCCTGGCCAGCAGCTCCCAACGCCCTGTCATCTACCAGTGGAATAAGAAGGAGTTTGTGCGCCGTACTGATATCCCTGACATGGATGATGTCTATGCGGTCAAGCATTTCAAGGTCAAGGAGGATGTGTACATTTGCCTGACCCGCTTCCTGGGTGATTCCAAGGTGAGGCTGCTAAGGATCACTGCCAGGTCAGCGGGAGGAGGAGGAGGTGGTGTGCATGCATGATAACAGATACAGAAGATTCTGCTGTTGCTACCATCCTCATTCCACTCCCTGATTACATCACAGCATGTCCTTTAACTGGAGGTATGGCCATTACAGCTGGTAGTCTGGAGGTAAAACAAGCCTTAAGCAGACAAGTGGGTAGGGAATAGGAAGATAAATCTTTGCTTTATTGCATATGAGAACAGCATAAAAAGTTATCTTCCCACACTTAGATTATGAGAATTTTTGCACATTTCTCTCTCTCTCTCTTTTTTTTTTTTTTGCTGCATTTCAAGATTTTTCTTGTGTGTGTGTGTGTGTGTGAAAAAATTCAGAAGGCTTTCCTGCACAAAAGAGTTTTGGCTTTTGGAAAAAAACCCACAAGGATTGCAAGTATGCAAGGATTTTTTGTTATGGAATTGTCATTTTTTGCTTTGTTTTGTCTGCTTTTGCTGATGGAAAAAAAGCAATGGCTTATTTACTTAGGACCACTAACCATTTTTGGCAGGGTGTCTCAGTGTGTTTGAAGCACACTTGAGGATGAGAACATATGTGAATATCCATTAGATCCCTAGTACAGAGGGCTGCTTAGCATTCCCTCAGATATAATCAAACTGCATTGATAGAACTCTAGTTTCTGGTTCAGGAGAAGGAATAGCTCTGCTTTATTTTGCATTAATTGGATCTCATCTGGACAATGGGTGGGTGGATTGTGACTCTGCTCTGGGGTTTAGATAGAATGTTAAAGGAGCTTTTCAAGGTGTTGAACGTTACCCCAAAATAGATTCAGCACCTTGAATGGTTGCTTTCAATTTCTAACAAAAGCACAAAATGGATTCACCACCCAAATGACATGGAAGCCAGTAGCTGCTACCGCATTTGGTATACAGTCTCTTCTTCTGTAGTGGTGTGAAACCAGGACTTATAGGGCTGAAGCTCTTGGACTTTTTTTTTTAATTAGCTTGACAGGAATGAGTATGTCATCTGCTGCTGCATGCTTTCCTGGTCTTAGTGAGCTTAGCTGCATTCCTCACAGTAGGCAGAGAAATGGAGATGCGATGAGATTTCCCAGCAACAATAGAGCTTCCTCTGTTGCAATGAAAAGTATTTTGGAGTGGCTGTGTCTTGAATGGGCAGTTGAAACCTGTTAGGTTTACCAAAGTCCAGCTGCTGCTGGAGATGAAAACAGACCCAACTGATTTGTTGATCTAAATCAGGGTTGGGGAAAGTGTGGGCTGCGGGCTGCATGTGGCCCCAGATACTGGTTTAATTTTTATTTATTTATTTATTGCCCTCAAATGCCCTCTAGTGCAGTTCAGACATGTTTTTGGGTCCCCTGGGCCATTTTAGGCTCAAGGGAGACATTTCTTTGTAACAGGAAATAAATCAGAAGCTCACTCTGAGGTCTTCTGGAGAGCCAGTTATAGTTGTTGTTGTTGTGTGCCTTCAGTCATTTCCAACTTATTGTGATCCTAAAGTGAACATACCAAGCAATTTTCTTGGCAAGATTTGCTCAGATGGGTTTGCCTTTACCTTCTTCTGAGGCGGAGAGAATGCGAGTTGCCCAAGATTGGGATTCCGTGGCTGGGTGGAGATATGAATCCTAGTCTTCAGAGCTGTAATTCAACACTCAAACCACTACACTATGTGCCTCCTGACAACTGCCCACGATTCATTGAAATCAGTATAGCTGTTTGCATTTTTGTTCCTCCTTTGAGGACATGGGTAAGGGAAATGTTATAATGAACACCTGCATTTCAAAATATACCACTGCATCACTGCTACTGGGTACCACATTTTAAGAATCATAGTGCTGGAAAGAACATTGCAGGTTATCTCATCCAGCTATCCCAGTATTTTCCTTGATGCATATCACTAGCTGTCATCAAGAGCTTTTTCAGACCATTGCATAATCAGGCTCCTTAAAATGTTTTAAAGATAGTTAAGGCTATGGAAGTAAAACTTAGGTTACAAGGGATATTTAAAAATGCAGATCTGTCAAACATGTTGCACTTGTCACAGTATAATATGGGAATATGACCTTTCTTCTGCTATGTCTCCACAATTAGTTGACCCATTTAACTGCCCTTGCAGAGTAGGGCTTCATTTTTTAATCAACACTGTCTCCTACATGGACCACTTGCAGAAACTTCATGATGTAGAGCTTCAGCTAGAAACCACTGATCTATGGCTGGATCTTTCACTGAGCTCTTGCACTCAAGTAAGGATCCATAATGCACGAATGAATTACAGCATGGCTGACAGATAACCATCTTTTCAGCTTCTGCTTTGCTTCCTCTAGCAAAGAAAAGCTTATCATTCTCCAAAGAGCCATTCCTACTGCTTATCTGATCTGAAAGTGAACTAAAATTAGTAAATTCTTTCTAATGTTTAGCTGAAACCTGCTTCACTACTGTTTCTCCTGTTGGTTCTGGCCCTATGGTTCTCGAGATTTAGACAAGGACTTTCTACTAAAATAGTGTATTTTTGGTTTTGGTATTCTCTATATTTTCTGGCATGACCTTCCTCACAGGGTTGTTGTGACGATAAAGGAGTGAGGAAGAGAGCTCTGTATACCACCTTGGGTTAACTGGAAGAAAGGTGGGAGATCAATGTTAACATAATTTAGTAGTTAAGTCCAATCGCTTACACCATGCAGGATCTACAATGCAATATACAGGTACAGCTGTCTTGCATTGAGTCAGATTATTGGACCATCTAGCCCAGTATTGTCTACTGCGATAGGCAGAGACTCTCCAAGGCCTCAGGTGGCAAGGGTCTTTCATAGCCACCTGAGAGTGGGTGGATTGCATAATCTATTTTTTACTGCAATCCAAGACAATTGTCAGCAACTGGAGCCTGGTCACATAGTTAAAGGGGAAAGGTGCGAGGTGTGTGTGAGAATAAACAAATGAAGACTCAGACTGGTATCCTGTTCAGTATTTATGAGAACATATGCCAGACTTATGATCTCATAACTTTTGGAATTCCCATTTTTTGTTGTTAATGACCTAACATGACTTAACATGCCCCCCCCCCAATCTAATTCTTCAGCCAGGCAATGCACCAACCAAAGGGTTTCTGATGTGCTGGGAAATGATAACTGCAGCACTCTTCCATTCATGGACTATGTTGAGAGAAGCAGTCGCAGCAGGACCCCAAGGAGTCTCTCCAGCTGCCTGTCTCAGTGCACCCCACAACTGGGAAAGCATGGCAGTCATCATTCCCAAGTTCCTCAATCTGTAGTGTCTTGGAAACCCTTCATTTGGGGCACTTCCTGGCTTAAGAGGTAGATTGGGTGCATGGTGTAGGCAGAAATGTCTGTGATAACAAAGCCTCAGGACCTGGGCCTCAGTCGCAAAGATGCTGCTTCTTTCCTTTAACCCCACTTTTATTTTATGTTGAAACAGATCAACATATCCCTTTGAGAAGTTAAAATTGAAGAGCTCAGGAATGTTGTGCAGTGTCCAAACTGATGACAGCTCACACTTCTTCAACAAAAACCCCCAACTGTAGTTATACTCCACTTGTCAGACTTCCTTCATTTCAGCAGTATGATCCAAAGCAGTCATAAGAACTTAAGAGCTGCGCCAGATAAGATCAAAGCCTTAGGTAGCTCAGCATTCCTTCAGTGGCCAAGGGATGCTTCTTGGAAACCCACAGGCTGGACATAGACAAAACAGTCCTCTTTGGGCTCCCTAGGAACTGGGATTAAGAAACATTTTGTTATTGTTATATAACTGGAATGCAAAACCCCTTGGAGAACTACTGTAAATCCCACCCTACCTTCTACTAGTTCCATCATGCAAAAAATGGAAATGAAGACTTTACGGCCAATATCCTACATTCTGCTGGTGGAATGTTAAATCTCTGCCATTGTATTTATAGAAGACAGTAGCTCCCACTACTTGGTTGTGCAACAACAGCTGGGGGACCATAACCATCTCCAAAGCTTCTGTTCAGCTGGGTGGCTGTATCTGGCCTTGTTCCAGCTGCTTTTCAACACAGAGGGAAGTAGGAGCAGCCTTTGTTCCCAACACAAGGTTATTCCTTCCTCCTTCAGTGCTCAAGAGCAGATGGAACAAACCTATGCACACCTCCACAGCCCATAACTGAGCAGGGAAACAGAGCTGTGTGCAATAGCCACTCAACTGTTATTGCATGCTGGACTGGTAGCCTTGCAGAAGGAGATACTACATACTTTCTTCTGCAGTGTCTGAAAGAGTACATACACATATGTAATCCCTGGTTGTGCTTAGATACATCACCAGCAAGATGCTGGTTGTTATCTGCATTTTATCCAGAGCTTGGGAATGCTGGAGGATTCTGGGAATGTAGTCCAAAAAAAATTTTTTTTTCAAACCACAGGTTATGTATGTATGTTATATTTATATCCTGCCTTTTATGTCAAGGTGCTGGCTGTGCTCTCCACCCCATTCTTCAGTCAGTCAAGCTGAGAAACAGGGATTGACCCAAGGTCATTAAACGAACTTCATGGCTGGACGGGGACTTGGTCTCCTACACTCTAGCCATTACACCAAATTAGTTCAGTAGTGATTACTGAGATATGGATCAAACAAATAGCCAATATGTTTCAGAATTCAGTGATCCTTCAGGGACATTTTCATGCAGGATACCGTGAAGAGAACCATCCCCTGTTCATTTTCATTGTCTGGAATACAGACATTTGCTCTGTCTGAAAATATAGGTTATCTTTTTGGCTCTTTGTAGAATTATCCTACATAGCTATCTATGGAGTAAAAGCTTTAAAAATTATTTATATTCACACTGGTGATAGGAGCTCCATGAGCTACTGGCATGTTGTTTTTTATTTAACTTAAAACTGTTCATATTTTCAGTTTCAGCAGATGGCCTAGAGTTCTTGTTCTAAACTAGAAAGACTGAATAATGCTTCCTTATTCATCTTCATTGTACTTGTGCTCTGCTTACTGGCTTTAGACTGTAAGCCCTCCACAATGGAGCCATATTGCTTAATTTCTCAGAATAACACCAAGCCCAAATTGATGAAGGAGAAACTTGGCACATTGCTCATTTTGACCCAATGAACCATGGATTATCACAAGTTGGTTTCAATTTCCCAAGGATGTTTGATGGCATTTCTTTTTTTCTAGGCAGAAATTCTACTCAATTCTAGCTGCTTCTTAGAGAAAAAAAAATCAGAATTCTGTTCTGACTGTCATTCTTAGGAGCACAGAAAGCTGTCTTATGCTCAGGTGAGCCACTGGCCCACTGAGCCTTTTATTAACTTTGACTAGCAAGGTTTCAAGCAGGATCCTTTAGCTGCACCAGGAGATGCCAGGACTGAACATAGGAGCTTTCTGCATGTGAAGTATGCACTCTACAAATGAAAAGTTACATTTTGAGCTTTAACTCTCAAAATCTACCAGCAAGCATACCTACTAGCTGTCATGCCAAAAGGAATCTTGGAGCTGTTAGTACAAAAAGTAACTTTTACTATGGCTCTTTCTCTAGTGGAACTTTTTTTTTTTAAAAAAATGTCAAATCAGACATCCACAGGATGTATCCTTGTGTGACCCTGTTCCCATCACACATGCTACCAAAGGAGTGACCAGATCAAAATATGCTGGAAAATCTCTAGGCATTTGTAAAAACATCAAAGCTTTCTGATTCCTTCTTTCTAAAAACAACATTTTAATATGTAAGTTTGACTGCTAGAATCCCTGATCTGTACTAACTTGGGTTGCAGTTGTATCTGGCACATTACCTTAGTAGATGTGTCATGGGGTGCAGTATGTAGTTTGACTGTGTCCTCTGAGGAACAATTTGTATCTGGATCCAGTTAGTGGACTTTGGGATACCAGTTTATACCCCCCGCCCTTAGCTCCACTAAACCTGAAATCTGCTTCCTGAACCAAAGCCTGGGAGATTTACTTTTATGAACAACTACTCAGCATCTTTCACCATCATGGCCATTTTGGGGGACTCTGGGGGCTACTGTCCAAAAAGGTAATTTTTCCAAGCTCTCCTTGCATTTACTTTCTACTGTCTAGTCCTGACTCTTGCTCAGTAGGCTCCCTTGTAGAATACTCTTACTTGCCATAAGTTTTATTGAAGTCATCCTCCTTCCTGAGCTCACGATAATCTCTTCTATTGACAGGTGATGCACTGGGATGGCTCAATGTTCCAGATGTCCAGCAGATGCCTTCCCGGGGCTCCATGGTCTTTCAACCACTGACCATTGCTGGCTACCGCTACGCCTTTCTAGGCAATGATTACTCCTTCAGCAAAGTGTACCGCTATGACCCCATCACCGGGCTCTTCCAACACTTCCAGGAGCTGAACACCCAGGCCCCACGCTCCTTTGCTCACCTCAGTGTGGACCAGCGAGACTTCCTTATCGCCTCCAGCTTCAAGGGCAAAACGCACATCTACCAGCATGTCATCATCGATCAGAGTGCCTGAGCCTGGTGATGGTGGGTTTGGGGATGGCAGCATAGGAGGCAGACACCGCGGGGAAGAGAGGAAGCCAGGAGTGAACAGTGGAGTCGGCCCCTGGAGGAAGTGCAGTGCCAAAGGAAACCGCTAGGAGGGCAGCACTGGAAGCAGATGCTGTTGCGAGTGCAACTTCTTCAGAGGCCCCAAAATGGGGAGTAATGGGTAACAGCTAGCCAGTGGGTAGAAGCCAAGCAACTGAAGAACCATAATCAATTGCTAGTGAGTGCAAAGAATGGCAGGAGTCATCAGAATGCTTACTGTTTTACTCACTAGTGCATAATAAAGGGATCTTAGTTTCTGGAGATGGCAGGACCAGAGGCCTGCGTGCTTTCAGTGGGGCTAATCTGTATGTCCTCATCAGCGAAGCACATAGGTTTGGAGAGGCAGAACTTTGCCTGTAATCACTCCAAAACATGTCTCCAACAAGTTACTTTTTCCCCAACTAAAGAGTGGGTGCTCTCTCACCTCAGTTTGATTTCTCATCCTAATTTGGGATGCTTTTTTTGTGTGTTTTCCATCCCATCTTCAAATTTTTGTTCCTTTTTAAAGGGGTTTAGTGGAATCCATCACCTATTGCTTATTTTCTCTGCTTGCTTGTTCTTGATATGAATTATTTTCCTTTCAAAATGCATGATTAAAAAAAAGTATTCAACTTTAGTTGCAACTAACAGTGCAGTCCTATGCATGCCTACCCAAAAAGCTAGCATGTATAGGACTGCAGCTTAAATGTCATTCAGTTTTAAGGCACAACAAAGGACTGTTCTTGGCTTTCACTGAGGCAAGCAGCATGATCCCCATGCATGTTCATACGGAAATCTCATTGCATTCAGTGGCACGTAGCCCAAGACAGACAGAGGTTACAATTACTGGCTGCTCAGTTGTATCAAATGTGTTTTAACTATCGTTTTCATCCTTACACTTTGCTTTGCTTTTTAGAAAATATGATTTCAGGCGTTATGCTATGTCAGGTTGTTAAAACATAACTAAAAGCACAAGCTTAACTTTAAGCACACAAGGATCTCCCATAGATCTTGACACGAGGGGGGTGCGGTTGAGAAATAAAAGCAGGAGGGCACAGGGTAGGATGGACTCACTGATAGGATGGGTGGGCAGAAGAAAAAGCAGTATTAGAATAGATTCTGTCAGGAAGGAGTTGGCCATGGCAGTGAACACAGTATTTACCCTTTACCTGTAAATAACCAGCATGTTGTTCAAGTCCATCAGACGTTTCTCCAGTAGTGGGCAGCACTGAGTACAAGGAATACATTACTAATGTATTTTATTCCCAAACTGGAATCACGAGGATGTGAAACTGGGATCACACAGGTGAAGATGGAACACACCACAAGAGGTCTCTTCTGAAGGACAGACTAACATCCTCTTCTGTCTCCCATTCATGATGTGGGATTCCACATATAAGCATTGTAAATAAAAAGAAATATATTGTTTGTAGGCTCAGGAGTGACATTACTTACTTCACCACTTTCATCAAAAGCTACAGCAGCACGGATATACACAGTTAATTGCAAATGAAGACAGATAACTAGCTGAAGCTATGAAAGGAAAACTGAGCCAATCACACTCCCATTTCATTGCACACTAGGCTCCTTGGAAAGTCAAAAGGAAAGCAGGTAACTCCCAGAGTGAGTGCAGCATTGTGTTGCTATATTGTATCTTCCAGGCAACGTCCACACAGCTTAGTTTTGCCTTTGCTCCTAAATTCATAAATATTGATCCTCACGTGTCATTGCTGAGAACAATGCTAAGTGCAAATTGGGAACCACAGCTGGCCCTACCATTAAGGAAAAGGAGGTGGTTGCTTCAGGCATCACGTACCAGGAAGCAGCAGCAAGGTACGGGAGAAGGTTGTATGACCAGTGATCTGTTGTGTTGCCTTCAGTTATGGTAGAGGATGTAGTCCTATCAAGCATTAAAGAATGAAATGTCAATTCAGTTGGCATTTATGCATGGAATGGGAGCCAGCACATTCTTCACCATCAGGGAGAAAATTATCTTCAACCAGCCCTGGTGAGAACATGTTACCTAGTACTTTTTCTGCATCTTCAGAGTCAGGATGTTTGTGCTGAATTCCATGGATAAGCACAGAAGGGACCTAGACTGCGTCACTTTTCCCAAGAATCCAGCATAAAATGAGAACAGTCTGCTTTCCTTCTTACTACTAATGGAAGCCACAGGCAGATTTTGGCCAGACATTTCCTCCAGATTTTGAGGCTGGTTAGGCAATGATTCCTATGGATCAGCAGTGGAGATTATTGTTGGAATACAAACTTTCTAGCATGCCCAAGCACCGACCGTACCTGCTGGGGTTGATGAAAACTCTATTCCAACATCAGAAGGGCTACGGCAACAGGTCAATCTGAACCATACTTATGCGAAGGCACTTACCAGGGAGTGAATTTAGGGCTGTAGTCATAGTAGGCTTATTAGATACAGGATTGAAAGGGCTGGGGGTGGGGGAAGAGGACAAACAAAATAGTTAAAACAATATAGGAACTGTACACTCTTCATCTTCTCACGTTGGATGCCATTCTTTTATCCTGTTTTTTTAAAAGCAACATACATGCTATTTTTCCAACACCGTAACAACAACAAATTACTTTACAACCAGTGTGAAGAGTAAAAGAATTGCTTTTAAAAGTAACCTTGAAGCTTTAAGTTAGAACTCAGTTCGAAACAAAGGGATAATCTCCTGGCCTGTAGATACTTGGATTTATTCTTACTCATACTCCAGAAATGCTTCAATGCTTCTCTCCCTAACTGTTTGGACAAAACAAAAATACTGTCTGTCTTACACAGTTCCCCACTTCACAAATGTGTTGTTCACCAGCCAAGGCAACATGACCCTTAACCTGAGTGGACAGAGAGAGAGAATCCATCAACAAAAAGACACCAAAGCGTTTGACAGCAACACTCAAAAGACTTGCGCAAGATCCCATAGTGGCTAGCTTTGTAGTGCTTTTGCATTTAATGCTTTGAAGAAACACATTTGCTCTCCAAGCCTACAAGTTCAAGGATTTGGGAACTGTAGAAACACATATTCATGAACTGTCAAATGGAGGAAAAACAGCACAAATCTCCTACAGAGACTTCAAACATTTCAATCTGTGCCTTCAATTAAGAGTTGCTCCCGCTTTGACCAAGGTCTCTGTTTTAGCCACACAACCTTGAATACACATAAAGACAGCAATTGACAAGGACAGTTTGCTCAGTACAAAATGTTCCATTATTTTATTTTTGGGTATCTGTTTCCTGCCTTTTAGGACAGAATTCTACCAGGGTGGTTTACAAAAAAAATAAGCATTAAAGGCATAAGATATTACAATGAGAAGAACTTTAAAACACACCAGTTATAACAGAAACGTAGCCCATATAAAACTGTTTAAGACCTTCCAAAGTAAAAGGAATCAGTCTGTCACAACACAGTGGCCTGATGGAGCAATCCTAATTAAAGAATTTGAAATGTGTAGTCCCTTGACTAAAAAATCTTGTTAGAGGGCTCTCACACCCATATGCATTTTCGCTTCTAACCACCATACAGTCTTCCCAACACTTGTATATTCCAGTTGCTGTTGGATGCAATTCCTTTCCTAGTCAGTCCCAGCCAAGACTGACAATTGGTCAGGAATGATACAAATAGCTGTGCAAAATCTAGAGGACACCAGACTGGGAAGGCTCCAGACCTTAAACAAAGCAAACAAAAATTGGAAATATTCTCCTGAACTGCCTTCTCTCGCATAGGATGGATCTGCCTTCTCTGTCCACTTGGGTCAAAGGATGTATTATGGTGGCTTATGAACTGCAAACTGAGAAGCTGGGAAATATATATTCCTGAAATTATTTCAGTCTCTAAACTCTTTCTCTGCAGCTTTGGGAGAAAAATAAACCCTAAGAAAATCTCTCTGGACACTAAAAAATAAAAAAAATAAAAATAAAATAAAAACCTAGTTTATTTATAGCTGTGATCAGAAGATCGCATTGCAGCTTAATAGCAGAGATTGGAAATGTTACCATTTGAACTACAACTCCCAGAATCCCACAACCATTGTTCAGAAGTAACCTTTTCACGCTCTTGAGAATACTTTAAAATAAATTTTAAAGAAAGCAGCCAGAATAAAACAGTTTAAGGAAGCTGTTGGATATTTAACCACAAGCCTTACAGCAACAGTCCATGTTAAAGAGCCTATCTGTACATTCATGTGTATTTGAAAAACTCCAAAAACAGTTGAACTGTCATGGCTTCTCCTAAAGCATTTTGAGTGCTGCAAAATGATCAGACTGCAGAGAATCCTCTATTACAAACTTCTGCCTTTGCTCCCTCACAGAACTCTGCTTACGCATGGAGAGGGCATTACCATTAAAGCCAGTTCAGATTTGCAGTGGACTTGTGTCCTTGGCATAATACTTCAGTGTGTGTGTGTGTCTGGTTTCTAGAGAAATTCCTACTGACTGGATCCCATGCAGAGAAAAAGTCTTGGATCAAAACCCCTCCCAGCACACACCAAGATTAATTCATTTCAGAAAAGCAGCAAAATTTTATTACATTTTAAAAAATGGGACCTTCCAGTGGGGGCCCAGAATAGCAGAGAAACAATGTCTGTTGCCACAAACAGAGAGAGGAAAGATTTCATGGGCGTGAGATGGGGCAGGTACGTTAGCACAAGTAGCCATTATCTTGACTCAGCACTCACTGGCACCTCCTACAGAAAGATAAAGAACAAACCAGAGAGCAAACTGTATTTGAGACACAAGGCACTGAATACTTTCTCTTAGTAAAACAGGGTACTGGAATTTGAGACTGGTAGAGAACCAACAGACCTGAATCCTTTTAAATGTCCCAACTAGAGAAGATCCACTGAATGAATGGGAACTGCCTACATGTTGAGTCAATCATTCTACAGTTCATTCAATGAGTATCCTCTAGTTGGGACTAACCAATAAGATTCAGACCATACTTCCTCACAAACCAGAGCATTTTTATCGGTTTTATCTATACACTTTCCATCAAGGTTCACCGATATTCTTCTTTACCCAGAAACTAAAATCTTCAGACCCTCCCCAACATGTGTAAGAATTTGACTATGTTCTCCTGATTTGAAAGGGAAGTTCCAATTAATCCTGTGTCATCCCACTTCTTCAGCTGTTTTCAAAATGTCCCAATTCCTCTCTGTCTTTGTCCTCAGCTTACTTCAACTGCTGCAAACTGAGTTCAAAGAAAAATGGTATTTTGCACTCACTTGGTAGAGAAGAGGAAGCAGAATCTTGCCCTTCTCAGCAGTTTTAGACAAAAACAAATTGCTGCAGCCTCTCCTAGCTTGTGTGTTCTTCCTTATTAACGAATTTTGTCCTTTTGACAGCATGCACAGATGTTGCTTGCACACATGTCTTAGGTTTCATCTGTGAAATGAGTGTATGATGTCACTGGTCTTACTGGCTCCTCCTCTAAATCTTGCAGAAGTTGCAAAATCACTTTGAATGTTTGCTTTTGATCAGGGTGCGGAGTATGCCTGCTTGCCTAACCAGGATGGTTGACTGCAACTTCCGTCAGTGTCAAGCCTCATCATTGTTGATGCTGAACTTGTTCAGTAACCGATGGACCACATGTTCCCCATCATTCTGGCCCTCCAAACATATTGACTTCAGTTCCCAAAAGCACCACATGCCATGATCAATCAGAGGGTGTTATGGGAGTTGGCCATCCAAAGTATCTGCAGTGCCAATGGTTCACCATCTCCAGTTTCAGCAAAAGTCTGAAACCATCTCTACTAAGCCAAAATAAAACATTGCTCACTGGTCCTCCTGCTGAGGCTTTCTGTCAAGGCACCACTGTAGTTAAGAATTTTATTGAAGAAAAATACCTTTGACCTTCCATCCTACTCAAGCCATCTTTCACAGGATGGTTTTGAATAACCAGTAAAAGGGGTTTATGCTTTTTAAAATATGTTTAGGCAGTTTGTTTGTTTAACATGGCAGTTCTGAAGTTAATGCTCCAATATCTCTAGCCCAGATTATGCCAGTTGCAATATTCATTTCTAGCTTAGAATTTGCTTTTGAGGTACTGTATTCCTTTGGTGCTGGGTAGGGGATGGAGACTGCATAACAAAGACAATGGATTCCAACTCTGCTACTCTTTCCATTTCTGAAACTATTAGCCAAAGATGAGGAACCCTGTGGCCTTCCAGATGTAGCTGAACTGTAGTTCAACTGCAGTTTCCGTCAGTCTCTGTCAACATGGGCCAGGAAATGATGTAGTCCGACATCTGGGGGCCCAATAGTTCCCTACCTCTGTGTTAAATCCTTACAACCTATCACAGAGGTGAATGGTATCCCACCCCTCCCTGAGAAACCTGCCAGTTCCAGAAGAGATGCTTACCTGTAAGAAGAGCCTTTGGTGCAGCACTGATCTGGACACTAGACAAGGAAAGAGGACACATTATAGTTAATGAAATTATAACCAACACCAACATTCTTCTTCCCAGTTTCAGACAAATAGACTGAGGGTTTGCTCAGCTATAGCTCTGTCCCTACATAACTCCTTCAACTTTGGGAGCCAGACAAAGTTGCCTGCAAGCTGCATACAGCCACCCCCAGCAAGAGATTTATCTCCATACCTGTTTCTCCTCTTGGGTTTGCATTTGCACTTTCCACCTGGGGGAAAAATACAAAAGCAGAAAAGAGATCAGGGATATTTACAAATGACACTTATCAGCAGCTTCCCAAACATAGGAGTTCTAAATGCCCTTTTGCACGTGGAGGATAATATTGGCTCCTGGAAACAGAGGCAGCAGAACTGGTCAATGGGGGAGATTCCCTGCCTCCAATCTTGTAGATGTGAAGCTATTAAGGAGTGGCACCACCTATGTTAGTATATGCCACCTCAACATTTCCTTACCTGAACAGAAGGGAAGTAGAAGATATAGCTCACTAGATGATGCTGTACTGCAACTCCCATCACCCCTCACAGTTTGCTAGGCTGTGAAGGATTGAGGAGAGGTGCAGTCAAACTGTATTTGGAGGGCCACATGCTTCCCATCCTTGCTCTATAGGAAGGAACTGTTCCTTTTAAGCCAGAACTTGCACTGAGACAGCAAACCTATTTTGATTTATTGTACTGATTTTGCTGACATTTCAGTGTTCTAAATCACTATGGGAACCACTCTGGCTGAAAAGAAAAGTTGGAAAAAGTGTATCTTAAAATACAAATATAAATAACTCTTCTGTACACACTGTAACTCTTTATCTGCAGGACGGAGCAGTGCTGCTCCAAGAGATTTTGCTGCATGAGGTGGAGCAGTAAATGCCACTCTCCAAATCTAAGTCAGGGCACAGAAACGTAAAGCCAACTGATTTATTCTGGCATCCGAGGGAGGCAGGGATCGCCAGAAGCATCACCTTTCCTCCCCTGGCAGTAAAGTGCAGGTTAAACAGTTATTTGATGCCTTTTCATTATAGTCAAAATCTCCTGCCTGAGGCAGCCACTTCACTCTGCCTAACAGTAGAGCCAGCCCAGGCAGAAAAGGGTCTGAAATGGCTGAGTGCTTCTCCACAGAGGAGTTGATATGTAAGACAGGAGGGTTCTAGGCTAGTCTTCCATTGGATGCATGACTTTGCAATGTTATACTGTGGGGAGGGATTTCTAATTCAGTCATGTGAGCCATCCCACTTCCATCATCCCAACACAAAATGGTAAAGTTCATCATAGTGAGAGGTAAGCCAAAGTTATCTACAAATGGCAGTAGATTCCTCTGCTCTTCATGAACTGCTTCCTTTCCCCAGCCTCAGAATCTACTTACTCAGTAAGATAACAATTCCAAGAAAACAGAGGATGCCAGCAAAAATCAAACCGCCAACACGAAGCGAATACCAGTCTGGAGGAGAAAAGAGTAGATTGTTGTCTTGTTAAGGTTGCTCAACTTCTTCACTAACAAAACCTCTCATCCAGTGAGTTCTCTTTCACCCACTCAAAATCACTTATGTCATGGATGAGAGGCAGTGAGGAGAGCTGTCTCCTTGCCTACAGATTTTTGAGTTGCTACAGGGAACAGAAGACTAGTCTTAAGGGAAAAGGAACTCAGGATAAAAACCTTCCACTGTAATCAGCACTTGCATGGAACAGAGGCAGTAAAGGATTAAGTAAGTGGGGGTAAACTCTGTTCCACTGAACATTTGGGCTTTTCTGAATAGGCAAATAAAGTTCACATTCTTCCTCTTATTGTAAATACAGTAAACATTTACCACATCTGTTTATGTACAACAAGCCAGAGTGGCATAGTGGTTTGAGTACTGGAGAAGGACCCTATTCTGGATCTAGGACTCTGGAAAAACAGCTGCAGAAACTCACTGGGTGACCCTGGGCAGTTCACATTCTCTCAGCAGAAAAAAGTGTGACTTACCCACTCTGGAAGAAGATAACGACAAACCTTCTCCAAATAAATCTTGAGGAGAAAACTCTTTAAGAGGGTTGCCATATGTAGGACATTACAGAAAATAACAACATTTATGTACTTTTAACTCCTGCTCATAAGACTTCGGATGATTACATGGGACTGCTGAACACTGGCTAACACTTACCATAATAGAAAGGGCTGTTTTTATCTGGAGAGAGAAAGAAAGAAGCTTTTTTAACAATTATTTTATTGATTTAATTTATATCCTGCCTTTCTCCTTACAGGTGTCTCAAGTCAGTTCACAGCATATATTAATACAAAATAAAGTTTTTAAAAAGTTTATAATACAAACATGAAAAATAATTTAAATCAGTAATCCAATAAAAAAGATTTAATGAAATTTATAAACACTGAAAACCTAACGGAGGGCAGAAATACAGAATTCTACCCTAACCCCCTATTAAAAGATGGTTCTGGATTCAAGGTTTGAAATATCTGATATGCAAAAGATGATAGGGCTAGGAATTCATATACCAAGATTAATTATTCTTTGGTAGTAATTCCAAGAAGAGAGCCAGTGTGGCACTGCAGTTCAATGCTGGACTAGCACTCTCACTAGAAGACTCACATGGCTTAGTAGGGTTTCAAATTCCCACTCAGCAATGGAAAAATGCCATTGGGTAACCCTGGGCAAGTGACAAGCCCTCATCCTTAGAACAAGTAAGTGGCAAACCTCTTCTGAATAGGACTTGCCAAGAAAACCCTGTGGTAGGGTCTCCATAAACCAGACTTGAAGGCACATACCAACAATCAGAACCCCAAGGCCCTTTCTAAAAGCACACTTCAAAGTAGATGATACAGAATTAGAAAACAAAGCAACAAAGTTGTACTCTTGAAAGCATCAAGTTGGCTTTAACAAGATCTGGTTCAGACAACACCATATCTTATATGAGCTTCCTTCTTGCCTCTTCAACAGCCTACTTTCTCCAGCAAGTTAGCCAAAGGTGATTTTAGATAGTACTGGTGGAGATCAGGATACCTGAAACAATGTTTCACATCTCAGAACTGTTTGATCAGCTCACCTTAGCAGAAAGACACCCTCTCCAAATACACACAGTCATTGCCAGCTTCTAAAACAGATGCAGGGAACCTGTGGCCATCCAGGTGTCTTGGACCACAATTCCCACAGTACCTTTCCACAGGCCATTCTGAATGGTTTCTGGAATTTTAAGTTCAAAATATACAGAGGGCCAAGGCAGCCAAACAGGAAATTTGTAGCTGCTGTTACCTACAGAGTCCTTAAAGATTTTTTTCTGGGACTCATTGTCTAACTTGATTTTAAATAGAATGCTAAGACCGGCTACCAGATTTTAAAGAGATCTTTTGTTACATACAAACCCCTGGCATCAGGGTGTGACAAAGCTACTCACCAGCAACATCATTTGCTTCCAGGATTGGAAATGCTACAAAAGAACAAGAGAACAGTTATTGATGAGGTGATGGCACAATTACAGCTGCTAAAAAGCTAATATTTGTAGATCAGAGGCATAACAGGGAAGGTAAAAGATCAGCTGGGATTTACTGACAGTTGTCTAATTGTCCTGTGATATCTTAGCAAGGTCACTGACTTCTAATGTGCAACAAAAACCCAACAACTAAAAAGTCTCCCTATCTCTAAATTAGAAACAAAGAAAATGGGGGAGAGAGGAATGAGGAGTAGATTTCTTTCCTAAACAAATTGAGACTAAGAGCTCATTTTTGGTACTAAAACCCAATTCCTGGGATGCACATGCATCCAGAATGTGCTCTTAAAAATTTTAAGTGTAAGCCTTGCCCCATAAAACCACAAGGGAAAGGCTTGCTGGATGAGGGGATTTGAAATCAACTACAACAGGACAGTTCCTGAGAGACTGAAGTAGCCAAACCCCAACCTCAGCTCTATAGCGTTCTGCCAAAAAAGGCCTGCATTGTTTACTCTTGACATGATTGAACTTCATTTGTGGTCAGCTCCAAAACCCTATTGTTATGCAACTCTCGTTTTCAGAGCTGGGAAGGAGAATCATGATATGCTTTAACCACTGTGGCACATTAACCCAAATGTGGGCAACTCCAGCAGGTCAAAGGGCCAGTTTTCTGTCCCAGGACCTCTACTGAGTGTCAGAAGTGCCAGACCACCAAAAACATAGAAGTGGCCTGAAGTTTTCTGCTGGTTTTGGAAAAAAATATATTATTTTTTTTTCTGTTCAAACATTAGCAGTGCAAGGAGGATAGGCAACCGATTTAAAAGGCAAAATGCCACACCCAAGGGCTTCCAGGAGGGGTGACCCTTGAAGGGGACAGAAAGAGGTAGTTTGATGAGCTTGGAGGAACAGAAGACAGCAAAATCAGCATCTGGGGATTACCTGGCCCCCCCTCCTGCATTAACACACCCAGACGATTCTCACTGAGATGCAGGTGTGGACATTCAATCAAAATACAGCAAAATCATAAGATAATTACTATTCAATGCACTTTTTAAATAAACTACAAGTCAAAGGCCAATCCAAGTCAGTTTCAGTTGTTCTTCTTGAACTGTCAGCAGACCAAAGTCTGAATTGTCTGAACAACAAACAACAATAACAAAAAGAGATTCTGTCAGGTATCTGGCGTTAGAGGCTGAAAAAAATAGCAATTTCTAGATTCTGAGTCATCTTGCTCTTCCTTGTGTCTCCAGCTCCCTAATATGGAGCTAATATTTTGCAAAATATAAAAGTTGGCACCACTATTATTAATGCTGAAACACTCCCATAAGAAAGGTGAACGTGGAGCAACAATAGCAGTTGTGAAGGGAAGGTTCTGGCAAGAAATATGCAAGGGGAAGAAATGGCTAAAAAAAACCTTCCTGCATATTGTAGCCCTGATCTGGATCATGGCCCACTGCAACTGTATTTTTTTTTCTTTTTGTTAAAACCATTAAAACCATTTTTCTTTTGAAGGAGTGTGGGCTGGAAGCAGCCATTGGCCTTTAAATCCTTGAACATATTTCCAGTCGGATATTGGGTTCTGAGCCTGTTTCTATTGAAAATCTCTCAGGCTGATTTTAACCCCAGAAGTACTGCACACAGACTTTCTGGGCAGGGAAAAGGAGAAAAACTGGAGAGGGGTCAGTAGGAAACTGACTAGGTAAACCTTCTTAACTAAGGATGTCCAGTTGCTTTCTTCCTTCCCCTTAAAACAAAAGCAGCCAGTTTAAACACACATTTCACAAAGAGCTTGAATAATGAAAGACGGAATGGGCAAGCTTTTCCAGGTTTAGAGCCAGAATGGTGTTCGGCAAATCATTCAAGGGCCCCACAAACAGGGACACATACACCCACCCATGTAACATGAAAAAAAAGCTGAACTGAGGACTTTCCAAAAACTTGAAAATGTTACTTTTTAGAACAAAACTCCCAGAGTCCTCCAGCCAATATGGCCAGTGTCTATGCTGTTGAGTGAGGCAGGAATTCTGGGAGGTGAAGCAATAACTTTTAAAGCTCTGCTCCTGCCCATTAAAAGACATTTCTATTGGAGGCTAAACACCTGGAGAAAAAAGGTGAGGAAGGAAGTTGGCTATTACAAGTTCAGCCTCCCATATCCTGAAATCCAAAAACCTCTAAAAACTGAAACTTTTTGCCGCCAGCTTTCCATTTCTGCCTTCAAGGTGGCAGCTGTGATGTTCCTGGTCATTCATCTCTCAGATCCTCAGCCTCTCTCTTTTTGCTGCTATCTGCTAGCAAAAAGAGTCAAAGGATCTGAAAGACAAACAAGGAGGAGTGCTGCAGCTGCCTTGAAGATGGAAATGGGCAGCTGGCAGCAAAAAGAGAGAGACTGTGAATCTGTGAAATTGCAGGAGGCATGGGTTTGTGCTAAGCCCTATGCTTAGATTCCCAGCATTTCACAGATCCTCAGTATCTCTCCTGCTCATATCTCTTACATAACACAAGCAACGAACAAACAAGAGGCAGGGCTACTCCAAAAACCTACTGTATTTCAAAAGCAAAATAAAATAAAATATCTGAATTATGGAACAATTCTGCTTTCAAGCGTTTTGGATAAGGGAGGCTCAACCTCAAATGGCCATTAATTCCAATCTTTAAGGTAACACAAGTCTTCCAGCAGTTTTTGTTGCAACAGACAAATATCAGTAGCACTCTTGAAGAGAGCTTCAGGAAAAGGGCCAAGACCAAAGGTGATCAAGAATATTACCAGCCCACAGAAGAAGCAGGATCTCTGTGAAGGTAGATTTCATCTTGGCATGTACTATGTGAGCTCTGGAACAAAGAAAAGGAAAGAAAAGTTGGTAAGGAAAAATGGAAAGGAAAACCAAAGGTCTGAATTTTATTTTTTAACTTGAGGTTTGAATTATTTTAATAATGTAAATAGTTTAATTCTATTCTAATACTCATTTTTGCATGTTTTAATAGTATTGTTCTTTAAATTATAAACCACTTTGAGTCCCAATTTTGAGAAAAAAGTGAGATACAAATAATTATTATTTTAATAATACCTCAAATACATCAATCAATATATTAATTCAGGCAATGTATTGATTAATTTATTAAAAAAATATTGAGCTATAGCACAGCTATGGGTAACTTGCTCACTTGAGAGTCAAGGGGTCTCACAATGTGTCTGCAACAGCCTCTTAGTATTTTTGTTGCAAGAGACTAACAGGGCTACTCTCTGGGAAAGCACAACTGTGGTTTGCTTCCCTTCCCTACATAAGAAATATATCCTCAGCCTTTCAGGGATAATCGGAAAACCCTAGTCTCAGAGCATGTTCATAAAAAGTTGAAGGCAAACAGTGTTTATTATTTCTTTTTAACAATGTATATCCTTCCTCATTTCCCAGAAGAAATCAGCACATCAACCACAAAATTACCATGTTACCATAACAGACCAAGAACAATAATTACGAAATAGAGTTGCAAGAGTGAAAACTGGAGAGGGCTCCTGGATCTTTAATGGTTGTGTAGCAGGAAGAATTTCAAAAAGAGTGTTTGTTATCTGGTTGTATGACAAACACCTGCTGAAATTCTCTTTTATACAACCATTAAAGGTCCAGGAGCTATCTCCAGTTTTCACATGGCAACCCTACTCAGAAATCATTTTTTAAAAATTAGCCAGGAAAATATTTGGTCAAAGACCTTTGAACGAGCCACATTTTTGCCAACCACTGAGAATGACAGAATGACAAGGCCTAAGGAGTGTCTGCTGGCAGAGTTGTTGGTATGCTGGAAAAACTCCTACTCCTGGTCACTCCCTGCCATGATCCATAGGGTGGTGGGATTTCAAGCAAAGCTGGAGCTATACATGGAAGAAACTGTTTAAATTTTTTTAAAAGAGAAAGGGCAAGAGATAACAAAGCATGCTAAGAGCCAACAGTAAAATCGGTTTGTACCTAGATGTCATTCAGAACACCAAAGATTATCCTGAGCCAATCAGAAGCAAAGCTGGGACAGAAGGTGAACATTCCAAGTGGAACGAACATTCTGTAACAGCATTGTTGTCCTCCAGGGTGCCCAGAAGGGCCAAAAACCAGATGCCAGAGATAGAGATAAGTGATTAGAAGGCATTTTCTTTCCAATTAAGTGAATTTCTTTGGTGTTTATGGCTCAACATGCCAATCAGGCAAGCTACAACATCTGAAGCTTATGGACAAGGAGAAAACAGATAAACTGTGAAGGTTAGCAAGATGAAAATTCATTTTGTTAGGTTGATACTAGTCTGCAGTAACATTTACAGCCTGCTTCTTGGCAAGGGGCACAGGAAAGCCAAAGCCCATGGAAACAAGATTTTATTACAAAGCATTTGGCTGTTGAAGATAAGTGAATCCAAGTGGTACTGTGAGAAAAAGTTAATTAACAACATTAGTTCCACCCTCTTTGGGGGAAAATTTCTTTTGATAAAAGATGAATGAATCCATATATCATTAATTCCCAAGCCCTAGCCCTCCAGGTTTTTTGGACTTCAACTCCCAGAAGTCCCAGCTGCCTTAGCCAATGATCAGGGATTCTGGGAGCTGAAGTCCAAAACACTTGGGAAACCGTGCTCTATATGCTAGGAAAGGCAATTTTTTCACCCTGTTTATCAAGCTATGTACTGCAGAAGAAGTAAAAATCACACAATTTCGAAGAAAAAGCAGAACTTGCCCATGATAGATGGGGATTCTGGGTGCTATGGTTCAAAATATAACTTTCCAGGCTTCAAAACACAACTGCTGTGAAAGAAGATGCAGTTCAATCTTTCCTTCTCTCTTGGTTCTAAGAACTTGGACAGCTGTGTGTTGGAGTGGAAAGGAATGCTGGAGAGGAGTTTGGAGGACTTGGGCAGAAAAGGGAGAAAACTTCTTAAACAGAGCTGAGGGGCAGAAATAGCTCTGTGCTTAATAGGAAGAGAGGAGCTGGAGAGCTTTCACTTATCAGTTCAAATCTTCCCTACAAGATTTCACAAGGAAGTTCAAAAGCCACAGCAAGTATACAATCAAGCATCCATCCGTGAATGATGCATGCAACACATTTCAGAAAGAACTGGTTTCTTAGTGGAAGGGTCAGAGCTGAGAGCAACACTGCAAAGAATGTTGGATGGCTCTATACCTCTTGTATCCAAAAGCATGGAGAGCCAAGGCCATAATCTGATTGGCAAGCCACAGAACAATGACTTTCTTGGAAGTCTTAAATTACTAACTCATTATGACAGCATTATTGTGAAAGGGAAACAGGTTCCGGCAAGCTCAAGGAATCCACTTGATTCTACGCCAGCTTTCATGATGAGCTTTCAGCCTAAACGTTTAAAGCAAAGAAGTAGAGGCCTAGAATTCCATCAGAACTACATTGTAGAGAGAAACAGCAAATTATGAGACCAAAGTAGAAGCTTATGGTGGTGACTGCTGGATTAAGTACAAGGCAAAGCCAGAAGAGAGCCAGTGTGGCATAATGGTTAAGAGTACTGGACTAGGACTAAGAGGACCCACGTTCAAATTCCTCTGAAACTGACCTTGGTCCAGTCACTATCTTTCTCAACCTAACCTATCTTACAGAGTTGTGGTAATAATAAAATGAGGAAGACCTTGAGCCAGTTACTCTCTCTCTTAACTTAATCAACTTTATAAGAGTTGTTGTGATAACAAGACAAGGAAGACTGTGTGCACAAAATATGCAAATCCCTTCGAGCTTATTGAAGAAGAGGTGAATGTAAAGGTAACTGATAAACAGAATAAGTAAACTAATGTACAAGGAGTGTCACAGGTACAATGTTGTAACATTTTAGACTCTGGACTTAAGGGGCTTATTTCCATCCCTCACCTGGCCTATAGATGGTAATCTGTTCTTTCCATTGATTTACTCTCTTTGCAGGGAGATGATAATAAGAGGGGGAATGTGACATAGCAACCTGGTCACTCTCCTGACAAAGGAAACCCTGGTTTTCCTTTCTAATATGTTCTTTCCTCAGACAATGTTTAACACAGATTCTTCAGTGGGGGGGCTCTTCTGCATTATCCTATCAACTCAAAGCAACCAGTGACACAACTCAGGGCTCAATGAAAGATGAAACAACATCACAAAGGAGATTAAATACTTAGAAGGAAAAACACAAAGCATGCTCTGGGTGTGTATATATGTATGCATGCACACACATGATATTTTGTGCCAAACCTTAAATTTCGCACTCAAAATAAATGTAAATCAACAAGACAAGCAAAGCACAAATTACTGATAGTGCTATTACATTTTAAACTTTTGTATGATGTGAATTTTTTAGCTGTTTCTGTTTTAACCTTTATGGGTTACCTTGAATCCTGGATTGAGAAAAGAGAGGGTTATAAATAAACATAACAAGAACAGCACTTCCATTTCACATTTCAGACAAAATCTTTCTCCATGGGGATGGCGGCTGTGTGGCACTTCAGAACCTGTTAGACCACCACTCCCTTGTCAGTAGAGCCAATCGTCAGTGATGATGAGATCTGCAGCCCAACAACTTATGGAGAACTGCTAGTTGTCTGCTCTTGCATTTCCAGAGATCATTGGTGTTAGAATAATTTACTAACAGAATATAAAATAGATAGGCAGCAACATCACTGAATTAGATGTCTCTTATTTCAGAAACCCATCACCACCTTTGCAGGGGACCTGGCATGCACCGAAACCAAAAAAAAAAGCAACACTAACTAACAATGTGAAGCAATAGAACATCTACCACTGCAAGCTGCAGGCTTTAACGTCAAAGCCTTTCTCTGACCTATTTTCACCCCATTGGTTCTGTTTCATTTAACATCCAGCTCTGTGAGTTTGGGATTGTTCTTTTGCAAATTGATTATTTAAAAGATACCCAGAGGAAATTACTTCCTCATTTGGTAGTCCGAGAGGCCAGAAGATATGAGTTATTCAGAAGAGAAACGTGCACACACACACACACACACACACACAGTAAATGCGAAAAATAAAAGTGTTTATCTAGGCCCATGAGAGGGGAAAAAAGCTTAAGCCCAGTCAGGTAATACTTTTATTAGGACAATTCAAAATGCCACAAGAGTGCAGATTTTCTTAATCTATCTGTGCAGGAGGCAAAAGAGGTATTTAGACACATAAGCTCTGAAGTTGCATCCCCACCCACCCCCTCAACAAAGGCTGGTGCCATCACCTGCAAGAAACAAGTACCTGACCAGAGAGAAATAAAAGCAGCCTGGCAGACAGCCTGACTGTATCTAATCCAGAGTGGCAGCTCCATAATTACTACCACACGAGCCTGAAACCTATTCCCAGCTTGTGGGGAACTGACTCCTATTAGTCTCTCAGCTATTGCCATGGGTAAACCAATTATTTACATTTGGACAAAGGGATCAAAGGGATTTGATACAGGTACGTACAATGTAGGAGTCTTGCACGGGTTTCTAAATCATTTGCAGAACACCAAGCCCAAAGGCAGAGGTAATGTGTAAACTGGGCCAAAGTCTCAAAGCAAAGTCTGAAGACCCTCCCAACAGACTGTGCATTGCTGCACATACACAGTTTAAATCCTCTTTGCTGAACATTGCTCCCAACTATGGAATTCTGCATTTTTAGGAAAACGTTAGGAAGTTCTCATTCACCATCCCAGAGCTTGTTTGGGAAAGTTGTATACTGTTTGTAGTGTGGATGTGACTATCTAGGATGTGAGATTGAAAGCACAATCCTGCACATATGTACTAACAATGGAAGCTTATCCCAACTAGGTGGGAGTAAAATGAAAACCACATTTTCCAGCTTAAGGGAAGGACACAAAATGGTGCTTCCCTCCATTGTATTTAAATCTATTTCAGCTGTGGCAGTGAGATATTGTATTTGCTACTGGACTATGGAACATCATCCTAGCTTGTGGGGGAAGGCTGGTCATGTGGCACATATAGAATTGTCCACTTAGCCACCTTCCTACATCTAATGATAGGGTCATTCCTTCTTAAGAAAGAAATGGACAAAGAAGTTTTGTTGCACTTTCCCTTATGACTTCCAAGTCCTGTTTTTCTGAACTGAATGCTAATAGCACAACCTGAGAGAGTCACATTGCTCATCATCAATTTCAATAAATCCTTAGAATAAAAAATTGTAGAGCTGGACTATCTAGTCCAACCCTGTGCCATGCAGGAACACACCATCAAAGCATTCCCAGCAGATGGCCATCCACGACCTCTGTTTAAAATCCTCCAAAGAAGGAGACTCCACCACACCCTGAGGCAGTATATTCCACTGATGAACTAAACTTACCATCAGGAAGTTATTCCTAATGTTTAGATGGAATATCTTTTCCTGAAGTTTGATGCCATTGCTTTGTGTCCTAGTCTTTGGGGCAGCAGAAACAGGCTAGCTCTATCCTCCATGTGACATCCCTCCAAATATTTAAACATAGCTTTCATGTCACGTCTTAACCTTCTCTTCTCCAGGCTAAACATACCCAGCTCCCTAAGCCACTCCTCATAGGGCATGTTTTTCAGACCTTCTGCCATTTTAGTCGCCCTGTTCTGGACATGTTCCAGCTTGTCAATGTCCTTCCTGAACTGCTGTGCCCAGAACTGGCCACAGTATTCTAGGTGGGGGTCTATCCAATGTGGAATAGAATAGTAGTATCACTTCCCTTGGCCTTGACACTATACTCCTATTGATGAAGCCCAGAGTCGCATTGCCTTTTTTTAGCTGCCACATCACATTATTGACTCATATTCAGTGTGTGGTCTACTAAGACTTCTAGATCCCTTTCACATGTACTGTGGTAAGGCCAAGTGTCGGGAGTCCTCCATGTTTTATTGTTTTAGGATAGCAGTAGACTGAGGAAATAGTGATAGTAGGCTGTTAGCTATTCCCAGGCGCCAACCATTCCTTCTGGCTGGAATTTCAAAGGAACCATTTGGCATGATGACGTTCGTTCTTTTACAACTATCTTAGGAGAAACTGTCTGTTAAAGTGTAAGGTGGGGGAAAACGTTCCATTCTCGAGCTTTAACGTCTGAAGACAGCATCCCTTACTATGTTACAATAAATCTTCTATTAAGTTTGTTGATCCGTGTAAGAGTGAATCTGTTCCTGACAGAAAGCTCGAGAATCCTTTCAAAAAATGCACCAATTGATGGACCAGTCGATTACTGAAGAAGAGCAAGGATCTGCAGAATCTGATGGAGCTACAGAAACTGAAGTGCCCCTGGATACCAAGACAAAATTGCGCCTGACCGAGGCTATGGAAACCCCCACAAGCGGCCAAACCTGGGTCTGGGGAGAAAAGCCACATACGTCGTTGAGACAACGCAGAAGGGCTGCTAGATGGGATACATCAGCAAAAGACCTATCCCTTTTGGAGGAGATAAAGCAAATGGAAACCGAACTGGAAAGAAAAGATGAGGAGATACTCGAACTCAAGACCATGCTACGCGAGATGCGCATCCGTCCCTCGCAGACAGGGAGATCACCAGGAGGAGAACCACGAGCGGCTGTCTCGGCGGCAGGCACCCCTGGTCCGCCCCAGCAACCAACAGGGCACACGCCAGCGCCACTGTTACTCAGAAATGTGGGAGACCTGAAAGCGACCTTCAACGGGAAGGGGGAGAAACTCTCCTTTTTTTTGACTATGGCAAACAATTTCATGATTGATCACGGCCATCTATTTCGGGATGATGCGGCCCGAATTCGATACCTAAGCCAGAGGATGAAAGGACTGGCAGCAGACTGGGTAGCGAACCTATATGACTCCCGCGCCCCCGAAACTGAAAATCTGCAGCTCTTCATGAACCATCTGCGGGAACGCTTTGAAGACCCCCATTTATTGGAAAACACCAAATATCAACTGAAACGAATGAAACAAGGCAGGAACGATGTGGGGACGTATTCCCGTGAATTTAGAAACCTGGCCACCAAAGTCCCGTGGAGTGATGAAATTCTAATTGAGTTATACAAAGATGGACTAAATCCTGATATCTACACGGGTGCTTAATGCAGGCCAATCCACAGACCCTGCTAGGTTGGGTCAGACTAGCTACTGAAATGGAAGGCATAACCCAGACTGTTCAGCTGAACCGACAAAGACAAGACGTGCCAAAACGACAACCTCGCGGTCCCACCGTCCTCAATGCTGAGGAACGGAACAAACGTCTCCGTTTGGGCATGTGCTTTAACTGTGGAAAACCGGGCCACCTCGCCAACACCTGCCGCGGAAACCAAGCTCCGACTGGGACTAAGGGAGCACGAGCAGACCCAAAGGATATAGAATTCACACATCAGACAGCGGCCGCCAAACAACCACTTAGACGCACTTCTAAGGACCCTGCAGCGGCGACAGGAGACTCCGATCCCGATGATGAAACCACCTCTTCGTCCTCATCTGACATAGATGGAGATTCTAAACCTGACTGCGATGACTGGCAAGCGGCGGGAACATCTGTAAGTACTCCTAAAATTCCCCATTTCTACGCCACGGTTGCGATTAGTGGCAGCGATGGGACTTTGCATGTACATAGGGCATTAATTGACTCTGGCTGCTCCAGAAGTTTGTTACACCCCAAATTGGCCAAACAATTGAAAACTCTTTATGAGCCCTTGGAATGCCCCATCAAATTAACGCAAATGGATGGGACCTCAATGACTGGGGGAGTAATTAGTAAAATCACTAAGCCCATCTCATTTCAAATGGACAAAAACAATTACAGCATGCGATTTCTAGTTCCCAAGGCGATGCAGTTCAAATTGGTCTTGGGAATCGATTGGCTTCGTGAATATAACCCCCAGATAAACTGGACTGCTGGCACTATGTCCTCTTCAGATGAAAACTTTTCTATTCCCCATGAAGAATTGCAACAAATTCCTTCACACTACCGAGACTTCCAAAAGGCTTTCCACGAAAGGGAGGCTGACAAATTGCCTCCCCACACGGACTTTGACTGTAAACTGGAATTAGTTGACGGGGCCACCCTGCCTAAACCGAAAATTTATCCCATGAGCCAAAAAGAACTCCTTGCTCTCAAGAAGTTCCTAAATAAAAACTTGGCTCGCGGCTTTATCAAGCCCTCTACAGCCCCCACGGCGAGTCCTGTCTTCTTCCGAAAGAGAAAAGATCCCAGCGCGGATCCGAGACTGATAGTTAACTACTCTGCTATTAACCAGGTTATTTCCTCCAATTGTTATCCCATACCTCTGATACGGACTGTTTTGGACCATCTTGTTCAAGGAAAATATTTCACCAAACTTGATCTTAAAGAGGCTTTTCATAGGATTAGAATGGACCCGGACTCTGAGTGGCTCACCACCTTTGCAACTCCTCTAGGTAACTTTAAATGGACGGTTCTTCCCTTTGGCTTACAATCGGGGCCATCTGTGTTCCAAATGTTTTTGAACACCATTTTCCATGACTTGTTGTATCAGGGGGTTCTGATTTATCTGGATGACATTTTAATTTACGCAGATTCCATGGAATCTCATGTGTCATTGGTTCGTGAAGTGTTACGAAGGCTTATAGATAACAACCTCGTGGTTAATCTATCTAAATGCCAATTTGACACCCAAACTTTTGATTACTTGGGATATAGGATTCAAGATTGTTCACTTAAAATGGACCCTTCGAAGATTAACTCCATTTTGCAATGGCCCGTCCCTAAAACTGTGAAGCAACTGCAGCAATTTCTTGGTTTTGCGAACTTCTACCGGAACTTTATTGAGGATTTTGCTGCCATAACGCTTCCACTCACCAACCTTCTACGGAAACCTAAAGGATCCACTGCGGGCAAGGCGCATAGACTTTGTTGGTCGCCTGAGTGTCAATCGGCGTTTGACCATTTGAAATCTAAATTTACGTCTGAGCCCTTACTCCTTTTTCCCGACAGTACGAAGCAATTCATTGTGCAAACGGATGCTTCGGACTTTGCCATGGCAGCCGTTCTTTTACAACATGACACCACAGGAGCACTCAGGCCTTGTGCTTTCATTTCAAAGAAATTTTCCCCTCAACAAGCTAATTGGCCTATTTGGGAGAAAGAAGCCAAGGCTATCCATTTTGCGCTGTCCTCTTGGCGTCATTTGCTTGAAGGGGCTCGACTCCCCTTTGAAGTTTGGACTGATCATAGGAATTTGCAAGCCTTACAGTCTGCTAAGAAACTCTCCCCTAAGCAGGCGAGATGGGCTGAATTTTTCCAGAGATTCCGATTTAAAATTGTTTTCAAACCTGGCCGAACTAACCAACTGGCGGACCCTCTCTCTCGACTTCCCTGTTTTGCGGAATCCCCTGCTACGTCCTCCCACTCCAATACCTTGTTTCCTGCCTCCTCTCTGGCTTCTCAAGTGACTACTCGTGCATTAGCAAAGACAAGGCTTTCTGCCTCCTCTCTTTGTGACTCCGCTCTCCGCGATGCTATCATTCATGCAGCGCATGCAGACTCCTGGCTACCGGCAAACAAGGATAAAATAGAATGGGTTGACAATCTCCCCTTTTATGGCACCAAGGTCTACGTTCCCCCTGCTGCCCGCGAGCAGGTACTTCATCGTTATCATGATTCCAAACCCGCTGGACATTTTGGGTTTTTGAAGACATTGCATGCGATTCGCCGCCTTTTTTGGTGGCCTGGATTAAACCCCTCCGTGCAAACTTACATTAAGCAGTGTGCCACTTGCAACGTTTCTAAGTCGCCCACATCTAAACCTCAAGGGCTCCTGCAACCTCTGCCTGCGCCTGCTAGCCCCTGGTCGGTCATCGCATGGGATTTTATCGTGTCTCTTCCCTCTTCACACGGCTTTCATGTTATTTGGGTTGTTACTGATCACTTTTCCAAGCAATGTCATTTTGTGCCTCTAAAGAAACTACCCCGTGCTGACCAGCTGGCTGACCTGTTCGTTAATCATGTATGGAAACTTCACGGACTACCTTCGGTGATCATTTCGGACAGGGATCCAATTTTCACTTCCAAGTTTTGGACTTGTCTACTGAAAACCCTGGGAGTCACTCAGAAACTCAGCAGTGCTTATCACCCTCAAACAGATGGCCAATCTGAGCGTGTTAACAAATCTCTTGAACAATTTCTTAGGTGTTTTGTTTCTGAGAACCAGAATGATTGGGCTCCGCTCCTTCCGTTCGCTGAGTTTGCCATCAATTCTGCGGTTCATACCTCTACTGGGAAACCCCCCTTTGAAAAGTTTACGGCTTCCTTCCTTCTCCTTTCCCCCCCCTCTCCCTCTCTTCCTCCGCTCCTCCTTCTGTTTCTGCTTGGGTCTCTAAATTTTCTGGCATTTGGCAATCCGTCTCAGATGCTATAGCATCCGCTAAAGCTTCCCACAAACGTTTCGCTGACCGTAAACGGCAGCCTAATCCCCTTTACCAGCCCGGGGATTTGGTTTTCCTTTCTTCTAAGAACATTTCCTCTCCTTCTCCGTCTAAAAAACTTTCCCCTCGTTTTCTCGGACCTTTTCCTGTGAAAAGGGCTATTAATGATGTCTCTTTTGAACTAGATCTCCCTTCTTCCCTCAAGGCTATTCATCCTGTTTTTCATTCCAGTTTGCTGAAGAGGGCACCTTCGCTGACTTCTTCGCCGGCTGATGTTCCTCAACGCCCCGACTGACTTGCTACTGCATTCATATTACTATTTAGTTTTCTTGTCTTTCTACTGTTCCGTGATATTTTCTATATTTTGTGTATCTTTATGTATATATTTTTTTAAAAAAGTGGGGCAGGATGTCGGGAGTCCTCCATGTTTTATTGTTTTAGGATAGCAGTAGACTGAGGAAATAGTGATAGTAGGCTGTTAGCTATTCCCAGGCGCCAACCATTCCTTCTGGCTGGAATTTCAAAGGAACCATTTGGCATGATGACGTTCGTTCTTTTACAACTATCTTAGGAGAAACTGTCTGTTAAAGTGTAAGGTGGGGGGAAAACGTTCCATTCTCGAGCTTTAACGTCTGAAGACAGCATCCCTTACTATGTTACAATAAATCTTCTATTAAGTTTGTTGATCCGTGTAAGAGTGAATCTGTTCCTGACACCAAGTGTCACCCATGTTATATCTGTGCATTTCATTTTTAATGTCTAAGTGTAGTAGCTTACAGTTCTCCCTGTTGAAATTCATTTTGTGGGTATTTCCAGTGCTCAATATCGAACACAATCATTTTGAGTGGTGGCTCAACAACCGGTAAACAGATTGTTTACTTGTATCACTGAGATGTGAGGAAGGAATTGTTCCCTGAGCCCTTTCGCAGTGTATAATTATAGTGCTCTGATTCCGTTTTAACTACCATGCAACACGCAATGGAATCCTGAGATTTGTAGTGTAGGGAAAGTTATTTAGAATTCTCACCTGAGGAGCTCTGGTGTCTCTTCAAACTACAAACCACAGGATTTTAGAGAATGCAGTCATGGCAGTCAAGAGTGGACTCATACTGCTATAACTGTGTACTGTGAAAGAGTACCTTCTCTGCCATTGTCCTGGCATCCTGTAACAGCTCTGACTTCAGCTTTAAAATTCAAACTGTGTGTAGCATTCTTAGCTATACGACAGCCTCATCGCAGAAGCAGACCCATCTTGGAAGAGAACTGGATCCTACGCAACATCACTTATTTGCCACATTCTTAACTACTTCAGGTCTAATGACAAGGAAGCCAGTGTGCTGTAATGGTTAAAAACTATTTACTGTGACTTGGCAGGTTCTGGTTCATGTCCCCATTGAGCCATGAAACAATGGGTAATATTGGACCAATCCTTCCATGACTGACCTACCTCACATGGTTGTTGGGAAGATAACTGGGGAAGGAAAAAATATGAATGCTATCTTGAAGTCAATGGCGGAAAGGTGGATATAAATATAAGCAATAAATAAAATGAAACAAACAGTTAAGTAAATAAAAGCTTTGCTTACAACTTGTGGCAAATTTTCAAGTTTAATTTGGCATAATAAACTTTCATTGACTGCAATCCACTCCATTATAAGCAAGCAGGCTGCATTCCATAAAAGCTTATGCTAAAGAAAACTTTCTAGTTGTTAACAAACCACAAGATTCTTTGCTTTTTATGTTGCAGTTAAGTACAGTTAGGGAACTTTCTGCTTGCTACCTTGGAAAAGATCCTTTTCTGGCCTAAACCTCCCAAAATTCCCTAGCCATTGATCAGTGGCTGTTTTAGTGCAAAAAGTAATTTTCCCAGGCATGGGAGCATCCACAAATCCCAATTTGTATACCTTTATCAGTAGAATTTGACTTTAAAGGGGGAGCGTTACTTAAAAGAGTACCAGTACCAGATTATGCAGAGGAAGGCCAAAGTGGTTCCAGCAACTGGTTCTGTGCCTCAGCCAATTTCCAAACCCAACCCAGAGCTGTGCCAACCCCGATCCAACGCAAAGCAGGGTTGTGATGACACATGCTCTTTAGGTATGCAAAGCAGGTCTGTTTTTGTACTGAACTTTTTGAAAACGTGTAAGGCCATTTCCGCACTATGCTGTTATAGTGCTATTATTCCACTTCCAATATCCTGTGGAACTCTGGGGTTTGTAGTTTCCTGAGGCCAAAGATGTCCCTTCCTAAACTGCAAACCCAAGGATTCCAGAGGATGTTGGAAGTGGAATAACAGCAGTATAACAGTGTAGTGCAGACATGGCCTTTGGAGCAATTTGGAGCAATTAGTCTTTTTTTTTTTAAAGAACTTTCTAACGAATTTGGAAAACTACAGAGCCTCAGTACTTTCAATGCGGGCAGTTTCTGAAGTTCCTTTATGGGTGCCAACTTTTAGAATGTGAGGAGAAGAAGCCCCTATCTCACCCCTGAAGATACATAAAAGCAATTACTTAGGTATATAGTTAGCAAAATATGGGATGGTCCGTAAGAAGTCCCTCTCCTGGGAAGCAAACAGCCAAGAACCATCTGTGAGGGGCGACACTTCAGCTTCCCAGTCCTTCCCAAAACACACACACACACACACACACACACACACACGCCTGCCACTTCCACGAAGGCACAATGTTCTTTCCTCCATTTATTTTACAAAAAACGGTAAGGAACAAGCAAGCCCCGACGACAAGCCTGCAAAAAAAGCGCCTCATGGAAGTTCGGCCCTCAAAGAAGGCCCGGGGCCCAACTCCGGCCCCTCACAAAAGCCCCCCTTTCTACTCACCTCGTCCTCAGGAGAGGCAACGCGGGCGGCGGCAGCAACGAAGGAGGCAGCAAAACCGACCCGGAAAAAGGGGAAAGCGGGAAAAAAGATGCCCCTCCTGTGACTGAATAACACCGTCCGCACCTCAGAGACCACACCCGAGCAGCCCGGGCAGGTAAGGAGGCGGAGGTTTCGCTGCCGCGGGGAAGGGAAGGGCAGCTCGGCCTTCCTCCCCGCTTTCTTTTGCATTTCTTTTGCATAGGAACAGCTGCCTCCTAGCAAGTGGAAAAGAGAGGCTCCTGACTCCTTTATGACTGGAGAAGTAAAGCAAAAGAGGTTCACTTTGCTCTCTCTGGCCATTTCCGCATCAGCCTGTTATAGCGGTATTATTCCACTTTCAACATCCTATGGAATCCTGGGGTTTGTAGTTAGGGAGGGACCTGGCCCTTCCCTAAACTGCAAACCCCAGGATTCCATAGGATGTTGACAGGGGAATAATAGCGCTATAACAGGCTGATGCGGACATGGCCTCTCTTTTTTCTCTCTCTCTCTTCCTCTTCCTCCCCCAAATAGGGCTCCTCTTCGAGCCTGTCAACAACTGTGCCTTTCATAACACAGCATAGGTGCATCTGACACAGAGCTTTGTGATGGTGTTGGATTTTTGCCTGCTTGTGAACTCTTTCAGGTGAAAGGAGACTCAGGCCATTTCCGCACTAGATTGTTATAGCGCTATGATTCCACTTTCAACATCCTATGGAACCCTGGGCTTGGCAGTTTAGGGAGGGACATTTAGAATTCTCAGCCAGAGAGCTCTTTGGTCTCAGTGGACTACAAACCCCAGAATTCCACAGGGGGTTCAAAGTGGAATAATAGCACTATAAAAGTGAAGTGTGGAAATGGCCTCACTTGCAACGCATCCCTGTCGTGCTGCAAAGCCCAGAGCCAGTTTACACATATTACCTTTCACTGGATGTGGGCACCTAGCTCTTTAGATATTTTTGGACTGCAGTTCCCATAATTCCTCTCCATTAGCTATTTGGGCTAGGCAGGGGTTCCCAAACTTTGCTTCTCCAGGTTTTTTTGGACTTCAACTCCCAGAAGCACCAGCCATCTTGGCTAAGGGTTGGGAATTCTGGGAGCTGAAGTCCAAATGGATTGCAGGACCAAAGATTTGGAACCATTGGAACAGGGTTTTTGAGTACCTTTCCACAGTGCACTGTTATAGTTCTATTATTCCACTTTCAACATCCTATGGAGTCCTGGGCTTTGCAGTTTAGGGAGGGACATTTAGCTCTTTGGCCTCAGTGGACTACAAACCCCAGAATTCCACAGGGGGTTCAAAGTGGAATAATAGCCCCATAACAGTGAAGTGTGGAAATGGCCTCACTTGCAACGCATCCCTGTCGTGCTGCAAAGCCCAGAGCCAGTTTACACATATTGCCTTTCACTGGATGTGGGCACCTAGCCCTTTAGATATTTTTGGACTGCAGTTCCCATAATTCCTCTCCATTAGCTGTTTGGGCTAGGCAGGGGTTCCCAAACTTTGCTTCTCCAGGTTTTTTGTGGTTTTTTGGACTTCAACTCCCAGAAGCACCAGCCATCTTGGCTAAGAGTTGGGAATTCTGGGAGCTGAAGTCCAAATGGGCTGCAGGACCAAAGATTTGGAACCATTGGAACAGGGTTTTTGAGGACCTTTCCACAGTGCACTGTTATAGTTCTATTATTCCACTTTCAGCATCCTATGGAGTCCTGGGCTTTGCAGTTTAGGGAGGGGCATTTAGAATTCTCAGCCAGAGAGCTCTTGTGCCTCAGTAAACTACAAACCCCAGAGTTCCACAGGATGTTGAAAGTGGGATAGTAGCACCGTAACAGTGTAGTGCAGAAAGGCACTGAGAGTTGTAAGCAGAAACCTCCAGAGGGCTGCCGTTCCCTATCCTTGCTTTAAGCCTGTGGTTCTCAGTCTCCAAATGTTGTGGAAGCTGAAGTCCAAAAGCTGTTGGCTGCGCTGGTGTAGCTTTCTGGGAGCTGAGCTAGAGGATCAAAGGTTGAGAATCCCTGCAAACCACCAAGTAGCTAAAGGGCCTAGAGCCCTTTATGGATAAAATGCATAATCCCACAGGGCTTTTTTTTAATGGGAGTGTCTAGAGGATCCTCATAATCTGGGGCCCTCAACTACAGCCACCTTATCTAGTATTTAAATCTGGTATTGGGTGGACCTCATTTTGTCTTATTGTGTTCTTCCTATCTCTCTTGCACGTATGCACCTTCAGCCCACTTTGTGGCAGCCTTCTGGCTATTCCTCTCTGTTGGAAGACAAACCAGTCTATCCTGAACACATTAAGCTGGCCTTGTTGCCCTAAGCTGGAGAGGAAGATGTTGTCATGTCACTACAGTTGAAATAAGATTCAGCTCCCAATCCAGTCTGATTCTATAGGTGGAATGGATTGTGAGATGCCATTTTATCTTTTCTCTCATGTTGCAAATCATAATTGGGTTGGCCCTGCTTGTCTCAAATTGCTGTGGGTCAGATAGATACTAAGGCGGATATTTGGGGGTCGCCTTTTTTGTAGTGTAATGGTTTGAGTGTTGGACTACAACCCTGGAGACCAGATTCAATTCCCCCCTCAGCCATGGAAACCCACTGGGTGATGCTGAGTGTGTCACATACTCTCAGCCTCAGAAAACCATATAGTAAGTTTGCCTTAGGGTTGCCATGAGTTGGAAAAGACTTGAAGGCACACAACAACAACAAACCTCCATTGACAAAGTAGTTGTGTTCCTTGGCATTATGTCTTTACCATAACATTTGGTACTATAGCCAGAAATAAAATGGAAAAAAATAGAGATTCCTGCACCACAGAAGAGCAGATTGAAATATTTCAGCAAACTTTAAATCCAAAACTAGCAATATGCATATGTAAAATGAAATATCCTGGGGAGATAAGCCTTCCACAAGTTAATGAAAGACATTTTGAACCTTCTGGATACCAGTTGAAAGCTTCTTCCAAAATCCTGAGATGATTTTTTTTCCTTTCACAAGCGTCCACTTTTCTTTTGATTTCCATTTTGGTGGCCAGACTTACAGAGCTGTGCCTTTTTAATATGCAACCGTTGAGGCAGGCTTATCAGCTTTCCCTTTTTCTCTTTGTTTTGGTGCTCACACCTACCCAGTAAAGGGTTCTAAAGCCAGCTGCTGTTTGCCTTTCCTGTCATAGGCAGGAGCACACAACTACAGTAGGATCTTTCCCAGCTCAGGCTTTACTGGAGACATAAGCCATTTCTGCACTACACAGTTATAGTGCTATTATTCCACTTTCAACATTCTGTGGAATCTGGGGTTTGCAGTTTACTGAGGCCAAAGAGTTCTCTGCCTGAGAATTCTAAATGCCCGTCCCTAAACTGCAAACCCCAGGATTCCATAGGATGTTGAAAGTGGAATAATAGTCCTATAACTGTATAGTGTGGAAATGGCCATGTTGTTGGAACCTAACACTTAAAATCTGTGCTTCTCCAGCTGTAATTCACTATCTTCCCAATGCCTGTACTATACACAAAAGGGCTGTGACCCCTCAAGCCAAACTGTTATGAAAGAAAAAAATATTGTACCAGTACAGGTCCACAACTAGAATTACTAGTAACCTTACCCACAAATTATTGCATCATTAGATTTCTTTTTTCTCCAAAAGTCCATAAACAGTTTCCAATCTTTCAAAAAATCTTCAATTGGCTTATCCTTTAAAACCGATGTTAGGTAATGTGGGCCAACTCGGGAACCTTAAGAATCCATTCTTCTGTTGTTGATGCTGTACTCTGTTTCCAGGTTTGAGTATGCATTGTTCTTGCTGCTTTATCATATATTGAAGAAATAATCAATATTTACTATCCAGTTCTTTATCCATAATACACAGCAGAAACATTTCTGATGACATTACAAAATTGATATTTTGATTAATATGTAAATCTTGAAGCAATAACTTTTCATCTGCTTACATGTCTATCACATGTGAAAAAAAAGAGCCCTTCTAATCTTGACATTCCCAACATTGATTTGAAACATTCTTAGACATTTTCAACAGTTTATATATAATAGTCTATATATAATCTTATGCATGTTTTCTTTTAAATTACTACACAGAGTAAAATTTATAGCTTTAGACCACATTTTCCCCATACATCTATTTGAGCATTCTGCCAAAAATTTTGGGTTCACCTTATCAAATTATCTTCTGTCTCTAATTTCAAAAGGTATTTATACATTTCTTTTATTATATGGTCAGCATCTTTACACAACTCTAAATAAAACTCATTTTCCACAGTCAGGTCTCTCTTATCTTGATTAAATATTTCCTTGAGTTGCATATGAGCAAGCCAACTAAGATGTTTGCCTATGTTAAGAAGCATCTCATTTAATTTAAACTCTCAGCTGTCTTGTTCAAAGTACAAAAGGTCATCATAAAACAACCATCTCTGATTTTTAACCCATTCTTTTCTGAAAAACTCCTCCTGCAGTGAAGTGGCTAATATTACCTCAAGAAAAAGTCTATGCTTGTATTTGTACCAAAATAAGAGACTTTCCAGCACAATGATTTTTAAATTCAGCTTGTGCTTTAACTGTATCGTACCAAAGATAACCATGTCACCCAAACCTTTGGAAGTTCTTCCTAATCCATGATCAGAATCTCCCTTCTTGTAATTAGAAACAATCAGGTCTTATCTGCTAAAGCAGCAGAAAACAAGCTCATTCCATCTTCTACCTGACAACTTTTTAAAGATATCTATCCTATCAGTATTCAGTTTTTTTCCCCTCTGAGCTAAACATAGCCATCTCCCTCACCTGTTCCTCAGAGGGCCTTGGTTTTGTACTCATTACCATCCTGGATGCTCTCCTCTGGCCATGTTCCAGTTTCTCAAGAGTCTTCTTAAACTGTGATGTCCCAGACTTGCCATATTACTCCATGTGAGGCCTAACCAAATAGTACAGAGTGATCCTGGTATTCCTCTTGATCTGAACACTATAATTCTGTGGATGCAGCCTAGAACTGCACTGGCTTTTCTTGCCACTGCATCTCAGTGCTAACTTATGGATTTTTGAGTGACCTGTTCTACACCACAGTCCTTTTTTGCCAAGCTCTCTTTGCTAGAGCAGTGCTATCTTTTGCCTAGCATGGGATCCCTGGGGTGGTGCAAGTCGCATCTATTGATTTGTGCCTGCTATTGCAATGATTAAACGCAGAGGTAGCTTGCCAATGGCAAACTGCAGAATTAGTTGGGGGTCCAGGCATTAGTATTCTATAAAACATCAATCCTTCTGGCTTAAATCAGGTAAGAAGTGTCACAGTTTTCTAAACAACCAATTTTTTGTTGTAAGCTCTAGATTTAAGTTTACATCTGTGCATTTCAATTAGTGATCAAATGAGCGAGAGTCCCAGAAAGGACCTAGACATCAGAGATGGGGAAACTTTGGTCCTCTAGATTTTTGGACTTCAGCTCCCAGAAGCCCCAGGTAACATGGCCAGTGGAAAAGCATTGTGGCAGTTGTAGTCCTACAATCTGGATATGAAGCATTCTCAACCCTTTGCTAGCAAGTGTTTTTAGAAAGCTTGGCAGGTGGTGTTTGCATGATTTATCTAAAACAGTGGGAGGAGGCTTTGGATTTTACTAAATAGCCAATAATTAACTTCATTGTTGACTACTGAGTCCAGTTCCTTGTCTGTTTTCTTGGAAGCATTTTCCAATGAGTATAATGGCATTTACTTCCAAAAAAGTGGATGCAGGGCATGTGAACAGTACAGTACACAGTAGTAGTGAGTGTTAACTGCCATCAAGTGAACTTTGACTTATGGAGGCTCTGTAGATGAGAGACCTCCAAGTTACCCTATCATCAGCCTACTCATGTCTTGCAGATTCATGGAGGTGTCTTCCTTGAGTCCATCCATCTTTAATGCATTCTTGCTCTTCTCCCACTGCCTTCTGTCTTACCAAGCATTATTATCTTTTCTAGTGAGTCAGGTCTTCTTATGATATGGCCAAAGTACAACAGCCTCAGTTTAGTCATTTTGCCTTCTAGGGAGAATTCAAGTTTGATTTGCTTTAGGATCTATTCATTTGTCTTTTTAGCAGTCCAGGGTATCTGTAGAACACTTCTCTAGCACCACATTTTGAATGAGTTGATTTTCTTCCTATCAAACTTCTTCACTGTCTAGCTTTCCCAGCCATACATAGATGACAAGTACCATCTCCATATCAGCTTTGAGGTTACTTTTTCCTTACTGCATTGTTGGAGCAAGCATAGGCGGAATATAAGTGGACTGCTAGATGATTTGCAATAGATCAACAGAGATTTATGACTCCCAAGTACTTAACTGGAGTTAACAAGGTGCTCTTTCCCCTCCTCTAAATTAGACTCAAGGAATGCTTAGGGGAAAAATAGGGTAGTTGTTTGTATGAAAGGACTATGAGCTCCTTGGCTACCTGGAAAAAAGTCCTAAACTAAACACATGCACCGAAGCATGGCTTTCTTTTCTTGTAAATACATGTCTGGGGCTTGATAGACATCTGCTTTGTGGGCACTGTAAGTAGGCTTATGTGTTTTCCAGCATCCTTATCAAGCATTCTTGGCAGCTGCAAATCACAAAACTTCCCATGTTAAAACAGGCCCTGGCACAATCTGTTACGATGTGATTACCAGACAAGTTGTTATGCACTTTCAGAAATCCAGATTGGACTGCAGAGGGTTGGAAACAGGATGCTGTAAAAACCAGCATAAAGCAGTTTGAGGCTTTTTTTTTTCCTTTTCTGTCTTTCATGAGCTAGGAACAGCCTCAGGTGAGGGTTAGGCTTTGTGCTAGGCTCTGTGCTGCCTGGAGAAATGGCTGTTTGTAAATACAGTTATTAAAAAGATTGCTATTCATATCATTCCAGATCTCAGGATTGAATATAGCCAACCTCACACCCTGGGGCTAAATCTGACCTTCCTGGTGTCCTTCAAAGAGTTGTCAAATGTCCTTTCTCCATGGCGTGTTGATTTGGTGGTTTGTCAGCTTTTGTATAACCATGGGTGGAATGCCTCTGCCAAAGTTCTTGACAGTACAGGCATATCTGACTTCACAAAGCCTCTGACACTTCCTTTTACAAAGCCTTTTTCTTCCTGTATCTTTTTTCTCCTCGTCCTCTGTCTAGCTGCAGTGTTTTTAGCAACATTTATATTGGGAGCATGGTAAAGGAGGCATAGAGAAACAAAGACTTTTGGTGTGAGGTTGCAGGAGTGTGTCTGCAGTAAACAATGAAATAAAGCTTGAGCTGGTAAAGAATGGGATTCTGCTCTAGCCAATCCTCCTGTAGCTATGTGTTCCTGCCTACAACAGACAAGGTAAACAGCAGTTGCCTTGAGAATCCTTTACTAAGTATGTATGAAAATGAAGAACAGAAAAAAGGAAAGCAGATACACCTGCCGCACCAGCTACCCCTAGCATGTTAAAAATGCCTAGATCTATAAGTTTGGCCACTAAAAAGAAATACAGTTAGCCCTCAACATTCACTAGGGTTAGGGGTGCAAGACCCTCACAAAAATGGGAAAATTGCAAATATCAAAATGCTCGTGTGTGTCTGTCTGTAGGAAAGGGACCAAGGCATGGTGGTAAGAATGGACACCCAGGGTCTAAACCAGGTCAAGGAAATGAGAGGTAAAGGAGGTGGGTCAGCATGGTGTCCTTATACTTCTTCCCTCTCGCCCATTTCTTTCCTTGGGTGGGTGGGGGCAGGCCTTGGGAGAGAGTTTGCGGTGCTGAGAAATTGAGCTATAAGCCATCTTTAGCTGCTGGTGGTGGTAGAGGAGGAGAAACAGAGACAGATTTTTAAAGGGCTGCATGGCCTGATTGGAGCCACAGAGAGGGAAGATTCCCCTGGAAAGGAAGCACCTAATGTGGGAGAGAAGGCTTTGAGGTTAGGAAATTCCTACACACCTAGGCTGGCTAGCTGTAGAGAAAGTCCCCCTGGCTGTATCCTGTAAGAGAGGTTGATAGAGTCTGCCTACCACTGCATTTGCCTGACTCTAGGAGGAATCCTGAGGCTACTGCATTGTCAAATATTTCAACCCAGCAGCCTGGAGTAGTTTGCATACCCTCCAACATTTCACAGATGAAAACTGGGACACATATGACCAAGCAACATCAGAATGTTGTCAAGATGGCAAAGGTTATTAATGAAAAAGTACACACAAACTAGGAGAGGCTGTAGCAGTCTGATTTTGCCTCAGTCTACAGTGAAGGCATATTCTAGCCCTTCCTCTACTCTCCCCTGTACTGAATTAACTGAATGCAAACTACTTTTGTACTGTGAACTCAGTTTGCAACTATTTAAGTAAAGGGGAAAGTGAAGACAGGAGAAAAAAACTGGGACATTTTAAAAACAGTTGGAAAAAGTGGGATGAGAGACTAATCAGAACTGTCTCTGCCGCTGCCAGATATTCCCTTCCCTTGGAGACCTGGCACTACTTTTTTAAAGCTCAGGAGTGAATAGTCACAAATAGGCTCTTCCAATTTTGTTTAGATTAGCTTCACCTTCTCTGATACAGTCATTTCAGTGAATTTTGAAGCTTTCCAGGAACCGAACTTGCTGAAAGCTAATTTAGCTTCCAGAAGATTAGCTCTGATTACCTTTTTGCAACAAGCAGATATTATGTAGCCTTAAAAATCCAAGCAACTCATGGTCCTCTGAATGTTATTGAACTGTAGGTCCCATTAGCCTTAGCCTGGATAGCCACTAGTATAGGAGGTAAAAGTCACAATCAAACAACATCTGGAAGGCCAGAAGTTGCCCACCTCTCTTGTAGCTTAATTAGTTTATGAAAATATAAGACAGAGTATGTTATCTTTGACCATCTAGATATCTCAGACTTTGACTCCCAGATGCCCCAGCTGGTATGACCAAAGAGTGTGGCATCTGGAGTCCAAAACATGTCCCTGGGCTGTGGAGCACCCTGCCCCAGGAGGCTAGGCTGGCTCCTTCACTTCTCTTTCTTATATAAGACGCCCCCAACTTTTGATGCCTCATTATCTGATGACTTGCTCTTTGAGGTTTCCAAATTAAGCACAAGTTCCATTAATTCAATAGAAGTTCCATTCCTTCATCAGTTTTTCTTGCCTACGGAGGCTCCCTTGGAACCACTTATGTGAGTGCACTGCTTGCAAAGCAAGCTGAGAGAGGGAAAAGAGACAATGAGCCGGCTGAGAGATTTTGCAAGCAGCCCACAAGTAGTTGATCCCAAGTGAGCCTCTTTAAGTCCTTCATGCTTCCTACAATACAATGCACGGGTTCTGCTTTTCAACCAGTTCCGTTTTCTGACAGTGCTCTGGTCCCTAACCTGTCAGGGAGCCTGTATTCAGGTGGAATAGAATTCTTATTTTGGCAGCCTTTTGGCTTTTAACTGGAGTCTTTGGCCCTTTCCGCACTGGGCTATTAAAACGGCGCAGAGCGACCTCTGACAGAGGTCTTCTGTACCGTGGAGTAGACTGGGTCAGACTACTTTTCGTAGTTCTGCACCTCAATCCGCTCCGGAGCGACCAGAATTGGTCGCTCAGCGTGCTTTTTAGAAGCCTCTTTTAAGAGGTTTTTCAAAAGCATGGAGCGTGTGACCCCGTGTCGCTCCATCGCTGCGCTCCGGTGCAGATTTGCAGGCATGCACTAGTGCGTGCCTGCAGATCTGCTGGGGGCAGGCTTTAGGCTGGCGAGCTTCTCCGGTTGGTGGAGAGCCTCCACCAACCGGAAGCTGCCATTTTGGACGCTGGAGCAGTGCGGAGTGATGAGCTCGCACTGCTCCTCGTCCCGACGGACTCAATCGGACAGAGAAAAAATCCGGTGAGTCCTGTTTCTGCCCAATTCACGCCGTACGTGTGGAAAGGGCCTTTGAATGGAGAGTGCTGTCTTTTAATCCTCATTGTTCATTATTGTGTTTTCTGTGCTTTTAAACTGTTTTATATTACTTATGAATAAGTTATGTTAGTTGTGAATTGGGTAGTTTTTTATTGTTTTTGTTGTTTTTATTTATTTGTTTAGTTTACTGTTACGATTGGGTTTCGCCATATTTTCTTTTAACCTTGGAGCCAAGTTGAACATCATATTGGGAAAACAGCAAGACATCAAATAAGTAAATAAAATCCTGGCACTGTGTAGATTCTATGTGGAATTCTATGTGGAATGAACAACGTATTTAGTATGCTGATACTAGTGAATACAGGTTTTATCCCTTATATAGCTTGCACATTTAGATAGATACGTATATCTAGTTGCCTTCCAAAATTGTCCAGCTTGTGAAAATTGAAAATAACATAAAAGATATATCCGATATAATGTAGTGACTGTATACATGCAGCACCAATAATAAGTGCTCACAGAAACACATCTCCCTACCTTCTGTATGCGGATTTCACTTTCTGTAGCAGGACAGGAAACCATTGTCTCCATTCAGGCAAAAACAAATAGAATCCAAGAGCTGACGTTTGTTTGTTGAAGGAAGGCAGTTTCAGGTCAGCAGCAGAGAACACTAGGACAGCCTTCCCCAACCTGGTGGCCTCCAGATGTGTTCGACTGGAAAGTTGAAATCCAGCAGATCTGAAGGACACCAGTTTGGGGAAGACATATTTTGTACCTCCTGCTCTCAAGTGCCCTTCTATTGTTTATATAATTCAGACCATGGATGTGCAATTTGTGGCTCTTCAGGTTTTGTTAAACTGCAGCTCTCACTTATCATTAGGTAGGTTGGCTATGGCTGATGGGAGTCACAGTCTAGCAACATCGGATACTGGGGAGGAAATTGCCAACCCAGGTCTACACAAGAGAATAAATGAATGTGAATCTGACATAAAACAAAAATGAGTAAAGGCAAGATTGAGAAGAAAGTAACAGCAGGCTTACCACAGCATGAACACCAATTAACTCATTAAGCCTTACTCCCAAGTAAATTGCTTTGAAACTTTAAAATTGCAAAGACTGTACTGTAGCACTCTGCATTTAACCAGGACTAAGCTTCAAGGCACTCAGTTGCATTTTCTCCGTAGGCTTCTCTAGGATAGCACTGCTAAATGCTATAACATGAATATTGGTTTTTACCTCCCAGTCAAGAGAGACTCCCATAAGTGTTTTCATATCAAATTATAGAAATCAGTGGGAACAAGCAATGTTAATATGTTAGCTTTCCTCGGTGCCATTTTCTTAGTATTAGCAGAACTCAGGGATATGAAGGGTCAGTGCCCAGCTTAGAAAATCTTATCAAAGGGACGGGGAGGAGATGCGGAAATACAAAGCAACTATAATCAGAATGACCTTGGGAACCTCCTGCCAATAAAAGCTGGTAAGCTAACAAATTGTCCATCAGTAGTGGCTGGAGGATATCCTGTTGGTTTGGTTTCCACCAAACTGCTGCTTTGAGCAGCAGGTCTTAGTTGATAGAAATTTGATGTTGAAGAGAGGTTCATAGGTGGATCAATTGAAATCCCTGTTTGATAGTGTTTGAGAAGTCCCTGTTTGATACTGTTTGAGGAGAAAAATAAATAATAAGCAAATCTTTTTTTTTTAAATGTTGTTGAAGCATTTTGACACACTTATACATAGGAATTGTGTTTGGGAACAGTCCTAGGCAGAGGGGTTGTGTTTTAAGATGATGAGAGTGATGCATCAAAAGGGCATCCCTGAACATACTTTGAGTTCTTTTTTCCTCAGTACTACTTCACCTGCCTAATGCTAGAGGTAGCTCTGGGACACTGTCTCCCCCTTTTGTGTGCTCCAATGTTTCTCTTCACTTTCACAATGAGGCTTCAAGGAGAAACCAAAGAATTGGTAAAAAAAGAGAGCCAAGAAAAAGTAGAAATGCTTACAACATATAACTATTGCCTGAAATATACTGACTGGTACAGATGCTGCTTTCCAGAGGTTATAGGGTAGCCTTATCTAGCCTGATGCTTTCCAGATGTTGCCTAAAACAAGTCTGGGAAAGTTTCTTGTAACTCCCACAATCCCTAACTGGAATGTCTGGGGGACTTTGGGATTTGTAGTCTAAAAACTACTACACTATACTTATTAGGACTGATAGGAATGGCCCTGGTTTTATCAATAGACTGGTTCAAGTCCAACCAGAACTACCATATGCAGAGGCAATATATATTTGAATATCAGATGTAGAGAGAATGCCATGAATAGCTGATGTCAAAATATTTTCATGAGCTTTCCAGATATATTTAGCTGGTCATTGCTGGAAATAAGAGCAATGTTTGTTTGTTTGCCTGACCTACTGCTGTTTCCTATTCCCCACAATAAAAAAAAATAAGCAAAATAAATACAGATCTTTTAATATGCATAATTGCATTTTAAATGTTTAGACTTTGGAAACCATACTAGATACAATGCCCACCCTCCCACCCCAACTTGCATTATGGAATAATCCCACCAGAATAGTACCTTGGTTAAACTTGGCTATAAAGGTCTCTGGGAAACCATGGATAGGTTGTATTTTCACCTGAGGTGAGAAGTTTGGAAGATTTACTTGTTGAGGCTACAGTTCCCAGAAACCACTGCCATCATAGTCATTGGCAGTATGATGCAAAAAAGTAATCTTTCTGAGCTCTACCTTTGACTATCTCCCAAGAAGAACCCCCCTCCCCCCAAAAAAGAAATTAAAAATAAACAGGTTCTTTAAAAGTGCAGTGGCAGTGGAGTAAGATGGATATAAAACAGCAATTCAACTGAAGCAGCAATTTGTGTCCCTTAATTCATTACAAGCTGCCTCTGTAAACATGCCAGCAAAATGAGAGTTTGAATAAAAGCAGCCACTGCCAAAATTATCTTAGCCTTGAAAAAAGAAAATTCCTCTGTCAAAAGTCTGTGCCTATCTGTATGTACAAATCTAGTATAGAATAATTGTTAAGAGTGTTGGTTTAGGACTAAGGAGATCTGACTTTGTATCTCTAGTGGAAACTCTCTACTTGGCCTCTTCTCATACTCTGGGCCAATGGTCCCCAATTTGGGGTGTTGCTGAATTATAGCTCCCAGAATCCCTGGACTTTGGCCATACGGGCTGGGGAGTTTAAGTCCAACCATATCTGGGGAGTCAAAATTGGAACCACTTTCCTAAGAAAACACGAGAGGGCTGCATTTAGCAAGAAGGCACAGAACAGCCTCAACTTTCATTACAAGTTCACAGTGTTGTAAATTTGAAGCTTTTCTAACTATATATAAAAAAGAACCTCTGTGTACTGAAGGTTCAGAAAGAGGAGTGTGGTGGCACAAAAGACCCACTATGTCACCACAGTTGCAGCTGCACAAAGATCTCCCCTTAGCAAAAGCTTAACACTGCAGAATTCATGGCCCTGGGACACTCCATTCCCACTCTTTTCTCCCAGGGCGGTGGCTGCTTTTTTGGATCACACTCTTTTTTCTTGATTGTCTGTTTATAGGTCAGCATTTCAAGAGCATGGGTGGAGGAACCAAGCCCAGAATGTACAGTACCTGATGTGCATACAAATAAATCCCTTGGCAGAGGGACAGGGTGGGGTGCACAGAGGGAGCGGGGTAAGAGAGCATCTTAAGTGCTTTGGCTCAGCGACAGCCTGTCAAAAGTCCTGAGATCTCTGAGGATCTGTAGGGAACATCAGCATTGCTTCCCAATTAGAAGGCTTGGAGGCAGACACTGGATGCTTTTTGGGAAGCCATGGGGCTAGGGAGGTACTAACTAATGCATATCCTTTGGCTGTACTGATTGAATATGTACAGTTTCTGTTACATCAAGGCACTGGCAATAATTGTTTGGTTGCAGTGGTTTATTTTCTGAGCTTCACTGATTCATCATACCCATTAACCACCAGGAGACAGACTACAGTCCTCCCCCCACATTTTCAGATTTGAACCTCACAGATTTGATTATCTGTGGGGCATGCACATGCCTCCCCCCACAATTCTCCTCCTATTTCCTTGCATTTTGCCAGCACCCAGAAAAAAGACTAAGAAATGAGGGGGAGGCACATACATGCCATCCTGCTCCCCTCTGGAGCTCTCCCCTCCCATTTCCTTGCCTCTGGCCCTGGTGCTGAGAAATCATACCAAGGCAAAAGGCAAGGGAATGGGGCAAGTGGGGGAGACTCAGGTGAGCTTTCCCTCTCCCCTTTGGAGCTCCCCCTCTCATTCTCTTGCCTCATGCAAGACAATGGGGAGGAAGGACTTGTGAGTGCTTTTCTTCTCCTCTCTGGAGCTCTCATTCCCCTTCCTCTGGCCCCTGCATCCAAAAGGCAAGGGAGTGGGAGGGGGGAGCCCTGGAAGGGAATAGGAAGGGGCTTGTGCGGGGGGTATTCACAATTTTTCTACTTTTTTGAAGGTTCTATGGCCCAAACCCTTGCAAAAGTAGAGGAACCACTGTAGTCCCCCTAGTCCAAATGGCATATCAGCATGGAAGCATGAAGTGGGTTTAAACAAGATGCTTTCTGCGATCCCACTTGATTCCTGAGTGAGCCCACTTTCTTGTCACTGCCAGCACCACCACCTGTGTCAAGGTGAAAAGGATAAGTCAGTGGGAGCTGTTGCTTTTTTTTCTTCCTGTTATCACTCCCATTTTTCAGAAGTAACAGAAGACAGGAACTGTAGCAAACAAATTGAGAGGTTCTGAAGCTCAGAAAGCCCCCCCCCCAGTATGGGCCTTAACCAGTGCCCGATGCGAGCTTCACCCATAGTTGCTGTGAGCTCAAAATCAGTTCACCTCTCATCTGAGAGTAAGCTCATTGGGCAGCTTTGGGAAAGCTGTTGTTCCCATTCTCACCCCACCATATCCATAGGAAAAGGAATACAGAGGCAGCAGATACAATGGTTGTAAGAAGCCGGCAGTCAGATCATGTTACAACTATGCAGTGCCACTCAGATTGGCTTCCTTTTTGTTTCTGGGCATGATTTACAATGCTGGCATTATTATCCTTTAAATTAGGGATGAGGAAATGGTGAGTTGGATGATGCTGTGATGCAGGTCTGCTTACCTACGCCTTATTCCCCGAGTCCCCTGATCTCATCTAGCCCATGTTGCTTTTCTCCCTGCAGGCAGGGAGAGGCACAGAGTTCCATGGCACTTTCTGCACAGAAGAGGAGATTTGGCTGGTTCTTGGAGGAATGGATCCTCCAGGCACTGTCTGAGCTCGCAAAGACTTAGTGGGCACTTTGATGAATTGCTTCTTCCAATGTCATCAATGTTGCAGGCTAGCTTTGCCTGCCATTCAAAATACAAAACTATGCCCGGGTTACAGAGGAACTGTGGAGAGTTTAAAATGGCTGACACCACCAACAATCCTTTCCAGTTTTTGTTTCTTCAGCACCCTCTTGATGCTGTTAAATTATGGTGAGGCTGCTATACTTGGGGAAGGAGCATCGTGGTTTGACAGATTACTCACTCTGGTCCTCACTCCCCTTTTCTTAGTATCTCCAGTTGGACTATATAATATGGTGCTGAAAATGTGTTTCAGCTTTCCAGTCTATCTACTTTGTACTTCCTCTACATGCTTAGATTACATGTAAAGCTCACAAGACCTACACAAAAATGTATAAAATACAGCTGCATCATACGAATAGGATCATATAATACACTTCTGGATTTATTTATTTTTTTGGTTAGACAGCCTTTCAGTTCTAGCAACACCAAAGGAAGAGGGTTTTCATGCACAGACAGGCAGACACACATACATGCACACATATAAAGGAGCACCCAAGTGCATATTTATAGTTTGTTTAAATTATTCCAGTCAAGGTTTGATCAAAGTTTAGTTTAAATCTTTCTTTGTGACAAGCGTTCCAGTGGCATGTAGTATTATCCACTTTGTTAGCCTTCAGATCAACATCCCTGAACTGCATGTCCCACACATCCTCAGTCAGCATAGTCAGTGGCCATGCAGCAGGAGATGATGCAAGATGCAGTGATTTTCTTCTCAGCAAGAAAAGTGAAACCTGTATAAATGCTGCTGCTGCCACTTCTTATCGCTTGAAGAGTTGGAAGGCACTAAAACTATTCATTAGGGTATTTTTTATTATTCTTTTTGTTAAACATTTATGTTTCTCATTTCCTCCCTTGAACTCAACGTGGAGTACTTGGCTCTCCGCTTCTTCAACAACTCTGCTGTTAGGTCAGGCTGAGGACATGGCAGGCCTAAGATCACCCTGTCTGTTTTGCAGCTTGTCTACCTAGTCTCAGTCCAACCCTAACCACTCCTCGACACTGGTACTGTAAACTCCTCCCCTTATCATCTGTTTCAGTGTCTTCTCCAAAGTTTCAAAATGACACTCTTGCAGGGTGGAGATCTTTCTTTACCCATATTATGCAATGGAGACAGTACCAAGTGTACTGTTCCTGATGAGGCTGGTTTAAAAGAGGCATCCGTATGGTGTGCTTCCTCTAGAGATCTAGATTTATTTAATTACTTGTAGATAAGTGTGTTTAAATGCCTGCCTGGGGCTCTGTAAAACTCTGTTGCAGTCCTTTCTTCTTCAAGAACAACAGAGTTAGAGTTTTTGCAGAGCTGATAAGGGAAGGTCCTCCCACAGAAGGGGAGCCAAGCTGGATCTCATTTGCATAGTTCTGCCTGTGGTGGGGGCGGACCAAGCAACCCTTTCTTAGCCTGTGTGTGTGCGTGTGCGTGTGCGTGCGCACATGCTTGCGTCTTCAGATCACCCATAAATTCCACAGGTTTTTCTTAGGCAAGGAATACTCAAAGGTGGTTTTTCCAGTTCCTGCCTCTGAAATGTAGTCTACAGCACCTGGTATTCACTTGACAGTCTCCCATCCAAATACTAACTAGAGCTGATCCTGCTTAGCTTCCAAGACCAAAGGGGAACTGGTGCCTTTAGGGTATTTAGATTACCTCCACTGAAAAGGGATATAATATTGCATCATCTCTGGTGAGGAAGAGCAGCTCAGGCTGATAGATTCAGAGCACCAGGGTGATGGAGAATGGTTATCTCATATGGTACCCCTGGTAGCTTCCCTGTTCCCTCTAAACAGAGCTGCAGACCTCACAATAATAGCAGGAGAGATTTTTTTTTCTAGCAGTACTTTAGAAAGCAAAGTATTTTCAGCAGACTTGGTTTTGAATAAGCAATTAAGACTACAAGCTTTACAAAAGACCTCTCCCTTATGTGGAAGACTTCTAGAATTAGTTTGTTGTTATGACTCAACATAGCTGTCTGTGCTGTTGGACACTGCTTGGGGATGTGGCCATGGGGACTGGTTTAGTGATTTTAGGCTTTTTTTTCGCCCTTCAGATGCTGCTTCAAGCCCTCTTGGAATGTTGTGAAGAGTTCAAGGGTGACAAGAAATTGTTACAGACATCTGCAATGAAATTTTGAAGGTGTTTCATCTTGCTCACTCAGTAAAGGTGGAGCAATGGCAAGGCCCAGCAGACTTGTCCTCAATAGTCTGCATGAACAAGAATGCTGTGAAGGATCCCACAATTCTCCGGCAAATAGCAAGACTGGAGACCAAGATAATAAAAGCAGCTAGCATGCTGTAGTGGTCTGAGCACTGGACTATGGCCCTGGAGACCAGAGTTTGATTCCCTGCTCAGCCATGGAAACCCACTGGGTGACATTGGGTGCATCATACATTCTCAGTCCCCCAAAAGTCCCATGATAGGATCATCATTAAGTCAGAACTTGAAGGCACACTGTAACAAATCTAAAGGTGTTGGCTCAAATATCCTCAAGACACCAGATCTCTTCTGATGTCAGAAGCTAAGCAGGGTCAGCCCTAGGATGGGAGAAGGCCAACAGATACCAGGTGCTGTAGGTTGTATTTCAGAGGGAGGAACTGGAAAAAAAACTCCTCTTGAGTAATTCCTTGCCTAAGAAAACCCTATGAAATTCATGGCATCACCAAAAGTGGACAGGCGACTTGAAGGCATTTAATATACACTCTTTAAAGGTAGAAAAATTGTAAATTTCAAGTGTCAGTGGCTTTGTCAGGCACAGTGGTAAGAGTATTACATGGGACTTGAGAACTCCAGGAGTTCCTTGTGAGCTATGACACTCCCTGTGATGACTTTGGGCTTGTCAAACTTTCCCAGCCAACCCTACCATATGGGAGTTTTTTTGTTCAGGGAACAGGTGAACTTCTTATGCTCATTGGAACAAAGCCAGAATATAAATGTAACTAATTAATGTATGGCGAATCAGTGTGGTGGCACGAGCCAGCGTGGATCAGAGATGTAATTGTTGGACCAGGACTCCAGGAGACCAGGGTTCAACTTTCCACTCAGCTATGGAAACGCCTCGACGTGACCTTGGACAAGTCACACTTCCTTAGCCCCATAGTAAGGCACTTACAAACCTCCCTCTGAATAAAACTTGCCAAGAAAAACAGAGAAGAGGGGAGCCTTAGGGTCATCTTAAGTTGGAAAACACCTTGAAGGCACACTACACCAACAATTAATTAATGATAGCTATTCAGCTTCCTCAGGAGTAATTCCATTCTGGAACAGGGTTAGACAGAGTTATGGGCCGGAGGGTCAGGAAATGAAGGAAGGTCTAATTTTGTCCTGTTTAGCCACAGTGCTGGAGGAAGTGGCATTGTCAGGCCAACCCTCTGGGGTAGAAGTCCAGGGCCCCTTTTGGCAGAAAGAACAGAAAGGCCCTCGTGCAGACTTGGCTTATCATATTTCGGGGAAAAAATCAAAATAATACACATTGCCATCTAAAGGAGGAGTATCTCCCTGAAACCATTCAGTCCAGAATCTAAAATTACCAGACTTTACCACTGGCTGGAGGTTTTGTAGGCAGAGAGGAGCCTACAAGGCATGTGTCTCCTCACTCTAACCCTGAAAGCTTCCCATCCCTCAGTCATTTCCGCTGACTTAAATTCACCAGTGACCCCGGCACTTCTGAGAACAACCCCAGGCCCCTGCTTGGCTGCTTGTGGCACAGATGGGACATTGTTTGGAAGCTCGATGGAGAACAAGCGCCCCATTCAACAATGTGAGAACGGCGGCACTGCAGAGCGGACAGGGGGCTTGGCCTTTTGTTCCGGCTCCAGATGAGGCATCGAGAACCAATGACAAAACCCAGAAACAAGATGGGGGAAGGCTCTGGTCCTTAGGAGTGCCTTCTCCCTCACTAAGACAGCCCTTGCTTGGCTGTGCTTCGGCTCTGGGATGCAGTCACCCTCCCTAATGAGAGTCACATTGTCTGGGTGGCTTTCAAGGAAGAGAGAAAAGGAAGGGATGATGAGCTTTCTGTCTTGCAAGGGGGGGTGAACTTCTGGCTGGAATAGAGGGAATAGAGTAATTTGGCAAAAATATATATGGGGGGACATGGAGCCCAATGATGTCCCTGGATCTCAGACCTCCTGAGGTTGGGGATGGGGTGATGAAAAGGACTTTTTTTTTTAGCCCAAAGGAGAATGGGGTGATTCAAAGCCTGTTTTCCTGAGCCAGTGCAGCTGTGTGCGGTTGAGCAAGAGCAGCAGCCTGCAAAGCATCCTGGCAACATGCCTGTCCAAGCGGCGCCTTTGCACTGATGTCAGTGAGAGTTCAGCAGGGTGGCATGCTCTGGGAAGCAGGCTGTCTTTCCTATTGGTTAAAGTCAAGGTAACTGTGCACATAGAGGGTCAGTGTGGTTTGAGCGCTGGGCTACAACTCTGGAGACCATCCACTAGGTGAACTTGGGCAAGCCACACTTTCTCAGCTTCAGAGGAAGTGGAAAGCAAACAAATCTTGCCAAGAAAAAACCCTTGATAGCTTCGTTTTAGGGTCACTGTAAGTCAGAAACAACTTGAAGGTACATAACAACTGTGTATTGCATATTGACTGGGGAGGGCAGGGCTGGGCAGCCAAGCCTGGCTTCTCTTTAGGAAATGTTTTAAAGAAAGAAAGTAACTTGAAAGTGTTATAGATACTTTTGCTTTTGTAGTCCTACCCCTCATATGTCTCCTCTGCATTTTGTACCATCTCATTTTTTTTAAGGAAAAAAAAGCCTTGTTAAATAACAAACAAAGGACATTGCCTAACAAAGGAAAATACCTCAGGGCATGTCAAGAGTACCTGTCCTTCACTGCTGAACATCTGCTGTCTATCCCCTTACATTCAAAATTAAGAAACTCTGGCTTTCTTCCAGGATAGATGACGAATCAGTCATACGTGTTTAACCTCACTACCCCTTGAAGGAAGAAAGGACAGACCTGCCCCTCTCTTGCAGGAGTTTGAGAACAGTCTGTCTTCTTTGACACACTAAATAAGTCTATAGAAAAACTGCATTATCCTTGTTTGGATAATATCCTTATTAAGCCCAATCAGAGGTCACAAAATCATGCCAATTTTCAAGATTCGCTTCATCAAACAAAATGGTTTTTTTTCTTGTAACATCCTGCCTGATGAAACAATCAGGAGATCTTAAAAGTTTGCACATTTTGGGTGACACCAATTGGCCCAATATCTTCAAGTGAATTTTGATTTTTTTTAAGAAAAAGAATATGGTGGTATTTTTTTATGCTAAAGCTAAATTATATGCTGGCAGTCTGTACCATGCAGTGGCTGCTTATCTTCATTCCTGCCTTGCACAAAAAATGAATTGAAAGAGTTTTACCTTTAATTGCTGCCTTTCCCATCAATCTATTTCCTCACTGGGAAAAACTGCAAGATCCAGCTAGTTTTACTGGCAAAGCAACACATGTTACAGGCAGCTTCCCTCTATCATAAAAGAAACAGCTCTGGGGTTCATTCGTAGAAAGAAACCATTGTCTATACTGGCTTTAGAACTGTATCCCCAGCACTTTAAGGGAACTGGTATTAAACTGCACTAGAATTTATTGAATTGTTGTTTTTTCAGTCCTGTGCCACATCTAAGGCACATAAAGTTGGATGCAGACTTATATTTAGACCAGGCTATCTGAGATTAATTAAACTTAAATTAGTCATGACTAATGTTTATGTGGCATTGATCTGAGTGGGTTTGCTCTTAAGCATGAGTAAGGTTGGGTCCTGCCTACTGCATATAACAGTAATAACACACAATAGCACATACCACAACAGAAAGGATCTTGCAAAATACTGTGTAAATATAAACGATACAACTAGTTGCCTGGTTTTATGGATGAAGGCTGTGCATTTTATGTCACTACTTTAATTATAAAAGAAATGCCGAGAAACTATTAATAGAATCCACAGTCTCTCACATCCTTTCTCCCCCACCCATTTTAACCAAATCATGCACCCTGTGTTGTTGTTGTGTGCCTTTAAGTTATTTGCAATTTATGGCAACCTTAAGGCAAACCTAGGAGGGTTTTCTAGGAGCTGAGTGTGTGTGATGCGCCCAAGGTCATCCAGTGGGTTTCCTTAGCCAAATGGGGTATTGAATCTTGGTCTCCAGTAGTCCAAAGCTCCAGCCACTACACTACACTGGCTCCTTCGTGCAACCTGTAGGTTTCTATAAATAAATAAGGACATAGTGCTGGGGTTGGTTGTGATTTCTCAGTTCTTACTTTGTGCAGCATTTTGAAACAGTTTGGTCACTCAGCTAAAGAAATTCCTGCTGACTAAATACCACTTGTTAATATAGTGATTTTTGTGCAATGGCCCATTAATGGGTGATAGCCCCAAATGAAAATCTCACTCTCTCTCTCTCTCTCTCTCACACACACACACACAGAAATGTGCCTCTGCATCCCAGAATAAGCTTCAGGCTGGAAGCAGGGAACTAGGATGCAAATTCAGCATTGTCTAATGGGGCCATCACAAAAGCTAAAAGGCAGCTGATTCTCTCTTCTTCTTCTTGCAGGTTCAGCATGGTTTCAATGACACTGTGCAACCGGTGCTCCCTAGAATTGTTGAGAAGTGAGTCCTGTGATCCCTCAGCATTAGCTATGCTTGCAGGGTGGACGGGAGTGGTGTTCCGCCATCATCTAGGAGACCACAAGTTGCCCATCCCTAGCTGTTTCAGACCAGTGTGTTAAACCAACTCATTTGAAGTGTGGTCCTGGAGGAGAGTTCTACAGATACTGTTGTTGTTGTGTGCCTTCAGGTAGTTTCCAGCTTAAGTACTGGGGAGCTGCTGTTCGATGCCCTGACTGTTAGCCTGTGGAGTTCCTCAGGGTTCTGTTTTGTCCCTCATGCTGTTTAATATCTCCATGAAATCGCTGGGAGAGGTCATCTGGAATTTTGGGGTTCAGAGTCACCAATATGCTTATGACACCCAACTCTACCTCACCTTTCCATTTGATTCCACAGAACCAACGTCTGCTCTCGGTAATGGACTGGATGAGGGCAAACTGAAGCTTCATCCAGACAAGACAGAAGTGCTCCTGGTCAGTTAAAAGGCAGATCAAGGAATGGGGACTCTGCCTGTGCTGGATGGGGTTATACTCCCACTGAAGGCTCGCAGCTTGAGTGTTCTAGACTCAGCTCTGAGGCTTGGATGCTCAAGTTTCAGCAGTGGTCAGGAGTGCATTTGCCCAGCTACAACTTGTGTACCAGCTGTACTGGTTCCTTGAGATGTCACATCAAGCTACAATGACACATGCCTTGATTACAGAGTTGGACTACTGAAGTGCACTCTGTGTGGGGCTGCCTTTGGAAACTGTCCAGAAACCAAAATGCTGACCAGAGCCAGTTAGAAGGAGCATGTAACACTCTTGTCAAAACAGCTTTCATTGACTACCAGTTCATTTCTGGGCATAATTCAAAGTGCTGGTCATGACCTATAAAGCTCTATACAGCTTAATTCCAGATTACAGTTAGCCCTCCACATTTGCAGATTTTAGTTTTTGTCAATTTGACTATTTGTGAGTTTCTTCATCCCCTGCCCCCCTCCCCCACGGGGCACTTCTTTTCCAAGGGAACCTTCCCTCTTGGTGGCTCTGATCTGCTTGCACAGTCTTTTAATAATGCACCTCTGGTCATCCACCTCCTCCATCAGCCACTGCCTGGCCAGCTAAGGACAGTTTCTCAGTGCCACAAACCCTCTCTCAATGATCCACACACGCTCAAAGAAGAAAGTGGGCAAGAGAGAGGAATTATAGGCACACCATTCTGACCACCCCCCTTTCCCTCTCCTTTCTCTGACCTGGTTTACACCCTGGGTACCTGTTCTCCCGCCATGCCTAAGCCTCCTACTCACAGACATAAGACACACACACACACACCTTTTGATATTTGTGATTTTTCCACTTTTGCAGGGGTCCCCCAATCCTAGTGAATTTGAAAGATCATATTTTCCTATATGAAGGAAATACTGGACGAGATCCTGTGGTCAGAAAAACTGAAAGATAAAAGAGTCCATGATGGATGGAAATTACTTAGAAGTGACATACTGAAGGTACATTCGCAAGACAATTTCAGTGAGAAAAAATAGGAAGCAACCAAAGAAATTGAGCTTAGATACTTAAGGATCCTTCAGTTGAGCTGAAATTTAAAGGAGTAGATATAAGAAATGGAAGCTGGGTAAAGAAGTAACTGGCATTTGTAAGAAAAAAGGTAGGGAGGAATAAAGCTCAGCATAAGCTTGGGCTTGCAAGAGAAAAGAATGGCAAGGGTTATGCTTATAGTTCAAGGAAGAACAAGGAAGTAAAGTGTGCCCTTGGTATCTGCTAGAGTTTGGTTCCAGGGCCCCCTTTGGATACCTAAATTTGTGGATGCTCCAGTTCCATTATAAACAATGATAGTAAAATGGTGTCTCTTATATAAATTGCAAAATCAAAGATTGCTTTTTGGAATTTTATTTTTTGGGGAATATTTTCAAACTGGTTGAGTCTGTGCATAGAGAATCCATGGATACGGAGGGCCAACTCATTGTAGGGAGGGAAACGGCAAAATGCAATGGGTCATAGGAAAAAAGCAAAAGTGCTTGACACCTAAAATCGACAAAACAGCAATACCTTTACTGGGCAAACCAAAAATCCACAAAATACATCATGCAAGTTTTTGGAGCTTCATTAACTTCTTTATCAGGCAAAAATGTTAGAAATCATACAGATAATCACCCAGGGCAGAAACAACCTGAATCTCAAGGCAAATTACTTTTTCTGCTACTAATGGAGTTGGAAATATATTGCCTAGATTTTACCACTCTTTGACTCCCAGTTCCCACATGGTCAAAGAGGGGAGTGTCCGCTGCCTGCATTGATATCCCTCCAGGCCATCTTAACTGACAGCTATGAAAACAACATCTTGGCAGAATGTAGTCCTGTGACTCTAACATTCTCAGTCTTTTTTAAATCTGTTTTTAACACATCTGCTCGATGAAGAATTCCAGTGGAGTTCCAAAGCTTGCAGGATATATTTTGTGCACTTTTGGTTGGCCCAGTAAAGGTACCACTTTGTGGATTCCAGATGTTGTATTTTTTGCTGTATGGCCAACACAGCTACTCCTGGATATGCTCAACACCTCCTTTAGTCTCTGTCTTCTCCCAAAGGAGCCTTTCCTGCACGATGACACTCTTGTGCGCCATCGCATCACAATCCCGGCAGTGTCTCTGCTGGGATGGGAGTGTGTTTCCACTGCTCCTCTCCACATGCAACTGGTTGCCTGCAGAAGGGAGCATGACGCACACATTCCGTCCTTCTGGACTGCAGCCAGTCTTCTTCCCATGCTGCAGTAGGGGAGGACATGCATAGATGGTGCTTCCGGCCTTTCTGCATGGCCAACTGCAACATAAGGCTCATGCGATCAGGGGTCATTAATGGAGGTTCTCATCAATGATATAGCCTGTGGTTGCTCTGGCTGGCGACACAAGAAGGACGGGATTGCAACGATGTCATGCAGAAATGTCATCTCAGTCCTACTCCTTTTGCCCCATGCCAGGACACCATCATCATGCGGAAAGGGCCCAGGAGTCAGCCTTGGGAACGCAGAAATGAATGATACAGGGAGCAGGCTGAAGCCAAATTGGGAAAGGGTGGGTACAAACACACTTAGCTGCTGTAGATGAATTCAAATCTCTGGGACCAGAGAAAGGGACTAAAGGGGACTAAAGGAACAGGTAGGTTTAAATACAGCGCCTCTGTCTACAGTATATTCTTTCTGCATTGAAGAACCAGTGAAGGTCCTTGCAGACTGAAGGCAGGCAAGCATGAGGTCCCCTTCTCCAAAAGGGGAAAGCAAGTCAGACTGCTCGCACAGTGAACAGCACCTGTCAGATTTCTGCCTGCTGTTGAAAGACAAGAGGTCTTTACCGGGGGGGGGGTATGAAAGAGACTAGGGCCATTTCTGCACTAGAATGTTATAGTGCTATTGTTCCACTTTCAACATCCTATGGAATCCTGGGGTTTGTAGTTTAGGGAGGGGCCTCTCCCTAAACTGCAAACCCCAGGGTTCCATAGGATGTTGAAAATGGAACAATAGCACTATAACTTTCTAGTGCAGAAAGGGCCTGCGAGGCTACCAATGGGAGTAGACAAGCCTCACAGCGTCCCCAAGGCTGTCTCTGCCTCGCCCACCCCTTTTCTTTCGCTGCAGCCGAAACCACGGCGCCGTCCACACATTTGGCATAGCTGGTCAAGGCACCAAACGAGTTTTCTGCCTGACAGTCATCAATCAAGTCAAACGCCCTCTCTCTGCTAATTCTTCTGCGAGGCAGAGGAATCCCCGTTCGGCTGTGCACGGCTTTTTGTCCCCCGCCCCCTCCCATCCCCTAACCTCTTGTGCTCCCTTTACTGGGAATCGGTCCAAGCACAATTACACAACACCGCAAGCCAGTCGGGGAGCCCAGAGGGCAGCTTCGGGGAGGCGCTGCCCCCTAGTGGACAGCAGCGGCGACGCAGTGCCCTTTTAATTTCAGAGAAAGTGGCTGTAGGCACGTGCAAGAATTGTCAGGACGAAGGGAGACGCATTAAAAAAAAATCCTCTCTCTCCGATCCAAAGCTTCCTGGACAGTTGCATTAAACGCAAATCAAAGCCACAGAAAGTCGAATGCACCATAATACTTTCCACGGGGGGGGGGTAAGATATTTAAATTGCATTTAATTCCTGTTGTTTTTTTTTAACACTAATCTTCTAGGATAGGCACTTCTCAACCCTGGACAGTCCTTAACAATTGCACCACACTTGCTCTTCAATAGAAGTTCAATGCTTGAAATTTGTAGCATGCTTTCTATGTGAAAAAAACAGCAATCTTGCACAGTGTGCATACCTTGCTACATGGAAACAGTCTTTTTTTGTGTGCAAACTTTACAGTCTGAATGTTGTGCCTTTTCCCTTCCATCCCAAAAGCTGTGCAGTTCTCAGGAGAAGTTGTGTGACTTTTGGAAAAGTCTTTCTTTTTTTCCTCAACAAGCTCTACAGCCTTCATGGAAAAGCTGTTCAGTTTTCCAATACTATTGCAGGGGAAAAAACCCTCAAAGCTATGGGACTGAAAACTGCTTCATTGTTTTCAGTATCCAGTGGGGCTTGGTGAATGGTGATTTACCGTACTATCTGTAGTTTGGAGTGAATCTACTGCTTGTTTTCTGAATGAGAGAGAATGGCCCCAGAACATGGCTGAAGTGTGTTCTCTTAATCACTATAGGAGTCAGTCTTTAAGTCAGGAAATGAAACTAATCAGTCAATCTAATCAATCACTTGGTAAAATGATCATGTCTTAAATCCATCTTTGTCCCATAGGTCCATTGAATCCATAGACTATAAGTAAGGCTATTTCCCCATCACACTGTTATAGTGCTAATTATTCCACTTTCAGCATCCTGATGCATTCTGAGGTTTGCAGTTTACCGAGGCCAAACAGCTCTCTGGCTGAGAATTCTAAATGCCCCTCCCTAAGCTGCAAACCTCAGGATTCCATAGGATGTTGAAAGTGGAATAATAGCACTATAGAAGTGTAGTGCAGAAATAGCCTAAGTGTTGATTTACCAAGGCCTGAATTCTATTATTAATCCTAACTAGAGCAAATCCTAACAGAATAAATGGGATTTACTTATGTGTTGATTCAACAACTCATTCAGTAGGTCTACTCTAGTAGCAACTAGCCATTGAATTTTGGCCATGAGACAGCCAGCTTTTGAAGGGTGAGGCTGTTTGGGTAATTATTTCTTTAGCAGCAGTTAGGAGGTGAACACGCCTAATTCCAGCTGCAAATTACACTCTTTCCAGCTTTTGCTAAAAGAGACAGAAGCAAGCTGAAGTGGCTTTCCCACACCACCACTCCTTGTACAATGTTATGGTGTAAGTCATAGCCAAAGTTCGTTTGCACAATCAGTTATCTGCAAATAAAAATCCTTAAACTAATTTGAACTGTAGTTTAGTTCCCCATGTAAACTGCTGGAGAAGGGAATACATTAAGCTTAGTTTATGTGTTTTGAGTGTGAAATTGTGGATTAAAAATTATAATACCTAGCTCCTTTCTCTGTCCCCAGATTTCAGAGGCTCTTGGCTTTGCTTTTTTTTTTTTTTTTATTCATGGATAAGGGCCAGGGTGCTTACCTTTCACACAATTAGGATTTACATTAAATATTTGTTTTTCAGAATAAACAGAAGGTATTGGGAGCTTGATCTAGACAAAAGGGTGTAGCTACACTACACAATTGCAGTGCTTTGATACCACATTAATTGCCATGTCTGCAGCCTATGGATTCCTGGGGTTTATATTTTCATCAGGTACTTATTTTCAACCAGAAAATTCGAGTACAAGTATGCCGGGCAAAGCACTAGAGAATTTTAAATTCCTTACAAAACTGCAAATTCCAAGATTCCATACGCTAGAGCTATTGTAGTTAAAGAGGTATCAAACTGCTATAATTGTACAGTGTGGATACATCCCAGGACACCTGGCAGTGGCATGGGGTTGTAACACTTTGCTTCTTGATATAATCACAATTCCAGTATGGACCAATTCCTCTCCCCACTCGATGATTGCTACTTGCATCAGAAGGAAAACTCATATTCTGCATATAGTAAATGCATCTCTGCAGAGACATTTCCTCTGAACACACACAAATGCAAATGCAAACACACCATGGAATTCCAAATTATGTGAATGTGTTATGTGGCAGTAAATGATCATGCGAACTGTAGTCCGCTTCAGTCACCAGTAGTAGATTCAGTTCTCATCGGGGGAAGAATCAGGGTGCTTCAGAATCATGACACTAATGCATGTATGAGAAATCCCCACATACAGGTGAGTGGGCCTCAAGTCCCATCTCCATCCTCCCATCAGTCATATTGCCAGCATGGATCCTGACGAGGGTGAAAAGTATTAGCAAAGTATCCAGCAGAAAACTATACTGTGGAGCAGCACATGTAGGATAGCAAAAGGAGTTAGGGTGTAGCAGTTTCCACTGGCTAGTTGGAGCCCTGTAAAGACAGAAACACAGCTGTCAGCTTCCCTGCTTATCTGCCTGGAAATAATTTCAGGCAGTTCTTATGCAGGAACAATAATGTTGGACATTAAAAAACTACTGCGGAAGTCTCAAAGTTCTAGATTGACAGGTTTACCGCATGACACTCTTATAGCGCGATTATTCCACTTTCAACCTCCTAGGGAATCCTGGGGTTTGCAGCTTTGGGAGGGGCTGGCCGGCCCCTCCCAAAACTGCAAACCCCAGGATTCCCTAGGAGGTTGAAAGTGGAATAATCGCGCTATAAGAGTGTTGTGTGGAAAGGACCATAGTGATGGCAAGACTGTTTCATTTGCATGTGTTTAACTGTGGTTTAACTGTGATTAATCAAGGCCTGGAAAAAAATTATTGTATTGGAATACCCAGAATACCTCAGCCACCGTGCTGAGATATTCTAGGAGATGTAATCCAAAAATGTGAAAAGTCCACGCTCTAGTTAAACAGGGATTAAACTGCAGATGGACTTCCATGCCTACATACTAGCCACTGTGGTTAGAAGAAACCACTGTTTCCCAAATGCAAATGTCATGGAGAAACTACCATTGCCCAAATCCAGAACCTTTTGATCCTTGCATCTGAAGGAAAGGCAAAGGGGCAGCTTATAATTTGCACATGCTTTTTTTCCACACAATCAGAATCTATGGATTGTTCCCGCTGTATTTAAAACTTTGCATTCACAATAGCAAATGTAGCATTTTTTTGTACATTATTTTCCTTTTTTGGCTTTAATGTTAATGCTTGGACATTAAGCAAGGCATACAGTCTGCTTGCACGAAAGGGGAATGGCACACTGCCACATCATTTAAACTGGCCACCATATTTCTTTGCCACCATACTCTGAAATTAAACTTTCCATTCTTTGTGTTCCTTGCTGCATTCGTTAAATTAAAAATAAAACAAACTAACAGAAAAACTAGAACCTGTCCCCCCTCACAAGTCATGTTAAATCAAGGGTAGACAATATGTGGCCCTCATCCCTACAAACCACAGCCAGTGGTTAGGGATCCTGGGAGTTATAGTCAAACTGTATCAAGAGAGCCACAAGTTACCCATTCTTATTTCAGAGACAAAGTGCCATTAAGCTGTATTTGTGAAAGCAGTCATTGTGCCCAGGTGCCTCAACACTGGCACTAAAAGAAAGGTGACCTGCCTCGATCAAAAGAGTCATCGTATCTCAAGAAAGGGCCAGCTGAGATGATGCCTGATGGAGCCTTCCTTCCAGCAATCACAGGGCTTTCCAAGTCACAGTTCTGAGAAGGAAAGGAGAATGATACAGTCTCATCAATTTGTTACAGTGGACATCGTTGGTACCAAGAGGGAGCCAGGCTTATTTCTTAAAATCATGCAATGCATGGCCAACCAGATTCCTTTGGACTGATTTTGGCCCATGCTGCTTCTGGCAAATTTTGGAGGCATCTTAAAACTCTTGAGTGCTCAAGGCAAGTAAGATGGCACTCTCTTCCCATTCAGTGAATGAAAGCCAACCAGAGTGAAAAATCTGTGCTAACACTAATGATGGGATAGTATCCTCCATTGTACATCAAAGTAGCAGTTGACATGGTACACATTTTTTTCCACCAACATCTTGCTGTTGCCCCCCCCCCAATTCATCTGCTGGCTAAAGTGACTGCTTCACTCTGCCTAATGGCAGGGCCAATCCTCAGCTAAAGGATTCCACACAGCCCAGTGATCCCTGGCTGTATTTTAAGGGCTTTATCACACAAGGCAGATAAATCACAATTACAGCAAGATAATAGTGTCTTTAGCTGGGAGTTATTACATGACATCATTCCTTTTCTGTTCTTTTCCAGATGGGAGACCATTTGGAAAGTGTTTCTTTTACAGTCCATTAATGACCTCCTTTGTAAATGAAGCATTTTTCAAATGGTATCCCACTGGGAGAACAACAGAAGAGGAATGATGTCATGTGATAGATCCCAGCCAAACACACTATTATCCTGGTGTAATTGCGATTTATGTGTCCCATGTGATAAAGCCCATAGACTCTTCTTCTTGTTGTTGTGCCTTCAACTCATTTCTGACTTAGGGTGACCCTAAGGTGAAACTATCACGGGTTTTTCAGGGGCTAAGAGTGTGTGACATGTCCGAGGTCACCCAGCGGGTTTCCATTGCTAAGTGGGGATTCAAACCCTGGTCTCCAGAGTCACAGTCCAACACTCCAACCACTCCAACATGCTGGCTCCAAGACTTTTATTAGTCTCTCAAAAAGAGGCATGGAGAAAAACTACTACCTCTCAGAGGTCTTGATCAGAGCTGTCCTGGCTTGGGAATTGTAGCTGGGGTTTGTCCACCACTCAAAAATTATTGGACAGATGTTGGACCATCAGACTTCCCCCAGCAGCAACCACTACCACTGTCTCTTTTAACAAGGTTCTGGTTTAAGCACCAAGCAGCTGTGTCAAGGGAAGCTGCCATTTAAACTTCCCACAATGACACTGATGTAGGATTACTCTGTAGCACAGTTGGAAACTGGCTGCTCCTTAAATCCCCATAACGCTATGGGAGTGCTGCTATGTTGGCAGCTCCATCATGGAGCATTGCTAGGACTGCTCCTATCACCAGCTGAACCCACCACCAGCTGGGCTCCCTTCTGACTTGGATCTGGTCTTGCCTGTGGTCTGTCATGTCACTTTCTTCACTCACCACTGTGCACTTGGCTGTGGAGAAGTTGCAAAGGCGGATGCGGCAGTGCAGGTACACCTCTGTCAAGTCTGGGACAAACTGAAAGACACTGAAAGAGAAGTGGCCAACGAGAGACACTCCATCCTCCTCCACGACCACTGTACCATCTCGAGAGTTGGGGCACCTGCATTGGGAAGAGCAGCACAAAATGTAGTGAGGGTGGGGAAGGCCAAAGGCTGAGTCACATGCTAATTGACTCACACCCTCCAACATGTCACAGATGAAAACTGGGGCACATGCAGCCAAGCAACATTAGAATGTGATCAAGATGGTAAGAGTTATTACTGAGGAAAAACACACAAGCTAGGAGAGTCTTCAGCAGTTTACTTTTTGAGCCTGCTGGGAAGTAAAAGGTTCCACCCCTTCCCCTTCTCTTCCCCTGATGAACTGAATGCAAACTATTTTTGCAGATTTAACTTAGTTTGCTGCAGTTGAAGTAAGCTGTGGATAAACAGGGAAAGTGGGAGGTGGAGAACAAAGTCATATCCCCTGTGCCTGGAACCAGTTCCCCTATGCCTGCTCTTTGCAAAAGTGCCCGTGGGAAATTTCCTCCCATTGCAAAGAAATGTTGCAAAATAGAGAAAATTTGATTGTCCACTCTAGATTGTGGCAGAGCAGACAATTAAAGCCTCCTCTACTTCCTGTACCTAATCTTAGCCCAATCTGGGGAGAGGTCCTCATGGCTAATATATATTAACAGAAATATAAATATTAACACACATATACATACATTTGATCCAAGCACACAAAATCAACATGTGAATAATATTACATCTGTCTTAGCCCTACATTAAGGAAATGTACATGTTGGATTTTTAATTTTGTTTCATCAAAGTTCCATTCCTCGACAACATTAAAAATATTAAAATTCATTAAAATACCATATGCAAACATTAAAACAGCACCACACAGCATTAAAGCCCAACATTAGTCAGTTTGTTAAAAAAGCATGATGGCACAAAAATATTTTGACCTGCTGACAGATGGGGCCATCCTGTCCTCTCTAGAAAGGGAGTTCTAAAGTCTGGGAATAGCCATTGAGGAGGCCCTCTTCTTTGTTTTCACCAAATGAACTTGAGAAGGTGCTGGGACAGAAAGAAGGGTCTCTCCAGATGATCTTAAAGTTATAGTAGCTCATAAAAGGAGATATGACTCTTCAGATAACCAAGAGCTGAGCTTTATAGAGCTTTATAGGACAAAATCTATGAAACAGACTGGCAGACAGTGGAGCTCCAGTTAATAATCTGGCTGCAGCTCTTTGAGCCAATTGAGGTTTTTGAGCACTTTTCAAATGCAGCCCTACACAGAGTGCATTACAGTAATCCAAATAAGATGTAACCAAGGCATGTGTCATTGTGGCCAATCCAATTTCTCTTGGATAGGTGCAGTTGGCACACTAGCTTTAACTGTGTGAAAGCACTCCTGTTCATTGCTGAACCTTGGGCCTCGAGGCTCCTGATACTTTACAGAACAAGGGAGAAAGGATATTTAAAGATGGGAGGATCAGATTATTTGGTCTCATCCAAGGGTGCTCTAGCCTAGGAAACGGGTCCTTTTGGGCAGCATCTAGTTCATCATGGGAACCCTGGTGAACAGCAGCTGTGATGAAACACTGCTTCAATCAGCTGAAGGCATGTGAGCTAACTTTGCCTTAGGTTTTACTGCTGCATTCTGCTTAACACCATCATGTAATCAATAAACCATTGTTTTGGTGTATCTGTGATTTTGTTTCATTTTGGCATACTCTCAAGCCTTTGTTGGGCAGGGAACTGAGAGGATCGGAGCCTGGGAATTATTACATTTAAGCAGGGATGACAGATGACATCATAATTCCTATTAATTAAAAAGTCCTTGATTTTCAATCCTGTGAGCTCTGGCTCCACTATGACATTTTTTTTTATGACAGAGACATACAAGAGGTATACAAGGTATTTTCTCCTAGGTTTAATTTAGGCTGCTAATTTCAGACACAACAAGCAGCTTCCTGATCAACCCCTACTCTTAAGTGCTATAGATTTTTTTTCCTTCCAGACCAAACCCAGGGTCCTTTCTTGTCTCTTTCAATATGCATGATAAACCCCATTCCCATTGCAGCTGACTATGTAGAAAGGAAGAGCCAATAGCTTACTGGTTGGTGATGAGATCCCACCGAATACTGGAGGAAGGGTCTCTGTCTGGTGTGGCCCAACATGATGACAAGGTCACCACAAAGTGACTGGGGTCTGCTCCCCAAACGCTGATGCCCACATAGGCCCTGTGATTGACCGTGAGCAAGATAGGGCTCTGAGTGAAGGGCTTGTTGTACTGGGGATCTTGGTACAAGGTCATGGCTGTCCAGTAGCTCCCTTGGCCAGGGGTGAGAGTTTCATTAATGATGCTATCAGAGGGATAAAAGAGAAGAGAGTTATGATATTTTTGCAAAACTTTTTGAGCAAGTGGGGTTCGTGGGAACAGCTGCAGGTACAAAGCTGATAGAAGATGAAGAAGTAAAAGTGTGAGAAGCAGCAAGATGGAGGACACAAGCAAAATTGAGAGCAACAATTGCAAAAGTTGCCCTGTTCACCACAAACCCCGTAATCCCCAGGTATTGGCCATGGCTGACTGAGAGATTCTATGAATTCCAATCCTTTCAAGCTCTGATTATGAGGCCAAGAATGGGAGTTTCTCCTGCCTCCCTTAGCTCATTTATAACCAACTTGGACTAAAGGGAAAAGTGTCCCCACCTTCAACTAAGGTTCTACCAGTCTACACTGTTATAAAGCTATTATTCCACTTTAACTGTCATGGCAACATTCTGTGGAATTGTGGGGTTTGTAATTTAGTGAGGCCCAAGAGCTCTCTGGCTGAGAATTCTAAATGCTCCCCCTAAACTGCAAACCCCAGAATTCCATATGATGTTGCCATGGTGATTAAAGTGGAATAATAGCACTATAAAACAGTGTAATGTGATAGAGCCCTAAGACAAAGGCAAATGTAGCAGCCATATGGTTCTGGAGAATGAAAGACTGGGATTTAATTTGTGACTCTTCATTTCCTATTAAGGTCTAGGGCAAAACTTGGTTTCTGGATATGGGCTGAATACACACAGGGATGGCACCAAATCTACTAAAGTTATACAGCTCTGGATTTTGTCAGCATTTGTATGCAGAATTGCCTGAGCATCTTATACCCTGAGTTCGAGGCGGGGTGGTAGAAGCAGGTTGTACATGTAATAATATCACCAATTGTCCAAAGAAGAAATACAGGGTTTTTGTTACAATGGAAACCATGTGTTTCTTCTTCCAACCTGTGGTGCTAGAAGATGTGCCAAGTTCCTTGAAGGGGAAGGAGAACTTGGTTAGGAATGTTGTGGCTGGGGAGGGGTATAGCAGACATCAGCTGGCATGCTCCTGGTGCACAGGTAAATCCTCTTGCACATGTGGTCATACTTTTTTGGCAGTGGCTTAATGTCTGTGTTCAGCTCACAGCTGCCTATACTGGAATTCCACAAGTGTAAGTGTTCTCCATGTAGTCATATATTCTTGGATCATTGCATTCAGTGTACCACCTGATTCCCTAGGATTGTGGAAGTATCAAGCACATTCACAAATAGGCAGTTAGTTGCACAATGTTGCTATTCAACTGAAGGCTAGCGTAAGGCAATCACTACTTAACAATATGAGTGCTGATTTTCACTAGACGAGCATGGTGCAGGAAGTCAGCTATAGTTTGCTTGGCCTTTACTGAAGATAAAAGGAACCTTCTGCCTGCTCTGAAAAGGTGATTCTTAGATGCAAGAATGCAGTGGAGCCCTCAGTAGAGAAGTGGGCAACTGTACAGGGGCCTAGGGCCAGCTTTCCCACCAGAACCACTAACATAAGCTACCTGCCCAAATACCATCCCCCTTAAAATGGAAACAGGAAATGACATTGTGTCTCTTCTTGTGGTCATTTTGAGAAGGACTGCAAAGGAAAACAAGTGTTTGGAGGTAGTAGGGAGACCTGGGGTGCTTGTAGAGGGGCAGGGTAAGATTTTTCTGTTTGTGTTTTCTTATTTTGGGAAGCTTTCTGTGTGGTTTTGGGGCAAAATGTGCCTGCAAATCATGCCATTTTTTTTAAAAAAAGTGGGGGTCCTGGGGGACCCCAGTAGCCACAAAAGTAGAGGTCCAGGGGCTGCAAGTGGCCTGGAGGCCAAACTTCCCCAACTGCTGTGTTAATATGAAGGAAGTATGAGTGGAAATAAGGGACAGAATGCACAGGAAGAGCCAGCAGAGTGGAAATGTGGCAGGGCAGTGAGCCAAGTGTATATGAGCTGTAGGATATGAAAATCCTAGATCACCATGGTGAGGGGAAAAACATACACACACAAAACAGAAAAGAGGGGAAAGCCTAATGAAAGGATATGAAACTGTGGAATGCAAATACTGCCAGGGTGTGTGAAATGCTGCATTGTGTTATCTGGTTTCTTTTTCTATCTCCTTTCTCGCTTCTCTCTCCTGTCCTTCCAGCTGAACTCACTCCTGGATGGGATGGATGGCAGGTGCCATGGAAAGGTTGATATTGAGTGGGTAGGTGCAGGAGAAGCTCAGAAAGAGAAACCGGTCTCTGCTGATCACCCCTCCATAGGTGTCCTCCACATGGCCCTGCACCACATTGGAGTAGATGATATGGGTTGCGTTGACCTAGAAAGAACACAACAAGCAAGCAAAGGACAGATTTAGCAATCTTGCTTTCACAGGATCGATCTTCTCAGGCCCATTGACATCTCCCTGGGTGTGGGCCAGTTTAAAACAGCAACCTTGACACATCATGGACTGCTGAAAGATGTAAAGTATGGTGGGATGCCATTGTGTAGTTGCTCTCATGTTTACAGCCACCTGGCATCCTCATACTGCTGGGAACGTGTTATACATGTGCACAAGTTTTTTACCCATGTGCCAAATGATAGTTTGGAATCATCATCATTAAAAACAACAATGTTTTACTTTATAGGACTTTCAAGATTCAAACTCATAAACAATTCGAACAAAATAAGCCAGTCAAATGTGATTGAGAAAAAGAAAACTTGGATTACAGATATGGCAATCCTGGGGAACAGCAGAGTTGAAGATGTGGAGAACAAAAAAAATTATGAAATATTATTTATTTTTTAATAATGAAAGATACTACCCAACAACCCATCACACTTGCTGTTCCAGTTAATAGAATCTTTAGTTAAAAGGATTAGATGTAGAAGTGTTGGCAGGGAGGAAGGGAAAGATAGAGGAAGGGTGATGAGATGGTAGTCCCTCCTGGCATGTGAGAGACCAACCAGATGCCATCCATCAGCTAAAGACAAATCTGCTGTTACAGCGACCTTTATTTTCTTGCCTTCTCCCTACCTCCGTTGTGGTCCCACAGGTCTTCTGCATAGTATCAAAGTAGAAGATGAGTCTGTCTCCAAGCAGGGTGCCAGTGCAAGTGGGGTCTATCAGATGCAGTCCCTCAGCAGGGAATCCATCAGTAAAGAGCAAGCAGCGGGAGAGGGAGACAGCAGTACTGTTGCCATGGCAGGTCAGATGGTAATCTGCAGGAGGGGAGGAAGACAATTGGTAGAGTGAGTAGATGTGGTCTTGTTTTTGAAAGCTGAGCTGTTTTTGGATGAAGATACTACCCAACAATATAAGGCAAGAGTTTGTAGGTCAGGAATGAGATCTCTTAGACTTGCTTTGTGCATGCAGGTAGGGCCAGCATCAAGAGTAAGAACAGCCAGACACCTACTAAGGGCCTACACCCCATCATGGACCCAGTGACAAGAAACTTCAGACCCTTCTGGAACAGACCATGGAGGTAGCAGTGAGGAGGAGAAGTAGATGCCTTTGCCTGCTTGCTCATTGGCTTTCTGGCTGCCAAGCAAGCAAGTACATCTATTAATATATAAAAGTCAAAGTCTGTCTGTTTGTCTGTGTCAGGCAAGGAGATCTTATATGATTGGCTGTGTGAAGTGAAGACTTCATATGATTGGCTGCTTGAGAAGGTTCTATGGAATCCTGGGGTTTGCACTTTAGGGAGAGACCTTTAGAATTCTCAGCCACAAAACTTTTTGGCCTGGCTGGTTGCTATGGAGATGAGGCCTAGCAGCAAGAAGGAAGGCAGTGTATTCCCTTAGGAACCCAACCTCTCTATGTTAATAACTCTGAATACAGATTGAATTGAGGGATATGGGGGAAAGTTATAGGTACTGGAAAAGACAGTTTGGGGAATTAGAGATACAGGATCTCAAATCTTTCTAACAAATATTACCTATGAGAGGATAAAATCCTGCTGGGTATATACACTAGTCTATTATGAAAAAAACAAGGAGCAGCTAACAGCGGCTGATAAGAAATACAGCCAGGACAGCCAGTATGGCAGGCATGTATGTTCCTTACTTGAGTAGAACATCATGGGATGCGTATCCTCCAACATTTCACAGGTGAAAACCATGTCACAGTCAAGATGGCAAAAGTGATTATTGAGGAAGAACACACAAGCTAGGAGAAGCTGTAGCCAATTTTTTTTTGCCTGAGACTTCTTAGAAGGGTAGGATTCCACCCCTTCCCTCCTCTTGCCTGATGAGTTGAGTGCAAACTACTTTTGCACTTTTAACTCAGTTTGCAGATATGGAAGTAAGCTGTGGATAAAGGGAGGGAGTGGGAGGAAGAGAGAGAAACTGAGACATTTTAAAAGTAGCTGAAAAAGTGGGTGACAGAGAATTAATTGGGACTGACCCTGCCAAATCAGAACAGTTGGAGAACATAGTTGACCACTCGTTGACTGAAATATCAAGTGGCAGTTGGAGGGCATGCAGGGTGATCTGCATGGATGAACAGGCACATTGCTTAACTGATATACATATCAAGGGCATCTGAAAAGTATTAGGAGAAGAAAAGGAGATAACGTTCTGTTTACCGTAATCAGCCTTTTTGGCTGAGCCATAATCCTTGTGGCAGAAGCAGCCCCATTTTCCCTTCCTTTCTCCACACCACTCATTCTCTCCACATGCTAAGTCAACACAGGGGTCAGTTTTAGCTACAGAAAGAGGAAAAAAGGTTGAGTAGAAGTACAATGTCTGGTATAATGCTTTGAGTATTGGACTAGGACACAGGGAGACCAGGGTTTGAATCCCCCCACCTGGCCATGGAAACCCACTGGGTGACCTTGGATAAATCACATTCTCTGCCTCAGGGAAAGGCAAAGGCAAAGGCAAATCCCCTCTGAACAAATCTTTCCAAGAAAGTCCTGTCATAGGGTCAGCTTAGGGTCGCCATAAGCTAGAGATGACTGGAAGGCTTATAACAACAACAGCAGCAGCAGCAGCACTGAATTGTGTTACGGAGTCAGGTGTTATAGGTCCCAAGTACTATAACTTTTTGTTGTTCCTAAATTTGTTGAGTAGCCACAATCTTTCCTTTTCTCCTCATCTCTGTTTCTAATTAATAAACTCTAGCTGGAATGCTGTGTATTCACTTACCTGGAAGTAAGTTCCCTTGCACTCAATGGGATCTATTCCTGCATGGACATAGAATCATAGAATCACGAAGTTGGAAGAGACCCCAGGGGACATCTAGTCCAAACCCCTGCCATGCAGGAACCCACATCAAAACACTCCCAACAGATGGCCATCCAGCCTCTGTTTAAAAATCTCCAAAGAAGGAGACTCCACCATACTTGTTCAGCATTGTGCTGTTAAGTCCCAGTATACAGATTTCCCCAAAGCAGGCCAAGCACTATGTGTCACTGGGAAAATTGGCATATCTAGGGATGGAAAAATAAATTTGTTTGCTCTACATATTTCCCTAACATAAATATCCATTTGGCACCTCTGGAGACTGGCACAGGACAAAGCAGATGTTGTCTTTGAAGCCTGAAATATATTTTGGCCAAGAGGAAACGCAAACAAAACCATGCATGCATTTCAAAACTGTGAACAGCTAAAAATGCATATATAGTTATCCCCGTTATCCTTCTATATTAGTGGGTTTGATTTTCACGGATTTAATTTCCAAGTTTCTTCAAACTGTGCTGTCAGCCCATCTCAGGAGCTTATTTTCCAGGGGAACCTTCCCTCTTGTCAGCTCCGGTCAGTCCACGCAACCCTTTAAAAACCTGCCTCTGGTCTTCCTCCTTCACCAGCTGCTGTTTGGACAGCCAAGGACAGCGTGCAGCTCAATTTCTCAGCACCACAAACCCTCTCCTGATGACCTCCACACACCCAAGAAAGGAGATAGGCAAGAGAGAGGAAATATAGGTTCACCATGTTGACTTTCCCTTCCTTCTCCTTCCCCTGAGATGGTTTAGATCCTGGATGCTTGTTCTCTCCACAGACACACACACATTTTGATCTTTGTAATTTTTTCCTCACCTTTGCAAGGGCCCTGCACCTCTAACCCTAGCAAATGCAGAGGGCCAACTGGAAAAATGCATAAAGACACATACATGAAGGAAAAATGGACACCAAAAATAGGTACAAATTTTTGTGCATCAATAAAAAGAAGTCCCACAACCTGTGAGGGAAACAGGGCAGGGCGGGACAATGTTAGGTTATCTAATTTCACACTGCTACTCACGGCACTGGGCGACTGCTCTCCAGCCACTGATATGGACCCCTTGATGGAGGCACCTCTCCTCATAAGCCCCAAGGGCTATGCACAGCATCCCATGAGTCGTCGCATAGTGGCACAAGTCATACAGACAGGCTGAATAAAATGGAGAAGGGTCTACATGCCAGTGGCACTCAGCAAATGGCCCCGATTGGTTTATGAGAATCCCACAGAGCTCTTCATATTCCTGGGGGTCTTTGCAGGGCTCGAGCACTGTATGGTCATCCAAGCACCTAAAAACAAAAAAAAGGCAGGTAGTCTTGAGTCTCAGAAGACTGCAGCAAGAATCAAACCAATCAAAGTGGGTCTTTCCCACATCTTTTGCTTTTTAAAGAACAGAAAGACTGAAACACATTCCCTTCTTACCCTGCTGGGCTGGTGTCTGTTTTCCAGGAATTCCCAAACTGCAAGTCATTCTGAGCTCGGTTCCCATCAGGCAGGACTTTATCGTCCCCACGTATGCCATTGAAATTCCCACACATGCCACACAACTTCCCTTGGTACTCTGGTCCCACGTGGATAAATAGAGTGTGCCAACCATTATATTGGATCTCTAGGTTGGCTGTCGCCTTTATTGTCACCATATTTTTTATTTTAAAAATGGAGCCCGTGGGCCCCAAGGTATAGGGCAATTGTACTCTCTCCTGATTTACCTGCAAAAAGAAAATGGGTGGAGCACTAAGTGTAACTACATCGGACAAAGGATGAGTTCATTTGCAATGTTTCCCAGTTTCCCAGTGAATGCAGACTTTATTATCTAATGCAGGAGATAAGTGTTGTGTGCCTGGGAGTTGCAGTTGTTGTGACACTGAAACTCCCAGCATATGGAACAACTGGCCATACTGACAAAGAAAGAGTATAAGGAGGAGGGGGTGCGGGGAAGGCTTTGTTCCTCAAACTAAAATTTCTCCTCCCTCCCTGAAATTCTCCTTCATTCTCCAAATTTCTAGCATTGCAGACAGTGAAAAACTGGAAATTCTTCATACCTGGCTCTTAATATTTGCTGTAATCACATTCCTTTGGTAACTATGCCTGCCCCTTTTCTTTGGATGACCAAATTGTATTTCTAAATGCTCAGCTTTAATTAATCTAGGGCCAAGAAGTTAGCGACTGGAGACAAATTTCATTGGAGACGGCAAAATTCTAATGGGGAGCAATGCCCTCATTTTGCCCACCCCCCATAGCTATATATTTTATGGCAAAGATTGCAGTTCAATGAAATTTGGAGGGCTGTACTTGGCCAACCCTTCATCTAGTGCTAAGTCATCCCTTCTCACTAAATCAGGTTCTGAGGCTTCATTGTTATGAGGACAAAAAAATATACATGAAGTATTGTTTAAGCCAGTTTTGATCTCAACTTTACATCTATTACCTTCTTATTGTTGTGTGCCTTCAAGTCATTTCTGACTTATGGCAAGTCTAAAGTGAAGCTATCATGGGGTTTTCTTGGGCTGACGCACTGAAGGTCACCCGGTGAGTTTCCATGGCTGAGCAGTGAGTTGAACCTTGGTCTCCATAATCCAACACTCAAACCACTACCCCGTTTTGGCTCTCATCTATTGCCTACCATGTACCAAACCCACATACCTCTACCATTTGACCACTCCCTAGGACAATATGAAAGCTGAGGAAGCCACTCTTCAGCCAGACCTCCACTCGGCTCACAAAAGACACCTGGGGGTTCCCCCGATTCCTGTTTTCTGCCACAATCTGGTAGAAGAAGGGAAGGGAGCTGTGGCAAGTCCTAGAGACTTCATAGGCACAGGTGCCCTGGAAATGGACCACAGCCCCATCGAAGGTGAAGTAATGAGGGTCGCCAGTCACCGTACAGGTTCCCCACTGAGTGTGACAACCCACTTGGCCATCTTTCACAGCACACTCCTGGCCAGGGTTACAACTGGCTGGGACACAGTGGAAGTCTAAAGGGCCAATGCAGGTGCACCTCTTTTGGCAACCAGGAAGCCATACATAATTCCCAATCTGCAAGAAAAGAAAAAAACAGAAAGGGTTTAAAAGACAAGGACCACAAGGTTAGACCCAAAGTGACACACTGCAAGACCAAAGAAAATGTCTACTTGTTAACATGTATAGAACCCACTCTGTGGCTGAGGTGGTGCCTGGCAGAGTGCTTTCCTGAGGGCCTTATCTAGACCTTTGCCATCAGGGCTGGTAGCTAGCATTTCATAGAATCATAGAGTTGGAAAAGACCACAAGGGCCATCAAGACCAACCCCTTACACCATCAAAGCATTCCTGATAGATGGCCATCCAGCCTCTGTTTAAAAACCTCCAAAGAAGGAGACTCCACCACACTCTGATCTTCTGATCTTACCACCAGAAGCTCTTCTAATGTTTAGATGGAATCTCTCTTCCTGAAGTTTGAAACCGCTGCTACATATCCTAGTATCCAGAACAGCAGAAAACAAGCTTGTTCCATCCTCCCTTCAAATATTTAAATATAGCTATCATGTCACCTCTCAACCTTCTCTTCTCCAGGCTAAACATACCCAGCTCCCATCATTGTCACAATATTCCTGATAACATTGCAACTGGGTCCCTTATAGGTGATACTGGAATGTAACTCTCAACATTCCTCACCATTGCCTCTGTTACTAGGTCTCATTACAGTTACAGTCAAAAAATAACTGGAGGGTCACAGTTGTCCACCTTTGCTCTGGACTGCTGTGGGAGAAGATAGACACCCCATGTGGAGTGTGAAAAAAAATGGAAATGGAGAGACACTTAGACAGACAGTAGTGGGCCATTAAGGGCCTTTGGGAACATGTAGCTGCCTGAGGCTGCCATTTGCAGACTCCAAGCCTGGCTGTGCCATTGAAAAAGAGACTCCGACGTAATAGCTACCACCACGCAGAGCAGGCAATGAGAAAGTGTCAAGGGCCAGATATATACTGATGCAATGATGTATGGTATCACATTATTGGTCAAGTCACTGCTGCCAAGGAGCTATGTGGGTGGATGGCACCTACATATTTCTCTGCATCTTATAGTTTGAGTTATGTTGTTACATTAAGAGCTCAAATTATACATCCCCTAGCATCTTGAAAACTGACTGCAGTTCTGGGACATCCAATTGAATTAGAAACTTGGGAAAGAGTGTGGAAAATAGATATAAAATTTACACCAAACTTAAATTTAAGAGAAAACTTTTATAAAATGTTTCACAGATGGTACATGACCCCAGAAAGATTACAAAAAATAACGAAAAATGGGAATTCAAATTGTTGGAAGTGTGATGAAAAGACGGGGTCTTTTTTCCATATGTGGTGGATATGTAAGATAGCAAAAAAATTTTGGAAGGGGGTACATGACGAAATCCAAAGAATTTGTAAGCTGAATTTTGAAATGAAACTGTAGCTTTATTTGTTAAATATGTTAGGCCAACAAAGGGAAATAAGAAGACATCAGAAGATATTATTATATCTAATAACTGGGGCAAGGTTGACATATGCGCAGCACTGGAAAGAAAAGAATATATTGATATAGAAGAATGGACGTTAAAAGTTCTGGATATGATAGAGATGGAAAGGTTAGCGTTTTCTTTGAAGAATAAATCTATCCAGAACTTTGAGAAAGAATGGAAAAGAGTATTGAATTGAGTAAGGATATAAATATATAAGAAATCGAAGAAGAAATAATGTAAGATGGAAATTATGTTTGTAATGGAATGGAAATAGGCAATTTCAACTGCAAGATCTAAGCATGGAAGTGTGAGGGGGGTTATTTTCGAGATAAACTTTCAATAAAAATTATATTAAAAAAAAGAAAACTGACTGCATGCAGAAAACTGACTGAATTCTTCTGTCCTTTTACCTGGAATCAATTGGGGCATGCTAAAATCAACAGGACATATTTCTGAGTAAAGAGGCTGAGGAATGTGCTGAAACAGGCTAGCTACAGGGCACAAATTTAATTTCATGGCAATTTGATTGCAATATGTAATATGTCTGACTTTAGTATGGCCGAAATATCCTAAAGGTACCAGATCCTGTCTGAAATTGGAAGCAAAGCCGGATCAGTTCTGGTTAGTACATGGATGGGAGACTGCCTATGAATACCAGGTGCTGTAGGCTATATTTCTGAGGAAGGAACTGGCAAAAACACCTCCCAGTATTCATTGCTCTTAAGAAGACCCTATGAAATTCATGGTGTCGCCATAAGTCAACAGGCAACTTGAAGGCACGTACCCACATGCACGTCTGATTCCAAAGGCTAACATCCAACCACAAAACTGTGAAAAAGTTTGATAAGGAAGGTAGGTCAAAAAGCCATTTAGAGCACACAAAAGTTATTTCTGTGCTCCTATTCTCAGAGTCCCCTCGCCAGTTTAGCCAATGGCAATGATGGTTTGGGGATTCTGGATGTTGTAATTTTAAAGTAATTTGTCCAAGTTCCAAGTGTAATAAAGTAAGATCTCATTTGTTTCAGAGTGGATTTCTGTGGAAGAGATTTCAGGAAAATCCTTAAATCCTTGAAAGCAGATGGCATTAAAAGTGCTTGTATTTGGCTTGTACATTAGGATAAGGAGAATACAGAAATGGGATCCTCACCTCATAATACAGCCCATCATGTAAGCAGCCACATTGGTCTTCTGGGATGCAGTTGCTGCCACTGCGCAGGTACCCTCTGTCACAGAAGCACCCTTCAGAACACATGTCAAGGCAGTGGGGCTTGATCCAAGAATGAAAGCAGACATCCTGGCAGGGAGACCCACAGAGCTCATAGTGGCTATTGGCCTGGCAGTCAAAACCTGCCCAAGGAGGAAAAGATGGGAACTGAGAAATCCAGGGCCATTCAGAGGAGGAAATGCCTAAAACAAGGCTGGACAGCTTGTGGTGCTCTGGGTGTTGCTGGACTGCAGCTCCCAACAGCCCTAGCCTGCATAGTTAGTGTGAGAGATCATGGGAGTTGTAGACCAATATAATCTGGACGGCACCAGATTGTGTGCTCAGACTTAAAATGTTCAAAGCAAAATAAAGGAGAAAAAAGTGAGTTTTGTTCTCAAAGCTCATAAGATACAACCAGGGTGTATTTATTTTGTGTTTGTTATTTACTATATTTTATCCTTCCTTCAAAGCACTCAGTATTATATACATGCCCACTGTAAATTCCTCAAAACAACCCTGTGAAAAAGGTTAAATAGTGACTAGCTCAAAAAGTATAGAGCAAGCATTTGAGCATTGGACTACAACCCTGGAGACCAGTGTTCAATTCCCAGCTTGGCCATGGAAAGCCACTGGGTGACCTTGGGTATATCACACACTCTCAGCTCCCAGAAAACCCAGTGGTAGGTTCACTTGAGGGCCACCATAAGTTGAAAACAACTTGAAGGCATGCAACAACAAAGCTCAAAACTATCCTGAGAGTTTTGTGGCTGAGCAAGGATTTGAATTTAAAATTTCTTTAGTTTCACAATCCAGGACTTCAGCCAATATGCCACCCTGGCTCTTACACCTCTGTCATGTTCGAGACACAAGACACACTAGTTGAGGAGCTGTTCAGTGGCGTAGTGAAACCGGGCCTTGAAGGTTTGAAGCACTAAGGCATTTTGATTAGTAGGGGCAATGATCTTATCTGTAACATGCACCCAGTACAGTTTCCTAGGTTTGTTCCTTTTGTCATGGAATCTCAAGGCATTAGATTAGCACTGCTACTGAAGTCCAAAGAGCAAAACAAAGATGGTTTCTACTTACTGCAGAAGGTCTCTGTCCTCCAAGGTGAGATGGTGACATTGGCTCTCTGGCAAGCTGCTACATAGTTCTGAATGGAATGACATAAAAGGCTGCTGTCTTCCTCAGAGATGTAAAGGTCAAAAACACAATCTGTCAGGTATTGCTCTGGATCAACTACAGAGTGGCAAGAAGCAAATGGCCCATTGGGATTTTGGATGACCCAGCACATGGATTTTAAATGGATGAGGTGTTGCCATTGCTCAAACAGAGGAACTGAAGTAGACAAGTCATCAGTGCCCCCTGGGGTGGTTTCCAATCTCCATCCTAAAACAAAGTCCATGGGGGTCTTTGGGGTGGAGCCATTGCGCAGCACAAAGTCATCATCAGCAACTCCATTGAAGTTCCCACATAGTCCACATGTCTGGCCTTGATATGCTGGGGCAAGTGTGACAAAGAGTCTGTGGTGGTCCATGTCGTAGCTCACTGTTAGCCCCAAATCTGTTTTTACAATGGTATAAAAGCCATGCTGATAAATGGTGATTCCTAGAGCCTGGATCATTGCTGGGAGACTTACAGTCACTTTGTCAATCTGCATGAAAGGAAATAGTGAAAGGAGGTGATTCTTGCTGAATTAAACTGCAGATCGGCCAAACTAGAGAAATCTAATTTGGGCTAATTAATCCAGTGACCTCATCTCGGCTGCAAAAAGTGATAACTAGTTAAGTGTGCTTAATCCAAAGAGATCCACCATGGTATAGCGGTTAGAGTGCTGAACTGAGACCTAGTCTGGAAAATGATGGACCATTTCCCTTAATGGATCAGCTGCCAATGCTGATTAATAACTCTTCTATTGAGAGTCTGTTGTCCCATGGGATGTATCCCAGGAAATTAACTGTTGTGCATTATGCAGAGGTGAGTGTGTATGTGTGTGCATGTGCCTTTTCCTGTGCATGTGTCTTTTCTAATGCGTCATGTCTTCTCATGGTATGTCCAAAGTACGGCAGTCTCAGTTTAGCTGTCTTGGCTTCTTGGAACAGTTAAGGGTTTTCCCTTAAGTGTTACTGACATAATTTGCTCAGACTTTGCATTATATCCATTGACTGCTTTTGCTATGTCTCTCCTCACTACATATTAATGCCACCCCATTTCTTCTTAGATTTTCATTTCCTCAGTAAAATACTGTGTCATCATCTGACTCAATATGTTCCATTCCTATCCACTTTAGCTCACTCACCCCAAGTATTGCTATACCTATACATTGCCCCTTTTGTTTTATAATGTCTAGCTTCCCTAATTCAAGATTCTCACATTCCATGTTCCTATAATATATGTTCTGAAGCTTTGGACTCTCCTTTCACCACTGAGCATGTCGACTGCTGAACGTCCTTTCAGCTTGAGTCCAGCTGCATCATTAGCTCACAGAGTTAATCATAGTCGTCCTCTGTTTCCCCCAGTAGCTCACTGAGTGCCATCTGACCTGGAAGTCTCATCATCTGGCACTATCTGCTGTTTCATTTTGGGTTGCCTCATCATAGGGTTTTAAAATAGAAGGCTTCAAGAGTGGTTTACCATTGAGTCCTTCTGTGCAGTGCTAACAAGTGTTCGTTACAGTGCCACTGCCATTGTCTCTGAGAGATCCTCCACCAGTTGCAGATACCACTACAACTATTGCCCAGTAGCTCTTTGGCACATTTAGGCCATTTCCGCACTAGACTGTTCTAGCGCTATTATTCCACTTGCAACATCCTATGGAATCCTGGGGTTTGCAGTTTCGGGAGGGGCCAGCTGGATTACATAGGATGTTGCAAGTGGAATAATAGTGCTAGAACAGCCTAGTGCGGAAATGATCTTAGTCTGGCTCCTCAGTAAAAGCCTGCCTGATATGGGAGACCCTACTCACAGCACTGATATTACCAGTATAGCCTCTTGCCTCATCGGTGACAAAACCATAGTGAATGGCATACTTGATATAGATTTGATATATAGAGGTGCAGGGAAACAATGCTACAATGTTTTTGTTCGTTGTGCTTTTTCTCTTTTTGTCCCCCCGCTGTTTTTGTTGTTTAGTTTAGTTTAATTTTGTTTTGTTTTGTTTTTTTTTTGTAACATGGCATTGTGGTTTATTGTTTGTCAGGTTAATATAAAATGAAATTAAAAAAAATAATATTAAAAAAGCTTCAGTTTTTGGAAGTTACCTCTTTGGGGACCACAGTTCTCACAATCCCCTAGCCAGCATGGACACAGGATATACTGGCTGGGGGCTTATGAGAGTTGCAGTCCTGAAAAGTAATACTTCCTGTCTCTGAATCTGTTTAGCCTAGAGAAGAGAAGGTTAAGAAGGTTAACATGTTTAAATATTTGAAGTGATGACTTCTAAAGGATGGAGCAAGCCTGTTTTCTGCTGCTCCAGAGAGTAGGACACGGAGCAATGACTCAAACATCAGAAAAAGGGATTCCATCTAAATATTAAGAACTTCCTGATGGTAAGAACAGTTGAACAGTGGAATACTCTGCCTGGGGATGTGGTGGAGTCTCCTTCTTTGGAGTTTAGGGGAATGCATTCTGACAGTAGGTAGGCCAGAAGACAATGGTGAATTTGAGCAACCAAAACTGAATGAGTTTTTCACTTCTTTCTCTGTTCCCCTCCCTCTCACCTCTGACTAGACATATAATCCAACTGCTTACCGAACATAAAAAAAAAAAAAGACCAAGAGTGGCAGGTTCCTCCTGCCAGCATATTGGGGATCCATAGCTATTATTTTGTCATGATTTCTTTGACTTAAACTCACTTCTGTTTCAAAAACAATTTGCATCAGAAGAGTCAGATAATTTTGGTTCACTTCAGCTTTCAGCTGGATGCACACCAAAAGGCTATGTAGATTCTCTTAGTTTTTCTATGATTCCTAGTTGAAATATATTGTGGGGTTACACTTGCTCAGAAAAATTCCAGCAGTTACCTTGACAGTCCCCTGAAGGTGCCTCTGTAGACATATCTGTGTATTGTTCACAACTACAAACACCTCTGAGGTCACAGCTAAAGGACTGCCAGGCAGTTTCTCATTCTTCACTTCAACCCTAAAAGAAGGTGAAGATTCAGATGCCCCACACAGTTCCACCAAGACATATTTGGAGCTGCCTTGGAAACTATAGTGCTGCCCATCAAAAGTGGAGTAGTGGAGAAACCCAGAAACTTGACAGACGCCATCTGGCAATGCATGGCACCCGTACACACCATTCCGCATACCACAGAATTGTCCTGAGCTACACAGGGACCCAAGACCTTTAGTGACAATGACAGTTCCATCACATTGGTACATGTTTTGGCAATCTTCTCCTTCCCAGAAGAACGTCTCTCCTTTCAGGTAGTATCGGCCCTTGTAGCTGCAGCCACACTGCTCCGCAGGTACACAGTCGGTGCCACTTAGCAAAAACCCAGGTTCACACTGGCATCCTTCTACACATGCAGAATCATGGCAGGTGTCAGGCCCTGCTGGGTGGGCACAGGAAGGAGGGCAGGGATTTCCACAGAGTACATAATGGCTATTTGCAGGACAAGCCAATTCTGAAAAATATATATAACATAATATTAAAAACTAGTGGCAAAGAAATATGTCACGAGACTTTCTCTTTGATGGGAAATGACACGGACACAATTTAAACATGGAAGGAACATATGAAGCATACGCTTATAAAATGCAAAGCTTAAATGGCAACTTTTTAAAAATAGTTACAATCATCGTTGACTTTGAAGTAACTTTTTGCTTTGTCATTCTTGAGAAGCCACTAAAATATTTATTTTAATTACTATTTTTTAAAAAAAAAATCTCAGTGCTACAAGTCTGTGGTGCAAAATATACCTGAGTAGTGAAGTCACATAGCCCATGGAACTACAAAAGTAACTGAAACAATACTTTTTCCCATTTTGCCATCTTAATTGCATTCTGAAATAACTTGTTGCTTTCTCATTGTCTGGAAGCAACTAAATGGTTAAATGACTGGGCTGTTCATAGCAAGAACTACTAAATGTATATACTGTGGGGTTTTCCACTCACCACACCCAGTGATCTCTCTCCATGGCTGAATGGTGTTGCCGCTAACCTGGCATTGCCATGCATAGCTCTGGACGGCCTTGCACAACGTCTTGTGGCTGCCCTGGGTTGCACACAGGTCCTTCACACAGTTCTCTGAGTAGAGTGGAACATCAGTTGTGTGGTTACAGTCTTTGAATGGGCCATTCATGTCACTAAGAATCCCACAGTGGTGCTCAGATGAATAATAGGCTACTTCAGTTTTGCTACATGTGTCCTGAGATGCAACTGCTGTGCAGTAGAAAGAGGAGCTGGCATCCTTCCAGCTGTTGCCAAAATCCACAGCATCCAGAACCAGAGAGCCGTTGGGGGACCTGAGATCATCATGGGGACTGCCATTGAAATCTCCCCCAAGGCCACAGAGGAATCCAGAATAGGTCTCCGGAACAGAAACAGATAAAAAGTAAACCCAGTCATAATTAACAGAGAGGCCAAAATCAGTCCGGATGAAGACAGAAGTTCCACTGTAGTAGGCATAGAGCTTTCCTGATGCAAGCATGATGGGAAGGTTCATTAGGATGCCATTTACCTGGAGGGAAAAAGGGAAACGACATTTCCAAGAACCACCAAACAAAGCTAGGCAAAGTCACTTGGAAGGGCTACAACTGTAGACTTTCTCAGTTAGCATGACCAGGGATTTCTAAGAAAGTAACTCTTCCAGGCTGTGGTAGTCCATGTGCACCACACCAAGTTCCATCTTTGGGTGTTTCTTTAACATTTCCAGTTTCTCTTCTAATCATTGGAAGATCTATTTCTGATCCCTGTCAATTTCAATCATTTATGTGTTCATAAGTCAGTTGCACTACTGCACTTAAAAGAAATCATTCCCATTTCTAAATACCTCTGTGGAATGAACTTTCTTACAAAATTTGAGTTTTTAAATGTTTTGTGTGACATTTCCACATGCCATTTTAATCATAAAACATGCACATCTCCAGTTTAGTTTGGTATCTTTTTTCAACCAAAAATGTCATTAAAAAAACTCCAGAGAATTTCAAAACGTAAAGGGAGATTTATTATTCATAACTGTAGTTTTTTTTTTTTTAAACATTCTTAAACTTACATCTATCCAGGTTTGCCCTGTCCCTTTAATGGTTGTGCTGAATGTCAGAAAAGGTTGGACCAAACCTGTAGAAAATACTTTGTGATGTGGGTTGTTAAGTGCATCTGTGAAAAATCATGTGACTTTAGCTGAGTCATGCTGATGAGCAACCAGGGGAGAAGGTTGCATCAGGTATGGAGAGAATGCAAAGGCTGGGAGTATTGCATCAGCTAGTGTGAGTATAAATGTAGTTGAGAGCTAGCCAACAAGTTGCACATGGTGCCTGATGAGTCTGCCAGAGGCTCTGTCTGAAAGAGCAAGCAGAGGGTTGCTGGAACGCCTTCTGGAGATTCTTGTAAATATGTACACATTGTAACTCAAGAATAAAGTGCCTCCTTGATGGAAGAGAACAATTGGCGTGGGTGAGGTTTTCCTGGCTACAGTGCATTGCTGCTAAGATATTCTCTGCTGCTGGGCACACTTCGAAAGCTGTGGGAACAATCTCTGCTATATTTTGGGCTTGACACTGAAGAGGGAAATTCATGGTGAAATTCTGTCTTCTAGAGAACCAGTGTGATGTAGTGGTTTAAGCATTCACGTATGACCCTGGAGACCAGGGTTTGACCCCTTGCTCGGCCGGGGAAACCCACTGAGTGATCTTGGGTGTATCACACACTCTCAGCCCCAGATAATCCCATAATAGATTTGCCTTAGGGTCGCTATAAGTCAGAAACAGCTTGAAGGCACACAACAACAACAAAAACACAACCATTAAAGGGACAAGAGCCCCTTATTTCACTTGGCAACCTTACTCTAAGAGGATACAGGCAGTGTATATAACACAAAACTAATTACATTTCCTGATATCTACATCAATCCAGAAGGTTCAGCTCAGGCCAGCTGGCACTGGAATACACAAGGTGTGAATTCCAAAAATATGCCATATTTAGGATTTTGGTTCTCCACAGCTTGTGGAATGATCCTCTTACCTGTACTTTGCCCTCTTGGCCTCCCACTACAGTGATGTGTTCTCCATAGACGTCCAGCTCTATCAGTCTGATCCAAGAGACTGCAATGGAGCCTTTGTGCTCATTGCTCACCCAGAGGCTGAAATCCGGAAGCTTATTGGGAGGGCCACAGTATTTGCTGAGCAGGTACCTGCAGGCACCTTGAGAGTCAAATCTAACTCCATCAAAGGTGATATAGTGGAGGTAGCCAAATGCCCACATGGTGCCATATATTACAGGGTAACAGCTGTGTCTGCCATCCATGACCTTGCATATCTCTAGAGGCCCACAGGCATGATCCTGGCAATCCATGGGATGGGCTGGTTGGTTGCAGGAGCATCTCTTGCTGCAGGTGTCTGTCAAGATGACCTCCTCTCCCACTTGATAGTTGTGACCATTCATCCTACACCCACACTCTCCCAGAGGTATGCAGACCCCAGCATTCAGAACATGCCCATATTTGCAGAAGCATCCCGCCGTACAGGGCTTGGAACAGTTGGTAGGTGCTGTGAGGTCAGTGCAAGTGGCAGGACAGGCAGTGCCACAGTAATCATAATAAGCATTGTCTGGGCAGGAATTATCTGGAAGCGGGAGAAAAGAAATCAATAAAAAGGAGTGGACAAAAGTCTTTTTTATATTACACAATTACTGCATTTGATGCTATATTAGCTGTCATGGCTTTGTCCTGTGGTATTAGTTTCATGAGGTATTAACATTCTCTACCAGAAATCTCTAGTGCTCCCCCAACTAGAAATCCCAGGATTCCATAAGATGCAGCCACAATGGTTAAAGTGACATTGAAGTGCTATAATAGTATAGTGTGAAACTGATCAAAGACACAACTCCTTAAATGTCAAGGCAATTAAAGCAAAACATATCCTAAATTATTTTACAAACTTAATTGCCAGTTTAAGGGCATAGCAGATGCAAGCAATCTGTGATAGGATCTTCTGACACTCCTCCACTCTCATTTTAGTTGTAGGGCTGGCCCTGAGAGGAAGAGAGGTATCCCCTCACCTTTGTAAAACAGGTCTGAGAATCATGCAATCCTCTAAATGTTACCGCACTGCAAATCCAGGCAGCCCCACACAGCCAATGGTGAGGAATGCTGGGAACTGCGTTCCAATTCCCTATTTCTCATCCCATTGTAAAATTTAGGTCTGCATCACCAGATTGTGCTAGTGATGTTATTCTGCTCTAGACCCCCCGACTCACATGAGGCTGGGCCATTACTAGTCTAATCAGCAGCCTCCAAGAGCTCCTTGCCACTACACAATTATAGCACTATGATTCCACTTTAACTGCTATGGCAACAGCCTATGGAATGCTGGGATTTGCATCTTAGACAGAGGTACGGAGAGTTGGTATGGTGTAGTGGTTTGAGAGTGCTGGACTACAGCCCTGGAGACCAGGGTATGATTTCCTGCTCAGACATGGAAACTGAATGACCTTGGGTGTGTCACACACTCTCAGCCCCCCAAAGCCCATGATAGGTTCATTTTAGGGTCGCCATAAGTCAGAAATAACTTGAAAACACACAACAAGAAGTTAAGAATTCTCACCCAGAGAACTCTTGTGTCTCACCAAACTGCATGCTCCAGGATTCCATAGGAAGCAAGCATGACATCATAGTGCTACCTAATCCTACAATTGTGTAGTGAGAAATGGCCCCAAAGTTCCTGCAGCTGTCATCAAAATGCAGCTGCAGCTACAGGCAGCTCCTTATGATGCGGGAGTGTATCAGAGTTCTTCCAGCTTCTTTCTTAAAATGCCTCTTTCCCTCCCAGAAAGATAAGTAGGAGGAAAATTGCTTTCCTTTTGTGGTGCTGCCAAAATTCAGCGGCACACTTCTAGCAGCAATGGCTGCAGGCAATTGGAAGCCGTAAAAATAACACTGTATTAGCCTTGCAATGGACAAATGAGGGGGTTTATATTGTGGCAGTAGATTCCTCCCGCACCCGACTAAGGACCTAATTTCAGCTTAGAAGGAGTGAGAGTGATTTTCATCTGGAAAATGGCATCATAGGGAGCGATATTTAAGGGAAAAGTCATAAGCAGTTCATCACTAATCCTCCAGACATAAACATCAAGCAATACTCTCTTATCTGAAGCTGACAGGTACATTTACAGAGTAGACTTAAGTGTGAGGAAGCATTATAGAAGGAACTAGGCCAGGAGTGGGTGATTGATGGGCTTATTTAGTTTACTGAAGTAAAAAATTCTGGCTCTGCATTTATGCCCAACTCTCCTATTTTTAAATGAAAGTGAATATTACCAAATACCTTCAAAGCCATCAGTGACCACATTCAAACTAAACAGTGGTAAACGCTGCACACTTGAAACTTTTCACTGCTTAGAGAATGGGCAATGGCTTTGCATATGAGAAGTGGTGCTGCCTCACATGTGCACACTACAGGGAGTGCAACGTTAACATCACAAGTAAGCCAAGAATAAAATATGCTCCTTGCTCACCACATTCAAGCTCCTTTCTCCAGTCTGGCACGTTCACTCCAACTATTTCACACATCTCCTCATAGGCCTCTATGGCCACACACATCATGCGGTCGCCTGTTCCATAAAAGCAGAGGTCATAGACGCAGGATTCATAGTAAAGGGCTGGGTCTTCATGCCAGTGACACTCCGAGAAAGGCCCAGAGCGATTTCGGAGGATCCCACACATTTCCTCAAATTCCTGCTGATTGATACAAGGCTCGGAGACACCCATGTCACTCAGGCACCTGAAAGTGCAGGTAAGTATTTACTACTAATAATGTATACCCTTCTTTATCAGCACTGTAGTCCTGGTCCATTTAAAATAAATCCCTCTCTATATTTGCTTTTGAGTTTAAGGCTAAAGCTACATGAAAGCTGTTGTTCCACTGTGTAATATCCCTGCCCCAGTTTGACCCCTATACTACCATACACACCTGTTTTAATTCAAACTAACATTAGTTTAGAAAGTCATTTGATACCCCCTTGCATAGCCACACGGGTGCAAAGGGGTCTTTCAAGTGTGTGCATGTGCTCGCTGTATTGGTATATCCAGTCATACGATCACAGAAGCTGCATTTTTTCTGATTCCTGACATACACGCTCATATTTACATATATGCTGAGTAAAATAGCCTTTGTTTTCCCATTGTTCTGATTGCCCACCTGCACTTCTACAAAGTGAAGCTGGTATCTCAGGAGGAAGAGAAATGTCTTTCTGCAAATGTGTACAATGTTATATAGGGGAAGGATATCATACAAACATCAATTCTCCTCCCTGCAAAGGGTGACATCATTTTCTGGATGCTGATGCAAACAAGGGAGCCACCCTTCCACTGCAAGAATGCTCAGCTGACCTTGGTGACCATCTGACCTAGGGGACCACCCCACTAACCTGACTGCGCTATCTTCTACCTCCCACTTCCAGTTCTGCTGGAATCCCAGTTTGGGGGTCAAAGTATACTTTTTTAAAAAACCAGTTCTTCTTTAGTCTGTCTATTTGTCTGTCTGTCTGTCTGTCTGTCTGTCCGTCCTTCCTCCCTCGCTCCCTCCCTCTCTTCCTTATTTTTCCAGTGCTTCTTTTGACAATCAATATATGTACCCAAAAGGAAATACTGAAACATGTTTTTTTTTCTTTTATGGTTGTCAACCTACCCACCTCTGTTCTCTTCTTATGCAATAATTTTTTAATGTTGTTTGTGGAAAACCAATAAAGAGATAATTAAAGAAAAAATCTAATTGGCATCAACACTAGTTTCTTTCCTACACCAACAAATAACTTGCCTTTTGTTAATGTCTTTGGGCCTTTCCACACTACACTGTTACAGTGCTATTATTCCACTTTCAATATCCTATGGAATCCTGGGATTTGCAGTTTAGGGAGGGGCCTTTAGAATTCTCAGACAGAGACCTCTTTGGCCTCAGTAAATTACAAGCCCCGGAATTCCACAGGATGTTGAAAGTGGAATAGCAGCAGTATAATTGTGTGGTGCAGAAAGGCCCTTTGGAGTTTAAATTGCTTTAAGTGCAAATGTACATGGTTTTAATTTAAAACATGCTTTTGCTGTGTGTAGTTTTTTTTTTTATAAAACAGTTCTTCTCAAAAATGGCAAAGTAAAAATTGCCTTAAAGCCCTCACCCATCAAAAAAGCATTGTTTTTACATCAGAATGGTTGGAATATCATGTTACATCAGGTACGGCAGCACTGTTTAGCCTGTATAGATTCTCTGTAAGTTGTTTTTACACTGCCTGTGCAGAAAAGAGGTTGCCACTTACATACCAATTTGGCAGGAACAGTCCCATTTAATCCTTTGCCATCCTACTTTTTCAGTTGCTTTTAAAATGTCCCAGTTTTAACCTCCTCCTTCCACTTTCCCTTTTTGTCCTCAGCTTCCTTCAACTGTTGCAAACTACGTTCAATGCACAAAATCAGTTTGCACTCAGTTAACTCAGCAAGAGGGAGAGCAGAAAGGGGAGCAGAATCTTGGCCTTCCCTGCAGACTCAGACAAAAGCAAAATGCTGCAGTGTCTCCTAACTTGTGTTTTCTTCCTCAATAATAACTTTTGCTGTCTTGACCACACTCTGATGTTGCTTAGCCATACATGTCCCAGTTGAAATGATGAAGGTAACACAATACCATAAAAGGAAAGAATGCAAATAAGCATACTTCTGGGGGCTGATGTCTGACATCCAGGCATTTCCCAACTGTGCATCATTCATGGCCTTTTTGCCATCAGGCAAGACCTTATCATCTTCATGGATACCATTGAAATTCCCACACATCCCACGCAGCTTCCCCCTATATTCTGGGCCCACACGGACAAACAAAGCATGTCGGCCATTGTACTGGATCTCCAGATTGGGATGGGCTCTCACAGTCACCAGATTCCTCCTCCGTGTGATGTTGGCCAAGTGCTCCAGTTTTATTGGCAAAACAGCCTGCTTCCCATCAACCTGAGAAGGAAAACAGAAATAATTGTGGTGCTGAGAGATGAAATGGACAATGTCTCCATGAAAAAGAACCAGGCCAAAGTGGTCTCACCCGCCATGTTGGTGAGATGCCAACTCCTTCTTCTCTCTACCGATGATGATCTAAAGGTAGCCAAATGTCTCCCATCACCTGAGGCGGGAAGCTGAGTGCCACCCCACACATCATAAGGGTCTTCCACCACACCGCCCTCCCATTTGTGTATATGCATTCAGTAATTCACCCTGTCACACTTGAGGGGAAGATAGCAGCTCCTCATAGGAGGAAGAAGTACAGCTTGTGGTAGCTCCTTTCCTTCCAAAATCTTTGGACCAAAAAGAGGAAGAACAGGAAGAGGAAGATGAGAAAGTGGTGGTAATCTTATGGCATCAGCAACAATGACAAGAGGAGGTGGAGATCACTACTCTAAGACAGCTGTTTCTTGAATGCTTGGTTTGTAGAGATCCTTTGAAAGAAGACATTATAAGAGGGGTATAAAATATCATCTGTGCTTTGGCATCAACAATGTATAAAAACTGCCTCACCTGAAAGTGGAAGAAGAAACTAAAAATTATTTCCAGATATATTTTCAGCTCCAAATTGGCCCCAAATTGCCAGTGTGAAAATTCACCCAAGCAGTTGTGGTCCCCATCCCTGCTCTACCTAATAGTAGGGCTAGACCTGTGTGACAGCTCTCAGAATCTGCAAGCACGCAGACATCACTTTGGGCAGATTCAAAAAGAATCTGATTTACAAGATGTGTTCTCTAAATTTCTTCCTGATCATATTCCTGAAAGGTCTTCTGGTCATGCTGCCTTATCATGTATATTCTCTACCCCTTCCTCCTTTTTCTTCCTCCTCCCCCTCCTCCTGCATTTTTCCTGGTAAGGACTCAAAGCAGCTCACAGTAATTTTAAAAAAATAGTTCAAAATAATGAAATATAAAAGTGAAAACACAAATTAAACAATTGGACAATAATTTTTAAAACGTTAACATACATAATTAAAACACGAACATTCAAAAAATGCTACATAGTTAAAAATAACCAGCACCTTTCATCAGCCAGGCCAAAAATCACGAATGCTTGCCGAAATAAAAATGTCTTTGTCCATGGAAAGAAAGCAGAATGAGTGCCAGTCTGACTTCCCTGGGATAGGAGTTACAGAGTCTGCAAGCAGCTTCTGAGAAGGCCCTCTCCTATGTTCCCAGCAGATGTACCTATGAAGGTGGTGGGACAGAAAGAAGGATCTCTAAGGGCTTCTAAGCATCTACCAAAGAGCTCTACCAACCTGAACATCTTTGCCTTGCTCCAGAACAACATGAGAACTGAACTGCTTGGAGCTGAGCCATATTTCCACTCGGTAAAGAAAGGACACACGGGGATTCTGGAAATTCTTGTTAGCTGCCACAACCCGGAAGGAGAGATCGGCCATAGAGTCAGATGTCTTTGAGATCTCATAGGCACAAGTGCCCTGGAAATGCACCATAGCCCCATCGAAAGTGAAGTAATGTGGGTCCCCAGAAACAGTGCAGGTGGCCAACTGATTTACACAGCCCAGTTTTTCCTCCTTGAGCGCACACTGCTGGCCGTAGTTGCAGCTGGCTGGGACACAACGGAAGGTCGAGGAAGCATCACAGCTGCACCTTTGAGTGCAGCCAGAGAGCCAGAGAAGGTCTCCAACCTGAAAAAAAAAGTAGCCATAAAGAGAAAAGTAAAGGTCCTCACAAACACTTTGCGAGAACAAAACTGGATATGATAAGAAAGGACATAAAACTGGTAAGACCTCTGCTTTTCCAAAGGAAAAGATGTAGAAGAGCATATCTCAAGAAAAGTATTTTGTGGATTTCCCAGCCAACATAGCTAGTGCAAATAACATATTGCCCAATATTTATTATTGCAGATAATATGCTACTTAATCTCTGTTTTCTGCTCCCTCCTCAATTTTTACTTATGTGATCCACATTTGCATAACAACCTGCACTTTGTTGAAATTCCCTCTTCTTTGCAGTTATTAAAGTTGTGGGACCCTGCCTTCTTTTCCATGTGTGGCTAACTTATTATCTAAAACAGGGCTAGGCAACTGTTGGAACCTAGGGGGCCATACTGGCACCCCAGGAGAAATTGAAGGGCCACAAACCCCAATAGCAAAAATAATAATAATAAAAAAAATATGCTCGTCAGTTCCCCACAACAACTCTATCTAGAAGGTGTGGAGGAAAATTTTGCTACATTTTTTAAGGTTCCACCTAGGCCATTTCAGATCCTGAAGAGGCTTTTTTTTTTTTTAAAGGAAATTATTGGAAGTCACTCCCAGTTTACTTCCATTGTTCTAAAAAGCCATATTTTAGGCCCAGAATGACCCAAGGTGCCCCAAAGTGTGGCAAAAATGTCCCCAAGCCCCATAGAGGGCATTTTGTTACTTTTTTTTAATTTCTAAGGGGCTCTGTGAGCCACAAAATGGCCCTGAGAAGCTGCATGTGGCCCATATGCCAAACTTTGCCCACCCTGATCTACAGGCTTGTGAAATCAGTAATTCATTGACCACTGGCAGTGTATAAAGCTCCACTCATATATTTACTCAGGTAGTTCAGGCAATGAAGATAAACAAGGGTGTAGGATGTCAGTTGCTGTTTCTGAGCTCATTAAATTACATGCTATGTTAAATGCATAGTGTGCGACTGAGATATATTTTCATGTTTAATCACAAAGCAGCATGTGGAAACCATGGGTCGTATTCCCTTGTTGTTGTGGTGTGCATTCAAGTCATTTCTGACTTATGGTGACCCTAAGGTCTACCAAGGGGTTTTCAAGGACTAAATGTGTGTGATGTGCCCAAGGCCATCCGTTGGGTTTCCACAGCTGAGCAGGGAATCAAACTCTGGTGTCCAGGGTTGCAGTCCAATGCTTAAATCACTATACCTCTCTGGAGGACCAGAAAAACAAGGTTGCATGTGACAGCCCTTCAGTCATCTCTTTTACTGCACAATCTTCTTCTTTCCAAGCTAGACATCTCCAATTCCCTTGATTAAGTCCACATAGGACTTAGTTTCCAGATCTTTCACTATGCCTATCTGTTTCCCCTCATTCTTGCATAGTTTCAATAGAGTTTCTGTAGAGATGTGTGCTTGTCTGCATTTCTAGAGCTGGGATGAATTTTAGGGGAAAATGGCCAACAGACTTGCTGGAGTAAAATTTTGTTTTTATTAAAGCAAAGTAAATCTCACCTGCATCCAATGTATTTAATATACCAAGTACTTAACCCTCAGTAACAATTGAGTAGGAACATTAAAAGTGAGTTTTACTTTATACTATGTTCAAAACATTTTTTCAGTAGTTCTATCACTTTGTCTTTACACTACATACATTAAAACCAATATCCTTTTTTCCTCATACATTCTGTCACGCATTCCCAATCCTTTTCAGTTATTTCTATTTGCTTCCCTTGAAAAGATTTTGGGAGTAAGGCGGAGGAAGTTACGAGATATATATACAAACAAACTAATAAGAACAATAATATACAATGGAGTTAATGTGATTTTATTATTATTATTGTTATATATAAATATGTTAAGCAATCAAATGTACAAAGATAAGCAAAGTGTTATAAAAGGTTTTATAAAAATAAAGTTTTTTAAAAAAGTGAGTTTTTTAAAAAATCACCGACCTTAATGGCCTGATCATTTATATCTATCTATATCCATATCCATATCTATATCTATTATACTTGGAATTCATTCTCATTGAGTTTGATGCAGCTTTCTTGCAAATTGGTGAAAAGTAGGTTGTAGCCTTATGGTATATTTTCTGGTTTAAGTGGTTTGCACAGCAGTCTTAATTTCACTTTTGTGTGCATAAATTAATGAGAACATAGAATCACAGAATTATAGAACTGGAAAAGACCATCAGGGCCATTGAGTCCAACCCCCTGCTAGACACAATCAAAACATTCCCAACAGATGGCCGCCCAGCCACTGTTTAAAAACCTCCAAAGAAGGAGACCCCACTACACTCCAAGGCAGCATATTCCACTGTCAAATTACTCTTGCCCTCAGGAAGTTCTTCCTAATGTTAGATGGAATCTCTTTTCCTGAAGTTTGAAGCCATTGCTCCATGTTTTAGTCTATTGAGCAGCAAAAAACAGGATTGTTCCATCTTCTATATGACATCCCTTGACATATCTAGACATAGCTATCAACTGTTAACTTTCCCTTCTCCAGGCTAAACGTACTCAGCTCCCTAAGCAACTCCTCATGTGGTATGGTTTCCAGGCCTTTTACCATTTTGGTTACCCTCCTCTGGACATGTTGCAGCTTTTCAACATCCTTCCTGGAGTGTGGTGCCCAGAAATGTACAACATATTCCTGGTAGAGTCTGACCACACCATCACTTCCTTTGACCTCGACACTGTCCTCTTATTGGTGCAACCCAGAATTGCATTGGCTTTTTTAGCTGCCACTGAAAAATATCAGTCAAGGCTACTCACATTGTAATACTGTCCGTTGTACTCACAGCCACATAGCTCGGGCCGAACACACTCATCTCCATTCCATAGGTATCCATCATCACAGACACATCCTTCAGAACACAGGGGGCTGCAGAAATGTTTAAATGTGGAGGCAACACAGAGATCTTGGCAGGGAGGCTTACAGAGTTCATAGTGACTTCTTGCTGGGCACTCAGCAGCTAAAAGGAGAAAAAACCAAGAGGAATGGGAAATGTTTTTGTCTTTTACTCCAAACAATAAAAGAATGATTAGGTTTGCAGTGTGGTGAGAGACATGAGATTCATTTAGATTTTTCATCATTTCCCAGGATAACAACAAAGACCAGCCCAAACCCATAAGCATTAGCCTCTTAATATGATTTATTTTCAAAATTATTAATAATTATTGACCATTATCATTAATCTCTAATAGTTCTTGTTCAACAGAAACATTTCATATTACTATTGTTGTTGTTATTGGTTTTATTGTCATCAATATCTTTTCCCCGCCTTTTGCCCAAAACCCAAAATGCAAGGAAGCTTACCAATTAAAATTTGTTGTTGTGTGCCTTTAAGTCGTTTCTGACTTATGGCATATCTTCTCTCACTCCTTTTTTTCAGATCTTTTTAAAAATGTCCCAGTTTCTCTCTCCTCCTCCCGCTTCCCTCCTTACTTCAATTGCTGCAGGTTGTCCCCACCTTACTTCAATTGCTGCAAGCTTAGTTCAAAGTGCAGAACAAATTTGCACTCAGTGGAAGGAGGGAGTGAAATCTTGCTTCTCCAAAGAGGCTTAGACAAAAACAAACAGCTGCAGCCTCTCCTACGTTGTGTATCCCTCCTCTTCAGTAACATCTTCATTACTTTGTGGCATTGCTTGCCACACATGCCCTAGTTTTCATCTGTGAAGTATTGGGTGGTATGATGTTTTGGCCACACAGCAGTTGGCACTCACTACTTGGATTCACTCTAAAGGGAGCTATTTTATTCATACTATTTTATACACATCTACTTACTTGCTAGCCCTTCCAGGGATACATATTAAGATTCACTTGTTTGTTTTACACACCATAGAAAAGTTGCCAGGACTTGAGGGAGGACAGAGATTTCCTTGAATGTGTATATATATTTGTCCTACAAACGTTCATTCTCAGATAATTCTGCTCTTAGGGCAGTGGTTCTCATATTTGGCTGTCTACAAATTTTGGATTATACTTTCCAGAATCACTGATTGTTGGCTACAGTGGCTAGGACTTTAGGGAGTCAAAGTCTACAACATCCAGAAGACCAAATGTTGAGAAATATTGCTTTAGAGCAGCAATTCTCAACCTTTGTCCCCAGATGTTTTCAACTTCAACTCCAAGAAGTCCCAGGCAGTATGGCTATTGTTCAGGAATTCTGGGATTTAAAGTCTTAAACATCTGGAGCACCAAAGGCTGTTGCATAGGGACGGGGGGGGGTTGATGGGGGCAGTTCTCCCCCTACTGGCAATTTTTTGGGGCATCACTGCTCCTTACCTGTCTTCCTCAATGCACCGTAGCCCCGCCCCAGATGACGTAGCCCTGCACCTGTGTGACATTGCCCCACCCCCATGTGACATAGCCCCGCTACTTTCCCTCCACCCTGCCCACCCCACCCCTCCTCTGCACACTCTGAGCTATGCCACTGGTCCAAAGGTTGAGAACCACTGCTTTAGAGTATGAAGAACACTAAAATAACCATAGGAACAGAAAGCCCACGTTGAATTGGCTGAAACACCCACCCATTAGATCTTAAGTCACCATGATCTTTTGGCAACTTAAGCCAGTTTAATAAAGCCAGGTTTAATACTCTCTCATGCCATTGGAAAGCATTTTTGGAAGGCAATGGTATGAAACAAAACAAAGCTGTCCCTGATACCAAAGAAAGTGGTGCTGCTGGCTCCTGAACATCATAGGAGCTGACAAGGCAACTTTTACTCTTGATAATGTTACTTCCCTTGATGTCATGATCCTATGGCCATTTTCCCCTTCCACATCGTTGTCATCACCACTTAAGCTGACAAAGTTTTTGCAGCCAGCAAGATTATGGCTAGAATATTAAAATTTGCAAATTCACGTGGGCAGAGCTAGAAACAGCAGGATGTGCTGAGCTTCACCAACCAGACCTACCACAGAAGAACTCTGTCCTCCAAGACCAGAGGGTGATATTGGCTCTTTGACAGGCTGCTACATATGTCTGAATGGAATGACACAAGATCTCTATGTTCCCCGCAGAAATGTACAGATCAAAAATGCAGTTTGTAAGATAAGGCTCTGGATCCACTACAGAGTGGCAAGAGGCAAATGGCCCTTCAGGATTCTGGATCATCCAGCACCTGGATTTTGACAGGATGAGCTGCTCCTTCTGCTCAAATACAGTAGATGAAGTGCCTCCGGGTTTTTTGGCTGGCAAAATCCAGTCTCTAGCAGGGTCCAAATGGTGCTTCCCTGTGGAGCCATCTTGTGTCTTGGAGTCATCTGTAGCAGCTTCATTGAAATTCCCACACAGCCCACACACTTGGCCTTGGTACTTAGGGGAAAGTGTGATGAACAGACTGTGCGCCAGGTCATAGCTGACTGTTAACCCAAAGTCTGTTTTGACAACCACATAAAAACCATGCTGATAAATGGCAATTCTTTGACTTTTTAAGTGAATGGGGAGGAGAGAGACCATGCCATCAATCTACGGGAAAAAGAGAAACAAGATTATTCTCAGGTGGGGGAGGGGAGGAAGGATCAAGATCTGTGGATTCATAGGGACAAAAGAAAACCCCAAACCCTTGCTGAGTGGGCAACATGTATACTTTTCTTAGGATCAACTATACATTCATAAAATTGCAAGCTTTTGAGTACTCAGAAATTCTGCATCAGGCTCAGTGATGAACAATTAGGGCGGAGGGAAGGAAGGAAGATTTAAAAAATGTGCTTGGGATGGCTATTTTATGGCATTCCATTCTGCAATTAAAATCAGTGCCAAGATGAAAAAGACTTTAATGAATCAGAGAGTTATGCAGGTATCAGAAAACCATTAGCAAAGCTATAAAAAGGAGAAAACGTGGGCGGAGAGGAATTTAGCAGCACCTTTATGACTAACTAATCCACTGTGGAATGAGCTTTCATGAACATCAATCTATTTCTTCCGATACCCGATGCATGGTATCAAAGCTATGTGATCCTCACATAACTCTTTGTCTCATCAAGCCACCTACTTTCCATCTTAATTGCAGACCTCAATGGCTTCCACAAGATGTTTTATCCTCAGCCGTCTAGCTGCTAAAGAGTTCTGGAGAACTAGCACATTTTTTTAAAGATTATTTTCCTGTTGTGGGTTCCTCCCTTGCTTATTCTTTACCTGTGTCTGTATCATCATTGGATTCATATATCCCTGGATCCTACTTCAATCATTTTTGGGAAGCATGAGGTTTGAGCCCAAGGCTGCTCTCCATGGTATTTTTCGTTACTTCAACTTATATTGAGAAAGCTTTGCTAGGAGAACTTCTTAAGACTATTTTCAAAGGAAGGCCATGACAAGCCATTTTGTAATACCCCTTGCTTAAGTGATCGCTATGAAATCCATGGCACTGGCATAAATCAAAAGAAGCCTGAAGACCAATACACTTTATTATTTTAATTATTTATTGCCTTTTGTTTGTTTTACGTAAGTCATTTCATATATGATGGTAAAAACTTTTTAAAAAATGAAAATCTAAAAATGATCATTTTATAAGATATATCTGTCTAGAAGTTAAATCTGTCCTGTGCTATTAACTTATGTGAGATTGGTTCAATTATCTTATAACATTCATTCTAACTGCTTATAAGTGGAATGCAACCTAATACAGCGAGCAGGCTGAGAACAGATCCTTCAGATGGTGAAAATGAAAAATGTTTTTACCTTGACAGTTCCATGATGTGCCATCTGCAGATATATCTGCGTATTGTTCACCAGGACAAACACTTCTGAAGTCACAGCTGAAGGACTGCCAGGCAGTTTCTCATTCTTCACTTCAACCCTAAAAGAAGGTGAAGATTCAGATGCCCCACACAGTTCCACCAAGACATATTTGGAGGTGCCTTGGAAACTATAGTGCTGCCTGTCAAAAGTGTTATAGTGGAGAAACCCAGAAACTTGACAGATGCCATCTGGCAATGTGTGGCATCCATACACACCTTTCCAGATTCCACAGAATTGTCCTGAGCTACACAGGGACCCAAGACCTTTAGTGACAATGACAGTTCCATCACATTGGTACATGTTTTGGCAGTCTTCTCTTTCCCAGAAGAATGTCTCTCCTTTCAGGTAATACCGGCCCTTGTAGCTGCAGCCACACTGCTCCACAGGTACACAGTCGCTGCCACTGAGCACAAACCCAGGTTCACACTGGCATCCTTCTACACATGCAGAATCATGGCAGGTGTCAGACCCTGCTGGGTGGGCACAGGAAGGAGGGCAGGGATTTCCACAGAGTACGTAATGGCTATTTGGTTGGCAGTGCATTTCTAAACAACAAAAACACATAGAATATTTACTTTTTTCCTTTAAATAAAATAATTAAAATAATAAATACTAGATATATAATAAAAACAACAGTAATATGATATAATGATAATATAAAAGCAATTTGATGGACTTATGTTAGTTAAGCAGTAAGACGTCATATTCTACCAGTGTGAAGAATAAATGAAAAAACAAAGTTATAATCTCATACTTGTAAATAGTAAGAAGTGTAGACACAATCATAACAAGTTCTGACATTGTATAGTAATAATACTGAGAAATCACATTAGATAGGAATTGTGCATATGTTACTTCATTATTAAAATATTAATTGCTATATAAGTTTCAGAGTTTTCTGATGTAGGTATATACTGCTGTTGTTTGTTGTTGGTTTAGTGCTGAAGTAGATGTTGAATATGATGATTGGAACCATTCTTACTGTCAAGAAATTCCTTCTAATGTTCACTCAAAAACTACTCTGCTATAACTTCAAACCATCAGAACTGGTCCTACCCTCTGGGGCAACGTACAACAGGCCTTCATCCTCCTCTTTGTGACAGCCCTAAAGGTAATTAAAGAGTACAATCATGTCATTCTTCAGTTTTGTCTTCACTAAGCTGAACATGCCTAGCTCCTTCAACCTCTCCTCATATGTTTTGTTCTCTGTGCCTCTTAACCTTGTTGCCCTTCTCTGAACCTGCTCCAATTTGTCTGTATCCTTCTTAAAATGAGGCCCCAAAACTGAATGCAGTACTCCAAATAAGGCCTCAACAGTAAAGAATATAGGGGGACTATTACTTCCCTTAACTTGGAAACTATACTTCTATTAATGCAGGCTAGGATAGCAATCAGCTTTTTGCTGCACCACCACACTCCATAGAGTGGAATCAAGACACTTAAAGTGGAATAATAGCACCATAATTATGGAGTGTGAATGGGCCACAAGTCCCAGGGCTCTAGCTGAAGTTTCATGGAATTTCAGATCTCCAGTTAGGGAGATGGTTCTCAGATGAGTGATACTGAAGGAAGAGGCACTTTGATTTTTGTTTCTGTGGTGGCTCTAAAGCCTGGACACCCATTCTCAGTTTGGTCGAGCGAAAAGGTATCTGTATGTGTGTTGATCCTGCACAATGCATGAAACCTGGAGAATTTGTCTCCCTGCCTCCCACCTGGGGCTGACTCATGAAATCTGGATATTTATACCAGCATCTTGAGATGTGGTAACCTGATCTGCAGATGACTGAGGAAAGAACTGGTGGGTGCATGTATTTGGGCACACCTCATCATGTGGATGAAGGAATGAAGTGGCTGGTCAGCATCAAAACATTTGAGCCTTCTTGTTGCTCAGTTCTGGCAACAGCAGAATGGCAGGGTAGGACCTGGGAAAATTCCCTGGGTATCCTGTGTACTTTAGATAAGTCTATATGGAATGCAAGTGCTTTAGGAGTGGTGGCAATCACTGCAGCTGCACAACACATTTTGCTATCTGCTTTGCCATCAAAAAGTGTCCTTCCACTCAACTCCAATTTGCCACACTACCTGGTTAGTTGGTTTCACCAAATTCTCAGCCCATAGAACAGGAGTCTACTCATGCCTGTTTCCACCATCAGCTGGCCCAGAAGCAGTTTCAGCCAGACTTCTAATTCTTGCCTGCCTCAGTTCTCTAACATCACAAGGACAACTCCAGGACACCACAAAGTCCCATTCTGATGTTCTACCTCTAAAATCTCAGAAAAGGGGATATGCTGCTAGCCCAGAAATCTTAAAAATTCCATGACAAAAAGACTACATCTAGTAACATGTATAAATTATACAGATGGGGCAAATGTTCATAGTCTTTTGTTTTGCACAATCTATTCTGGATTTTAAACTATTTTGTATAATTTATTATGGTTCTACTAATTTTGGCAAAAGCCAAACTTGGTACATCCTTGAACTTAGATATTCTACTTTGCAATTTGCTCTCCCAGCTGGAAAGTCAGCAAGCATAGTCTATACATTTTAGGGCACTCTCTTGTCAGCCATAAGGACTAGAAACCTTCTTTTAAAAATAAAAAAAGCTAAGATTCTCAGAAAACTGATTAATTACAATCAATGGATTCTATATTTGATTTGCAAATCTGTATCAAAACACACAGCCCTGTGTCTTAAATGCAAATTCTTAACTGAAAACTGCCTACCACATCCAGTTATCTGTCTCCATGGCTGAATGTCGATGTGCTGAGCTTGGCATCTCTGGGCATACCTCTGCACTGCCACACACAGAGTTTTGTGGCTGCCCTGGGTGGCACACATGTCCCTCACACAGCTCTCCATGTAGATCTGAGCATCTTCTGGGTCCATACAGTCTTTCAATGGCCCACTGTCATCACCAATGATTCCACAGTAGGTGTGAGACCTATACTGAGCCACTGCTGTTTGGCTACAAGTTGGGATGGGCCCAACAGCTGTGCAGTGGAAGGAGGAGTAGGCATCCTTCCAACTGTTGCCAAAATCCACAGCATCCTGAATCAGAGTGCCATTGGGGGTCCTGAGGTCATCATGGGAAATGCCATTAAAATCTCCACCAAGACCACAGAGAGACCCAGAGTAGGTCTCCGGAATAGAAATCGACACATAGAAAGCCCAATCGTAGGAAACGGAGAGGCCAAAATCAGTCTGGATGAGAAGGGAGGATCCAATGTAATAAGCATAGAGTTTCCCAGATGCAAGCATGATGGGCAGGTTCATCAGAAGGCCATTCACCTGGGGAAAAAAGGAAGAAGGAAGAAGTTTCTAAGAACTGCTGAGCAGAGCTTGGAAAACCTCCTTTGATAGACTACAATTCCCAGAAGCCAGAGAGATAAAGTTTGCAAATTGCTTACCTCTATTCTGCCATGCTGTCCTGCTACTACAGTAATTTTTTCTCCATAGATACGCAATTCCAGTGTCTTGATCCAAGCCACTGCAATGGAGCTTCTGTGTGTATTAAGAATTTTGATGGTGAACCCTGGAAGCTTGCCTGGAGGGCCACAGTATGTAGCCAGAGTGCTTTGGCAGGCTCCTTGATAAACAAAGGAAAAGCCATCAAAGGTATGATAGTGACCAGGGCTCTGTACCCACATGATGGCAAAATTCACAGGATAGCAACCTCGTCTGTCATCCACAACTTTACATATTTCCAGCGCCTCACAGGTGTGCTCCTGACACTCCATGGTGCTAGCAGGATGTCTGCAGGAACACTTCTTGCTGCAGGTGTCTGTCAGGATCACTTCAGCTCCCAGCTGGTAATAGCGGCCATTCAGCGAGCAACCACACAGTGTTCGGGGCACGCAGACCCCAGAATTCAGAACATACCCTTCCCGGCAAAAGCAGCCCGAGACACAGGGCTTTTTGCAGTGGGCAGGCGCATTGAGGTTGTCACATGTGGCTGGGCATGCTGTCCCACAGAAGTCATAGTACTTGTTGGCTGGACAGGTGATACCTGAAAAAAACAAGAGAGAGATTGAAAAGAGAGAGATTAATTTTGTGAGACCCATGGTGACCAACCTTAACACATTAATGTGCTACATTCTAGTTTTGTTTTCCCTTTTTTTCTTTTTCTTTTTTTTTTTGCCTTTACCACAGCCATATACAGTGGGTCCTCCACATTCACTAGGGTTAGGAATGCAGAACCCCCACAAAAGTGGGAAAACTGAAAATATCAAAATGTCTATGTGTCTGTGTGTGTGTCTGTGAGAAGGGGGCGGAGGCATGATGGGGAGACCAGGCACCCCGGATCCAAACCAGGTCAGGGAAAGGAGAAGGAAAGGGAGTGGGTCAGTATGCTTGTCCTATGCTTCCTCTCTCTTGTTCATCTCCTTCTTTGAGTTTGTGGGGGGCATTGGGAGAGGGTTTGTAGTGTTGAGAAATCCTTAGCTGGCTGAGCATCATCTGGTGGAGGAGGAGGACTAGAGGCAGCTTTTGTGTGGCCTGATCAGAGCTACAGAGAGGGAAGGGTCCCTTGGAAAAGAAGCGCTTGAGACTGGGGAGGCGGGGCAGGGATTGGGAAAACTCACAAAATAATCAACATCTGTGAAAGTCAAACACTCAAATGTGGAAGGCTGACTGTATGTTATTTCAAAACATTACATGTAGAGGTACAAAATATTTGAAAAATATGTACACATGCCCCATCCAAACACAGAGAATAAAAGTACCTCACCACCTTGATTCTGAGATCTTCTGCATACTTGGCAACTAGAATTATGATCCATACATTGTATTTAGGTATATATGATCATATACCATGGTTATTCCATATGCACACTGTGTTAAATAATGGTCTTATTACATACATAGTGCATTTCTCAACAACAGCCTTCAAAATCCTAGAAACGGCAGGGACACATGCTGTCATGGTAACCACCAGGGATTCCAGCCATATATAATCAGCCCAGCTGTATAGCTCTCTGTTATAAATTGCATAACTCTCTGTGCTGGCCTTGTTTTTCAGTCATGCTGCCTTGGGGGCTGGCTATATAATTTATTCCTGTGAAAGGCCCATTTAGATTCATTACAAAATCAGAGCGTGTTTTGCAGTTGCTCTGCTCATTTGTATAAATATGTGCATGTCTGTTTACACATGCTTTCTCCGACACTACTTTAAAATGCTGTTGTTCTTGCTGTATTTTATGGTATTGTTCTTGTTGTATTGTATTTCTTGTTGTATTGTATTGTATAGAAACTACTATGAATCTCTATGTACATGGTGATCCAGGAGGCTTGCAAATCGTAATAGTAGCCATAAGACCATGTTAAGCAAGTACAAATGCTTGCAATTCTCAAATCAGGAACTCTGGTAGCAGGACCCAGGAACAACTGGGACAGCTTTCAACAGGGCCAGCCCTACCATTAAGGCAAGCGGGACCATCACCTTAAGAGGTAAATGCTGCGAGTCAGCCCCAAGTTGTTGAAGGTGATGCTGTACCGTACATTTCACCCTTTGAGCGAACCTGGAGTCCTTATACATTACACAAATACAGCACTATGATTCCACTTTACATGGCATGGCAGCTTGCTGTGGACTTCTGGATTTGCAGTTTAGGAAGGAGTATTTAAAATTCTCAGCCAGAGAGCTCTAGTGCCCCATCAAACTACACATGCCAGGATTACCAAAAAGACTACCATGGCAGCTGAAGAGCTATACTTGTGTGTTGTACAAGAGCCATTGTTGCCTTCAGAAGTGATGATGCCCACAGTCTCATCCAGATAAAAACTGAGACACATGCTGCCAAGCAACATCAGTGTGTGGTCAAGACAGCAAACTTTAATGAGAAAGAACACATAAACTAGGAGAAGCTACAGCAGTTTGCTTTTCCCTGAGCCTACTGGGAAGGGCAAGATTTTGTTCCCTCTGCTTCTCTTCCTCCTCCTGAGTTAACTGAGTGCAAACGATTTTTGCACTTTGAACCCAGGCCATTTCTACAATAGCCTGTTATAGCACTATGATTCCACTAGCAACATCCTATGGAATCCTGGGGTTTGCAGTTTTGGGAGTGGCCGGCCAGCCCCTCCCAAAACTGCAAACCCCAGGATTCCATAGGATGTTGCAAGTGGAATCATAGCGCTATAACAGGCTAGTGTGGAAATGGCCCCAGATTGCAGCAATTGAAAGAAACCAAGAACAAGGGGGAAAAGTAGGAGGAGAAAGAAACTGGGACAGTTTGAAAGCAACTGAAAAATGGGGATGACAGAGGATTAGTTGGGACTGTCCCTGCCAAATCAGGACAGTTGAAGAGTGTGATACCATCAAAGTTGAAGAATGACTCAATTGCCAATCCAACCATGCTTTTGTATATGGAATAAGAAAGGGTGCCATTATCCTAATTCTTTGTCTCAGGCAGCAAAATGTCTTGGGCTATCCTTGGCTCTCAGGGAAAAGGGAAGCAGCAGCCTAATCTACAGACATTTCAACATAAAAGCAAGCACTCATCTGCTTACTACATCCTGACTCTCGACGCCAATTCACCACCTTCACACCAATGATGGTGCACATCTCGGCATAGGCTTCAATGGCTGTGCAGAGCATGCGATTGCTCAGTCCATATTGGCAGAGGTCATAAATACAGGATTCATAGTAGGGATCTGGGCTTTTGTACCAGTGACACTCAGAGAAAGGCCCTGGAGTTTTGGTTAGAATGGCACACATCTGCTCATACTTGGATTTTTCTGGACAAGGGATGAGGTCCTCTGTGTCATTCTTACACCTGAAATAATCATGCAGAGAACAGATGCAAGACAATTCGTCATGAGCCAGAGAAGTCTTCTCCAACCTGGTGCCCTCTAGATGTGCTCCATATAGCTCCCTCCATCCCTACCCACACTGACTCTGTATGATGGAAGTTGTGAACAGCATATCTGGGAGGCATCTAGTTGGGAAAGAAGGATAGAGGAATTATCAAATGTATTAATAAATGTAATAATGTGCAAATCATTATCTCATACCACTCTTCTCAAAATATTACCTCAAAGCATTTTGCACTGCATTAGGGATGCTTGAGAAATTTGATCTTTTACATCTTCTGATATAAACAGAATCTGATCCACATTTCCAGGACTAATTAATATTGAAATCTTCCTCTTCTATGTTCTTTTGCCAAGGTCAGAAAAAAAACACATGTTCCCCTGGGCCCATAGAATATGGACCATAAAATAATAGTCACTCTCGATTGAAAAGTAACTTAGCAATTTTCAGGTGGATGCATTCTCCTACCTTGCTTGGCTGGTGTTCGATATCCAGGCATTCCCAAAATTTGCATCATTCAGAGCTCTCTCCTCAGTGGGCAAGACTTTATCATCAGTGGCGTCACCATTGAAATTTCCACACATTCCACAGAGTTGATTCTGATACTCTGGACCCACACGTATGAACAGGGTACTGGCCCCATTGAACTGGATCTCAACGTTTGCTTTTGTTCTGACAGTCAACATGTTCCTCTGCCTGAGGATCACACCCATGGATCCTATATGGGCTGGTAACTGGGTCCTTCTACCATTAACCTGGTGATGGAAAAACAAAAGAAAATAAGAGGGAGGGAAGGAGAGAAGATGAATGTGGTTTCTTCTGTAGTGCTGCCTTTAATATTGCAGATAATGCATAGCTATTATGACTAGTAAGCATAGAGGTCTGGATTTCTGGGGTAACGTATGGGTAATGTATGGGTGACAAGACTATCCTCCTGATTTAGACAACAGCATTTGTCCTTCAGCCTGGACTTATGGCATAATATTGAGAACTGCAATTGTCATTACAACCAGAAAATAGGAAGTAGTAGGACCAGGTCTAATGGTTTTCAGTCACAAGAGGCTAGATTTCAATTAAATATGAGAAGGAGCTTCTTAACAACAAGAGCCAATTGCCTAGAGAGGTGGCAGGATCTCCGTCCCTGAATGTCTTCAGATTGAGTCTGGACAGCACCTGCTGGGGATGCTTTAGCTGGAAATCTAGCACTGAGCAGGGGGTTGGATTTGCTGGTCCATGAGGCCACTTCAAACTCTATGAGTCTACGAAGTATAGAAGCCTTAGAATAGTAATTAAACAAACTGGTTGTTGTATAGTCTCAGCAATGTTTATCTCCAATCAAGAAAGGTAGGGTGGCAATGTATGCCTTTACCCAATCAACAAATTAGGCCATTTTCTTTGAAGAAAAGAAATTAACTGTGTAAATGTTTACTCAGAAGCCGTTGATCTCTGCTTAGTGGAGATCTGTTTCACACTCTGAAGTATGGGCATCTCAGGATGGAGCAGGCTTGAGCAGGCTTGAGCCCTAGAGGGTGACTTCTCCCATTTTCTGGCACTCACAAAGTCACATGAAAGGCCAGGAGCCACTCCATTTGAACTGGCCAGTTGGGACACAAAATGGTGAGTTGTAACCTTAACTCAGGCCCATCACCTGAATATAAAGAGAAGTGGAGGCCCAACCTAGCCATGGCTTTTCTATTACTAGACTTCACCTTTCCTTTCTCCACCCCTTCCTCTGATAGATTGGGAATAGTAATAATTGGGGATATTGCTATGGTTAGAGACATTGTGCTGTAGTGCTAGTAGCATTGGATCCAACTATTCTTGCAGCCCTAATTGTAATTAACATGCAGCTCCAACTCACATGGACAGCTTTGCCTCTCTCCAGTACAATGTGAAAATGTGACTGGTGGGTGCTTAACCAGATCTCCACTCGGTAAACAAAGGATACTCTGGGGTTCTGGAAATGTCTGTTTGCTGTGACGATCCGGAAGGAGAAATCCCGAGAGAAGTTGCAAGTGTGAGAAACCTCATAGTCACAGATACCCTGAAAATGTGCCACTGCTCCATCAAAGGTGAAGTAGTGAGGATCCCCTGTCACAACGCAGGTTGTTAAGACATTGTGGCAACCTATCCATCCATCCTTCAGAGTGCACTGCTGTGGCGGGTTGCACTTAGCAGGGAAACAGCGGAAATTCCCATGGGAGACGCAGCTGCATTTTTTAGCACAGCTGGGTAACCATATGAGATCTCCAACCTGGAAGAAGAAGAAGATAGTTATGATGAACCATAAACCCAGAGGAATACTTCCAGTGTTGTAATGGGACTGGGGCCTGCAGCATCAATGCCCAGGATCTTTTGATTAGCAGGATCAATCTAATAGTCACACTTATCAATCCTTTATGCTATATTACAGAGACTTGGAATTTGATCAAAAAAGACAACTAGCTCACCTTACAGGAGCCAGCATGGTGTTGAGTGTTTGACTAGACTAGGATTTGAAATCCCACTCAGCCATGGAAAGTGGGTGATATTTTCTCACGCTCAGACGAGGGCAAAGGCAAATCACCTCTGAACAAATTCTGACAAGAAAACCTCATGATAGGTTCACCTTAGGAGCCCCATAAGCCAGCAATTATTTGAAGGCACATAACAATAACAACAAGAAGAAACTCACTTTATAGTAACGCCCATCATGCTCGCAGCCACACTGCTCTGACAGAACACACTGGTTGCCACTCCAATAGTATCCATCATCACAGAAACACCCTTCAGAGCATGAGGAGCCCTTGAAGTCCTGAAGCTGAGTTCTGGAGCAGAGCCCATGCACAGAAGCAGCACACAGCTCATAGTGACTGTGCTCTGGACACTGGAGATCTATACCAAAAAGATATGGATTAGTTAGAATGCTCCTGTATACCAAGGGTGGTAAACCTCTGTCTAATGTCAAAAGCCCTTTCAAAAGATTGTTTCTCCAGTGGCAGTTTACTCAATTAAAGCTTCTAGTGAGGACACTGAATTCACATCAGGTTTTTGTCGAAACTCTAAAGTAGCCATGTGAGGTGTAGAACCATATTCTTAAAAACAGGTAAGTTGTTTCTAAGTTTAGACTAAAGCTGGGAATGGATTTCCTGACCTGCTGGCATTAGAAGTGCCAGCCATTCATGTTCCCTGGCAAGAGTCATCTGTTCCTCTTCTGGCAGACCAATGAGTACAGAAGAATGAAAAAGGAAAAAGAAAGAGAGAACAGAGGGCAGAAAAAGAGGGAGGTAATGTACATTTTATTTCTCCAAGAAGAAAGGTTGGGATCACACTGTTGGGAAATGTGGTAGTACTGAATCTCTCAAGCAAAGTAATCAAACTGCCCAGGCAGAAACATTTCGTGGAGTGTATTAATCTATCTGACCTTGGAAGCTAAGCAGGGTCAGCCCTAATAAGTACTTGGATGAAGACCACCAATGAATACTAAATGCTGTAGGCTATATTTCAGAGGAAGGAACTGGCAAAACTACCTCTGAGTATTCCTTGCCGAAGAAAACCCTATGCAATTCATGGGGTTGCAGTAGGTTGACAGGCAACTTGAAAGCACACACACACACACACACATCATGCTTTTCTCTTTTTGCTGTATTTTAATGTGATTTCACATTAATGTTTTTAACAGTATTGATTTTTTAAAAAATCTTTTGTACTTAACTGGATCTAACCTGCCTTGGGTCCTAGGCTAGTGAAAAGGCAAGACATTAAGCAAACAAACAAGCAGACAAGATGATATGCCAGCAGGGCTGTTATATTCTATGCCCTCAGCCTTCTGGACATTGGGGAAAAAAACTTTCCATAATAGTACATCATCATGTCAAGGACCATCTGTGAGCCTTCTCCAATCCTTTTGCTTTCCAGATGTTTTGAACTTCATTCCTTGCCTTAAGCAATGCTGGCCAGGACAGACGGGAGAAGAAATCCAAAACATCTGGAGGGCACCAGATTGAGGAAGTTTTATAGGCAATTAATCCTTTGATTAGTCCTTCAGGGTGGATCAGTTTATATGTCCAGAATACTGTGATGCAACTGTGATCTCACCACTACCCTAGTGTGGGCATATTTTCTGCACATCAGGGAGCTTTCTTCTTATGCTACATGATGAAAAATATCACATATAGTGCACTCTTGAGATACATACAGCAAAAAGATGTGTTCCTCCAGGCTGAGATCTTTAGGTTTGCTTTTTGGCAGGCTGCTGCATAGTTTTGAACAGACTGACACAGGATGTTGTTGTCTCCTGGGGAAAGGCAGAAGTCTAATATGCAATTGGAGATATAGGGCTCAGGGTTAATTTGATCGTGACAAGAAGCAAATGGTCCATGGGGGTTTTGGATGATCCAGCATTTGTATTTTGCCTGGACAAGCAGGGTCTTCTCAAGGCATTCAGGGTAAGAGGTGGAGGAGACATCATCACAACCAGGGGTGGTCTTTGATTTCCAGCCCATCGCAAAATGGAAAATGTCCTTCGCCATGGAACCATCTGGCATCATAAAATCATCCTCAGCAGCTCTGTTGAAGTTCCCACAGAGCCCACAGGTTTGGTTCATGTATTTGAAGGGGATGGTGACAAAGACACTATGGTCCAGATCATAGCTCACAGTCAGACCAAACTTTGTTTTCAATACTGTGTAGATTCCATCTGGATAAATGACAGTTTCTCCTTGATTCAGATTTGCTGGGAGGGTCACAGCTACTCCATCAATCTGATTGCAAGAGGCAAGAATTGGACAAGCAGGTTAAGTTATGGAGAAAAAACACCTTTCCTCTCCAGAAATAAAACCTTTTAGAATTGAAGCTCTTACAAACCACCCCTCATGCAATATTCTTGCTCAAGAACCAAGTTTAGGACATGAATAAAGAATTTTCAAGACCCTGAACTTTAAAATTTGTACTGTTAGGACCAACAAAACAAAGCATTTCTTCAGACAGTGCATGGATAGGCAACCTGGTATCCTTTATGTGTCATGGACTACAGCTATCATCAGCCCCATCCAAGGGATAGGGATGATGAGAATTTTAGTCCCAAACACCTGGAAGGCACTAGCCTGCCTATCACCCAAAGCACTGCGCTTTGCCTCAGATTACTGTGATGTAGACACATTTATAAAGTTTATATTGAACAACAGCTATTAGATTTTATAATGGAACTGTCAAGTTCAGAGGCAGTGTACTGCTAAGAGCACAAGCTGTTGTGGAATAAAAGCCAGGAGAGGCCCACTGTTGTCCTGGTTCCATTCATGTGACTCCTAGAAGGATCTAGCTGACCATTTGGGGGAGAGGATTGCTAGACTAGTCAAATCCAGTGGAAGGTAATCCTATACCATTTCTTTTTGTTCTTCAAATTAGCTTTCCAGTTTGCCTTAATGTCTGATCACTTTGAAATTCCAGTCTGCGTCTCGCTTGGTCTCCAACACTAGTCCAGGCCATGCCCCAATGACAGCAGGTAGTGACACCATCTGCAATGTTGGTGGTTTGTGGACAGCCTTTGGCCCATGGGCTTGATTTGGCCTTGATTTGGCTGTGAGGGGGTTCCCATCCTATCTGCAGAGGTTCCATTCCCAAACTTTGTTCTCTTTGCAGTGAGAAAAAGAATCCTTGCTATTATGTCTGATCATTCTTTAACAACAGAATTTCTCCTCTGCCTGTCATCTCAATCAGGACAGCAAGTGGTATGTAAAGCAGACACATGATGGGGCTGCTATCGGAAAGGTGACACTTCCAAATTCTGACTGAATGTATCCTTTCACACACAACTCATTGTCCCAGATAGTGGACAAAGTATGTGCACAACTCAGAAAAGGCTGGGAGAAATTGTTCCTCCAAGGGTCAGCCAATTTTCTTTCTGCATGCAGAGACTGGAAGTAACATGTTACAAATATTGTATTTATCTGTTTCCTGTTATTCTAGTGTGTGTGTGTGTGTGTGTGTGTGTAAAAGGAAGAAAGGCCATTTCCACCCTACGCTGTTATGGTGCTATTATTCCACTTTCAACATGCTATGAAATCCTGGGGTTAGCAGTTTAAGGAGGGGCCTTTAGAATTCTCAGCCAGAAAGCTCTTTGGCCTCAGTAAATTACAAACCCCAGGATTTCATAGGATGTTGAAAGTAGAATAATAGCACTATAACTGAGTAGAGTGGAAATATCCAAAGAAACTGATTGATTGGTTGATTGATTGATTGATTGATTGAACGAATTACAATGCAAATATATTTTGAAGATCATGTAATGAGTACAAGATAATTTACTTCATTGGTATAATCATGTTACTTTCTAGTTACTTTCAAATATTAGTTTTTAAGGATGTACAGAGAATTTTTAGAGACATTTTGACAGGAATGCCTCAAGTTTTAAGCCATTCCCTTTTTAATCCTAAATTTTCCCTCCCCCAAAGTAATAAAAATGTAATGACTGCCACAAGAAGTAACACAATGAGTTACTTGTCACTGTAACAAGTAATGGCAGCAAATTATTTTCCAAACAGAGTGAAATGCAATTGTCATTTACAGGGATGGATTGTGCATAAAAAATACCTTTCCAAGCCTTTTTTTTACCCATAGAATGGTTAAATGGATGCCTGGCAAAGGGGAATCTTATGCATCCAATATTATTCTACCCACTGGATATACCTCTTGGAAGGAACATGATTCTGCCCTGGGATTAGTTAAGATTTCCTCATCACCAGTCTAGAAGACACTTCTGTGTTCTTTACCTTGATAGATCCCTGGATCGCCCTCTGTAGATATATCCTGTGAGTGTTCACCTGTACCATCACCTCTGATGTTACTGGTAGGGGTATTTTGGGCAGCTTCTCATTCTTCACCTCAACCCTAAAAAAGGGTAAAGATGCAGCTGTCCCACACAGTTCTACAAAAATGTATCTACAGGTACCCTGGAAGTTATAATGCTGCCCATCGAATGTCATGTAGTGGAGATGTCCTGCAGCCCAACAGATACCATCTGACAATATGTGGCACCCATAAACTCCTTTCCGAATGCCACAGAATTCTCCAGGGCCACAGGAGGAGTTGGTGCACTCAATAGCTTGGGTGGTACTATTACATCTGCAGATGCTTTGGCAATTTTCTCCTTCCCAGAAGGTTTCCTCAGCCAGGTAGTATCTTCCATGGTGAGTGCAGCCACAATGCTCATGGGGCACACATTCCATGCCACTCCTCACAAGCCCAGGATTGCAATGACACCCTTCCACACAACCAGTCTGACAGCTGGAAGGGGCTGCTGGATCAGTACAAGAAGCAGGGCAGGAAGGTCCACAGAGTTCATAGTGGCTGTTTGCAGGACATGGCAGCTCTGAAACAAAGAGGTACAAAGATTTTGAGGGCACAATAGATTGATACAGTTCTGGATGTGCATACAATTTAACTAAGCTACAGTTCAGGACCTCAGATTGTGAAGGTCCCTTAAATCCCAGCCCCCAGCTATCATTATCTGCTACCATGTGGGCTTCAACTTATGGTGTCCTTGAAAGATCTCGAAAAGCTCCAGTTGTCAACAACCCTGCTGAGGTCTTGCAGACTCAGGGTCGTGGCTTGCCTTATGGAGTCTATCCACCTGTGATGTGGTCTTCCTCTTTTCCTATTGTTTTCCACTATACTGGCCATTATTATCTTTTCTAAGGAGTCACTTCATCTCTTGATATGTGATAGCTGCAATGTAGTCATTCTGGCTTCTAATGAGAGTTTAGGATGGATTTGTTATCAGATTGATTTATTTGTCCTATTAGCAGTCCATCGTATCGCCCAAAGTTACAACTCCCCCTCAAATGTCAAGTTTTATGTAATTTCAGTCATATTATGGGGCCTCCTACACTTGACTTAAGGTCTCAACATATCTTAATCTGGCCCTGGATGAGAGCCAGCTCCAATGAACAGAACAACCTACACTGGCAAGCAAAATCACACATCTACACAGTCCTTAACACATTTGCCTCTCTTTAAGCAGCTGTCTTTAATTCTTTAATTCAGCTGTCAAACTGTATCTCTTTGTAAGACAATTGTTGCTACAGCTATCTTTTAGAAACAGGATAGGATAGGAGACAGAGTAGATTCTGTTCATAGATCTCTACATGATTTGTAGTACATCAACAACAGCTCCTGGCTCTCAAAAACCCCTTTAATCGTGTGCATTTATCAGAACTTGGGAATAATTCATTACAAATAATGAGTTACTTGTAATTAATTATTTCTGTAATACTATTACATTACATTATTATTGCAACAGGACCAGGGATAACATAATTCTTTCATTCAGTGTAACTGTAATTGTAACTGTTATAGTTAGAGGGAGCATCCTCACTGATTAAATCTGTTTTGTACCACAGAATAGCAGCTAGTGGTATTCTGATTTTATTTTTTTTGGAAATAACAACAACAATTAAAAGCAAGAATTTAACCTACTTTTGAATACTAAGAAAGTAACAGTCAACTAATTACACTTTTGGAACCTGTAATTTTAACTGTAACAATTGTAACTGTTATTTCCAAAAGTAACGTTCCAAACACAGGCATTTACTTGCTTGATCCATTTATATTTATGGCTTTAGTGTTAGTTGCTGAATGGGATGAATTTTTAAATAGTGTGTGTGTTGCAGAGAAAGATGAGAGGTACACTTGGTATGTGGCCCCAGTACTTAGCCTAAAGATGCCAGGTGCTGATTCTGAGCCTGCAAGCCACTGGTCTCTTAACGTAACTCACTTCTTCCTCAACTCCAACATTATTAATATTAATTGTTGTTTTGTGCCTTCAAGTCGTTTTCTGACTGATGGCAACCTTAAGGTGAACCTACCATGTGGTTTTCTGGGGCTGAGAGTGTGTCATGCACCCAAGGTCACCCAGTGGATTTCCATGGCTGAGCAGTGAATCGAACCCTGGTCTTCAGGGTTGTAGTCTAACACTCAAACCACTACACCATGCTGAGTCTCTGGGGATATTAATACCAAGGAATAAAAGCATTCCTAAGTAATAACATCCCTGAGATATGTATAGGAAGAGCTTTATCTACTCTAAATTGCTATGTGAATTATTAACTGTAGTCACATTTTATACCTTGACTTTCCTCTAGTGAGCTCAAGGCAGTATAACCTGATGCTTATCTTTCCTATTGTGTCTTCCCAACAGCCTTGAGGTGACTCAAGATGAAAAGAAAATGACTGGCCCATAGCCATCCAGACAGTTTCATGTCTCACTGGGAGCTCAAACCTGGATCTTCCAAGTCCATGTCCAACACAGTGCATGCCCCCGTCTCATGGTAGTGGTGAATCTACTCCAGATTTAAAGGAGTTATCCAAGGTCCTGAACCCTAGCTCCAAAATAGGTACAGCACTTTGGATAGCTTTTTTGCAGTGATTCAGAATCCGGAATGACTTCACCAACCTATCAACCATCACTGTGTTATGTCATCCTGCTTCTCACTACAAATTATTCTTACACAAAATCAAATCGACCTTGGCTTACCACACCCAGTGATCTGTCTCCAGGGCTGAATGGAGATTCCATGAATTTGGCACTGCTGAGCATAAGTGCCCAGGATCTTGCACAAACTGCTGCCATATGAGATGCACATGTCCCTCACACAGTTTTCAAAGAGGACTCGAGCAATAGCAGGGCTACTGCAAAGTCTAAAAGGCCCACTTGGATCACGGATGATGCCACAGGAGCTTGGAGATTTGTATGGGGCTTCATCACAGGGTGGTGGAAACCCAACAACTATGCAATGGAAAGGTGAGCCAGCCTCTTTCCAGCTGTTGCTAAAAGTGACCGCATCATGAAGCACAGTGCCATTCGGACTTTTGAAGTCATCATCCTGGTTTCCATTGAAGTTTCCACTAAGGCCACAGAGGGAGCCAGAATAGGTCTTGGGAACAGAAACTGACACAAAATAAGACCAGTCGTAGGAGACAGAGAGGCCAAAATCAGTCTGGATAGTGACGGAGGAGCCAGTGTTGAAACCATAGACCTTCCCAGATGTGAGGACAATAGGCAGGTTCACTAAGATGCCATTCACCTAGGATGGAATGAAAGGCAGGGGAATTTCCTTTATTAATCAACCAGAGCAAGGGTGATCCAAGACATGTCCCTACCCAAAGCAAAGAACAAGATGGTATCTCTCTTGTTCCATGTAGAGCAGTTGACCTGACCAGCAGTTAACTTTCACTCTGATTCTGACAATGGGATGGCATTCCTACTCCAGAGTTTGTTGTTGTGTGCATTCAGGTTGTTTCCTGGCTTATGGTAACCCAAAGGTGAACATATCACAGGGTTTTCTTGGTGGGATTTGTTCAGAAGGGGTTTGCCTTTGCCTAAGTCCTCTGATGCTGAGAGAGTGTGACTTGTCCAGTGTCAATCACTAGGTTTCCATGGCTGAGCAGAGATTCAAACCCTGGTCTCCAGAGTTGCAGTCCAATGCTCATATCACTACACCACATTTATTTAGGAAGTACCACTGCTGTTATGCAACACTTCTAGACAACAGAGTGTTACTGTAGTTTCTAGCCCGGACTTGTGGGATTTTAGATATCATTTTGATATCAATAATTTGGCCTTCTATACCCCTTTTCCCTCCAAATGCTTGCTAGGCCCCCAGACAAGCTTGCATACGGGCACGGCCGCTAATTGCTGTAATATTCCACACAAATACAGGCAGGCCAGAAATAGCCAACCCGCCGCTTCAGGAGACCTCAAGGCAAGTACCACATTATGTATGCATGTTACTTACAAAGGACTCCCTGCCCCGAGCTGGCAGCTTGACGAGCTGAATAGTCATCTGTCAAGCACTCCGCGTTTGCATTCTGGCTACTCTATTGACAATTCGTACTTAACTCAATCATGTAAAATTCTGACCTTTCGGAGGCTTTGTCTCCAACCCGAAACTCATTGTTTTCCCCAAGTACGGACTAGCCTACAGTCACATTTTCCCCTACAAGAACCCCTGACTTTGAGAGCTTCCTTGGATTGCTCCTGGCTTCCATCCTGCCTTGCTGCTGCTTTGTTTGGTGAGCCTTCCCCTCATCCCCATGTGCTGAGAAACTCTATTTCAACAAACTTCTTCTTCAGACTACCCGGGCTTCAGGACAGGTGTAGTATTTCCCATACCAAAAACCTCCTCTAAAAATCCCTCTATCCGACTCCAACCTTTATTTCTATAGTTCTCTGTGTGAGTGTGTTGCACACACTTGTTTGGCTGTATTTTAATAAAAACAACAATTATTATTTTACTTCTGTTTGCTCCTTGACTCAGCCTGACCCCGTAGACATTGGGTAAAAGACCTCGTTCCGTTGCCCTGCCTCTCATATTGCTAGCTTGTGCTTTTTTGACTAATTCCCACCTTTATAATTTGGAGTGCACTTAGGTGTCCCTCATGGGACCCCCCAGAAATCAGGGTAACAAGAGGCTGCCACCTCATTTTGCCTAAGGATAGAGCCGGCCTTATAAGTGGCAGTCAATCTGCTGGTTTGGATGCTTTTTAGCTGGTCCAGCTTATACTGCTGAGGACAAATGAAACTGAACTCAGTCAAATCTATTTTAAGGAACAACCACTTTATGACTGTGATAAATATTTACTGATGTGGTTTCTCCATGCATAGCCCACGTTTTCATCAAAGAGATGTAAGTTGTACATTAGTGACTGAACCACTTACAACCATCACTTGACCGCAAAAACTGTAAACAATCTCCTGCCAAAACTTTAATAAAGAGTTACTTTTCTTCTACTATTATGCAAAAATTAAAATGCAATTGTTTTGCTGTAAATTATTATTGTACTGGAGAAACCACAAATGAGTTGGCACATCCTACTGAAGCCTTAGTGAACAATTGATTTCCAAAATGGACATTTTACTTATTAATGAAAAAGCAGATTTTTCACCCTGACCTTTACTGAGTTGTTACTGTCCCACTGCTTCTCACAGCTAAAAATGGAAGCTCAGGTTCTGCTAGCATATATCAAACTCCAGAATTTGGATGTTCCATATATGCAAGTAAATCTACAATATCCATTTCCCAGTTTTGCAACTGTACCAGCAAAACAAAGGGATGTTTGGCTCAAGTTCCACTACATATCTGTATTTGATGTTGCCTGTGAGAAACAGTGGGTTCAATCCAGATTTAAGTGTGTGCATCTGGGTTGGTGGAAAAGGGCTTCTCCTCTCCTCACTTCACACAGCATCCCTTCCAGCAATCTGGAGATACCAAAGAGGGTAGGGGAACCTGATGAAAGGGCTGAGCTGTGGTGTGTGGGGAGGAGGGGACTTGCCAATTTGAGTAGAAGCATCTTCTGTGAACAGAGGCACCCACAGAAGGTAGATCATGGACTTAATGACTGACTCATTTGGGAAAGGGGCAATTTTGCATGCGGGAGACAGCTTCCATGTGTACATTCCTTGCTGACTCAAAAACTAAACATGCAAAAGGGCAAGGGCTGAGGGCTGGCATTGAGGTCAGCTCAACTGACACCCACAGGTTCACAATGGTACTCAGTATCCATGCTGAAGGAGGTCTGGCCATTTTCCTGCCAGAAATCACTACTTTGAGGCTATATACAGATGCCTCACATGGAGGTATTCACATGGAGATATTAGCTGTGGTTTGAATCAGACTTGGGTGTCCTCCATATTGTTTTGAACCTTGGACTATGATCCTGGAGACCAGAGTTCAGTTCCCCACTTTGCCATGGAAACCCCCTGGGTGATCTTGGGCACATCACACCCTCTTAGCCCAGAAAACCCCGTGATAGGTTCACTTTAGGGTTGCCATAAGTAGGAAATGACTTGAAGGCACACAACAACAACAACAGCTTCCCCACATTGTACATTTATAGCGCGTTGATATCACTTTTAGTGTCATGGATCCATCCAAAGGATTCCTGGGATTTGGAGATTCATGGGGTGTTCTTTGCCAGAGAATTGTGGCGCCTCACCAAACTACAAATCCCAAGATCCCATCAGATGCAGCAACAAAGCAGATAAAGTAAAATCAAAATGCTATAATTCTGTAGTGTGAAAGAGACATTGGACTCAATTACAATTGTCACAGACAATAACTGAAGGAATTATAACAGAGTGTCTGTTTCTCCCCTTTTAAATGTTTAGCAGTAATGTGCTTTTTCTATCAAGCAATAGTGATTTAGTAGTGCCAGTAAATAATAGCAGCAGTAAAACCAAGCAAGGAATAGAAATAAGATTCCACAGCAAGTTAGTTCAGAGGACTATGTGACAGCCATCTCTTTATTTCCAGGGATGCTTCTTCTCTGCCCTTCCTTGCTCTTATATACTCATGGAGTGTCTTGGATATCCTTGCTTTCCCAAAGAAAGACACTGATTTTTCTTTGGAAGTGCAAATTCACAAAGAGATGGATATTGTATTTGTGGTCCATGATTATCTGTATGCTGGAATGTGCATGCTAGGAGCAGTAAGACAGTGTTAACAGAGACATCTATGCCTTTTGAGGCACATTCAGCATGTCTCGCTGCCCAGGGTATCTTACCCCCTGCCTTCTCAAGGCTTTGCAGATCCAGCCACTGATGATTTCTGTCCACCACCACTCCCAGCACAAAATAAATAAGACAGAATGCAAAATAAGGAAGGATAATTACCATGTCCCTACCTGCACTTTGCCATATGTTTCTGCAGTTATAGTTATGTGTTCCCCATAGACATCGATTTCCACCAAATGTGCCCATGATGCAGCTAAGGAATCACGGTGATCATTCTCCACTTTGATGGTGAAGTCAGGGAGCTGGCCCAATGGACCACAGTACTTGCTTAGGGTGTATTTGCATGTCCCTTCATAATCAAACATCACCCCATCAAACATGACATAATGTGGATCCCCAAATACCCAGGACTGGCCAGATTTCACTGGGTAACAGCCCAGCACTCCATCCACAACACTGCACATTTCCTGAGTGCCACAGGCATGCTCCTGGCACTCCATGGGGTGAGAAGGGTGCTTACAGGAGCATTTCTGGCCACAGTTATCTGTCAAGATGACCTCCTCTCCCAGTTGGTAATACTGGCCATTCAGCATGCAACCACAGTGGTTCAGGGGCACACAAGCTGCTCCACTATGAATGTACCCTTTGTTGCAAGGGCAGCCTTCCCTGCAGGGCTTGCTGCAGTAAAGGGGTGCTGTGGAATCCATGCAGCTGGCAGGGCAGGCTGTAGAGCATGCATCATAATGGCTGTTCTCTGGACAGGTGATTCCTTTATGAAGAAAAATGTATACAGAGACAAAAGAAAAAAAAATGTATCAGTGTGGGACCAAAACCTTTCTTTGGCTGAGACAGAGCTGAAATGCTCCATTCTATTCAGTGTTTTAGAATGATTTGCTCCACCTATTAGATGCAACCTCTGCTTTATCTATCCGCCCCCCACCCCATACACATCCCTGACAAATTAAAGAAGACAAGAAGGGCTGCTTGTAAATATTTTGCTGCCCAAGGTGAAGGACAAAACATCCATTGCCTTACTCCTTCTACAGAAGTAAACTGGACGGGCAGTTGAATCTCACTTCAGTTCCTGAAAAGTGACAATGCCCTTTGTGGCTGGTGAGGACAGCAAACTAGTGCAGGACTTGTAGGACAAACCACATGGGCACATACCCAGCACTGTCTTCCAAGAGAGAAGAATGACCATGGGGGTCAGAAGAAATAACACAGTAGCTATCTGTCAGCATATGTCCCCTCAAGCCCTTTGCTAAATACTATGGCTGAGGATCAGAATAAGGATCTTAGTGGTTTCCCAGTTATCATGATAATGAAGTGCTACCTCCAGTATCAGAGGCAACTTGCTTCTGAATGCCAGGGGCCAGGAAACCTGATGTGATCGTGTTCTATTAAGGAGCCTCCCTTAGACTTCTAGTTAGCTGCTCCAGGAAGAGAACATTGGACTAGATCCTAGCCAGCAAGATCTTTCTTTCTTAGGGTCTTTGGTACTTACTCAAAAATTGAGGAAGCAAAATAGCCACTTGGTCACAGGTTATCATATCCTGGCAAGAGGCATTATATTTCCTGTTTATTTTTGGAGTGGGCAGTTGTTGGGGGCTGAGGGGGCACACTGGCCTTCCATTGAACTTTGGAAGGCAACAACATTATCCTGCCTTGTCCCTATGGTACACAATTGTAAATTTTTTTGTTGAATTTGTTGGCCCCCAATTACCCCCAGTAATGGAAATATACATGATAGAATGATACATTATAGAAAAGATTTTCACATTTGCCTCTATTTATATATGTATAAATTAGCATATGCATATTTTTTGCAAATCTATTTCATTTTTTTTTTTGGCAATGGATATCACTCCAGTGATTCACAGGCATTTGATCAGGGGCCCATTCACACTTCATAAATATAGTGTTATATTCTACTTTAGCTGCCATGGCAACATCCTATGGAATCCTGGGTTTTGTAGCTTAGTGAGGTACTAGCTCATTCCAGCTGAATATTCTAAATATCCATCCCCAAACTGCCAATCCCACAGTTCCATGGGAGGTTGCCGTGGTGATTAAAGTGGAATGTAGTGCTATAATTGTGTAGTGGGCATAGTTCCCTGATTTTATTTTATTTTATTTTGGGCCCACCACAAGATGTGTCTTGTCTCCACTGGCCAACTGTGATGTTGTTTGCTTGACAAAGTTCTGCATAAATCTGAAGCATGCCGCACAGTACTATCCGGTTGCCTCTAGACATGCAAAGATCATATGTGCAACTTTCCATGAAGCTGGAAAGAGGAATAGCCTGAGCACAGTTTGCAAAGGGACCTGGAGATTTTTTCAGAATGCCACAATATTCTTGGCTTGAATAATGAGCCAGTTCAGTAGGAGAGCAAGCTGGCAATTCCTGGATATCCCCACACTGGTCCTGGTTATTCTTTGCTTGCCAGCTTCTAGCAAACAGAATGGCTGAGGTTGACAAGGTCCCATCTGATGTGAAGAAGTCATCTGCAGAGTTTCCATTCAGAGTTCCACAGAGGCCACAGGTAGCATTGTGGTAGCTGGCAGAAACAGCAATCTCCACATGCTGTTTCCCATGGAAGGACACTTCTACTCCCAGGTCGGTGACTATCTTCACAGAGAAGCCACTCTGGAGCACTTGGACTTTGCCACCAAAAAGGATCACTGGAAGATGAGTCTTTATCCCATTGATCTAGCAAGCAGGCCAATAAAATAAAAGAGAATGAACATTATTGGTTAAGTCTTAGCTAGCTTCTATTTAAGAGAATGTTGCTAGAATTTAAGGGCCCCGAATGATACGACTTGAGCTAGACTGGGACTGGTTCCAAGGATGTCCCCTTGGATCTGCACTTAGGGTGTAATTGTTGTTAATGTGTTCCTATGTTTATTCCAGTGTCTGTCTATTAAGAAAGCAGGGCCATAGCTGAGTGGTAGAGAATATGGAGAAGGTTCCAGGTTTCATTTCTATCAGCTCCAGTTAAAAGAGAGAATCAGAGTGGTATAGTGGTTTGAAAATTGGACTAGGACTCTGGAGGCCAGGGTTAAAATCCTCACTCAGTGACAGAAAGCTGCTGGGTGACCTTGGGCAAGTCAAGCTATCTCAACCTCAGAGGAAGGCAAAGGCAAACCCCTTCTGAACAAATCTTGCTGAGAAAACCCTACAATAGGTTTGCCTTAGGGTCACTATAAGTTGAAAATGACTTGAAGATATCCAACAAGAGTTAAAAAGATCAGAAAGGGAAAAATGAAAGAAAGCTCCCTGCCAATATCTCAGAGAGATGCTGCTTCTTAAGACTGACCGTATGGATAGCTATACTAGCTTGTTGCAGCAAAATCCAAAGAAAATCTTGTGGCACCTTAAAGGCCAACAGATTTCTTTGGTATTAGCTTTTGTGAGTGGCAGCCCTGTCATAAACAAGCAAACAAAAGAAAACAAAAAACAAACACAAAACCACAGAGTTATTATGGGGAAACAGCCTGAACAGGCATAAGAAATAAGAGATCTGAAAGTTACTGTTTGTTTCAGCACTAGAAATTTTAATTCATCTTGAGCAATTGGAGGAAGTTGGTTCAATAGCAAAATATATACATGAAACACGCATGATGGATGGATGGATGGATGGATGGATGGATGGATGGATGGACAGATAGGCAGATAGATAAACAGGAGTGAAGGAAAACTTAGTAGGAAGGGAAGGACAGAGGAGAAAATCTGAAGAAATCAGTTTATCCATGGGCTAAACCTGGAATATTAAAGTCCAATGACTCACCATGACTAGTCCAGTGGAATTTGTGGTGATAACAAGGTCCAGCCCATAGACTGTCATACGCAAGTGCTTTATGTGTGGTGGATCTGTGCCACTACCCAGCATCTCTCCTTCCACTTGATAATACTCCAAACTGTCATTGTGTAAGGATGTGCACATCTGAGAGAGCACATAAGTGCAGTTGCTCTGAAAGTGGTACAGCTGACCATCGAAGGAAATATAGTGCTGTCCACCAAAGACTTGGCAGGATGCCCTATGGAGACCAATGGACAGATCTGTCAGTTTTTGCTTCTATTTTTCTAACTTAACTTTGGTTCACCCAGAATGTTGTTTTTGTTTTTATAAAAAAGTTTGCATGCAAATGTATATGAATGTTCTTCTGATGCCTCCATTTTTTTTCTAATATACCACTTTTTGCAAGCAGTTTTCCTAATACAACATACTTTAAATAAAGCTTTCACTAAGATGTTTTTAACGCACACTTTCCCTAATAAATGCATTTTGCGTATATTATTTTGACACAACAACAGTATCACAAAATTTCAGAGGTGTGAATTTCAGTGGGCAGCTGAGTTTTCAGTTTGCATATTGGTTCCAAAAAGTGTGAAATTAATAAGTCCTGTTTAAAATATGAACTGAATGAATTTCTCCCCATGCCTACCGGTGAAAGGGCTGACAGACATGATACCAGGAAGATGGCTGGCAAACCTCATCTGCAACACAGCTCCTGGCCTGGCATTTCACTCCATGACCAGCTGACGTGCATTGGCACTTCTTCTCACAGGGTGATTCACTCCAGAAGATGGCACTTGTTGGTAGAAAGTTAGCTGGAAGAATGAACTTAAGTCATATAAAAACATGGAGTGACCACAGAGAATGGGTTTCATTGCTTTAAGAATGAACATATTAGCCAAAAGCATTTTCTCCATCAGTTAAAGAAAAAAGTCATGTTAAACACCATGTGTAAAAACATCCAACATTCTTAGTTATAGCATGAGAGATCTGTAACAACTGAATGTCAGTAAGAGGGAAATAACTTGGATGGCCAAGAAATCTGCTTTATGGAGAACAGTCCTCTATTTAAAGGAGTGTTAGAAGTTAGTCCACTATGAAGGGACAGATTATATTTCTCTTAAATCATGCTTATTCTTAACAAATTTTGTACAGCACGGGAAGTTATGTCAAGAGTTACAGTTATACAAATAAGCCTCCTACCCAAAGTAGTTAGCTATTCTTCTAGTTGCAGTTTTTAATAAGCAACTCCTTTCTTCCCGTTTCTTAAAATTAGCCAATAGTTATTAACACTTACTTTTAATTAAGAAATTGTAACTAATTTGTTGCTAAATAACAATAATTGCAAGCTGCTGGTCTATGATGCAGAACGTCCTCTTTTCCTGTCTACTTCATCAACGCCTTAGCATTCACAAAGCAGAAGCATAGGCAAATAAATAGGTCTAAAAGCAAAAACAAGCTTGAATTCTCCATAGAAACCAAAATGACTAAACTGAGGCAGTTAACAATAACAAGCTAATTAGCAGATCTGATGCAACACAGCTATCCTTGGATGCTGAACATTCAGTTCTTATCTGAAGCGCTAATAGGAGTGTTACAGCTCACCATTTCAGATCAAATTTAAAGTAAGCAAACCACAACTCCTTAGTTGCAACTGTTTGCTTCTAAGCTCTGAATTTTTCATTCAGATACATAAATTACCATGGGGAAATTTTAATGCAAGATTTGGGCCCAATTTTGTCTTCCACTCCATTTGACAATGGCTTTCCAGAGTCCCCCAGTCAGGTAGGGCCATTTCCCACTGCTTCCTACCTGACCAGATAACCACAGCTGTCAGGCATTGAACGTGGGACTTTTTGGATACAAAGCATGCACTCTACCTTCAAGAGGCAGACTCTTCTTTGAAATTTTATTTATTTTTATTGGCATTAATATTTGTTGGTTACTTTTCTACTTAAAAGCTTTCAAAGCAAACAAAAATATACAAATATCCTGTCAGTTGGGCAAATTAGACTAACCATTCATCACCTTCAAGATGTTTCAGACTTCAGCTCCTAGAATCCTTGGCCATCAGCTACGCTGGCTGGACTTTCTGGGAGCTGAAGTTCAAAACATCTAGAGGACCATTGAATGAGAACCACTAAATTAGAAAAAATCATATAAGTTAGATTGATTCAACAACAACTAGCTACGATAAATAATGAATGTTGTATCTTCAGACACTCAACTGAAGAACAAATGCTAGGTATAAACAAAAGGAAACAGCTGTGGCCTTCAGGCCTAGATTTTGAAATTCACAAATGATCTGGCCATCCCCTGCCAGAAGCAACATAGGGCCTTTCTGCACTACACTGTTATGGTGCTATTATTCCACTTTCAACACCCTAGGGAATTCTGGGACTGGCAATTCAGGGAGGGGCCTTTAGAATTCTCAGCCAGAGAGCACTTTGGCCTCAGCAAACTACAAACCCCAGAATTCCACAGGATGTTGAAAGTGGAATAAGAGCACTATAACAGTGTAGGGCGGAAAGGTCCATACTTGGCCAGATGGATTTGTAGATGGATCCTTTACGATTCTTCTTATGAGCTCATTGAGAAGCATTCAACATACCTTTGTACACACAGCCATTGGGCACTGCAAAGACATCCACTTCAAAAACCCAGCGACCAGGGTCCATGATGTTACTCACTGAGCTGATGTTAATGATGTTTGGAGTCCATGATCCAGGGATGTTGAAGTAGTTGTGAGCATCTCCACTGTTAAATCCAGCCTGAGGTGAGGGGCAGAGGAGGAAGGGAGGGAGAGAGAGAAAAAAGAACCATGATTTTAGCTTGGAGATTCCCCCTTTTTTGTCTCCTTAACAGCTTGCCAACTAGACAGCACTCCTTTTCTTGCAACCATCTAACACAGAATGAGCTGCTCTGAAAAGGCACAAGGAGGTAATCTAACAAAAGGAAGCACAAAAAGAAGCCCTGCTGGCGCAGTGGTTCAATGTCAGTACTGCAAACCACAAGGTTGTGAGTTCGATCCTGCCCAGCTCCAAGGTTGACTCAGCCTTCCATCCTTTTGCAGGTTGGTAAAATGAGTACCCAGCTTGTTGGGGGCATGTATAGAAATGTTTCGAAATACATGCTATTTGTAAGTTGTTTGCCGCCTTGATCCATATGGAGAGGCGGGATATAAGTAAGTAAGTAAGTAAGTAAATAAGTAAGTAAGTAAGTAAATAAATAAATAAAATGTCTCAGAGGGTGGTGGGATCTTCTTCTTTGGGGGTGTTTAAATGTCTCAGAGGGTGGTGGGATCTTCTTCTTTGGGGGTGTTTAAACAGAGGTTGGATGACACAGCAGGGGATTGGACTAGATGGGCCTTTGAGTCCTTTACAGTTCTGTAATTGAATTTTTCCACAAGTCCATGAAAAAATCTTCCTGTAGGTACAGTTCTACTACTAGGCAAAGCAAAGCAACTCCCTCAAGTGGTGAATGCAGGAAGTAGGGAACAACTCCCTGGTGAACTATCCTGAACCAGAGGGCACCTCCTCTGCTGGAGAATAGATCTCTCTCTGTGGCTGAGATCCTGTACTGCAGAGTGTAGCATAAAAGTTCTACAGGTAGAACTATGCTGTAGCTCTCCCCTGAACCTCTCAAGGCTCACTGTTTTGCCATTATAGGGTTTTCTGGGCTGAGAGTATATGATGCACTCAAAGTCACCCAGTGGGTTTCCATAGCTGAGTAGGGAATTGAACCTTGGTCGGTAGGGTCACAGTTAAATACTCAAACCACTGCACCACAGTGGCCCTACAGCAGGATAATAGCATCTTTGGCTTGGACTTACCACATTACCTCATTCCTTTTCTATTGTACTGCCAGTGGGAAACCATTTGGAAGAATGAAGTCAGATGATAAATCCTAGCCAAAGATCCTATTATCGTGTTGTAAGTGTGATTTACCTGCCTCCTGGGATAAAACCCTTAGTTATATAGAGGAGTTTGAGAGGTTAGGAGAGTTAGTCATAGTCAAGGTAACAGACGAGTTAGGGTCATGGTCAGAGTTGGTTGTATATGATTGAGAGAGAATGAGAGATGTGATTTATATGTATTAAATAGGAGTGTGGTGGAGTCTCCTTCTCTGGAGGTTTTTAAACAGAAGCTGGATGGCCACCTGTTGGGTGTACTTTGATGTGGGTTCCTGCATGGCAGGGGGTTGGGCTGGAAGCCCCTTGTGGTCTTTTCCAACTCTATGATTTTATGACTCTAAATAAGTAATTGTTGATGTTCTGTTCAATTCATATATATATATATATATATATATATATGAAATACACTTGAATGTTGGAGAATTTTACAGAAAAGGTTTTAGTGTAAAACCTCATGGTGGCAGTGGAGGAACAGGGAGAAGTTCTCACAGGGACTCACTTCTTTTTTAACCATATATTTCTAGAGTGGCAGCACTCTGCAATTGCAGATTGTCAGCCACCAGTTCAAGACCAATCATCTTCATAGCCAGGTCTAGACACTGATATTTTGCTGCATATGGCAAAAGTACAAGAAAGCATCCTACTCTGTTTTCAGAAACCAACAGAAATTGTAGTTAAGTTTTATTTTGATATTGGAATCAAGGTAGCATCCTCCACTGTATCTGATGGTTTATGGAGTGCAGGACAGGTCACAAAGCCCACAGAACGCCACTTTCCAAAATATAGTGAATTTTAATTTTGATTTTTTAATTTCATATTCTGTACCCTGCCTCGAGCCTTGGAGAGAGGTGGATAATAAAAATGTATTTTCTATCAACAGCCAGAGTGGCCCTGTGGAAATGACTGAGAAGAGGCCATTGCAGCTCCTGGATATCTGCCAACTGAGCTAAATGTCTCCCTGCATCTAATGGGAATGTAATGAGATTATTGATTAATGCAAATACTTTAGTCACTGTGGTTAAATAACTGTTTAATCACCAAAGCTTTTGGTTCTCATTTGTGTAGGAGACCACTGTGGTCATCCCTTCCTGCTTCTATCCCCATAGCCCAAGTAACAACAACTGCTCATTCCTATATCTAACCAGAACTTGTGGTTACCCACCCCATCGAAAGGGACATATCCAGTCAGATGTGAAATGGAGAAAATAGCAGCAACCAAGACATGCATTTTTTTGGTAGAACCTACCTGAGCAGGTGTGCCCTCCAAGCCAGTGTGAGCATCTCCACCACTAGCCTGCCCTGATATCCACTGGATGTCCTGGTAGTTCAGTATAACAAAAGACAATTCACCGTTGGAGGTTAAAACAGCCTGGAATGTGTTCACCTATACAGAAAAGGTGGCACAGCACATTGAATAGATACCACTAATATTTAGTTCCCTATTACAAGCTTATAATAACTGGTCACATCCGAAATCCTTTGAGCCCTTCTTTGCTAAATATTTCTTCTTTGGGGCTGGTCCTCCTGTAAGGCAACTGCCGGGTAGCAAATATTAGGGAACTTCCTCCTCACAGTTCCTCCTGAGTCATCTAGCCATTTTCTTCTTAACCAACTTGTTGCTCCCTTCAGATGCTGTGAAGACTGCTACTCTGTTGCTGGGGTAAAATCCACTCACCAGTCCATTTGGCTTCTATATGTGGCATTGAGGGGGCCCATCTTGTTTACCACAGGCAGTAAAATATCTTGACTAGCCTTGCTTCTCCTCCATGGACACCTTGTACAGCCATTCAGATGTTGGCAAACTACAGCTCCCAGCATGATGGCTAGGGCTGCTGGGACTGGTAAGGGAACACTGAGGGGACATACAATTCCCACCCCTGAAATTTTTGTTATATTCATTTATATCCCTCCTTTCTGCCATTACTGTGACCCAAAGCAGTTTACAAATTATTAAAACCAGTACAGAAAGGTAAGCCAGTAGAGATGCTAGGGACATGTTGTAATACAGGAAAGGGAAAACAATGGCATTCCAGATGTTGCTGGACTTCCGTTCCCATGATTCTTCATAATTGGTTATGGTTATTACAGCTGATGAGAGTGGAAACCTTTTCACACTACACTGTTATAGTGCTTTTATTCCACTTTCAACATCCTACGGAATCATGGGGTTTGCAGTTCAGGGAGGGGCCTTTAGAATTCTCAGCCAGATTGCTCTTTGGCCTCAGTAAACTACAAACGCCAGAATTCCACGGGGTGTTGAAAGTGGAATAAGGGCACTATAACAGTGTTACTGCAGAAAGGCCCTGGGACATGCAGTCTGACATCATATGGTGGGACACGTGTGGGAGATGGGCAAAATTCACAGGGCCAGCCCTACCATTAGGTTAAAGAAAGCAGCTGTCTCAGATCGCAGATTCTGTCAGACAAGTGGCAATTTCTCTGCCATGTTCCTGAATTTCTTGCAGGGCATTTCCCTCAATAGAAAGAGCTTGGGGTACCCCATGGCCTTGCTGTCACCCCCTAAACTAACCTCAAGAAAGATCCACATGTCTTATCTGAAAAAAATTCTGTAGGTGTAATGGGAAACTGGCATCTTTTTGCTTTTTGTCTCAGGCAGCAAAATAACTTGGCATGCCTCTAGCACAACAGGACTCAAAATTTTGACTGTCTCAACCAAAGTTGGAGCCTGTGACAAACTTTTGAATGTCACAAGTAAAGATGCCAATCTCTCAGCATTAGAAAACAGTGATTGCATTAGCAAATTCTGGCTGTGTGTTTTGTTAATTTGAGACAGTGCTGGAAGGGAGGAGTTGAATCAGTGATTATGTTCAAGCTCAAGAACAGAAATTGGAACAAATTCATATGAAGACAGCACTGTTTTGTTATGACTTAGAGCATATATGAATGAAAGAACCGTTGCACTTTCCCCCCTTCAGTCTGAACAAAAGCATCTTATTCCACTTATTAGTCTTTTTTAATTTAATATTTTATATTCATTTAAACATCCTTATGGATTCATTGCCCTTAGAGACTATGCTATAATCTGAGATATGGACATCATACAATACATTAAAAAAAATCTAACATACAAAAATAAATTAGTAACTGAAGACGACATAAAATACACATGGCCTTTCACATTTGCAGGTTTAACTTTCATGGATTTGATTATTTGTGAGTTTCTCCAGATCCTGTCCCCCCACCTCAATTGCCTTTTTTCCCAGAGGAACCGTCTCTCTCAGTGGCTACAATCAGGTTGCTCATCCCTTTGAAAACCTACCTCTGCTCCTTCTCCACCACCAGCAGCCTCTGCCTGATAAGGATGGATAACAGCCCCATTTATCAGCACCACAAACGTTCTCCTGATGCCCCCCACGTACCCAAAGAAGGAGATGAGAAAAGAGGAAATATAGGGCCACCATGTCAACCAACCTCTTTCCTTGACCTGGTTTGGACTCCGGGTGCCCACTCTCCCCACCATGCCTCAGTCCCTTTTCCACAGATACAGACCCACATGATATTTGCAGTTTTTCCACCCTTTGTAGGAGCCCTGTCCCCACAGCCCTAATGAGTGTGGAGGGCTGATGATAAATTTAAAAACTGTATTCAAAACAAACAAACAAACAAAAAAACAGCAACAATGGGCATCAAAAGTGATTTCATTCCCCTCTCCCTCATTTTTTAAAATCCTCAGTCATCATGTAACATACGGGCTGTTAAAACAGTATCAAATTATACGACAGTGTGGAACAACAAAGCTTTTCAGGATGGCAGAAGAAAAGCCAGAGATTATTTTGCTTGGAAGCTTAGAACAAGCAGCAGGCCAGGTAAACTGGTAGCATTGCAACTTCTTTTTGGTCTTGTTTCTAAAGCCCTTGTAGTGATGGTGGTGTGCCTTCAAGTTGTTTCTGAGATATTGCAGCCCTAAGGAGAACCCATCATGGGGTTTGCTTGGTAAGATTTGTTCTAAGCTTAGTTTATTGCCTTCCTCTGAGGCCATTTCCGCACTAGACTTTTATAGCGCTATGATTCCACTTGAAACATCCTATGGAATCCTGGGGTTTGCAGTTTCGGGAGAGGCCGGCTGGCCCCTCCCTAAACTGCAAACCCCAGGATTCCATAGGATGTTTCAAGTTGAATCATAGCGCTATAAAAGTCTAGTGTGGAAATGACTTGAGGCTGAGAGAGCATTTCTATGGGTGAGCAGGGGATTTGAATCCTTGTCTTTCAGAGTCATAGTCCGACAACATTAAACCACACTGACTCGCTTTTGAACCCTCGCATCACAATTTGCAATCAGCTAGTGACCAGAGCTAATGGAAGAGATAGTCATAGATACATGCCAATCTTGCTAAGTTCCTTTGGTTATGGTAAGAATGCCAAACCAAAAGTTATTTTATAATAAATAAATTCTTTCCAAGTGCTATTTTAGAAAGCAGGAATGGCTTGGTTCTTAAAGAGGTAGAAAGAAAGGATAGTGCTTAGTTTTCCAAATGGCACACTTTTAGTTTAGTTCAATGTATATAACTATAACATAGTGACCTTAACATAATGTGACAATGTTTTTATTGTAAATGTATTACAGTATGTATGATTGTATTGTATTTATTATTTGTAATTGTTTGAAATGGTCAGTAGACTAATTCAATGAATTTATCTGTATCTGTATCTGAATTGGGGACTGCATATATATATATGTGTGTGTGTATGCACCTACATATATACATACATACACACGCACACATTGTAAATACCAATGACCATGTTGCTTAGGGGAATTCTAAAGGGAGTCCAAAAAGTGACTTTTCCAAGCTTTGTGTAACAGGAGTAGAATCAGCCCATTTGGCTGCAAAGAATTTCACTTGCCTTTTTCACACTGCAGTGAACTGGAGCAGAAAGAAATCAATGCTCTCCTGATGGCTCCCTTGATTTTGTTGGCAAGCGGAACTCTTAGAACTACTCAGTAATCTGGTCACGATGTCCTGAGAGCTTTAAGTTCTTAAGAAGGCATTTAATCCAGATTTATTGTGACATTTATGGCACATTAAATGCAGGCCAGGTGGCAGGGAAACACAAGTAAGCATAGAACGTGGCTACAGAACTCAGTTTGCACTTAGAGAATGTTGTCTTTTTTATATATGCCTGCTGAAGACAGTATTCCTCAACCCTCTCCCTTTTCCTCCTATGGCCCTTTTTATCACATTTCTTCTTTTGTCCTTCTGGACTTATTGCAGGCTATGTTTGGCCAGCGTGGTTCTCTTGCCTGAATATTGTCGCAGAGCAAATTTGGCACAAGATATTTATGAAACTGAAGCACAAAGTGAGGCCTGTTTCCCAGTGCACAGTGATAGCACTTTCATACCACTTTAAAATCTAGGTACATAATACCTCAAGCCAGCTAAATTGTTTTGATACGTGAGACAGAGGGGGAAAAACCCTGACCCTTCCCAGTGTTGGTGTTTTAATTCCCAACATATATGGGGGATGCTCAACTTTTCCCCCAATGGCTCTTCTTTTAAGTTTCTTCTTTTAAAAACACATATAAGCACTTGTGTTTAGATTGTCCTTAATTGGGAACAGTCAATTCTGTCATATTTGCAGCTGCCCAGGGCAGGGAGATAGCCATATTTCTAATATTTGCAGCTAATCTAATGTGGTGTTGGCCGTCCATCCCCATTCAAAGAAGCCTACCTTGGAGGACAGGGATCCATAGAAGGCCACTTCGTCCCAGGTGGCCACAAAAGCCCAAGTTGCAATGAACTTTTCCTTTGGGAAATAGGTGTTGATGTCTGCCGTCACTCTCTGCAACAGCCTCTTGTCTTGGCTCTGTCTGTAGTATACCTCACCTTTGATGCGGTTATCAACGTCAGCCCAAAACGGGGCCACAAAAGCCCGGCCATCAGTCAGAGGGAAAGGATCAGGAGTGAACTGCCTGACGGGCTTGTCAAATGATAATACTCCATTATTGTTCACCTGTGGGGATGGAACAGTGAAATTTTTTTCTCTTGTCATATTTAGCATGCTCAGCATAACATAGGCAATATCACTTTGTAGCTGGGAGTGAGAAGATAGTAGGCTCCTATAACTAAATGGTAAATTGTATAAATGAGTAGAACCTGCAACATTGGCCATTTCCGCACTACCCTGTTATAACGCGATGATTCCACTTTCATCATCCTCTGGAATCCTGGGGTTTGCAGTTTTGGGAGGGGCCAGCTGGTCCCTCTCGAAACTGCAAACCCCAGGATTCCATAGGCTGTTGAAAGTGGAATCATAGCACTAGAACAGGCTCGTGCGGAAATGGCCAATGTTGCAGTGCAAAGTGCAAGGGTCAGGACTCTATCTCCTCCACTGCTGTTTATTCCCCCTCCCCCTTGTTTTATTCTTCCCTCTACCTCATACTCTTTCAGACATGTTCATAAGGATTTCTAACGGAAATGGGAAGGACACCAGCAGGAGTAGGAATGTGGCCAATTTCCCACCTCACTTCAGCCTTCTAGGACAGCCCCTCAGCAGAATGCATCAGCATAGGCAAAGTAACCAAAAGTAATGTGACAATGCTTCCAATTTTAGTTGATTTTTGGCTTTTTTAAAACTTTTTTTCTAAGATGCAAAGATACATGGATGGGAGCAAAATTACACTTTTTGCCCATTATTGGTGGAGCCTGTTGTGAAAAAGATCATCCCAAATTTTAAAAATATCTGGGACAGGTCTGGTGGCTTTGGGAGGCTTCAGGGGCTACACTTTTTCCAGTCTGCTCATGAACTAAGGAAGATTGGAATATCACTTTGTTGTTGTTGTTTGTCCAGAAAAGCACTTTTCTTTTCTTTTCTTTTCTTCCCTCCCTCCCTCCCCCCTTTTCCTTCCTTCCTTCCTTCCTTCTTTCTTTTTTAAATCTTCCAGCTGGGACAAGATGGGAGGGTTTCATATTTTGCTCCTGGAAGCTGGTAGGAGCAGAAATTTTAATTTCTGAGCAAAATATTTAAATTTAGGGATAGGATTGCCAGGTATGGCTTAGCATGCCCCCTATTTGGGGGATGGAATGCTTTTCCTTTCATATTGATATAACAAGACCCCAGAAAATTCTCATATTTTTGGGTGTGGGCCCTTCATGAAGGCAGAAATGTCATATATGTGTATATGAAATACCATGTTATTTATGCCTGTGGACGATATGTTAATTTTACAGAGAAATGCCTGGCTGACTGAAATCAATAATTTCATTTGTATTAAGGCAGAACACAAACTTGTTAATAGCTGCTTCCCGACTGTAAGCCCTATGTGTCATCTTATCACTCTTTTGAAAACCTTGCAATACTATTTGAGGATAGGGCTCAAGGTGGATCCACAAGGTGTTCAAAACAACCTTGGGAGGGCCATCTGTTGTCTGTGAGCCACCATATTCTGGACCCATAGGATGAATATAATTTCTTTTGTTTGTGTTATTTTGTTTGTGTTATTTTTGCCAGAGTAAAAAACTGAGAAAGATCTGTCCCTTTAGTGGTTGTACAAATATAGGAACTTCAGCAAGTGTTGCTTGCTATCTGGTTGTGTGACAAGCAACACCTATTGAAGTTCCTTTGCCTGTACACCCATTAAAGGTACAGGAGCCTTCCCCAGTTTTCAATCTAGCCACCCATAGATAAGATGAAACTACAGGAAACATCAAAAGGAAACTTACATAGAGGGACTTGTATCTTTTGCCATAAAAGTAGAAGAACTCAGAGACTGAGATTTGAGGAGATGCTCCATCATCTGCTTTTGGGGTGTTTTTGTCTTGATACTTAGGTCCATAAGGGTAGAGCAGTGTGTCTGAAAAGATAGCAAGAACAAAAAATCAGGGGTAATAGTAATTAGGAATTTTTTGGATCTACCATGCAGCATCACAATGTCCAAAAAGAAAATGGCAGCTGCTTTTCATTTTTCAACAGACTGTAACACCAAAGAACTGTACATTTTCATGCTTTCCCCACATTGATATGGCATGTGTTGGTGCAGACATGTGGTAAAGACATATTGAAATGGCATGGCCTACAAATAAGCTGATCTTTCCAGCCCTACTTTGTCCATTTCTAGCATCAGGTAGACAAATGCTAAATTTAATGTTCTACCATGTGCAAGGCTCCTTGCAAGAAGCAAGCTGTACATGAGACAGAAAAGAGTTCTGTCCCAAACAATGCTCTATCATACTAGATTTCTACTTACAGGAATTTTTGTTTCAGTTCAAGAGAGCATTAAAATAATATGATGCCCACCTGCAAGTTGAAATGACAAAGTACAGGCAACCACTTAAAACTTCACCATTTCATTTTAGGTGTGCTAAATATCAAGGAAAATAATTAGAAAGCAGAGGAGGAGAGAAAAATTGACCTAGATTTTTGTGCATTCAACTTACCTCTATTAGTTACTTGTTCCAAGGATAACACCTGTAATGCTGAAGTCAGAAAAACATTAGTAGAATGAAAAACATGATCCTCAGCCTGAGGTCAAGCATCTTCATCCAGCCCTAGCCCCTAAGGCATGGTTGACAGCTGATTCCTACTCTGTTGTTATGTGTCTTCATGTCATTCTTAACTTACAGTCACCCTAAAGTGAACCTATTGCAGAATTTTCTTGGTGAGATCAGTTCAGAGGAGGATTGCCATTGCCTTCCTCTGAGGTTGAGAGCAAGGCCTCCTTAACCATTAGGCACTTCAAGCACAATGTGAAGGGCCTAAAAAATGTTTAGGGCCTATGAAAATATCCCTGGTGGTTCAGCAAGGTGAGGTAGTGAGTCAAATACAAGAATGCCAAGGGCCTACCAAACTTTAATGCAGCACTGGCTGAGACAGTATGACTTGCCCAAGGTCACCCGGAGGGTTTCTGCAGCCAACCACAGATTTGACCCCTGCTCTCCCAGACTCCTAGTCCAATATTCAGATTACTACACCATGTTGGCTCTTACTGGACTTCTCTTACCCTGGGCTCCACTTAAATTGTCCCCGCCTCATGTTCCAGGTCACATTTCCCCTGACATAGCATTACTCCAGTGCATTGTGTGAGTTTAAAAAGACAGTCCCCAGAATGTCATTAGGGCTGTCCAGTGGTAATTGGCATAGCACTGCTGCTGAATATTGCTACCATTACCAGGTAAGATGATTGAGGACAGCACTGATATGTGAGGACTGGTTTTAGGCTTGAAAACAGTCATTTGCCTGGTCATCTGTGATGAAGAAGTATCATCTCTAAGTATCCAGGTGAAGAAGAGGGATCTCCTCTCACTTTTCCTTAAACTATTTGTATACCCTAAATGACTACCATAGGAATCTGTGATCACATATGCACAAAACTGTGATCGTTGTTCCCTGACTTTACTGGCTGTTGGACCAACTAGAGCAGGTGGCCTGTCAAAATGATCTCCCTCCATTCTGAAGCTGATGTAATTGTGGGAAAATTAATGACTAGATGTAGCCATCTGGTATTGCTCACAGTGCCTACCCAGGAACATATGTGATACCAGCCTGAGGATGAGAGAGGAGCTGGCATATTCTCAGTCTGCTAAACTAGCTGACACGTAGTACAGCTGTTGGGGAATTCATATATAACGTGCACACACAGTACCAATGATTATATAAATAAATAGTGCATAGGAGAATAGGTTGCTCCCATCACGTGGTTGTTAACATGATGGACCAGAAGTACAGTGAGATGGTGAGGCAGTGCCAAAGAAAATCTCATTCATCATTCATGAGATAGTCATAATTTCCCTCACAATAGGAAAACTCCAAATCTCCCCCACCACATCTTTTCTATACTAGCTCCATTAATCTAGTCATGGGTCCATATTCTTGACTTCCTGCATGTAATACCGTTTACTTTCCAGACATCCTCAAGATCTGTGACATCATCAAGCTCTGCTTCTTGACATCTTCACTCAGTGTCTGACCCTCAGCTCTTGACACTCAGGCTTTGGGCAAACGGAGACCTCACAAACTGTTTCCTTAGGCAGGGTTTCTCTGGGATTTGAGCCTGGGAACCATCACACTTAAGCAAGACTGATATGCTTAAACCAAGGGCCCTTTCACACTACACAAATATAGTACTAGGCATACCTTTAACTGCCATCATTCCATCCTATGGAATCCTGTGATTTGCAGGTGCAGGAAGGGTATTTAAACTTTTCTGCTAGAGAGCTCTAGTGCCTCTATAAATGAGAAATCCCCAGGATTCCATAGGATGTAGCCATATTGTACTATATTTGTGTAGTGTGAAAGGTATCCCAGAAGTGTGGAATTGTGATCACCAGATGTTGCTTGACTACATCTTCCACCATCCCTGTCCATTGGCCATTCTGGACAGAGCTATTGGAGCTGGAATTCAACAACCCACCTTAAGCTAATGCTTCATTTTGAGGCGATAGAATTTAATGACAGCTTTTATCATGGGCTTTCCATAACTTGGGCAGGCTTCCTACAATGTTTTTCCTCACAGTTGAAGTAAAAAAATAAAAAAAATAAAACCAGAGCTTTCAGGAATGATGATGCTGGCTGATATGTTCTGTAAGTTTTATCCCCAAAATTAATTTTTCTAGAGTAAAAAAAAAGAATCATTAAAAGTGCTTTGGGACATACTTACCCAACACCAATATGTCTGTGAGCAGAGGGAGGTGTAGTCTCATTATTCCAAATTTCTTTGTTACTTCTTATATGATAAGTTCTGTTCAAATCCTGAGAATTAATAAATTATTCTGGTTACATATTGTATTGTATTGTACTTTGCAGCAATTTTGTGCACTTTTACCTGTGTTGAACAAAGCAAGTCTTACATCTGAATAAACTTGAATAGAATTGGCTCGTAAGCTATTCTTTGTATTTACATGTCAATTGAAAAAATCTTACTCCACTAGTTACATTAGCTTTAGTTCTTTAACTGATCTAATGTAGGCAAAAATAATAGTTCTGAAGCAAGAATTATATCATCTTTGTCTCTTGATAAACAAATGACTATTATTTGCAACTGAATTTTGAGGGTTTGAACCAAAGCTTATTGGCATTGCCTCAAATGCTCTGCTGCAAGCTTCCATCTTTAATTTCCCATAATGCCTCCAAACACCACTACCACATTATGAAATAACACAGCTATGAGAGGTGTTCTCTCTCTTTCTGTGATAATGGGGACCATCTTTCTGAATGACTTAACACTGTGATACAACATCAAAATTCACTTCCTAGTACTTAAAATGTCTGGCTTTTGGTGTCTGCAAGCAATAGTTCAGCCCCATACTGAAGTAAATACTACATGAGCAGACATCTTATCTTTTTCAGAATTGTCCCAGAACATTTTGCTTCCTGAAGTAAAATGGCAAATGGTTCCCAGCCATCTAAATCAAGGTTCATAACTACAAAATTATTTTGGTACATGAGACCACAGAATCCCACAGCTGCTTCGCCCTCTCACTGCCAGTAAATATTCAGAAATAATAAGTCAAAAAACCAACAATTTGCTGTATTTTCATTGCGTGCTAGGACTGGCCCTGATGTGATTTCATCCCGTCTTCTGTTTCTTTTTCAACTAAAAATGACAAGTCACTGTAATTTTAGCTGCTGTGGGGCAGATATGAAATATTTTTTCTCTCCTTTTGCACAAGTATGTTGTGACAGGGTGCTTTACTAGGCTGACAACATTAGAAGCACCTTCACAATTTCTTCTACTGTATAGCTCTGTATTACTCTGGTAATCCAGTTTTGTTGATGGACATTACAGCAATATCAGAATCCCATTACCCAACCTGGTGCTTTTACATCTCTTCTTTTTCTCTTCCACTCCTGTAGAACTCAGATATAAGATGTACAGTTTAAATCAATGTTCCCTGAGAATTATGCCAACCTACCTTCCTCAAAGAAACTTGGAGCCCTATGAATGGCTTCTCCCATTTTATCTTTTTGAAAACATTATGTTAATCACATTTTTCAGAGCAAACAGGAAAATAGAATTCACTGGACATTTTTTCCCAACATTGCATAACTAGAGCAACATTGCATAACTAGAGCTCCATCCTATAGATTCTTAGGATCTGTAGTTTGGGAGACGCTAAGAACTCTCTGGCAGAGGATTCTAAAAATCTCATGAAATACCAGGACTCTGTAGAGTGACAGTCTGGCAATTAAAGTTGAATCATAACGCAGTGACTGTGTAGCTTGAGCACAGTTGCTAAATTCCAGGTCATGATTAACTGACATTAGATTAAACTAAGTCATATAGCTCAAGATCTTGTTGTTGTGTGCCTTCAAGTCATGTTTGACTTAGGCGACCCTCAAGTGAACCTATCATGGGGTTTGCTGGCTGAATTTTTGTACAGAGGGGCTTTGCTCCTGTCTTCCTTTGAGGCTGAGAGTGTTTGACTTGCCCGAGGCCACCCAGTGGGTTTCCATGGCTGAGTGGGGACTCAAACCATTACATCATACTGGGTCTCCATGACTAGGGACCGACAGTTATTTTTGTGGTTAGTTCCCCCACCACCACCAAAAGTTGGGTCAGAATAAAACATGGGATGCTGGAAGTCTAGGGCCATTTCTGCACTAGGCTGGTATAGCGCTGTGATTCCACTTTCAACATCCTATGGCATCCTGGGGTTTGCAGTTTCCAGAGCGGCTGGCTGGCCCCTCCTGAAACTGCAAACCCCAGGATTCCATAGGATGTTTCAAGTGGAATCACATCTCTATAACGGCCTAGTGTGGAAATCGCCCAGGACTCAATAATGAAACCTGGTGCCCATTCGTACTACACCCTTATAGTGCTATATTCCACTTTAACTGCAACATCCCATGGCATCCTGGGAGCTGCAAGTTAAGGAAAGCATTTAGAGTTCTCAGCCAGAGTGCTCTAGTGCCTCCCAAATGATTTTGTTCTAACTTGTCAAGTTGTTTAGTATACTTTTGGTCCATTTAAGTTATTTTACTCTTTTAAATCATTTTAAACTCCTTACATTGTTTTAATTGCTCATCATTGCGAAAACCCAGGCTAGAGGGTAGGATATAAATATTTTAGCAAATAAACAAAATAAATGAAATACGCTCCAAGAACTGCATACTTTGACAGCCCTTCCAACATTTATTTAAAAGATTCCTATTAATTTTATGCTGTTTTGTTGGGCATAAGGCAGACACTTACAAGTGGTTTTAGAACACATTATTTAGATAATACAGATATTAGCTTGTACAGTGAGAATGACCAGATTTTGTTCCAACTTCTGTGATAACAGAATTTAAATCTGACTTCACAAACTAGCCTTGAAGAGCATCAAGAAAACAAAAATAATGGCATAGGTGATTAACATGATATTAAAGTAGGTGATGAAGACATTGAAATAGTTCAAGATTTTCCATACCTTGGTTCAGTCATTAATCAGAATAGAGACAGCAGTCAAGAAATCAGGACTCAGAAGGGCAGTTATGAAGGAACTAGACAAGATCCTGAAGTGCAAAGATATATCATTGAATACTAAAGTTAGGATTGCGCATGCCATCATATTTTCAATTTCTACGTATAGTTGTGTATAGTTGTGAAAGCTGGACAGTGAAGAAAGCTGATAGGAAGAAATTCAACTCATTTGAAATGTGATGCTGGACGAGAGTTCTACAGATTCTGTGAACTGTTAAAAAGATAAATGAATGGACCCTAGAGCAAATCAAACCTGAATTCTCCCTAGAAGCCAAGTTGACTAAGTTGAGGTTGTCATACTTTGGCCATATCATGAAAAGAAATAACTCCCTAGAAAAGACAGTAATGCTTGGTAAGGAAAAGAGGAGGACCACATTATACATGGATAGACTCAGTCAGGGAAGACTTGTCCCTGAATTTGCAAGACCTGAGCAAGGCAGTTGATGACAGAGTGACAGATCTCTCTTCCACAGGGTAGTCATATGTCAAGACCAACCTGATGGCAGTTAACAACAACAACAACAACAAACCAAATGACACTTCAACAATTTCTTTATATAATTCAGACACCAATCCTCTAGATTCATAATGACCACTTATGCTGCATGAGTCAAATGTGGTTAACACATTCAGAGCCCTCAAAGTTCTATATATGTAGAACGCCAGTGAAGCAAACCTCTCCCATGCTACCCATCCAACAACCCTCTCAGGTAGGTTTGAGCACAATTGACTTAAGAGTCACTTGAGGAACATCAGGGATGAATAGGCATTTCAACCTGAACTTTCCACATCTTAAACTACTGCATTATAGCTGCTCCTACTGGAAAGACAGATAAGTATCAGAACATAAATATGAATATTTTTGGAAGCAAATAAAAGAAGAGTCCTCCTGTTTGTTTCACTCAACCTGCAAAAGTAAAATTCTTACCAGCCTCCCATTAATGTCTGTAGAACTAAGCTCCAGAACATTTGTGATATGGGTCTGCTGCACACATGATCATCTCCTACAGCTTGTGGGGTTTTTATACGTGCTCACTCAGGCAGTGAAACCAAAGAAGAGATCCTGGACTCCTAAAGAAGGAATGAATAGGGTCATTTCTCAGTCCAACTTGGGGCTGGAGTATTTTGGCAGGAATATATTGTCCTTTGTCCTTCTTTAACTGACCCACGGTAGTCAAGTCAAATCCCTGGCAATTCCAGGGGACAGATGTTAAACTGGACAGTAGGTTTTCTTTTAAAGAAAGTAATAATAATGGATAGACTTGGCAAGGAAAGTCAGTAGTAACACAGAACTGGCAGTGAGCTAGCAGTAAGCAGCGGAGGTGGAAGGTTTTGCTATTCTCATATAGCTTTAAAAAGGTTAGATTTGAGACAGTGAGGTATATGGTACTTTGAAGTGTTGGACTAGGAATGCAGGAAGCAAGGGTTTGAACTTCTGCTCAGCCATGGAAACTTACTGGGTAATCCTAGGCAAGCCACACTCTCTTAGCCCAAAAGAAAGGCAATGGAAAATATTCTCTGAATGAAGCCTGGCAAGAAAATCATAGCATAAAGTTGAGTTGAATGCATATGACCACAGCAACAACGTTAGTCTTGAGTATATATTGAGTATATCATGTTTACCATACTGAAAACTGGAGAGTACTCCTGTACCTTCAGCTCTAACATTTTATGATTTTATGAAGGTGAGAATGTACTGAGAGAGTCAGGGTGATATAGTAGTTTGAGCATTTGACTATGACCCCGGAGACTAGGGCTGTTTCTGCACTACACTAGTGCTATCATTCTACTCTCAATGTCCTGTGGACTTCTGGGGTTTGTAGTTTACTGAGGCCAAAGAGCTCTCTGGCTGATGATTCTAAATGCCCCTCCCTAAACTGCAAACCCCAGGATTCCATAGGATGTTGAAAGTGGAATAATAGCACTACAACAGTGTATTGTGGAAATGGCCCAGGTTTCGTTCCCCATTCAGGCATAGAAACCTCCTGGGTCACCTTGGGTGCATCACACACTCTCAGTCCCATGATAGGTTCACTTTAGGGTCTCTATAAGTCAGAAACAACTGGAAGATAAACAAGAGAAGCAGAAGCAGAAGAATGTTCTCCACAAATTTCTTGATATGAATGCCCATGGTATAGTGGCTATAACCCACCCAGTATAGAAAGCATTGAAGTCTTCTAAATTTGGAAGTGGGGTGTAATGAGAGATATGCAAGCCAAGGCAAACTCATTCCCACAGTCACTGGCTGCGTGGTTCTCACATACCATGTGATTTTTCCACAGATTAAAGAGCAGTTGCAAATGAGTTAGTAGTTTAAAGCTATATTCTAATGTGGGAAGGTGGGATCCATTACAGAAATGGATGTCTTTCCCTCACAGGCTTCTGAGGAGAGCAACACTAAGTGCCTAGCAGGAGTACGTGGCAAAGGAAGTGGTGACTGCTTCAAAGATGGGCAAAGGAGAAAGTGATAGACTGTCTTCATACCAGAAAACCTAAGCCATTACTCTATTGCAGCCTCCCTCAACTTAGTGCTCTCCAGGTATGTTGGACTATGACTCCCAGAAGCTCTCTACCAGTGCTGGGTGGCTGCTTCTAGGAGTTGTAAGTCAACATATTTCAAGGACACCAGGCTTAGGTTAGGGATGGGAATTATATAGCCTTTAAGATGTTGTTGTACTGCATCTTCCATAATTCCTCATCATTGGCTGCTGGATATAACAGTCCAACAACATCTGGGGGAATATGTGCTTCTTACCACTGGATTAGGCCTTCCAAACTGGGACATAGGTGGCCAGATAACATCAGAGTGAGGCCAAGATACCAAAAGTTAGAAACAAGGATGAACAGATAATCCAAAAGAAGCTGCAGCAATTTGCTTTTACCTGGATCTATTGGGAATGGCAAGATTCTGCCCTTCCATTCCTGGTGAATTGAGTGCAAATTACTTTTTCATTTTGAATCAGTTTACTGCTATTGAAGTAAACTGAGGACGAAGGGGAAAAGTGGGAAGAGAGAGAAACTGGGGCATTTTGAAAGTAGCAAAAAAGTGATAGGACAGAGGATTAATTGAGACTGTCCCTGCAAAATCATGACAGTTGAAGAACATGGGTCTTCCTATCTGTATTGCAGTGGTCAACAGATATAAAAGATTGAAATCTAAATTGCCACCATCATGACTGGTCATCTGTTGCACTTTCTGATAACACAGGGCTGGAAACTTCTATCTAGATTGAGAAATGCATGCAATCCATTTAGTAATGGCTCAGGGGGTTGCTGTTCTGATGCTAGAGTGGCCCTGTACTTTTGATAGCTAAACATCAGCTCAACAGATGCACACTGATTCCCTGGCATGAAAATTAAATTTTAACTGCTTAACTTCTGATCACTGGCCGCAGAGAAGCAGAACCATGAAAAGAAGACACTTTAGGATATAGTAATAATAACCATTTGCTCATGAGGGAATTTCCGCACTACACTGTTATAGCGCTATTATTCCACTTTCAACATCCTGTGGAATCCTGGGGTTTGCAGTTTAGGGAGAGGCATGTTTGGGCTCAGTAAACTGCAAACCCCAGAATTCCACAGGATGTTGAAAGTGGAATAATAGTACTATAACAGTGTAGTGTGGAAATGGTCTCATTGTTATAATATACAATTTAACAGCCATGGAAACTTCCCATGAAATCCTGGGATTTGGAATGTAGGGAGGAGTATATAGAATACTCTGTCATAGTATGCTAATGCCTCACCAAACTACAAGTCTCAGCATTTCACAGGACAAGCCATAACAGTTAAAGTGAGATAACAGGACTATAATTGTTTACAGTCAGCCTTCCACATTTGCTAGTTTCACTTTTGCGGATCTGATTATTTGTGTGTTTCTCCAACTCCTCCCCCTGGTACTTCTCTTCCAGGAAGCCTTCCCTCTTGGTGGCTCTTATCAGGCCGTGCAGCCCTTTAAAAAACAGTCTCTGAGTTTCTTCCTCATTCACCAGCTCTTGCCTGGCCATCTAAGTATGAATCACAGCCTGATTTCTCAGCACCATGAACCCTCTCCCAATGCAAGATGGGCAAGAGAGAGAAAGTATAAGACCACCATGCTGCCCCCTTTTTCTTCACCTGGTTTAGCCCCTGGTTGCCTGTTCTTCCCACCATGCCTTGGACCCCTTCCTACAGATGTACATGCACATTTTGATATTTGCATTTTTTACACTTTTGTGGGGATCCTGCACCCTAACCTTAGCAAATGTGGAGGGCTGTCTGTCGTTGCATAGCGTTAAAGCACCTCTTGTCCAATTTAACAGTAAGAGCTGTTACTACAGAAGGTGGCAGATTCTTCTTCAATGGAGATTTTTAAACAGAATTTTGATGGTCACACCTCTCAGAGATATTTTTGCAGAGATACATTTGGAAAGCAGGCTCCAGAGATACATTCCAAGAAAGATTTGTCTTCCATCTTTAAATTTATGTCACTTGCTCCCCTCCCAAAGGTATGGGGGCTCTGACAGTCTGAACTTGTTCTACTCTCTACTTGACCATGGTAATGGTGGTGTTCAACCTCAGTTCTTTGAGCATATTCACTGCTAATTTCCAGCTGCCTTTTGGTTGCTGGTGAGACGAAGCAGGGAAAAAGAAAGAATACAGTTAACTATTAACAGGTAATACACCTATGTTCCTTTCCCCCACACGGATGTGGGCTTTTCTCTCCTTCAGCAATGTCATTGTTCTCAGCCACAATGGGGCTGCTAGTCCACATTATACTGCCATTTCCCAGAAAGAGGACCAATTATTCATTCAGAGCTGACTTCTTTAGGAATTGCAATTACCTTTTCATCCCTCAGGATGCAGAGTGGTGTTCACTTCTGAGCATTCCAGATCTTCACTCTAGTCCATGGGTCAGTGAATCCACTCGGGGTTCCAATTTGCCCTTTATTTCAGGTACTGACTCCTAGCTCCCCAAAAGGTTTTGTACCTTGGACAGCTCCTTCAAGGTTTACAACTATATCCTGGACTGGATATGGAAGCCATTAGCTGCCACTGTGCTTCCCTGAGTACTGGATAACATTGAACCAGCAGAGAAACTATTAAATGAATTTCAGAATTTTTGTAAAAGAGAGGTTGAGAGTGCCAGAATCTGATTTGGGTTGCTTCCTTGCTGTGTGAACTGTGAGCTATACATTCAGATATCTCACTACAAACTAGCAGTGGAAAAATCTTTAAAATGGACGCAGAGCCCAATAAGCTGAGAGAGGTAGCTGAATTCTTTCAGGCTAAAACCCAGAATGGATTCACCACCCCACTGACATGGAAAGCACAAACCTACCACTGTGTGCATGGCTGCAGTGGAAAAACCCCTCCGTCTGTTCCCCTCTGTTCTAAGACAACAGAACAGTGTGACTTTTGCAATTTTCTAGGGTTGCCAGATTGAAAACTAGAGACAGCTCCTGCACCATTAATGGTGATGTAGAAGAGGGAATTTGAGCAAGTGTTTCTTGCCATGCAATCAGGTAACAAGCAATGCCTGATGAAATTCCTCTTCTACACAATCAGTAAAGGTACAGAAGCACTCACTATTTTTCACTCTGGCTGTCGTAGGCTTAACCACACACACTCCCCTCAAGCTAGCTTGCTTCCCTCAGGTGCTGTCAGCTATTCTATGACAGCTAACTCAGGATGCTTTGCTGCCTGAGATGAAAGACAAGATGGCTCCTCCTCATACATAAACAATCAGGACTGGCAGGTGGTTTTGTTTCTCTCTAGCATTGGCAACAGGACTGGGTTGTTCTGCTTCAGGCAGCAAAACAATAGAGCAGCTGCAAATTAAGTAAGGGTCAGTACTTGGTTCATAGCCTAAAGGCATTTTCAAGAGCCAAACACAGGACCCAGAACCCAATTCAAATGCAAGAAAAAGTGCTACAAACAATTAAGCGGCCTAGGGATACAAAAAACCCTACAAGTTGTGAGACGTATTTTTAAAAAAGATGTCCAAGAATTCGGGTCCTAGAGCTGAAGGGTTTGGAATTAGGCCTAAAGTGCCAGAGCACAGCTGTAAACCACCATGGTTACTGACGGGAACCAATTCAGTCATGAGGAACCAGTTCAGTCATGAGGACTGAATTCTCTTCATGATCAGCCCTTTCTTTATTCACAAGGAAGACCTTCTCCATCAGGCAAGCACCTCTGTATCTGGAGCGTTCTGAGCCTTACCCTGTAGATGTCTATGGCCATTTCTGCACTACACTGTTATAGCGCGATGATTCCACTTTCAACATCCTCTGGAATCCTGGGGTTTGCAGTTTCGGGAGGGCCTGGCTGGCCCCTCCCTAAACTACAAACCCCAGGATTCCAGAGGATGTTGAAAGTGGAATCATCGCGCTATAACAGTGTAGTGTGGAAATGACCTATGCTTCCTGTGGTGAGCTGAGCATCCAGTGACCCCTTCTGGTCCAAGATGGAACCATTCCATTTTGAGCCCATCACTCAAGGCATACCATGGTAATGTTGTGTTTTCATATCTTTTTATTCAGAATTTACAATCTCAAATTCTTCAAGAAAGCAGATTATCTCTAATATACTTTAAACAACAACATATCATATTATAAATAACATATTATTGTCACCTACGCCCTGGATAGGGTCAGCCCTTTCTGAGAAACAGGCAAGTGAACAAGATGTTTCTTGACTCAAAAGGCTAGGCCAGATTTATTCAGTACAAAAGTATAAAAATATAAAAATACAGAGAGCTGCAGCTGGGTGTCAATCAATAAGATTGCAACAAAACATGGAGGCCTGGCTAGGCCTTTTATCCAGGTAGACAACATACACTCCCACTACAGCATTTTCTACCAATGAGGAGGTGGCACAGGTGAGGGAGGGGCTAGGACTCCTATGCCTATGTGTGATATGTGACTTCCTGCCAGTGTGTAATGGCGGTTGATTCTCCTCCACCCACAGTACAGGTGAGGTAGTCATCATGTGACAGACATGGCAGACATGGGAAGGGCTAAGACTTCCTGTGTCTATGTGACTGCCTCCCAGTTTTCAATGGAGACTGGGAGACTGTATTTCCTTCACTCACATTATAATAACATGAATAACAACCTCAACAATAACTTATTAACAAATGTATTCATAACATAATTAATTCCACAAATACATTCTTTAAACTTAAACATCCAAAAATAAACTTTCTTACAGCCTTCTTATAAAAATATCATTTTTCCAGCTCTTATTAGCCAATTTCTGGTGTTCCTTCTTAAGCAACAAAACAAAGCAATTCATTGCTTAAACTACTAGCTAATTTTCCTTAAAAAAAAAAATCCTTCCCTTATTTTCTTTTCCTGTACTAGTTGGTTATTCCCTAGTTGTTAACTTCCAACAATATGAATATATATTTGTTTTCAGATCACTCTACTTGCTTACAATCTTCTTGCTTTTGCTTTATCATTCCCAAATTTCACTCAAGGTCAGCTATCATACTAAAGTATCTGTTATTATTTTCATCTTCATACTGTACTACCCCTGAAGGACCCCCTGGGGACCATGTCCTGAGAACCTAATCATTTTATATCAAAAATAGTGAGCCTTAGAGATACCAGAAGGACACGTGGGCAGAAGAGCTGTTTTCTGTCTTACATCCTGGGGTGATCTGGCAATTTGGCTCAACGGGCAACTTGAAAGGATGGTCAGCAGCCATCAGGAAGACAACAAACAATGCAAATGGCCTGGAATCTGACACTTTAAGGCTTACATCTCTGGAGAGAGATACTATCTTACAAACGACAAGGATGTGTTGGTTGTATTTTCTTTGAACTAAAAAGAAAAGGATCCATCTTCATAAAAAGATGGAACATACGGCTTTTCCCAGGGCATGGGACATATAACCAGACACAGTTTCTGATTCTTTTGGGAGTTCTGTTTGAAGTTTGAAGGAGTTCTTTGGGATGATGCATTTGGAGGTTTGAGAATTTAGTTAGGAGTTTGCTCAGAGCTGCAAAAACAGTGGAGATGGTAACCAGCTTAAATTTACAACACAATGGACTCCCCTCAGGTTTTACCAGAGTTGCTGAGATCATCATCTTTTCTCCCAGCTGAAGGATTCTGGATTGGTATTGTATGTCATCAAATCCTTTCTTTTTCTCTCTCTTTCTTAATTTTCATCTTTTTCTAACTTTATAGTCTTGTCTGCTTGCAGTGTGTGTGAAGTTGAGTGATTGTTAGAACTTTAACTTTTTATGCTTTATGCTTGCTGTAGTTGGGGTAGTTAAGTAATTGTAGGGACATTTACATTTATGTTAATGAAATACTTAGATTTGAACAACTGGTGTGATTTTGACTGGACCCGACCCAGTATACATTGGGTGGCAAGATCCTTGCTAAGTTACCCTGCCTCTTGCTAGCTTAAGAGAGTGCTCAAGTTAATTTCCCCATCTTTGAGTATTGTGTTTTGGTTATTTGAACGATCCTTAATTGCCCTGACCTCTTTGCCGGTCTAAAGCAGTACAGAGCTAATTTTTCCCCACAAGAGACAATTTTGACAGCTTTTGGGAATCCTTTTCAGAGGAAGCCCTTGTATCACAAACAAATTGGTGGAGTTCTCAGAAAACAGGGTCACAATACGTTATATTTATTTTCCTGTCTCCTCGTTTTATACCTATTCTTATAATTCTTGTGTTTTTCTTCCTGTATCTTCCTGTATCTTATACCTTATATTTTTCTTCCTTCCACTGGTTCTTCCTTTTAATCCTTGTATTCTTTTAAATTATACTAATCATGCTGCCTCAGAGTGCAGTGGAGTCTCCATCCTTGGAGGTTTTTAAGTAGAGGTTGGATGGCCATCTGTTGGGAGTGCTTTGAGGGTGTTCCTGCATGGCAGGGGGTTGGACTGGATGGCCCGTGTGGTCTCTTCCAACTCTACATTTCTATGATTCTATGATTCTATGATCTCCCATTAAGCTGTATCATTTCTCCAGTATTTAATTATAAACCTCATCTAATCCATTATTCCTTTTATAGCCAGATTCCTCCACTTTGCTTCAAAAATGGGTATAATTGGTTCCCAATTTTCCTTAATTCTCTCCATTGGTTTTTGGGATAATATTGCCGTTAGTTTATCCATTTCTATCAAATCATACAATTTTATTAACCATTCTTCAACTTCTGGGATTTCCTCTTGCTTCCATTTTCTTGCGTAAATCATTCTAGCTGCTACTATCATATAAGTTAATAGCTTTTGGAGTGATTTTTTTTTTTAACATTTGTAGTCATTCATATATATTTAGCAAATATATTTCTGGCAGCATCAGGAATTCTGTTCACATTTCCAACACTTAGTTATATTTGATTTGGACATTTTCGCTATTTGTACCGGCATATAGTACCACCTATAAAAGATTTTATAATAGTTTTCTCTTAGAGTTGCACTCTTCAATATTTTAGATACTATTTTCCAAGAATTTTCCCAGCTTTCAAGATAAATTGGTCTTCTTATATTCTGCGCCCATTTTGTCATATTCTCCTTAATGATTTCTTTTTCTAGTTCTAAATTAAGTAAATTTTTATATAGTTTTGCTATCAGATGTTCAACTCCCGGTTTTAACAATTTATCATCTCATTCTCTCTAGTTTTTATTGCTATTATTCTTTAATCTATCTTAAATTTCTCTAACGTTTGGCTTGGGGAACTCTGGAAATGTAGCATGCCCATGTATAACTTGAGATCAGGTTGTGAGGCCAAAATCATGCTTTTTGATATGACCTGTGGAGAAGTCGAGGGTCATTCCACAGAGAGGGGAAAGCACCAGCACCACCTCAGGGGGGTCACCTGCCCTGGCCACTTCCACCACCATTTTCCTTAGGCATTCATGCCTTTTGCCACTTTACTCAAGAAAAGGATAGTTCCTTTTTTGATAAAAAGGTAGGGTACAGTATTAACTCTTCCTAAAAAAGGAAATATCCTGTCCTCTGAGGCCATTTCCGCACTAGCCTGTTATAGCACTATGATTCCACTTGCAACATCCTATGGAATCCTGGGGTTTGGAGTTTCAGGAGGGGCTTCTTTTATGAAGGATGAATTAAGCTTTTTCCTTTTGCCACTCTTCTCAGAGAAGTGAATGGTGCTATATATATATATATATATTTTATATAAAGAGTTAAGGTACAGGACTTACATTGATCCATGGATAAGTTGACCCAGATTTTTTGGATCAATCTTTTTGATTAAAAATTTTAGACATATACATGAGTATATACAGTAATCACTAGTGCATGTCTCTCTAAGAGTTTAGGCATAGAGTATATTAAATGTAATCTCCCGTTTGCTGGTCCTAGCCACACCCTCTCTCTTCCTGCATCAGTTAGCATTATAGTTTGTTCATCCTCCATCTTGTGATCTGTGGATCTCTCTCTCTCTCTCCATCCCTCTCCTTGTCCTTCATGTTTGAAGAACATATGTGCACGTGGTGCCGCTGGCAACGGTTTGGGTTTTTGGAACATGGCCTGAATTTCCATGAACATGGGCTTCTGGCAAGGGATGGGCTGCACCTCACAAAACTGGGCAGGAACGTTTTTGCAAACAGTCTTGCAAGGAGGATTAAAAGGTCTTTAAACTAAGTTCCGTTTGGGAGGGAGACAATATTATTCAGGGCAAGGACTCAGAGAGCGCAGGAGGAAAAGGCCCAAATGATACTGGACAAGTAGTGCAAGTGGCCAATGGTGGGAAGAGTAGAAACAATAGTACAGGACTTGCAGGAAGAGCCCGGGGACTTAAGTGTCTCTACACTAATGCACGGAGTATGGAAAACAAGCAGGATGAACTTGAACTCCTAGTACAACAAAATAAATACGATTTGATAGGCATCACTGAGACCTGGTGGGATGAGTCTCATGATTAGAATACAGGAATAGAGGGGTATAGCCTATTTTGTAAAAATAGACCAAACAAGAAAGGAAGAGGAGTAGCCTTGTAAGTCAAGGATGTTTTCACCTGTGAAGAGATCCAGGACTTAAACCCAGAAAGCCAGGTCGAGAGCATTTGGGTAAGAATTAAGGCAGCAAGAAACAATAGGGATATTCTGGTGGGGGTTTACTACAGACCTCCAACCCAGGCTGAGGACTTTGATGATGCCTTCCTCAACCAAATGACTGCACATTCAAAGAGGAGAGATACAGTAATAATAGGAGATTTCAATTACCCAGATATATGCTGGCAGACAAACTCTGCCAAGACAGCAAGGTCCAGCAAGTTTCTTGCTTGTCTTGCAGACAACTTCATGGTCCAGAAGGTGGAAGAGGCCATAAAGGGATCAAATATTCTAGAGCTGATCCTGACCAACAGGGAGGACCTTGTTAATGAGGTAGAAGTGGTTGGATCCTTAGCGGGGAGTGACCATGCCCTATTGGAATTTGGCATTCAGTGGGAAAGAGAAGATAAGGGTAGCCAGACACTCATCTTAGATTTTAAAAAAGCGGACTTCTGTAAACTTAGGGAGCTGCTGGCTGGAATTCCGTGGTCAGGAATAGTGAAAGGGAAAGGAGTTCAGGAGGCATGGGAGTTCCTTAAAAAGGAGATACTGAAGGCACAGTCTAAAATGGTGCCAATAAGGAGGAAAAATGGAAGGCATCTGAAGAAACCAGAATGGTTGACTAAAGAACTCTCAGCTGAGCTGAGTGTTAAGAGAAACATGTATAGGAAATGGAAGAAGGGGGAAACCACCAAAGAAGAATTTAAGCAAGTTGCCAGGAGATGTAGGGAGGAAGTCAGAAAGGCTAAAGCATAGCCTTAGGCTGGCCAGAGACATTAAAAACAATAAAAAGAGCTTTTTTAAATATGTCCGCAGCAAAAGGAAAAAGAAGGAGACGATAGGGTCACTGCGCGGAGAAGATGGCGAATTACTCACAGGGGGAAGAGAAAAGGCAGAACTACTTAACACATTCTTTTCCTCAGTTTTTTCCCAGAAGGAAACAAGCACTCAACCTGTTGGTTGGGGAGCAGGGGAGGAAGCAGAGGAAATGAGACACATAATAGGTAGAGAGGTGGTACAGGAATACCTGGCCACATTGGATGAATTCAAGTCTTCAGGGCCAGATGAATTGCATCTTAGGATATTAAAAGAGCTGGCAGAGGTCATTTCGGAAACACTTGCTATAATCTTTGAGAAATCTTGGAGGACAGGAGAAGTTCCAGCAGACTGGAAGAGAGCAAATGTTATCCCCATCTTCAAGAAGGGAAAAAAAGAGGACCCAAACAATTATCGCCCAGTCAGCCTGACATCAATACCCAGAAAGATCCTGGAGCACATCATTAAGCAGTCAGTTTCTAATCACTTAGAAAGCAACGCGGTTATCACGAGAAGTCAACATGGATTTCTCAAAAATAAGTCATGCCAGACTAAACTTATCTCTTTTTATGATAGGGTTACTAGCTTGATAGATGAAGGGAATGCTGTGGATGTAGCATATCTCGATTTCAGTAAGGCCTTCGACAAATTTCCCCATGACATTCTTGCAATAAAGCTAGTAAAATGTGGGCTGGACAGGGCTACTGTTAGTTGGATTTGTAATTGGTTGACCGACCAAACCCAAAGGGTGACCATGAATGGCTGCTTTTCATCCTGGAGAGAAGTGACTAGCGGGGTACCATAGGGTTCTGTCCTGGGCCCAGTGCTGTTCAATATTTTTATCAATGACTTGGATGAAGGAATAGAGGGCATGCTCATCAAATTAGCAGATAATACCAAACTGGGAGGGGTTGCTAATACACCAGAGGACAGGATCAAAATTCAAAATGACCTGGATAGATTGGAGAGCTGGGCCAAGGCGAACAAAATGAAATTCAACAGAGAGAAGTGTAAGGTCCTACACTTAGGTAGAAATAATGGAATACAGAAATATAGGATGGGGGACACGTGGCTGGATAGCTGTACGTGTGAAAGGGATCTAGGAGTCTTCATAGACCACAAGCTGAACATGAATCAACAGTGTGATGTGGCAGCCAAGAAAGCCAATGCAATTCTTGGCTGCATCAAAAGGAGTATGGTGTCTAGATCGAGGGAGGTACTGGTACCACTCTACTCTGCTTTGGTTAGACCCCATCTTGAATACTGTGTCCAGTTCTGGGCACCTCAATTCAAGAGGGATATTGACAAGCTGGAGCAAGTCCAGAGGAGGGCGACCAAAGTGGTGAGAGGCCTGGAAACCATGCCCAATGGGGATAGACTTAGAGAACTGGGGATGTTTAGTTTGCAGAAGAGAAGGTTAAGAGGGGACATGATAGCCATGTTTAAGTATTTGAAGGGATGCCATGTAGAAGAAGGAGAGGGCTTGTTTTCTGCTGCTCCAGAGACCAGGACAAGGAGCAATGTATTCAAGCTGCAGGAAAGGAAATTCCACCTGAACCTCAGGAAGAATTTCCTGACAGTCAGGGCTGTCCGGCAGTGGAATATGCTGCCTCAGAGTGTAGTGGAGTCTCCTTCCTTGGAGGTTTTTAAGTAGAGGCTTGATGGTCATCTGTCAGGAGTGCTTTGAGGGTGTTCCTACATGGCAGGGGGTTGGACTGGATGGCCCCTGTGGTCTCTTCCAACTCTCCATTTCTATGATTCTATGATTATCTCACTATGAGGTATTGTGAAAACTTTAATATTTGTAAGTAAACCAAATTCTTGTGTTTTTACAAATAAGATTAAGTCTGGTTTATTTATCTGCTAGATCCTGTGTATATGGAAGTGTGGGACCAGTTATTGCTTACTTCTTGCTTATAGATACTAATTATTCTGCTTTTGAGAGAGCCTCAAAGGCCCCTCCCTAAACTGCAAACTCCAGGATTCCGTAGGATGTTGAAAGTATAACACTATAACAATCTATAACAATCTATTGCAGAAATGGCCTCAGATTTTGGGAGACCAGGGTTCAAATCCAAGCTCAGCCATGGAAACCCACTGGATCACTTTGGGCAAGTCATCATCTTTCAGCATTAGAGAAAGGCAACAGCATACTTCCTCTGAGCAAATATTGTCATGAAGACCATGTGGTAGGTTTGCTTTGGCAACCACCATAAGTTGGAAACAACTTGAAAGTTGTCTCACAGTCCTCCCCAAAGCCTTAGGACATCTCCCCCCCCAAAAAAAAGAGTCATCTGGTGTGGCTATAGTTTACATCAGCCTGTTTGTTACACACTGCCCTGTTCCCTAATTGAGTGGAGGGGTCAAAAGTCTTTGGCAGAATGGGTGGAGATGTTCTGTTGTTGTTTCCAAGCTCTGTCTTCTGCCTGAGGTACTTCCTTGTCTAATGGTGCAGCCAGCCTATCACCACTGGCTGAAATAAATTGCAACTGCCAGTCTGCTTGGCTTCTGTGCAGGCAGTGGGAGCAGGGTGCCATTGTTACCCTGTATCTCGGGGGTCCCAGGAGAGACACCCAAATATCCAATATTTAACACAAATGGGGAAATTAACTAGAGCACACTTGCTGGCTAACGAGAGGCAGGACAACATTAGCGGAGATCTTTCACCCTATGTCTACAGCGTCAGGTTAGTGAGCCAGACAAATTCAGAGTAAACCAATTAATGTTTTATTGAAAAGCAACATATAGGACAAACAGACACACTGCTAACTTAGAAATAGGAAAAAGAGAGGAAAAAGAGAGCTTAAGGATGGGCAATACGACACCTGATCGGAGAGTCCGGGAGAAACGGAGACAAAGGAAACTCAGCGAGGCTCGCTGAAGGGAACTCTCCACATCAACTGACAGAAAGGCAGGATGAAACTCAAAATGATCTGAGGGTTCCTTGTGAGTTACCGAGGTTCCGGAGTTCCAAAGAACTCTCAAAATCAATGGGTTTATATAGTAGAAATTGTGCCTGCAGGCCATGCCATAAACGTTGAGAACAAAGTAAGTTTTTGAACCGGACAAAAGGCTCAGAAAAGGATCAAAGCTGCTGCAATAGGATCAGCGCAGGTAGATCAATCATGCAGCCCAAGTGCAAATCGATGGACACTTATCGTGGTCTTGTTAGTTATGGGCGTGAATCCGGCATCATTGTGAGATTAAAGGGATCTGCAAGCCAGGTCCCGGAGCAACGACCAAGGCTTTTGAAATGCCTGCCTGAGAGGGGGAGTTGGAAATCCCTGCCATTAACGACTACTCCTTGTGTACTTGCTTTTCCGGGAACCCTTACAAACACATGAGCCAGGGTGCCAGGAAAAGGTCAAATTATTTGATATCAAAAGGGATATCTAGTGCTGTCAACGTCCAGCTCTGAACCATCTTATCCTACATCCCCTGATGAAAAATCTAATGGATCAGCCTTGAGGACATAAGACTGGAACAATGTGAGATCCGGCCAAGAACATTTCCAAGTCCAGTCATGGCTGATGGCTTTCATATTAGTAGAATGGTAAATTTACTACCGTTTTTTTTTTTAACTTTTAAACTTAATTCAGCACTTTGAGGTGCTAGATTTTGTCCCAAATAGGTTCAACTCCTTTAAAGTTTGGACTAAAATCTGTAATGAGTTTACCAATTGATTAACATGACAGCCACCACTCACTATTGTCAGATACCTTTGGATGTTTGCTGGTAAGCAAGAATAAGTGATTTCTCCAAGGTCTGAGGGCTGTGAACAGACATCCCCAGACCTCAGAGGGCTGCAACCTTCCAAGCCCCCCTAATGTTTTTAACATTAAGACATTCGAGGGCATCAAAACATTCTAGGGCACACGGGGACAATTTTGCTGCATTTTTCAGCCTCTTTGATGTATTTTTAGGCCTGTTGTCACCCCTAAACTGGGAAAGGTTACTTCTAGTTCTGAAAAAAATAAAAACAACAAAGGCCTCTAGACCTTGAACACATTATGAAAAGCAAGGAGGAAGAAATATGGAGTGAAGCCTCACTGCTTTCAGAGAAAACAAATGGCTTTTTAATGTTAAGAAGGAGTGCTGTGAGGGATGGAGTGCACAAGGGTAATATGGGGACTGCATTGGGAGGTTCCATGGGCTGCAGTTTTTCCACCTTTGTCGTAAGACATGCAAATATCATCATCATCATCATCATCATCATCATCATCATCATCATCATCATCATCATCATCAGAATAATGTCCAGATCAAGAAAAGTAGCAGTGGTACTCTATTCTGTTATTCTGCTTTGGTCAGACCTGATCTGGAAGATTGGGTCCACTTCTGAGTATCACAATTCAAAAATTATATTGACAACCTGAAAGGTGTCCAGAGGAATTGTAAGACTATAAAAGGGCTAGAAAGCAACTCTTAAGAGCAAGGGGGAGGGAGCTGAGTAGGTTTAGCTTAGAGAAAAGATCAAGAGGTAATAGAGAGATGCCCACTAGATGGCACTTGGAACCTTCCATGCCACCAACCTGTAAAAATAATATTTTGACAACAGTAACCATTAAAAAAGAGTAGACCTTGTTTGGTGAATTCAGAGGATTATATTTAAAAGAATCACATTTTTCTAACCTTGGACAAAATGGCTTGAGTTGGGCATGATATGAAAATGTTTGGCAGGTCATTTGCAAGAAATTTTCTGCTTTAAGGACAGGATTACTGGCTCGTTGAGACCATTCTTTACACTTTTCTCTTCGCAGAGCAGGCCAACACCATGTGGACGGATTTTCATTAGCAGGGCAAAGTGAAATGGACTGAAGATCAGGTATAGGACATATTTTCTTGGGTGTAGGAGTAGAATGATGGGACCCAGCTTGATATCCTCACTGAGTTATGCATTTCACACCAGACGATATCGATCTATTGACTCTCACCCAGCCAAAACTACTTCACAAAGGCCCTTTCTGCACCTTGGCTCTTTCCAGAGTGGGGACGCAGGGATCACGTTAGCAGCCTCTTGTGAGAGGCTCTCGTATCCCTGCTGCTTCGGCTCTGCAGGAGTTGCCTGCTGGCTGGAAGGCATCATAAAGGCTCCGCCTCTTCCTTCTGCAGTGCAGCCAGGTATTTTCCCAGGCTATGCTGGGGGAGGAAGTGCGAGGGCCGCATCTCCAGAGTTCTGCATGCAAGGTAAGTGCACGTGGGGCCCAGAGTGATTCACAATCATGCACCATTTTCAGCTACAAGCCAAAAATGAAATAGTGCGTGATGGGCACCTGCCAGCCCCAGCAGCATCGAGCGACTGTAAGGACGTCATCTGGAACACTCCTCGCAATCATGCGACGCTCCAGAGGCCCTTTCACACAGCAAATGCTGTACAAAAAGGGCCAAAGTCACTGTTACTGCGGTCCAGGCCTACCTGGAAATAGCACTTGGTATCGTTTTGATATCAAACCATTCGACTTTCCTCTGCCACCCTGCTCCACGTGTTTGCGAGGCCTCAGGACAAGCACGTAAACAGGCACAGCCAATAATTGCTGGACATTCCATTCTCCACCCAAGCAAGCCAGACACAGCCGGTTCGTCGCTTCAGGGACCTCTCTGGCAAACACCTCATTGCTTATGTGCGATACTAACAAAGGCTTCCTGCCCTGAGCAGGTAGCCTCACAAAGCTGTACTAAGCGCTCCACATTAGCATACTGGCTACACTATAGTTAATTCGGCTCTAAGCCAATCATGCTAAACTCTGACCTTTCCAAGGCTTTGTCCCGCTCCTAAATCACATTGTTCTCACTGAGTAAGGTATGGCCTGCAGTCACAATTCACCCTATAAAAAACCCCGATTCAGAGACCCTCCTCGGATCGCTCTGGACTTCCATCCCACCTTGCTGCTGCTTCGTCTGGCGAGCCGTCCCCTCAGTTCCACGTACCAAGACTCCATTCCAACGAACTCTGTCTTCAAACCTCTCCAAGACTACGAGACAGGTGTCGTATCACCCATTTCCTTCTAAAATCCCCATTTCCAATTCTTTAGTTAGCCGTGTGACTGTGGTGTCTTTATTTGTCTGTATTTAATAAAACATCATTTTTATTACTTCAAACCGACTGCTTGACTGACCTGACCCCATAGACGCTGGGTTGCAAGATCCTGCTAAGTTACCCTGTCTCTCGCTAGCTTTAGTGGGTGCTCCAGCTAATTTCCCCAAGTCATTGTTGCTGTTGTTTGGTTATTTGGGCGCCCCTCCTAGGACCCCCAGAGATCAGGGTAACATCACTGTCACAATAGAAGAGGGACCCCTGTATGTTGGACAGCAAGGTAGAGGTAAGTGTAATGGCCTTATATTCTCAGGAAAAGAAGAAGCCTGCATGAAAAAAAGCTCCTGATTTGTTTGCTTATCCATTCCATCAAACTTTTATTCCCCAACTGCTTTCCATCATGCATTTAATTAGGTTCATAGTGATGAAAACTTGGGCTGGGATAGTCTTGTTTTCTTTCCCTTCCTCGCTCCTTTTTCTTTTGAGTTATCTCTTTTTAATCTTTTATACTTATACATAAGGCAACATGAGAGTCTTCCAGGCTACTGAGCAGGGTAGAAATGCTGCCTTTTAGCAAACAAACCAATAAAGAATAGATAAATTGTGACATAGTAAATATTAAGCTGCACAGTTATTTTAGTACGGTGTTGAATCTCAGTGAGCCAGATTGCCTTGATTTTGTGGAAGTCAGCAATTTCTGCATATTTCTTCAAGGCCAAAAGGTGCTGGGTTTGGGGGAAGATGTTAGGAGAAGGATCTAACTTCCTCACACTAAGAGTTGTTCAATGGTAAAACAGGTTGCTTGAAGAAGTGGTGGTCTCCCGTTCAAGGGAGAGCCCCCTTCGTGCTTGACAACCATCTGTCAGGACTGCTTTAAGTGAACCCGACATTGCCTATCTTGTATCAAGTATGGATTTAGACTAAATGATCCTAAAGATTCCTCAGAAGTCTACAGTTCTGAGGCTATGAAAGAGTAGGTATTTCCTGCATAGGCCTTGGAGCCTTGATCTTCAGGTTAAAAACTTGCTCACACTACTTTTAGGGAGCACAAAGATTCAATCCTATCTGTAGTTCACAAAATGATCAAATGTGAAAAGAGGGGATGCAATAACCCTTGATCATAGTCACACATACTGTTCAATCCTTGACTCTGACCATCTCTATGGCTGATTCTAAGACTCATTTTTAATGTTCACATTCAGAGTATGGGAAGCAATTGTAATAGAAAGAGTGGGCTTCTGAATGTTCACAAAGTGCCTTTCTATGCAAATATACAGTCATTCTCTCCAACTTTCTCTCTCACACAAACACATTTAGATGCATGATTATCAACATTCCCATTATATGCAGACTTTTCCATTTAACATCTCCTGATTCTTCTACCACTTGAGAGACACAGGACAATGAGGAATGCCAGAATTTACTTTTATTGTTCTGCTACACTACAATTAAGCTGTGATTGCAGTAGGCTCCCTGACTCTAGGGGGCTGCAAATAGTATTGTTCCACATCCTGGCTGGTTCTATTAGGACCTCGGTCAATGTCCACTGGAGGTGAATATCTTCTGAGGTAGTTTCATCTGAAAAGAAAAGGAAGACAACATTTGCTTTGGAAGGAAAAACTTGGCGGGTCAAAACACATCTGCTTGGGTTTTGCTTTTTGCTTTTTGAGGCTGGGCTGATGCCACCTACTCCTACCATTTTATTCTGAGCTGGTCCCCTACTAGCTCTAGCCATCTGTGCTGTGAAGAAACTGCAACTGCTGGGAAGGAGCAGTATAAACTGCACAAAGTCTTCACAAAGACTTTACAGAGGCTGTCATGTATTACTTCAGGGTGAGAGGCAAATATATATATACTTTAAATAAATAAAAATACATATTGAAAAAAAAGTGCAAGCCTAAGGTCTGTTAACAAAGCGTCTGACAATGAAGCTCCTTTTTACAAAGACTTTGTAATGATGACAAATAAAAGAAATATTTAAAACACTAAACATAAAAAGATAAAATGGATTAAAACATGATTTAAAACAAACTAAAGCCATTTCTTTTTTTAAAACAACAACTCCAAAACCACACACGATTAAAATGAGAGCAGACACTCATAGTTTCAAGACTGAAGGCCATGTGAAAAAATGGACACTTAGCTGCCCATTGGTAGTCGCAATGGCATGAAACCAGCTTGACTTCCCTTGGGAGGGAGTACTGATGCAAATTCTTGATTATATTTCATAATTGCATGCAAAGATGTATAATTAATGTGATTTTCCACCCAATGAGGGTGAAAGCACAATTATATACAGTATTCCTCTCATATTGTGCTTGTGCGTCTTCAGGTCGTTTCCAGCTTACAGCTACCCTAAGGCAAACCTATCAACCAGGTTTTCTGGGGCTGAGAGTGTGTGATGTGCCTAAGGCCACCCAGTGGGTTTCCATGGCTGAGCAGAGAATCAAATCCTGGTCTTCAGGTTGTAGCCCAACGCTCAAATCACTACACCGTGCTGGCTTACATTCTCCCCACACACCCCCATCAGGATTCCAAAGTGTTCCAGAGAATATTTCCATGCAGGATAATATGTAGCTTAAAAAAAAAAAAAGAACACATTTCCTGCACAGAAGACAGTGTTTCCTGTACAGAAAACATATTTTCTGCTGAGAAAATGGAGGGGGAGGTTGTGCAAAAAAATCTACATGTTTTCTGTGGGATACTCAGATATAGAGAGAAAACTGCACAAAAATCTCACTGGTCTGTTTGTTTGTTTTTTTGATTGGAAAATGAATAATAGAGAAGATGTTTTCCATTCCTAGGACGAGATACCAATAAGGAGGTTATCTACTTATGTGAGATTCTCCTGACAAAGTTATATGACATTTTCCTAAAATAGAAGGAAGGATGCAGTCTCTGCCATCATGACAAGAATATCACGTTCAAGTTCAAATTTTAGTCACTTACAACCTTAGGTCATCACAACGTAGACAAGAATATCATTGACAAGAGGAAGATTTTTCTCACTGGTTGACAAGAAAAGACAACTGACTCCCTCCTTTCAGATCTTGCTTGGATATACTTACCACTCACACTCATCACTCCCTTCATCGTCCAGGGGGGTCTCCTGTGGTTCTTCTTCTGGTGGAGTCTCCTCTTGGTCTTCTTCCACAGGGGCCTTCTCCGGTTCCTTCTCCTTGGGGGCCTCCTCTGGTTTTTTCTCCTCAGGGGCCTCCTCTGGTTCTTTCTCCTCAGGGGCCTCCTCTGGTTCTTTCTCCTCGGGGACCTCCTCTGGTTCTTTCTCCTTGGGGGCCTCCTCTGGTTCTTTCTCCTTGGGGGCCTCCTCTGGTTCTTTCTTCTCGGGGGCCTCCTCTGGTTCTTTCTCCTTGGGGGCCTCCTCTGGTTTTTCATCTTCAGGGGTCTCCTTTGGTTCTTCCTCCACCGGGGCCTGTGGCTGTTCCTCCACAGGGGCCTGCGGCTGTTCCTCCACGGGAGCTTGTGGTTGTTCCTCCACAGGGGGTTCAGGTTCTTTCTCCACCGGGGGTATTAGTTTCATAAGGTCTTCAGAGATTCCAGTCACTCTGAACTTATTCACCTGGAATACCCATCGTCCTGAGTCATTCACATTGCTAGTGTGAATAATGTTGAGAATTGCAGGGCTGCGGGAACCAGGCATGCTGAAGTAGTCTTTGTCATTACCAGTGTTGAATCCAGCCTGAAATAAAAATAGTGCCAGTTATCTTTGTACAGTAGCCAAACTATACTTATGGTAACCAGTACGAATATTAGAGATCACCAGGAATCATCTTAGGACCTTCCCCTTATTAAAGAAAGTATCAAAAGACTTAAAGGGGAAAGGACTGGGCTCCTGAACTACCACAGGAGACAACCAGTGAAGGGGTACTCTATTACAGACTGCCACAGAGGGTACTTATGGATGATGCCCAAGAGAGACCGTTGTCCTTTGCTCCCTAGAAAGTAGTTCTAACTTCACCTTTCAATTTTGTTGTTTTCTTTTCCCATCTACAATATCTCAGAGGAACCCCCTCTCCATCACCACTCCAAGCTGTAGGTATTCCAGCTTTGTCAGAAAGTATGCCCTTTAACTCTCTTCAGGAGCAACTACCAAGAAAGTGGACTGTTGCAGATACCAGCTGGAATTCACAATTGCAGTTATGAATGTGTAACCTAGAATTATTCATCCATAACTTATTCATATTTGTGATCATGGCAATAATGTAGGGAATATAAAGGGACTGTAAAAGTTTCCCAATTCTGCCTTGCTGGGCATTAGCTGCTGTGAGCAACTGTGGTCTGTTCTTCTACCCATGAGGACACAGCAGGCTGATATTTACAGACCTTCCCCTGAGCAGTCTCCATTGTGCAGGGGCTTTGCTTCTGACTGTTGCACCAGAGATCACTGGTGAGAGGGGAGAGATGTGGTTACACTACAACTCCCATTGTGAATGCCCATAAGCTATGCTGGCTAGGTGTTGATGCCACCCGGATATGGAAGCAATGAGATTTCCTGCACTTAACTTCAGTACTCAGTTGGTTGCTGGCATCCAGGCATTATTGGGCTCCAGATCACATTATACACTATTAATATGGCCAAAAGACACAGATGATAGGAGTTATTGTCCAGCAACATCTGGAAGTAAATTGGTTCCTTGTCACTGCTCTGAGATCCCTGCTTATCACATACCTAGTCTGATTCCAAACTCAGTCACGTTTTGAGCTATCTTTGCTACTAACCTAGTATTTCTACCATAACTGTTGGGATACCTGGTTTTTACTCTGAAGCCTCGGGTTCAATTCCCAATACAGTAATGGCATGGGAACCATAGTTAAAGGTAGATCATATGTTTTACTTGCAGGAGTCCAATCTAAGATTGCATTCAGACTAAAAGAAATGTTCTAGATTTTTTTTGTTCCCATTCTTTCTGATTTTATACTGAGTTAAAATAAACCAACCTGGGAAGCTGGTATAAAAAGCATTGATCATACTGGGAGCTGACAAAGTGTGTGTGTGTGTGCGTGCATGCGTGTGCACATGAGCACATATTCTGAGATGAACAAAACATATATTGATTTCAAATAAAAGTAGAAAGAATAGGAACAAAATCTGGGATTTTCTGGTCTTTTTAATCAGTCTAGGTATGCCGTAAAGTTCAATCTCTTTTGTTTAGTTGCCTGCTTTCTGTAAGACCTCATTGATCTAGCTCCAATTTAATGCAAGAAACAGGTAGCCGACAATGCAAAGGACCACTTTGTGAGACCCTGGACAACGTCTGCCAGTCAGAGGAGACAACAAAGAATGAGATGGACCCATTACTCTGCTGTATTCTCAAACTAGAATGAGAGGACATTTCATTGGTCTTACTATTATCTGCGAGTTGTGGGGGGTGGGGGTGGGTGGGATCAGAACATCTTTTTGGAGAAAACAATCCTTAAACTGGCTAATCTAGTCATACCTACCTGTGCTGGGATTCCTCCCAAACCTGTCCTTGGATCTCCTTGACTTGCTGTACCAGTGGTCCATTGTAGATCACCGTAGTTGAAGGCTACAAACGCATTGTCACCATCAGATATTAAGACACACTGGAAAGTGTTTGTCTGTTTGAAAAGACAAAGGGAGTGAGTAAAGTCAAGACATGGCATGGATCTCATCATGCTATTGCATGGTCTATTACAATTGCTTTATTATCCATTGGTTAAAAAGTATTTCTAGCCCATTCTTCATCCTAAGATGGGGTGGGTATACTCCAAGGCCGGTTGTCTGCTTTACCAACTGCCCAAAGAGCTGCACAGCCAGAGACACCTACAATATTGAGGCAGTTTAAAAAACTATAACATAAAAACCAGCATCCAAGCTGCTTTGGGTTCCATATGAGAGAAAAGCAGAAAATAAAATAAAATAATAAAATAAAATATAAGCCCCAATATGACCTATTAAAACCACAAAACATTTAAGCTAAGAAAAATTCAGATAAACATTTGAAATAAGAACAACCAGACGCATTTTTTTTTAAAACCCAGGGGTGAATAAGCATAAGCCAGAATTAACACTTTACAATGCTTGGGCAAATACATTTGTACAATATAAAGTGAAAGCAGCATCAGCTCCAGTGGAATTTCAGTGTGGCGAGAATTCCAGAAAAAGGGCACTACCACAAAGAAGGCCTTGTCTCTTGTTTCTATGCATTGAGCTTGCCTTGACAAGAAATGTAGTTAAAACTTTGTCCTTCATAGCTCTTAAGACATGTGCAGGTTAGTAGAGGGAAAATTTATCCACCCTCTTTTGCTATAGCTATTTGCTTGCTATTACAGTGCACCTGCTTTATATGCGGGGGGGTGGGTGGGTCCATTCCTCACATTTGTGTGCTTCTCCAACACCTGCTCCCCAAATTGACCTTCTTTTCCAGGAAACCTTCCTTCCTAGTGGCTCTGATCAGACTGTTCAATCCATTGAAAACCAGCCTCTGATCTTCCTTCTTCACCAACTGTTGCCTATCTAAGGATGAATCACAGCCTGATTTCTCTGCACCACAAACTCTCTCTCGATACAAGATGGTCAAGAGAGAGGAAGTACAGGGACACCATGCTGACCCACTGCCTTTCCCTCTCCTTTTTCCACCTGGTTCGGCCCCTGGGTGCCTGTTTTCCCCACCATGCCTTGGACCCCTTCCCACAGACACCCAAACACATTTTGATATTTGCAATTTTCCCACTTTTGTGGGGGTCCTGTACCCCTAACCCTAGCAAATATGGAGGGATGATTGTATTTGTATACAAAAATGGTAGGTTTTTTTAAAAAAATATTTAAACAATTTTACATTCTGAAAAAAAGTTCAGAAATGAAAACAGTTGCATGGCAGTTGACCATTTTTTCAATAAGGTGTCTTGATGTTCATCCTCACTGCAGATGAAAATTGATGAGTATTTTTTCCCTGCTACTATTTTTATCCCCCTGCTCTGTTTCTGCATTAGTTGCAGCTCCCAGGCTAGCTTATTATCACATCCCTATTTATGTGCGTTGCAATAATCCATATAAAATTCATTGCTCCAAGGCAATGAAAGACCACCAACATCTACATCATAGAAGACAAGTCCTGTTGCCCAGGATGGAGAGGATCAAACTGGTGAAATTAGGCCAGAAAACAACAATACCAATCAATTGTTAGATATTCTGTTAGATCTTACATTTGTATTATCTGTACCTTACCTTGTTGGAAACACTTCCAAAATAAGCCACACGATACCAGGTGGCAATAAAGGCCCCTTTGGCAGTGAAAGGAATATCAGGGAAGTATGTATTGATGTCCTTGGTAATAACAGCCAGCAGTTCTGGGTCTTTCACCTCACGGTAGTAGATGTCACCCCCTAGCACATTGTTGACATCACCCCAGTATGGAGCAACAAAAGCTTTTCCGTCTGTCAAAGGGATACCTTTGGGGGTATATTCTGGGACAGGTTTCTCAAAGGAGACCACACCATTGTTGTTAACCTGTGATGAGACAGAGAGCCATGTCAGAAGCATTACAATCAGCAATAAAGAAAAATCCTTTCTTACCCTCAGACTGATATCCTTCTCATGGCTACTTCCTTCCTCCAGAGCTGAATTAGTGCAATATTTTTATTAGACCAGCCAAAAATATTATGCATATTTAACTTCTGACTTTAATTCAGAAGGTGTAGTGGACTGGACTTTTGTTATTGTTCTTATTTATTCAATGTTTCAAAAGTATTTGTATTTACTGCACATTTTTCTGGAGGCTCTGTTGGGTTGACAGGTGATTCAATCGATCATAAAATTGGAAAGGAAGATTTTATAATCTGTCTCCGAGACTGAGTTGCTTTCAGGTCATGGAAACCTGGGAATTATCAGCACCTTATGTATCTTGAAAACTTTGCTCTCAGTCCATTGCTATTGTCATCCTGGGTCTATGTAAGATTTGCCTATTCTCTTACTGTTGCGAGGCAGTAGCATCATAATGTTTGCTATGAGCTGTTCCAGTTCTGAAAAAAATAAGATAATTTCATGAAATGCCTCTTTTATGGCCATAGGGAAAGGATAGGCAAGATGTGCTCCACTTGAGGTTGTTGGACTCCATCTCTCAGCAGGCCTAGCCAGAGTGGCCAGTGGTGAAGAATGCTAGGAGTTGTGGATCAACAACTTCTGGAAGGTCACATTTCTTGCCTCTGCCATACAGTAGCAATGTATTTTTGATAACAGAACCTTCTCTCCTCAAGTAGAACTGACATTTCTTAATGATCCTCTTTTTTATGTTTTGGTCTTTCACTGGCAAATGAAATCATACGCACATAAACGTCATCTTGTTTCTTGCCAAAGAAGATGAAATCAAATGACAGGGGAATTTTTGGTGATGTCCCATCATCATCCTTGGGATTCTTCTGATCTCCTACAGCTTCACCAAATGGGTACATAACATCTCCTGCAGAGAAGTTAGAGACAGGCAACACCCATATAACTTCAGCCCTTACACAACACTATGGGAAGGGGGATTTTTTTTAAATTTTTTTCTTTCTTTTCTTTCTTTTTTCTTTTTGACAATATAATGACAACTTCTTATAAGAAAGGGGAAATGTTCATACCCAAATGTTTTAAGCTCAGAAAGGACTCTTATGGTGAAATTCTATGCATGTCTTCTCTCAAGTATGCCTGATGGTATTCCATGGGACTTACTCTCTATAGCAGCTTTCTCCAAGCTTTCCTCCCACTATGTAGATTATGAATTCCATAATCTCTGTCGAGGATACTCTTTGGGGATGATGAAAGTCTAATGACACACAGGATTGCAACATTATATTCTATGATTCTGGACACTAGGATTCAGTTCCTCACACAGCCACATCACACACTCTTAGCCCCAGAAAATCCTATGACAGGTTCACCTTAGTGCCATCATAAGTCAGAAACTACTTGAAGGCACACAACAACTACAACAACAGCAACAACAGCAACAACAACTTATTTATCATGATTTTTACTTTGTTCCTCAGTGGCTTAACATGGATTGTTATTTCACTTTGATTTGGCATGACTCATTCCTGGTTTAAGGCTGTTGATTGCACATTTCTGTCCCTGAGATTTTCTCCAGCAAACCTTCTCTCTCTGAGTGAAGAAAGAGTGAGAGCATCATATCCCCCCCCAAATTGTATGGAATTGATCACTCAGATGTAGTCTGCACAACATTTAAATTCCCCTCTCTTGTAAATTTTGTACTATCTTATGCAGCAGGACAGTCTGGGATGACTTATTGAAGAACGCACTAGAGCTCTCTTGCTTAGAATTCTAAATATACCTCCCTGAACTGCAAATACCACGATTCCATGTCACCATGTTAGATGATGTGGAATCATAATGCTATAACTGTGTAGTGTGAAAGGTCCTCCAACTACCTTACCAAAAACCTCTACTCTTGCTTTCCCTTTCCCCTTCCCTTATAATCTCATCTGCTACACCCACCTCACCCTGAGTTTGTTTATCTTATTGATTCCTGCAAAAATCCCAGCAAAAATCCCAGGGTAAAGAGCTTCAGAATTCAGTTATCTGGAATAAACAAGCAGGCCAATGCTTCATAAGGTATGAAACACAGGAGGGCCATTTAGATGCAAAGAAGTTCACACCCCTTCCAAGTGAACTAACAAAGCTGACCATATTTTTTGTTTACTTGCCCATGATTATCTGAATGAGGTGGTTGTATTGTTTGGGCAAATGGGAGCTTTAACCCCCTAATACCCCGCGAAGCAAGAGTGAGATAAAATATTATATTTAGACCTTGCAGAGGGGGAGTTTGAATAGTAAATGAGGTGCAGTTTGACTCCTGTATCATTACTCCCAACTTCACCTCTGGTGACCCCATCCTTCACCCCACCAACCCTACTGTGCATCAGCTGAAATGGTATCTAAATATTCAGGTTCCTAGATATATAGACAAAGTCCTTTGGAAAATACACATCCACCCATCGCCTCAATTGCATTCATCAATATTTTACCATTAGGCAATGAGTCAGGCAGTGGGAGTGGCAGCGCTGAACCTGTAACAAAGAGAAAGAGAAGAAAAAGAAGATGAGTCTCATCCTGAACCTGTGTTGTGTTTCACAAGTCACAAGTAGGTTGTGGATGAAGTCTGAAGACACAGCTGTAGCCACATACACACAAGGGTTTGTTTATCAGAGAAGAAGACGATGAAACCCCAAAATAAGAATTTTGCCCTCCAAATGAATTTTCCATCAGTCCTCCAGTTTTAAGCATTGCAGAGACTGAGATCTTGACAAGTGTTCACCCCCATAGTCATTTAGCCTGCCCCGTTTCTTTGGTGGCCTATACCTTCTTTCTAAATGCTCAACTGAAGTTTTAAGTTACTACAGTGGTAGAAGTTTGGGACTGAAAGAAAATTTCACTCAGGAAGGCATGATTATTATTTAGGGGGCAATGTCTTCTTTTTTCCCTTCCCCCATAGATGTACCCCTGAATCTCCTCAGGCAAATTGCTTGCTATTCTGCATGTGTGCATTTTAAAGAAACAGCCACTTTCATGTACAGCCCTCCACATTCGCTAGGGTTGGGGGTACAGGACTGCTGCAAAAGTGGGAAAATTGCACATATCAAAATGTGTGCATGTTTCTATGGGAAGAAAGCCAAGGTATGGTGGGGAGAATGTGTACCCCAGGCCCAAACCAGATGAAGAAAAGAAGAGGGAAGGGGGCGAGTCAGAATGGTGACTCTATTCTTCCTCTCTCCTTCTTGACTCCTCCCTTGAATGTGTGGGGGCATCGGGAGAGGGTTTATGGTGCTGAGAGATCAGGCTGCGATCCATCCTTAGCTGGTCAGGCAGTGGCTGGTGGTGGAGGAAGAAGACCAAAGGGTGGTTTTTAAAGGGCTTCATGGCCTGACCAGAGCTGCCGAGAAGGAAAATTCCCCTGGAGGAGAAGTACCTGAGGTGGGGAGGACAGGGGTTGGAGAAACTTGCAGATAAATCCATGAAGGTTAAACCCAAAATAGTGGAAGGCCAACTGTAGAGACATGTAGAGAATCAGATTGAGCATGGCATGCTAATGGAATTTGATGTACCTTTCTCTAGAGCATGCTTTTGAGGCAAAGCTCAGGTGTCTGCTAAGAACGTTTGTGCTCCTTGCCTCCATCTAAGCTCAACATGTGTGAGTGCCCCATGATTTCTCCTCAAAAGGGAAACAAAACCTATATTGTGCTGTTTTTGAAGTGGAGGGAATGTAGATTGGTGCAGGTCTAGTGTCGGGTTCCCCAACTTGCCAAAGCCCTTGCCTCAGCAAAGCACCCACTTCCTATCCCTTTGGACCTCTGGTCTTTCTCTCTTTTCCATGCTGCCAGCACCTGTGCCCTCTGATAGTGCAAACAGTGGTAAATCAGAGAAGACAGAACAGCAGCTTCACCTTGCCTTAGTGCTCTAGGCATAGAAAAGTTGGTTCAGTGAGTGAACTGCAGTGGTAGCAGCTGTGCCCATTAAAGAAGGAGTACCCGCCTTTTGCACCATGCATTAAAAGCCCCCCAGCTTACACTGATTTAACAGGCCAACATTTTTATACACTTGAGTGTTGACACAGGAGAGATCGAGAATGCTGCTTAAACCTATAGGTGTAGGCTCCACCTCAGTGGTATCTCAGTTTAATTAGGGTTAGGTTTGTAGCACCTCATTGATCTGTAATGTAACCTGCCCCCACTTCATGGCTCCCTCTCTGCAGTTATTCATTCATTTCAGATTTTTTAAATGACTTTTTCACCCAGCCACCAGCCTTTGGTGTCTTTCATATTGTTCTGTCAGCTGAACTTACCCAGCAGAAGCAGCAGGAAGGTCAAGCAGATCTTCATGTTGGCCCCCCCTTCAAAATTAACAAAGCAAGGAAGAGAAGAAGAATGTAATATTGAATTAGGGAATTTGACTTTACATTTGCTATTATTCTAATTCTGTAGTTCATTCCTGTTCCAATCAGGCAAGAGAAGATGATTTTTCTAATTTCATATCATATTTGGCAGATCCTGGGCCAAAGATCACAACATGGAAAAGCTGGCTTTTGAACTGCAGCTTCCAGAATTTCCAGCTGCAACCCATTTGGTTAGGGGATTCTGGGAATGGTAATCCCCCAAAAGTAACATTTCCAAATTCCAACTTTTGGCTCAATTTTGATAGCTCGGTACAAGAGATCATTTTGGGTTTCAGATAAAAGCAATATGTCCTTTCCTAAGAACATGATGGGTTAGAAGACAAGAGGGGAAAGACGGAGAGAAATAGGGACTACAAGCAGGAGAGAAAAAGATAAGAGATTTTCAGAAAGAGAGGCACAGAACATTGGGTGGAAGGAAGAGTGAGAAAACAGAGGAGACAAATATAGGGAGAACCCTCTGCTGCTTAGAACCCTTTTTAACCCTCTGAATTCTTTTTTTGTTTTGTCTTGCTCACCTCTTGGTTCCTTCCGTCTTCCAAGTCTTTATTACCCGAGCTCCAACTTCTTTAAAGAGTCTGTTCCTTTTATAGATAGATTCCCCAAGCTGTTCCATGCCCAGCCCACCAGTGCAAGACATGACCCACATCGTGACCTGTTCTTCCCCTCCCTCCATGTAAGAGATTTGGCCATATGCCTCAGGGACTGATGGGCCAAACCAATGGTAAGAAGGAAGTTCTAAATCCATTCTTAATCCAACTGTGTATACTGGATTCAGAGGACAAACTGAGGCTTTAGCCAAAACCTCACCCCACCCCCCGAGAAAGAGGCTGGGGAGAAAGTGCAACTGAAGGAAAACTTGCATAGGTATTAGGACCATGCTGCATGAAGTTCCTGTTGCCAGTATCCAAATGGTAGGGTACATTTTGTGATGGCTCCCTTAGCTCCTGTGAGGCTACCTAGAAGCAGAAAGAGCTGTGATTTGACTAAAAATGGAAGGATACTTGGCGAAGCAGTTTGAGGGTTAGATTACAACCCCAGAGACCAGGGTTCCATTTCCTTCTCAGCCCTGGAAGCCCACTGGGTGAGCATATCACAGACACTCAGTCCCAGAAAACCCTATAATAGGTTTGTCTTAGGGTTACCATAAGTTGGAAATAACTTGAAGCACACAACAACCACAATAACAGTGGGTACGCCCTACGGTTTTCATGAAGGGCCTCCCTTCCTCTTCCCCTATAATCTGAACACCAGGCGGCTATTGTTGGCTGCCATTTTAATTTCCCACAATGCTTCTAAAGCAGCTTTATTCTATGGCATAGTTGTTATTTTTTTTGCTACTACAGTCATCCCTCCACATTCACTAGGGTTAGGGACACAGAACCCCCAGTGAAAGTGGAAAAACCATGAATACCTCTAGGCCTTCCCACACGATATTTAACACAAACACAAAAAGTATGATCACCATATTCAACCCATTGTGGATTCCTTTGGAGCACCAGGGCTTATTCACAAGGCAGAAATGGGTGGCTGGTGGGGCTTACTGCCACCTCCATGGCTGCCCCACACCATTTTTAATAGGGACCTTCAAGCCTTGTTGACAGTTTCTCACAAGGCTTGCAGTCCCTATTAAAAATGGCATAGAGAAGCAGCAGATGTGACAGCAGATAATCTGTGAATAATCAAATCTGTAAAAGGCAAACCTGAAAATGTGGAGGGCTGACTGTATTTGCTATCAAGTCAGCCTTGATTCTATAAATGAGAGACCTCTTAAGAGCTCTAGTCATTAACAGCCCTGCACTGTTCTTGCAAAGTCAGGGCTGTGGGTTCCTTGATTGAGTCGATCCATTTGTTATGTAGTCTTCTTTTTTTCCTTTTTTTCCTACCATCTTCCAATTTCCTCAGCATTACTGTTGATCATATAATGTGTTCCCCTGTTGGTCCAAGCAGTGTGTGTGTGGGAACTGCGCGAGCAGACCCCGGTGAGAGGCTCTCACATCCCTGCTGCTTCAGCTCCACACAAGCTGCAAGCTCGCATAAAAGCCCCACCCCTTCCTTCCACATCGCAGCTTGGGACTCAGGCTGTGCTGGGGCAGAAGCATGACCGGTACAGATCTGGAGGTGCTGCACGCCAGGTAACTGTGCATGGGGCCCAGGAGCAATGCGCAATCACACACCATTTTTGGCTTCCAGACGAAACTGAAAAGGTGCATGATCGGCGCCTGCCAGCCCCTGGAGCATTGCGTGATTGTGAGTGCGTCATGCAGATTGCTCCTCACAATCACGTGACGCTCCAGGTTCCCTTTCACATGGCAAATGGCATGCGGAAAGGGTCATAGTGAAACATTATAGTTCCAGAAGCATCCAGGAAGCATGTTTCTCCTTTAAAGCAAGATGCAGGTTTCTGCATGCTTTGCTTTGAACCAGTGGTTCTCAAACTGCAGGGCAGGATTCTAAGGAGGAGCATGATACTTGTTCAAAGGGAGGGGGTACAAGAAAAGTCAGTCTGTAAGTACAACAAACATGAAACAGAAAGGAAAGTCTGTGTATGTGTGTGAGCACATGCTGTTGACTGGTCTCTGCAAAAGATTGAGACAAAGCATCTTCCATTGTTATGCCTTTCTCCAACTCAGAAAAAGCAAAAATTGGCCTCCCTTTTAAAATGCTTTTCCCACTCAATTTCCATCCTTGGTACTGCAGACACAGGCCCCTTAGTGACCATGAGGCAGTTTCTCAGGTGGGGGGAGGAAAATGAAGAGAGGAGACGGACAGCAGGAGAACTCGGTGTTAAGATGGAGAGTACATGCTGCACAAGGGGCCTGTGAGAGGGAGACGGGGAGAGCGAGGCATAAGATAGGACATGAGGGGCATGACTTGGAGTGGGGGATCACAATGTCCTTAAGTGGATGTAAAGGAAATCAGAGGTTAAAAGGTTTGATGACCACTGCTTTAAACAACATTTTTCCTAAATCAGAAATGCTTAAAAGAATCCACCCCCAAATTTACTTTTGCCTGTGGCTCCTGGCAAATTGAGGGCACGGGACGGGGAAACTGATCCCACGTCACCAAAGTTCTCCCCAGAATACCCAGCCTTCCATGGATACATCGGATGTAGCTTCTTCCTCCCATTGTCTCTCTCCCTCTCCCCGTCTCTCTCTCTCTCTCTCATTCTAGTGCCAATTGAGAGCTTAGTATTAGCTCAATACTAACAGTCATACACCCTTCATTTCACTGCCAAGAGATAAAATAAAATAAAAACCAGAGAGCAGAAAATTATTTAAGATCCAGCTCAGTGTTGAGTGAAGAATGTGGATCTAGATTAGCTATTGATCCTCAGTTGGTTTGCTTATGCAAAGAAACTCAGTGGCGATTAGGTGAGCACACAGGGTGTAGCTTCTGTTTGCCTTGGCCACTTCACTCATGTTACAGTTCCAAATGTTTACAAATGGAGCTCTGCAGGGAGACCAGGATTCTACTGTATCCTGGAGCTTTGGTGGAATACAGTACTACTCAAAGTGGTGGTCTGTGGAGTAGTGTCAGTCCATGAGCCATCAGCTAGTAGTTGGTGTCAGATTTCTAGAAAACTATGCAAATATGATAATAAAATGGAGCTATCATGGTACCAGTCCCTGGCGCATTGGAACAAAAACTGCTCTTTGTTACATCAAATAGCTTGAGAAGCATTGGCATAATAGATAAGGAAGCAGGTGAGGGGAGGAAAAAGGAATGTTGCAGCACCTTTAAGACTAACATTTTTAATTTTGCTTGAGCTTTTGTGGATATAAACCCACTTCTTTGGATGTAGTATAAAGTGATAATAAAACCTCAGCTATAAAGCATATTTACACAGCTGTGGGAGTGGAATGGAGTGTAATAGGACCCATAAAGATGCAAATCATGACTCTTACCTAAATTTTCCAAGGGCTACATAAGGTGATACAACTCTTTCAGATCCTTACAGTGTTTAGATAGTGTTAATGTATGAAAGCAATACAGCTACTTCCTAAAAATAGGTTTCCTTGAATTCAAAACTTTTCTTGAGAGGATTCCTTTTGTTATAGTAGTGAGGACTCTTGTATGTAATATGCCATAATATACTAATAGATTGGTACTTAATTCTTCGGTGTTTACCTCAGCAAAGGTTAAACTCTTTCATTTGGAGTAGAACTGGCAAATATTCTATATGCAGCACCTAAACGTTTTTTGAAATGTAACAGTATAGTGAATTCTTGAGAAAAATCAATGTTCTTTGCCTAAGAGAGGGGCAGTTAAGCTTTGCCCAAGATAGGGACAGCTTGGATCTCAAGCGAAGTTACTTTTCCATTGCTAATGGAGTTGAAATTTTATTACCTGTCATGTAATGCCCTTTGTTCCTGGTCCCCACATGGCAAAGAAGGGGACTGGCCTCTGCTGTATTGATATACCTAAACCATCTTAACTGAGAACAGGAATAACATCTGAGACAAAATATAGGCCTATGACTTGAACATTGTCACTTTTCTTCTCCTGTATGATTTTAATACCTTTACCTGATGAAGAAGCCAGTGAAGCTTTAAAAGCTTGCATGATGCATTTTCTGCATTTTGATTGGCCAATAAAGGTATCATACTTTTTTATGTATTTTGGATTTTGTTGTATTTTTGCTCCATGGTCAACATTGCTACTTCTGAATATATTTTCTGGAGAAAAAGGGTGGTGTCCCGGATAAACTGCACCATTTACCTTCTTGTCATAGGCCCTTTTCACATGGCATTTACCATGTGAAAGGGCGCTTGGAGCATTGCGTGATTGTGAGGAGTGATCTGCACAATGCACTCACAATTGTGCGATGCTCCAGGGGCCAGCAGGCGCTGATCGTGCACCTTTTCATTTTTGACTGGAAGCTGAAAATGGTGCATGATCACGCATTGCTCCCAGGCCCCGCATGCATTTACCTGGTGTGCGGAGCCTCCGGAGCTATGCCGGTTGTGCTTCCTTCCCCAGCACAGCCTGGGAAACTCCCAGGCTGCACTGCAGAAGGAAGAGGAGGGGCTCTCATGTGAGCAGAAAGCTCATGCGGAGCTGAAGCATCAGGGACATGAGAGCCTCTCGCCAGAGTCCAGTGCCAGGAAAAGGGAAGGTACAGAAAGAGTCATAGCCTTAACCAGCTGCTTTATTTTCCTGTGGGTCACCTCCCTACTCTGACAGTAAAGGCCACCAATATAGTCTCCTTGTGTTTGCAACTGCCTGGTGGGAAGAGGCTTGAAGAGAGCATAAAGGGCCAGAGAATTCCCCCTGGACCCATCCGTAAAGAGGCATATGTGCAAGTAACAAAGTTATATGCACATAAGTTACTAACAGGATTCTGATATAATAGCATAGCATAGCCTTTGCCAGTCTGTTACTTTCCAGATGTTCTGGTCTACAGCTTCTGCATTCTCTATTCATTGGGAATTGTGGTCCAGCACATCTGAAGGTTTACAGGTTGGGGATGGGATGGATTTTTTTTAATGCTATATGGATAGCTGAATAAACATCTTGGCTTGAGATGTTTGGCCTAAATTGTAATGTCCTGAAATTTTCCTGAGCAATAGTACATGAGAAATCTGATCTATTTGAATTCTGATGTGAACTAGATCCATAACTTCAAGATAGGGTTACCAGATCAGGATTATCCCAGGCTCTGAGATCTCACTGGCAAAATCTGAGAACTTGGAAGGACTCCTTGTGATGTCACAGAGGCAAGATCTAGGATATTCCAAGGAACAGCTTCTGGTGAGGTCATTAAGCATAATATACAAAGCATCAACCACAGTTGTGCAGAGTCTGCCATTCAATTTTTTTTTAATAAAAAAAGTTTAACAAATTATGAAAATATAGGTATACATACCTTTCAAGGCAGCACTTTCACCCTGAGATTTTACCTCCTAGCTGGAGGAGGAGATTGGAGAAGAGTAGACAGGTCCTAAGATCTGGGACTTCTGCTCTCTAACTAATGTGAGGATCACATTCACTCTACAAATGTCTCAAACTGTGTTTTAAAATGGGTATTTTAGAATACAACATGTTTGGAAATATGTACTTTGAAATATAGCCTGTTTAGGCAGTTTATTTTGCAAAGAAAGTATATGCAAAATACAAGTTTGAATCATATATTTGGGGAGATATTTTTAAAACAGCAGATAAATGCAGAAATAAGATGACTTAACATTTCTTTCCCCTGACATAAACCAGATATAGTGGTCAGCCACCTTCATTCTGCAGACTTTTTCTGGGAGCTACTTTTCCTTACTTCTTTCAGCTGAGCATTAGAAAGCTGAATTTGGGAGGACACCCAGCTGTGGAAAAAACAGCCTGAAAGGAAAAGTCGCAGGAAGACACCTCTACGAGAAGAGGAGAATTAGAGCATAGAGAAGTAATTTTTGAAAGCTACGACTCTCAGAAGTGCACCAATCTAGGGGATTCTGGAAACTGTAATCAAAAACTCCAAGTTTTCCAAGAACTGCTCAAATAAGCAACTTACTCATATTCATGTTACTTGGCAAAAATGCAGTTAGGAACATAGTAGACTAAAGCTTAGTATAGACATCATAATAAGATGATGTTTTCAGTTGATCCGGGAATTAAAGGACAGTAGAACTCAAACTTGATTGCCAAGGTGTAGCATTTGCTTCACAAATACCAGCTTCATGCAATATGTTTAACCCCAAGCTACTTTGCAGTGTAAGAATCCGTGTCATACCCTTGTTCTGCTTCTGCTCAATGTGCCTTGGGCAAGGGCAGGGGATGAATCCAGTCCAAATCTTAATATATTTGCTGACCATTAACTTCCTTCAGCTCACCGTCATGCCATGCACTTATTATTTTGATATTGTTTACCCATCCCACGGGCATGTGGACAGCTCTGAATTCTTGCATTGCATCTGTGACTTCTGTCTGCTTAGCATGAAGGATGGAACTGGAATGGAGCAGGATAGCCTTGTTGTTGTTGTTGTTGTTGTTATGCCCTTTTCATCAAAAGGCAGAAATATACAATCAGGGAAAAGGACAATAAACATAACATTATAACAACATGTGGAATGAAATCCTCAACACTCCACCAGTGGCTACCCATATCAGCACCTTAAACACAACTCAGTAGCTTAAGCTGGTGAATCAAAGAGGAAGGTCTTCAGCCCTTTACAAAAAAGGTGAGACTTTCCTCTAGCAGAAGGTCCAAAGGAAGATCGTTCCACAAATGTAGAACCAGATCTTGAAAGATTTGCAGCCTTGACAGAGCAGTGCGTGATGGTGGAACAAACAATAATCCTTTGTCTGTTGATCTTAAATTCCTGGATGGACCATATCATACTAGCCAAGCTGTGAGGTACTGAGGGAGGTTAGAGTGCAAAGCCTTGAATGCCAGAACCAAAAGTTTCAAACAGGCCCTGAGCTGAACTGGTAGCCAGTGAAGTGATTTATGGGGAGAAGAAACAGGTGAGTATTTAAAGAGATTTAAAACAACCCAGATGACACTGTTCTGAACTCTGGAAAAGCCATCCACCTGTCATTCATACCCTGTTATGAGTAAGATGGGCTGAAGTCCTCCTGAACTAGATGATTCTCTCAAGCTACGAGAATCAGTATGTGTCTTCTGAATTGTATCCCCTTACATTGCTCGCATAGGTGTGCCAGACTGAAATCTGGAGAGACTTCCTGTACCTTTAAGGATTGTATAAAAAAGGGAATTTCAGCAGGTGTTGTTTGTTACCAGGTTGCCTGATAAGCCATACCTGCTGAAATTCCTTCTTCTGTACAATTATTAAAGGTATAGGAGTCCTCTCCAGTTTTTATTCCAGCAGCTCAGTGATCTATTTAACTACCTAGGCAAATCTCATAGAATTATAGAGTTGGAAGGGGCCCCATAGGCCACTGAGTCCAACTCCCTGCTTGATGCAGCAAATCCAGCTAAAGCATTCCTAGCAGGTAGCTATTCAGCCTCTTTCTGAAGATAACCAAAGAAAGGAGATCCCACCATCTCTCTAGGTAATTGGTTCTGTTACCAGACTTCTCTTACTGTCAAGATTATAGAATCAGAGCTGGAGGAGACCACAGGGGACATCGAGTCCAACCCCCTGCTATGCAGGAATACACATCAAAGCACTCCCAATGGATGGCCATCCAGCTTCTGCTTAATAACCTCCAGAGAAGGAGACTCCACCACACTCCAAGGCAGCATATTTCACTGCTGGACAGCTCTGACCATCAGGAAGTTCTTCCTGAGGTTCAGGTGGAATCTCCTTTCCTGCAGCTTGAATTCATTGCTCCTTGTCCTAATCTCTGAAGCAGCAGAAAACAAGCTTGCTCCCTCCTCGACATGACATCCCTTCAAATATTTAAACATGACTATCATGTATCCTCTTAACCTTCTCTTCTACAGATTAAACATATCCAACTCCTTCTAATGTTCAGTTGAACTCTATCCTTCTGTAACTTAAAACCATTAAAACTGGTCATACCCTCTGGGGCAGCAGAGAACAAACTTGCACCCTTTTCTCTGTGACAGTTCTTTAGATATTTAAAGAGTGCAATCAGGTCACCTGTCAGTCTCTTTTTCACTAACTCCCTGAAGCTTTCTTTGTATATTTAGTCCTCAATACCTTTTATCATCCTTGTTACCTTTCTCTGAACCCATTCCAACTTGCCTATATTCTTCCTAAAGTGAAGTGCCCAGAAATGAACACAGTACTCCAGACGAGGGTTGACTAGTACAAAATATAATGGGACTATTCCTTCCCTTGTCTTGGAAATTATAGTTCTATTAATGCAGGCTAAAATATTGTTTGCCTTCTTTGCTGCAGCGTTGCACTGTTGGATCATATTCAATTTACAATAAACAATAATCCCTTCTCACGTGTACTGCTGCTAAGCCAAATATCCTCTTTCCTATTAAGTGTGAATTCATTTTTTTGTGGTCTAAATGTAGAATTTTGCATTTGTTTCTGTTTAATTTCATTCTTTTAGTTTCAGCCCAATTTTCTAGTTTATCAAGGTCTTGGTGAATTCTGTTCTTATCTTCCAATGTGTTATCTCTCCCCTCCCAGCTTTGTATCATCTGCAAAAAATTTGATAAGGATTCTCTCCACTCTATCACTTAAATCATTGATAAAATGTTGAAGAGCAATGGCCCTAGGATAAAACTGTGAGGCATTCCGCTTGAAACTTTCCTCCAGTTTGAAGTATAGCCATTGATCATGACTCTTTGAACATGGTTTTCCAACCAGTCATCTCAGGTTGATCACCTTGTTAGATTCAAGGTGATGCTAGGATGACTTGCAGGATCAGATGTGATGTCATTACATGGAACCCTCTTGGGGGGGAGGGTCCAGTGGGACCTCCCAGAGGTACCTGCATGAAGACTTTTTAGAACTTTCTCTCAACATCCAGCATTTCACAGATGAAAACCAGGACACAACACCTAATACTTATTAAGTTGTTTGGACCTAACAACTTACTGGTTAGGTATTTATTTTGCCCTGGGTGAGCTGTGAAACAATAACTGAAACACCAAAGGATCCATTAACCAAGAAACTTTGGGAACCTCTGGATTACATGGTCAGTGAAACAGGATTTTTTCATTACCAGGGACAATGGCTTCATCTACCCAACCTCCCCTTTCAGGCTTCCACATTCCCTTTGAATTTAGTTGCAATCTTCACAGTAGTGGGGTGATAGAATGGGGAATCAATATTTTCAGCAACAATGTATAACTGTGAGTTATTCATAATTGTAATGGAAATTAGTTTGCCATGGGTTGGTTGTGAATGGGCAATTGCGATCTATTAATTCTGCAAAGGAGAGCCAGCATGGGAAGTGGTTTGAGCCCAGGTCTATGATTCTGGAGACCAGGGTTCGATTCCTGCCTTAGCCATGGAAACCCACTTGGTGACCCTGGGCACATCACACACTCAGTGTCAGGAACTGAGATCACACACACAAAAGTAACAATGCTAGTGCATGATTTATTAGGAGCATGATGCGAGTACAAGACTTCAGTGATTTGAACTGAAGGCAGTTTGCAGAAACAAAACTTTATAGCTTTACACTCCATTCCCATGGCAAGCATTCAGATATGACCTTGGGAGCTGTCTGAGAGTGTTACTATCTTGTGAGTTCCCAAGTGGTGTTGACATAGCTGTCTCTGGTGGAAATTCTTTGTTACAAGCAAGCAGCTGCATGTTTATACTACATATATGTTGCTACTACATATCTACTACAACGCCCATACTAAATCCTTTCCCCTACTGAATATGGAGGGGCTATCCGACACTTAGCCTCTGAAAACTTTGTGATAGATTTACCTTAGTGTCACTGTTAAGTCAGAAATGACTTGATGACACACAACAATGACTCTACAAAAGGTTTGGTGCCAGTGAAGCAGAAAACTCTCTGATTTGTCAATATGAACTAACAGAGCTACCTGCTTTTTGGGACTTTCTTCGAGGCAAAGTTATGGGGACTATTATGACAAATATTTAGCACAGTAACATAGGGAGCAGTGTACTGAAAACCATGTACACCAAATGTGATAAACTCTATATGCAAGCCCCACCATGAAGTAAAGTTAGCTAACCTTCTTCAGGCAGCATCCTTGAGCTAGAGATGGTAGATGAGGGCAGGAATAGAAATGTGAATGGTCAGAAAGCATGAAAGCAATCAGGGAAGCACAATTTGGGCTCTGTACCAGGCTAGCACTACCAATAAGCACCACAATTTCCTATTGAGAAGTGATATATCTTGTCCATGGGACACAGTCTATTCCTGCAAGGAAATCTGCACAGCAGAAACTTTTATAAAGGTTATGATTCCATACCTGGCAATAAGCCCCATATAATTGAAGAAGTATGTGAGTATGTATGTATTTATGCAAGTATTATTGAATTAATCCTGTCCTGCCCTGATACAAAGTCAGGGTAATGTATAATAAAATCAATTTGAACAAAACATTAAGAAATAATTTAAATATACTGAAAGTACAAGCAAGTGAAAGCAAGGTGCTTTAAAAGAGTTAAACCGGTTTAGTACAATTTAAAACCACAATGCACATGTAGATTTGGAGAAAATAAATCAGGCTCCAAAGGTGATAAGAAAAACCCATATTTTGACTTGTCAGAATGACATAAGAGTTGGCACCAACCGGGCTTCTTAGGGGAAGATATTTTTTAATAACTGGTACATCATAGCAGAGAAGGTCCTTTCCCACATCCTCTACAGTGTATTGACCCCACTAGCAGGACATAGAAGAAGTCAGGAATATGAAAAAAATAGGCAGTTTTGGAAATAAATGTCCACGACATCTCCCATGACATCTAACATCTCAGAGTCAAGCAAGATTATACTGGAATGACCATATAATAGGAAGGGAGTGAAATTTTCATTTTTTCTTTTTTGTTGTTGTTGATATAAACTTACAGTCAGTCCTTCATATCTGTGGATTCTGTATCCACAGTTCCAGCTAACCAGAGCTTGAAAATATTCTCCCCTGCCCCTCAAAATTCCAAAAAGCAGACTTTGATTTACTAAACCATTGTATATAAGACTTGAGCATCCATAAATTTTGGTATCCACAAGGGGTCAGGGAACCAAACCCTAGAGGATACTAAGGGCCCACTATACAAACATCCAAAAACAGATGTTGTAGGAACTGAATTTGACAGTCATCTATTCACACCCAGGGCTTTTCTGTACAATTTAGATTGATTCCCTGGGATAAATCACTGTCAGTTCTGTTCAAATACAAAGTATTCCTCCTTAACAACAACACTGCAGGCAGGTGCTCAGAATGAATTTGGCTAGTGTCAATGGGGAAGAATTTCATTTCAGTCTTCTTCTTCTTCTTTTTAAATGAGGGAAGAATGATTAGATTTGCAAATGGCTTCATAGGAAGAACCTGTGGGTTTGTTGGTTGGTTGGTTTGTTTGTTTCTGTTCTTTTTTAAAACTAAATCTTTCTTTCTTTCTTTCTTTCTTTCTTTCTTTCTTTCTTTCTTTCTTTCTTTCTTTCTTTCTTTCTTTTCTCTTTCAATCACTACTCTGGAGTCATTGATGTCTGTGGTGCAACTTAGAATGGTTTTATGATGCTGCCCTCTGTTGTATTGACCTTGTCATTGGTGCTCAGCCATTTCACAAAATCTGTATTATAATATAGCCACATCTCAGTTAGAGAGCCAGTATGGTGTAGTGATTTGAGCATTGGACTATGATCCTGGAGACCAGTTTTGATTCCCCACTCAGCCATAGAAAACCACAGAGTGACCTCAGGCGCAATCACAAATTTGATTATTTACAAGGTTGTAACTCTTGTCCCCTCCTCTCCCTCTGGCAGAGGGTAAAGTAAGAGAAGGTAGGGGGCTGGTGCTGTTGGAGGATGGAATTTGATTATTTGTGAGTTTTTGTCACTCCTGCCCCCTCCATCTCATATGCGTCTTTTCCAGGTGAACCATCCCTCTTGGTGGCTCCGATCAGACCAAGCAGCCCTTTAAAAAGCCACCTGTGGTCCTTCTCCTCCACCAAAGGCAGCTGTCTGGCCAGCTAAAGATGACTCACAGCCCAATTTCTCAGCACCACAAATTCTCTCCCAATACCTATTCCCACACCCAAGGAAAGAGATGGACAAGAGAGAGAAAGTATAGGATCACATGTCATTCGACCCACACCTTTCCCTCTCTTTTCCCTGATTAGATTTAGACCTTGGGTGTTCATTCTCCTCACCATACCTCTCCACTGGTCCCCTTCCCACAAGCACAAGCAAGGGCTTTCTTTGGTGTCACACCTTGGTTGTGGAATACTCTGGCCTTCAAGCCTGTTGGGCAGGACTTCTGGCCTCATCCTGACACCAAGTCAGAATTTGACTTTTTGCCAAAGCTTTGGAGCCACACTCCCCTCACAACTATTTTGTGAGAATGGCATTCTCTCATAATTCCAAATCTGCCCGCCTTTTCAGGAAGGGTGGGTGTGGATACTTGGAGTAAGATATAATAAGATAGAAGGATCACTGGCCCAACTCAGTACAAGGTATCTTCCTAAATGTCTGAAGAAAAGACTTGGTTATTTAGTAGAAGGAAATAGAACCAGATGAGACATATGATGCTTTTAGGTGTGGCTTTTATTTGTCAACTGTCCTGAACCATTTATGGGATTTATGGTGGGGAAGCGAAAGGGTATTGACGTTGTTCCCATATTAAATTTGTATCCCCACTGTATTGCTTATAATTTCTCTCTTTTTTCTTTCTTTCTGCCAGCTCACAACTGCCATGCAATAGTTCAACATCATTACTAGTGAAGGAACACTCTGTTTTGAAGCCCTGAGAAAGTGTGAGGATCCAGGACAGCAGCAAAGCCATCTAGCATTCTTCAGTCCCATGGGAAGGTGACGTTTACATTGCGCATTTTCTCCTGATAAACACGGTCAAAGCATTCAGACTGTGCTACTGTCAAGTGATTCTTCCAATCTCCGCAGATCCCTGGAACACCATAGGTGGGATTAATAAAGACAAATAATAGCTGAAACAGCACCTTGAAATTAATACTCCTCTAAAGACTGGCCTAACATTAAGGCAATGCAAAGTGGTCATCTGAGATGGTCAAGGCTGCAGGGCAGCCCCAGCACTAAATGTTCCACAGCTTCCCTACCCACCTAATCATTTTATCTGCCTGCACATCCATCATACTACCTTTTTCTTGGCCTTTGCCAGCTATCTGACTGCCTCAGGAAGCAGCTTCTTCCAGTGCATTGCATACTTTACTGCTGGCAAAAGCCCTGGTCCATGCAAGAATGAAGGGAGGTATTTAGGCCAGCAGTGCAGGACTGCAGCATAATTTTATTTATTTATTTATTTATATATTTGTATCCCGCCTCTCCATATGGATCGAGGCGGCAAACAACTTACAAATAGCATGCATTTCGAAACATTTCTATACATGCCCCCAACAAGCTGGGTACACATTTTACCAACCCGCGAAAGGATGGAAGGCTGAGTCAACCTTGGAACCAGGCAGGATCGAACTCACAACCTTGTGGCTTGCAGTACTGGCATTTAACCACTGTGCCACCATGGCTCCTAATTAAGGTACTGGAGAACGTAAATCTGTTCGTATCACTTTTGTATCACAATGTATCACTTTGTTTGCAGACTATCCCATAGGCTACTTTATTAGCCCACAGGCATGTTGGTGGAAGCCACTGCCTAGCTGGTATAGGCTCCTGTCATCAATGCAGGACTGTAAGTGAACATCTGGGGACAACAAGGAGACTCCAGCAAAGGTATTGGAGAGCAAATCGATGTGCATCTCATGGTTTGTAGTGCATGCCCTAATTCAGTATACTGCCCTCAGGCATGTTGAAGACCCCCACTGAATTGCTAGGAATCATATAGTATTAAAATATAGGTCTCATTGACCTATAGAATGGGGACATGCTGTCTTGTCCACTGCCTTAAGCAGCCAACTATCTTGGGCTAGCCTTGTTTCCTCTCACATAATGTCTCATCTGAAAGAGACTGTGTAACTCTGAAACTCACAGGACTATCACACCCACTACAGAAATATGAGAGGCTTGTTTATAGAATCTGATTTTCTTAATGCAAAGTCAGAGTCTATAGTCATGTTGAAGTTCAGCTTTTCATACCTACAGCTTCCCATCAGTTTTACCTTTCCGCATCATTTTTCCTTTGTTGTGTTCAAATAAATAGTCTGGTGCTTGGGTGAGGTTGGACATGTTGTTGTCCTTCATCTTCTGGAAGGAGGCGTAGTCCACCACAGAATCTATTTGCTGACTGTTCAGCTTCTTCCCAAGGAATTGGCAAATTCTTTCCACACTGCCTCGCAGGTCCTGGGGGAGACAAAATGCAAATCAGAAAGGCTGGGAATGTCAAGGAATGTCTGTCCTAGCTCTGCACTTATGAGGAGATCTGCCCCACGATAAGAAGTTTACAGTGGAGATCAACGCCATTTGGGATCTGCTTTGTCTCACTGCTCACACAATGTATCCTGACTTCTAAGTCACCACAATGTAGAAAAGTTGGATGGACAACAGTAAAATCTTCTCTCACACTCTTCCTGTCAGTCCTTGCCCACTAGTCTAGGCTGCACTTAAGCCTGAACAATTTCTGGGGAACATCCAACGCCTGAGCTGGGAGACCTTGAACTGGTCACAAAACACCATGTTGTAAATCAGCTCTTTGTATATGATACTATGCTTTTTGGTCTCAGGAATTTTTTTTTAAATATATTCACTTGGAAGACAAGCAAGAAACTCAGAAGTGTTTGGTTTAGCGTGCTAGAATCATTTGTTGTTGGAAATGCAACCCAAGACATAAGGCATTGATTTATGAGCAGGAGGTAGAACACACAAGTGCCATTGTGCACACAATATGATGTTCTTTGCCCTTAGAACTTTTTATTTCTTTTAATCTTTACCTAGGGAGGAAGATACTGTTTGTATGCTCAAAAACATTTGAGTTCAGATACTAGCCATTGTGAAAAGCAAAAACTGGGTTCCTCCTCAGTGCAGGAATTGTAGATGCCTGTGGATTTCAGAAAAGGACAATCTGTACCTGATGTAATTCTTCATAGGTGATGACGAAGATGTTAGGTGTGTCCTTCAACTCCAGCCAGCCTTTTACATGATCAAACCATGAACCATGGGTCACTAGAAGGGCAAAGCAGCAGTAGAAGAGATGTAATTTAAATGGCAGAAGGAGGATAGGAGGTTTGGGAGGACAGGAAATTTACACATCTTTAGTGGGATGGATTAAAAAGACATAGGCCCTTTCTGCACTTTACCTTTGTCCAGCGTGGGGGAGCAGGGATCACACAAGCAGCCTCTTGTGAGAGACTCTCATGTCCCCACTGCTTCGGCTCTGCAGGAGTTGCCTGCTGGCCGGCAGGCAACATGAGGGCTCTGCCTCTTCCTTCCACAGCACAGCCTGGTATTTTCCCAGGCTGCGCTGGAGGAGGAAGTGTGAGGGGGGCGTCTCCGGAGCTCCACACACAAGGTAAGTGTGCATGGTGCCCTGAAGTGATGCACGATCATGCACCATTTTTGGCTATAAGCTGAAAATGAAATAGTGTGCGATCGGTGCCTGCCGGACCCGGCAGTGTCGCGCTATTGGAGGACGTCGTCTGAAATGCTCGCCGCAATTGCATGACACTCTGGAGGTCCTTTCACATGGCAAATGCCATGTGAAAAGGGCCATAGCTGAGAAGCCATGAGTGGATTGAATTCAGCTCAGAAAGGCTAGGAGAAGGGATGCCCTTCTTCTTACAAAAAGGAGAGAAGCAATGGGGCAACTGAAATCTAGCCACAAGTATTGGGGAATGAGAGGAGTAGAAAATCTGACTCCCAACTCAGGTGGTCCTTTTAGGAATTAGATAGAATCCATCTGGGTCTATTTTGCCTGTATGTTTATGTGGTCAGGCAGTGGTTTGTATGCACCCATAGATGTCTGTGTGTCAGTTTTGTATAGGTATATTAGGAGAGCAAGGATGCTGACGACTACATGCTGGCATTTGGCATTTATAGTGGACAGGTTGTCCAACTCACTTTACCATTTACACTGTGAATTGCTTATACCACGTCTGCCCAGCTTCTTGCCCCAAATATATTCCCTGTATATTCTCCCTGATATAGAGAAATTCTACGTGGTCTCAGTCTAAATCTTGTTATCTGTCTCAACTAATGTGATTTACTTCCCTGTCAATTTATGATCCCGTGTACTGGTGTGATTTACCTCCCTGTTGATTTATGATTTGATTAAATGGATGTATTGCAGTTAAGGATAACTATTTGGTTTCAGGCCACAAAGTGATGATTGAGAATAGAGGACAGTGGCCTTTACATCTTCATTCACTCAAGAACTTCACTGAATAATTTAGATCAGTCTTTAATTCTTATCTTAACCCACCTCACATGACTTTAATGGGCAACTCCATTATCCCACTGTGAGCTGTTTCAATCATACAGTTGTGGAGTTGGGAGGAAGATTGGAAATCATTTAGGCCAGCTCCTGCTCAAGGCAGGAACTGTTCGATTAACAGCATTCTTAACAGACAGATATCCAACCTCTGCTTAAATAACAACCTAAATAAAGCCTATATAACCCCAAGGTACTGCCTTCCACAGTTGAAGGGTTTTCACCAAAAGGAAATTTCTCCTAATGTTTAGCCAAATTCTGCTTCCATGGTATCTCCACTCCATGATTCGGAGCCACAAAGAATGAGATGTTTCCCCTTCCTGTAGAAAAGTTGAAGCACAGGTAAACAAATATTTTTCAGCATGGCTAACCATCAGGATTCCCTCAGGAAAACCAAGGCACCCAAATGGAATTAATTTTAGTATATTAGCAAGTACAATGCTCAGATGTTGACTTTTGCTTTTGGTTAAAGGAGCAGAGTGTGGTTATAGAGGTTAGACAGGTTTGTATTTTTGTGAGTCTGTTATAATCCCAGTGAACTAATTGGCTGATTGTTTTTATTGTTTTCGTTACCATCCCCACTCAGGAACTTCTCCAAGAACTCTTCTATAGTTCCAGGGTCCTTGTATACTTTACAGAACTTGGAAAAATGATAGTATGAGACCATCACATCTTTTGGATTACGAATTACGTAGATAATCTGCAGGAAAAATGGAGACCATATTTTGGGAAATCAGTATAGTATGTTGGCTTAAAATATAGAAGATTCTTAATTGCCCTTTCATTAGTCTTACACCAAAAGATGGGGGACCCTTGACTGCAAGAGATGGGATAACCTAGCAAGATCGTTTCACCAGTGTTTATAGGGTCTCTGCAGGAAAACCAGCCAAAGACTCAAAAGTAAACTAAAAATGAGTTTTATTGATGGGAATCCAATCATGCATGCACACAAGATACGAACAGTCACACATTCACACGAACTGGAGGAAAAGGAGGAAAGTTATGGATAGCAAAGCTGAAGTTTTGGAGTTACAATTACCAGTCCAGAAGAGCAGTGAAAAAATAGTGAAGTGGCTTAGACTTGCATCTAAGAGCAGTCCAAATGGGAATTCAGAGTGACATAATGGTGTTCAGCTTTTGAGATACTGCATCAGACTGCTCAAAATTGGGGATTCTTATACCCAAAATCTGCCTGGAGGGTATGGGATGTAAATGGTTCTCTGGTTGAGCAAACAATGGAGGCTGAAGTGTAGTCAATAAGGTCTGGACTTAGTTGATATTAGTATGAAATGGCAAAGAATTAATGGCTGTCATAATAGCTCTGTAATAGTGGACAGGAAAAAGGGATGATATGGAAGATGACTAGGTCCTAGGAAGGAGGACTGCAAAAATCAATGGTGTAATGACAATTTTCCTTTGCAATTGTTTGATGGCAAAGACTATTTTAATTTAAGTCTATTATCTCTATATTACTTGGTGATTGTCCTGACAATAGCCTAGCCTAAACCTAGAGGGGATATTTTTCTGACTTGTTTTGCAGCATACATGTTCAGCCAGTATTTTTCCTCTGTCCAGATGGGCCTTTCAGCCACATCATGATCCATTTTGTATCAATGCCAATCTATGCATACTGTCAATTAAGTTATATTTTGACTCTAGTGATGCTGTTGGGGGGAAGGAACATGGCACCGACATGATAGGAAGTGTTTTAAAAAGCTCTAATATTTTTGTTCTTGCTTTCTGATATTTTTGTTCTTGCTTTTCCTTTTGGTTGTGTTTTCTCATAAGCTGGTTATTGCACTTTAATGTTGTGCAGCATTGTTTCTGGAAAACTTGGATTGCTGGTTTACATTATTTTTTTTCCTGAGCTTATCATCAGCCATTCTGCCAGCAATTATCCTAGACTGAAAACAGAAGCTAAGAACTGCAAACCTTTGGGAATATATCACTTCACAGTTTTGAACTTTTTTCCTTTCTCTTCTTGCCTAGGTCAATTAGTAATAATCTCTAAATGGGGAATAAAGAGTGTGCCAGAACAAGCCCAGGGACAGCCAAGGCCTCCAGAAAGCTCAAGATAGATGACTTGCTTATCTGTGAGGAAACTGTAAGTATCTCAAACTCAGATTCAGTGTTTGCAATTCCAACTGCTAGCCATTTCTCAGCTTTGGACATAGAAAATGTGCTTCTATCTGAGCCCTTGGAAAATTCTGAACCCTTGGAAAAGAAACCAATCGTTTGGCTTCTTATCAGGAAAGAGTGTCCTTGGGATCTGATGAGCCAGTTCTTGAGAATCTGCTTGTTACTGAAAAGAAACAATACACTGAGTAATAATTATACCCCAGATTTTGGGACAAAACAGTGTCTCTTAACAGCTCATACTGTTATTTCAATTTATGAATACTCAGAAAAAATTGTTAAGCAACTTTTGCTCCTCAAACTCTCCTTTGACACTTTTATACAGAAACACATAGCTCTAAAAGAGAGCTCAGTTCAATGAAATAATATAAGATCCAAAAAGGAGGAAAACTGGAGGAGTAAGAAATACACCATAAATAGTTCCAGGGACGGTTCATTAGTAACTCTAAAGGAGCTGGAGAAAGGAAGCTGTAACAGGATTCTGCAAGCAAAACCAGGATGTAGATTGCCTACAACAAAATAAACAATGGCAGATGGAGGTCATTTAAAGCTATCAAACTTCCTCTGAGTCAGCTTTTACATATATACCCTCATTGCATTGACTTGCCTGCCATAGAATGGCTTCCCAATATAGTGCCATAAATGATAATTATGGTAACATTAGAGCAATCTACAATCTGTCCCTTAGCCAGTTAGGAAATGATTATTGTGTGATTTTTTTCCTTTCTTACCTTGGGTTTTGAGTGGTAAAAGGACTTAGGAAAGAACTGGATTGACAGGTGAGAAGTAAGGAACCTGCGCGGAGGATATTTCAAGGCAATGTCCAGACCCTCAAAGCTCTCAATCCATGGTGATCGATGTATCACTGCAACATTGTTAACCCAAGTAGGATCTCCATCATACTGGATTAGTCCCTGGATCTCCAGCATCCAGTTGGTACCTGGGAGGGAATCCACCAGTCATACCATTGTTTCTTCTTCCCACTACCATTTGTTTCTTGCAGCACACTGCTTTCACATAACCTTCACTTATCCTTCTCACTTCCATTCCTTTGCCCACTAACATTTTCCTACTCTTGCCAAATGAAACTCCAAGCATGGAGACACTGCACCCCAATACCCCTAGAGAACAGGGGCAATTTTTCAGCCAAAACTTTTCTAAAAGAATTTACACACATATAAAAGATCAGAAGTGGTGGGACATGGGAAGGATATGGCCCTGTCAGGTCTGGTGAAGGACATGCTTGGCCTTGCACCTGGGGTAGTTGGTCACTACTGCTATCATCATTTTTATGTTGACATGATCTAGAAAAAGACATGGATTTATATTGAAGGAATATAGGGAGAGGTTAGCCCTGCCCATTGGTTTCAATCGCCACTTTAGCCATGCTCCTCCAACAATTTCCCCATGTCTCTAATGCTTGATGTTCATTAGAAAGTGTTTTCCATGGACACAGCTCTATGTATATTAGGTCTGATATGCAGATAAGGGACTGACTGGGGTCTTATATACAGGAACTCTCCAGAGCGCGGTTTGTTCAGAACCATCTGAATATGAGGAAAACTGTTTCCAAGTCAGTATGCATGGTGCTGCTGCACTGTGAAGGCAGTGGGCAGGACTAGCCTATGAAACCCCACAACAAACTCTGCATTACCACCACGAGGTAATATGCATCCACTAAAAGACAAAATGAATTGCAAGTGTCTCTTTGCTTCCTTTGCTGCTGAGTGTGAGGGTATGTATATCACAAAGCTGTAATAGTTTGATTCCATTTTAATTGTCTAGATTCCATTCTAAGAACTTATGGCATTTGAGGTTTTGCAAAGTGCTTAGAATTTTCTGCTAGAGAGCTCTACTGCACTCTTCTGAATATACTAGCAAAGAATTCTAAGTACATTACTAACCTAGAAATCCCATGATTACTTGGAACGGAGCCCTAGCAGTTAAACTGAGATCAAAATACTGTAATGATGTTGTGTGGATGCACTGTGTTCAGCCGATTTCAACGAAGGTTTTCCCCAATTGAATAGGTAGATACTCTAGAAGAGGCTATATCATGATAAATTACCAATTCCTTCCACATTTTGTCACCAGAGATTTTACTGACACAACAGCAAGGGGTCTTCCCTTGCAGAGGTATGAGGGGTGCAGTCTGCATCGGGTGACACCATCAAAGGATGTGTGTGACTGCCTGCCCCTTTCCCCCTTCTCAACAACAACCATACAGCTTTGTGTAGAATGACCGTTCTTTTTGTTATGACTGTATGAGAGTTCCAATGCCTTCACACATGCAGAGCCAAGGAGGTAGATCAGAATGCCCAAGAGTGGGTCTCATAGCAGTAGACTGGGATTCCTGGAATTCTGGCTCTTGGATGGAAAAAGCTCCATGGGGTGTCACCATGAGTTACCACACTGGATGACACCACTGTCTGGATGTATCCTCTTTGGCTCTAATTCCACCTGTTTTCTTTCTTTCTCACCTGACTTTGGATAAGTGACTGTCACTACATCATCATCCAACAGCTGGAATTCATTTTCCACATAGTTCAGTATTTCTGGTTGTGTTACCACCGTAGAAAAGGTAATCCCCTTGTGGGTGAAAAATGTCCTCTTTGACATTGAAACACTGAAAATAATACATATAGGAGAAAAAAAGAAAAAGAAAGACTGTAATACTGCAACTTTATAGACTTCCTAGGTATGGATTTTGGATCTTGGAAAGTATAGCTTCTATAGTGATCCAAGTTATAGTACTACAACAAGTACTTCTGTTATAAGGAAGTGGACATTCTCAGCAGTAAATGACAACATTTACTGCCCCCCATCCCAAAACTGTAGTCACTGCAACTAAAACCCTGGAGACCAGGGTTCAATTTCCTGCTTGCCTATGGAAACCCACTGCGTGATCTTGGGCATGTCACACACACTCAGCCCCAGAAAACTCCATGATAGGGTTTCCATAAGTCAGAAATGCCTTAAAGGTCCACCACCACCACCTCCACTGAGGCAAATGTTGGAGTAAAATCTGGGGAGGGGGAATCTAAGGCAAGGTATCTGAGGAAGAGTAAGATAATCTGCAATCAGATAAAATCCTTATATGTTACAAGGCAACAGTAGCAAGAAGATCCTGTTCCTTTAAATATTTCCTGTTGAGAGACTCATATAAAGAAAAATCAAGACAAATACTTATATAACTCAAAATTAGGCCAATGTTTCAGCTCGTTATATAAAAAGAAAAAACGGGGAGTGGCAATATATACTGATAAAAATATTCCTGCAAAGAAAATAATAGAAGATGAGGAAGGAAGATTATTAGGAGTAGAACTTGAAAAAAATGGAAGAAAAATATTACTGATTGGAGTGTATGCCCCAAATGAAAATAAAGGAAGATTTTATAAAGAAATGAAAGAGAAAATATCTGAATATGAATATGAAGATTGGATATTAGCGGGCAACTGGAATGGAAGTATTGATGTGGAAATGGACAAGAAATTTACTATGAAAAAAAGATAAAGGACAAAGGGGGAAACTTCCAAAGACTTTTTTTGAGATGTGTGAAGAAATAGCAGTAATGGACGCATGAAGAATTTTTTACCCAAATGAAAAGGATTACACATATTTCTCTGAAGTGCACCAATCTTGGGCCCTTTCTGTACCTTACCTTTCCATGGAGGTAGGGGGTGGCAGTCGTGCGAGCAGCCTCTTGTGTGAGGTGCTCACTTCGTTTCTCCTTCCTTACCGCAGCTGGCTTGCCGGTCACGCGAACACCGCGCGAACACCCTGCCCCTTCCTACCACAGTGCAACCTGGGAATTGCAGGCTAGCACTGAGGCAGGAAGTGTGACCAGCCCAGCTCTTGATGCACTGCAGAGCAGGTAAGTGTGCATGGGCCCCGGGAGCATTGCGTGACCGCGCACCATTTTCGACTTTAAGCTGAAAATAAAAAAATGCATGCACGGTCCACTTTAGGCTCTTGAGCATTGCGTAAATGGGTGTGTGTCATATGGACTACTACTCCCATTTATGCAACACTCAAGGGGCCCTTTCGCTTTAGAAATGGCATGGTCGCGAATAGATATGATAATGGTGTCGAAACAATTTTTAACAGAGATAAAGAAAATAGAAATATTGCCAAAGATTATTTCTGATCACCATCCAATGATCATACAAATAGAAGAAACCACAAAACAATTTCAATGGAGATTGAATGATAATCTATTAAATGATGAAGAGGTGATACAACAGGTGAAAGAAACTTTGAAAAATTACTTCAGGGAAAATGTAAAGGAGGATATGAAAATGAAGACAATCTGGGATGCATCCAAAGCAGTGATGAAAGGTTTCTTCATTCAAAAAAGACAAATTCAAAACAAGAAAAAGCAACAGGAATACCGAAAATTGATAACAAGACTTCAAGAAAAAGAAAAGAATGTAGAGAAAATCCAGAGGAAAAATCAATACAAGTGGAAATAAAGATAATACAACAAAAGATAAAGATGAATTTACAAGAAGAAATAGAGAAGAAGATGAAACAATTAAAAGTAACCCAGTTTGAGCAGGCAAATAAGATCAGGAAATGGCTTGCGCACAGGTTAAAGAAGAAGAGAGAAAGAAATATAATAGCTGAATTGAAGAATGGGAAGAAGAAAATTACACAGCAAGAGAAAATAAAACAAATTTAAAGAATATTTTGAAATATTATTTCAGGAGAAAAACCCTCAATATCGAGTAGACGAAAAATGGAAAGAATTTGTAAACACTATAAAAATCCCAAAAATATTGGTACAGAAAAAGGAACGACTAAATAAAAAAATAACAACAGCTGAAATAGAAGAGGCAATAAGAGAATTGAAAACAGATAAGGCACCAGGGTCTGATGGATTTATGGCATTGTATTATAAAAGATTGATAAAAGAAATAATACTTCCGTATCAGGCAACTTTACAGGAAATTGAGACGGAAGGAAAGCCATAGTCATGGGGAGAAGCAAATATAGTGGTAATACCCAAAGAAGGTAGAGATAAGAGGGAAATAAAGAATTACAGGCCAATCTCCTTGTTGAATGTAGACTACAAAATATGGGCAATGATATTGGCTAAGCAACTGAGACATGCAACACAGGATAAAATACAGGAAGGACAAACTGGTTTTCTCCCAGGCAGACAAATGAAGAACAATATTAGAACTTTATTAAATACAATTGAATATTACGATAAAAATTCAGGGAAGAAGATAGTTATCATCTCACTGGATGCTGAAAAAGGATTTGATAATGTCTCCTGGAATTTTATGCATTACGTTTTAAGAGAATATGGCCTGGGAGAAGTATTTTGTAATTGGTTGGAGAAGATATACTGGGATCAATCAGTGAAGTTAATAATAAATGGAGATAAAACACAAAGCTTTGAAATAAAGAAGTGGGTACGGCAGGGATGCCTGTTATCACCACTATTATTTATAGCAGTAGTAGAGGTATTACTGCTAGTAATAAGTGAAGATCCACAAATAAAAGGATTAAAAACAAAAAGGAAGGAAATAAAGTACAAAGCCTTTGCAGATGATATAATAATATTTCTTGAGGAACCACAAGAAAAGAATGGAAGGAAATCTTGCAAAAATATAGACAAATAGCAGGATTTAAGATAAATAAAGAAAAGATGGCGATGATGACATTAAATACATCAAAAAAAGAACAAGAAGATTTGGAAAAAAGATCAGGATACCAAATAGTAAGGAAAATAAAATATTTAGGAATAAATATAACAAATAAAAATCAAGAATTATTTGATAACAATTTCGTGAAGACATGGAAGGAGATTCAAAGCAAAATGGAAAAATGGACAAATATGAAATCTATCTCTTTTAGCAAGAATAAATGCCTTTAAAATGTCTCTATTGCCTAAGCTAATGTTTCTTTTCCAAAATTTGCCAATAATAGGAGAAGAAAAGATTTTCAAAGAATGGGAAAAAAGGCTACAAAAGCTTATCTGGCAAGGCAAGAAACCAAGAATAAGATTTAAAATATTACAAGGCGCAAAGGAGAGATGAGGTTTTGATGTGCCATCGTTGAAAATCTATTATCAAGCATGCTGCTTAGAAACAATTAAAGATTGGATTCAAGTGGAGAACACAACAATAAAAGAAACTGAAGGAATAGAAAATAGATTTGGATGGCACGGATACTTATGCTATGATAAAGTAAAGGCGAATAAAGACTTTCACAATCACTGTATCCGAAAGTCCTTATTTAAAGTGTGGATACAAATAAAACACAAATTTTATAGAAGACTTCCGCTGTGGACCTCACCCCAAGAAGCATTTAATATTGCTCCAACAAAACAGGGAAAATTATTGACATATCAGAAGTTGCTGAAAAAGGATGGTATGAAGTTAAGAATGAGTACAAAAGAGGAATTAAAAGAGCAAGGTCATGAATTTAACTGGTTCCCATGGAGACAATTAAAAGAGAGGCTTAAAATGGATCAAAATTATATGGGTTTGAAAGAAATGAAAATGAACTGGATGTATTGATGAAAGGGGACCAAAAAAAGAGAATTTCCAGATTTTATAAAATATTGCTACAAAGAGAGATGGAATCAGAAGTTGTTAAAAATAACATGGTTAGATGGGCTCAAAATATAGGACATCCAATTGAGTTGGATACAAGGGTGAGGGCATGGAAGACAGATGTAAAAGTTACACCAAGTTTGAATATAAGAGAACATTTTTATAAAATTTTATATAGATGTTACATGACACCTGTAAAAGTGAAAAAAAAATAACAAGAAATGGGAATGGAAAATGTTGGAAATGTGATGAGAAAGAGGGATCTTTTTTCCATATGTGGTTGACCTGTAAAATAGCAGAAACGTTTTGGAAAGAAATACATGATGAAATTCAAAGATTGTATGGTTTTAACTTTGAAATGAAGCCAGAACTCTATTTGTTGAATATGTTAGGGCAACAAAGAGAAATAAGATCTCATCAAAAGACATTGTTATATATAATAACTGCAGCAAGACTGACTTATGCTCAACATTGGAAAGAAAGAAAATATATTGATAGAAGAGAATGGAAATTCAAAGTCCTGGATATGGTAGTGACAGAAAAGTTAACTTTTTCACTCAAAAATAAGCCAATCCAGGGCTTTGAAAGAGAATGGCGAGGAGTACTGAATCGGATAAAAGAATAAGATAGGGGAAAAGAAAGAAAGATTGTGAGAAAGGTGAAAGACAAAATGAGGTGGTAAAAGATAAAATGTAAATAGTTAAATATAAGTTAAAAGTAATAGTTTGTGATTGTTGTAAAACGGAGATAATGTATGGAATGGAATGTTTAAATGGAATGGAATGTTAAACTCAGATTCAACTGGGAAAATTGATATCTGGAAGCGGGGAGGAGGGTTATTCTTTTTCATTTAAAATTTTAATAAAAATTAGTTAAAAATATTTCCTGTTGTGTTCAGTTTCATTACACCCGCCTAAATTCAGCCTTCACTTTCTTACCTTTTACACCAAGTGATTTCTGGAAGGTCCTGTGAAACTATGCTTTTTAAGCGACAGTTCCACCACCACAAGAGCAATAGTGTTTTTCCAAAGAAGAGGCACAACAAGATAACCTGCAAATGCCTAAAACTGGCTTAACTGATTCCCAGAAAAGAGGGCAAAGTGCTACTACAGATTAAGAAAAAACAGCAGCAGAAACCAATCAACTAAAACAAAATATTCATTGCTTACATATTTCCTGCTGCATTTGGTTTTCATAACGCCTGCCTAAATTCCCCTGTAAAGCTGTCCCCTTTTACTCCAGATGATTTCTTTAAGGACTGTGAGGTTATGCTTTTGAAACGAGAGCCCCCACAACCCCTTCTTCCAAGACAGATACTCAGCCCACATTGCTTTACAGCCAGCCTGGATCCCCCACTTGCCTTTGGATTCAGCCACTGTATTGCCGCCTGTACTATCTGCTGCCTGTGAGCTTTGTGCTTCCTTTCTGTTTACTAACCACACCTCACACTTTTACCAAACATGTTTGAGGAGATTAACCCTTGAATTCATTGCAGAAACTTCCCCCTTTACTTGTCCAATGCAGTTTTAAAAGCAGTGAGACCAAAGTGCTTTTCCACCTGCAGCCCACCCTTTCTTGGCCTGTGGAGGTGGGAATCACATGAGGAAGATGACAAGGCAGCAGGATGTGGGGGGAACGACACCGCACTGTGTACAGTGACAATTCTAATGTGCACTCTGGGGCATGAATCCACCTGCGCTCTCCAATTACCGTGCTTATGGGGAGGCATTATGGGAGGTCACTGGAGTTCTCCATAGTCAGTTGCCTCTGGCAAAGTGTGAAAAAAATGTGGTAACTTGGGAGGGTGGCTGTTGGTCTCACTACGTTTTCCCCTAATTGTTTGCCTTGTCAAATAACTTATTTTTTTCTGAATAATTTGTCTGTTTAATGAGTCTCAGTTTGTTTCATGTGGTGAAACAGCCTCCTGACCCCATCCTAATTGTCTCTAGTTGACATTGTAGTTGTTTTAATTGTTAGATCAGGTTAGAAAACATCTGGGGGCGGAGAGTCCCCCTTGAGACCTTGGAGAACCACAAACCCCATGCCCATTTTTTTTAAAAAAATATTATTTTAAACTCTTTTAATTATTTATTTATGTAATTGTTTTATAATGGTTTAATAATTAATTGTCAATTATTAATTATTTTTAAATTTTAAATTAATTTTTTCAAGTTTCTTTTGACCCAAAATCTCCCCTTCTCTGCTTTCATACCTTTGTTTGTGGATTACTCTCCCCAAAGTGGCCTGTTTGGTATCAAAGGTGGTCTCATTTTGGCAGCAGGTTAGACTTTGACTTCTTTTTGGTTAGACCCAAAATTTCAGGGGCTATACTTCCCTCATAGCTTTTTTGTCTCAGAATTTTCCTTTAGAATTTTAAATGTGCCTATTTTTCTATCCCTATGGGGATAGACTTAGAGAGCTGGGGATGTTTAGTCTGCAGAAGAGAAGGTTAAGAGGGGACATGATAGCCATGTTTAAATATTTGAAGGGATGCCATGTAGAGGAAGGAGAGGGCTTGTTTTCTGTTGCTCCAGAGACCAGGACAAGGAGCAATGGATTCAAGCGCAGGAAAGGAGATTCCACTTGAACCTCAGGAAGAACTTCCTGACAGTCAGGGCTGTCCGGCAGTGGAATCTGCTGCCTTGGAATGTAGTGGAGTCTCCTTCCTTGGGGGTTTTTAAACAGAGGCTTGATGGTCATCTGTTGGGAGTGCTTTGAGGGTGTTCCTGCATGGCAGGGGGTTGGACTGGATGGCCTGTGTGGTCTCTTCCAACTCTACATTTCTATGATTCTATGATTCTGATAGACAATATGCACATATGCAGCTTACGCCTTGGATTAGAAAGGTCAAACCACTCCTTCTGCCATGCGGTGGTACAGGTATGATTTGGGGCCCATCTGCGTGGCTGGTGTTTGCCCAGTATCTGTCGCCTCATCTGGTTAAAGCAGGGTTTCCATATGGTGGGTTGTGACATGTTAGTGTATCACCTGAAGGATGTAGGTGTGTCACCTCCCTGGACTGAGGCCCTTTCCACACGAGGCGAGGGAATCGTTCCGTGCCATTACCTACTGCTTCTTCTGGGGTCCAAAGCAACATGGACTGTCCCTGAAGCCCTTCTGCAGGGCTCCTCCTTGGTTTAGGGTGAATCAGAGCAGTGCGAGGTCTGTAGATTCGCACTGCTCCAGCTTCGAAAATGGTGGCTTCTGGCTTATAAAATGGCAGCTTCCAGCTTCCAAAATGGCAGTTTCTGGTTGGTTGTGGGTCCTGACCAACCACTGAAGCTCACCATGCCTAAAGTCCACCCTCCGCAGATCGCAGGCTCACATTGGTGCAAGCCTGCAGATCTGCACAAGGGAACAGTGGTGCGTTCCAGGAATGCAATGGCGCATTCCAGGAAAATAAAGACCTGTTTTTTCCGGTCTTTCAAAAACACGCAGGAGGACCACTTGGGGTTGTTTTGGAGCAGACTGAGTTGTGGATCTCTGGTAAGTAGTCTGCTCCTAGTCCGCTCCAAGGTGCAGACAACCTCCGTGAGAGGATGCACTGCTCCATTCTAATTGCCTGGTGCAGAAAGAGCCTGAGAATGTGTCCCCTACTGAGCCTTGGAAATGTATGTTATATGCTATAAATAAATCATATATTTTTAAAAATATAAATGAAAAGTTTTCATGAGATATGTCGTGTCCCCACACATTTCGTTATTACAATTTATGTATGTGCCCAGATCTCTTATAAGGGGTTAGTTTAACCTCCAGTTTGCCAATAAAACTGAATTACTGTGGTGCGAAATGATGCATGTTTAAAAAGTGTGTTGCCAACATGAAAAGTTTCGAAACCTCTGGATTAACGCCTAAGAAGCAAACTGTTAAACCTGCTGAAATTTGTATTGTGATCTGTGGTCCAGTTTTGAATCTGGGCAGTTTAGTAAGCATGTTTAGTGCATGTTCCCATGTAATCAGCAGAGACATTGGGGAGCATTCTTTTAGCCTTCTGCATGTTTTGCAACATAATATGGCATCATACAAGACAACAGCAACAAAAAAAGTTCCCATCCTTTAACCATTTCCTGTTGTGTCCAGTTTCATAACACCTGCATAAATTCCTCCTTCATGTTCTTGCCTTTTAAACAGAACTATTTCTGAAAGGTTGTCTTTCTTCTTTCTTTTTCCTTCCTTCCTTCCTTCCTTCCTTCCTTCCTTCCTTCCTTCCTTCCTTCCTTCCTTCCTTCCTTCCTTCCTTCCAACAGCCCCATCAGCAGAAAAGCAATGGCGTTTTTACCAAGGCAGAGGCACAACAAGATAACCTGCAAATGCCTAAAATTGACTTAACCGATTCCCGAGAAATGATGGCAAAGTACTTTTAAACTCCTTACAGACTGTGAAACTGCAGCAACAAACAAACAAACATATTTCTCTTGCATTTAACTTTCGTGAAGCCTGCCTCTATTCCTCTTTAAAGCTGTCCTCTTTTCCTCCCGATGATTTCTTTAAGGACTGTGAAATGTTTCAGAAATGAGAGCCCCACAACCCCTTCTCCCAAGGTGGATATTCAGTCCACATTGCCTTACCTCAGCCTGGATCCCCCGCTCACCTTAGGGTTCAGCCACTGTATCACCACTTGTACCAGCTCCTGCCTGTGATCTTTGTACTCTTTTTCAGTTTACCAACCACATCTCACAGTCTTACCAAAGATTAACCCTTGATTTCATGACAGAAAGTTTTCGCTTTATTTGTGGAATGCAATGTTACTGTCAGTGAGTTCAAAGTGCCTTTCCCCCCGCAGCTCACCCATTCTTGACCTCTAGAGATGGGAATCAGATGAGGAAGATGACAAGGCAGCGTGATGGGGAGGGGGAACTGATCAGTGTTCGCCTCATTTGGGCAGTAGCTTAGAAACTGACTTCTTGTCCAAATTTTCAGGGCCTGTGCTTCCCTCACAGCTCTTTTGTGAGAGTGGTGTTCTCTCAGAATTTCAAATGCTCCCATTTTTTGCAGAAGGGTGGGAAGACACCCACCAAGCAGTTTCCGAGCTCCATATAAGGCAGCTTCACTATTTGGCAGAAGAAATCAAAAACCTATGAGCCAGAATGGGTTTCTAGATGGCACTTTGATGACACTTTTTATTTTTCTACACATGGTCTTAGCCAAAAGGCCAAGAAGTGATGGTACTTTTATTTTTCAACTGTATGGCAGCCTGTACAATATTTTTATTTTTTAGAACAACAGGATGTTGGCATTGTTGCCTTCTTCAAGTCACAATCCTCCTGTATGGCTCATAGCTTGCAGGTTTTTCCTTTCCAGACAGAAAGGGAAAAAAATCGTAACCCTCTTAAGAGATGCAGTAGTTCAACCACACAGCTAGTGAAGGAACCCTCTGTCTGGAAGCCAGGTGAGGATCCAGAACAACAGCAAGCTCATCGGACATCATTTAGTCCCATGGGAAGGTGACATTCACGTTGCACATTTTCTCCTGATAAACCCGGTCAAAATGTTCACACTGTGCAACTGTCAAGTGATTCTTCCAGTCACCACAGATCCCTGGAACACGACAGATGAGAGTTGAAAATAAATAAACACATACATACATACATACATACATACATACATACTGAAACAGGACCTTGAAATTAATACTTTCCCAGCAGATGGCCTAACATTAAGGCAAAGTGAAGTGGTCATATAAGATGGTTGATGCTGTAGGGCAGCCCCAGGACTAAATGTTCCCATAGTTTCCCTTCTTTTTATTATTGTCCTGGCTGCTGCTGCTGTTGTGTACCTTCAAGGCATTTCTGATATATGGTGAACCTAAGGCAAAACTATCACAGGGTTTTCTGCATCTGAGAGTGTGTGATGCACGCCAAGTCAACAACTGGGTTTCCACAGCTGAGTGGAGAACTGAACTGTGGTGTCCAGGGTTGTAGTCCAGTGCTTCAACCACTACACCACACTACAGCCTCCCTATCTGCTTGCACTTTTACTCTATTTCCTGTTTCTTTGCCCTGGCCAGCTGGCTGTCTCAAGAAGCAGCAGCTTCTTTCAGTGCATGGCAGACTGTGCTGCTGGAAAAAGCTCTGGATGGGGCAAGAAGGGAGAGAGGGGTCTAGGCCATGCACACCATGCAGCAGGCATGGCATGAATTTATATATTGCTTGGCCCATGTGGCAGATGTTCTTGCCAGCAATGCAGGATAGGAATAATAATTAAGATGCTGGGTGGCAAAACTCTGTGGGTCACCTTGTTTGCCGGCCATCCCTTAAGCTACTCTGCTGGCCTCAGGCACATTGGAGGAAGCCACTGTCTCCTTGCTAGAGGCTTCTGCCCTCAATGCAGGATTGCAACAATAGTTTGTGGTTCTAGGCAGGAATACTGGAAAGCAAAGCTGTGTGTATCACATGGTTCGTTGTGCATACCCCAAACCAGCCTGCTGTCCAATTGAAGGCCACTGTCCAATTGCCAGGATTCAAATAAAATTACAACAGTCTGTTTAGCCTCATAGAAAGGGGGGCAACTATCTTGTCCTTTGCCTTAAGCAGCAAACTGGTCTAGGCTTCCTTTGCTTCTTCTCAAATACTGTCATTTCTGGATGAGATCACACAAATCTGATAGTCACAAAATGATTCCACCCACTACAGAAATATGCAAGGGCCATTTATATAATCTGACTTCATTCCTGGGAAGTCAGAGTCTGTGGCTATGCTGATGTTCCACTGAACGTACCCGCAGCATCCCATCATTTGCTGCCATTTGACTTCTGCAATAGCCAATGGCTCTACATCCATATATAAAAAAGTACATGTAACTTTGGAGCAAGCAGATGGTATGCTATCAGAAGTCATCGAGGGTGGAGAGCTAAGCATCAACTGGAATGCAAAGGAAAGATGCTGTCTAGAAGACTGGAGACTACAAGTTTCATTTTAACTCAGGCCTCATGAATCAAAGAAGGTTTGGACTTATTCAGCATTGTTTGTTGTGCCTCTTGTGTGTAAGTGTGTGTTTGCGTGCTCTCTGTCTTCATTGCAAAGTGTAGTTAAGTGCTAGACGTCTCTGGTTTTACCTTTCCGCAGCAATTTTCCTTTGCTGTGGTCAATTAAATAGTCTGGTGCTAGGGTAAAGTTGGACATGTTGTTGTCCTTCATCTTCTGAAAGGAGGCATAGTCCACCACAGAATCTATTTGCTGACTGTTCAGCTTCTTCCCAAGGAATTGGCAGACCCTTTCCACACTGCCTCGCAGGTCCTGGGGGAAACAAAATGCAAATCAGAAAGCCTGGGAATGTCAAGGAATGTCTGTCTGAGCTCTGCATTTATGATTAGATCTGTCCCTTGAGAAGAGGTTTACAGTGGAGGTCAGTGCCATTTTGCATGTGTTTGGCCTCATTGCTCACATGAGGTATCCTGACTTCTAAGTCATCATTGTGGAGACAAGCTGGACAGACAGGAGTCCACCACAGAAGCTATTTGCTGGCTGTTCAGCTTCTTCCCAAGCAATAGACAGATCCTTTCCACACTGCCTCGCAGGTTCTGGGGAAAACAAAAAGTGAATCGGAAAGCCTGGGAATATCAAGAAATTTCAGTCTTAACATTGCACTTATGGAGAGATGTGCCCCTCAATAAGAGGTTTAAATGAGATCAGTGCAATTTTGCATGTTTTGACCTGATTGTTCGTCTGATGCATCCTGACTTCTAGTCATCACTGTGTAAAGTTGTGGGATGTTCAACATTAAAATCTTCCCACACTCTCTACCAGTCAGTCCTGGCCCTCTAGTCCAGGCCACACTTAAGTCTCAACAATTTCTGAGGAACATCCAGCACCTGAGCTGGGAGATCTTGAATGGGTTGCTAAAACAGTACATTGCATATCACATCTTTGTTCGTGATACTGTGCTTCTTGCTGTTTTGGATTTTTTATCCCAAAAAAACTTCATTTTGGAAGAGAAACAAAGAATTCAGAAATGTTTAGTTTAGGGAGCTAGAATCCTTTGTGCTTGAAAATGCAACATAAGGCATTGGTTTATGTGCATCAGGTATAACCACAAGTGCCATTCTGCACACAATGTTACATTCTTTGACCTTAGTACCTTTTTATTTCTCTTAATCTTCACCTAGGCAAGAAGGTACTCTTTCTACACTTAATAATGTTTGAGTTCAGATAAGCCTTTTTGAAAAACAAAAATTGTTTTTCTCCTCAATGTAATAACTGTAAATGCTTGTGAATTTCAGAAAAGGACAATCTGTACCTGGTGTAACTCTTCGTAGGTAATGACAAAGACGTTGGGTCTGTCCTTCACCTCCATCCAGCCTTTTTCATGGTCAAACCAAGAACCAGGGGCCACTAGAAGGGCAAAGCAGCAGTGGAAGAGGTGGAGTTTAAATGGCAGAAGGAGGAAAGGAGGTTTGGGAGGGGACAGGAATTTACACTTCTTTCCCTGACCATAACATTATCTCAGCTTGGAGCAAGGCCTCATCATGTTTCCTTCCTTCATATCCAGAGCAGTAGTACCTTCCTCAAATGAGGACCTTCATATCTCTGTCTTCCACCCCGTTGATTTGTTATTTAAAAACGGAACAAGCCTCTCTCTCCACACCTCCATTTTCCCCTGCAAATTTTTAGGAACTATAACTCAGGTTTATAATTAGTTTGGTGGATTTAGAAGATGTATATGGAATGCCATGAATGAATTGAATTCAGCCCATAGAGGCCTTGAACAAGGCCCATCTCTTTCTCCTTACAAAAGGGAGAAGAGCAATAGAGCGAGTGAGAACTTAGCCACAAGTTTTGAGGAATGGGAGGAGCAGCAAATCTGATTCCCAACTCAGGTTGGTACTTTTAGGAATGGGAATAGAGACTATCCCGGGTTCTACTCTGCCTGTATGTGCACGTATATGTCTGTGTTTCCGTCAATGTGTTTTGTATGGTTATTTTTGGAGAGCAAGGATCTTGGATGCTACATACAGTCATTTGGCATGTCAAGTGAGAAGGTCGTCCTCTCCTTTTACTATTTACTCTGTGAAAAACTAGTTCAAGGTCCCACCCAACATCTGACCCCAAATATATTCACCATATATTCTCCTTACATGCAGAAATCCCTACGTGGTCTCAGTCGAAACCTGTTGTCTCAGTTATTGTGATTTACACCCCTGTTAGTTTATTGTATTTTCTAGTCTGATCTACCTCCCTGTCAGTTTATAATTTGATTCAATGGATATATTGCAGTTGAGGATAACTGGTCACTTTCCGGCCATAGAGTGCTGGTTAGAGAACAGAGGACAGTGGCCTTCTCATCTTCACTTTTCAGGGGTTCACTGAGTAATTTGGATCAGTTTTTAATTCACATCTTAATTTCCCTCAAATGACTTCTGTGGACAGCCCCATGACCCTTACCTTGAGCTCTTTCAATAGTATATTCATTAGAAAGGATATTGGAAGCCAGCCCCTGGTCAACACAGGGAGTCAACTATTCACAGCATTCTTAAGAGATGGCTGTCCACACTCTGCTTAAACAATAAACTAAAGTAGAGCTTCCACAACCCCAAGGTATTGCCTTCCATTGTTAGAGGGCTTTCAATGAAAGGAAATTTCTCCTAAAGTTTAGCCAAAACCTACTTTCAATGCCATTTCTGATTAGTGATTTGGAGCCACTTCTCCACTTCCTGTAGGAAAGTTGAAATAGAAAAGTAAATAAATATTTTCAGTTTGGAGGGATGATAAATATTTTTACAATAGCTGCCATTATAAGATTTAGGATTCCATTAGGAGAACCAAGACATCCAAATGCAATCGATTGTAGGATCTCAGTAAGTACAATGTTGAGATGTTAATTTTTTTGCTTCTGGCTAAAGGCATGGGAGGGGAGTAGCGGTCCGACAACTTGGTATCTTTGTGAGTCTGCTACAGTCCCATTGGAAGAGGTCAAGACAATGTGTTGTTTTCTTACCATCTCCTCTCAGGAATGCCTCCAGGAAGTCTTCCATGGTCCCAGGGTCCTTTAATCCTTTATATAACTTGGCAAAGTGGTAGCCTGAGACCAGGACATCTTTTGGGTTACGTAGTACATAGATAACCTATAGGATCATATTTGGGGGCAACATATTTAGGGAAATCGTCATGCCTCTCCTCTCTGTTCCCTGTCATACATAGTGATTATTTCCCATGCAAGGAAAATCAGAACAAAAACTAAAACAATTATTCTTAATATATGACATTACTTTTGATTTTCCTTCTTTTTTTTGTTGGGGTGGGGGGGACAGATTTCATCTTAGCTATTTCTAATAACATCTGACTTTCAATCTCTCTTCCTCCCCTGGTGAAATCTTTTTGCCTGCGAAGGAAGGAGGGGAATGGCAGCCTCCCGGAGAAGGCTTCTTGCGCGAGCCACCCTCCTCCGCCGCGCGAGCGCCGGCCTGCGAAAAGGGCCTATGACTGACATTTTTCAAGGCCTTAGGATTTCAATTGTACAATGGCAGATCTTCTTTCCACTCCCTGGGTAAATGTTACAATCGAAGCAGGAGTCCAGCAGAGTATCTGTCTTATCCCCAAGCTAGTAGAGGAATGTGGACTTTATATGTATTTTTGTTTCCTTACCTTGGCCTTTGACTGGAAAAAGGATTTAGGAAAAAGGTGCAGTGACAGTGAGAAGAGAGGAGCCTGGGTGGAGGATATTTCAAGGCAATGTTGAAGCCGGGAATAGTCTCTATCCATGGTGATCGATGATTCACTTTCACATTGCAAATCCACGAGGGATCTCCATCATGCAAGATCAGTCCTAAGATCTCCTGCATCCAAACGGTACCTGGGAGCAAGTCCACCCATCATATTGTTGTGTCCTCTTCCTATAGCTCTTTACATTTTGCAGTATACACTTTCATTTGCCTAATATGCCCTCATTTACAAAATACCCTTTTCTGTTCTTCCTTTGAAATATCAGTGTTGATCATAAAAACTGGCCTGTGTCTTTGTAAATGCCAATACATCCCACGAGGGATTAAATAACACCAGTTCACCATGGCAAAATCAAGATTGGGTATTTCCTGCCAGGTAGGAACACATGGGAATTTCAGTAAAATGAAGAAATTTGGCTGAACAGGTGCTCATCTTTGTCAGATATGTAATCAATACTGAGAGATGGCTGCATTGAAAGAACATTGCTGCTTGCACACCAAGAGCCTCAGCTGACTAACCCTCAAGCTTATTTTAGGGTTATACTGTATCATCTTCTGTACTTAACCCATCGATTACCACTCTAACCCGGCGTAGGTAGATTTTAGTCTAGAGCACACAGGTAGCCTCCTCACAGCTATAGCAGCTATAGTTTGGTTCTGAAGTTCTGAAGTCACCATCTTTTTATAAGCACTGAGAATTTATGTGTGTGTGTGTGTGTCTTCTTCCTATCTGTCTTCAAGTTGCCTGTCTACCATGTACTGTAAGCTATGTTTCAGAGGAGGGATTAGCAAAACCAGCTCGTGATATCCTTGTTAGAAACCCTATGAAATTCATGGAGCCATCACTAGTTGAGAGGTGACACCAAAGCACACATGCGTACACACAGACAGAATGAGACCCGAACTCTTCCTAGAAGACAAGATGGCTAAGCTGAGACATGTGTACTTTGGCAATATCGTGAGAAGACATGACTCACAATAAAATAGTCTAATGCTTGGTAAGTGGAAGGCAATAGGGAAAAAAGGAAGATCATATGAGAGGTAGGTAGACTCAATCAAGAAAGCCACAACCAAGATTTGCAAGATCTGAGCAAAGCTATTGATAAAAGAGTGACTTGGAGTTCTCTCTTTCATAGACTCACTGTAAGTCAAAGTTAACTTGATAACAGTTAATAACAACAAGAATCTAGGAATGTGCAGGACTAGCTGAGCCTATCTCTGCCGATCTCTTGCCTCTGCCCCTCTTCCATGCTTCCCCAATGTACTTTTGCTTTATGTTCATCAGAAAGCAATAAACTCCTTATTCCTCCATGGCAGGAAGTTAGACTAGATGGCTCTTCTGGTCCCTTCCAACTCTATAATTCTATGGATCATGATTCTATGTTTCTTCATTAGGAAAATAGGGGCATTAATTGATTAATGTCCTTCCTGTGTGGGGAAACTCTCTGGAAAAACTATGGCCCTTTTCGCATGGTACCTTTTTGCGTGACAGGGGAGGGCATCAAACCCCAAAAAGCCTCATCCGAAATAGCTGCCGCTTCCCTCCTTCCTTCCACAGGTTGCTTCCTGTTAGCGCGACCGTCGCGCGAGCGCCCCCCCCGCCCCTTCCTTCTGCAGGGCACAGTGGGAGATGTAGGGCTGCGCTAGAGGAAAGGAAGTCGACTGCACCGGCTCCCTGAGCCCCGCATGGCAGGTAAGTGGCAGGGTGGCGGAGCATTGCGCGAGTGTGGGCTATTTTTGACTTAAAGCCGAAAAAAAAAAAAAAATACGCCCAGGTCCCGTTTACCCTCGTGAGCACCGCGCAAGGGGGGTGTGCCGTGTGGAGCGATGCTCCCATTTGCGCGGCACTAAGGGGCGCTCATGCAAGAAAAAAAAAACATGTGAAAAGGGCCTAGGTAGGAAACTCTTTTCATGCAATGTAAGATGGAAGTTAGGATGCATTGTGATTCTGCTCAGTTACAGTGGGGGGCAGAATTAGTCCATAACCATACAACAAGCTCTCTTTTTTTCCCTAATAGCAGGAAAATGTGTCCATTCAAAGAATAAGGAATTAAAATGTTTTTGTTTCAAACGAGGCTTTTGTATACTATACAGTTATCACAGTTTAATACCCCTTTATCTGTCATACATCCATCATATGGAGTTGTGTTTTATGTGAGTTGCTGAGGTAGTTTAGAATTTACTCTAGGAGATCCTGTCAGGATGCATTTAGGGGTTTTTCTCATGACTAGACTGCTCTGATTCCTTCCCCCAATTTGTCACCGAGTACTTTGATTACACAACACCAAATAGCATTTCTCATATTTCTTAGAATGTCCTCTTTGGCTCCCATTCTAGCTATTTTTTTTTCCTACCCGACTTAGGATAGGTGACCGTCACTATGTCATCGTCCAATAGCTGGAATTCATTTTTTTGGGAAGGGAGGTTTCTTCTGTGCATTCCAGTGAGGGAAACTAATCCTTTGTAGTGAAGTATGTCCTCTCCGACATTGAAAAACTGTAAAAAATACATACAGAAACAAAGAGAGAGAGAAACTGTGAAACTGCATTCTTAGAGACTTTACAGGTGTGTGTTCTGCAATGTGGAACATGCTGATGCTGTGGTGATCTGAATCTTAGTATCCCAAATGGCCATTCTTTATAAGGAGATAGGATCATTTTAAGAGTAAATTGTGTTGTTGTGTGCCTTCTAGTCACTTCCTACTTATGGCAACACAAAGCCAAATCTAAAATCGGGCTTTCTGGTCTGAGAGTTTGGATACATCCAAGGTCAACCGTGGCTGGTTATTCTCAGGGTTTCAGTCCAACACTCAACCAACTACACCATGTTGGCTTTCTAGGAATAAATTTTGTCCCTAAGAATTTGGCAGCTCCCTCTCTATTCATCATACCCTTTGCAAGTATTGAACTCTTCTCGAACTCACTCCAGGTTTCTTTTGGAAGTACCAAGATTGCTAAGTATTTGTGTTATGTTTCCGTAATTGTGACAGCTTTATTACACCAGGCTGTTGTCTCACAATTGTGTCATGTAAAGAAAAGGAAACTTATCGATATAGAAGCAATCACTACCACATGGCTTCTGCAATAATGCTGTGTTGCCAGTTTGGTGATTCACATTCTTGTAATCAGTCTTTTGTGCCACTGCTGACCCTGTCTTCCTTCTCATGTCTGCACTAACTATCCCATATGCGATATATATTCCTTTTTTTTCCCTTTGTCAGAATACACAAATTTTTGCTTTTTATATTGTCTTTTTCCCTTTTGTTATGAACCACCTACTTAATGTACACTGATATATACTATATGACAAGAGTTACTAGAGTTACAAGTATATTTATTTAATGCATAGACCAAAGTCCATTTGCATACAAAGTATTAAAATGCATACAATAAATCAAAATGTTAGTATAAAATAATATAAAATACTTATCTAAAGACAGAATAGCAAAAATACATCATACATTAAGCTACATGATAGACATGTGTGAGATAAATTTAAAATTTGGTTTAGTTAAAACACAAACCATAAAAGTATAATTAAGGAATCTCCAGAACAATAACCTTGATATCGGCAACATATCTGGCCCGAATCTTCATAGCTGCCAGAGTGAAAAGAGAGACCTTGCGACTTACCATGGAGTCAATATCAGCAAGGAGATAAAAGTCTTTTCTAAAACAGTATTATTTCCAAATGAGGCAGGATAGATCCCAAAAATTTAGCTCTTCGATCAGAATATAATACAAGAAAACAAATAGTGAGGCAGATCCTCTATTTCAGGGGCCCCACAAATGCATAAACAGAGAGCCAAAAAGGGGTACGCGGGGGAGAAGCAAGATGGTGCTGGCATGATAGGTGGTGTTTTAACTGGGCCTGTTCCCATTTATTTACTTTTTAGCTTTTAGCTTTTAGTCTTTTATCTTGAATTTTAACTCCTCCACTGTGTCTTGCCTGGAAAGGAAAGTTTTTTAGTTGACTGTTGCTGTATTGCGGTGCAGCATTGCTTATTTTTATTTGCTTTGCTTTGGAAACTTTTGCACTCCCATTATCTCCTCCCTGGGCCTATTATTGGATGCTTTGCTCTACTCGACTTTTTCTAGTTTGAAATAAAGCCAAGAACTACTATTTTGGGGGAATTTAACACTTTATGGGCTTTGAGCTTGCTTGGACTTTTGTTTATTTTTGTAATAAGCTGTGACAGTTTTAAATGGGAAAAAAAAAGTTCCAGAACAAGGCCAGAGACAGTCAAGCACAGCAAGGCTTCTAAACAACTTAAGATAGATTAATTGCATGCCTATGAGAGAAATGTGGTACCTCAAATTTTACAAATCCCATTACCAATAGTTTTTCGGCTTTGGTTAATGAGGATGAGTTTTTATCTGCGTCTTTTAAAAATCTTGGCAATGACTTGTCATCTATCAGGAGGGAGTATCTGTAGAGCCAAAAGAGGCAGGCGAGCCTGTCCTTGAGGAATTGCTCATTACCGAAGAACGAACAACCCACAGAACATCATTTATATTCTCCAGATTTTGTGACCAAACAATGTCTTTACAGCCCATACTGTTATCTCAATCTATAACGTTTGGAAAAATTTGATAACCAAATGAAGCTTCTCAAACTTTCCTTTGACAAAACTTTATACAAAAATATACATCTTTAAAAGATAGCTGGGTCAACCCAGCAGCTTGAGGCTCAACAAGGAAGACAAGTTGAAGTGTGAAAAGAACAGGAATAACGACCCAAGGAGCAGCTTTATCAGCGGCCTCTATGGCGTTGGAAACAGGGAAAGGTAACAGGATTTCAAACAAATCAAGTCATGCTACAAATCACCTACAACAGAACAAACAACGGCAGATGGAGGTCCTTTAGAGCTATTAGACTTTCTCTGAACCAACTTCTACACATACACCCTTATAGTATTTGACATGCTCGCTGTGGACTGGCTTCCTAGTACTTCTGTCCATAAGAGAATTATGCTAACATTCAAACAATCCACAATTCCTCTCATGTTGATGAAAATGAAGGGTTTTTTTAACTATCAAATAACACCAGTCCGGGTCTATAGAGACTTGGCTAGTATTTCTTTAATTAACCCTAAGTGCAGCAATAGGTTGCCTATTGAGGAAAAGAAGAACGGCTTGTTATATCCAAAGAAACTTCTAGCCAGATCATGCCACAACCAGGACCATGTAAAATTTCCAGCATGGAAACAGAGAAGCAACCGGTGGGCCAAGGTGAATCAACTATTAACGAAGAACATATAGACATTACTTCCAGACTGAATGATCTCAAAAACGTGCAGTCACCACCAAAGGTTTGGCCAATCCTCTGGTAAATTTGGTAACAACTGATGAAGTCTCTTAGATGGGGAGTTTTGCCCCGGGGGTTTCATTAGATTTATTAGCAATGGACCGGACAACCTGACAACTCTAATTTCAACACAACCTTTGAAAAAGAAGGTTAAAAATCAGTTACCTTGAAAGAGTTGCCTTCCTACCAAAAAACCCTGGTGCAAACAGAATCTGTGGGTACTTGTGAGGACATTGATTTAACTGCACCAGCCTGACAATTACTATGTTACAATGTATTACAAAGGAAAAAAATGAACAATTGCTTGTTCAACTTATCCAAACCCCCTCACCCCATAAAAGGCTGACAGAGGATCAAGACGCCATCGGTATCAAGAAGCCTTTTCAAAAATTGGGTATAATGTTGTTCAAATTGATCACATCTTCATACCCTGAGTTTTCTTTTTCTTTCTCAATCACCATTTTCCAATTTTCACTCCATGATTCCTTACTATATTTCCCAACTTTAACCTTCTTTCTCTAGGAAAATCAAATAATCTAACTTCTTTTCTGTATGTTAACAGATAAAACTCATTCCACTTTGATTTCTTTTTCCATCCTAATGCAATAACAGCATGAAAAGCTTTTAAAATTGGTTTTATTACTTAACTTCATTTAAGCCCATTATCCTCAGCTCCACATCCATGTCAACATTTTGGTGAGAAATTGCCATGTATATGCACCATTTGATGGTTTGTTCTCTACCACCTAAATGTTTTCATTTGTTTTTCTTTTACATTTGAAATTTCTAGCAATTTCTTGTCACCAAAGTTTAATATCCTTGCCAGAATGCACGATTGCACAGTTTTGGTATGTTGTTAGACTTCCTTTCCTCATTTCAGCATTGTTTCTCCTGTTGTGCCTCCATTTCACTCTTTCAGAGTTATGGGCCATTTCTGCACTAGGTTGTTATAGTATTATTCGACTTTCAAGATCCTGTGTAATGCTGGGGTTTGCAGCGAAGAGAGGGGTATTTAGAATTCTCAGCCAGAGAGCTCTTTGGTCCAGAAGTAGAAAGCCAGAAATCCACAGGGGTTTTAAAGTGTAATAATAGCACTGTAACAGTTTTGTGGAAAAGGCAAATTTTCCCCGTCCTACTGTCATTTCAGCATTTTGTTCTCCCTTAATAACAATTACACCAAAAGTAAAATTAATAATATATCTGTAACAACAACAACAACAACAACACCTTCAGGGGAATGGAGTAAAAACATTGTTGTTACTGACTACTCCACCCTTGCTTGGGGATGGGGAGGGGGAAAGGGGAGAACATCACTTGGCAGCTGTAATGTTGGAAATGCAATGGAATGAAAAGATTGCATCAATGGGCAAGAGTGGAAAAGCAGCACTGTTGGAACAATTGAGAGCCTACATCCTACCTAGCTAATCAATACAGTAGCAGATAGTAGCTTCATACTTAAGTGACCATCTTCTTGAAAGAATGAGAAACATGGTTGCAGAGAAGAAGGGAAGGAAAAATGGAAAAAGAGAGGGAGCTCTGAGAAGTTGGGTCTTTTATAAGCCCAGTACCCTAGGACCTTTCATGGGTCACAGGGTCTAGTTATCTAGATATGCAAGGTATTCATGACCATGTATTTCAATGAAACAAGAGCAAATGGTGGCTAGTAAAAATATTACTATTACTGTGGCAACAATATAAACAGATTAGGCTATAAAAAATTTTGACCTGATAGATTACCATAAGTAAGGGCTTCCCAACCATTTTTCACTTGCATAACCCTTGGCAGCCCATTTCCATGCTGTACCCCTTCCCCAACATCACATCCTTTCTTTGAGAAGAAAAACTAAAACCCTATTGGAAAACTTCTGTAAGCTCTGAGGATCCATTCCCCCCCATACAGAAGGAAAGGCAGGATATCTGGTCAGCCACCCTGCCCAGCCCTCGCCATCCCATTGCGCCTATTATGCACCTAGATGTTCTCCGTGGTGTAAGGATCCATTTAGCTCCCAGATGAAGGTATGGGTAGTAGCAGCTGGTGTTGTACGTTCCTCCCTCAGACAGATTTGGGGTGGAACTGGATGTATCCACCAGGCAGACTCTCTCCTTGTGGAGAGGGACACAAGGAAGGGAAAGAGAGAAGAGCATGTACTTGGAAGGCTCAAGAAGCCACCTAGTATGGGTGTGTCTATGGTTGCAACCACTTGGAGAGAAGGCTGAGTAAGCATAGGCATGTGAGAAAAATTCTTTTCTTTTCTTTTCCTTTTCTTTTCTTTTCTTTTTTTCTTTTTTTGAGTTTGTAAGCCAAAGGCAAATGGAAGTTCAGCTTGCATGTTGCTCTTCTTATTTCTATGATTCCGCCCTCTGTTCCTTAAGGTTCCGGGATTGAAACGCCAATGCCGGGAGCAATGAAGAACCACACTGAGTGGTGATGTCCTCTGGGAATGGCGTATATTTTGTGCTGTTTGTGCCATTATTCAACTTTTCCCCATACCACTAAATGACTAAAGGGAAGTCAGAACCTTTTCTTGAGCTTAAGTTCCTGTGTTATATAAAAATAGAAAGCCAGACTCATAATGTGAATGAATGGTATTATTTTGTATGTATGGCATTATTTCCATGCCACTTGGGGGTGGGAGATGGGAGACTGTGCTGATGCATAAAGAGCATGTGCATTATCCATCCTGATTAATGAGAGTAGCTGAACTAAAGCCTTGATATCCTTGTATGGAAAAATGAGAAAGAAGGTGACAGAGATAACACTGTGTAGCCCGTGTGGCTTCTTGAGTCAAAATGATCTGGGAATTCAGAAATCTAAAATGTCATGTTTCCTATTCACTGCCAAACAAAAATTTCTATAAGTTTTGTTCTCTTTGCCACAAATGGAGAAAATTAGCAGGGTTAGTTGCCTCTTACAAGGATATTAAGCCTATCTAATTGAAGAGCATACAAATCATTCCTACGCACCTGGATAGTCCTTCAGCTAGTTGAATAGGACCAGCACTAACAAAACACAATGGGACCAATGAAAATAACAGGCATATTTTACACGCTTAAACACTGTAAACCATCTGTATCCACTGACTAGCATGTGTAGATATCCAAGTCATGAAAATATACGGTCCTCTGTGAAAACAGCAGAAAGTAACTCTTCCTCTGTGAAAGTTCAAAGGAAGCAAAAGCAAGAAAATATCCAAGGCAGCCAAAATATGCAGTCCATCTGTGAAAAGATCAGAAAGCAACTCTTCCTCTGTGGAAACTACAAAGAAGCAAAAGTAAGAAGGACATTTCTCCCAGGGTAATATAGAACTGTTTCGTCTTCTTGAGCAACTTCTGAAACACCTCTGTTTAAAAATAAAAATGCAGCCTCATAAATGCAAAGTTGGTAAACGTGGCCTAGATAACTCTTTCAAGCAGTTATTACCTACCGTTAACAAAGTGTTTCACTCTTGGTGCCAAATGTAACAAATGTGTTCTTCTTCCCTCTGTGGTACCTTTTATAAGGTCAGTCATTTTTCAACGACTAAGAGAGTAATATTCTCATGACCTGGTTGCTTCAGGGTTCCTGGCTGCGGGCCAATTAAGAATAGTGTTCCGGTGTTTTTCCAGAACATTTCTAAATAAGGTGGTATATCCATGAAAATCACTAATGGTAGACACTGTATACTAGGACTGTTCGTACTTGAAATAATATCCCTACAGAAAACATTGATACTGAATGTTTGTATTTAGGCCAAAAGGTGGGCAAATCTGGGTAGTGATTAACTTGTCAAATTATCCATTATCTCTCTTGGAACTTGAAGAATTTAATTGGGGCCTTTCATTAGTTCCTACTCCCCATTACAACACTTTTCCAACATGCATAGGTCTGTTCAATTTGTTTCATCTGATGACATTAAAAGATTTCTTCAAATCTTCCACCATGTCAGGCTCTTCCACCTTTAAAGTTAAATCCAAGTTTATTCCTGTGTCCAACATTCACTTGATATCCACTTTTGAAGATCTAGTAATAAGAGATGTGGAGCTTCTGGCACAGAATCTAAAAGGACCCTGGGAAAAACTAACAACACCAAAAATGACAGCATTATATAGTTTACAAAAGAATAAACAAGTTATTATTAAACCAACAGATAAGGGAGGTGGAATAGTATTATTGAATAGCCAGGATTACAAACAAGAAGTATGGTGGTGCTAGTAGCTGCAAGCCCCTTAAGAAGGATCCGAATGCCTCTATTCAACATGTAATAAAAATCATGGTACAAGAAGCACTTTCTCTAGGCTTTATTGATTGTAGTACTGAAGAATATTTGCTCAATCCATGGGTCCCTTTATTCTATATACTTCCCAAGATTCATACAGAGGGGTTTCTTCCTCCAGGGAGACCGATTCTTTCCGCAAGCAATTCAGTTCATCAACCAATGGCATTTTATTTGGACCATTTTTTGTCCCCCTTGGTAATAAAAACACTACCTTACGTAAAAGACACTAGAGAGTTTATCAGTAAACTGGAAACACTGGCATTTCAAGATTCAGTGTGTTTAGTCACCATGGATATGAAATCTTTATGTACCTCAATTCCCCGTGAAGAGGCCAGGGAGGTTATTGAATACTCTCTTAACTCATGAACCAACCTCATGTCACCTACCCATTTTTTAACCGAATATATTAGCTATCATCCTAGAAAAAAGTACTTTAAGTCTGAATTTACATTCTACTTGCAAATCAAAGGAGTCCCCATGGGCAGTCTAGTTGCCCCCAGTATTGCAGACCTTTCTACAGCAGTATTAGAAACAACACACATTTTGAATCCGACAAGTAATCCATTTGCAGCTGAGACCCCCTTAAAAGTGTGAAACTTAATTTGAGAGGCATTATCTAGGATAAGAATAATCTACTGTTCAAAAGTCAAAGTTTGTCTGTTTGTCTGCATCTGGAAGGCAAAGACCTCATATGATTGGCTGTGTTAGGCAAGAAGAGTTGATATGATTGGCTGGCTGTGAAGATTCTATGGAATCCTGGGGTTGGCAGTTCAGGGAGGGGCCTTTCGAGTTCTCAGGCAGAGGGCTCTTGGGCCTCAGGCTGGTTGCTATGGAAATGAGACCTAGCAGTTAGAAGAAGGGCAGTGTATTCCCTCAGAAACCAAACTTCTGTTATGTTGACAACTCGAAATACAGATTGGATTGGAATATGGGGAAAAGTTACAGGTATTGTAATAGACCAGTTGCTGTGGAGACGAGGCCTTGCAGCAAGGAGGAGGACAGTGTATTGCCTCAGGAATCCAACCTCTATATGTTAACAACTGTGAATACAGATTGCATTGGGAAATACAGAGACAAAATACAGGTAGTGGAGAAAACAGTTTGGTGAGTTCTTAAGAAGAAAATAAAACCCCAGGCAACGTCAGGTGAATACGCTAGTAGGCAATATAGAGGTGCTTTCAAAGGTTTTATTGCTTTGGGTACACTTTATATTATGCACAACTCTTTGATTACAGACGTTAGAATAGAATGTGTCTTCTTCTATTCTAATATTTTTATATTTGACTTACAGATATATATAAAGGAAGATTAAATCTTGTTTAAAATTTTCTGCGATGTATACAAATAGTAAAAGGGTAATAGTAAGTTTGTTAAAGTTTGAGGAGAATGTATGTATCTAAGTTTTGGTGATGTAATTATTTTATAAAAAAATAAATGAATAGCCTTACAATTTTTCTGGTTAATTTGTCTGTTATCAGTTTGTTTCATGGGGTGAAACTTCTCCCCAGTTATCTCTAGTTGTCATTGTACTTGTTGCTATTTAAATGTTAGATCAGATTGGGAAACATCTGGGGATCAAGAGTCCCCCTTGGGACATTATGCCCATTTTTTCAAGGAAGGTAGGAAGAGACCCAGCAGTTAGAAGGATCAACGGTCAAACTCCATATAAAGCAGTTTGATTATTCGGCAGAAAACATGAGAAACTTATGAGTCATAGTGGGTTTTTCCGATGAGGCTTTTATTTTTCAGCTGTTCTGCAGCCTGTCAAACATTTTTTATTTTTCAGGGCAACAGGGTGTGGATATTGTTGCCTTCTTCAATTCACATTCCTCCTCTACTGCTCATAACTTGAAGCCTTTCACTTTTGAGACAAAACGGAAAAAAACCCCGCAACTAGTCTGCACTGATTCCTTCCCACAAATTCTCTCCAGTTGTTTTGACTGCACAACACCAAATCCCATTACCAAATCCCATTATTTCAATAAATGTCCTCTTCGGCTCCCATTCCACATATTTGCTTTCCTACCTGACCTCTGATAGATGACCGTCACTATATCGTCGTTCAATAGCTCGAACTCAAATTCTGCATAGATGAGTGTTTTTTCTGTCCATGCAAATGTAGGGAAATGAATCCCCTTGTATGTGAAATATCTCACCTCTGACATTGATAAACTGTAAAGAATACATACAGAAACATAGAGAGATGGAGAAAATCAGAAATTGTGAAGCTGCATTCTTAGGGACTTTCTAGGTATGCATTTAGCTGAACTAAAGCCCTGATGTCCCTATGTGGAAGAATGAGAAAGAAGGTGACAAAGATAGTACTTTGTGATTACAAGGGGGAAAAAAATAACAATTGCTTCTTCACCCTATCCAACCTCCCCACCCCGTAAACAGCCGACAGAGGATCAAGACCCCATTTGTATCAAGAAGCTTTTTCAGAGATATCGGGTATAATGTTGATCAAATTTATCACATCTTCATACTCTGACTTTTCTTTTACTTTCTCAATCACCATTTTCCAATTTTCACTCCATAATTCCTTACTATATTGCCTACTATACTTTAACCTTCTTTCTCTAGGAAAATCAAATGATCTAGCTTCTTTTATGTATTTTAACAGATAAAACTCATTCCACTTTGATTTCTTTTTCCATCCTAATGCAATAACAGCATGAACAGCTTTTAAAATTTGTTTTGTTAGTTAACCTTCAATCTTGTTTAAGGCTATTATCCTGGAGTCCTCAGCTCCACATTCATGCCAATAGTTTGGTGAGAAATTGCCATGTATATGCGCCATTTGATGGCGTGTTCTGTACCACCTAGCAATCATTTTCATTTGTTTTTCTTTTATATTTGAAATTTTTAGCAATTTCTTGTAACTAAATTTTAGTATCTTTGCCAAAATGCACAATTGCACAGTTTTGGTAGGTTTCAAGACTTCCTTTCCTCACTTCAGCATTGTTTCTCCTGTTGTACTTCCATTTCACTTGTTCAGAGTTACAGGCCATTTGTGCACTAGATTGTTACAGTATTATTCGACTTTCAAGATCCTGTGTAATCCTGGGGTTTGCAGTGAAGGGAGGGGTATTTAGAATTCTCAGCTAGAGAGCTCTTTGGTCTCAGTAAACTAGAAACCCAGAAATCCACAGGATGTTGAAAGTGGAATAAAAGCACTACAGCAGGCTAGTGCAGAAATAGCCACAGTTTCTGTCCTACTGCCATTTCAGCATTTTGCTCTCCCTTAGTAACAAAATAATAATAATAATAATAATAATAATAATAATAATAATAATAATAATAATACCACTTTCAGGGGAATGGAGAAAAAGCATTGTTGTTCACTGACTACTCACCCTGCTTGGGGATAGGAAAGTGGAAAGGGGAGAACACCTGTAATGTTGGAAATGCAATGGAATGAAAAGATTGCATCAATGGGCAAGAGTGGAAAAGCAGCATTGTTGGAACAATTTGCAGGTATTTGCCGTCACCAAAAAGAGACAACTATTGGGAATTAGAGTTCCCAGGGTGTTATTCTTTTTGGTTATTCTTTTCCCCATGCTCCTAAATGTCCTCATTCATACTCCTGACGGTACACGTATCCCAGGTTGGGAGCCAATACTCTAGGTAAATGAAAAGAATAGAAGACTAGACAGACAGTAGGGAAGTCAGAACCTTTTCTTGAGCTTAAGTTCCTGTGTTCTATAAGTATAGAAAACCAGACTCATAATGTGAATGAATGGCATTATTTTGTATGGATGGCATTATTTCCATACCATTTGGCCATGGGAGATGGGAGACTGTGTTAATGCATAAAGAGCATGTGCATTATCCATGCTGATTACTTGATATCCTTGTATGGAAGAATGAGAAAGAAGGTGACAGAGATAGCACTGTGTAGCCCATGTGGCTTCTTGAGTCAACATGATCTAGGAATTCAGAAATCTAAAATGTCGTGTTTTCTATTGACTGCTATACAAAAATTGCTATAAGTTTTGTTCTCTCTGCCACAAATGGAGAAAATTAGCAGGGTTAGTTGCCTCTTACAAGGATATTAAGCCTATCTAATTGAAGACAAATAGGTTCTTGGATTCTATGCTATGAGCCTTTAGAAGTGTAAACCACAGTTAGGTATATACACATCACTAACAGGATGCCCCTCAGTGGCTATTAAAATCAATACTACCAAAGTGGCTCTAAGTCCCAGTCAGCTTAAACCTCACCAGTGGTGATCTATCCATGACAAGGACACTACAGAAAGTTCTTCCACAAGCAGATACCGATTATCCAGCACAGAAAATTGGGTCTATAGTATGGCCTATAGCATGCACGGTACTGGATACTACTTGGATCAGGCACATAATTAACATGAAGGAGCTAAAGTCCTTAGCTAATCCCAACAGACTGGCCATAGCATGGATATGAGAGTCCCCAGAAAGAGACACTGTGCAAAATCAACACCACTGCTGAGACCAGCTCAGAAACGTTGACTGTTGAGTGAAGCTAAGGTAGTATACTAACAGAATCCCTGCTTCCCTAAGCTACAAATCTCAGAATTCCATAGGTTAGGACCCTAACAGTTTAAGAGGAATCATACTGCTATAATTGTGTAGTTTGATATGGTCCCCAGGATTCACTGGCAGCATTTTCAATCCTGAGGAAACAACAATGCCTGAAGATCATCCTAGAATAGGGGTGGGCAACTCCATGGGAAATGGGGCCTGTTTTTGCTATATGGCCTCCTCGTGGGCTGTATGATTCACTCCAAGGAAGCTGGAAGTAACTTTAGGTTTCGATAAATTTAAAATTTTATTTTTAGCTGTTTTGTAAGTCAGGAGAAAGGATGGTGGAAATTAATCCATATTGCTGTGTTTTGGTTGGTTTTTGTCAGCAGCTTGGGTGATTTGGGGGCTTTTGAGTGGGAGGCTTTGATACCAAAAAAAAAAGATGGTTGGGAAGACACTTGTGTCATCTGGACGTCACTTCCCTGAATCTCTTTTCTAAGATATTGTGGGAAACTAAAATGATGTCCTTATTCTACAAAAAGAATACACCCATGAAAGCACAGAGGGCCAGTGTGTTGTAGTGGTATGAGCATCAGACTATAACCCTGGAGACCAGGGTTCCATTCCCCGCTCAGCCATAGAAACTGACTGGGTGACCTTGGGCACATCACACACTTTCAGCCCCAGAAAGCCCCTTGATAGGTTCATCTTACAGAAGCCATAAGTTGGAAACAAACTGAAGGCAACAACAACAACAACAACAACAACAACAACGGATGGAAAGAATACTTGAAGATTCAAAGGGGAAACACAAAAAAAGGGATTTCATGAAGGTCGGGAAACCTCATGGAGGTCAAAGCTCCAGCTCCTCAAGAAGCCCTACCTGTTGACTCTTTGAATAGTCTCATAGGTTGTGACCACCCACCCATGGCTGTTTCTCCCATCCATCTGACTGTGTGGTGGATTGGGCTCTTTCCCACTTGTTTGGCTGCAAGTGGACAAAGGGGGGCAAGAAAAGAATATGTCTCTGGGGGTGAGATTTTCTCCCTATTGTGAAATTACTGCTGAAAACTGCAATGATCAAAGACTTCCTTGAAGAAGGGAGAGGTTTGAACAAGTTCTTCTGTAATTGGTTTAAACATTGATGATAACCGGGATGAAAGCTGAAGTAAAGTATAAGGTATGAAATCTAACTCAAGGCAGGACACAACAAGATAATTTGCAAACTGGCTTAACAGATTCCCAGAAAAAATGGTTAAGTACTATTAAAAGCCTTAACTGATTATGGAACAACAGCAGCAAAAATCAACCAACAAAAAAGATGTCCATTGCTTATATATTTACTGTTGTATTTGGCTTGCATGAAGCCTGCTTAAATTCCTCCATAAAGCTGTCCCCTTTTACTCAAGATGATTTCTGTACTGTGAGGTTATGCTTTCAACAGAAAAGCCCCCCCCCCACAACCCTTTCTCCTGAGGCAGATACTCTGCCCATATTCCTCTATGGTCAGCCCAGTTCACTGCTCACCTTAGGATTTGGCCACTGTTTCACCCTCTGTCCCGTTTCCTGCCCGTGGTCTTTGCGCACTGTGTCTTTATAACAACCACCTCACATGTTACCCAGTTGTGCTAGGTCAGATTAACCCTTGATCTCATTCTGGAACCTTTTTCTTTACTCATTTGCTGAATGCAGTATTTTTTTTAATTCTTTTTATTAAGTAAAATCATAAAATTAAAACATTTTCTATTTGTATTATTTACATAGTTATAAATCCTTACTTAAAAGATACAGTTTACTTATTTATCCATTGAACTTCATATTATTAAATAATATATATCATACCATATATATATATATATATACATGTATCATACCAAGTTATATGTTCAACATATAACAACCAATTAAAGTAAATAAAGATGATCTAAAATTTTTGATACCTACCTCGTAACCTTCCCTTAATACTACTTCATATTTCAAAGTCAGTTATAACTTATCTATCCTATGACCAACAAATTTTTCCATCTAATTAGTACTTCAACATTTAACCCCTACCTCAAATCATACTTTCAATTTTTTACACAAGCTTCTTGCCTCTCAAAGTTTCCATCCAAACATTTTTTCTTTTCTTAACTTACATTAAAGGTGTGGTTTTCATATAACTCCTTGTAATGTTTCCTGAAGATAGTTTTTATATTTTCTTGATCTGTTACAATTTCTTTTCCTTTACAGGCTTGAAAAATTAAGTTTTTTTCTTTTCTTTCTCTCAATCTTAGAGCTAACCATCTACTTGGTTTGTCTGCTCCTTCAAAATGTTTTTGTTTCATTATCTTTAATTTTCTCTCAATTTCAATCATATTTTCATTCCTTATTTTTTCTTGTAGAATCCTGATTTCTTTCCTTAATTTCTCATTACATATATCTTTTCTTAATTTTTCTTCCTTTATTTTAATCTCTCTCTCTATTTCTTTAAATTTCTCTTGTCTTTCAGTCTTCCCCTCCGAACTCCACTTAATAAATAAACCTCTCATGACTGCTTTTCCAGCGTCCCAAATTACCTTCATAGAAATATCTTCCATCATGTTTTCTTCCAAGTAGAGCTTTAAGGCCTCCTTGGCTTTTTTGATGTACTCTTTATTTTGCAATAGAAACTCATTCATCTTCCAATTTTGATATATATTTCTTTTCCTCAATTTCAGTTTCATTTGAATTGGATTATGATCTGAGGTAATATTTGGTAGGATTTCCATATCTTGTATTTTAGTATGAATCATCTTAGAAATAAGAAACATGTCTATTCTTGACATCGTAGGATGACTATTGGAATAATAGGTAAATCCTTTCTTTTCAGGATGTTTTAACTTCCATACATCAATCAAAGAAGTCTCTTCCATTAATTTAAAGAAAGTCTTCGGTAATTTCCCTTGTTTTTTTTCTTTCTTATTTGATCTATCTCTCACTGGATCCGATACCGCGTTCATATCCCCCATAACCAAAATATTTTCTTGGTTCTTTTCAATTGTGTATTTTATTATTTCTTCACTTATTTTATCATAGAATTCACTTTTCTTTTCCTGTGGCACATATATTCCGACCAGCAGTAATGTAAGATCTGGGATTTGAATTTTAACTCCAATGAAATACCCTTGGTCACCCCGGAAAACATCCTCTGATGAATATTTTGAATTTACATAAAGAGCTACCCCTCTCTTCTTTTTGCTGTACGCTGAAATATAGCACTTTCCAAGTTTAGGATTTTGTAAATAATGTGTATCTGCATCTTGAATTTTTGTCTCTTGTATACAAATAACATCTGAATTGATCTTCTCTAAAAAAGGAAATACTTGTCGTTGTTTATAACTTGAATTCAAACCTTGTACATTCCACGATAAAACCTTTAAAGCCATTTTTCTTAAATTTCTTCTGTTCCACTTAATTATAATTCTATATAATTATAATTATATTATAATTATTAAAATTATAATATTTTAAATATTAAATAATTAATATTAAATATTAAATAATGAAATAATTAAAAATAATTGTAGCACGGAGGGAAATAACAAGATACAAGAATATTTGGAGAAACAAGACATAATTGAATTGACAGAAGAACAAAAAAATGCTTTAAATGCTAATATCACAATGAAGGAGATACTGGATGCTATTAAGAAAGCCAAACTAGCAAAATCACCAGGGCCAGATGGTTTTTCTTCTTTATATTATAAAATATGTCAGGAAGAATTACTAAAGCTGATGCACAGAATGTTTAATGAAATAGTCGACAAAGGAAAACCTGCATCTTGGAAGGAAGCGAACATTTCATTAATATTGAAAGAAGGGAAGGATTTTAGAGATCCTAACAACTATCTACCGATATCCCTTTTAAATGTAGATTACAAAATATTTGCAAATATATTGGCTGAAAGAATGAAAAAAATCTTAAATGAGATAATACATGAAGATCAAAGTGGATTCTTACCTAAAAGACAAATAAGAGATAACCTAAGAACAGTAATTAACATGATAGAATATTATGAAAAACACAAAGAGAAGAAATTTGCTATGATATTTGTTGATGCAGAAAAAGCTTTTGATAACATCAAACATGAATTTACGCTACAATTACTTAGGAAGATGAATTGTGGAGAAAAATTTGGCACATGGATTGGAGAAATATATGAAAATACAAATGCTCAAATCATAATCAATGGTGAGAAAATGAAACCTATCAGAATAAAAAAAGGTACGAGACAAGGCTGCCCTCTTTCACCATTGTTATTTATAACAGTATTGGAAGTGCTGCTTAGAATCATCAGAGCTGATAAAGATATCAAAGGGACTAAAGTAAAGAGTCAAGAATACAAATTGAGGGCATATGCTGATGATCTTGTGATTTTTCTTGAGGATCCAAAGTCAAGTGTGAAAAAATTACTGGAAACAACTAAAAAATTTGGAGAGATAGCAGGATTTAAAATTAATAAGAGTTAAACAAAAATCATAACAAAGAATGTGACTAAAATAGAAATGGAAGAGATAATAGGATTGACGGGACTTGAGACAGAAAAAAGATAAAATATTTAGGGATTACAATAGCAAAACAAAACAATGAATTGTATGAAAATAATTACAAAAAATTATGGACTGAAATAAAGATAGAAATTCAGAAATGGTCCCATAATTCATATAATTTCTACAACCAATCTTCAATATCTGGGACTTCTTTTTGTTTCCATCTTTGAGGAAATACTAATCTAGCTGCTGTAACCATATATATTACCATTTTCCACAATGAATTCTTTTTAAAATATTTAGTATCTAACATATTCAACAAATATATTTCTGGATTCATTGGGAAATTTATTGGAACAGTTTTAGTAATAAAATCATGTATGCCCTTCCAATATTTCTTTGTTTTGTCACAGGTCCACCATAAGTGGTACAAAGTCCCTTTCTCCAAGCATTTCCAAAAGGTATTTTTCATATTTTTACTTATTTTGGCTATTTGTATTGGTGTATAATACCATCTGAAGTATATTTTATAACAACTATCTTTTAAACTTGTACTTTTACAAAAATTTTTACATCTCTCCATGAGTTTTCCCAACTTTCTAATGAGATTGGGCATCCAACATTTTGCGCCCATTTTATCATGTTGTCTTTAACTGTCTCTTGTTCCATCTGTAAAGTTAATAATATTTTATATATTTTACCTATTAGATGGTCAATTCTAGGTTTTAACATTCTATCAAATTCTTTTTCTCTCATTTCTATTCCTAACGTTTTGGAGTCCATCTTAAATCTTTCCTCCAGTTGCCTCTGTAAAAGCCAGTGTGTGATAATGCCATTTTCATCATATCCTCTTTACTTTTCCAAACTATTTTATCCCCCTAAATTTTTACTAGATCTTTATGTTAACCATTGATTTTATTTGGGCTTTTCTCTTCTATAAAAGGCTTCATGTGCTGACAGCACAGTGGTATTTTTGTATAAAATTTATTTTTATACCATAACCATGTTTTCAAAAGAGATTTTCTTATTAAATGGTTGTTAAAATCTTTGTTTACTTTTGCCTTTTCATACCACTTATATGCATGCCAGCCAAAGAAGCGATCAACCCCTTCTAAAGTTAATAGTCATGTGTTTTCTGATTTAATCCAGTCTATTACCCAACTGAGGCAACTGGCATAAAAGTATAATTTTACGTCAGGTAGTCCCAATCCTCCTCTTTCAGTCGTGTCTTTCAATAAGTCCATTTTATTCGTGGTTTTTTGCCGTTCCACATAAATTTCAATAAATCTTTCTTCCATTGATTGAATGGTATACCATTCAAAATTATTGGAGGTTTTGGAACAGAAAAATCAGTCTAGGTAGAATGTTCATCTTGATTGTTGCAATTCTTCCCATCAATAATAACTCAAGGTTTGACCATTTTTGTAGATCTTCTTTTACCTCTGTCCAAACTTTTTTGTAATTGTTATCATATAAATCTGTATTACTGTTGGAAATATTAATTCCTAAATATCTTACTATTTTTGATGTCTTAAATTGGGATAATTGCTCTATTTTTTCCTCTTCTTGTTTTGAAATATTCTTAGTTATCATTGTTGTCTTCTTCACATTGACTTTAAATCCGGCAACTTTTCCAAATTCTTGGAAAGTTCTGATTAATCTTCTTATACATTGTAATGGGTCATCTAATATAATTACTAGATCATCAGCAAAAGCCCTGCATTTACACATTTGATTTTGAATTCGGACCCCTTTTATTTCTATATCTTGCCTTATCTTAATATTCAATATTTCTGTCATTATCACAAAGATTAGAGGTAACAATGGGCATCCTTGTCTAATTCCCTTCTTAATATCAAATCTTTCTGTTTTTTCTCCATTAATCAAGATACATGCTGATTTGATTATTATATATCCTTTTTGTCCATTCAATAAACTTTTCCCCATATTCATTTTTTTCAGCACCTCTGTCATGAATCTCCATCTTACATTATCGAATGCTTTCTTAGCATCCATAAAGATCAAACCCAGCTTTTTCTCATTATGTTTATGATAATATTTGATTATATTCAGTATTGTACTCACATTGTCTTTTATAGATCTACCCAGCAAAAAACCACTTTGATCTTCATGTAGCCAATTATTTAAAATCTTTTTCAATCTATCCGCAAGAATGGATGCAAATATTTTATAATCTATATTTAAGAGAGATATTGGTCTATAGTTCTTCACCTCTCATTGATCTTTACCTTCCTTAGGTATTAAAGTAATTGTCGCCTCTCCCCACGAATCCGGTCTAGTGGTCATTTCGAATCCATTAAACAATTTTTGTAGGGGCTCAACTAATTTTATAATATCTTGCCGTGAATCCATCTGGCCCCGGGGCTTTTCCAATTTTTATTTTTTGGATTGCATTTAAAATTTCTACTTTTGTAATAAGTTTATTGAAGGCCATTTCCGCACAAGGTGAGGGAATCGCTCCGTGCCGTTACTCACCAGATCTTCTGGCTCCTCAGTCCGGTCCAGGGTTAATCAGAGCAGTGCGTATTCTAGATCCACACTGCTCTGGCTTCCAAAATGACAGTTTCTGGTTGGCCGTGGGTCCCGACCAACTGCTGAAGCTCGCCATGTCTAAAGCCCGCCTCCGCAGATCGCAGGCTCGCATTGGTGTGAGCCTGCGAATCTTCAAAAGGGAGCAGGCATGCAGCGGCATGCTCCAGCACTTTGAAAGACCTGATTTTTCCGGTCTTTCAAAAACACTGGAGGACCACGTGGGGTCATTTTGGAGCGAACTGAGGTGTGGATCTCTAGTAAGTAGTCCAAACCCAGTCCACTCCAAGGTGCTGACATCCTCCATGGAGGACGCACTGCACCGTTTTAATTACCCTGTGAGTAAATGGCCTAAGTCTAATCTTTGTTCTTCTTGAATTTGAGTTAGTTTAATTTCTTTTAAATACTTTCCAATATCCTTTATATGTTCTTCCAAATCATCTTGATCTTCAAATAGTTTCTTATAATAGTCATAGAATATTGCTTTTACTTTCTTTGGATGTCGATATGTTTTATCCCCTTCTTTAATTTCCATGATCAATCTTTTCTCTTTTTCCTTTTTTAATCTGAATGCTAACCATTTCCCACTTTATTAGCATGTTCAAAAAACTTTTACGTGTATATTTTATTTTATTTTCCATTTCTAATCTATCTTCTGTAAATATTTGTTTTTGTAGAATCTTAATCTCTCTTATCAATTTTACATTTTTGGGATCTTTTTTAAAATCCTTCTCTTTCCTTTTAAGTTCTTCCACAGTTTTTTGATATTTCTGTTTCTTTATTTTCCTCTTATATGCTTCTTGTTGTAAAAGTAGACCTCTTATCACCGCCTTTCCTGCTTCCTAGACTATTTTGTCTGGTGTTCCTTTTCTGGCATTTTCTTTAAAAAAATAATTTATTTCTTGCTTTACCTTTTCTATTATATTTTCATCTCTTAAAAGATCATCTTTTACGGTCCATCGATATTCATTTTTCCCTTCTTGTAATGTCATCGTAATAGGACTATGGTCCGATAATAGTCTTGGTAGGATCTACATTCTCTTAATTCTTTTACACAAAGTTTTAGATATCAAAATCATCGATCCTTGACCAGGTCTTGTGGACTTCTGAGAAGTATGTATATTCTTTTGCATTTCCATATAAATGCTGCCACACATCCATCACTGATACAATGTCCATAAAATCATAAAATGATTTAGGAAGTTTTCATTGTGGCGTTTTCCCCTTGTTTCTCAATGTCCAATCTAAATTGGGGTTTATCACCCCATTCCAATCCCCCATTACTATTATTTCTTGATAGTCATATTCTGGTTTTTTTTTTTTGGTTTTTTTGTTAGTTTTTCATAATAGGAAGCTTTGTTTTCTAACAGGCTGTAAATCCCCACAAATAGAATTGTGTTATAAATTGTCTCCACTTCAACTCCAATTAGGGTACCTTTGCTATCTTTAAAGACTTCTTTAGCATTATAATTTTTTTCACATAAATTATAACTCCTTTTTTTTCTTGTTTATTGATGTTGAAAAATCTTGTCCCAACTTCTGATTCTTCAGATATTTCAAATCCTTGTCTCTTATATGTGTTTCTTGTAGACAGGTTACATCCGGTTTTATTTTTTCTAAATGGTGGTAGATTCTTTTCCTCTTTATAGCCATATTCATTCCCCTAACATTCCAGGAAATGATTTTCATTTTTTTTTTATTCCAGTTCTTCTTCTTTCTCTTCTTCCTCTAGAATGCAGTATTTTCTAGCAGTGAGGCAAAAGTGCCTTTCTGCCTGCATCCCACTCCTTGGATTGTGGAGGAAGATACCATATAATGAAGCAGGCAACATAGTGTAACATAAAAGGGATGACTGGGCTGTGCTGACTAACAGCTGTATGTGCAATCTGGGGCCCAAATCCTTACACCAGTCTCCAAGCACAGAGCATATGGGGAGGAATTATGAGAGCCCATTCAAGGCCAATGATGTCTGGCATTTCCTCCTTCTGTGCTAGCAAAAGAGCATGAAAAAGAGATGATGAAAGGTGAGCAATTGTTAATCTCACTCCTTCCTTCCTTTCACTTCCTTTTGTCTGGTTGATTAGTTTACTTTAATCTTTCTAGTTTTTTCATGTTAATTTATCTATTTAATGAGTTTGGGTAAAACTTCTTCCCACCGCCCCAAACTGGAGAAGGAGAAGGTGGATGTTATTTCAGTGTTTGATCAGGGGTGTGCAAAATTCCAGGAGCTGGGAGGCCAGAGTGACCTCCATGGAAACTTGATGGGCTATACCCCCTCCCTTGTTTCTGAAAACTGTTCCCCCCCCCCAATTTCTACTCACCAAGAATCACGTCCCCACCCTGGCAATTTCACCATTTTTTTTTATCCTCTCAGGAATTTTAAGCCTAGGAGAGCCTTTTTTAAAAGAGGAAATCATCCATGTCCCTTCTGGGTCAAACATGGCAAAATTGCTCCCCACCCCTTTTTGGGACACACACAGGGGAAGACCCCCCCCAAAAAAACATTCTGTTAAAGATTGCAAGGATGGGGCCCATTATGGAAAGGCAGTTTTCCAAGGTCCCCTGATAGTCACCCACTGTAAAGATTGGCAACTTCAGGACCCACGGGGTATCCCAGAGCCACTCCCACACTTTACGTATTGCTAAGGGCACTGTCAGTCATGGCATTCCAAACCAGTAACAGCATAGGAAGAACAAATGTATAAGGAACTGGGGAACTGTGTTCCCAAAAAGAAGCTGTGGCCACCTGACATGATAACCTTTACAGCCAGGGGAGGGTCCTGTATTGGATGGTATTGATGCCCATCTGGCCCAAAGATTTGTGTACATGGAGAGTTAATTGTGCCACCCAGGCTTAATTGCAGCTATGTTAGATACCAAAGAGCAAGGAACTGAGGCTCTGTACCTCAAAATAAGATAGTTGTGTGGGCGGCGGTGGGCAGACAGCAGTCTCATGTACTCTTATAGGCAAGAGATGTCCTTCTGTGAGAAGCACCAGCACTATCCATCCAGAGTGTTGTGTATGTGAAAGTATTTATACAACTTAAGAGGAATGGCAATTTCTACAGAAATAAAGCTTATTATGAGTGTTGTTGTGGTAGATGCTGCTGTTACCTAAATAAACTCGGGTTACCAAAACCACAACCATAGCCGCAGCTTGCAAACTTGTGAACAGGAGTGGTGACTAAAGATAGCTGATGATGACTGAAGATGTGTAGTGATTTCCTTCATCTGTAATAAAACCACAGCTCAGCCATTTCAAAAGAGCCAGTCAGGATGTTTTGGTATACTTGATGCAACTTGTTTATTCCCTTGCACTACCTACCTCTAGCTCAAGCTGATCTGCTTGTGTTAGGTGATGGACTACAGGTTTCCTCTTTTTAAGAAAGTTGCCCTTGACTATGCCTGACCCATGACATCTAAGATATTGGCAATGAAGAAAATAATCCTTTTTATAAGAGGAATGGACTAGCGTATTGCCTGTAGCCTAGAAGAGTACACCATAAAAAGCTACAGTAAATCAGGCCAGTTTCTCCTGTACAAATTGTCCCTGTGATTGGAATCTTAATTTACTTCTAGGGGGGAAAGCAGTCTATGCAGGGTCAATCCCCAACATCTCCTAAGGGCTGAAAAAGAGCCTAGTTTGAGACACTAGAGAACAGCTACCAATATGTTTAGAACAAGAGCAACCAATGGCATGATTCACTCCATATCACAGCACATAGTTTTTAAACTTTCTCTCCTCCTTTTGCATGTTACGCTCAAGGCCGTCTTGAAAAATTTGTGAACTTCAGTTTATTTTTCTTCGGAAACAGGACATTTTGTGTAAGGAGATACTTGTTGTTGTTGTGTGCTTTCAAGTTGATTCCGGAATTAATTGCTGTAGAGTTACAAAAGAAGAGATTTCAAATAAAGTCCATAGATTCTGTTCCTTAGTCAAAATGAAAGACACAAGCACTGAGGCTTGAGAAGGAGAGTAGTTAGGCAAAAGTGGGGATGTGAAAGTATCTACCATCCAGAGATTTTTCTTGAATCTGGCCATCATGGCACTCTCTGCATTTGTCAATTCAAATAAGAAATCTTGGCTCCAGCATGCAACCAAGATACCAAACGTTTACCACACTTACCATAATCTGCCCAATGTATACATGTAACTTTCATGGAATTAATGTTCACTGAAATTAAGAATAGTTTTCTTTCTTGGAATTGTATGGTTTAATAGAAAGAGTGCAAAATTCAATGTATGTTAAAATACATTCATCGTCATTGTGACCCCAAATTTGAACTGAAAGATCAGATTTGTTGCATACATTCCCATTGTATACAAGATTGGTGAATAAGCTCTGAATCAGCTAGGAAAGGACTTTCCCCTTGAAACGTTGGCCAAAGTGTTGTTACTGCAGATTAGGTCTCCTTGGAGATAGCATAAAGATATCATTTTGACATCAATAATTTGGCTGTCTTCCACCACCCCTCTCCACGTATTTGTGAGGCCCCCGGACAAGCACAGAACTAAGCTCATCCATCAAATGCTGCAATATCCCAAGACAATACAGGCAGGCCAGAAATAGCCAGATCATCGCTTTAGGAGACCTCTCTGCGAACACCCTCATTATGTATGCATGCTGTTTACAAAGGACTCCCTGCCCTGAGCAGGCAACTTGGCAAGCTGAATACTCAACTGCCAAGCACTGAGCATTTACATACTGTCTACTTCTTTGTCAATTCGGACATAACTCAATCATGCTAAATTTTGACCTTTCCAAAGCTTTGTCTCATGCCCGAAACTCATTATTTTCCCCAAGTACGGAATAGCCTGTGGTTACATTTCTCCCTATAAAAACCCCTGATTCCGAGACCTTCCTCGGATCGCTCCCGTGTTCCAAACCGCCTTGCTGCCACTTTGCTTGGCGAGCTTCCCCTTTGGCTACATGTGCTGAACCACATCGAACCCCAACATCGCTCGCTATTTTTCAAGGCTTCAGGACAGGTTTTGTATCACCCAATTCAACAATCCCTGTCAAAATCCCTCTATACCACTCCAATCTTTATTTTCCTTAGGTACTTGTGTGTGTTACATACACTGTGTGTTTGTATTTAATAAAATCTCAATTATTCTTATAACTTGGTCGGCTTCTTGGCTTGGTCTGACCCCAGAGACATTGGGTAAAAGATTCCGCTGCGTTGCCCTGCCTCTCGCATTGCTAACTTGTGCTCTAGCTAATTTCCCCAAACTTAGTTACTTGGGAGCGCATATAGGTGTCCCTCCTGGGACCCCCAGTAAACAGGGTAACAGTTTTCCTCCTTACAGAGAATAACAGAGCACTGGGAACTGATATTGGGAACAGAAGCATAGACTTTGCCCATTAATGTCAGCATAATTTTAGGTAGGAGAAGGGGCTGACAACAGGAACAACCTTTAAAGCTGAAAAGAACTCACAAAGGATGAAATTTAATTAAGGAAATTCAGAGAGAGAGAGAGAGAGATCCTTTAGCAATTTCCTGGCAGCTTGGACATACCTTCCATGAACTGAACAGTCCAAGTTACTGAATCTCCAGCAGTCCTGCAGAATAGATCCAGGGAAGAGTAGGGGAGGTACTATTCTGGGTCCTCAGTTACATTAGGACCTACTTAATGTAAGGAATCTGAACCATTTGAGACACACAGCATAATGAGCATACAGACAAGCAGGAAGAGCAATTGGGCATTCTTCAGTCCCACGGGAAGGCTACATTCATCCCCTTCATTTTCTCCTGATAAACATCGTCAAAGTGTTCACTCTGGGCTACTGTCAGGTGGTTCTTCCAGTCTGCACAGATCCCTGGAACATGACAAGAAGGAATGAGGTGATCAGAGAGAAAGAAGCACCCTGTAAATGAATACTTCTCTAACAGCCATGCCTAGCATTAGGCAAAGGGGGTGCCTGCCATCCGATGTGGCTGATGCTGGATGGCAGTTACTGTAATGCCTTCCCTGAGTTTTTCTCCAGCCATTCCCCACAATTATTCAACCCTCCTGACTAGTATTCCAGCACTGCTGATGCTTGCTCAGCTGTCTATCTGTTTCTCAACTTGTAGTTTTCCCGCAGTATGCTATAGGCAGCACTATTAGTAGAAGCAGCCAGGCCAAACCACACAGCCCAGCATGTACTGCACACATGCCTTTGCTCCTCCTAGAGGGCAGAACTCATAGCCTTATCACACCATACCTTAATCCCATGTTGTTTCATTGGAATCCCACTATAGCCATTCCAACTATGGTGCCAGGTTATTCATGCTTTCCATCGTCTCCGTTTGACATTAGCGCATTAGTCAAGTCACTCACATTGTTCTGTTCTCTGCATTACAGCATCACTTCTGAGTCCTTTTCCTTGCCACGTGCCTTGTAATTGGTCCATGTTAATTTTTTAAAAATTTTTTACACTGTACTTTGGCAGTAGCATTCTGAGGGAATGACAAGGCTGGGAGTGCCCACAACCGGTACGGAAGAAAGCGCTGTGAGGAATTTGCACTCCCATAGCTAAATGGATTGTTGGGGGAAGGCTGGTAATTAACAGATTATTTATAGTATGAAAAAAAGACACATTTAAAATGTATTGCAGTGCAATAGTGGCTGGTGAGCAATGACGTTGTGTGATAGAATTGATCCCAAATTACCTGTTTGTTTGTTTGTCTGTTTATTGAATTTATATCCCATCTTTCTCCCAAATGGGATTCAAGACAGTTAGAGCTATAAATTTAGATATAAATTGTGACATATCAGTAGATGACAGACAGCATGTTCTGGTGGTTTGAGCACTGCACTATGACCCTGGAAACCAGGGCTTGATTTCCCACTCAGCCATAGAAACTGACTGGATGACCTTTGACAGATCACATACCGTCAACTCCAGAAAACCTGGTGGTTGGTTTGCCCTAGGTTTGGTAAGAAATGATTTAAAGACACCCAGCAATAAACAAATGTAAGTGCATCAATGGAATAATAAATATTAACCCCAAGTCCATCACTGAATCTTGGGCTCTCCATCTCAGTTCTGTCCACCTGCTGCTATCTGAGCACCAGAAAACCAACAAGCATCAGTTCTAAACACCCAGAAAGCTCTGCTCTGCTTTTACCTTTCCTCATGAACTTTCCTTCTTTGTGGTTGAAATGAGTCTCTGGAGTGAGGGAAAAGTTAGACATTTTGTTATCCTTCATCTTCTGAAAGGAGGCATTGTCCACTACAGCATCCATTTGCTGTCTGTTCAGGTCTTTACTGAGAAAATGGCAAATCTTTTCCACACTGCCTCGCAGATCCTGGGGAAGGGAAAAAAAAAAAGAATTCTAGCTTTGCCCTTTCCTGTAGAGATAGAAGGCACAAGGAAGAGAAAGACAGCAATATATTTTAAGGAGAGAGAGAGAAAATGATGATCTTAGGAGCAAGTATATTTTTCCTTTGTTGAAGTCTTTTAAGGGAAATTCCTCCTTCGCGAAAGTTTGTTTTCTGCTATCTGATACTGTGAAATATGTGTCTTTCAGAACATCTAAATTTCTTGTTAGGGCCTTACAATTACGTGCCCTAAAGAACAAGGAGGGGTATGGAAAGTGATTCATTTATTGTTGATTATGTATTACATGTAAATTGGCTGGACAATCCTTTTTCATTTTATCTTATTTTATTTTTTCATTTTTGTGCAATGGCTGGCTGCTAAAATGCAATGAACTTGAACTTGAACTTGAACTTGAACTTGATGTAGTGGTTTGAGTAGTAATTTAAAACCCTAGAGCCCAGGGTTCAAATCCCACTAGGCCATGTAAACCCATTGGGTGACCTTCACAAGTCACATCTTTTCAGTCTCAGAAGAAGGCCATAGCAAGCCCCCTCTGAATAAATTTTGCCATGAAAACCCTATGATAGGTTCGCCTTACAGTCACCATAGGCTGTTAATGACTTGAAAGCACACAACAACAGCATATCCTAAAGAACAGTACTACTCAAAGTAGTGGCTCATAGTGCTGTTCCATGAGCCATCAGCTCCTGTTCACTGGAGAGTTTCCAGGAGGGAGGCAGACAGTTGCAGTCCATTGGTACAAAAATAATACTGGTTCCTGGCACTGGAAAAAGCATAACTTCCAGTTCCCCACATCAGCCATCTCAAGAAGCATTGCAACCAAAGATAGTCTTCATTTTGAATGACTCTCAGATGTCATGTCTTTATTTCTGGGGTGAGCAAAGAATGACAGGTGTTGGTTCTTCCAATGCAGCCCCTAAAGGGTCCCTGTGATGCCCTCACTCCCAAAATTGTCCCCAATGGCACATCCAGTCTTCTAGGAGATGTGATTAACTACTTATATAGAATACCTTCCCATCTCTGCTTTGTTTTAGGCCTTAGAAACTGGAAGTGATGAATCAGTCACTTCATATTTCATACAAAATGAGCTTCTGGAGGGAAAATTATGTTTAAATGGTTTCTGGGTATGTTTTGCATCTCAGGAGCAACACATTTTAGGGGGAAAGAATGAAGGTGTCTGGCTCACTGATGTCCAGAGGAAGGCAAAAATAGCACCTGGACCATCAACCGTTACCCACCCCTCCTTTATTTGAAGGAATGCTCTAATTCACAGGCAGTCGAGGCTAAGGCTAGCCTAACGTGAAGAACTGCATCAAGTGAGAACAGAAGCTGTGAAAGTACTCAGAGAGCAAAAGGGGCAGCCACACAGGTCCATTTCTATTTCCATTACATTAGTCATTGTTTCTGTGTTTGCATCGATAGCCAGAGTATTGTTTCCATTCTATTATGTTAGTTGCCCTTTTTCCAGGGTTGTACATTGTCCTCTTTTGGGGTAAATTTTTGTTTTATTATGAGTAAGATCCAACACAAGAAGGGATTGGTACTTTTTTCCAGTGTACGTAGGAGAAGACTGCTGCCATAATGCACTGTTACTGCAGGTTAGGCCTCCTTGGAAATAGCATAAAGATATCATTTTGATATCATTAATGTGGCTCTCTTCCACCACCCCTCTCCACGTGTTTGTGAGGCTCCCGGACAAGCACAGAACTAGGCTCGGCCATTAAACTGCAATATCCCAAGACAATACAGGCCAGAAATAGTCAGATCACCACTTGAGGAGACCTCTCTGCAAAGACCCTCATTAGGTATGCACTTTGTTTACAAAGGACTCCCTGCCCCAAGCAGGCAACTTGGCAAGTTGAATACTCAACTGCCAAGCACTGAGCATTTGCATACTGTCTACCTCTTTGCCAATTCAGACTTAACTCAATCATGCTAAATTTTGACCTTTCTAAAGCTTTGTCTCACGCCCGAAACGCATTGTTTTCCCCAAGTACGGAATAGCCTGCAGTTACATTTCTCCCTATAAAAACCCCTGATTCCAAGACCATCCTCAGACTGCTTGGATCACTCTGGACTTCCATCCAGTCTTGCTGCCACTTTGCTTGGCGAGCTTCCCCTCAGCTATACGTGCTGAGCCACATTGAACCCCAGCATAGCTCTCTATTCTTCCAGGCTTCAGGACAGGTTTCGTATCACCCAAATCTACTATCCCTCTGAAAAATCCCTCTGTACCACTTCAACCTTTATTTTCCTTATGTACTTGTGTGATTGTGTGCTGCATACACTGCGTGTCTGTATTTAATAAAAATCTCAAGTATCCTTAAACTCCGGTTTGCCTCTTGGCTTTGCCTGACCCTGTAGACATTGGGGAAAAAATTCCACTGCATTGCCCTGTCTCTCACAATGCTAACTTGTGCTCTAGCCAATTTCCCCAAACTTAGTTAATTGGGAGCGCATATAGGTGTCCCTCGCAGGACCCCCAGTAAACAGAGTAACAGCACGCTGCCTTATTATCACTCATCACAGCAGACACATCATAGGAACACAAGGAGCACCACAGTCAAATATTTTCCAAGCACCTTGTAATGCAGACCTGTCTCAGATGGATCAATAAAGAGGCATTTGTTGCAGGAGGCAAGACTCCTTACTTTTCATTTCTTTAAGTTCAATTGTTGTGATTGGACACCATTTGCTGTCATTTGCCACAACAGATGAGACCCTTTCCCAGGTCCTCCTATCCGTTGATGAGATATATAGAATAGCCCCTCCAGTAGATCACCACTCAAAGCAGGCATTCTTGCCAGCCTAGGGAGAAGCACTCTTTCAAGTATTGAGCTGTTTAGGGGTTTCTATATTATAATTCACCTGCACTTTGAATTTGGACCAGAAATATATTGGAAGTAAGTGTACTCTTTTTAAAACTAGAGTTCTATATTTTCTATATACCACAATATATACCCCCAGTACTGGTATAGATCATAAATTCTGGTAGATGTAGGTATGTGAATATTGGCAAAAATCAAATCAGACCTTCTGTAGCTCTTCATAGGTAATGAAGAAGAAGTTGGGCTTGTCCTTCATTTGCAGCCAGCCTTTCACATGGTCAAACCAGGAGCCGATGGGCACTGGGAGAGCAAATCAGAGGCAAAGATAGAATGTGAGCAGTTTGAATGAGATGGAGAGGGTAGGAAGCAAGTCTTCCTCAGTGGTAAAGAGAAAGTGAACAACGGATTTATAAGTACCTTCTTTTGGCAAGCTGGAACTCTGCCTTGTCATAGAGAGTCATTAACCACCTCCTTTATCCACTCCACAAATCACACCCATGCAGCTTTTTAATGAGCCAGGATGGGCAAGAATGTCACACACATGTGATGTGTGGGATACAGGTGATGTCTCACCTCTCTAAGAATTCTTTCCTTAGGCTGCACAAAATGAAAAGTCTCCATTATCACTGGGCAAGCAGGGGCTAGAGTTATATTCAATGGATCTATATCAATTATAGCATCCAAATAAGAGTGGAACTGAGTCATTTTATCTACAAAATGCCAGGCAAGTTGTTCACAGTTGACTGTCAAGTGGCCTGCATTTTCCTCTACAGGCTTGTTTGTAAAAGGTCCCTGACCACATGAAATAACTTCACTGGCTGACTCTTTGCAGAAGCAAGAGAAGCAGAGACGATATTTGACTTTGCTGCCTGATTTGACACAGAGTAGGCCCTCAGATAATCTCTAGCTTGTGCTCAATCAGACCTCCTCCGAGTCTTCTGCATTTCAAGTTGTCAGATGCGGCACACTTACTTTCCACCCTCCACCCATGAGTCAGGGATCAGTATCGTGTTTGTACACATTGATTACATTTTATTTCCTGGAAATTCTCCCCAGGTACTGTCTGACTGACCATACAGAACAAGTGTCATGACTTTTGATTAGCAAAGGCAATAATATTGTTTGTGACTTCTCTCATGTCTCCCTATTCCCTCTGAAGTTCACTGAAATGCTCACAACATCTGAATCAGGAAATGGATGTGTCCAGGAACAGTACATTGCTGTTAAATAACACTGTAGTAATGCAAAGTAGTTTGGGATTGTTTGGTCTTGAGTAGACAATTAAGACCCAGTAGCTTTGCAAGACATCTCTGGGTGGAATTGAAAACAGATGGGAAAAATGTGGTCCATTGGCTGCATGTAGCCCCAAGACCATTTTTGTGGGGAAGAGGCTAGGACCGTGTCCACCTCAAAAGGAACCACCCAGAAATGTCCAAAACCATGCACATATTGTGGTAGAGAGTGCTTGGAAGTAAAAGAAGAAAAATCAATGTTCCCTGGAAAGCCAAAGCAATGTGATAGTTGCCCCACCTGGTTTATATGCACTAACACAGTTCTCTGGATCTTTAGACTTTCTTGATGGGTCTGGCTATGGGGAATATCATGACCAAAGCCCGTATTTCATCCACTTCACCACTGGTTGTATGTCACAACTCCTGGTGTCTGTTTCTGGCTAAAGGAAGTCCATGGTTAGAATGTTGAATGAGAATTGATGGAGCGGGGGGTACTGTCTGTAAGACCAACCCAAAAATTCAGATCATTCCTCTCTTTCCATACCATTCCCATTCAGAAACTCCTCCAGAAACTCTTCCACAGTTCCAGGGTCCTTGACTGCTTTGTAGAATTTGGAGAAGTGGTAATAAGAGATCAATACATCCTTGGGATTCCGTAGCACATAAATAACCTATAGGAGAGTCAGTCGTTTAGAGAGTGCACTCAAAGCCAAACCTGCCATTGGACACAATCAGGCAGCCACCTCAGGAAGCTGATTTGAATGTCTATCAAAGTGTCACAGTGGTCTTTTTAATGCCAGAGAAAAAGAGAGTCTTTTGTGAACTCTACCCTCCTTTTGTTGTTGTTGTGCACCTTCAAGTCCTTTCCAAGTTATGGTGACCCCAAGGCAATCTCATCATGGGGTTTTCTGGGGCTGAGAGTATTTGATGCACCTCTCTTGTGCCAAATTATTTTGCCTAGTATTAATTATTTGGCATCTTGATTGGTTTTATTTCTTTTGACATTTCTGGCCTGCCTTTCATATGTAAAGTCCCAAGCTGGCTTTAAGTACTACAATGTGAAAAAAATGCAAAATAAATTAATCCAGTAATGCAAACAGGATATACCGCTTCAGGTGTTGGACTAGGACTCCAGGATACCAGCATTCAACTCTCCACTCAGCCACAGTAACCCACTGGGTGACCTTGGGCAAGACACACTCTCTCACCCTCAGAGGAAGGCAATGGCAAATCCCCTTTGAATAAATCTTTCCAAGAAAATCCCATGATAGCTTTGCCATAGGGTCACAATAAGCTGGAAATGACTTGAAGGCATACAACAACAACAAAAATTATTACCAAAATTTTTGAATTTGAACTGGTGAATACCAGCAAAAAGCACAATATTGTCAGGAAAGTCAACAAACCTAGTACTGGGGCCTGGAAATAAGTAATAGTAAACATATCCATTTCCTCTTACCTTGGCCTTGGACTGGAGTAAGGACTTAGGCGAAATGTGAAATGGCAGGTGAATTGCTAGAAGACGGGGTGAAGGGAGTTTCAAGGCTATTTCAGACCATATGTAGTGTAAATGCATCCTGTCCGTTCCCACACTACTGTACTACGAACCCATGAAGGGTCCCCTTCGTGCTGGATCAAGCCCAAGATCTCTAGCATCCAAACAGTGCCTTGGAAGAGAATCCATCTGTCACAGGGTTGCCTCACAGCCTTTTTCGCATTGCAATGCATCAATTTAATTCACTTGATTCCTTCTTCCCATCAATATCCCATTAATAGTCGTCTTTCCCATGCAAAATGAAGAAGCAGGTGATAAGAACTGGAATAAATCTTTGCAAATAGTTTGTTGGTATTCATTACAGCATACAAGTGCAAGATTTCCCCAGTTCATCACTTATGCAACATAATGACGTCAAAACAAGAAAATGAATAGGGATCTTTTTCAGGTGGGGCAAGAGAGGATTTTAGCAAGGTGACCAATCTAAACCAGGCAAATTATAACCCTTGCCCCTATAACATACTCAATGTTCAATCATGGTTATCTTAAAAGGAAGTTCCTGTTGACATGACCAAAGCATCCCATCCATTTCAGCCACTTACAAGCTTTTTTTGAGAAATTTATGCATAGATCATCCTCCCCAGTCCATCCACCAGACATACCCTACAATTACTAGGTTGGAGTTAAAGTTAATTTACTTTTAATAGGATTCTGAAAGACCAAAAAGTAACTTTTCCAAACTCGACAACAGACCCTTGGAAATCAATTAAGAAAAGTGTAAGTCATGATGGAAGTAGTGTATTTGCTGGCGTATAAGATGCACCCAGCTATAAGACATACCCCTTTTAAGACAAACCAGAGTATAAGACGCACCCCATTTTCAAACAGTATTTTTCGGGAGAAAAAGTGAGTCTTATCTGCCAGCAAATACAGTATTTCTTTGATTTCAAAAGATTCCAACCTCTTTGGATGTTTTCATATCCAGAAGGAAAGAAATGATAGTCTGAGAACAGTTTCAACAACTGCAGGCTTTCAATTAGCTTGCTATTGTTCATTTGTTTTATCTAGAGCATCTAACCAATATAGAGTCAAGTGATGACATGTTCATGTGCTGTTCTCAGAAATAGATTGTGCTAATTCATTCCACATTTTTTTTAAATCAATGATATGCATTTATGCAACTTCATAAGCTTTTCCCTTCATTTCTCTTGCTGGTTATCCCTGTTACCGTTGAAGCATCAGGGCCAGACATACAGAGAGATGTCTTTGCCGAGTTGCCTCCTACCTCCTACCTACGCCATCCTTGCAGTGTTTGTATTTAGAAAAATTAGAAGTGGTTGTATGGTAGTCCTAGAGAGCTGAACAACGGCAAAGACTGATCTTCCTGAAAATAAATAATCCTGTTCCCTCCTGTCCCCTATACATCTGAGCAACCCTTGCTTCCTCTTCTCTGCTGCCTATCATGGGGATTTCAGCCAAGTATTTTGACCTTTGGTCCGGCCATCAGGTGTGGTCATGCAGTAGCCCCACTAAGCTAAATAAAGGCTTGGATTCTGCATGCAGAAGGATAACAGTTAATGAGTCATAAGAGACAGCAGTGAGAAACAAAGTTATTTCTTTACTCCTCCAAATCTTGGAGTGCATGGTAAAGAGAGGATGTAGTACTTTCAGGGAAACAAAAAGGAGAAAGGGTAAGTAAGAGCAGCTATAGTCTATCACTGTGGAAAAGTGAGTACAAAATAAATTATGGTCTATTGGTAGATCACCTTCTGATAAGCTGTCTCTTGGATGCTCATATTTATGCCAGAAAAAGACTTATTGGGCCTGGGTTTTCATCTTTTTCTTAAACAAGATTTCATATTTCTCATCACTTAACTAAGTGGTTCCTCACCTTTTCTTTTTTGGGAACTCCTTGTAAATATAATTTGGTGCTGGGGACCCGAAGACTTTACTCAAGATTTAAACATTTAAATTGAGATCTAAATATTCAAATATTTAAAATCTCAAATATTTATTTATTTCTTATAGGCTTGTGGAGACTGGGATTCAAATCATCACTCAGACACTGGGTGACCTTGGGCAATCACACTCTCTCAGCCTCTGAAAGAGGCAAAGGCACACCTCCTCTTGCCAAAAGTTTCTGGGACAGGTTCAACTCAGGGCTGCCATAAGCAGAAGTGCTTTGAAGGCACACAACAATGAAGTGCCTCAGGCAGCGGGAGGTTCTTTCTAGCCATCATGTCTCTCCCCCTTGAAAACTGACTTATGGGGACTCCAAGGCAAGATTTGTTGCCTTTGCCTTTTTTTGAGGCTGACAGAACAAGACTTGCCTGAGGTCACCCAGTGGGTTTCCATGACCGAGTGGAAATTCAAACCCTGGTCTCGAGAGTCACAGTTCAGGACACATCCCTTTCATTAGGGATACAGCAGTGGGGGTATGTGTGCGCCCACCCAAACTGCTCCCTCGTTTACAAACAAGAGAGCAGTTTCAGCACCTGGAACTCCCCATTCCACTGTCACATACCCTTTGTTACTGCTCCTGTGGTATCCAGAACCAGGGCTTTTCACACACACACACACACACACACACACACACCCGTGAGGGCTCTGCAGACCCCCAGGGGTCCCCAGACTTCAGATTAAGAACCACTGACTTAACACATTAGTATGCACTCTTATCAAAGTGATCCAATTTATCATCCATATTCAGGGGCATAATACATACAAATCCAAAAAGCTGTGATGTGAGCCCTGAGCTTTTAAAAGAAAAGCCCATATATAGGGAGTTCAATACCAAAGGGAGATTAAGAGAGGCTATACCAACAGCCTGTAGTCATGTGATACTGTGTTAAGTGAAACATGAAATTCTGGACATGTTCAGAATCTTTCACTTAACGGGATTAACAAGACTGTCCATCCTTTTCATGCCATAACATGCCATAAATGTTTCATCGATGAAGCACAGAATGGGGTAGAGGTGGGGAAACAATTTATTTCATTCTTGAATGTTCATTGTACAATTCTCTTTAAAAACGTGAAATAACACACATTGTCATCCAACATCAACTGGTAAAACTTTTATGCTCACAACTATTCAGTGGTGCCACTAACCTGACTTAGGGTAGGTGACAAGCAATACATCAATATCCAGCAGTTGGAATTCATTTTCCACATAGTTCAGTGTTTCCAGTGTGGTTTCCATTGAGGGCAAAAAGACCCCCTTGTAAGTTAGATATAATTCTGACATTATTGAAAACCTGCGTTATGTCTTCATTAGGAAAAAGAAAGATAAATTAGTATAAAACATCCTTAGTGCTTTCACAATGTTTATTAAAAAAAATATTGTAACTTAGGTAGAATCTCTGAAACTGCCTCATGATTGCTCAGGGGTATGTGCCTGCTGCACCAACAACAGAATGTTTGGAGAAGATGAATGGGGAAAACATGGAAAAAGAGAAAATGATTTTTGCAGGTCTGAGTCAGAGGAAGGCATAACAGTGGAAGATATACGTGCACACAAACAGGTTTGGCTTTTTTGACATTTGCTGTACTTCCAGACTGACTTTTCTTGTATCCTCTTTAAATAACTATCGTGCTTCACACTTAGGGTCCCTCCCTAGAGTGTGAGAACCACTGATTTAGACCCATATTGGGTCTGGTGTAAATATGGCCCAGCTGTGGACTGGGGGTTGAGGAATACTGACATTTTCATGGAGGTTAGAAGGAGGACCCAAGGTGGGACTCCTTCTCCAAGTATAGACCGCTGTCTTCAACCTCAGAGGTAGAGATCTGATAGTTTGAGGGCAAACAATTTCCTGGGTTATGGAGAGATGTATTGTTGAAATTTGGGAGTGCAAGGCAACAGGAAGAAAAGCCCATTTTCCTTTTAAGAACAAACTTTGCTATGCTTCATGGTGGATGGAGACTTAAGTGCAGATTACTTTTACTCCTTAACATCTGAGACATTATGCCTCAGTTGAAAAAAAAATAAAACAAAAAGAAAATTCGGTTACAACCATACCCACCCAAACTAGATGCATGTCTATACATACAGATAGTCTAAATTGTTTGTAGAGTGGCTCTCCAAGTATGATCTTGGAGCTACATGTACAGGTTTGTTCCAAAAAGTCCAGACTGCAACAAGGGCATGAATGAATGGATGATCTCACCAAATCCCAAAGAGGGCAGAGATTTTCCCCAACACCCAATGTTTCTGACAACCATTCCAAAAATAGAAGCATTTGGTTTTGCAGGACTGTCATGATTTTGAAATAAGCATTAAACAATCCTCCCTGTCAAAGCAGAAACCTATTTCCCCACCTCTGTTGCCCCCCCAAAGATCCCATGCTCACCTCAGAACTTAGTCTGTGCTAAACTCTGCCATCAGCTCCTCTGATTGTCAATCCCGATCTCTCTTTGTTTATTTGTTCCTTGCAAGGAACACACTGAACCCAATAGAAACAAGATAGCAGTGTGGACTTTGCCCATAGATTAATTTAATCAGAAAAACACTACACATAGAGGTAAAGAGGAGAGATTGTTACACAACTCAGTTTAAAGAGGAAGGTAACTTGATAACATGTCACCTAAAAGCTCCTGGATAGAAGGATGTGGAATGAACACCAGCAGGCAGCCCACTAATCACAACACAGAGAACTGCCTCTGTGTGAGAGAATAATTCTTTTAAAAAGGATTGAAGACAGACAGTTGGAAACCAATGGCTGGTGTCAGTTGGCAAATGGACTAAATAATTACCTAATACATATGGATGAATTATAATTTTGGAATTGTTATGAAGCAGCTAGAAAATATTAGCAATATTTACATACTAAATTACTTTCCTTTTATGTGTGTGTGTGTGTGTGTGTGTGGTGCTGAGAAATCAGACTGCATGCTGCCCTTAGGTGGCCAGATAGTTACCAGTTGAGGAGGAAGAGGACCAGAAGTGGGTTTCTAAAGAGCTGCATTGCTTGATTGGAGGTGGTATTCCACTTTTCCAGAGTCACAGTTGATTGTTTTGCTACAATGGTGTAATTGCAATGCACTGGTGGCCACTAGGCCAGTGCCAGTGAACAATTGCACCAAAAATTTTTTAAAAAGGGGGAAAAAAACCTGGGGAACAGAGTAAAAGCAATATAGTTCATTTGAACAATGATGTCCTCTTTGTCCAGATACTGGAAGGGCAATGAGCTCACCCTGCTTGGGGATGGGGGTGGTGAAAGGAGAGGAAAGGGGAGGGAGCCACGACGCTTGTGCTTCCTACCCCAGCGCAGCCTGGGGAAACTCCCAGGCTGCACTGTGGAAGGAAGAGAGGGGCTCTCGTGTGAGCAGCCAGCAGCCGCAGAGCTGAAGCAACAGGGATGCGAAAGCCTCTCTCTGGAGGCTGCTCACGTGATCCCCGCACCCCAGCACTGAGAAAAGGTGAGTTGCGGAAAGGGCCTAAGGCATCCATCCAAGGACAGGAAAGAGGATAGATGTAAGAATTAACATATGTTTAACTACATTACATATATCCAGAATTAACAAATTTTTAATTACAGGAGCTCCTAAACTTGACTCTTGAAAGAGAAATGCGGAAGCCTACGGTATGTTACCTGTGTTGTTAGAGCTCTTAGAACTCAAAAGTTTCAATGCTGTAGATGTGCTGTAGCTCTTCATAGGTGAACAAGAAGAAGTGGGATATGTCTTTCAGCTCCATCCAGCCTCTCACATGGTCAAACCAGGAACCAAATGGAACTAGAAGAACAAAAGAGGAGGCAGAATGCAAATACAGATATACCTCATTTGTTAAAAGTAAATTACTTCTTTAACTGAAAATTTGGTACCAGAGGGAGAAATAACATGGAAAGAATAGGGATAGGTTCTTACAAGACTACCAAAAAAAAAAAAAAGGCAGTCCCCCATGTTCCATCAAACGTTTTTATTCAAAACTAAATAATATGTAAATTTGAAATGAAATTGTTGGGAACCTTCAAGGTAAAGAACAAAGAAGAATGGAGAGGGGCTGAGTGGACATAAAAAGACTTTGTAAAAAGGAACTTCTTTGTCAGAATTTCTGCTAACTGAGGTATGCCTGTATTTGGAGAGTGTTATAGTATAGGTATGGAAAAGGAAACCTGTAATTTCTCTCTTCCACTAGTGCAGTGGAGGAGAACCCACAGCTTGAGGCTCTTGTCTGTTGAGAGCTGGCATCTTGGTCACCGACCCATTCCTCTCTAGAGGCTGCCCAAATTCCCATTCTAACCCAAAGGAGGATGAGTTCCCAATACAGGTTATGTGGACGTAACAGCAGTGACCTCTTTTTCCCATCCTCCTTAGTTGTGGGCTGTATAAACTCTCCTGGGGGTGGGGGGAATTTCTTGACCTTTTGATCCTATTGAGAATTGGCTTGGAGAGTGAGTATCCAGAACAAAGTTCCCAAACACCTGGGTCTCATCTGAATCTTCAGGACCTGGCAGTACCCCTCACCCCTCTGCCTCATCTCTAGGAAGTGTGGGGAAACCTTGAGAGAAAGTATTGCTTGCACAAGAAAAAAAAAAAAACCTAACTGTGTGCTAAACCCTGCCATTGCTGCAGGCTATTTCAGAATTTAATACTCAGAAGAATGGAGATGCCTGGACACCAGCCTCCTCCCTTTCTCTCACTCTTTCTGTTTAAACCATGTGCTGCTGGCTGCCAATATTGTAAGCTGCTTCAAAGCTTGGAAGAATTTATGGCAAATCAGTCCATTCTCCACAATCCCAGGCCTTGAACCACACCACACCTATGGTAGCTAGCAGCAGATAAGAAATAAACTGAGGTGGGTAAAGATTTCCCACTCCCTGGCTGTGTTACACAGCAGAAGAAAGCACCAATAGGCAAGGGAGAAGTGGTTGAGTGAAGAGAGGAGAAGTCACCGAGAAAGGAAAGTGCATGTGTGCTCATCTCTGAGTGTGTCATTGTGGCAAGGAAGAGCACATGAACAGTATCATAAGCACTGTTGCCTCTTGAAGCCACATTATCTTCCTGGGTCTTTTCTTAAAAAAAAAAAAAAAGTTGAGGGCCCCTCAGATAAGTTAATAAGTACTTAATACCATGTTTGTTTTAGTATTAAAAATATGAAAATACGACTTGGAGTTTGGGTGGACCATTTTCATGTATTAAAAGCAGAGCTTGGAAGTGTTAAAAGCAGATCTTTAGTGACTTTCCTTTTCTTGGACTTTGAGGGAAACTAAAAGCCCCTCAAAAAGACGGAAAAAGTTTGTATTCTAAAAACTCTGCTGATTCTTCAATCAGTCAAAGAAGAAATGACAGACAGGCAAAAGTCACTGCCATGTGCTCTGTACTTCAGGAGTTGACTTCTGAAATGAAGTGATATGCCATGGTGATTCAGAGTGGATTTTACTGCAATCTTTGCTGACAGCTGATTTTCCTCCTTTCCTCCTTACCATCCCCACTCAGGAACTTCCCCACAAACTCTTCCATAGTCCCAGGGTCCTAGAATACTGGATATGACTTGGAAAAGAAGTAGCATGATACCAGCACATCTTTGGGGTTACTCAAGACATATATGATCTGTAAGTGACAAAAAGTTTACATTTATGGAGAGTGGCATGCCCAGTATTCATTTGACACACAGAATGATAAATGATTATGTCTCCTATTTTAGGTTTTGTAAGGTATAAAAATAAATCTAATTTGTACTGATCCTTTCTTTTGACTAGTTCATCTTCTTCCAGAATCAGAACAACCGTCAAGGCATCTTCCTAGATTCCTCTCCGTGCTTTACTCCAGAATATGGGATCTTACTTTAAACAGAAAGTGTCACCCAGAATTCCCATATCTGTGTTGTGCTTGTGACAAAAGGAAGGTTTATTTCATGAGTCCTTCTCTTACCTTGGCATTGGAGTGCAGAAAAGATTTAGGGAAAAGCTGGAATGTCAGATGAGAAGTGAGGAACCTGGGTGAAGGATAATTCAAGGCTGTGTCCAGGCACTCAAAAATTTCAAGCCATGGTGACTTATCCAGCATTCGGATACTGTGAATCAGTGATGGATCCCCATCATGGGAGATCAAACACAAAATCTCCACTATCCAAGAGGTACCTGAGAGAGAGTCTGTTGGTCAAAAATTTGCAACTTCTTGCCAAACCTCTCCCCTTTCCCAAATGAATCAGAATCTGACCTTTAATTATATATATATTTAATTATATAAAGAACACATGTTATTTGTTAACTACATACTTGGCAGCTCTGGTTGACTGTGATCAATTAATGGATCACTGGTCCATTTCTTCCTGGGATTCCAGAAAAGAATCTGGGACTAGTTGTACCTTGCTGTACCTTGTTCTCAATTTTTTTGGAAGTAAGATTGTGTTGTCCTGATCACTTGGCAGAACTTTGTCATTCCTTAATGATTGCAAAATTACAGGTGTAAACCAGGTGATATTTGTGTTCAGAAAGGCTGTTATCTTCAAATGCAAAAAAATTCTATCATATGAGCCATTGTGAGAAAAATAATAATAAAGAAGCCCTCACTCTCAAACCTAGAAATTCCCTTTTTCCAAACTAAATTTCCTAGAAGCAAGAGACTCATGCAGGCCAGATTATAGGACTTGGCTCCATCTTGTGTTTTAACACATAGGTGAGAAAAGGGAGCTTCCTTCTTGATTTGCAACTTACATGCTATGTTTAAGGTAACAGACTCTCTTAAGAAAGCAAACACCAAAGTTCCTGCTGAATTATCACATGCTATCTGAAGATGATAAGCAAGAAGGGACAATGGAATGTGGATTGGAACAGTTTAATCTTGATAGATGCCAGGCAGAGAGTATGTGCTTTGAACTAAATGTTAATTGTTTTCTGAATGTTTACATGGAGAAACAACCAAAATAGTGAAGGGTCTGGAAACCATGCTTTATGAGGAGTGTCTTCGGGAGCTGGGTGCGTTTAGCCTCATGAAAAGAAGGTTAGGAGGTGACATGACAGCCATGTTCAAATATTTTTTCAATTATTTGAAGGGCTGTCATATTGAAGATGGTGCGAGTTTGTTTTCTGCTCCTCCAGAGAATAGGACATAGAGCAATGGATTCAAAGTAGAGGAAAAGAGATTTCACCTAAATATCAGGAAAACATTGCTGATGATAAGAGCTGTTTGACAGTGGAATATGCTACCTTGAGGCATGGTGGGGTCACCTTCTTTGGAGGTTTTTAAACAGAGTCTGGATGGCCATTTTCTGGGGGTGCTTTGAGTGTGTGTTCCTGCATGGCAGGGGGTTGGACTCGATGGACTTCCAACTCTAACAATCCAGAATGTAGCAGCTGTACAGCATGAGCTGAGGTGGCACCAAAGATTTTTCAAAAAAATGTGTTGAATGTGGTTGTAAGAGAAACAAGACATATATAGGGGCCCTGTAAGAACATTTGGTTCAGAGTCCAAATAAATAAATAAATAAATAAATAAATAAATAAATAAATAACAGAACTATATTACTGACCTGACTTTGGATAGGTGATAGTTATTACATCATCATCCAACATCTGGAATTCATTTTCCACATAGTTCAGGGTTTCCACTGATATTGGCAATGTGGGAAACTTGATGCCTTTATAGGTGAAATAAGTCATACCTGCTACGGACAAACTGTATGCACATGAATGAGAGAGAGAAATGGAGGGAGGGGGAAAAAAAACATTGTGATGCAACATTCTCCATTTCTCCTTGTCACTTGCAATATGTAATTCGGAGCCTCAAAAGTTACTTATAAAAAGTAATTCATTATATAATTCATTCTATGATGTGGCATATAATTCATCACTTTAAGTTTCCCATGAAAATAACACAGACACATTCCATTTCTTCTTACTTTTACTTACCTTGCCTTTTTTTTAAGAGGGTGGCACAAAACTATTCAGAATGGCTCTGAAAGGCCTTTGGATGCCTCAATACACATGCATTTTCTCTAAACTGAGGCTACCATGACTGAATTGTTAAAGGAAATTTTTGAATAAAAAGTCAAGGGCACTAGGACGCACAACTCAGAGCAAAGCAAAACTCCCAGTCCCACTGATGCACACACTCCAGAAATTCCTTGGTAATGGCTCTAATATTGTGGCCTTGGCATTAATCTTGTTATGCACACCTGAAAGGTCCCCTTGGAGTCCATGTCCTGAGAACATAATCATTTTATTTAAAATGTAAAATGTGCCATGAAGAGATGCTGAAAGGACACGTAAACAGGAAATCTCTGTTTTCTGTCTTATATCCTGGGGTATCTGGCAATTTGGCAACTTGAAAGGAGTGTCTGCAGTGATCAGGCATCAATTACTCTCTGAGAAAACAAACAATGTCTGAAGTGTGAAACAGGCTTAAATCTCCAGAGAAAGAGATACTGATCTGCAGGACTCTCTCTTTGAACTAAAAGAGGAGGATCCATCTTCATAAAAAGACACCTATGGCTTTTCCAGGCATGGATCACCATAAATATCGAGACACAGTTCCTCATTTTTTGGGAGTTCATTCCTAGAGAGAGTTCTTTTTTTGGCGGAGTTATTCTTGGAGAGAGAGTTCTTTTTGAGGAGTTCTTTTTGGGAGAAGTTCTTTTTGTAAGCCTTTCTGGGTTCTTCCTCTGAAGTTTAAAAGATGCATTTTAAGTGAGAAATCTCTCTCAGAGCCACAAAAACAATGGAGATGGTAACCAGCTTAAATTTACAACATAATGGACTCCCCCTCCTCACAGGAGTGGCTGAAATCATCTTTTCTCCCAGCTGAAGGATTCTAAATTTGGTATCGTATGTCAGCACATCCTTTTTGTCTCTCTCTCTTTCTTAATTTTAATCTTTTTCTAACTTTATAGCCTAGTATGCTTGAAGTGTGAATGAAGCTGGGTGAGTGTATGAAATTTAACTTTTTATAGGCTTGTTTACCTGTTATAGTGAATGTAACTGAGTTACTGTAGGGACTTTTACATCTGTGTTAATAAAATACTTAGATTTGAACAATTGGTGTGATTTTTGACTGACCTGACCTGGTATACAATTGGGTTGCAAGATCCTGCTAAGTTACCCTGCCTCTTGCTATAGCTTAAGAGAGTGCTCAAGTTAATTTCCCCATCTTTGAGTAATTGTCCTGACCTCTTTGCAGGTCTAAAGCAGTGCAGAGCTAATTTTTCCCCACAAGAGACAATTTTGACATCTTTTGGGAATCCTCTTCAGAGGAAGCCCTTGTATCACAAACAAATTGGTGGAGTTCTCAGAAAACAGGGTAACAATCTCCATGGACTCATTTCATAAAGCTGAAGACTAGGCAAGGATATTCCTTAACCCTTAGGTGGCAGATTTGGTGGTGGTGGTGGGAACAGCACTCTTCTTCTACTGTTCTTTTCCAGCCCCTTCACCATTCCCCTTTGTTGGAACTGTATGTGCCCCATGGCCTGCCCTGTCTCACTCAAGTATTCTGTTTCCTTGGGTGAAATGGACTATGCCACCTATCACCCCTATTGAAGGGGTCACCAGTATGGTAAATTCAGCTACCAGTCCAATTGGCTTCTGGGTGTAGAAGGAGAGCACCAGCTTGGCTTTTGTTCAAAGCAAGAAATCGCATGAGCCAGCCCTGTGTTGGGTGTGGTGGTTGAGAATGTATGTGTGTGAGAGAAAGTAATTCATTACTATGAACTTTCCAGGAAGGGACACAATAGCATTCCATTCCCTCCCTCCCTCCCTCCCTCCCTCCCTCTCTTTTTGTTAACCCAGCAATCAGATTACATTTGGTAAAAGAATGGAACAAATCTATTCAGAATGCCTCTAAAATGCTTTTAGATGTCAACAAATGCCTTTTCCAAGTTCTGAAAAGATGACCATGCAGATTGTAATGCACAAGGTTCTCCATACATAGAATACAGTGTGCCCTCCATATATCCATCCCACGAGCCCCTGTGTGAAACGAAAAATGTGAAGCATCGCATCCCATTATAGTTAATTGACATAAAGTGCATGTGCCCACCACCACAGCTATAACATTGTGTTTGAAATTGCAAAATATTTGGGCTGTTAACTCTGTTTCCCATCATTATTCCCTATTATTATGGAAACTTAAGTCTAATGCACTTTCTCCTAATGAAGGCCACAATGCTTACAATATTTTTTTTTTTAAATCAAAAGGTAAGCGCAATAGTACACACATTCCAGTGGGAAGCAAAACTCCCAACTCCTGCTTGCACATGCTCCCCAATTTACTCTGGGATGACTCCAACACTGTGGCCTTGAAACCGAAATTCAGGGGACTCTTTCACAAAATTGGAAATATAGCAAGGCTATCCATGCATCAAATATTGTACTAAATTCCAGGAGGTGCTACTTTCAGGTTAGATGTTCCAAAGAACCTCTCCAACATTGAAGACCTTTTTTTTAATGAAGGATGATACTCTTGGTGTGAATTCCATGGACCACAGGCATCAGGCAATTCTTGTCCCTAAAAGAGATACAGAACCTGTGTCCTTGATGTCCCTCAGAAATGTCCTACTCACTTCAACATCTGTGTGTCTGCATGTCTTGTGCTGTCCCATCAACCATTTATGGCCTTTGACCTCTCTGTTCTATTGCAGGAGCATGCCAGCTGATCATAAGCCTTAACCAGTAAAATCCTTAACAACAAGGCAACAAGATTCCCACAAAATTAAGATAAACAATAGTACGTAAAAAGGAAATGAATGGGAAGGGAGGAGAATGAGGACAAATACATTCAGGTAACAGTTGATAATAGTACAAAGTTCTTCCGATAATGTGAAAGACGTTCCTGGAAAGGAGGAGCAGATCCCTCAGTAAAATTCATTCCAGTCCCACATCTCCCTCAGATACAGTTTCTTCCAGAAGAGCAAACATGTTGGTTCCTTCTATATATGTGGTCTTGTGGGTGGGTGTTTTATTTCTATTAATGTTAAATTAAAAGTTGCTAGTTGTGAATTCAGTACAACAAGCAACAATATGGTGAGAGATAAAATTGTGTTCAGCATGAAGGAAGAGAGTGTGAAAGAAAGACTTTTGAAAGAATTTGATCTTACTCTTAAGAAAGCTTTTGAAATGCAGTTAACCCTCCACATTTGCGGGTTTGACATTCATGGATTTGGTTTATTTGCAAGTTACTTCATCCCCTGCCCTGTCATCTCAGGGACTTCTTTTCTGGGGCAACTTTCATTCTCAGTGGTTCTGATCAGGCTGTGCAGTCCTTTCAAAACTCACCTCTGTCCCCTTCCTCCTCCATCACCAGCTGCTGTCTGGCCAGCTAAGGACAGCTTGCAGCCTGTTTTCTCAATACCACAAGCCCTCTCCCAATGCTCCCCTACTGTACACCCAAGGAAGGAGAGGGGTGAAAAGGAGGAAGTGTAGGGCCACCGTGCCGACACTTTCCCTCCCCTGTTCCTGGTCAGGTTTAGCTTCTGGGTGCCCATTCTCCCCACCTCACGGACACACATACACATTTTGATATTTGCAGTTTTTCCACTTTTGTGAGGGGCCTGCATTTCTTACCCCAGTGAACGTGGATGATCAACTGTATGTTGTGTGGATGAGATAAGAAGAGCTCAGCTGTAGACCATGGTAGCAATGTCTAAGGAGTTATATGAGCTCATAAAGATAACAAAATAATTTCAGGATTTAAAACAATAGAACAGGAGCAGAGAGATGACTGTCTAAAAGATAACAAGTGTCTTTATTGTGGTACAGCTCACAAACCTCAAAGATGCCTAATGTTTGGAAAGACTTGCAATAAGTATGGCAAGAAAAATCATTATGCCAGGTTATGTAAAGTAACACTGTTAAAACCTGAAAGTTTACAATGCAGACAAGAGATTCATGAACTTAATGTAAGCAGTTAAATGAAAGGAAGGTTGGTTTAGGAGGTGAATGGTGCAGTTGTAAGCAAAAGTGGTGGGTAATATGCTGATATTACTATACAAGGAAGTTCAATTAAGTTTAAGTGAGACACAGGGCTGAAGCAAATATCTTGCCATTTGCTATATTCTGTATAATAGCAGACTAGAAGGTGATGACTAAAACCATTTCCGCACTACACTGTTATAGTGCAATTATTCCACTTTCACATTCTGTGGAATTCTGGAGTTTGCAGTTTATTGAGGCCAAAGAACTCTCTGGTTGAGAATTATAAATGCCTCCCCGCACTGCAACCCCCAGGATTCCATAGGATGTTGGATGTTGAAAGGGGAAGAATAGCACTATTCTTCACTATTCTTCACTATTCTACAGCGTAGTGGGGAAACGGCCTAAGACAAGAATCTAACTATTGTTGCCTCCTGAGGAGTGGACTTTGGCAGGCGTTGTTGTTGTTGTGTGCCTCCAAGTCATTTCAGACTTATGACGACTCTACAGCGACCCTATCATAAGGTTTTCTGGGGCTGTTTGTGTGTGAGGCACCCAAGGTCACCCAGTGGGTTTCCATGGCCAAGCGGAGAATCAAACCCTGGTCTCCAGAGTCATAGTCCAATGCTCAAGCTACTACACCATCATGGCTTACGAATTATGTATTCTTCAAAGGAGAGGAGCGTTCGTTCCAGTCAGGGAGCCATGGAAATCCGAAGAGAAGAATAAATTCTTCCTTCATTTCCTAACCAGAGGCAAACTTCCCCCTTTGTACTATATAATAGAGCTTCCGGTCCCAGTTTAACTTGCTGATTGAACAGCAGCAGATTGGACCTATGACTCTTTTATGACAGCAGTTCTACTGATGAGACGTCTCTCTACCCACCAAAGTTATAAGGGCACATGTTGGTTGATTACCAGATATGTGGAAAGTCACCCCAAAACACAAAACCTACACATCTTCTCTGCTGTTGTCCCCCCCTTGCTTAGGGCTACATTTTATTATAAAAGAAGCAAATTCTCTATGTGCTCAGAAACTTCCCATCCCCACTGAACTTCTGTGGAGAAAGAGGAAGAGAAAAGTCAATGGGGAGAGAATCTCCTCTGTAGAAGGGAAAAGCCCTGCTTTTCTACTACAGTAAACAAGAGTGAAATTAAAAGGTTGTTTTCATTTCATTGTAATTCCAAAACAATTCTTCTGTTATCTTAACATTCTGGCATTAAAAAGGAGGAAAGAGAAACATGCTGCTCTAGAGAAGCAGGCTAAGCTTTAATTGAAATTCAAAATGGAATTCAAAATGCAATAGATCTCTATGGCTTTAGGTATGCTTCTCACATTCTGCTTCTTTATGCCACACCAGAGCTGCTCCAATACCTTCACACTGAAAGGAAGAAGAATTATTCAATCATTATGCAGACACAGAATGCTTGGATACAGAGCAGCAGATGGAGTACCCTGAGATTCTCCAGTCCCAAAGGAAGGTCATATTCACACCCTTCATTTTCTCCTGATAAACACGGTTGAAGTATTCACTCTGTGCTACTGTTAAGTGGTTCTTCCAGTCCCCAGAGATGCCTGGAACACCACAGGAAGAAGTGGTAAATACAGAGACAATACATAGACAATGCACTGAAATTAACAGTGCTAAAATGACCAGAGCTACCATTAAGCAAAGTGAAGTATCCATCTAAGGTTCTACTGTCCCTTTATGCCCCCTCTCCTTTGACGATTGTATTGCCCTGAGCACTTGCTTGCTTTTTACTGACCTGGCCTAGCTTGTCATATTCACTGGCTTCTTCAATTGGTTGCCTTCACCCAATGAGTCAGAGACAGCATTTTCAGGAAAGATCTCTTACAGAGAAAGCAGTTAGAGAATCAAGCAAGTTACATCACACCTAGTGGTTATTGCATATGTGAATGTGTACCTCTGCCCATTAGTCATATGTTGTACCTATCCGGCTACAACCAGACACCAGGCCAGCAGTTAGCAGAACTCCAAAAGAAGGTCTATGTGTCTCATGCAGCATTTTCTTCTTCCTCAAAGTGCAGTCTTCAGGCATAATAACCTTACCCGCTTTCCAGTATTAAAGTAAGATTCAACTGCCAGTCTGATCAATTTCTTTAGAAGAAGTTAGGGAGGGACCACACATCTTAAGTAGTAAAATACAATTGCTGTTCTCCAAGCTCAAGAAAATGCACACATTCAGACTCAACCTGCTTGAAGCTCTGCTTTTACCTTTCCTCATGAATTTTCCCTTTTTGTGATCAAACTCTTCATCAGACGCTTTACCGAAATTGGGCACATTGTTGTCTTTCATCTTCTGGAAGGAGGCATTATCTACCACAGTATATATTTGGTGGCTGTTCAGTTTTTTTCCAAGGAACTGGCAGATCCTCTCTACACTGCCCTGGGGGTCCTGGAGAAGACAAGAACATGTGAGATATGTTCTTGATAAGAGACATTCTAAAGCAATTTGGTTCCCTTTTTGAAGGGTGCATTTAGCAAGATTGCAGCCACAATGTATACTGCTTTGTTATTAACTGTTGTTATGACACCAAGCCAAATGGACAGGTCAAAAACCTGATCTTCTTTATGAAGATGACTGAAACCGATTATTTTGCTTGAAGAAGTGAAATATGACCTCTACAGATAAGAAGGAAACAAAAATACATTTATATATTGATCTAAGAGAACCAGCATAGCGGTTTGAGCACTGGACCACACCCCTAGAATGGAGGATTTGATTCCCCATTCAGCCATGGAAATCCACTAGGCTATCTAAGGGGCATCACGCACTCTCAGCCCCCAGAAAACCCCATGATAGGTTTGCCTGAGGCTCACCATAAGACAGAAATGACTTGAGGGCACACAACAACAACAACAACAACAACAACAACAACAACAACAAATATTGATCTAAGAAGAGACAGAGCAGGCACATTACATGGACTATCTATCTGTCACTGTATCATTCCCTGTTCCATCTCATCACTGGATGCATGTGTTGATACCCTTTTTACATCCCATATTTCACACATGATAATTGTCTCTTTACTTTAGGAATGTTTAAAAATCACTTGGAAGAGAAGCAAGGAATTCTAGATGTGCTCTGAAATATTTGACCTGTGGTGTTAAAATTCTCAAAATCTCAAAATTAGAAATGGAGAGAGGGTTCAATATAGCCAAAGATTACACCATACCTGCTGTAGCTCTTCATAGGTAATCAAGAAGAAGTTGGGTCTGTCCTTCATCTCCATCCAGCCTCTCACATGGTCAAACCAGGATCCAAATACAACTGGAAGAGCAAAGCAGAGGCCAAGATGGAATGTAAATATGTGAGAGAGTGTTGTGATTTGAGGATAGAACAAGAGATCTCTATCTTTTCTCTGCCACAAGTGCAGGAAAGTAAAACCTGCAGCTTGAGGCCTTATTCTTGCCTTCCAGGGGTCTTTTCTAACTAGTTCATACTTAGGAAACTCACAGCACTACCAGTAAAGAGTAGATCACTTTCTATCTTCCTCCTGGAAGGAAGGATTCGATTTAGGATCTCCTCAGTTATGACGTCTTTAGGTAATGCAGTTAACACCTAGATTGTGATGTCAGAATCTAGACTAATGTTCCCAGAGCCCTGGATCAGAATCTGATGGGTCAGACATTGTTTCTCAAACTCTCTTGGCAGTGGGAGGAAATTCAGTGAGGACACGAGCTATGAAAGAAAAATAAAAAAGAACTCTGCTTGCAGTGCCACCACTGCTGCAGGATGTGCCAAAACTTGGGATTCAGAAGGATAGACATAGTCTACAAATAACTCTGAAATTCCACTTCCTTCCTGATTTTTTTAAAACCATGGCCCTTTTCACATGGGGTTAAAAAAAATGGTGTAGAGCAACCTCCGTGGAGGTCGTCTACACCGTTACGTGAATTGGGGTGGATTACTCTTGAGTAATTCCACACCGCAATCTGCAGTCGGGCGCCCACAAGTGGCGGTGGTACGTGCTTTTGAAAAACCACATTTTATGTGGTTTTTCAAAGGCATGGGGCGTCCAGCCCCATGCAGCCCCGTCGCAGCGCACGTATGGATTTACGGACGCGCGAAAGGGCGTCCCTGCAGATCAGGCAGGGGGTGGGATTTCCGGCTAGTGAGCTTCTCTGATTGGTGGAGAGACTCTGCCAGTCAAAATCTGCCATTTTGGATGCTGCCGGGCGCCGAGGATGCTGTGGGACACTGCAAATGTGTGGAACAGTGAAACGCAATGCTCTGTGTGGCGACGGAACAAGGTAAGCCCCGTTTTGGCGTGGCTTGCCCCGTTCCACTGCCCGCGTGTGAAAAGGGCCTATGTGCTTCAGGCTGCCATTCCAGACACCTGCTTCAAACAGTAACACACTGAGGGAGAGACTAATGTACATCTTGGCAGTCCCCCTGCCACCTAGTTGGGGGACAGTTGAGAATTGCAGTCCTAAAACTTAAAATTTTCCGTGCTCTGGTAGAAAGATGGTGGTTTATAAAGGTTTATAAAACCTTCCCAGAATGTGTCCGTTCCACACCTTTGCCTCAGCCATGGAAACTGCAATGGGAGGTAGGGATGGGTCTTACTCAGAATATCTACAGAATAATATGTGGTTTTCTTTTTTTAAAGCCTGTGTTGCCATCAGTGAAGATATTTTCAGTATGTAACAAAAGTAAAGGCAATCAAAAAATTTAAAGAGCTTGAAATAAGAACTCTAATATTGGAAAAGAAAAGAACAAAACAATTATGCAGCACTATTCTGAGTGCTTATTGCTCCACCTCTAAGATGGCTGCTTAGAGTTATCCCACTCCATTTTCTTCTTTATGCCACTAACCTGCAATTCTTTCTCTTGTCAATGGCAATACAAGTAGAAATATATGCTCTTGGGAATTCTGAGCTGAGGAATTATTTAAATCTAACAGCATGTCAGAATTGTAAGCATTAACATAGAAGAAAGGCCCATTGATTTGAATTGAGACCAGTGTTCTATTCCCCTGTTCGGCCATGGAAACGCACTGAGTGGCCTTGGGTGTGTCTTACACTCTCCGCCCCAGAAAACCCTGTGGTAGTTTCACCTTATGGTCACCATAAGTTGAAAACAACCTGAAGTCACACAACAAGAAGTGGGTGAATTGTTGGGCCCCTTTGTGTAAATGCGTAGAGAAGGGGAGGCTATAATAATTCTTTGGAGGCAGATAGATGTTCTAAATAGCATGCCCTGCTAGCTGTGGTTGATGCTCATACTTAACTGACCAAGGGACCAGCCCCTATAGCCTAAATATCCTGAAGGTACCAGATCCTGTCTGATCTTGAAATCTAAGTAGGGTCAGCCCTGGTTAGCACATGGATAGGAGATAGCCAGCAACTACCAGGTGCTGTGGGCTATATTTCAGAGGAAGGAACTGACAAAACCACCTCTGAGGATTCTTTGTCTGAGAAAATCCAATCAAATGCATGAGGTCACTACAAGTTAACAGGTGACTTGAAGCCACATGCACACACACAGAGAGAGAGAGAGAGAGAGAGAGAGAGAGAGAAAATCAAACCTAAACTCTCCCTAGAAGCCAAGATGAATGTCGAAGCTGAGACATTTGTACATTCACCATATCATGAGAAGATGATTCACTAGAAAAGACAATAATGCTTGGTAAGGTAGAAGGCAGCAGGAAAAGAGGAAGACCATGTGACAGGTGGATAGACTCAATCAGCCTCAGCCCAAGATTTGCACTGCCTCAGCAGGGCTATTGATAACAGGGTAACTTGGAGGTCTCTCATGTATACGGTCATGGAATCATAGAATCATAGAGTTGCAATAAAAGTCTCTTAACACATCACAGTGTATCACTTATAACTGTTCTTAATCAATCCCAACTACATAATATACTAAATCAGAAAATAAAGGAATGCAGGAACAGACATCAAAGAACTCCCAACAGATGGCCATCCAGCCTCTGCTTAAAAACCTCCAAAGAGGGAGACTCCACCACACTCTGAAGCAGCATATTCCACTGCCAGACAGCTCTGACCTTCAGGAAGTTCTTCCTGAGCTTCAGGTAGAATCTTCTTTCATAGAATCATAGACAGAATCATAGAATGGGAAAAGGCCATGGGGCCATCCAGTCCAAACCCCTGCTATGCAGGAACACACATCAAAGCACTCCCGACAGATGGTTATCCAGCCTCTGCTTAAAAACCTCCAAAGAAGGAGATTCCACCATGCTCCAAGGAAGCATATTCCACTGCAAAACAGCTCTGATGGTTAGGAAGTTCTTCCTGAGGTTCAGGTGGAATCTCTTTTCCTGCAGCTTGAATCTTCCTAATTATCCTAGTCTCTGGAGCAGTAGAACACAAGCCCACTCCCTCCTCGACATGACATCCCTTAAAATATTTAAACATGGCTATCATGTCCTCTCTCAACCTTCCCTTCTGCAGACTAAACAGACCCAGCTCCCTAAGCTGCTCCTAATAGGGCATGGCTTCCAGACCCTTCCCATTTTGGTCACCCTCCTCTAGACATGATCCAGCTTGTTGATATCCTTCTTGAATTGAGGTGCCCAAAACTGGACACAGTATTCCAAATGAAGTCTAACCAATGCAAAATAGAGTAGTGCCATTATCTCCCTTGATCGAGATACCATATTCCTATTGATGTAACCAGGAATCGTGTTGGCTTTCTTGACTGCGGAATCACACTGCTGACTCTTGTTCAGCTTGGTTGCTATAAATCAAAGTAGACTTAGCTGCTAACAACAAGAAAACTCTAAGAATGTGGAGGAATAGCTGAGGCTCTCTTTGCTGATCGCTGGCTGTTGAAAACCCTATGATATTCATGGGATTGCCATAACTCGACAAGTGATTTGAAGGTGGATACACACACACAAACACACAAAACCCTTGCAACATCATGAGAAACAAGCTTAGTTTTCAGGTTTTGGACCTGGAATCTCAGCACTGATGTGTTCTTGGCCTGGCAAACCAGATAGATCACTGTTTCACTACCCCATTGCTGTCTTAGAAAGGAAGACATATAGCATCACTCACAAAACTAGTGCAGAGATCTTGTCATATTCCTTCCCCACATCATCAGATAAGTACACCAACCTTTGGAGGATGTTGATTTTTTTTTTTTTTTAAGGAAACCAATTTAATAAAAGTGTCATCTTTCCCCTTCCTACCCATTGTAATCTGTCTCACAGGACTATTGTGTTGACAAAGTGGATTAACGACATGTCCTAGCATTTGAGGAACATCAGGACACATGTCAGATAAATAAAATAACTTTCTCTGTATTCTGATAAATCTCCAGATTCTGTATTCCTTCAAGGAAGATATTGCAGTCGCATAAGCATTACAGGTGCCCCATTGCTCTGGTTAAAGGAAGGGAAATGGAGTGCAGTGGTTATTCAATATTGATTTGATTTCCATACCATCCCCACTCAAGAACTTCTCAAAGAATTCTTCCATAGTCCCAGGATCCTGGAATCCTTTGTAAAATTTAGAATAGTGATAGAGTGAGACCAGCACATCTTTGGGATTGCGCATGACATAGATAACCTGTGAGAACAAGAAGTACATGAAAGGACATCACAGTCTATCATATCCATCTGACCTATCAAATAATTGAGGATTATTTCTCATATTTTAGAGTTTGTGTTGTATAAAAAAAATCCTAATGTGCACTGGTGTTTTTCCTTCTTTTCATGTGACTAGTTCATGTTCTCCTGGTATCAGAGCAGCCATCAAAACATCTTTCCGGAGTCATCTACATGCTTTAATATGGCATAAATGTACAGCATTAGCCCAGAATTCCCCATTATCTGTGTTGTGCTCCATAACAAGATAAAAGTTTACTTTGTGGGTTCTCTTACCTTGGCCTTGGAGTTCTGAAAAGATTTAGGGAAAAGCTGGAAAGCCAGGTGAGAAGTGAGAAATCTAGGTGGAGGGTATTTCAGGGCTTGGTCCAGGCACGGAACAAATTCAATCCATGGCGACCGATTCACCACTGGCACACTGCAAACCCAAAATGGGTCCCCACCATTCTGGATCAACCCCAAGATCTCCAACATCCAAATGGTACCTGGGAGGGAGTTCATTGACCATTGATTCCACACTTCTCCCCAGTCATTTCCATATCACTTTGCAGTGTAACTTAGTTATGCCTAGTCTTTTCAAAAAATAACTAACTCTTTTTGAGTTCTTGCTCATTGCTAGATTTCAAGATCCTGCCAGGAATTAGGTGCACTTTGCTCACAATTTATTCTAAGCAGCAGTGTCCACTCCTGATCATTTTATGCAAATTAGTTAATGGTTAAGCGATCATAAATTTGGAAATTTGCCATGATAATCTTGTAGATTCCTCACGTTTAAAAACCCTGTATATACAAATGCCAAAAATCTATCATATCAGCCACTGCCTTCCATTGTTTTTTGAAACAAGGCTTTGGAGAGCATTCATAGAATGCATTGCAGGGGAGTGAAGAGATGACACAGACAGCCTATGCTCACAATCAAGCCATGACTTGTTAAGTGGCATAGAATTGTTAGAATTCTGAACATGTAGGAGATCTGCTCAGTTACACAAATTAATATGTAAAGGAGATCCTGTAAAAACATTGAAGTCCAAAATTCTATGACCCTACTACTGACCTGATTTTGGGTATGCGACAGTCACTACATCATCATCCAACAACTGGAATTCATTTTCCACATAGTTCAATGTTTCCACTGAGCATTCCCGTGAAGGGAAAAAGATCCCCTTATGGGTTAAATATGTCATATCTGATATGCAAAACCTATATACACATTGGGGGTGGGAGGGAGAGACACACAAAGAAAACATCTTTAGCATTTTTCTTTAAAATATATTGTTCAGAGTGCATGATGTAGTTCAGAGTATCAAACATCACTTTTAAAAACTGCTTCACTATATAATTATTTTCATGCAGTAGCATCTAATTTGCTGTCAACTTTTATGGGTGGGGGCACATTAACATACTTCTTTTTCTTCTTACTCGTTCATTACTTTTTGTTAACCAATCAACCACCTAAGGGTTATTAAGAGAATAGCATAAAACTGTTCAAAATGTCTCTAAGAATGCTGTTGTTGTTAACTGCTCCCAAATTGACTTCAGGATACGGTGATTTCCAAATCACCCATTAAATCATCTTTAGTAGTGCTGCTCAGGTCTTGCACTATTAAGCCTAACTGCTTTCAAATATCCACTCATGCCTTTGGCAAGCTCTGTAACAGTTGCCATGGGGAATCAAATATGTGGGGTTCTCAAAATCCAGATCAGTTGCAGGCTTCATGTACCCCCTGTCATTAATGCTGGAGAGTAAGTTTAAATAAAAAAGGAAGGGCAGGGGGACTCTCAACCCAGTGGAAAACAATGGGAATGGTCCAGTACTGTGCTCTTGGAACTGACAGACAGAGGACTACTTCACAGAGCTGAAAAAACATAAAGGATTTCTCTCAATTTACCATCATACGAACTTCCTTGGACAGAAGGAGGATGATTTTGGTGTGAAATCTATGAAACAAGAGCATCTGGGCATTAGGTCTTGTTCCTGAAACAAAAACACAATCCCATGTTTCCATGGTCCCAAAAGACTACCTACTCACCTCAAATTCCAGGCTGTGTGTCACCCACTCTTCTACTGACTTTGTATGATCTTTTGTCTCTCTGTCCTTGCTCTTTTCTAGGAGAATGTCAGCTGATCTCCAAGATCAGTAGAGAACAAACAGCCAATGCATCTGACCCCTACAGGATTGCTATGGGACAGAACTACAGAAAATAAAGCAAGAATTTGGAGATGGGAGGAGGAAGGAGACAAATTCAGGCAGCAGTTCGTAGAAGTACAAAGTTCTCACATATATCAACCTCTCTCCCAGTAACTGAGCCTGGTTAGTTCTTCTGAACTCCTCTTTTAGTAAGAATCTCCCTTTAAAATCATTGACATATGTATAAAAAACAAGCCCTTGCACATATTGTCTCTCTCAATCTGCTCTTGACCTCTGCCTCCCGCAAAGCAATTCAACCCCTCAGACCATCCTCACACTCAGACTTCTATTTCAGCATTGACCTCTAATCTGGAATCAAAGTTAGTATTGATAGTCAGTGAGCCTTGCTATCAGGCAAGTGTTTCAGCAGCTACTTTGGTCCCAACCACAGCACTGACTGTTCAGAAACTGGCTAGACCAATTCAAGGATACAACAGTCTAAAGATCCTCCGAGAATTCTGCATAAAGCATTAGTCAACTTCAGAAATCTAAACATTCTTTGGACACAAATTTAAAGGAAAAAAAAGAATTAGATCAAAGAAGCTTTTATCAGTCAAAGCATTGTCCAGTTTCTCCCATAACTTAGTTTTGGAAACAGAGTCAAAAGCCGTCTTTAGGTCCATAAGGGCAACATTTTGTCTTGCAGAGCTCTAGAATATTTCTCAGCAATGTGAGAGAGCACCAAACAGTGATCTAAAGTTGAAAAATTCTCTCTAAATGCAGCTTGTGCCTCAGTGACATTATTAGAATTCAAAACAGAAGTTAGTCTGTTCCATAGAAAAGAAGCATATAATTTCCCCATTATTGATATCAGACTAATAAGCCTGTAATTCCCTGGATTGGAGGCGTGACCTTTCTTGGATTTTGGCACCATAATGTCTTGCCTCCAGCAAGAGGGGATTTTTCCAGAATTGTTAATCTTGGTAAAAAAAGCAGCCAGCAGTGCTGCCCACCAAAGATGATTAGTTTTAATAAGTTTGTCAGCGATACTATCGATACCTAAAGGCCTTCCACTTTTAAACTGTAGAATTAATTAACTTCTTCCACAGATAACTGATTCCATGCAGGTGCAACAGACAGTATGTCATCAAAGAAATTATCAAAGTCTGGTTCAGAACTCATAATATTTGTAAAGGTGGATCTAAAGTGATCCTACCATACCTGAGCTGGAATAACACAAGTTGGGCTTTAGAATGAGAGCATAAAGCTCCTGAGACAATCTGCGAAAAAATTTCTGCATCATTATGAAGTGAGGCATTCAGCAGCAGTGACTATGAATTGAGTTGACACTGTTGCTTTTTACAAACCAATAGAGTCTGAAAATAAGTAACAAGAAGATGGTTTGACCTCAGTTTTTTATCTACAGTACAGGAATCTCTTATGGCTTTTGTTTTCAGTTGGCATTCCTTGGCAAAACAAATGGTAGCCTTGAAGTTGGTAGAGTTTGCATTAGAGTGATAATGATGAGCTTCAAATGCTGTATCTTCCTGGAGAAGTCTTGCAGCCCAGTTTATCAGCACTACTTTTTCCAATGCTCCCCCACACTGAAGGAAGGAGATGGGTGACAGAGAGGAAGTGTAGGACCACATGCCAATCCCCTTCCCTCTCTTTTGCTTGACCTGGTTTGAACCCTGGATGCCCCCTCTCCCTACCATGCCTCAGCCCCCTTTCCACAAACACACACACACACACATTTGGCTCTTCTGAGCATGAGCAAAGTGCTATCTGTGAAGCAAGGCTTGGCCGCAGTAGAGAGTCCCAGTGAAGCAGAAAAAATTCCAGAGGCTCATTAGTTAGGCTTAGAGTACTGATTTATTGCCGCACTCTAAGATAAGGTTTAGCAAAAACAGGCTTGCTTTCCAACAATTAGACAAAAACGAAAAACAGAAGATAACGGAGAAAAATTGGGCAGCACCTTCCCTTACAAACAGTATACTGCCAATAGCATGGCAGGTCCAGCTAGGGCATCTAACTGGCAGCTGGTCAAGGCAAATACCAGCCTTTTTATGCTACCTTGTCACCCTGAACTAGTGGGGTGACCCAATCAGTGCTCTGGCATGTGGTCTTCTCTAATACACAAGACATAGCCATAACAATCCTGCCGGCCTTGCACCTGGCTGTCTGACCACATCACCTCTTCTCTCTGCCGTCCACTCATAGGAAAACTTTGCCTGCTTGACAGTTTTGATATTTGTAATTTTTTTCCATTTTGTGGATTGCTCACGGCCAACTGTTCTCACAAAATGAGCTATTCTTGCTCTTACTTGCCCATCCTACAGTGTTCCAGGAGATGATCCTTAAGCAGGAATCTTCTTGGGTTCATAGGCATCAATCTGCAGGACTAATCAGATCTAAAGAACTCTCTCCCTCTCTTCTGATACATCAATTTCCAGAAGCTTTGGTTTTAGAGGCTTTCAGAGCTATCTAGGGGCTTTTCCGCAGCTCACCTTTTCTCAGCGCTAGAGTGCAGTGCTCATGCGAACAGCCCCCAGAGAGAGGCTCTCACATCTGGGGTCCTTCGGCTCTGCATGAGCTTCCTGCTCGCATGAGACCCCCACCTCTTCCTTTCGCAATGAAGCCTGGGACCTTCCCAGGCTGCCCTGGGCAGGAAGCACGACTGGCCTGACTCCCGAGGCTCTGCATGCAAGGTAAGTGCGTGCGGGACCCCAGAGCAATGAGTGAGTGCGCACCATTTCCAGCTTCAAGCTGAAATTGAAAAAATGTGTAAGCGGTCCCTACTGGGCCCTGGAGCATCATGCAAATGTGAGTGCATTGTGTGGACCACTACTCACATGTGTGCAACGCTTGAGGGGCCCTTTCGCATTGAAAATGCTGTGCAAAAAGGGCCTAGGAGTCACGGATAGTAATGGTGGCAGATGCTGCTGGATTCTACAGGTTAAAAAGATTTGGATTAGTCCCAATTTTTGTAGGCTGTAAATTGGAACAGGAAGAAGTTGTGGTTTTCACATGGGTTCTTGGTGTTAATTCAGAAGGCTGCAGCAGCATTCATTTGGGCCACTGACTTAAGTGAGGGCTCTGTAAACCTAGTCAGTTTGTTAGGACTATTGTGATGTTGGAAAGAAAGAGCTGGGCATTTCTCCAAAGGAATTAATGGTCCAAAACAAGAGTCTGTGAGAGATCTGTGCTGGGGAAGCAGCAAAAGCTTACAAATATGTCTTTTTCTTCCGTAATACTTTAGGAATAAAGGTTTTGGTGAAGCTAAGGAGAACCCTTTGGTTCCAATTGAATGCCAATTGGAATCAAAGAACTGGAAGAAACCACAATGGCCAACCCCCTGCCATGCAGGAATACACATCAAGGCACTCTGGACAGGTGGCCGTCCAGCCTTTGTTTAAAAACCTGCAAAGAAGGAGACTCCACCACACTCCGAATAGAATCATAGGCCATTTCTGCACTAGCCTGTTATAGTGCTATGATTCCACTTTCAACATCCCATGGAATCCTGGAGTTTGCAGTAGGATGTTGAAAGTGGAATCATAGCGCTATAACAGGCTAGGGCGGAAATGGCCATAGAAAGGATCTGATATTTAAAATTTGTTTAAGATTCAATTTAGCCCTAGACCCTGACTTTCAGTAAGGAATTTGTCCATTAAATGGAAACACATCTGCCACTACTTGAAAAGCTTGTGATCTCAGGCAACAGCCTTTCTGCTTTGGTATATTTCCTGAGTCTTAGAGTTAGAGCAGTCATTAAAACGTTTGTTGGCATAATGATGTGAACCATTGAATTGACCTGAGGAAAAGGGCAAAGGATTATTATCTGTGTTGCTTGAGTCTAAATACTTCTGTGAGACCAAAGCTACCAAATTGGTTAAAAATCTCAGCATCTTTTTTAATTGAGAACCAATACATTGCACTGATTGTGCAGTTAAGAAACACTGCTCTGCTAATAGCTCAGCACAAGGTGCACTGGATAAGGGGATTTCTACCAAAGCAGAGTCTGTATGTCTTTGTGTTAAAATGCCAATGTCATCTGGGTTCAGACTCTGTCTCCTCTGCTAAAGGTGCAAACATTTTGTGGTTTAAATTTCAAATGCAGATGGGGTTCATAATGCAATACAGTCCTTCCTGTATATTCAAGGATTTGACTTTCACAAATTTGATTATTCACAAGGCACACTCATGCCTTCCCCCCATTCTCCTCCTCCCAGTCCCTTGCATTTTGCTGTAGATGGAGAAGAAGGCAAGTGCCTGGACTAAAGGCATGGAGATGGGTGGGAGGCATGTGCATGCCTTCTTTCCCCCCTCTGGAGTTCCCTTCCCATTCCCTTGCCTCTGACCCTGGTGCTAAGAACTTGTGCCAAGGCAAAAGGCAAGGGAATAGGGGGAAAGTCTCGTATAAGTCTTCCTTCTCCCCTCCAGAGCCCCCATTCCCATATTCTTGCCTCTGGCCCTGGTGCTGACAACTTGTTCTGAGGCAAAGAGCAAGGAAATGGGGAGAGAGACTCATGTAAGCCTTCCCTTTCCTCTGCAGTACTCCCCCTCTCAAGGCAAGGGAATGGGAAGGGAGAGCCCTAGAAGGGAATGGGAGACGGATTGTGGGAGAGGGGAGTTATTTGTAGTTGTTTTCCATTTTCAGGAGGCCTCTGTGCCCTCAACCCTCACAAAAGTGGAGGGGCCACCATACCATGATCCAACTTGCTTGGTTTACAGCTGGATTTACTGCCCGTACTTGTGAGTGAACTGGTCCTTTTCTTCCTTTTTGTCATCTTAATGACTGGGCAGAAATCAGACCTGGCTCTTACACCCAACAGCAAGAGTCTTTGTCAGCACAAAGAGTCTCTTATTCACAGGGAGAGCAGAGGCAAAACACTGACTGGCAGCCGCACACCTTGCAAGCGGTGGCTTCCGAGCTGCTATCATGCAAACCAAACAGTCAGCTCATAAAGAGTTATTAGGCATAATTAAAGGTCATAAAAGGGCCATAAAGATTTAAACATTTTAAAACTGTTAGCAAAGGATGATAAACTAGTAAAAATTATGGGATATGAAACAATAAATCCCAGTGATTAAAATTAAACAAGCTTGATCCATCACCACGCACCGCTCCATGATTGGAATGGTTTAATTGGCAAATAATATTTGATTGGCACTATATTAACTGGCTTTGATATAAATGATAATGGAAGTGATGGCATGATCATGCTAGCAGAAGGAAATTCCTTACTGTAAACATGACATGGCAAAGAAGGTCAGCCTCACCTACTTCTAAGCAGAAGACTCAGTCAGTTCAGAATAGCACGCAGCTGCTGTGAATACAATAGGCATGAAATATCTAGCTGGGCTGTCAGAGCTGAAATAGGGAAGTTTCTCACCAAATTGTGATCAACTTCACTCTCGTCCCTATGCTCTTAGATGTTTTCCCATAGTTTCCCCACTCTACACAAAATCCAGCCATTATGACACCATTGTCACTCAAACACGAAGTCCATTAACTCCACTCAGACTTCATTGTTTGTGTTGCAAGTCCCATTGTCTGTTTAGTTGGGAGTTGAGTCACAATCATACCCTTGCGTCATTTTTTGGGTACAAATCCCCCTGATTTCAGGCTGCTCAGTGCAGTCTCTCGCTGGTCCAAACACCACTCTGTCCGTCCAATTCCTGAATGAGAACTGTCCTTTGGTTTCTACCGAAGCCACATCACCACTTCCTCTGCTTCTGTATGGACTGGTAAATATTGCCCATATCCCTGAGAGTCCTCTATCCCACTTTCCTTCCTTACCTTCAGTTAACCCTGTGTGAGCTAGTGAGTGCTTGAACCATTGCTTGCATGAGTGAATCTATTTCAATAAACACATTTTAGCTTACATTTTTGCTCTTTGATTGGTTCTTTTCCTGCATGAGCCCATAAACACTGGAAGAGAGATCTCACTAAGTTACCCCCCTCTCACAAGCCTCCCAGCTTTGAGATAATCAATTCCCCACTTTTGCACAGAGGTATTGGCATCATGGGGTGGCCCTCGTGGCACCTACATTTTGGGGTAAGAAACTTCAGAGGTCCCAGCAGAGCTACCACTTCCATTGCCATATTAGCTCAGGCCCTTGTCGCAATTCCCTCTCACACCAGAGGTTGCTCCTGTAAATACATTTCTCTCCTTCAAATGCCATACATTTCTTTCAGAAGCCAGGATTACTCAACTTCCTTTTCTGGAATGAAATATTGAATGCCTATATAGTGTTAGAGTATGTTTCAATGCTGAAAGGTCTGGTTTTACCTGACACAGTGCCTCAAATTCTCTCCAGACGTTAAAGTCCAAGGCCTTCTTAAGAGAATGACTGTAGTCTGCCAAGGGAGGGTATTTGGGATTAAACAATAGGCTGACGCATGTCCCTGAATATGGGGTATATTCCTTATTTCAAGGCCAGAAAGTTTCTTCCTTATATGGCAGGCAGATGTCCCTTATTATAATAAGTGATCTATATTTGGGGATTAGAGGATGTTTCCTTCTATAGATTCTCATATTTTGGGATGTGGACCCTGTATAAAGACAGAAATGTGTGCAGCATATGATTTATGAATGTGGACAATCTGGTACTTTAACAGAGAAATACATGGCATGTCAGCTGAAAACAATATTTTAATTTGGTATTATGGTAAAATGCAAACTTGTTAAGTCCTGATGATCAATCCTGCCTGCTATGAATGTTGACTTTCCCTTACTCATGTTTTGAAAACATGGCAATGCAGTTGCTCACTATGTCTCATTCAAACATGCACACATATATAGATCATATTTTGTTTCTGGTTGGACATTTAGGGCAGAAAACCTCGGTTACAGTACAGAAGACAGGAACTCAGTGTGGTGATACTAAATGGGAATTCATGGATTCCCTTAGAAAATGTAATTCTACAAATGCTTACTGAGTACAGGGTGTGATGGGAGTTGCAGTTGAAAAAGATGGGAAAAGAAACGTTCTGAGCTGCAACAGCAAGCAGTGAGCATCTTATCATCTGCTTCATACATGCATGCGTACATCCTCAGTTCTCACACTAATACATTAGGATGTGATAAGAGTTCATAGATGTACACTGTTGGAAAATTCTGGCTTTCTCTCTCTACCCCTCTTGTTCTAGGGCATATCAGGCTCAGCTAGCTTAGTTTCTTTTCTCTTTGCATGTCAAAGCCTTTTGCTTTCTCAACTAAAGCCTAAGTGTTGCACTTTGTATTATTTAAATGCATTGCTATGGTATCCAGGAGACCAGACCATGTGACTCAGGATAGACCCTGTGGTCACTGGCCTTACATAAAAGACCATGGTTCTCTTTCTTTTGCCTCTTGCTTCACTTCCTCCTCTCTGACCACACTTCGCCTCTCTACCAAGAAGATGGCATGTTAACAATGAAGCTACTATCTTACCTAATCTTTTGCTTGGTTAGTCATGATACATATGTAATTATAAAATTCTTTAGTGAACTTTTCTAAGTTTCAAACCTGAAGCTGCCAGCCTTGTTTTGCTTTCTAAGTCAGTCTCAGTTCAGGGAAGCCGCACAGAGATTGGGACATACTTTTCCTGTTACTCTGCTCAAGGAAGGCTGATTCCTAACAGTTTTAGTTTTCATCGAATTTCCCCCAAAGGGCTAACACTTTGGGAAACTCTAACTCCCATCACACACAGTTGGAAGGGATTGTATATGACACATACACACAGAGAGATCTCTCATTTAGTTACAGGGCAGGAGTTGCTGCTCAACAAGTTGGAAAAGGCAAAGTTCCAAGCACATAAAGCAAGAAACTTTTCTGATATGGTAATATAATATTATTTTCACACCGTTTTTTTTTTTTTTTTTTGTTTTTTTTCATTCTCTTCTCAGTGTACCTCTCATTAGGCACTGGGGATGCAAAAAGGATTGACTGAGCCTCAATGTCTTACAATATTGTTCTCTTTGCTCACCCACCGGGGCATGCAGTTAAATTTTCATACAAAATACTATGACCCTTCTCTCCTCCACAACATCCAATCAATTAGATGCAGCCACTACATACCCTCTTCTCCTTGCTCCAAAACTGAACTCAGAATTTAACAAAGGAAGAAGAGTCCTAATCCTCTCCAATATCCCTTCTTCCTCTGGATTTATCTACATTTTCCTTCATGGGAAATTATTCATTTATCACAGATATCCCTTCACTTGCTCAGTCTTTTCATTCTGGCAGACAGTAGGCAATACAACCTCCGTCCATCCCTGTTGCAACGCCTGTCCATCATCACCACATTCACATCACAATGTCCAGCAGCCCACCACCAAAACTTCCCAATCCTTTCTTTTCCTCTGATACTCCCCCTTTTCTTCCACTTTCCTTCTGTGAGTTCAGTGCTTGTTGTAATGTTTCCTTTTCACCCTCACCCTGAATTCACTATCTGCGGCCCTCTGACTCTCCAGGACCTTCCTTAACCTGGGCTAGATGAAATAAGCCGACATAGCATAATCACCCAGGGCCAGCACACATACACAAATGCACAGCTTCACTACTCATGTTATTGACTGGACAGAAATCAGACCTGGCTCTTACACCCAACAGCAAGAATCTTTGTCAGCACAAAGAGTCTCTTATTCACAGGGAGAGCAGAGGCAAAGCACTGACTGGCAGCCGCACGCCTTGCAAGCCACAGCTTCAGAACTGCTATCAGTGCAAACCAAACAGTCAGTTCGTAAACACAACTCACTTAGGTCCATCACTCTACTTGCCACATACACATTCTCTACTTTATTTTGCTCCTTTCACATTCATTCCTTCATTGCCTGACATGCACTCACATACTTTAAAAACAGGGGGGCAACAGTGGAAAGATAGGAGACCACTTTAGACACCTAGGAGATCTTGGGGACTCACTGAACCTCCCCCCCCACACACACACACAATCACAACAAGACCCAATTTTACTCAAATGTCCTCTAGGGAATATGGAAGGACTTTATTCCCATGATTTTTGGTCCCCCTGGGCCATTTTGAGAAGGCTTTTTTGACACTTCTTGTCACTTCTGGTTCACTTTCTGCGTCAAAAAGAGGCCTGCCTAACTTTGACCAGAGAGGGCAAACACAAGTTTTTTGGAGCAAGATTTATTCAGAGGAGGTTTGCTATTACATGCCTCTAAGACTGAGAGAGTATGATTTGCCCTACAACACCCAGTGGGTTTCCACGGCTGCATGGATTTGAACCCTTGTCTTCCAGAGCCCTTCACCACCAACCAGATCACTGCATCATACTGAAACTACTGGATGATATGATACTTGGTTTTAAATGCTTTTGTACTGATGCACAACCCATGTGAAGTAAGCAAGATGTTGAACTCTAAGCACATGAAGACTCATATGGTTTAAAAAACACTGCTGAAATCGTAGGGTGAAAATCATGAATGAAATGTAGCAACTGAGGGGGCATGAAGTAGTTAAACCAAACAAGAAGAGTGGTAGCAATACATCTAAAGAATGTGCAACCCCTTGACGGGACCCATGTTAAGGAACATCGAAAGTTATGGGCCTCCAAGCCAGAAAGAAGACTCGGATGATGGCTTTCTAGGTCACATAATGTTTAACCTGGAGTCTGAGCAGGGAAGACTGAGGTGGAAGATTCAGAGCTCCTACAATAGCCAATTGTGTAGAAAGGAAGTTTTCTCCTGCTGCTTCAGTGGGTAGGACACAACCAATGGAGTCAAGTGATAAGAAAGGCAAGTCTGACTGAACATTACAAAGAACTGCCTCATGGTAAGAGGTGTGAAAAACTCTGAAGTGTTGCTTCTAGCCATAGCAGCTGAGCTTGTGGAACATGTGGCCAACCAGATCCTGGGCTCCAACTCCCATCATCCATTACCATTGGCTTTGTTGGTGGGGGAGCTGCAATCCATTGACACCCTCTATGACACTTAACATGAAGAAAATTTATACTTGTGAAATAGCCTATGGCTATCACAAGAATAAAACAGAACGTCCTATATTATGTGCTAACAAATTGTTCCTGATCCCACTACCCAGTGAGGAGGAATGCAAATAGCAAGTTAGCAAAATTAATGAAGAAAGACGTCCAACTGAGATAAATGTTGTGTCACCCCATGACAAAACTTGAGCAGATGAGAGGAAAGCAAAGCTAGGCCATTTCCGCATGGGGCGAGGGAATCGTCCTGCACCGCTACTTACCAGCTACTTACTTACTGGCTCCCCGGTCTGGTCCAGGCTGCTCTGGAGCAGTGCATGCTCATCGATCCGCTCTGCTCCAGCATCTAAAATGGCGGCTTCCAGTTGGTTGTGGGTCTCGACCAACCACTGAAGCTCGCCAGCCTAAAGCCCGTCCTCAGCAGATTGCAGGCTTGCATTGGTGCAAGCCTGCGAATCTGCACAAGAGAAGGCTTGCAGTGGTGCCCTCTGTGCTTTTGAAAGACTGGAAAAATCAGGTCTTTCAAAAGCATGCCGGAGGACCACTTGAGATCGTTCCGGAGCGGACTGAGGTACGGATCTATAGTAAGTAGTCCAGACTCAGTCCGCTCCAAGGTGCAGATGTCCTCCGTGGAGGACACACTGCACCATTTTTATTAGCCTGTGTTTAAATGGCCCTAGACTTCCAAGTATACTAGAATTCAAATGCATCCATGTAGCTTTGGGTTTATGTTATTGCCTGCCACCATATGCTTCTCTGTATTACACCATAACGGTGCCATTATTTTCACAGCTAAAGTAATAAGAACCTTTCACTATGCTCCTTAATAGTTCCTATCATGACTCCCAGATGTTGGAAATCATCCTGTTAGCAATATGTCCAAGCTTAAGTTAGATTGAGAAAAGTAAGAATATCACTATATTCTGCTTTCATCAGACTTCATCTGGAATACTGTGCCCAGTTCTGGGCACCTCATTTCAAGAAGGATCTTGACAAGCTGGAGTGTGTCCAGAGGAGGGCGACAAAAATGGTGGAGTGTCTGGAAGCTATGCCCTGTGAAGGACGCCTTAGGGAGCTGGGTATGTTTAGTCTGCAGAAGAGAAGGTTAAGAGGGGACATGATAGCCATGTTTAAATATTTGAAAGGATATCATATTGAAGAGGGAACAGGCTTGTTTTCCTCTGCTCCATAGACTAGGACAAGAAGCAATGGATTTGAACTACGGGAAAACAGTTTCCACCTGACTCTCAAGAAAAACTTCCTGACAGAGCTGTTTGGCAATGGAATATGCTGCCTCAGAGTGTGATGGTCTCATCTCAGCTCTAAACCGCTTTCCAGGGTGAATACTCAGAACATGGACATAAACGTGAACAGAAGCATTCTTTATTGGAAAAGCACAAATTGATCAAACATTACTTCAGTGGCTAAAACTGAGGATCATCAGTCCACTAAATCTTATATGGATCTAATTAATAATTATTTAGCGTGCATTGTGTTGATTGGTGGAATTCACATGTCACGTTAATTTATCAGCCACCCTGCTCCTGCCCAGGCTTGTCTGGGTTGTATACGCTCCAGCATTGCCATTTGTCTTCTTTTTATTGCTCTTTCTTCCTGCCTGACTTTATACTTTAGCTCAGCATCCTGCTCCTCTTTGACTTTGGCTGGTACCACTGGCCATCTTGAGTGTTCTGTTAGATAATAAAACAATCCTTAAAAACTAGTTTGGCATCTGGTTACTCATCAAGCACCTCCAAGAGACTAGTCTGTTTATTGCCTTCAGTTTCCCAGCTCATGCCATTATCCTTTACAACATGGACTTGTTTTCCCAATTATTCATATCCCATCATCTCTTCACAGCACATCACACTTTCATTTCCTGGCCCTTGTTTCCCAGGAACAAGTGCAAATCATACATTAGCAAATTACAGTATCAAACTATCTATCTTGGTACAATATATCGAGGCACTATTTAGGCTCTATGTTCTATGCAAGCAGTAATCAATGAATCAATCAATGAATATAATAACCCTATTGCACAAGGTTCACAGCCAGTACTAATTAGACCTGCTTAATACATATCAGGACCTGCTACATAGGCATACATGAAAAAAGACATCATAACATAAGATGAAGTATTGACAATTAAACTCCAATACAACTACTACCTCCTATGACCTGTTTCTTGCATACAATATTAGAAGGCATAACATAATCAGCTAGCCTCCTTCATTACAAATCATGTCATGGAGCATGTTGACATGACAGATGGAGTTTCCTTCTTTAGAAGTTTTTACACAGTGGCTGGATGGGCATCTGTTGGGGTGCTTTGATGTGAGTTCCTGCATGGCAGGAGGTTGGACTGGATGACCCTTGTGGTCTCTTCCAGCTCTATTATTCCATGATTCTAAGTTAACTTTACACCTATGCACTTCCTTTTTTGGCTGATGCAGGGCTTGGTATTTTGTTCCTCCCTCTACAGAAACCAAAGTCCCCAACCCACAGATTTACAGTAGAGCTGCCGCAAATCCCACTAATAGCCATTATGAAGAAAGTGGAGGAGGGAATCAGAAAGGCATCTAGTAGAATCACTGTAGCCAGAGGCAAAATGATGATATTGGCCACGAAGACAGTGGTTCCTCAATTTTGATCCTCCAGGTATTTTGGACTTCAGCTCCCAGAAGCCCGAGCTAGATGACCAACGTTCTGGGACCTGAAATCCAAAATGTTTGCAAGACCAAGGTTTGGGAGCTATTATACTAAGATCTCTGGAGGACTCCAGCAAATCATATGGATCTCTGCAAATGATATCATCATTTCACATCTGGCTACAGGGACATAGCCGGACATTTCTCCAGTTGTCCCATCCCATGATCTCCACTATCCCTTGAATGGTCATGGGGTGCTGCGGTGGTTCTAAAATATTACACACTGACACAAAGACTGAGACAAACAGGATTCTATCCCTATAGTGTTAGGAAGCAGAGCACCAGATCCAACAGCCTAGGATTCTTCATTCCCATTGGAGGGGTACATCCACCCCCTTCATTTTCTCCTGATAAACACGGTCAAAGTATACACTCTGTGCCACTGTCAAGTGGTTCTTCCAGTCTCCAGAAATCCCTGGAACAACAACAAAAAGGGAACAGTAAATACACAGCAATTCAACCAGCACGCTAACATTAACAGCCTTGATATTGTTTAAAATTACTTTATACCAAAACAAATCTTTATTGAATCAGTCTACAGACTATATCAGACAATTAAAAAGAGGGAACAAAACCCGAAGCATGTAGGGAGATCAAAAACAGCATCACTAGCAAGGAAACACATCGACAAGTAGTAAAAATATAAAATACAAAACAATATATACAGATAAAATAACAATTTTTCAGATTAAAAAAGATTTAAAAAACCAACCTCTCTGAATCACTAGAATGCCCCTCAAGTAATTACAAAAAAGAGATTACCCATGAGCCGGCAAAGCGGACTCCTACTACTTGCTTCCTCAATTTAGCTGCATAATAAGCAAAGAGGACCACTCTTTGAGTCACAAAAGGATTAACCCCTTCCAAAAGGAAAGTCAGCTTGGACTCGTCATCCCACTCCCTCCAACTGACTAGAAATGGGTTGAAGCAGTGGACTCGAATGTTAACATACAGATGACAGTGCAGTAAGTAGTGGGCAAGATCTTCAATGGCAGATGCCCCACATATACAAATTCTGTCTTGAACAGGAATACCCTGATAGCGACCTTGCAACATCCTAGTTTCCATATGCTCAAAGTGGAGCTGTATAAAGGCCGTACACAAGTCCATTTTCATTGCAAAGGACAAATATTTTTCTTCCTGATAAAGAGATTTGGTCTTTGCTAGCCATTTTATGGATCTTATGGAAGACAGCGCAGCTTGATCTAATTGCATTCTAATGTCCATCACTCTTTGTTTAAACATGTTTCCGGTATTGGACTTGCACAAACTAACAGCCTTAATGCTCAAACCCTGCTTTGAAAGCATTTTTGAACAATTGGAAAGCCAGGAGTTACTTATAGGCTTAAGTGCTTGTTCGTTTAAACAGATGCTGGGCAATCTGTCATCATTAATTTGGGATAATTTAATCCAGAAATTAGATAACCTAAGGAAACATAGATCTGAAATGGCTGCCATACCCAATTCAGCTCTGACTGCCTGGGCTGAAGAAGTTCTTAGCATTCCCAGTATCAGTCTTAAAAGTGTATTCTGGATTCTCCAATATTCTTGATTGAAGCAAATCCTCAAATTTCTACTCCAAAGATTAACACTGGCAACACCTTAGACTTGTACACTTTTATAATCGGGAGAAGAGAGCCAGGGTATTTATAATTAAATAATTTATTCATTGTATGGACACTGGCTGAGGCTTTTAATGCATTCTTCTTTATCTGGGGAGACCAGGAACCTGAGGCTGAAAAGACAATACCTAAATAATTATAGGCTGTTACCTGTTCTATTTCTTTAGAATCAATAAACCATTTATGAAAGGTCTTCTTTTTGCCAAAAATGCCAATTTTAGATTTACTGTTATTAATTACCAAATCATTTTGCTGATAGTAAACACCAAATTTTCTCAACTGTCTGCACAGGCCTACCAGAGTTGTAGAAAGTAGAATCATGTCATCTGTGTACAGGATCACGTTAATTGGTCTGGCCAGGACCTTGGGCATATGGAAATCAGAGTTCTACATAGCAAGAACTGCATCATTGATATAAAAATTAAAAAGGAATGGGGACAAGATGCAGCCTTGATGCACTCCTTTCAATGTGGAAATGTTGTTTGTTAAGGCTTGGTTTACACCTGATCTAATCTGTAAACTTGTATCCCTGTGGAGAGCCATTATTAGATGAAGAAGTCTCCTATCAATGTTTGTCTTCATGATTTTTTTCCAAAGGATCATCCTGTTAATTGAGTCAAAGGCTGCACTTAAATCCAAAAAAGCAGTATAAAGTTGTCCACCCCTAACCGTGTATTTTGAAATCAGATGCAGAAGAGTGAAGCAATTATCAGTGGTGCTCCTTCCCTGTCTAAAACCTGTCTGTTCTCCAACTAGGATGAAACTTTGTTCAACCCAGTCCTCCATTTTCTGCAAAATGGACTTAGTATAGATTGTGGCTGTAATATCTGCTAAACTGATTGGCCTATAATTTTAAGGGTCCCTTCAATCCCCCTTTTTATTAAAAGGAATAACTATGCCAAGCTTCCATTCATTGGGCATACATCCCGTGTCATTTATCTGAGTGAATAAGCCAGCCAAAAGGGCAGCCCACCAATCTATATTGCTCTTAAACAATTTAAGTGGCATGAAATCCTCTCCTGGGGCTTTACTGTTCTTCAAAGACTGAATGAGAGCTTTGACTTCCTGCATGGTAACCACAGGCCATTTTGGGAAGTCATTTATGTTCCTAAAAGTCTCTTCATCCACCAAGTTGCTATCCATTGTTAAGGGCTCCTTGTATAGGTCAGAGTAAAAGGTTTCCCGGGTTGAAGCAGAAATGGGGGTCCCAAGATCGTAACGGTAGTCACCCAATTTTCTGGTTACCAACTGCCAGAACTGAGCTGGATTTTTATTAATAGCCCCGCTTCCAAATCTGCCCAACATCTGGCAACATAGTTGGTTTTTTTTTACTGTAACTAGTTTTTTATATTTTCTCCTAGTAATAAGCATAGAAAAATATGCACTGCTGTTAGGGGAGTTTTGAACCTTTCTTATTTGTTTCCTCAAGCGTGTCCTCAATCTATGACATTCGGCATCAAACCAAGGATGCTTTATATTCCTGTAGCCTTTTTCTGTTTATTGGGATAATAATAGAGGTTTGATCTGAGCGCAAATGGCATGATATGCGGCCAGGACATGAGTAATATTTGCCTCCAGACAGAAAATCATACTACCAAGGACACCATCCCCTTCCGATTTATAAAAAGAGCTAAGTTTCTTCACATCCACTTGCAGCCATCTTAGTCATTTTTTCTTGCACAATGTCAAGGCCCTGAGTCACCTGCCTGTCTACCTGTGTTGATTTTCTTAAATCAGATTGGAGGATTGTCCAAGTGGATATCGGTTGATGATCGCTATTCTCTCAGATATTTACAGAAATACCTGAGAAAAGATGTCTCTTATGTTTTGAGACACATATATAATCAATAGCCCTACCAGCCTTGTGGGTAAATAGGTAAATGGATAAGGTGCTCTGTAATCACTAGGGCCAAGGATCTGAAGATCAAATGAAAGCAAAAGCCCTAGAAATTTTTTGCCCAGCTTGATTTGATTTTTTTATCACTAGAAAACCAATAAAACACATCTTGCCATTCCTCCTGGAGCCCTCCCAACTCCGTGAATTTTTGGAGTGATGTACCTATTTGGGCATTAAAGTCTCCCATCAAAATTATTAAAGCAGTCGGGAATCCTTTACTTAACTCGTCCAGCAGTTGCTCCAGGAGAGCCCACACTTCCTTAGAATAATAAGGGGAATTTACTGGGGAGATATAGATGTTGACCAGGATGATGATTGTACAAGAACTCAGCTTGACTATTAAGCAGTTTTGTGGTAAGATAGAGAAAGAAACCAACTCTCCCTTCCAGCCTAACTCTTCTTTGACTGCAATTAATAGTCCTCCAGGGTCCTTATTTTTAATTTTCCGTGCAGGTTCATTCCAGTACCCTTTTCTCATGCTTTTTATTTTTGCGTGAGCCCCCTTTAGCGTCGCGCGAATGGGAGCGTCGCTCTGTACGACACACTCCCACTCGTGCGACGCTCACGAGGCTAAAGCGGGGCGCATGTGCGTTTTTTGATTTTTGGCTATAAGCCGAAAATACTGCATGCTCGCACAATGCTCGTGGCGCCCTCGCGCACTTACCTGTGTGCGGTGTGTCGGCAAGCCAGCCTGGTTGTGCTTCCCTCCCCCAGCGCAGCCTACAACTCCCAGACTGCACTGCGGAAGAAAGGGGCGGGGCGCTAGCACGATGGTTGCACTACCAGGAAGCCGATGCGGGCTGTTGTGAGCGGCTTGCACGAGCAGCAGCTCGCACGAGCGCTGCTCCCCCTGCCGCGACAAAGGTAAGGTGCGAAAAGGGCACAGGTTTTTTACCTGGACAGTACATTCCTGTCCCCAGCTTGAAGCCAGGTCTCCTGGAGAGCAATCAAATCAAAATTGGATAAAAATCCAAAAAAATCCTCCCCCTAAGGGCAAGCCTTCCAGCCTGCTATATTCCAGGAGACCATATTAACTGGGGTGATGGAGCAATGACACTAATTATTCAGGGTTAAGCCTAAAGTATCACTATGCTCTGAGTAACAAGGGACCGGATAGACTAACAAAAGGGCCCAAGACTGAACCTGATAATCTGCATTTGGTCAGTCAGTTTTAACTGACCTGGCTAACTGAATAAGGGGCTGTAACTCTTCACAATCAAGGTGAATAAGCTCATCTTTCAAAGGACTCAATTTGCTGACACTGGACCTTATTGGGTGAATAACAACTGAGTCAGAGGGTTTTGCCTCACATGGACCTGGTACTCTTCCCAACTCATCATCATCCAGGTACCTCATTTTAACCCAATTATTGTTGTTCTGTTGACCGTTGGCAATAAGTTTAGGTAGAACAGAAACTTCTCCCTCTACTTGATTCATGGGTAGTGAAGGTGCCCTGCGATTTACCTCTACTGAGACAACCTGAGTTCTCCCATTTTTCCTGTATCCATACATGCTACACCCCCTGCCTCGACTACTATCTGACAGATCTCCTGGACACCGCTTTCTATATTGGCATCTATCTGCTGCAAACAAGTAACTTGGCTTTCTTTAGGGACAACTGATATCTTTGAGGAGAAAGATGGTTTATGCTCTAAACAATTTCTCAACAGATCTAGTCTGTACAAAATCTCTTTTTGAACAGGGGATGGCCAAAACCAAAATGAGTTTATGAGAGCTTTCTCCTCTAGATTAAATGGCTCCATCCTTTCATAAAGAGTCTGACAAATAATCGGGTTAGCTTGGCAAAATGCTTTAGCACGAGAGTCCAAACCCCTAGAAACTAAGTGGCTATCATTATGAAGATCCACCTGAGGCTCATTCAAATCAATCAAACTAACAGTATTGTGAGCAGATATAGTATCCTTACCCAACCTCATATGATAAGAACGATAGATTAGGGGTGATGGGGGGGCCTTGATTTTCAAAAAATCTTACAATATTGATACCTTAGTTTAGAAAAGCATCTTTAGCCTTATATATTGCATTGTCAATAGCACTATTTCTAAATGCAATTGCAGCACGAGCTTTAAAACCATCATAGTAAAAATATTCCACTAAAACTACATACTTAAATTTCAAATCACCTGGTAAAACTTCATTACTAACATCTAAAAAATGAAAAATACAATTCTGTAATGTAAGAAAACCAAATAGGTTAGGGTAATTTTAAAAAAACAGCTTTTGAGGAATCAAGACCAAATTCCAGCCAGAGTCCATGACTTTATGTCGCTGCATCCTTCTGGGGAACTTTTGTATATGAATCTGATTTCACCACCAGAAATTGAGCATTGTCTGTATTAGACCTCCAGTTAGAGCAAAGGACTTCTGTCCATAGATCCAACAACTCTCCTGCCATGGAGACCTTATCTGCTAGGAGATCCATAGAAATCCCTGAATGACTGCCTGCATCAACTAACTGCAACGAATTACCAGTATTGTTATGCATGCTCTTCTTTGCCTTCTTTTTATCTTTTTTCTGATTTTACAAACAACTTTTGCAATCTGATTTTTTTAAGAGAGTAAGTGTTGTCCAATAATTTAAACAAACGCACCCAATCTCTTTTCCTGTAACATCATGGTTGATTAACCTTCTTACTTAAATTTTTGATATTTTTGCTTTTCTTCTGTTTTTTACAAACTCCTTATAACTCAGCCTTACTGTTTTTTATAGAATGGGTCCTTGGGGACTGTTTTCTTGACCATGTTGCAGACTTGACTCCTCCTGTAAGGCCATAAGTTAGTCTTCTCTCAAACATTGGATAATTTCTGGCTAAAGCTGTCAGCAATTTATTGCTTTCTGCAAGGAAATATTTAACAAGCACAAGTTCTTCATACATCATGAGAAGCCCCCCTTGTAAAAGTTCAAATCCTCTGTTTGAACGCATGTAGATTACAACTTAGCATTTGGACCATTAGGCACATTATAGCATGCAGGATCAATAAGCTGTTCTTGAGTGAATTCTTCTATCCAGGCAGCATCCTGAACAGTTTTAATATCAGAAGAGGATGAGACTTCAACAGGAAAATTGACCCCTTTATGTATCTTACTTTGATTTAAAGGGCAGTCCATAATTGTTTCTATGTGGGACAGGTGGGAGGTAGAATGTGCAGAAGGTTTGATGGCCAGTGTGCTTTTTCTGACGATTGACAGGGGTCAGGTGATTGTGCTTTCTCCACAAAGATGCAACTTTACTCCGCAAAGCACCACTCAGATGCAAGATTGGAAAGAGCTAGCTCTGCAGTAGGGCTCTGTGGAGCTTGTGATAGTCCTTTAAGATCCAGAGTCCAGTACAACACAGAATTTGCAGGAAGCACCGCTTCAGCTTCCACCACTTTATCAGCTTCCTTGGGAGCAAAAAACTGTGTGATTTTCATCTGGTCTTTTCTAGGATTCAAGGGAACACTCTCAAAAGCTGGCAAAATGCCTAAAGTTTTGGAGGCCTTTCTAGTAAGCATGGCTTATTCTCTCAAGAGCTCTTGAAGTATCCCAAATTTGCCCCAACAGCTTTAAGATCTAGCTAATGATCATTAAGTTTTGCAGACTCTTTCAGTCAACAACAGCCTCCTTTCACCAGAACCCGCTCCAGAAAAACAGCAAACAAAAAGATATCCTTCAAAGTTAGTTCCCCGGCCAAAGACAACAACTGTGGCCGACAGCCAACTGAAATCCACCAAAGACACAACAACTTGAAGAAATTTAGCATTTGTCGATAAGCATTAGGTAGCAAAGCAGGGAGCTGGAGTACGAGGCAGATAGTAAAATATGTAACAAAAAGTGAATATAAAAGTGGAAAATTGAAGGGAAGACAACACGAGAATGGCAAAACAGTAAAACAACGAAGCTATTAAACCAAAGAAAAACAAACAAAATGCAACAGAGACTCTGATGGAGCTGCCCTGTTGGATTAAATGTGGTGACATTTGCCCCTGTTGAAATTACATTTGATGAGCATGTAGTGCACCTGGGGAATGACTGGGCAAAGTATGACTCATTCCCTAGGGGACATGGAGTAAAGGGCTGAGTCATGATAGTGAAATCATGGCAAGAGGTTGCATCATTCAAATGGTCCTCAGTGATGACATGGAAACAGGTGTGTGTAAAAGAGGACATGAATGTTTGCTCAATCTCTGCATCCTGCCTCTCTGCATCCCATCTTTCTGCATCCCGTCACTCTGCTCCTGAAACTCTGATGCCGAATCTCTGCCTGTGGATCTGCGTATCCTGTCTACAGATGTATATACTGCAACGTTGAAGATTAAAGCCTCCAGGTGTTTTGGATGACAAACTCTGTGTCCGTGAATTTACTAACCAGTGGGTACACGGGTCAGAGCTGATGCTGTAGCTGTACTCTGCTGCACATGCTTGTTGCTGTTTTGAAACTCTGCTATGTTTATGCTTGCCTCTGGGACACTCTTTGCCCAGAGAGCAGCAGTTCCTGGGAGGATTTTGTGCTGGTGATGTAGATCATCTCCCGTCATGCCGACCCTGAAGCCATCTTAATACCCTCCATCTTAAAATTATCTAGAATGTGCCTTCTCTTTTTCTGTTTTTTTCTCTTCTGTTGTTCTTTTCATATTATTGTGTAATTTTATACTATCAAAAACTGAGTTTCAATAAAAACACTACAGATCACACACACATACACACATAACACAAATAGTGTGATCTTTAGGCGCAATGGAGCACCCTGCCCAGTTGCCAATTGCCAGTCTAGTCATCCTCCTTAGATGGAAAAAAGGAATGTTGCCTTGTTCTGTAACTTAGGAGGCAAATTGCCAGTGGCTGCACTCCAAGCTGAGGAAACCATCCGAAAGCCAATTTGAGGTACAACTCTCCATCTCACCTATGCTCTACTTTTACCTTTCCTCATGAACTTTCCTTTCTTGTGATCAAAATATTCCTCTGGCGCCACGGTGAAGTTGGACATCTTGTTGTCCTTCATCTTCTGGAAAGAGGCATTTTCCAGCACAGAGTCTATCTGCTGGCTGTTCAGGTCCTTTCCAAGGATCTAGCAAAGCCTCTCGACACTTTCTCGAGGGTTCTAGAGAAGAAAAGAATAAATGAGAATGGTTGGAAACTTTCAACCTCACACTGCATTTTCATCTGGATATTTCCCCTTGCAACGTTGTCCCATTTTTCTTTGGCCCCATGAGCTGGAGTACTCAAGGGACAAGAGAAGAACTTTGGTCCCTCACTATCAATTATAGGCCCCTTCACTCCTTCTGGTCCAAGACTGTGGCCCTTTTCGCATGGCGTTTTTGAAGCGAGAGAGCCCCTTGAGTAATTGTAAGGAGTGGTCTGCATGACACACTCACATTTACACGACACTTAAGGGCCTGACACAGAGTGCGCACACATCTTTTGATTTTCGGCTTAAAGTTGAAAATGTTGTGCGGTCATGCATCTCTCCGGCGCCCCGCGTGCACTTACCTGCCGTGCGGTGCATTGGGAGCCAGGCTGGTTGCACTTCCTGGGCAGTGCCAGGCTGGGAAAGGTCCCAGCCTGCACTGCGAAAGGAAGAGGTGGGGCGCTTGCACAATCAGGAAGCCACTGCAGAGGCCAACCAGGAAGGATGCACAGGTGTTCCTCCCAAGATTTCTCATACAGGCCCTGTCACCTGGCAGCACGAAAAGGTAACATGCAAAAAGGGTGTGTGTCTAGCAAGGACAGCTCCCAGTGATCATCCAATATCTTAAGGGTAAGGCCTTGAATTGGACATGGAATCCCAGTTTGTAGGACAATACCTTTTCCACTGTTGTACAACAGAGAGGTACTATCCTATCTCAGTCCTGCATAGCTGATCAATCAAACAAACAAACTGAATATCTCTCAGCTTGTTACTTACTTCCAGGCAGTAAGCAAAGAATCATAAATAAAGTCCAACATAAACAAAGACCTCCAGGGTTTCAAGGCAAGGGAGTGTCCAAGGTCAATCCAAGCATTTGTCAAGGCATCCAGCAAGGTAGTAGGTCAGATAAGATCTGACAACTCCTGGAGGGGAAGGATGGCAGCTAAATAAACCCAAAGCCTAGCTCAGCTCTGCCTTGATTGACTGTTGCTGGTTATAAATTCTGAGAGAGTGACACTGAGTCTCTCTTTGCTGCCCATGCTGTGTGAAGCTGGGTCTAGATTAGTGTTCCTCTATATCTGAAGAGGCAGGACTCTCTGTTGGAGCTGGCACCATCCCCTTTTCTGTTTCTGCACTGTAACCTCTCTCTGTACAGCAAGCCCTGGCATGTGTTCCCTTTCAATCTTTGGCACACTCTTTCCTTCAGATTCTGAGTCAGAGTCCATGCTCCGGAACCAGGGCATGACAGGTACAAAAGTGTAGAAATATTTGGTGTGTATCCTACCAGAGTTCAATCAACTAGTAAAATGTGAGTTTATTGTAGAATCAGGAGTAATTACTCTGAATTTATTAATATGGTAGCCATCCAATAATTTTATTCAAAGAGAGGGAAGAGGTTAAGTACGAGATAATATATACTTGACTACAAGTGTTGATTGCAAGTGTCTCTCGTTGAGTCCTGTGTATGGGAGTAAGTTAGGAGGCCTTACTGGGAATGGAACTCTACTTGTCTCAAATCTGAGTCGCATGGAGCTCATTCTCAGTTAGGGGACAAAGAGATTGTCTACCTTTCTGGAAGAAGGGAGAAATGATCTCAGCAGCTAGATACAACAAAAAAAGTGTTGCATGTTGATAGAAGGAAAGATAGAGGGGAAAACTCTATTGCCTCTAAACTATACCCGTGAGCACTTGATTAATTTATCCATTACCTTTTCACTACTAACCCTCTGCATGTCATGAAAGTCACTGTAAATTAAACAACTTTTTTAACCACTTGGAAGAGAAGCAGAGAACTTTGATTCTGAACTGAGATATTTGACATAAGACACTAGAATTCCAAAAAAGTGAATATTGGCAAGGGTGTAGATGTGCAACTGTAGCCAAAATCCTAACCGTACATGCTGCAGATCTTCATAGGTGAAGAGGAAGAAGTTGGGTCTGTCCTTCATCTCCATCCAGCCTCTCACATGGTCAAACCAGGAACCAAAAGTAACTGGAAGAGAAAAGCAGAAGCAAAGAAGGCATTTGGTGGTGCTGGAAAGGAACTGAGAAAATAAGATTTTTCTCTGCCTCTAGCCAGGGAAGGGGTACTGGAGCCTCAAGCTCCCTGCTTACCTGCCAAGACTTACAGTCTGACTCATTGAAGTCTCCCTATTGACCCAGCTCCCCACCCCGCAAATTCCCATCCTATCCAGATGAGAAGAGTCTCCTCTCTCTGATTGGACAACAAAGGAGGGATTTTTCTGCACTTGCAAACAGCAACAAAGGCAGCTGAGTCCCAGATCACCTGTGTGGGTGGGTCTTTTTGTTTGATTGATTGAATGTTTTTGTTTTTGGCATTAAGAGCACAGTTGGCAAATGGAAAAGCAGAGCTTAGGTGCGTTGAAAGCAGATCTCAAGGAACCCTCATTTTTGTCGAATGTGTTAAAAGCAGACATATGGAAAATTTATGGCAAACGAATAACCATTCTAGGTTTGGAACTCTGAGATATGAAATCTTAAAATTTCTTTCATGCTCTACTTAAAATGGTGACAGCCATGTACAGCCTGTTCGGGAGGTACCCTGCCTCATAACTACACCTTGTAGAGCTGTTGAGTATGCTGAAACAGATTTTCCTCACCTTATCTACAGAATAACTTGTGTGTTGCACTTCCATATAGATATTGCCAGAGTGACATATACAATAAATATAGGCACAGAGTTTAAAAAGCTTGACTCAAGAAAACAAATAATGGCAAAATCAAATATTGTATACAAATATTGTATACATTTGAATCTCATATTTCTCCTTCATTCCTAAGTAGGACGCTTGGAGGTATGTCATTCCTTACTCTTTTCTCACTGCTTACCTAAAATCTGCCACTTTTGGCCATGAAATCTCAGAACTTGGGGTGCTCATGACGATCCAAATTCTAATAAGTCCCTTGACCCTCTTTCACATTGTTACCTCAAAATGTAGGTGACTTGAGGGTCCACCAACAATACCAGTACCTCCATGTGACAATGAGGAATTAATTAGCTCAGTTAGGAGATGTGGGAGAGGGGACAGCCTAACAAGATCTTTGCATCAGCGTTTACAGGGTCTTGCAGGACAGAACCAGCCAGAGATTCCAAAATCAACTGAAATGTGTTTTATTGAAAGTTCACTCATGTACGCAAAAGATCCAAACATTCACACACTCATGCAAGAGCCAGCCAAAGGATAAAGGGAGGAAAGTTGTGGATAGAGAAGTTTTCAGGGAATGAGCAATAATCACCAATCTGGAGAGCAGTCAATAAAAGAGCAATGTGGTTTAGACTAGCACCTAAGGAAAATACTCAGTCAGGAATCAGAGCTCCAGCGTGATGTTCAGCAAGTGAGATACTGCCTTGAACTGCTCAAATCAGAGGGTTTTTACACTTAAAATCTACTTTGAGGTCATGGGTGTGAACGGATCTCTCGTTAAGCAAACAATGGACATTGCAACATGGAGAATGGGGTCCAGATGGAGTAAATGGTAGTAATAGTGATAGGTGATGAAGAGTTAATGGCTGTTGTAATAACTGTAATTCTGGACAAGTAAGGAACAATGTAGGGAAATGTCCAAGTAAAGGGAAACAGGCTTGGAACAATCAGTGTATTGGTGGGAAATTCCCTTTGCTATTGCATGGAATTCGAGATGTTCCAGCTTCAGCTTAAGACTGTTATCTTTGGAGTTGCTTGGCAGTCTGCGTGACAATCACCTTGCCTATGCTTAGAGGGGATCTTCTGACCCTCTTTACAATCACATGTGTTCGGTCAGTAATTTTCGTCTGCCCAGTTTGACCTTCGAGTCACCTTGGATTTCACTTCACATCAATGCCAATTCATGTATTTTGCCAATTAAATCATACTTTGTCAATTAAACCATATCAAAGCTGAGGGGTGCACTGGCCTGTAACAGCTGCTCCATTGCTGCATTAGCAAGGATAATGTATAATATCACCTACAGCATCACAATAAATGTCTCATTATATCCCTTCCACACTTCACTGGGTTAGTTACACTAAACTGTTAAGGAAGTTTATTGAATATTTAGGAAGGGAACTAATTTGGAAAATCTGACTCACCTTCCAACCATCCTAATCTGTCTCAGAGGACTGTTTTGAAGAAAAAATGGGAGAACCAAATGTACACAGCCTTCTGGCCCCCGGGGAGAATTTCTGCCACACCTTATATTAATAAAATAATATTCCCTACATTCTGAAGAATCTACCTTCCCTCAAAGAAGACATGAAAGTCACACAAAAGGCAGAGCCATTTGCTCTAGTCCTCAAGACTTGATTCTCTTGCTGACTAAAGGAAGGGAGATGGGTAGCTATTGTTATGGACCATTGATGTGAACTCCAATCATCCCATTAAAAATGCTCACCTTGAAGAAGAATGAAAGAACAGAGACTTGAAGAGGAAACAAAGAACTTTTCTAAATTGATAAGAAGGAAAGAGACAGATTGTACTGTATGGTATGATAGGGGAAAGCAGGAAATTATATCCACATTTGTACAACATTTGGATGCTACTTCAAGACAGTGGGTTTACTGCAATACATACTGGAGGAGACAACTAAAGTGTCCATCTACATACCTTCCTGCCTCAGGAACTTTTCTAAGAACTCTTTCCTAATCCCAAGCTCCTGAAATCCTTTAATGGAATTGGAGAAGGGATAGAGTGTGAGACCAGCACAAGAAAGCACCCTTACATTACATGTGAAACAAATGTCATGTAAGTGTGAAGGGACTGAGAAGCTTCAATAACTTGTTGTGCATTGGGGAGGGGATGTTCTGACTGAAAGGCTCAGAGTGGCTTGAAAAGCATTCTTTGAGCGACTGTAGTCAATTCTCCACCTTTTGATACTTCATAAAGAACCAAAGGGCAAGCCTCTGCAGCGTCACAGGAAGCTGGCATACATCTAAGTTTTGTGTTATTTCTGCTATGGCACTCCCGGTGAGGACCCCCAGATATCCTTTTGATATCATTTAATTTGGCCTTAGCTGGTCTGGTTGCGATTACCTCATCTCACGTGTTCGCAAAGTTCTCCGGATAAGCACGGACAGAGAGTGGCTGTTAATGGTTTACGTTCCATTTCTCTTTGTAGCCAGCAACCCAAAACTCACCCTAAGCTTTAGGGAACTTCCCGCCACAGACTCCTCAATAGCCGTGTGGCTCTCAGTCAAATTACTCTTGTGATTTGGGCCATCAACGTCTCGGCCAAAAGTATTGTTTCTACATGCAAATCCCATCATGCTAAACCTGACCTCACCAAATCATTTTGTCCAGCACTGAAACCTCTTTTGTTCTCCTTTGGGACTGCCATGGCCGAAAGGCACGATCTTCCCTATAAAAACTCCTCACTTGTAACCTATCCTCGGATCACCTTTGACTGCCATCCCACCCTGCCGTTGGTGTGTTTAAAGGAATCCCCTCAGCGCCTCCACGCTGAGCTTTCTTTCCCAAATCTCCAACCTCTCCCCAGGACTACGGAACAGGGCATATTGCCTCTCCCTATAACTCTCTGTCTTTTCTAAGTTAGTTTATGTTTGTCTTCTGTGTTTTATTCTTAATAAAGAATTGTTTATTGCTTGGAACCACCTTGTCTAGCCGCTCTCTAACCCAATGCTGTAGACATAGGGTGAAAGATCTCACTTCGTTACCCTGCCTCTCGTTAGCAAAACCAGTGCTCTGAGTTCTAATTTCCCCATCTTTGGTATTTTTAATTGGCAAAGCTGGGTGCCCCTCACGGGACCCCCAGTTTTCAGGGTAACATTTGTACCTATAAATTTCAAAGACTAGGGTGCTCCGGGATTGGCACTCCTTTCCCTCGACCCCATTTCACTGTCCCATTGCTACATAAAAACTAAACTGTCTGCTTTCTGACAAATTCACCAATCTTTCCATTCCTCAAAGAAGTCACAACTGTGTTCTCAGGGCCTCAAGAGCTAATTTCTGATTCTGGCCAGAAGAAGGGAAATGACATACAATGGTGATTCATTTCGGGTCTAATGCAATCTGTACTAAAAAAAAAAGGCAGTTTGTTTCTTTCCATACCATCCCCTTTCAGGAATTTCTCCAAGAAATCATCCATAGTCCCAGGGTCTGGGTGTATTTTTAAGAGCTTGGCAAAGTGGTATTTTGAGACCAGCACATCTTTGGGGTTACGCAGAACGTAGATAATCTATGAGAGACAGAAGGGTTACATTTAGGCAAGTGACATAGTCAGCATCTAGCATCATTCCTTTCTTATGACTAAATCATGTTCTCCTAGAATCAAAGCAGCCATCAAGAAGTCATCTCCATGCTTTACTGGACGACAGTAAATGCACAGAGTCAGCCCAAATTCCTCAAATCTCTCTTGCACTCCATGACAGAAATAAAGGTCTACTTCATGACTTCTTGTCCTACCTTGGCCTTGGAATGGAGAAAGGACTTAGGGAAAAGCTGGAATGGCAGGTGAGAAGTTAGGAATCTAGGTGGAGGATACTTCAAGGCATTTTCCAGGGCCATATTCAACTCCATCCACGGTGACCGATTCCTTGTGGGCACATTGTGTATCCATGATGGGTCCCCACCATGTTGGACCAGCCCCAAGATCTCCAGCATCCAGTGGGTACCTGGGCAGAAATCCACTGATTATAAAGTAGCCTCTTCTTCTCCAGTCCTCTTAGTTCTGCTACACACCTCTTCAGCTTATTTAATCCCCCATCCCTTCTATTGTCCAGTGGTAATTTCCTCCCTTTCCAAAACCAAAAATTAATCGAGAGAAACTGACTTGATCTTTCTAAGTAGGCAGCAGATATATCTGTGATTCGCTGTGAGGCAGGGATGGTGCTAGTTCAAGATGGTGAAACATATTCCTTTGATTGGGAGGGATGGGGAAAACTGAGAATCCCCACAAGGATTTTTCTTTTGGAATCGAAGGCGTTTTTTAAATCAAGAACTAGCATATATATCCTGTGTGGCCAGAGATTTTATTTTCTCTTAGGTAATACTTGTTAGAAAAAATTGAGATCCTGAGTCTCTAATTCCCCAGATTGTCTTGTCCAGTGCCTGTAACTTTTTCTCATGTTCCCTGACCCAATCTGTATTAAGAGTTATTAAGATACAGAGGTTGGGTTCCTGGGGGAATATACTGTCCACCTCCTTGCTGCTAGGCCTCATCTCCAAAGCAGTCTGCCCAAGAGCTCTCTTGATGAGCATTCTAAAGACCCCTTGCTAAATTGCAAATCCCAGGATTCCATAGAATCTTGTCAGGCAGCCAATCCTATGAAGTCTTTCCCTGACACAGCCAATCATATCAGATCAGGTCTTTCCCTGACACAGACACAAACTTTGACTTTTATATATTAGATGGGTTGCAGGTGGTGCTCAGATGAAAGAAAATAAAGTTACAGGAAGGAGGAATTTAAGTAAAGTTGGATGTAGAGACAAATGCCAAGGCATAATGAAACATAGAGGATGACCTGTTTTTTAAAAAGTGTTCTTTCAAACATGATTATTTCTACTAACAATGGTAAGCCTTCCTCCAAACAGTTATCCTAACAGTTAGAGATTGTTGACTTTATCACACCAGCCTGCCCCTCCCTCTGAAATAGTGCTATTGTCAAAATGCTATTTAATTGGGATCAGTCTCCTCAGTTTTGCACCTTCAGAACCATTCTGGGATTTCAGCATTTGTGCTAAACACTTACAGCACTTTTTATTTTCAATGCAAAGGTCAAGGTTTTGTGAAAACAATTATTTCAAAGAAAAAAGTTGCAAATTGCAAGAAATTGATTTTAAAACGGAAGAGACTCTAGCAATCTTTTCTCATGAGAACAAATCTGGTGAAATTATTTGTTCTTGAAACTGAGACCACGGGACTTCTGGTTCGACAATGGCGCTGCGACAAGATTCCCTGTGAAGCTCCGTGCGAGGAGAATCTTTTCCAGATGGCTGAAACAATTGGTGAGGTCATAGTAACAGCTTAAGTGCCCCCATGGTATTGGGGGATGAAGAATAGGGGCTCCAGAGGTCTGGAAAGTCTTCGAGCTGTCATCGGAGTGAGTGTGTCCACGAGACGACAGTGAAGAAGACAGAGCAGATCAGAGCAGCCACGGCCATCTGGTACAGCCTAGGCTTTCAAGCGGAGCCGTGAACTGTCTTTTCTTTCAAAAGAAAGAGCTTCGGTCGGAGAGGAGTTGAAGGGTGCTTTTTCTCATCCTGTTAGAATTTAAGAACCATTGGACAATCAACTGGGTAAGGAATTTGTAAAGGACTAAATTTCTTTTTTTATTAGTAGCGTGTATGAGTGGAAGGTGGGACAGAGACTGCAGCCACTAGCGAACAGACGGAGCACATGTTGGGTGCTTTAGTTAAAGCTGTGTGGAACTTTTGATTTGGAACTGAGCATACCCATCTCCAATTAAAATATAGACTTGGAATAGTTTATTGGAAAACGATCCCCCAGAAGAAATAAGATTCTGGTGTGTTAACTTAGAATTTGATTAGAGATTGGACATTTAAAAGAGAAAGATAGAAGGACAGAAGTCGCAAAGAGGGAGTGTGAGGGGGACTGAGGATTTAATGGTGGCGAAGGAGGGAGGACTTGCAAGACCGGGAATGTATTAGAATTGAACTGAACTGGCACAACGGAGAGACGACTTAGACAGCATAGAAGGAAGAAGGAAAGAACTAGAGTAAAGAATAAGTGACAGATTTCGACAAGACTGAGTTGGGGAGTGAAGCAGATTGGAAGAAAGCATAAAAGTTGAGAGAGTTAAAGTCCACGTGTGGGGAAGGAAGATTTGGAAGATTTGGAAGTAAAGAGACGAGTGATATAAGGACAAAATTAAAAAAAATGGAAGACCGGAAGGACAGCACTGCGTGGACATAAGCTGAGATAATTGAAAGGAGTGGTGCAAAGCAAGTATTGTAATATTAAATAAGCTGTTATAAATAGTACTCTATTAGTGAAGGATAGTGATATAAAAGATTGGGATAGCTGTTAAAAGCATATAACTTAAAGCTGCTAGAAGTATCTACATTAAGTCATTAAAAACTGAAGACTTAATCTTTTAGAAGTAAAAGGGGGGGAAATAAATAATAAATTAAAGCAATATTATTTTGTTAAAATAGACCAAACAAGAAAGGAGGAGGAGTAGCCTTGTATGTCAAGGATGTTTTCACCTGTGAAGAGATCCAGGACTTAAACCCAGAAAGCCAGGTCGAGAGCATTTGGGTAAGAATTAAGGCAGTGAGAAACAGTAGGGATATTCTGGTGGGGGTTTACTACAGACCTCCAACCCAGGCTGAGGACTTTGATGATGCCTTCCTCAACCAAATGACTGCACATTCAAAGAGGAGAGATACAGTAATAATAGGAGATTTCAATTACCCAGATATATGCTGGCAGTCAAACTCTGCCAAGACAGCAAGGTCCAGCAAGTTTCTTGCTTGTCTTGCAGACAACTTCATGGTCCAGAAGGTGGAAGAGGCCACAAGGGGATCAAATATTCTAGATCTGATCCTGACCAACAGGGAGGATCTTGTTAATGAGGTAGAAGTGGTTGGATCTTTAGGAGGGAGTGACCATGCCCTATTGGAATTTGGCATTCAGTGGGAAAGAGAAGATAAGGGTAGCCAGACACTCATCTTAGATTTTAAAAAAGCGGACTTCTGTAAACTTAAGGAGCTGCTGGCTGGAATTCCGTGGTCAGGAATAGTGAAAGGGAAAGGAGTTCAGGAGGCATGGGAGTTCCTTAAAAAGGAGATACTGAAGGCACAGTCTAAAACGGTGCCAATAAGGAGGAAAAATGGAAGGCATCTGAAGAAACCAGAATGGTTGACTAAAGAACTCTCAGCTGAGCTGAGTGTTAAGAGAAACATGTATAGGAAATGGAAGAAGGGGAAACCACCAAAGAAGAATTTAAGCAAGTAGCCAGGAGATGTAGGGAGGAGGTCAGAAAGGCTAAAGCACAGAATGAACTTAGGCTGGCCAGAGACATTAAAAACAATAAAAAGGGCTTTTTTAAATATGTCCGCAGCAAAAGGAAAAAGAAGGAGACGATAGGGTCGCTGCGCAGAGAAGATGGCAAATTAATCACAGGGGGAAGAGAAAAGGCGGAACTACTTAACACATTCTTTGCCTCAGTTTTTTCCCAGAAGGAAACAAGCACTCAACTTGGCAGTTGGGGAGCAGGGGAGGAAGCAGAGGAAATGAGGCACATAATAGGTAGAGAGGTGGTACAGGAATACCTGGCCACATTGGATGAATTCAAGTCTCCAGGGCCAGATGAATTGCATCCTAGGATATTAAAAGAGCTTGCAGAGGTCATTTCGGAACCGCTTGCTATAATCTTTGAGAAATCTTGGAGGACAGGAGAAGTTCCAGCAGACTGGAAAAGAGCAAATGTTATCCCCATCTTCAAGAAGGGAAAAAAGAGGACCCAAACAATTATTGCCCAGTCACCCTGACGTCAGTACCCGGAAAGATCCTGGAGCACATCATTAAGCAGTCAGTTTCTAATCACTTGGAAAGCAACGCAGTAATCACGAGAAGTCAACATGGATTTCTCAAAAATAAGTCATGCCAGACTAATCTTATCTCTTTTTATGATAGAGTTACTAGCTTGATAGATGAAGGGAATGCTGTGGATATAGCATATCTCGATTTCAGTAAGGTCTTCGACAAAGTTCCCCATGACATTCTTGCAATGAAGCTAGTAAAATGTGGGCTGGACAGGGCTACTGTTAGTTGGATTTGTAATTGGTTGACCGACTGAACCCAAGGGGTGATCACGAATGGCTGCTTTTCATCCTGGAGAGAAGTGACTAGCGGAGTGCCACAGAGTTCTGTCCTGGGCCCAGTTCTGTTCAATATTTTTATCATTGACTTGGATGAAGGAATAGAGGGCATGCTCATCAAATTTGCAGATGATACCAAATTGGGAGGGGTTGCTAATACACCAGAGGATAGGATCAAAATTCAAAATGACCTGAATAGATTGGAGAGCTGGGCCAAGGTGAACAAAATGAAATTCAACAGAAAAAAGTGTAAGGTCCTACACTTAGGTAGAAATAATGGAATACAGAAATATAGGATGGGGGACACGTGGCTGGATAGCAATACGTGTGAAAGGGATCTAGGAGTCTTCATAGACCACAAGCTGAACATGAGTCAGCAGTGTGATGTGGCAGCCAAGAAAGCCAATGCAATTCTCGGCTGCATCAACAGGAGTATGGTGTCTAGATCGAGGGTACCACTCTACTCTGCTTTGGTTAGACCCCATCTTGAATACTGTGTCCAGTTCTGGGCACCCCAATTCAAGAGGGATATTGACAAGCTGGAGCAAGTCCAGAGGAGGGTGACCAAAATGGTGAGAGGCCTGGAAACCATGCCCTATGGGGATAGACTTAGAGAGCTGGGGATGTTTAGTCTGCAGAAGAGAAGGTTAAGAGGGGACATGATAGCCATGTTTAAATATTTGAAGGGATGCCATGTAGAAGAAGGAGAGGGCTTGTTTTCTGCTGCTCCAGAGACCAGGACAAGGAGCAATGGATTCAAGCTGCAGGAAAGGAGATTCCACCTGAAGCTCAGGAAGAACTTCCTGACAGTCAGGGCTGTCCGGCAGTGGAATATGCTGCCTCAGAGTGTAGTGGAGTCTCCTTCCTTGGAGGTTTTTAAACAGAGGCTTGATGGTCATCTGTCGGGAGTACTTTGAGGGTGTTCCTGCATGGCAGGGGGTTGGACTGGATGGCCCCTGTGGTCTCTTCCAATTCTACATTTCTATGATTCTATGATTCTATTAGCATAAATCTGATTGTGATTTGATTGTGATTGGAGGTAACTGTAAGTGTTATTCCTGTATTAAATTTTGCTAACTGTTTGATACTTATAACATTGATTGTTTATATATATATATATATATATATATATATATACACACACACACACACACACACACACACACACACACATACATATTTATATATTTAAATATAATAATATATTTAGGTAAATAGCAAGTCAGTATTAAATTGAATGTGAACTTGGCATATTTTTTATAAATTATTGTAAGTGAACTGTATAAATTTATAATAATCAAAAGCAGGGGGAAGTGAGGGGATTAGTGTGAATCAATTGAATGAATTGATAATATTTATTTTAAAAAATAGCTGAGTAGATTGGATGTAGGATATAAGTGTTATTGGAAGAGCTGATAGTATGGATAAGGTAGTATTTTGCTTTCCCTTATTACTTAAGTTATATCTGGGTATTTGACCACTGAAATAGCATTGATTATTGATTACTGAATATTAATATAGAGTACATTGATGATACATTGGTAGCAAATAAGAGTTTTGAAAATTTGAAGACTATTGGAATTTATCGAGGGGCACTGATTGTCAAATTGGTATAGAATTGTATAGGAAATAATAGGAAATAATAAGAAAAGTGTTTATAGAGAAGGAAAAATAGTGATTAGGGAATATCTAGGACTTACAGGGAAACCTATGATAAAAGAACTTTTGAAGCCAATCAAATTGTCAACATCGTTTTTATCTATTTGGGAAAACTCTATGGACACGAGAATGACATCGAGGACAAATAAGATGCCTACAATGACTAACCAATGGAAATTATCATTGGAGCCAGTAGTAAAACCTGAACAAAGCAAGACGGATAAATACCAATTAACTTTACTAGAAGAGATAAGGAACATAAAACTGGAAATTAGACAAGAAATGAAAGATTTGAGAGGGGAGATGAAACAAGATTTTAAAAATGAATTGAAAGGCATAAAAGTGGCATTAGGTGGACTACAAGAAGATCTGAAGAATACACAAGATCGAGTTGCACAATTAGAAACAAAAATGAAAGAAACAGAAGAAGCAATGGAAAATGTGTCTAGACAGCAAGATCGTCTTTTGGATGAGAAGGCTTTAGCAGATCTGAAAGCTAGAGAAAATTTTATAAAGATAAGACATCTGATGGAGCACAGAGATGAAAATTTGTATGAGAGGCTAATTCCACCACTAGCGGAATATTTAAACATTACAACGGAGAAGATGGAATGGGAAATAGATAAAATATACAGGATTGACTCAAGAATTGCAAGAGAGAGGAGACTCCCACGTGACATAATGATCCAGTTGGTACGTAAAAAAACAAGAGAGGAAATAATTCAAAAGAGCTTAGAAAATGATTTGATAATTGATAAGGTAAAGGTGCATATCTATAAAGACGTACCATCACGGATTCTGAGGAAAAGAAGCGAGTACAGATTTATAACAGCATTTTTAAGGTCGCAAAATGTTTCATACTGCTGGGGGAAGCTGGAAGGTCTTAGTTTTTGGTTTCGGGAGAAACAGGTGACTATAGAAACAGTTCAAGAAGTCAAAATCTTTATGAGAAGATACGGAAAAGAACAGCCAAGACAAAAGTCATATCGGGAGAAGGATAGAGAAGGACGATAATTAGAAAACAGGAGGAAAGATACTAATGAACAAGAAAGTGAAGAAGAAGACGCAGCTACAGGAAACGATTCGAAAAGAGAAGAAAGCATAGAATCTGAAGAAGATAAAAATTAGTTGAGACAAATCTCTTTATCTCTTTAATCCTGGTACAATGTATTTGAAAATTCTCTCCTGGAACATTAAAGGTTTTGTAACCCCTCAAAAAAGAAAGAAAATATTCCATTATATTGAAAAAAAAAATAGATATTATGTGTTTACAGGAAATTCATGTACAAAAGACAAAATACACCTGATACACAATAAAAAGTTAGGTAATGAATATGTAGCAGTCCCTAATGTAAAGAAAAGAGGTATAGTTTTATACATAAAGCCTAAATTGCATCCAAATGAGATAGTAAAAGATGAGGAGGGTCGATTTATAGGAGTAGAAATTAATTGGCAAAATCAAAAAATATTAGTAATTGGCATTTATGGTCCGCATAAAAAACAAGAAAATTTTTATAAAGAATTGAATAAGAAAATTGTGGATTTAGAACATAATAAAATAATTTGTTTGGGAGATTGGAATGGAGTAATTAACCCTAAAATGGATAGGAAATCAAAGAAGGAAATAAAAGAAAGACAGGGGAAACTCCCTAGAACATTTGATGCTATGATGATAAGTTTAGATTTAATAGATATATGGAGGCTTAAATATGAAACAACAAACAATACACATTTTATTCAGAACCATATGTGTCCCTATCCCGAATAGATATGTTTTTGATTTCTAATTCATTAGTGGGAATGGTTGATAAACAGGAGATACTGCCACAAAAGCTGTCGGACCATAACCCAATTATGTTGGTATTAAAATATAGAATGGAAAACTCATTCAATTGGAGATTGAAAGAGAAATTATTATTGGAAGAGAAATTTGTTAGCAAAATTAAAAATCAATTAAAAATATATTTTGAGGAAAATTTAGATAAAGAGGGGTTTAAATTTGACAACAGTGTGGAATGCAGCCAAGGCAGTGATGAGGGTTTTTTTTATTCAACACAATGCAGAAATTATTAAAAAGAAAAGAGAGAATTTTCAAAGATTGGAAGAGGATTTAAAGAGGAAGGAGGATGAATTGAATGAAAACCCAATGGACCGGAAACTACTAAGGGAAATCAAGATATTGCAAAAACAATTGGAGGGAGAGATAGAAGCAGAGCTAAAAGAGAACGTGACTTTTACCAAACAACACTATTTTGAGTGGGCATAGAAAGCGGGAAGATGGTTGGCGCGCAGACTAAAGGAAAAGAAAGAGATTCGTGGAAGGAGGCTAATATAGTCTTAATTCACAAAGAAGGGAAAGATCTGACAGAAATAAAAAATTATCAACCAATTTCACTTTTAAATTGCGATTTACAGCAATACTAGCTAAAAGATTGAAATTAGTGTTAAACGAGATAATCTCAGAAGAGCAGGCAGGATTTTTTCCAGGTAGATATATAAAAGATAATACTAGGAATATAATTAACATTTTAGAATTCTGTGAAAATCACCCTCAGAAAAAATTGATCGCTATATTTTTGGACATTGAAAAAGCGTTTGATACAGTAAATTGGAAATTTCTCTTTAAAATATGTCATAAAATGTGTCTAGGGACAAATTTTATTAATTGGCTTAAGGCAATATATACAACACAAAATGCCCAAATAATTATTAATAACCATAAGGCAGGAAAATTTGAAATTCTAAGAGGGACTCGGCAGGGTTGTCCTCTCTCGCCACTTTTATTTCTTTTAGCAATAGAGGTGCTAGTTCTAAAGATTAAAGGTAATAGCAAAATTAGAGGTATTAAGCTACAAGATAAAGAGTACAAGATAAAAGCGTTTGCTGATGATTTGGCGATAACTCTGGATTATGAAGATGGGGACTTAAACATTCTAAAAAATATTTTAAATAATTTTGGTAAATATTCTGGTTTAAAGATTAGTAAAGAAAAATCAATGATATTGACAAAAAACATGACAGAATTAGAGAAAAGAAAAGTGGGGCAAAGCACAGGTTATACATTGACATCGAAAGTTAAATATCTTGGAATTTTATTTACGAATAGAATATCAAATCTCTTTAAAAATAATTATGTGAAAACATGGAATACAACAGCAAAAGATTTAAAAAATTGGAACATTTTGAAATGATCTTGGTTAGGGAGAATAAATACAATTAAGATGGCGGTACTTCCAAGGATGTTATACCTATTTCAAACTATCCCAATTATCCAGAACGAAAAGGTTATCAGAGACTGGCAGAAAGAAATTAGTAGATTTATTTGAGGAGGGAGAAAACCAAAAGTTAAAATGAAAATTTTAGAAGATGCAAAGGAAAGAGGGGGATTGACATTACCAAATTTGATTTTGTATTACCATGCATGTGCACTAAATTGGATTCAAAATTGGGTTAAATTGGACAATATGAAATTATTGAAGATTGAGGGAGATGGATTAGGCCAAGGTTGGCACTATTATCTATGGTATAGCAAAGGGAGAAATAGTAAAGAATTCAATAATCATTATTTGAGGAAAGCTCTCTTTAAAGTCTGGGGAAAATATGTTATGAGACTTTGTTTGAAAACTCCGACATGGGTATCCCCGCATGAAGCTTATTACAAGAAAGAAAACATTTTATTTGATAAATGGATAAGATATAGAGGTTTAGTGGTAATAAATCAAAATCAGATGCAAATCAAATCTCAGCAAGAATTAAACGACACAGGGATAAAATGTCACAGGCTTTTGTATAGAAAGATGAGGGAAAAATTAAAAAACGATATCAAAATCAATAATTATCAGGAAAAGGAAGAGGAATTAAATGAGATTCTATGTTCAGACAAATCTAAGATCATCTCTTCTATTTATAAAAGTTTGCTAAGATGGTATTCAGGAGACGAAGTAATCAAATTACCAATGATAAAGTGGGCTCAGAATTTATCTCATCCAATTTTGCTAGAGCAATGGGAAAGACTTTGGTCTAGAACTATTAAATATACAACATGTTTGGATATTAAAGAAAATGTCTATAAAATGTATTTACGCTGGTACCTAACCCCTCAGAAATTAGTGAAAATAACAAGTAAGTACCCCAACAAATGCTGGAAATGTGGTGTGGAGGTGGGTTCCTTCTACCACATGTGGTGGTCATGTAAAGTAGTTAAGTGCTATTGGAAACAGATACATAAACAAATCGAATTGATATTGGGCATAAAATTCAATATGTCTCCAGAAGTATATCTGTTATCAATGTGGGAGAATAATTTGGAAGGGAAAGTAGGGAAGCAATTATTTTATATGACAACAACTGTTAGGATGGTCCTAGCGTATAGATGGAAAGATAAAAAGATACCATCGACAGAAGATTGGGAAATGAAACTGGTTGATACAATCCAAATGGATAAACTAACTTGTATACTAGGGGGGGAGCAAAGAAAATTTTGTGAAACAATGGGAAAAAATGCTACGATATTTCAAAATTCAAGGTATCAGAGTGAAATGGTAATAAGAGTTTTTTTTTTTGAATGATACTTAGGGATTAAGAGTTAAATTTGTAAGAAAAATAATACCATTGAAAATTAATAAAAGGAGTATCTGACTCTCAGACCAAAGTGGGAATTAGGAGGTGAATATTGTTAAATTAGCAAGAAAATAGAATTTATGTAAGTCATTATTGTAAATTTTATGTATTTGTTATTTAAGAGATGTAGTGTTATTTGTATTGTACTGTTTTGTCTGAGTATTGTTGTATGTATTGTTATTGTTTTTTTCTGTTTTTTTCTTTTTTTGATTAAGAATAAAGTTTTTTTTTAAAAAAAATGAAACTGAGACCACAGTAAGTGGAATTAGCAATATTTTTTATAAACAATTTAAAGAATTGCCTTTTAAATTGTATTGTTTGAACTTAACAGAATGCTATAATGCTTACAGGGAGAGTGATGTTATAGTTCATTAAGTTTCATTCACAGACAGAACTAAAACATAATTTAGCTATGTCTTACCTTACAAAAAGTAATTAATTACAACAAACTTCTTATCTACCATTACTTACTTCCCAGCTCTGGGAGACTATGTTCAGTTGATGGACTACAGACCAATTCATTGATTAACTTCCTAGTCAATGCCGGCAATCTAGTGAAGAAACTCAGATGAGTTCAATGTCAATTTCTTGAGGTGTTTGACTGGGGCCATTTTGGAAAGGCACTTCTGAAGCGAAAGGGGACCACGCACACATTTTTTCATTTTCGGCTCGAAGCATCGTGGTCACGCATTGCTCCGGGGCCCCGTGCACACTTACCTGGCGTGCAGTACTTCGGCAGCTAGGCCAGTCGCATGTCCTCTCCTCAGGGCAGTCTGGGACATACCAGGCTGCACTGCGAAAGGAAGAGGCGGGGCGCTTGCGCGACCAGAAAGCAGCTGCAGAGCTGAAGCAGGAGGCCTGTGAGAGCATTCCTCCCAAGCTTTCTCGCGCTAAAACCCCAACCCAGCAGCACAAAAAGATAAGGTGCGAAAAGGGTCAGAGATTGACTGTGCCTTAATGTTTTGGAAATCTATCACAGTATCTTAGTAGTATCCCATACACATAGTCTTTCATCCAAGTGTATCATGAATACAGATATTATATACAATGGAAAGGGGATAGGAAGGGAATTATTTTTTTTATTATCTATTGTGTGTTTCACAAGTAAATGAGGCAGTACATACTTACACATTAAGGGGACCCTGTAAGAAAATTAAAATTCTGCAGTCCTTGACAACATGTGTAGAGAGGGTCCAAAATGACATAACTCACTACTGACCTGACTTTGGATAAGTGACAGTCACCACATCATCATCCAGGATCTGGAATTCATTTTCCACAAATATCAGTGATTTCAGTGAGCATACAGCTGTGGGGAAAGGGATCCCCTTGTAGGTAAAATGGGTCATAGCTGATATGTTAAAACTGTATTTACATGACAGAGAAAGAGAAGGATTATGATGCAACAACCGGAAGGCTTTTCCAGATGGATCCCCTCCCCATGGGTACAGTGAACCCACTGTATCTGCTAGAGTTGTTTCCAGAACCCCCCCGGGATACCAAAATTCATGCATGCTCAAGTCCCAAGATCTACAGTCATGTATTAAAATGGCATCCCTTAGATTAAATGGCAAAAACAAAGCTTGCTTTTTAGAATTTATTTATTTAGGAACATTTTCAAGCTCTGGTTGGTTGGATCTGTGGATACTGAATCCGTGGACATGGAGGGCTGACTGTAGTACAGAAGCTTGAAAGTTACTTTGGAAAAGTACTTCACTATATAATATGTCTTGAAAAGTAAAGGGACAGGTATTTTACTACCCATAACGTAGTAACTTTTTTTTTAATTTTTACTTTTCCACTGCTTTTGGGAACCAAACAAGTATCTTACTCATGGTCAGAGGAAGCTTTGTTCAAAATTCCTTTAAAAATGTCTTCTAATGATTTCCAGTGCCATTCCCAAGCTCTGAAAAGGTTACCATGCAGATCCTAATATACAAAGTTCTCAATACACAGAATAGCTTTAACATCAAGTATCCAATCTAAAAGTTGTTGAACAACTCTACTTCCCATCAGACCTATGGTCAATGCAGATCTCTCTCTACACTGAGGCCCTTATGTGAATTTCTTAATGCAACATTTTAAACAATGGAAGGACAAATGGACAGCCATCCCAATGTAAAGGAAAGCTCGCACTTCCGACTACACACACTCCACATATTGTTTGCAAATGGCTCTGATACTGTGGACTTGAGCTTGAAGTTCATGGAATTATTTTACAAAGCTGCAAATACAGCAAAAACATTCCTTATATAACTCTCACAGTATGTCCCAATGGATTCCAGAGGTTTCAGAGTACCCTTCGAGAAATGAAGGCAAGTCTGAACAAGAGAAGAATATCTATGGGGCAAAGTCTATGAAGCATGTAGCAACTCTCATTCCTAAAACAAATACAGAACTCTCCACTCCACCTCATGGCTGCAGAAGATTCCTTACTCACTTCAAAGTTGAGCCTCTCACTCCCAGCACTGCTATCAACTACCTATGATCCTTGGTCTCACTTTCAATCTTTGCTCTCTTTCAAGAGCACACCAGCTGATCAATAAAAAGAGCAATAAAAACTTCAACACACAAGACATTCCTTGCCCATAAACACACAATCTGATTGATAACACACAAAAGAAAGTAGTAAAAGAAAAAGAAGAAATAAAAAGAGAGGCGGAAGGAATGAGCCCAATGCCCAAGATCCTCACAGGAAAAGTTTAACAATCTGCCTGCAGATTCATGTTAGATTGTCCCACACAGAAGACAGTTTCCCACTAGGGATGGTGCTTTAACATCAGGTATCCAATCTAAAAGTTATTGAACAACTCTGGTTCCCATCATTAAAACAGCAGACCTAAGGTCAGTGCAGTCTCTCTCTACATTGAATTTTATACTGAATTTGTTAATAGAAAATTTGAAACAAAAATAGAAAGACAAATGGACAGCCATCCCAATGTAGAGCAAAAATCACACTCCCACCTACACATACTCCCCATATTGTTTGCAGATGGCTCTGATACTGTAGTCTTGGACTTAGCAGTCATGGAATTATTTTACAAAGCTGCAAATATAACAAAAACATTCCTTAGCCAACTCTCATAGTATATCCCAACGGATTCCAGGGTTCCAGAGTATCCTTCTGGAAATGAAGGGAAGTTTGAAAGGAAGAAGCATAGCTTTGGGGTGAAGTATATGAAGCATTCCAAAAATAAATATAGAAGTCCCCTCACTCATGGCTCCAGAAGATTCCCAACTCACCGCAGAATTCAGCCTTTTACTCTCTGCTCTCCTATCAGTTACTTATGATCTTTGCTTTCTTTGCTCTCTTATGGAATTTGATCCCACGGCTCATCATGGATGGAAAGAACCTGCATGCATTATTTAAATCTCTATTCCCAACTATTATAAACTCGTTGAAGGAACAGAGTGTGTATGACAGTTGATTTAATACACTACCACTGATTTAGCAGGCCCACATGATTTGAGGTTAATAATTGCCTTGTCATTCAATCCCGTGGCACATGATAGACACTAGCCTTTTTAAAACAAATTTGCTTCAGTAGGGATGAATTCAAAAGGCTGCTTTAAATTAATGATTGAATTCAACTGCCTTCAAAAAGACAGCAGGGATGAGCCTATATTGGCCTCCCTTGGGAGGCGTTCCATAGTCTGGAAGCAACTGTCAAGAGTCTTCTCTTCCTAGTTCATACCAAACACACCTGAGAAGCTGGTGTGACAGAGAGAAGGGCCTCTCCAGCTGATCTTGAAGTGCTCATTCTAATTTCCAAGGGGTGCTGAGCCCAGGTCACAGGTTTGAGAAAAGCTTTCCAAAAATGAACAGATGCTTGAGATGGAGAACAATATATATAGTGTAAGGTGAAGTCTCTGAAACAACGAATCAAGCAATCCTCTTTCCCAAAAGAAATAAGGAATCCTTCCCCCTATGGCCCCTGAAGATTTTCTACACACCTCAAAACTCAGCCTCTTTCCACTCCACCATCCACCACTGATGAACTTTGTAGTGTCTCCCTCTACTCTCCTTGTTCTTTTCCTCAGGTGTGCCCACTGATCTCTAATCTCTCTGATTTCCACTCTATTCTGCTCTGGTTAGACCTCATTTGGAATTCTGTGTCCAGTTCTGGGCATCTCCTTTCAAGAAGGATATTGACAAGCTGGAGCTTGTCCAGAGAAGGGCGACCAAAATGGTGAAGCGTGATCGGGGAGAGATCAAGATGGTGTAGCGATCGGTTGTCTACTCGCACAGCTGCGAGAAGGATGATCGGTGCATAAGGTTATATGCCCGCTTTGAGTGACAAGAAGTGGGGCAACTTACCTCCTCAGGTGAGGAGGTTAGGAGGGGCTCAACAGAGACTGAAGAAGGCTGATAGTTTCCTGAAAATCTGTAAGAAAAGGGAAGCGGACATCGAAGCCAAAGGTCGGAGAGCTACCATGCCTGATGCACTACCGGAGAGAGGGAATGGCTACGCTGCAAACTTCTAACAAGTAAAAGATGCCTGTAACATGTAAGTGAAATTAAACCGAAACTCAGGGAATTAAAGGGAAGATCCTTCACACTAAGAACACCTTATAAGGGAAAGTGAGAACTTGGAGGGTTGGTGGAAAGTACGTTAAAAACCGGAGGAAAAAATCTAAGACCCAGCTAAAGTGGCAGCTTCAAAACATCAGGAGGAAGAAAGAGAGGAGAAGAAAGAGGAAAAGAATTGGTTAGAGACTTATAAGACTTATAAAACTCAAAGATTATAAGAAGCAGAAATAGAAATAGAAACTTAAAGAAAATAAGACTTATATATATCATATAAGAATAAAGGGATAACTGGAATATTGGGACTGTGCAAATATGAAATAATGAATATATGAACTGACAAGCTGGAAAAAGCGGGCAACAGAGAAAAAGCAAAGGGGACAAGGTTTGAGGAAAAGGATAAAAGAGATATACGGTTGGATTACAGTTGAAAACAGTAGAAAACAGTTTAAGGAACATTAAGAGCAAAGCATTAATCCTGTCCGTTCTGTCCATGGAAAAGTGAAGCAGTTGGGAGATGCTGGGAAGGAGAGAGAAAGGGAAAGAGACTGAAAAATGAAAGTCAGAGCTGCTATGGAAGGACGGAAAGAGTAATGAAGGAGAGGAGTAAGAAGAGAAAGAGAAACATCGGAAAGTTAGAGTGGGCTGGGATAGGTAAAGAAAAGACTGGATATTGAGTCGAAGAAATTTGAAAGAGGACCGAAGAGTGGAAGTGAAAAGTTGGAGCTGAACAGTGAAGGACAAAAGGAGAGTAGAATTTAGAAGGTTGACTATGGGACTGTGCTTTTGAACGGAGAGAGAATGAAAAACTGGACTGGATTGAAGTGTATTGAAAGAATAAGCAAGGTGATTGGAAGGTTCGTGTGAGGAGACAGAAAGGAGAGATTGAGAGAGGAAAGTAACAGTTGGCATTGAAAGTCTGGAAAGACGAAAACAAAGATTTGGGAAAGAAACAAAGAGGAAAAGGACTGGGGGGGAATAAAGGGAGTGTGGTAAAGTAAGGGGAGAAATTAAGTTTAGAAGGTTTCATAAACATTGCAAAACTAATAATATTTTGTAAGTGAGTGCTGGTAAATTTTTCCCCAGTAAGTTAAAAGGCAAAATAAGAAGAGGACTAACTAAGTGCTGCCAGGTGGCAAAGAGAAGATAACATCCAAGGCTGGAAGATAACAGCCACTGGTAAGACCTTGGGGGAACATTTTTTTCTTTTTCTTTTTCTTTTCCTGTGCTATTTCCTTCTAAGGCTACTTGGAATCCTAATATCTAAGTTAACAATTTAAGTGGAGTTGCAGAGAAGGAAAGAAAAATCTGGTTACATAGTGCCATCCAGTGGCAGACAGATACAACTACATTAAGAAATATATTAAATTAATAAATAAGTGAACTGTGATTGTAAGTGACAGTCACATAGTGCCATCTAGTGGCAGAAAGATATAACTACATTAAGAAATATATTGAATTAATAAATAAGTGAAATGTGATTGTAAGTGATATATTGTAATTCTGAGTGTAAGTGATATGCTGTAATTCAAATTGTAAGTGATATACTGTTCTATATTGTTATATTGCTATATTGTAATATCTACAGTGACTTGAGATTAGGAACTGAATAAGGTAGAAGAAATAATATAAAGGTGGATTGATATAAAATATAAAATTACAGTATAAAAAAGTGAAGGTAGATTGTGGAATTTAATTAAAAGTTAAGAAAGAAATATAAGGATAATATTTAATATTTAATAATTAATAAATATAAAACATAAGATAAGAGATAATAGGAATATTCCAAAGTAATAAATAAGGTATTACATGTAAATATATAATGATATAAATGAATAAATATAAAAGAGATAAAATTGGGTAGAGATTTAGGCGAAGGTGGAAGAAGAGAAAAGTTGGAAAGATGGCAGCGGGAGAAGAAAACTGGTTCAAACACAAATTCAAACCGTAGAAGAATTCAGGAGAAGTGGGTCCATATAAGCTGCTATTAGAAGAAGTTAAAAAGATACAGACGGATGTGCATGTAGAAATGAAAGATCTTCTGCGGAAGTAAAAAAGGAAGTAAGGGAAATGAAAAAAGAAATGGAACAATTTGCACAGAGGTTAGAAAATGTAACAAAGGAGGTGAAAGGTATAAATAGTACGGTGGAAGAGGTTCAAGAATAAGCAGAGATCTAGAGAAAAGAATGGAAGAATTAGAAGGCATGGTGGTGCAAACAGAAACAAAAAGCACACTCTCTGAATGGAAATATTGAGAAAAATGTATAAAAATAAGAGGATTAGAGGAAGTGGAAGAAGAGGACATCTATAGCAGAGTAATTCCAGCATTGGTGAGATTTTTGAAATGGCCGACAGAACAAATGGATATGGAAATAGACCGGATCTTTCAGATCAATTCATTAATAGCACAGAAAAGAAAAGTCCCATGAGACATCGTGATGTATTTTGTCCGAGAGAGAGTTAAGGAGATGATTATCTGTCAAAGTTATGCGAATAAGTTGATCATTGGAGAACGGAGTTGAAAATTTTTAAAGATGTACCATCACAAGTTTAAAAGAAAAGATTACTCCATCCTAACCCAGGAGCCTAAGAAAAGAGATATATCATATAGATGGGCGAAATTGGAAGGAGTAATATTGATGTATAATCAAAGAAGATATGTAATAAACATGACAGCCAAGCAGAAGATTTCCTGAGGAGACTCAAAGAGGAAAACAAGAAGACACTAGAGAAAGAGCAAAGGACAAAAGAAAGGAATGAAGAAGAGAAAGAAGATAGATCAAATAAGGAGCAAAGAAAAGAAAATGGGAAACATCTTAAGAAAAAAGTGAAAGAAAAACAAGAACAAGGGAAAGAACAAGAACAAGAGAAGGTACAAGAAGAACAAGAATCAGAAGAATATGAGCAAGAGCAGGAGGAGACAGAACAGGATCTAGAAGAAACAGGAGAAGATATTTCATTAGAAGAAGAGACTGTATAAGAACAAAATACAAAAGAGATGGGGGAAAAAATAGGAAATGAAGATAAAAATTCTATCCTGGAATACACGGGGAATAAATTCAGTAATAAAAAGAAAAGGATCTTCCATTACCTAGAAAAACAAAAATGTGATATATATTGTATACAAGAGACACATGTAATAAAGACAGATAAAAAATGTCTAGAAAATTCTAAATTGGGGAAGGTATTCACAACTGGTATAGATAAGAAAAAGAGAGGGGTTGCAATATATGTGAACCCAAAATATGAGGCTATAGTAATTATAAACGATGAACAGGGAAGATTATAGGGGTAGAAGTTAAATACAAAGATATTATTATTAGGTATGTACGGTCCCTGGAAAATAAAGAAAAATTTTATGGATTATTATGGAGGGAGATCAGAAATGTAGAATACAAAGAAGTAATAATAATGGGAGACTGGAATGGGGTCATCCAACCAGAGTTAGATAGGTCAAAAAACAAAAAAACAAAATTAAAAATAAAGGGAAATTACCAAAAAATGTTCTGGATATGATAGAAGATTTAATGTTAGTGGATGTATGGCAAAACCTATACGGACCACAAAAAGAATATGCGTATTTTTCTGAAGTCTATAAATCATGGTAAGAATTGGGGAGTCCTCCATGTTTTATTGTTTTAGGATAGCAGTGATGAGGAAATAGTGATAGTAGGCTGTTAGCTATTCCCAGGCGCCAACCATTCCTTCTGGCTGGAATTTCAAAGGAACCATTTGGCATGATACTTGTTCTTTTACAACTATCTTAGGAGAAACTGTTTTAAAGTGAAGGGGGGGGAAAAAAGCCATTTGAGCTTTAACTTGAAGACAGCATCCCTTACTATTTTACAATAAATCTTCTATTAAGTTTGTTGATCCGTGTAAGAGTGAATCTGTTCCTGACAGAAAGCTCAGAATCCTTTCAAAAAATGCACCAATTGATGGACCAGTCGATTCTAAGAAGGCAAGGATCTGCAGAATCTGATGGAGCTACAGAAACTGAAGTGCCCCTGGATACCAGAAAAAAATCCCTGACCGAGGCTATGGAAACCCCCACAAGCGGCCAAACCTGGGTCTGGGGAGAAAAGCCACATACGTCGTTGAGACAACGCAGAAGGGCTGCTAGATGGGATACATAGCAAAAGACCTATCCCTTTTGGAGGAGATAAAGCAAATGGAAAGAACTGGAAAAAAAAGATGAGGAGATACTCGAACTAAAGACCATGCTAGCGGATGCGCATCCGTCCCTCGCGACGGGAGATCCCCGGAGGAGAACCAGGCGGCTGTCTCGGCGGCAGGCACCCCTGGTCCGCCCCAGCAACCAACAGGGCACACCCAGCGCCACTGTTACTCAGAAATGTGGGAGACCTGAAAGCGACCTTCAACGGGAAGGGGGAGAAACTCCCCTTTTTTTTTTGACTATGGCAAACAATTTCATGATTATACGGCCATCTATTTCGGGATGATGCCCCCAATTGATCCTAAGCCAGAGGATGAAAGGACTGGCAGCAGACTGGGTAGCGAACCTATATGACTCCCGCGCCCAAAATGAAAATCTGCAGCTCTTCATGAACCATCTCGGGAAGTTTTGAAGACCCCCTTTTATTGGAAAACACCAAATATCAACTGAAACGAATGAAACAAGGCAGGAACGATGTGGGGCATTCCCGTAATTTTAGAAACCTGGCCACCAAAGTCCCGTGGAGTGATGAAATTCTAATTGAGTTATACAAAGATGGACTAAATCCTGATATTCTACACGGGTGCTTAATGCAGGCCAATCCACGACCCTGCTAGGTTGGGTAGACTAGCTATGAAATGGAAGGCATAACCCAGACTGTTCAGCTAACCGACAAAGACAAGACGTGCCAAAACGACAACCTCGCGGTCCCACCGTCCTCAATGCTGAGGAACGGAACAAACGTCTCCGTTTGGGCATGTGCTTTAACTGTGGAAAACCGGGCCACCCGCCAACACCTGCCGCGGAAACCAAGCTCCGACTGGGACTAAGGGAGCACAGCAGACCCAAAGGATATGAATTCACACATCAGACAGCGGCCGCCAAACAACCACTTAGACGCACTTCTAAGGACCCTGCAGCGGCGACAGGAGACTCCGATCCCGATGATGAAACCACCTCTTCGTCCTATCGACATAATGGAGATTCTAAACCTGACTGCGATGACTGGCAAGCGGCGGGAACATCTGTAATATCCAAAAATTCCCCCATTTCTACGCCACGGTTCGTTTATGGCACATGGGACTTTGCATGTACATAGGGCATTAATTGACTCTGGCTGCCCAGAAGTTTGTTACCCCCCAAATTGGCCAAAAAATTTGAAAACTCTTTATGAGCCCTTGGAATGCCCCATCAAATTAACGCAAATGGATGGGACCTCAATGACTGGGGGAGTAATTAGTAAAATCACTAAGCCCATCTCATTTCAAATGGACAAAAACAATTACAGCATGCGATTTCATTCCCAAGGCATGCAGTTCAAATTGGTCTTGGGAATATTTTTCGTAATATAACCCCCAGATAAACTGGACTGCTGGCATTTGCCTTTCAGATGAAAACTTTTCTATTCCCCATGAAGAATTGCAACAAATTCCTTCACACTACCAGACTAAAAGGTTTTCCCACGAAAGGGAGGCTGACAAATTGCCCCCCACACGGATTTTGACTGTAAACTGGAATTATTGACGGGGCCACCCTGCCTAAACCAAAATTTACCCCATGAGCCAAAAAGAACTCCTTGCTCTCAAGAAGTTCCTAAAAAAAAACTTGGCTCGCGGCTTTATCAAGCCCTCTCAGCCCCCACGGCGAGTCCTTCTTTTTTTCCGAAAGAAAAAGTAGCGCGGTCCGAAAATGATAGTTAACTACTCTGCTATTAACCATTTTTTCCTAAGTTATCCATACCTCTGATACGGACTGTTTTGGACCATCTTGTTCAAGGAAAATATTTCACCAAACTTGATTTTAAAGAGGCTTTTCATAGGATTAGAATGGACCCGGACTCTAGTGGCTCACCCCCTTTTGCAACTCCTCTAGGTAACTTTAAATGGACGGTTCTTCCCTTTGGCTTACAATCGGGGCCATCTGTGTTCCAAATGTTTTTGAACACCATTTTCCATGACTTGTTTTTGGGGGTTTTGATTTATCTGGATGACATTTTAATTTGCAGATTCCATGGAATCTCATGTGTATTGGTTCGTGAAGTGTTAGAAGGCTTATAGATAACAACCTCGTGGTTAATCTATCTAAATGCCAATTTGACACCCAAACTTTTGATTACTTGGGATATAGGATTCAAGATTGTTTACTTAAAATGGACCCCTTGAAGATTAACTCCATTTTGCAATGGCCCGTCCCTAAAAATGTGAAGCAACTGCAGCAATTTCTTTGGGTTTTTCGAACTTCTACCCGGGAAATTTTTTGAGGATTTTGCTGCCATAAGCCCCCTCACCAACCTTCTACGGAAACCCAAAGGATCCACTGCGGGCAAGGCGCATAGACTTTGTTGGTCCCTGAGTGTAATCGGCGTTTGACCATTTGAAATCTAAATTTATTTTAGCCCTTACTCCTTTTTCCCGACAGTACGAAGCAATTCATTGTGCAAACGGATGCTTCGGATTTTTCCATGGCAGCCGTTCTTTTACAACATGACACCACAGGAGCACTCAGGCCTTGTGCTTTATTTCAAAGAAATTTTCCCCTCAACAAGCTAATTGGCCTATTTAAAAAAACCAAGGCTATCCATTTTGCGCTGTCCTCTTGGCGTCATTTGCTTGAAGGGGGTCGACTCCCCCTTTTAAGTTTGGACTGATCATAGGAATTTGCAAGCCTTACAGTCTGCTAAGAAACTCTCCCCTAAACAGGCAATGGGCTAATTTTTCCAAATTCCATTTAAAAATTTTAAACCTGGCCAACTAAACCCTGGCGGACCCTCTCTCTCGACTTCCCTGTTTTCGGAATCCCCTGCTACGTCCTCCCACTCCAATACCTTGTTTCCTGCCTCCTCTCTGGCTTCTCAAGTGACTACTCGTGCATTAGCAAAGACAAGGCTTTCTGCCTCCTCTCTTTTTGACTCCGCTCTCCGCATGCTATCATTCATGCAGCGCATGCAGACTCCTGGCTACCGGCAAACAAGGGAAAAAAAGAATGGGGTTGACAATCTCCCCTTTTTTGGCACCAAGGTCTACGTTCCCCCTGCTGCCCGCGAGCAGGTACTTCATCGTTATCATGATTCCAAACCCGCTGGACATTTTGGGTTTTTGAAAACATTCATCCCCATTCGCTGCCTTTTTTGGTGGCCTGGATTAAACCCCTCCGTGCAAACTTACATTAAGCAGTGTGCCACTTGCAACGTTTCTAAATGCCACATCTAAACCTCAAGGGCTCCTGCAACCTCTCCTGCGCCTGCTCCCCTGGTCGGTCATCGCATGGGGGTTTTTTTCTCTTCCCCCTTCACACGGCTTTATGTTATTTGGGTTGTTACTGATCACTTTTCCAAGCAATGTCATTTTGTGCCTCTAAAGAAACTACCCCCTGCTGACCAGCTGGCTGACCTGTTCGTTAAACATTATGGAAACTTCACGGACTACCTTGGTGATCATTTTGGACAGGGATCCCAATTTTTTCTTCCAAGTTTTGGACTTGTCTACTGAAAACCCTGGGAGTCACTCAGAAACTCAGCAGTGCTTATCACCCTCAAACAGATGGCCAATCTGACGTGTTAACAAATCTCTTGAACAATTTCTTAGGTGTTTTGTTTCTGAGAACCAGAATGATTGGGCTCCGCTCCTTCCGTTCGCTGAGTTTGCCATCAATTCTGCGGTTCATACCTCTCTGGGAAACCCCCCTTTGAAATGTTTACGGGTTCCTTCCTTCTCCTTCCCCCCTCTCCCTCTCTTCCTCCGCTCCTCCTTCTGTTTCTCTTGGGTCTCTAAATTTTCTGGCATTTGGAATCCGTCTCAGATGCTATAGCATCCGCTAAAGCTTCCCCCAAACGTTTCGCTGACCGTAAACGGCAGCCTAATCCCCTTTACCAGCCCGGGGATTTGGTTTTCCTTTCTTTTAAGAAAATTTCCCCTCCTTCTCCGTCTAAAAAACTTTCCCCTCGTTTTCTGGACCTTTTCCTGTGAAAAGGGCTATTAATGATGTCTCTTTTGAACTAGATCTCCCTTCTTCCCTCAAGGCTATTCATTTTTTTCATTCCAGTTTGCTGAAGAGGGCACCTTCGCTGACTTCTTCGCCGGCTGATGTTCCTAAAGCCCCGACTGACTTGCTACTGCATTCATATTACTATTTAGTTTTCTTGTCTTTCTACTGTTCCGTGATATTTTCTATATTTTGTGTATCTTTATGTTTTTTTTTTTTAAAAAAGTGGGGCAGGATTGGGAGTCCTCCATGTTTTATTGTTTTAGGATAGAGTAGACTGAGGAAATAGTATAGTAGGCTGTTAGCTATTCCCGGGGCCAACCATTCCTTCTGGCTGGAATTTCAAAGGAACCATTTGGCATGATGACGTTCGTTCTTTTACAACTTTTAGGGAAACTGTCTGTTAAAGTGTAAGGTGGGGGGAAAAAGCCATTTGAGCTTTAACGAAACAGCATCCCTTACTATGTTACAATAAATCTTCTATTAAGTTTGTTGATCCGTGTAAGAGTGAATCTGTTCCTGACAAGAATAGATATGATTTGGACTACTAAAACAATAAGGAAATATATAAAAAAGATGGAAATATTACCTAGAGAAATATCAGATCACAGTGCTTTAATATTAACATTGGAAGATAGGAAGAAAGAGTTTAGTTGGAAGTTAAATGAGAATTTATTGAAAGATGAAACAGTATTGGAAAAAGGTAAGCAAATTTTGGGGTGAGATACTTTTGAAGAAAATTTAAATAAAGAGGTCCATATAGGAATGGTATGGGAAGCTAGTAAGGTGGTCATGGGGATTTCCTAATGCCACAAGAAATAAGACTGAAAAAGGAGAAAAGATTTAAAGAACAAAAGTTAATAAATGAAATAAAAGAGTTAGAGAATAAATTGAAAAGTTCCCCACAAGATAATAAGATTTTAGAAATGATTAAAATGTTGCAAAAACAAATTGCATTGCAAGACACACAAGAAATAGAAAGGAATTTCAAATTGATAAAACAAAAAAACTTTTTCTATGCAAATAAGATGAATAAATGGTTAGCCTATAGAATTAGGAAGGAGAAAGAGAAGCGGATAATAACACAAATAAAGGAAAATAAGAAGCTTCTGGTAAAACAAGAAGAGATAAAGAAGGCCTTTGAAAGATATTATGCAAATTTGTTTGCCGAACAGGATTGTAAGCAATGGAAAAATGAGAAGATAAAAGAATATCTAAAAGACGAAAGGAATATAATAATTACGGAAGCACAGAGAGAAGAATTAAATAAGGAAATAACAAAAGAGATTTTACAAGCCATTAAGAAACAAAAAATAGAGAAAATGCCAGGCCCAGATGGTTTTTCATCATTATATTATAAAGTATATAATGAACAATTGTGTCATGAGCCAGGCTGAGCAGGAGGCTGAGCAGGCTGCCGATTCAGACGGGGAATCTGAGTTGGGCTTGAACTCCCAGCCAGGAGAGGATTCCTTGGAGGGTCCCTTGGAGGGAGAGGGGGCTCCTGCAGAGAGGCAAGGGAGGGGCCTTGTGGAATTGTGGAATTGGGGGTCGAATGACCATTTCATAGGGGTTGCCGCTCCTCAATCCTGCCCCCCTTTTAAAAGAAGGTAGCCTCACAGCCAATGGGAGCAGTGCTTCTGAGACCCCTGCTCTGGGAGGAGGGGAGAGGAGGCGTGCTGGGCGTTTCCCCGTCTTTCCCTGCCTGGTGGGAAAGCACTGGAGGAGCCTGAGGTGGAGCCGGAGGTGTGGAAAGCGGGAGGAGAGAGCTGGAGCCGGAACGTTAAGGCGGAGGTGAGGAGAGGAGACCCCGCGCTGGAGGGAGGGGAGAGGAGGCGTGCAGCCGGGCACAGCCAGGTGCTGCTTGGACGCTCGCGCCCACACCACACACACACACAGGGCTTCCCATTCAGGGTTTATGGCGCTGCAGCGGGATGTCTGGGAGGTAAGACCCCATCCCCTCACCCTCTTCGCCTCATGCTCATTCATACCAGCAAACAGAGTTGCTTGCTGGGGCGAAAGAGCAGCTGGGCTCCGCTTGCTTCCCAAAGTGGTGGGGCTGCAGCAGTGGCATTTGCCCGGTCGCCCATTCATTCTGGGCATGCTGCTCCATGGGAGTTGTCGGTGTGGCTGTCACCTTTGGTCCGGCAGGCAAAGGGGGAAACTTTCCTGCGGCGGATCTGCCATCCAACGGGGGAGATCGGTCCCTCTGAGACCGAGAACTCAGTCAGGAAAGGAGCAGGGGGCGTCAGCCAAGGGCTTCTGTTTGTGTACCAAGAGCCCCCGAGGCTCCTTGGTTGGGTGTGTTGGGTGTGTTGGGTTTTTTTTTTGGTTTTTTTTTTGGTTTTTTGACCCGAAAGTGCTGCTCTGATCCGTCCTGTGGACTTTGGTCATTTCCACATTCCAGTCCCAGTTCAAACTGCAAACCCCAGGATTCCATAGTATGGCGAAAGTGGAATAATAGCGCTATAACAGTCTAGTGCAGAAATAGCCAGGATGACTTTCTCCTCTTGCTTTTGTTGTGTGTGGACCCTTGGCGCTTGCCACACGCACATGTTGTGTTCTTCACCCTGACTGTCTTGCATTGCTCGCTTTTTGTATGTTCAGTGTCCGCACTCCCTTTGAGGGAGGGAGGGAGGGAGGGAGGGAGGGAGGGAGGGAGGGAGGGAGGGAGTGAAACAAAACACGCCATCTTTCCTCTCTCCCTGTCGTTTCCTCCCTGCACCTCATGTAAAATGTGGGCTGTTTCGGCATTGCCTTTGGGAGTGACTGGCTTTTTGAACTGTAGAAACCCAACATTCAGAACCAGAACTACTGCCTTAATTCTGGCATTGATGGATGCTTTCTGTGCTCAAAAAAAGGGGGGAGGGTTACCAGTTTTTAGGCATTAGAAGTCTATCCAGAGCAGTGATTTAGGGCAGTGTTTCCAATCTATTTGATGTTGGAAATAACTAACTAACTAACTAACAAATAAATAAATAAATAACGAAAATGATTTTATGGTTCGGGGTCACCACAACATGAGGAACTGTATTAAGGGGTCGCAGCATTAGAAAGGTTGAGAACCACTGCTCTAACCCATCCTAGTCTGTCTCAGAGGACTATTTTGAAGACTCAATGGGATAACCAAATGTACATAGCCTTCTGGCACCGGAAGAGTTTCTGCCATATCTCAGATAAATAAAATAGCATTTCTCAATTTTGACAAATTTACCAATCCTGCCTTCCCTCAAAGAAGATATGACAGTCACATAAAAGGTAGAGTCATTTGCTCTGGACCTCAAGAGTTGATTTCTGCTTCTGACTGAAAGAAGGGAGATAGGCACCAATAGTTATTAACAGGGGGTTTTATGCAAAACAGACTGGAGGAGGGAATTAATCTGTCCCTCTCCATACCTTCCTGCCTCAGGAACAGTTCTAAGAACTCCTGAACTCCCTTAATGGAATTGGAGAAGGAATAGTGTGGGACCAGCACATGTAAGCACCCTTACTCTACATGTGAAGCAAATGTCACATAATTGAGTAGGAACAAATGAGCTTCAGTAATCCCTTGGATATTACAGAGGTGATGTTCTAAATAAAAGGCTCAGACATCTTCACCAGCATTCTTTGAGTCATTGTAGTCAAAGCTCAACATTTTATAAGGTAGACCCTCCACATTTGTCAGGGTTGGGCCACAGAACCCTCACGAAAGTGGAAAATCACGAATAACTCCCTCCCTACCACAATTCCCCTCCAGAGTTCCTTCATCCCATTCCCCTGTTTTGAGGTTGGTGGGAGTCAGTAAAGGGATTACTGGTACTTTCCCCTCAAAGAGAGAAGAGTAGAGTTCTTGGGTTCTTGTTACTTCTAGCAGTCATCTTAAAAAGGAAGAAATAGGAGCAAAGAGAGCATCTGACCAATCACAGTCATTACACAGCAGAAAATGCAGCCACATGGCAGAGGGGACACATCTCCAGTAGTGAGAAAGGGGGCCTTTGCTCACCCAAAAAAAGAAAGATGGCCATTTTAAACATAAGCCTCACAAGCCTGGGGTGAGGCATGTAACGGAATGGCTGGGAGGAAAATGACTGCCAGGCAAGCACATGCCTCACAAATAATCAAACATGGGAAGGTCAAACCTGCGAATGTGGAGGGAGGAGTGCACTTCATAAAGAACCAAAGGGCCAGCCTCTGTGACATCACAGAGAGCTGGCATACATCTCAAGTGTCAATTCAGAAATCTCAGAGCCTGGAATGAACCTGACTTGACAGGCCTACCCCTGGACCCCATTTCACTGTTCCACTGTTACACAGAAAAATAAAACAAAACTCTCTGTTTTCTGACAAATCCACAGATTCCTGCCTTCCCTCAAAGGGGGTATAACAGTTACACAGAAGCCACAACGATGTTCTCAGGGCCTCAAGAGCTGATTTCTGATTTTGGCTAAAAGAAGAGAAAGGAAGTACAGTGGTCATTCACCAAGGGTCTCCTGAATTTTATATTGAAAAAGTCAGCAGTCTGTTTCTTTCCATACCATCCCCCTTCAGGAAGATCTCTAAGAAATCATCCATAGTCCCAAGGTACTGGTATATTTTGAAAGACTTGGAAAAGTGGTAGAGTGAGACCAGGAGATCTTTGGGGTTACACAAGACATAGATAACCTGTAAGACACAGAATGGTTGCATTTAGGCAAGTGACATAACCAGCATCCAGCACCATTCCTTATGATTGCTTCATGTTCTTCTAGTATCAGAATCATCAAGAAGGTCTCTCCATGATTTACTGGACAAGAGATCATTTGGCTATACATGAACAGGGTCAGCCCAAATTCCTCAAATCTGTCTTGCACTCCATGACAAAAATAAAGGTTCACTTCCTCTCCTACCTTGGCCTTTGAATGAAGAAAGGACTTAGGGACTTGGAGGAATTACAGTCACCTGTGCCCCCTGGCCCCCAGTAACAGAGGACCCTGAAATGGACAGCTCCAAGGGAAGTTGTGTTAGCTGGATTTGTTACTCCAGCTATGGCAATGTTGGTGAGGACCCCAGATATCATTTTGATATCAAACAATTTGGCCTTTGCTTGACCTTTCTCCAGCCACCTCACTCCATGTGTTTGCGAGGTTCTCCGGACAAGCACGGACAGGGTGCGGCCACTAATGGTTTTACATTCCAGACCCTACTGAGGCCAGCAATTCAAGCCTCGCTCGTAGCTTCAGGGAACTTCCCACTGCAAACCTTACAATAGCTGCACTGCTCTCAGCCAAACCAGTCCTTTTAGACAGGACTTTTACATACTGGCTAAACTATTGTCGTCAAGCATTAAGCTCATCATGCAAACTTGACCTTTTCCAAATCCTTTGTCTGGCTCTAAACTCCCTTTGTTCTCACCTGGCATGCCATGGCCGGTAGGCACAAACTCCCCTATAAAAACCCCTCATTTCCAAACGGTCTTCGGACTTCTTCGGACCACTTTGGACTTCCATCTAACCTTGCTGCCGGTTTGTCTAAGGAGCTCCCCTCAGTCAGCCACGCTGAGCTTTCTTCCCCGGAACCCCATTTTTTTCTCCAGGACTACGAGACCAGGTGTCGTATTGCCTTTCCCTAACAGCCCCATTTCTGTTTCCAAGTTAGCTAGTGTGTGTGTTGTTTTATCTGCTGTTTATTTTTCAATAAAACTGTCATTTTGGTTACTTTTAAACATGCTTGCCTGCTCTCTGACCTGAAGCCGTAGACATTGGGTTAAAAGATCCTTGCTAAAGTTACCCTGCCTCTCGTTTAGCCAAGAGAGTGCTCCAGCTAAATTCCCCCAATTTGTGTTTTATTTGGCTATCTGGGCACCCCTCCTGGGACTCCCCAACTTACAGGGTAACAGATTAAGGAAACAATCGCCCTTTTTGCACACAGTTTCTTATGCAAGAGGGCCCCTTGAGCATTGCGTAAACGGGAGGAGTGGTCCGTATGATGCACACCCATTTACGCGATGCTCAAGAGCCTAAAGTGGACCGTGCATCCACCTTTTCACTTTCGGCTTCAAGCCAAAAATGCTGCGCAGTTGCACAAGGCTCCCAGGGCCCTCGAGCACTTACCTGCCCTGCGGTGCGTCAGACGAGCGGGCCGATTGCGCTTCCTCCCCCAGCGCAACCTACAGCTCCCAGGCTGCACTGCAGAAAGAAGGGGTGGGGCGCTCGTGTGACGATCACACGACTGGGAAGCCAGCTGCAGGAGAACAGAGGAGCGATGCAAGTGCCTTGCACAAGAGGCTGCTTGCACAAACAGCATGGCCCACCTCCGCGAGCAGATAACATGCGGAAAGGTTAAATGACAAGTAACACCTGTTTTCACGGGCTATTTCAGCTGATTTCTTGTGGCAAATTACCATGCAAGCCTCTTGATGCTTGTACTCCAGCTCTCTCAACCCTTTTGGATGGACTTTCAGCTTCCTGGACCTTTTGGATTAGACTTTGACTCAGTTCGGCTCAGCGTTTCCATTAGTTGTTTGTGTTGGACACTCCTCACTACATCCTCTTCCATCTAGGGCAATTACCTTCACCTCCCCTTCTTTGCTGGCAGAGAGACACAGACAGGGAGTTGGACTGTGATATGTTCCAGAAGAAAAAGATTGAAGCAAGGTGCCTCAAACAAGAGTCTGAGGGCATGAGAACCAGGGAGCCAACAGATAGAGTGACATGTTAACTTGCGTCCAAGTTACTATGAATTGTGGAGCTTGGAGACAGAGTTAAAGTAGCTTGTTTCCTGCCCTAAAGGGAAATCTGTAAATTGCTCTCTTGCAGGGTAAACAAAAGGGGTCCAGAACGGACTAATGATCTTAAATTCAGGTGACAAAGCATTAATGGAAGTTGTGATAGTCTCTTAATTTCTGGGCAGGTGAGGGGGAAAAAGGAGAGTCTTCACAGGAAGAGGTTACAAGTTGATGACTATCAGTTGCTTCATTATGACAGTTTTGTGTGTCACTGTACTTGTCATTGAGACGATTAGCACAAACTCATCAGTGCTAGGGCCTTCTGACTAATCCTTTTGAGCTTATAACCTGGCCATGCTGAGGTCATCTGCCTTAGCATGCAGCTTCCAACTAGAGTCCTTGTCTACAGGCCTTCTACCCATAAGTGTGTGGTTTTTATATTAGAAATGATATCATCAATTAAATGATATTTCTTGCCAATTAGACTGTACTGTGGAGTGGGGGTTTACAGCATGGTAACATCGAATCATAAAATCATAGAGCTAGAAGAGACCACAGGGGCCATCCACTGCTGAACAGCTGTGACCATCAGAAAGTTCTTCCTGGTGCAATACTTTTTCTTGTCGTTTGAATCCATTGCTCCTTGCCCTAGTCTCTGGAACAGTGGAAAACAACCCTGCTCCCTCTTCTACATCCCTTATCTATCTTTGTAAATTTATCCACTATTAAAAAGATAACAAAATTTTAGTACTCTGCTGAAATAAAATATCTTTATCCTACTACAGTTCTGCTATAAAGTTGACCTTTTTAATTAATCAAATCCTCTTACTGCTTGTCTCCTCCCAATTGATTTAAAAACAGCATAACCTCTCCCACTTTTTTTTTAAATTAATAAGAAACCATTTCTCAATAACCTCATCAATTTATGCATCTTCTCCATGTTCAATAATTTCATTAGCTAGTCTTTTTTTTAATAAGTTTCAAAAGTTTTATTTCCCTGAGAATACAATATTCTCATCTCCATGAGCACGCATTGTATAACTCTCACATACTTCTTCTCTATCAAAAACAATATTGGTCTCAGTTGAATTTTGATTTTCAAAATATTCTCCATAAAATGATGTATCATTCCCAAATTGTCTCTGCTATATCACAAGTTCACCACGTATAAAAAAAAAAAAAAATCCCTACCACTTAGTTACATTTCCAAGTGTCCCTTTTCCAAGTGTGCCTTTATACAGTTTAAAAAATTTTCAAGAAGTTAAATACCACCTCATCTTGAACATTTTTCTTTCAAGTTGTAACTTAAAGTAAACTGTATGTTTTTTCCCCACATCCATTCCTATTGATTCAATTGGATAGAGTCCCCAGATTTTGGGCCCTTTTAAATTTTAATGTTTTTTTTTTTTTTAACTTTTTCCTTCTCCGGTTCAAATTTCAACATCTTCTACATTTTAACTTTTAAAACGCTTGTCATCTTTACACAGTTGGTTTTCAAAATCTGTTTTACCAGCTTGTGTATCTTTTCTTTTTTTTTTTTTGGTTCATCCAAAAAAAGGGTTTTGGTTTTCCTTTCCTTTTTTAATGCCCAATGTTCCCCCCTCACAGATTAACCATAGAGGTGCTGCAGACCCCACCTCCCAGCCGTTCTGAAGCGGGTAGAGTGGGGCATCAGAAAAGCACTAGTCAATGTCACTGTAGTCTGAAAAAAAAAATGGTGATATCATACACTAGGATCTCTGGAGGATTTCCAGGAGTCTGTGTGGACCTCTGCAGATGATGTCATCATTTCACATCTGGCTACAGGGACATAGCCAGATGTTTGTCCATGCACACATGCACACTCCCCATGAATGCAGGGGGGAGGAGGGGTGGCTTAGAATAACTCTGGGAATCAACAATTGGCCAGATGTAAACAACATCAGCATGCAAATTTACTACATTACATTGAGACAAAACGGGAATTCCCCGGGCCCTAGAGTGTTGGGAAACAGAGCAGGAGATGGAGCAGTCTGGTATTTTCATTCCCATGGGAAGGTTACATCTACCCCTTTCATTTTCTCCTATAAACACGGTCAAAGTATTCACTCTGTGCCACTGTCAGATGGTTCTTCCAGTCCCCAGAGATCCCTTGAAGAAAAAAAAAGAGGGAACAGTAAATAGACAGCAATTTAATCAGCACATTGAAATTCATTGCATTGAAATCACCATCCCTGAGCTATTTTCACAGCATTGGTGATAAGTCCCTTTCTATTGCTTATCCCAAGTGGCCATCTCAATCAGTAGCCATCACACAATGGATGAAAGAGAGCACTGTCAGTGCAACCAGAGAGAAAATCAAGCCAGGCCACACATTCTAGGCATTGCACATGTACAAGGGCTGTCCATTTATTTTCAGCATCTCAGAATTAGCAGGAAGTGGGCATCAGGCAAGCAGTTATGAAGACTTCCCTAAAAATACCTGCATATCACACACTATTCTCTATACCCACAAAACTACAGTGCAGTTTTCAGGTGCAATGGAGGACCTTTCTCCAGTTGCCAATCTCCAGGTAAGATGCAACTGACAGTCTTATCTTCTTCACTAGATGGAAAGAAGGAACACTGCCTTGTTCTGTAATTTAGGAAACAAAATCCAGTGGCCACTCTCTCAGCTGAAGCAAACACCCACAAGACAAAGCCCCCATCCCACCTAAGCTCTGCTTTTACCTTTCCTCATGAACTTTCCTTTGTTTTGATCAAAATGTTCCTCTGGCACCGGGTGAAGTTCGACATCTTGTTGTCCTTCATCTTCTGGAAAGAGGCATTTTCCAGCACAGAGTCTTTTTGCTGGCTGTTCAGATCTTTCCCAAGGATATGGCAGAGCCTTTCAACACTTCCTCGGGGATTCTGAGGAAGACAAAAAATGAAAAGACTGGGAAACCTTTATTTCCCCAACAGCATTTCCATGGGGACATTTGTCCCTTGCTACATGGTGGCATTTTTGCATGGGTCCTTGACCCACAGTGATTCCAGGATGCCTCTTGCTTTAAAAGCTACTGTTGGGCAAACAAGGAGAAAAAAGGAGAAAAATCTTGGCCTCTCACTGTCAGGTGGAAGCTCCCTCCCACCCTTTCTTGAGACTGTATCTAGCAAGGATAGCTCCCAGCATCTGAAGTATGGGTCCTTGAATAGGACACGGAATATCAGTTTGTAGGACAACACCTCTTCAAGTGTTGAACAAAAGAGAGTTCAGTGGGCTTGTAAAATTAGAGTTTATTGTAGAAACTGGAGTGATTACTTTGGATCTATAAATTGGTAGCCATCCATGAAAGCCATCCAAAGAGAGGGAATGGGTTTAAAATAGGAGTTAATAATACTTAATTACAAATGTCTCACTGGTTGAATCTCATGTATGCGGGGAAAGGCTGGGGTCCACGGGGAAATGGAAACTATGTCCCCCCTCTCAGAAATATGGAATGCTTTCTCAACAGGAGAGACAAGTACCCATTTCATATGTCGGTCCTGTTGCAAAATGGCCTTAGGAGCTTAAAGAGATTGCGAGGACTATTTCACACAGTGTCCTCTCAATTGCTTTTTATGCTCCTGAGGACAGTAGGTAGTGATCACACATTATATCATTTTCAACTCATTGCTGAAAATGATGCATTTTGGACATCCCTCCGGGGGCTCCACACGGACTTGCCTTGCAAGCAGAGCCTCGGGACCATCGCACTTCCTCCCCCAGCGCAGCCTGGGAAAGTACCCGGCTGTGCTGTGGAACAAAGGGGCAGAGCACTGATGCTTCCTTCTGGCCAGGATGGAGCTAGTGCGGAGGGGAAGCAAAAGGGGATGCTAGTGCCTCCCGGATGAGGCTTCTTCTGTGTCCCCTCCAACACCAGGGACCAGGTAAGGCATGAAAAGGGCCAAAGAGATTGGCTGCATTCCTGGAAGAAGGGAGGAGTGACCTAACAGGAAAGAAGCAAAGGAAAAAGTTGTTTGTATGCTGTTTAAAAAGAAAGTCTGAAGGCCAAAGTCTATTGCTCCTAACCTGCTCCCATGATCACATGATAAATGGATCAATTATCTTCTACTTTAACACTCTGCATATGATGAAACAATCTGTAAATTGAACGGCTTTTTTAACCACTGAGAAGAGAAGCGAGGATGTTTGACTCTGGACTGAACTATTTTACAAAAAGGGTTTTGAATTCCAAAAAAGTGAATATTGGCAATGGTGTCGATGTGTGACTGTAGCCAGAATTCCAACCATACGTGCTGCAGATCTTCATAGGTGAAGAGGAAGAAGTTGGGTCTGTCCTTCATCTTCATCCAGCCTCTCACATGGTAAACCAGGAGCCATATGGAACTGAAAGAGCAAAGCAGAGGTAAAGGAGGCATGTAAATGCATGAGAGAGTTTTAAATTATATTGGAAAGGAACTGGGGAAATAAGATCTCTCTTTTTGCCACTAGTAGAGGAAAGGGGACACCTGCAGCCTGAAGCTCTCTTTTTGCCTGCCAAGAGTTGCAGTCTGGCTTACGCTGAAGGCTCCCCACTGCCCCAAACCCCCCTTTTCCCAGTTCCCATCTCCACCCAAACGAAAAGGGTTTCCTGTCTCTGGATGGACAGCACAGGAGGGATTCCTCTGTCCTTGCAATCAGAAAACAGAAACAGTTGAATCGCAGACCCAGGCAGTTCCTAAAATGCCATCTGGAAAGTGAGCTCCCCCCTTTCCCCCTTTTTTTTTGGGAGGTGAAGGAAGAATGATCTTGGCCTTCCTAACTGGTAAGCTTAGTCAGCACTGGGAAAGAATATACTCCCCCCCAAATTTGCAAGCTTGACCTTCAAAATTAGATTATTCATGAGGCATGGACATGCCTTCCCACCCCATGTTCCACCTCCCATTCCTTTGTCTTTTGTCGGGGGGGCCTTCCTTCACTGTGCCCAGAAAAAAGAAAAATGGAATGGGGGGGAAAATTTTGGAAGGGAAAAAGAAGGAGAACACAGGGGGGGAGCTCTTATTCATGGTTTATACACTTTCAAAAGGGGTTTTAAAACCCCTGTTCTGACAAAAGGGGGAAGGGCCACTCCTGGAAAGAGTGGATAAAAGAACTCTTCAGTGGTGGTTTGATAAATAACTGAATCAACATTTGGCTTGGTTTGGTAAAATTTAGACTTCAACACCCCCGGGAGCCAAAATCTTCCAGGCCTGGCAGTGTCCCACTGCATTCTAAGCAATGGAAGAAACTCTGAGCGTGAGCTCTGCTTATAAATAAAAAAAAACCCTGCATGCTGCAGGTTCTGCGAGCTGTTTCAAAGGATGGAGATAGCTTGTCATAAACTCTCTGGAGGCTCACTTCCTACAGATGCCAGGTGTGAATGTGTTAAAAACCCAAACTTTGAAAATTTTATGGCAGGGCAGTGGCCATTCTAATGGAGAACTCTGGGATTTTGAGTCTTAAAAGAGAATATTTTCCCCAGCTTTAAAAAAAAAAGGCAGTGGCTTGTAAAAACTGTTAAAGGAAGTACTCTGCTTCCTATTTTTCCTCATGGAGATGTGTTCACTGAAGGGGATTTCTTTAATGTATGTACAGAATAATTTGCATGTTGCTCTTCCATAAAATGTTGCCAGAGTAATACATATTATAAAAAGTGAAAACAGTCACAGATTTAAAAAAGTTTGATTTAAAGAAAACAAATAATGGCGAAACCAAATACAGTCCTCCCCCCCACATTTCTGGGTTTGACCTTTACAAATTTGAGAATTCACAAAGGCATCCCCCCCCCACACATTTTCCTCCTCCCATTCTCTTGCATTCTTCACTCCAGGCTTATGAGGCTTGTGTTAAAAAATAGATGTTTCTCCTTTTGTGTCAATAAAACCCCCCCCATCACTGGAAATGTGTCCTTTTTTGCCATGTGGTTGCACATTCTGCTGTGTAATGGTCAGGTGCTCTTTTTGTTTCCTACTTCTATTTCAAGGAGGATTTTCTTTCTCAAGATGGTGACTGGAAACAGTTTAGAATGCCAGAAACTCAGTGCTTTGCTCTTCTCCATCTGAGGGGAAGTTATTGGTTCCCCTTCCCTTTTTTTTTCCTTCCCCCTTGGGAGCACTGGGGCCAGGGGAAAACGAAGGGGGGGGGGGCCTTGGGGGGGAATAGGGGGGGGATTGTGGGAGGGGGAGTTGCGGTTTTTCCACTGTCTTGGGGGTTTCTTCCCCTTTTGAATCCTCATGAATGTAAAGGGGACCACTTTTTTCCTATACATTGTCTTCCCCACAAATTTTTAACACTGATATATCTCATACTCATCCTTCGTTACTAAGTAGGATGTTTCAGGGTGTTCCATTGCTTTATTCTCTTCTCAACGCTTGTCTAAAATCTCCCACTTTGGACCCTCAGATTTCACAATTTGGGGTTTTTGACCTGGCAATCCTAAAAGACCCCTTTAAACCCTTTTAACGGCCCCTTTGGGTACCTCTGGGGAATTGTGTAATATCTCCTACAACATCACAGCCAAGGCCTCATTATACCCTTTATCCACTTGATCAGATCAGTTACACCAAACTGTTCAGGATTTTTATTGAAAGACAACCAGTTTACCAAATATGGTTCCCCCCCCAACCCACCACAATCTATGTCATAGGACTATTTCAAAGATTTAAATGGGATAGCCAAATGCACACAGCCTTCTGGCACTAGAGGAGTTTCAGACAAATCTCAGACAAATAAAATAACATTGCCTAAACTCTGACAAATCCACCAACTCGGAATTCCCTCAAAGAAGACATGATAGTCACACAAAAGTCAGAGCCTTTGGTCCTGGACAGCAAGAGTTGATTTCTGCTTCTGGCTAAAACAAAAGGAAATGGGCACCAATGCTTAATGACTGTGAGTTTGCTGCAATAGGTGCTAAAAGAGGAAGCTAAATTGTTTCTTTTCACACCATCCTGCCTGGGGAAACCCTTTTATGAACTCTTTCATATTTAAAGAGAATAACAATGGATCAGCTGCAATAATTTCCCGGTGTGGCGTGGAGGGGATGTTCTGATTAAAAGGCTTGAATGCCTTGAATGGCATTCTATGAGTAAGTGTAGTCAATGCTCAACATGTGACCCCTTAAATAAGTCTCAAGGGGCCAACCTTTGTGACATCACCATTTCTGACACAGATCTCAGGTTTGTACCCAGAAATCTCAGAGCCGGGGGGGTGATCCTGACCTTGCAGTCCTTTCCCTTGACCCAATTTCATTGTCCCACTCTTACACAGGAAAAAAGAACTCTCGGTTTTCTGACAAATCCACAGATTCCTGCATTCCCTCACAGAAGGTATAACAGTCACACAGAGGTCACAACCATATTCTAGGGCCCAAAGAGCTGATTTCTAATTCTGGCTGAAAAAAAAAAAGGGAGGCAGTGGTCATTCACCATGGATCTCCTCCCTTTATCTAAAAACGTAGCGGGATTGTTTTTTTCCATACCATCCCCCTGCAGGAATGTCTCCAAGAAATCGTCCATAGTCCCAGGGTCCTGGAATCCTTTGAAGGACTTGGAAAAGTGGTAGTGTGAGACCAGCACATCTTTGGGATTCCCGGGGGACATAGATAACCTGTAAGAGGCAGCGGGGTTACATTTGGGAGGGTGACATAGCCCGCATATAGCATCATTTCTTTCTTATAATTAAATAATTTCTTTTAGAATTGGAATAGCAGTCAAAAAGCCCTTTTTTCCCATGCTTTATTGCACTATAGATCATCTTGTTAAAAAAAATGGAGAAAATAAGCCCCAATTCCTCAAATCTTTCTTGCACTCCATGACAAAATTAAAGGTTGACTTCTTCTCCTACCTTGGCCTTGGAAAGGAGAAAGGATTTGGGGGAGAAGCTGGACTGGCAGGTGAGAAGACAGGAATCTGGGTGGCGGATACTTCAAGGCTGCTTCCAGGCCAAAAAAACTCAATCCATGGTGACTGGTTCCACACGGGCTCATTGCATACCCATGATGGGTCCCCGCCATGTTGGACCAACCCCAAAATCTCCAGCATCCAGTGGGTACCTGGGCAGGAGTCCACTGATTATAAGTAGCATCTTCTTCCCCAGCCCTCTTGGTTCTGCAAAAACATTTCAGCTTACTTAATCTCCCTTCTTTTCCATTGTCCAATGGTAATTTCTTCCATTTTATTGGTGGTCAGCGTCACAAGGACGTCACAGGTCACAAAGATAATTGCCCATCAGGGGGGGGGAAAGAGAGGACCTTTGAGATGCTTCGGCCAAGCTTTCACATAGCTAGTGTGACAGATGATGGCTCAGAGGTCAAAGAGCAATTGATTGTGCCAGAAACAGAGCCAGTGATAGACCAAACTACCTTGGAAACATCCCCATCAGCTCAAAGACAAGCTGAGGCAGAACTGTTGCAACCAGTGCCAGTGGGAGAGGGGACCAGTGGGAAAGGGGGGGCCCAAGAATGTTTTAGAAAAAAAGAAATCCACCCTTGCCCCCCCAGCCTCCAATCACAGAGGAAAAAACAAGCAGCTCAAAAGGGGAAGCAATTTTGGCAAGATTGAATAAAGAAACATGGCTAACACCTGTTTTTGTCAGCTATATAAGTCTATCGGTGTGGTTTGCTGTTTGCTTGTAGCAAATTGCTACTCTAGCTCCCATGACCCTTGTGTTCCAGCTGTCTTGACCCTTTTTGACTGACCTTCAGCATTCTGGACCTTTTGGATTTGACTTTGACTTTGGTCAGTTCAGCATCTCTATTTGTTGTTTGCATTTGGACACCCCCCACTGCCACTTCCTCTTGGGAAAGTACTATCATCTTCCTTCCCTTGCTGGCAGAAAGGCACAGGCAGGGAGTTGGAATTTGACAGACAGTACTACTCAAGATTAATGGGGGATAAAAAAAAATAAAGACTTTGAAGAGAAATCAGAATTTGAAGTGTTTTTTAACTAACGATGACCATCTGATTGCCCAATTATACAAGTTTTTGCTGAAAATAGACATGGAAGAAGAACAGGTTAAGGAACATATGACTAATAGGGGAAAAATTTTTGGGTTTCAATATATCCATGAGTCAAAAGGAAAGATTTTCGAAAGAGACTGAAAATAAAATTTGCTATGATCTTCAAGAAAATTTGTATAAGATGATGATGTGCTTGTACCTTATGCTGGAGAGATTGTCAAAAATGTATAAAGACATGACGGATAGATGTTGGAAATGATAAAACATACTGGAACTTTGTATCATATGTGAGGGACTTGTGGAAATTCTAAGAAGTTTTGGATAGGAATATAGAATATGATTCAAAAATTTTGAAATGCCAAATAATTAAGATACCTGACTTATTCTTACTAGGAATTTTGGGGTGATGATGTTAAAACTGATTTTTAAAAAAGCCATCAGAAGTTACTTCAATATATACTGCTGGCTGCAAGACTTGTCTATGCAAAGTATTGGGGGAAAACTGAGATCCTATGAATGACCAAATGGTTTAATAGACTGATTTTAATTGTAGAGATGGATAAAAATTTCTTCCAAACCGAAGGGAATTTCTGAAGAATTTACCCCAGAATGGGGATGTCTAATACAATTTTTAAGGATAAATGAGAGTGATTTGATGACTCTAGGGTTTTCAACTTGCTCAATACTGTGTCTTTCTTTTTTTAAAAATTGTTGTAGGATATTATTATCCTGAGAAAGATGCTGAAAAAATTAAATATGATTGTAAGTTGTTCCCATAATATGTTTAAGATAGATTTTATTTGTTTAAAGGGAATAATAATACAGTGGAATTTTTAAAATAGTTGATAATATTGATTTCTGAAATGGAAATTTATGAAATATAAGAAATGTAGGAAATTTAGAATTTAAAATAGTTTGGGAATATAAACCTAAGGACCAAAAAATTTAAAACAGTAGAAAGTAATGAATTTAAGTTAAGTACATTTTCATATCTTGAAGCTGTTTCCCCCAAAGGGGAGGAACTATTTTTAATTAGATGTAGTCTTATTGTTGTTGCTTTTTGGTTCAGTATAATTTGATTATCAGTTTAGTTTAAGTATGGTATATATGTATATAATTTTCTCTCTTTGTATGTTTCATGTAATCTTATATGTAGGTTAATTTTGTTGTTTGTCTTTACCATATATTGGTTTGGTGGTTTGGTTGCTTTTGTTTTTTGCATTGTGACAATTTTTAAAACCTCTAAAAAAAAATGCGGAAAAAAAAAAGATGCTTTGACTAAGAAGTTTTAAAAGGCCTCAGGTGACCAAAGGCAGACCTATTACCGGTTGCAGGTTGGACCTGCTAGGCCTCGTGTACCGGCTTCGCTTCCCCAGACCATCTCAGCATCTGATCAACAATGTGAGTAGCAAGGACGTTTTATGCAATTGCATTAAGTGTTTTTTTTCCTTTTAAAAACTCTGGCTGAAATAATGTAACTATCTCTTTAAATTTTAAACTGCAAGGAAGGCATGGAGGAAGCAGCCTCCATGAACGAGACACCATTTTTTCATTGGACTGCCTCTTCTTAAAAAAAAAAATACTTCCCCTTTAAAATGAAAGAGTTAAATTCAGAGAAGTACTGCATGAGTAGAAAAATAAGGGGAATTGGACAGCAGATGTCCCTGCCTTATCTCGGTTTGAAATATGATTGGCCTTGTAACACTATGCTTAGGTGCCTGGGGAAATAAAAAGGGGGTCAAGCATACACTTTCGCCTCATCTTTGTGTTATTTGGTGACTGAGGCCTTTGTTCCCTTGTTTTGGGGGGGGTATTAAGCTCCCAAAAGAATGGCTGACGTAGACTAGAAATGTGATTGATTGCTGACGCTGTTGACCAAAGGTATAAGAACTAAGTGTTTTAATCAATCGGGGCTGGCAGTTTTGGACATTATATATCCGCTGCTTGCCCTGCGCAGTAAATAAATGGTTTGGAAAATAAAGCTTTCTGTTTTGGAACAACCTGAAGGTCTTCATCATTTCCTTGCCACTACATTTTTGGTGCGTTGGCCGGGAAATTGAGAGAAGGGGCTTTGGAGCCCCCCCCCACGGACGCTTGAGTGCTAGGGTCGCTGCCCCCCTCTTTGGGGAAACCCAGGGCGCCCCCACTGCATTGGTCGAAGAGGTTTGGGCCCTTTAGCGGGGTGGTTTCCCTGGCAGCAGCGTTTTCCAGTCAACGGACTCTGGTCATGCAGAAAGCATAAGACCTCCCACGGCTAATTTGGGGAAGTTGACTCCCTTGCGTTTTCAAGGGAAAAAAAGGAAAAGCTTGATCACCTCTCTAAATTTGCCCCAAACTATGGCTAGTGGGGCCGTGGTTTAAGCCGCGAAGACTTTGGGGAGCATCTCTTTGAGTCTGGTAAACGGTGGGGGGAGGCCGTTTGTTGGTGTGAGTGTGGTGTGACTGGTCTGACCAAGTCAGATTTATGCTTGGTGTCGCATTTCCTGGCTCATCACTCCGTCTGGGTACCAGGTCGACACAGAAAGTCTGTTGTAAAATCCTCTTGTGTGGGCGCACAGGACCCCCTTTTATGGCTTCAAAACCTCCCCCTTTTGTGTTTTTCTAAACAGGGAGGATATGGGAGGGGGGTGAGTTGGCAAACCTTCTGGACAATATGCTGAAGAATCTTTAAAAAAGGGGCCCCGTTTGGGAAAAGTTACCATTGCTGTGTGCTATTTGTGCTGTAGGAAAATCCCAGGGGCAGGAGAAAAGCGCTCTGTTTTTCCCCCTGCTGGGTCCCTTTTCCCGACCCCCCCCCTTTTCCTGGCTTTTGGTTAACCATGAAGTTTTCCTGCAAGGGGTGGAAGTTATCTGGCCCCTTTGGAAAAAACAGAAATTAAGTCAGTATGTAAATGATGAAGCAAACCGTAGGTGTTAATAGAAGTAGTGAGGAAACAATAGGGGTTTGTTGTTTTTAAAGACATTTTTAATGATTCAAAAGGAAAAAAAAATTATTTCAAAAGGGGAAGGAAAAGTTTGTTTTTTTAATGGGCTGGTAATTCACAATTCGAGGGACTTCCAAGAAGAAAAAAAGAAGGCTATCTGACCCAAAAAGCTTTTTTAAAAAGCAGTTGGCATAGGAACTTAAAGGTTTCCTACCTCAATTTTCATTTTACCTGGTTGTTCAGCTCAAACTGTTTAGCTCAGATTCAGAGCAGGAAAGGGGGGTGAGTGGGAAAAAAAACTAAAAGAGATGCACTTTTAAGCGGGTTTTAGAAGTGGCAGAAAAACACTGATTTGATGAAAGAAATTTTTTTCCCCCAAAGGCTTGTGTGTGTGTAAGCAAAAACGGGGGATCTCTTTGCTTTCCCCTCCCCCTTTTATCTTTTCCTTTTGTTGCCCGGAAAAATTCTTTTCCCCCCCCCCCCTCAAAGGAAAAAAAAAAAAAAAGAAAAAAAAAAAAAGAACTTTGGAAACCTTTCCCGTACTTTTTGCAACATTTCTAAACAATACAGAGTCCCAATGTTTTCTCTAAGCACAGAGAAAAGCTGAGGGAAAAAAAAGGGGAAAAAAAACAAAAACAAAGCAAAAACCCCACCTTGAGAACCCTTAACAAACATGTCATACAAGAGGTGTTAGTTTTGTTTTTCCCTTACAATGAACAATGAACTATTCTTTCTAGTGTGGCAACAATTTTTTTCCTTTTTAAAACTTTCCCCTCAAAAAAAAAAACAAAAAACAATGCAGCTTTAGCCAGGGAAGGCTGCTTCCCAAAAACATGGCTTTTTTCTCTCACTCCTTGTGGCCATCGGGCTGAATGCAAACCCTCCCCCTTTGAACCAAAAAAAGGGGGTGGGAGGTGAATTTTAATTCTGGCATTATTACGTAACAACTTAGTTAAAAAAAAAAAAGGAAAAAAAAAGGGGGTGCAAATCTCTATTTGACAATAAGTTTTTTTTAAAAAAAAACATTTAGCATGAATTTTGGGGGACATGGGGAAATTTTAGTAACAAAAAAGTAAAATATTAAAAACCCCCCGGGGAAAAAACACCAAACCCGGAAAATGCCCTCCCCCAAAAGACAAAGGGGAAAGGGGGAAAAACAAAAAATCCCGCATTTCCATGAAAGACCTGCCCGCTTTTGAGGGAAAAAAAGTAGAAATGGCTGCAGCAGTTCTTTTCCCCCCCCCCAGCTTGCAATGAGAAGGAGGGGGAGGGGGTGGGAGTACGGCAACCCCACCAGAGAGGCTCCTGAGGATTTGGGACAAACCAGAAGCCATGGTGTCATGATTTTTATTAAAAAAGACTCAAAAACTTAAAGGGGAAAATTTAAAATTTCCCCCCAAAAGGGGAAAATTTTTTGTGGACATTCGAGCTAGGAATGCAGTTGCCTTCTATTGAGGCAGCTAACTCAGATGATGCCAAATTTTACAACACCTCCCTACATACCTGTTTATGCATATATGCCCTCCACCACCTTAAAATTTTTTAATTGAAAAAATAGTAGAACTTTTTTAAACATATTTGGGAATGCACATGCCTTTAAATGGCAAATTTCCCCGTAACTACTGAAGGGAAAGGACCAAATTATCCAGCAGGCAAAGCAGATATCCAGGAGAGAACTCCCAGGGTGGATAAGGGGGAGAGTGTCTTTTATGGACCCCTGATGGGGTCTGGGAAAACACTAAAAAATTTCCCCGTGAGACTCTCCCAGAAAAAAACCAGTAAAATTTTTTTAAAGTTTTTTGGGTGGAGAATTTCAGGAAACCACTTGGGCCCCCCTTTTCCCCCTGAGAGGAGGTGGAGGGGATTTTAGAACGGTGGCCCGTAGGAGGTGCCATCTAACATAGTAGGAAAAAAACTGCATGAAACCGAAGGGAGCTGAAAAAGAGAGGCTTAAACTGCCTACGGCCATACCACCCTGGAAAACGCCCGATTGCTAATTGGAAGCTAAAACAGGGGCGGACCTGGTTGTACTTGGATGGGAGACCGCCTGGAAATACTGGGAGCTGTGGGCTGTTTTAAAAACCCAAGGCTATCTGAGTGTTTGGAGGAGGCTCCAGGGGTTGAAGGGACTCCTTTGTTTGCAACCTCTCAATGATGACAGAGGAATTCCTTTAGGAAGTTTTGAAAAGGCTTCAGGATACAGGATTCCACAGAACAATTAAGGAAGGTTTAAGGGGGCTGGATTGGGCCCTTTAACAAAATTTTTGACTTTTGGGTGTCAAGCGGAGAAAGAAAGAAGATTAAAAATGATGGAGCAGAGGTCAGAAGAGATAAGAGACCCCAGAAGAGGATGAGGGTTTTGAGAGGGCCCAAAGTGCCCAGTGGGGGCAGGAGAGATATAGGCAAGAGAGCCTGAAGAGGATCAAAAAGGATGTGGACGTGTGTGGGGAAAAGGAAAGCAGAAAAGATGGTCCAACTGACAGATGCAGGAACTAATGGAAGTGGAAAACCTTTTAGTGGCCAGCAGTTAAAGGAAAAATTTTTTCCTTTATCCCACAGACAGAGAAGGGCAAGGGCTTGGAGTTGTGACATTCTGGAAAAGGAAAGTTGGCAGTCCAAAACAGCAAAGGAGTCCCCCCCACCAGTCCCTATAAGGTGGAAAATTTGGGAAAGGCTCCCTGGCAGCCTCAGTGGAGGAGGAGGTGACAGAGCACCCCTAAAGGGGTAAGCTGGGAGGAGAGGTGATGGTGCACCTCTGAGCTGGAAGGGAGAAAATAAGGGGGCACTTTGAGAGGCGATTGTGTGCCCCTCCCGGCCCGGGAAATGGAACTGCAGTTGAAGGACGCTGACTGAAAAAGGAAGGGAGGAAAAGAAAAAAGAGATGCAAGTTGTGAGACAGCTAAAAGGGCCAACAACAGCCCTAAAGGCCCACACACCACATATGCTCAAGAAACAACAGACCTGCATCTGTCCACAGGATCACCAAAGGCAAGAACCACCGTTTAGGAATCACCTGGAAGTCACATTGTACCTGCAGACCTCAGAACTCAGGGAAGGGGGAAATGGGATAAAAAACCCGAAGAAACAGTAGTTCAACGTGTATGGCCCAAACAACAGCCCTGGCTATGTTTTGGACTAAAGCCCAAAACAGGGCAAGTGATATGATATCACCATCTACCTACCCCCCTTTTACAGAGGCTTTTCACTTTTATTCCATGTGCAGCCCACAACAGAAAAAAAAGGGGTATTTTTTTCCCCAAGCCCCGTCCCTAGGGTGGCATGGGAAGGTGCACACTTTTACAGAACCATAAAGGGTGTTTTTTCCCTTTCAAGCCAAAAAATGAGGCCATTTTTGGGGGGTAAAAGGGGACATATAAGGGGGGAATTAGGGAAAGGGGAAACCCAGTACAACAAGGGAGGAAAGGGGAGATAGTTCCCCAAAAGTGCAACTGGGTCATAGGTGGAGGGGGGTTGTTTTAGGTGTTGTTTGGGTTTCCCCTTTTGGTTTTAAAGGTAGCAGGGTTGAAGCTTTTAAAAACTTTATGCCAGGCTAAAAAGAGCCTTTCTTGGGTTGGGTTGTAAAAACCTCTGAAACTGAAGATCTCCAGACGAAAGGGGGGGGAAAAAAAATTAGAATGAGGTTTTTGTTGGTAACAAGAAATTGGTCACTCTAAGCACAGTGGGGTTTCCCCAACTGGTGAATAAGAAATCTGCTAACCTTATTGCCTGAAAACACCCGGAAGCTGTCAGGCTCTACTTACGGTCAGACTTAGCAACTGGAGAGGAAGAAAAACGGGGGCTAGGCCCTGTTGCAGGTGTGACCTGGGACGTACACACTGCTCTACACACGGCCCGATCCCTTTAAAGTTGGAGACAATATTATGGGTTGTGGCACATAGGAGGGGCAGGGGAAACCTGGGGCCCGCCTGTTTTATCACTTCCCAAAGGATGTTTTGTGGGGTTGGAAGAAAGTGTATATGGTAATTGCTGGTAATGATGGTGATGATGAGAAGGGTGGGCAGGAGAGGCTGGGAAGTGAATTGGTTTCACCAACTGGTCAATCAGATCTTGAACACCCTGAAGGTCAGTAATGACTAGTATGTTCTAATGGGCTAAGCTTAGGAGACTTTCCCCAAATTTTTATGTAAAGTTTGAAATCCCTGAATCTCTACGGGGATGCCAAGGAAAGCATCCCAATGTTAACTTTTTCCCTTTTGATATAGCAATGGTTTTATTGAGGTTATATGGGAAAAAGGGGGGCCCGGTCCTCCATAAATGAGTTCTAGAAAGAAACCAGCTTTTAAATGGTAAATGGGTATATGGTTTGTCTTCTGGGATAAAAGGGGTGGGGCCCCTGAGGGTATCACCTTTCACCCAGGGCACCAACCAATGAAGGTAGCCCAGCATGAAATTGGTTAATTTTTTTACTATTGTGTAAATGAATTTGATTGTGAAGAGGGAAAATACATTTTGCAGTATTAATGGAAAAATTAAATTTTTGTACTCTGCAGGCATGTGGACATGATTATCTGGTTCCCCAAGTGGGGTTTTTTAAACAAAATTTTCTGAAAATTGCTTTGTGCATAAATAATGGCCTTACTAAATCTGCTTTTTTTTACTCTGCATGTTAAATAGTTTTTTAATCTGTAATGATTAAGTAATGAAGGGAAAAGGTTTTAGTTTCTTTGAAATTTAAATTTCTTGTTTGAAAAGGGAAACAATGGTACTCTGTGAGACAGTGTTAGGGGGGATGGAATGTTCTCCAAAAACTTCCCTTACTTTTCAACATTAGTAAGATTAGGCAAGAGAAAAGTGGGAACCACTTGTACATGTCAGTTTCTCTTTTGGAGGGCCCAGACTTTTTAGAAGTATCTAACTGGGACATTGTGACAATAAACTTTCCCCCCAAAAGTGGGTCTCTATCTCAATCCCCCTTGTCACCGGAGGCACCATGGAATGCATGTTAGTGAACTTGTTACAGTAGTGGGTGGGAAAACCCCCTTCACAGGTTTTGTATACCTGACTGCTGGAGGAATTCTTTGCTGCTATGTATCTTTTGTGATAAAAGGGAATAGGGAAATAAACGGATGCTTCAAATTGCAAGGAATTGAATTTGGCATGAAGGGGGGAAAGGGAAAAAGTTAAATTAGAGAAATCTGCATGAGTAGAAAAATAAGTGAATTGGACAGCAGATGTCCCTGCCTTATCTGGTTTGAAAGTATTTTATTTTTGGGCCCTTGTAACACTATGCTTAGGTGCCTGGGAAGTAAAAGGGAGTCAAGCATACACTTTCGCCTCATCTCACCTTATTTGGTGACTGAGGCCTTTGTTCCCTTGTTTTGGGGGTGGTATTAAGCTCCAAATGTAATGGCTGACGTAGACTAGAAATGTGATTGATTGCTGACGCTGTTGACCAAAGGTATAAGAACTAAGTGTTTTAATCAATCGGGGCGGGCAGTTTTGGACATTGTATTTCCGCTGCTTGCCCTGCGCAGTAAATAAATGGTTTGGAAAATAAAGCTTTCTGTTTTGGAACAACCTGAAGGTCTTCATCATTTCCTTGCCACTACAAAAGAACTCTCTGTCTACTCTCTTCTTCCATGTGCTTGTCAGCTATGCATGTAGATGGAATTCCTCTCTCCTAGAGAGGGTCAGGGAGAAAAGGGATCTCTGAGCTTGAGAGATGGTGGTTTCCACAGTGGTGTCCTACCGTGTCACAGGCACAGCTATTTTTAATCCAGTAGGTGGTGGCAGCGGTTGTTTAACCCAAGGAACAGGGGAGTTTTTCTATCCCTATTCAAGGGCAGAAGTCAGAGTTCAGGAGGTAAGAGCCCCTGGTCCTGTAAAGCCCCGCTTTGGGTGTCCCTGATATGGTTTGGAATGGGCACCGTATCTAATTGGCATCATATTTAATTGGCAACACACTTTAATTGGCACTGATATCAAAATCTAAGCAAAGGTGACCAGGAGGTCAAACCAAAAGAGGAAGAAACCTAACTGTAAATATGAGGTCATAGGCAGGTCGGTCTAAAACACCCTCTTGGTATAAGCTAGGTCAATTATCTGATAAATCACTGCAGTTCCAGAGAATAATAGAAGCTGGAATTTCCTGGAGGATGCCATTGTGAGAAGCCCACCAGGACACTGATTGACAGATACCCATCCCCTGTACACCTGGACTCCTTCCACTTTCCTTGTAGCACCCACAATAGACAGCTATTACAATACCCATCAAGTCTTTGTAATCAAGCGCTAAGCCCATCAACAGGCAAAAGACCCATTGTCCATAGCAGGTTCCCTTTGTCTTGCATCTGGAACCTTCACTGCCACAGGCCATTTTCAGGGTACAAATACCCCTGATTTTAGGCTTGCAACTCGCAGTCTCTTAAAGGTCTACCCATCACTTTGTCCATCTGGCTCCTGAATGAGGACTGTCCTTATGTCCTACCTAAGCCAAAACACATTCTCTTCACTACTCTTCTGGACTGGTAATCAAAATCCCCCAAAATCCCTCAGCCTCTCTATACATAATTTTTAACTCCCTTTCTCCTTCAGTTAACTCTTGTGTGAATGTTTGTCTGTTTGTATTTTGTGCATGTGGGAGTGAATTCCCCTCAATAAAACACATTTTTAGCTTACTTTTGAATCTTTGGCTGGTTCTCTTCCTGCATGAGCCTGTAAACATTGGTAGAAAGGTCTTATTAAGGTACCCCTCTCACAAGCTTCCTCTTTGAGCTAATTAATTCTCCACTTTTGCATAGAGATACTGGCATCACGGGGTGGCCCTTTTGTCACCTAATTTTTGGGTAACATTTCCATAACAGTGTTAATAAAAAGAAATGCCTTCCAAATGATCTCCCACAGGAAAAAAACAGAACAACAACATCATCACATGGAAAGTGTTGAATAACTACTATACAGCTGTAAGTGTGATTTCCTGACTAGTGATAAAACCCCATGAAGTGACTTTTTTCTGGTTTCCAAAACCTAAAATGAAAATACCGATGAATTTTTTGTCCAGGCCTTGGGACATTCCACTGAGAAAATGGTGGACTGTTATAGTTTTTTCATATTTGGAGACTCACATAGTTGTTTGTGCAAATAAATACTGGGCATTGTTTAGGAAACAACATCCTGGAGCAAAAAAACAATGTCTTGTCATAAAATATAGTATTCTGTGACTTTTTTTTTTAGAAAAAAAAAAAGTTTTTGGGAAAACTATTCATTTGAAAAAAAAAAAATCCAAATTGGAATAAACTGATTTTTAAAATGGAGAGACTCTAGCAATCCTTTAAATGAGAGAAATTGGTGGAATTCTTTGTTTTGAAACTGAGACCAAAATAATGGAGATTAGCAGTACTATACATACATAATTTAAGTAATTGCCCTTTTAATTGCTTTTTTTAACATAGCAGAATGGTTAATCCTACATCAAAGTCCATTTCCACCAAGGTTAAAGTGCTCCATTACTATCAACCTCCTATGGAATTCTGGGGTTTGTAGTTTAGGGAAGGGCACTTCAATTCTAGCCAAAAGCTTTTGGTCTCAGTCAACTAAAACCCCAGAATTTCCCCAAAGTTTAAAAGGGGAAAAGACACTTTAAAATGCGGAAATGGCCATAGTTTCACCCACAGACATAATAAAATATAATTTCATTCTGTCTTACCTATTACAAAAAGTAAGTAATTACAAGGAACTTCATATTTGCCACTACTTTTTTTTCCCAGTTTGGGGACTGTGTTCAGGGTTTGGGCTACTGACCAATTGCTGATTAACTTCTTTGGCCATTTACACACTACATTGTTATAGTGCTTTTTCCCCCTTTCAACATTCTAGGGTATCCTGGGAGTTGCAGTTTTAAAGGGGGGGCATTTGCAGTTCTGTCGAGAGCTCTTTGGCTCAGAAACTCAGACCCTAAAATTTTATGGGATGTTGAAAGTGGAATAATAGCATGATATTAGTGCAGTGTGGAAATTGCCCTAGTCAAAGGTAGGATTCTAGTGAGGGTTCTGGGCTGTTCAATGTCGGTTTCTCAAGGTGTTCAACAGAGATTAGCCATGCCTTAATGCTACGGAAATCTATCATGAGATCTTAGTGGTATCCCTACGTTGAAAAGCACTGTATGTACAAGTGTAAAATCTGTCACAGCAGCCACCACCATCATTTTGGGTTTTTAAACAAGAGTTTAGGTCTATTGATAGGATGCATTACGATGCGGTGAAATGAGGACACAGACAGGCTATACATTTGGGGCCCCTTTATATCCACTAGGGTTTTGTTCCAGGACACCCCCTGGGTACCAAAATTTGGAAGCTCAATCCTATTTAAATACAATGGTATAATAAAAAGGCATTATATACAATATCAAAGTTTGCTTTGTGGATTTTTT